>CM049853.1:3323095-4604345 GCA_027422415.1 Schizothorax lantsangensis | reverse complement strand
ATAATTGTGTGGGTGTGTTGGTATGGATGTCAGAGTGTGGTTTGTATGTGTCATAAAGAAATTGTGTTTGTGTACATATGTGTTCTTGTAATATTTGAGAGAGAAAAACTACTGCAAATCACAAATCCAACCACTGTGTGCACCAGCGGAGTTTTGCTGGCATCTAATGGGGAAAAATTGGTACTGCGCCCAAACAAAATCTTACTGAAAGCTCATTTTTTGAGATATCAACATCAAATTTGGAACACAACTTGTATAGATTTATGGCGTTGGTTTTCTAGCAGGTTTAGAGTTCAACATGTTTCATAAAATATATATTTTATATAAAATATTGTTCATAAATCATTTTCATAAACTTCAACCTGTATAACTTTTTTTTTTTTTTTTTTTTTTTCACTTTTTAAACTTTTTTTTCTTCAACAATAATCTGCCATGTGTCGTCTTTAAAATGAGACCAAACTAAAGTCTGTGCTCCCAAGGTTCAAATTTTTATGACAGTTTTTTGACATGGACATTTTTGTCCACTATGGACCTATGTGTAACTTTTTTAAATTGATACGCAAGGGTTAAGTACTATTTGTGAAGACCAGAAGCGACGTGAACTCCGCATAGCAACATACGTTGCTTGCCACACATCAGTTAATGCTGTGAATGAATTACCGGACATACTGAAGGATGAGACCGAAGCGTTCCAGATGCACAGAACCAAATGTTCGGCTATCATTAAGTCAGTTCTGGCACCATATTTTAGAGATGAACTTCGACAGGACATTGGTAACTCACCTTACTCCCTTTACTTGGACGAAACAACTGACATTTCTGTAAACAAGTATGCATATGCATAAAATATCTTTCAAAGAAACACAATCGGTTTGTGAGCACTTACTTGGGACTGGTCGAACTTTTAGACGCTGATGCTAATGGGATTGTGGATGCCATCATTGGCTTTCTGCAAGCCAATGCACTGGACATAGCAAATATGGTTGGCATAGCAATGATGGAACAAGCGTCATGGTGGGGAGCCAACATTCAGTGTATACGCTGCTCAAGCAGAAACAGCCTAATTTACAGTTAATCACATGTGTATGCCATTCTCTGGACATTGTAGCTCAAAAGGCAATGCAGCAGCTTCCATAGCAATATTGAATACATGATCAGGGAGACATAGTCTCCACGAGAACACAAGTCCGTTCTCTGCGTTGAGAATTGAGAAACAGCCATTGTAACAGTAGGACAAAAACAGGAATCTGAACTGGAAAAACTCAAAACAAAACTCAAACCCAAAACAGATATTACAGTTTGTACAAATCTATGTATTTATACATAAATGTGATTTCAACTAAGACTGGAGGAAACAGCTGATCACTTTATGCTTCAATGTGTTTAGTAGGCTATACATTCATTTAGGAGTGAGCTATATTTCTAAATTACAAGAAATAAATGCTGTTGTATAAGATAAAGCCAAAGAATTTTGTTTCATTTCATTATTGACTGCCGTAAAAACTGAAAGCCATTCAGTGATTCAAAATCAGATTTAATAAGAAATGTGAATTTGATAGCATGGCTTATTTCTAATATTTTCATTTTGCTAGTAAAAGTTACAAATGGCCGGAAACGTAAAGCTTTAGTTGCTAAATTGGCTGCAACCAGCATAAGAAAATGTTGCCAGATACATGTTCATCTATTTCATATAAAACTGCAGGTGCTTTTCGTGCCACTCACTAGCTACATTTACATGGACACTTTTTGCATCCATCCGAATGAATTAATTCTGATTGATGAATCCGAACGTAGTGTTTACATGAACGCCAAATAACGTGATCGGGTTGATATGCGTGTTCATATGTCACAAGCTTCTGATCGGATTTAATCGTTTGACATGCACACACTGCATGCATATTCAGAGTTTCCCGCTGTTCTCGTGTATTGTTTTAAAAAGCACACTTGATATTTATTTACTTTGGGTCCTAATTAGGCGACGACCAGCACAATAACTATTGTGCAGTGCTGCTTACTTTAGAAAGCAGTAAAAGTGCCCCTTCCCGTGATCAAAACCAGTCGTCTGTGGATGAGAGTCTTAAACGAGGACTGGTGGGACGTTGTCCTGCTCCACTTCACATACGCTGAATGAAAGCAGCGTTTTAGAATGACTGGACACTCATTTATGACACTTTATTCACCGGGAAGAACAGCTGGTTCCGCGCGTCATACGTCATTACGCTATTTTTACACCACTGCACATGCGCAGTACTTTCCAGTTTCGGGTTTCAATCCGATCAAGTGTTTACATGTCCTCTCGTTCGGATTACAAAAGGAATAAACCACCCTTTACGATCCGATCGAAATTTTAATCAGATCTGGCCAATTCAATCCGATTGACGTGTTTACATGTGACTTTTTTATTCCGATTGTGATTTAGTCCTATTACGATCAGAATATTAGGGTCCATGTAAACGCAGCTGACACTAAACTGCCTTTGTGTGTGTTTTTCTCCCCATGTGCTCCCCGTGACCCATTTTTCCCTGGTGTTTGATTGTATTTATTGATTTCAGGTGTGCCTAATTTATCCCTCGTTTAGTTGAGTATTTAAAGTGTGTTCTGCCCTTTGTTTGGTGTTAAACCTCAACTGTGCTATGTGTGTGTTCCTTCCTGCCCTGTGTTATCCCTTGGATGTTCATTAAAAGACTTGTTTGTAATTCTCCATCGTCTCCTCGTTCCTTCGCTCCTGCACAGTAGCTATCCTGACAGCAAGAAGCACTGTAATATAATTTTGTAGAAATGCTCCCACAGGCATGTTTTTCCAGTGAGATTGGGTTGCATTTACGTAACTCTTGACATGAGTCCATACGTGAATGAAAACAATACTATCAATTTAAGTCAATAAATTCCAAATTCTTTTGGAATAATATATATGACATTGGAGAGGGATGGAGAGAAAGAGTTTAATTACAGTATATTATATTGCTCTCCTGGTGTAAATGCATGCAAACACACACATACTCTCTCTCTCTCTCTCTCTCTCTCTCTCACACACACACACATATATATATTTACTGTATATTAGTAGTCAACATTTGAAGTGGATCAAAAAAGTTCATCAAAGTTGTCCTAAGACAAGAACGCATTTTGGTTGTAGGATAAGTTTTGATCCACTTCAAATGTTGACTACTGTGTGCATATATAGGCCTGTGTGTGTGTGTGTGTGTGTGTGTGCGCGTGTATGTATTTACACCAGGAGAGCAATATAATATGCTGTAATTAAACTCTCTCTTTCCCTCCCTATTTTGTGGTCTTTTTTTTCTCCCCTCATTTACATCTCAAGTGAGTATATAAACTGGTCTGTTCACATCTGGAGTCAAAACTATGTACTAAGCAAACTGAAGAGGTAAGTTCACTCTTTCAACAATGTTTTACATTTTTTATTTACAGTATATTCATTATAGCTAAATGTTTCTCCTTTTTATTTTCTATATGAGATGAGAAAAAAAAACTTGAAAAATCTTCAGGATTAAGAAGATCATATTCGAGCTTCATGTAATTTTGACAGTCATCAAGATCACTGGAAGGAAGATAACAACAACAACAGTCTTTTTTCCCAAGAAAAGGATTATCACTTATAATAATCAGTGAATTTTACACCAGTGCACAAGGACAATGAATGCTACAATGTTTCTATATAGTGTACAAGAAAAATATGCAGATGCTTTTGCAAAGAATTTTACCATTGTTCTTCTTGGGATCATAATTATGTCCATAAATGGGATGTTTGTATTGACATTTTTCAGGAGTTCAGTTTTCTACAATGACCCACGATACATATTATATATTCACTTGGTTATCAATGATATGCTCCTGGTTTTTTTCAGCGCAAGTCTTGTTGTGATGGCTTATGCATGGCAAAATGTACCGTTCCCATTCTGTGCTACACTTCTAATAATAACCTCAACTGCTCATAAGAACACTCCTCTGACTTTGGCCGGTATGGCTGTTGAGCGTTACATTGCCATCTGCAAACCACTGCATCACCATCAGATCTGCACAGTGCGCAGGACCTACATCCTCATCTCTCTGATTTGGGGTGTAGGAGTCATACCTGGATTGGTTGACTTGATTCTCCTTTCAATTGTTCGTCCTTTATCTGTTTTTACAACTGCTGCTTCTTGTAGTGCATCAATTCTGTATTCCACACAATATCATGAAATACAGACCAGATTTATGAATGGCCTTTACTCATCTGTTGTGTGGGTAATTCTTGTATTCACATATTGTCAAGTGCTGATTGCAGCCAGAAGGGCTTCCGCTGATAAATCCTCAGCAAAAAAGGCCCAAAGCACCATCCTGTTACATGGAGCACAGCTTCTGCTGTCTATGTTGTCCTACATTACTGCTGTCATAGACAAGATGTTTGTCCCACTTATACCAGTTGATCGGGCAAGACTAACCTTTTTAAATTATCTTTTAACAAATATCGTACCACGACTGCTTACTCCCCTGATTTATGGTGTTCGTGATAAACTTTTTTACAAACACATGAAGGGGATTTTTTCATGCAGATTATTCATTGTAAAAGTTGAATCAATCAAACAATGAGGGGAAAAAAAGCTCAACACCATTAGATGTTTCATAAAAACACATCACTAATGGCTATGTATCATAAAGCATGCATAATTCTTCATGTACCAGATAAATGTTTTGCAACGCTGATGTAAATGTTACATTTAATCAAATGTACTGCCACATTGCTATGCCATAAATTAACAGTGTTTTTTAGTTGTCAATATTTTTTAAACAATTATTATTGTGAAAATTTAATAATTAAATGTTTTCCATGATTTAATATAACATAATGACTCCACGTGTTAAAATGGCACATCTTGAAAATAAGGACTAGTAAGTGTTTACATTCAAACCTGCATTAAACAGTGTATTATGGACAGACAGACTATAATTAACTGTACACTGCCCCAAGAATCTCAAAATTTCTCTGCATTTGTTTTACCAAAATGTTTCAGCTAACCTGTGTACAGTGTAAACAGTGCAAAGATATGTTTCATGCTTGCAGAGCAAATGCAATATCAATAAAACGGGTAAAACGGGCCAAATAAAGGGTAGGCAACCCTCTTTTTAAAAACATCGCCAAGGTCACTCACCCTTTTACATTTGTAACCACAAACAGTATGGTTTAGGGCCAGATAGCTTTGTATTTCATTTGTTGCATTTACATTTCCCAGTAGGTGATCTAATTAATTTGATTTACTTAAATATATCTCTAGTCCTAGTTTTTGGTTCATATGTTTTTAAGTATACATTTTAAGTATTTTAATTTAATTTAATTTTTTAATATTTAAGTATTTTTACCACTCCTGTTTTCTGATTCAGTGCAAAGTGATGGATTTAATCTTCTTCAGATGTAAACAATAACACAACAGATAAATCTGATATACTGACCCCGTGTGGTCACCATGAGAAGTCAAAGTGCAAATTACATTACCATTTCAAAGTGCTGTTATGTTGAGTTTCACTTAATTTTGCAGTTAGCAATGAATACAAATCTTATTTAAATAAGTTTTATCAATGCAATTTTTTTTTTAATTATAGTAGGTTGAAGATGAGCACAGCAGCAAAAAATAACTTGTGTTGATATAAAAACCAATATTGCAATATCAATCATATAGTCTTACCTTAATAATAAATATCCAAAAAGTAAATAGTTACACCTAATATAATGCTAACAATACCCCTTTGAACCCATCTGCATTATTTTGAGTTTTGAACCCTTAATTATTATTATAGTTTTGAACCTAAACTTAGGTCAGTTTGGCAGCAGTTGCAATGCTAAAGATAATGCTGAACATACGTTTTTGTGCAGAAAAACAAAACTGACAGTTGTGTCCATTCTAATGAGGCTATAATACCTAACATTGCATTATGAATATTCTTCTGGCACATTTTGCATTGTAATGTGTGAAATCAAGTTTGTGGCCCACTCATTTTCATCAGTATTGTCTAGTATTCTGTGTGTTGTTAAAGGATGTGCGTTTTCTCAGAAAACCTGTGACTTTGGCATTGCTATTCAATCAATTGCACAGTAGATTTGAATTCATTTTGATACTTTTGCCTTGCAAATACTGCACTCATGAAATGAACAGCAACTGTTTGAATAGGCTAATCAAGTGACCCAAGGGCAATGACCATCATATTTAATATTCATAATCTCTGCCCTTTCCACAAACCATAAATAGCACATGAGCACATACAGTAGCACTCTACTGAATAAAACTCATGTGAGCTTCAGACTGAGACACACAATCCAGAACCCTTTCTTCTGCTCAAGGTAAGCCTACAAGACTTCTCAAAATGAATAGGCTTGATTAGTCTAGACTAGGTCACCATTTAACCCCTCTCTCCTCATTCTCTTCCAGACCCTTGGTTATAAAGAACTGGAAAATGAACTTGACGGTCTGGATTGTGGATAGTTATGAAGAAGCTCTTGCCAAAAACATTGTGATTGTTTCTCTCGGTCTTATTATTAATTTCATTAACGGAATGCTTGTGGTGACTTTCTTCTCAAATCCAAAGTTTTCAAGAGACTCCAGATACATTTTATACATTCACCTGGTAATCAATGACATGCTCATGATATGCATATCAGTGACTTTATATGTGTTGACCTATGTTTCACCACTTGCGAATGCTTCATTGTGTTACACATTGGTTTTTCTTGGTACAACCACCTTTATGATCACTCCATTGAATCTGGCTGGTATGGCAATAGAGCGTTTCATTGCTATCTGTAAACCACTGCATCACGCTCAGATTTGCACACCACAAAGGACCTACATTTTTATATGTTTGATTTGGGTTGTAGGAGCTATGCCTTCTCTGGCAGATTTCATTATTCTACTCTCTGTCCAGCCCATATCTCTCTTCAGGTCTACTGTGCTTTGCTACACATTTAGTTTGTTCCCGACAAAACACAACCAGGATCGCATCACTGCTTCACAAGTCATCTGTATGTCACTGGTGTGGATAGTTCTTATCTATACTTATTGCCGAGTCCTGTTCACTGCCGGAAAGGCCGTTTCAAAAGGTTCAGCAAATAAGGCTCGGAGTACGATATTGTTGCATGGTGTCCAGTTACTTCTTTGTATGCTTTCCTATATCACCCCTGTTATGGATATGTTTGTTTCTCCTTTTTTTCCTGTTCACAGAACAAAGATCACTTTCTTTATTTATCTAATCACAAATATTATGCCAAGATTACTGAGTCCTTTGATATATGGGGTCAGAGACCAGAGGTTTCTGAAACAATTGAAGGAATTCTTTGCTTGTAAAATTATCATTGTAAAGATTGTGCCATCAAAATTATGATTTTTTTATATGACTACATTTATTTAGAAATATTAGTAATTAGAATTTTATTTATTTGCATTTATATTTATTTATGAGATTTGTTTTATTTGAGAACATCAGCAAGAACAGAAACTCTCTAGAGTGGCCCAAAACACTTCAAACCTGAATATTTATGAATTTTCAGTACAAACAAATGATGAATGGTATTTACTCAAAACTAACTTCACTGATCCATTTTCAGTATCTTTTAATCAGCTGGTGTTTTGATGATTTTTAGTGGATGTATGAAATCATTTACCCTCTAGTTCATGCAGGTGTTATTAATCATATCAATTATAAAAAGGATATATTATGGATTCACAACAGCAAACATATTTGTGTCTTTATCTTGAACAGTAGGCTTTTTTAATTAAATATTTCAATTACAATATTTTTTAACCAAACTATAGTTTTTAGATGAACAATATAAATATTTATTAAAGTTGGTGATAAAGTAGTACTGTTTTATGATTATTATTTTAAATTAAATAAATTGCACTGTAAATTCTTATTCTTTTAGTTTTTAATTTTATTACACTTTGATAAATTAATATAAATAACAAATTTACCAACGAGTCTTTCATTAATTTGTCACATGACCCAAGCAATGAATTAAGTGCCCACACATGGTCGCTTGTCACTAGTGGCATTTCTACTGTTGTTATTGTATGTACAATGGCACCTGTTAACAGTCTGTTCTATCATGACAACTCTCTGAGAGTTTAGCATGGTAATATACATGGCAATGTTAATGTATTTGGTCTTGGTGGAATAGATCTGCTACGCTGCTGCTGCAGAAGAGCAAGTACCGGGACTTGCTACTGCCAATACATCCACAGACATGCTGCTGTGAGCATGTAAGAAATACAGCTATGATATAAACATACATTATATCCAGTGTTGGGCATGTTACTTTAAAAAAGTAATTAGTTATAGTTACTAGTTACTTCTCACAAATAGTAACTGAGTTAGTAACTGAGTTACATCATTATAAAAGTAACTAATTACCAGGGAAAGTAACTATTGCATTACTTTTTTAAAAAATGTTCAAATGTCAAATAACTTGGATGCCCCAATATTAAATATGTTAAATGAATGAAATGGACACTAAATAGAATTATTATTATAAAACATTGTACATTAATCGACACTATTTATCTATTGACACTTAGCATCAGTCAGTCAAGCATTATAATATGATATTATGATAATTTAGCATTATATGATGATATAACTTTAGTAATTAGAATAACCAAGTATGAATTCATATTTGTCATGTTGACTGAACTTAGGACTGGTGGTGGCGCTTAAGATATTGTTTGTCATTTAGTTTTTCTATAAAAAAAGGGGGAAAAAATTGATAAGATAACAAAACTACTACGAATTATACCACTAATAATAATATAAAACGCACTAAGGATAAAGGAGCTGCTGGGTTCATGAATATTAATCACGTTGTATGGGTTCGCTCGAATTGATTCACTGAAATCAAAACAGGGATGATAATAGGTGAGAGCCGGCCAATGAGATTGTCGTTTGCGCATTAGTTCCGCCCACTACCAGAGAACCCGGCAGTTCTTAAAAGCTGAAGAATTCCAAAGGAACTCCGTTATTTTGACAGGAAAATACAACAAAGAATATCGTTTACATGTAGCGCGTCAATTCTGCATGTTATGAAAGACTCTCTCGCTCTGTATCTTTCTTTCTTGCGTGTGTGTATCTGTGTGTGTGTGTGTGTGTGAGACAAAGCTATGGCGAGCCGTGCGCTTCACACTAGAGTTTACAGTACGTCAAATACAGCTACACTGCGCATCCATTCAGATGAACTGAAAAATAAAATGATAATAAAATTATAATAAATTATAGTAACGCTGCATTTTATTGTCAGTAAAGGTAACGGTGTTGTAACGGGGGAAACAGTAATTCGTTTGGTTACTCGTTACTGAAAACAATAACGCCGTTAGTAACTCCGTTTATTTATAACGCCGTTATTCCCATCATTGATTATATCACCCCATAACAGATCTACAGGTGGAGCTGGGGAAGGTGGAGGGTTTCTGAAGCGCGCTGCAACTGCTACAGCAAGCACTAGCCAATGGTGAGCAACAAGCTCATTGGCTGCTGATGCGAAAAGAAACCAATCAGCTGCACCATGTGAATAATTATGTGTTTATATCCAGAGTTTCATGACAGAACTTTGTATTTCTTGAATTTCATGTGTTAGAAGCATGAAAGTGACTTTGACAAGGGCCAAATAGTGATGGCTAGAAGACTGAGTGAGAACATCTCCAAGTCTTATGGGGTGTTCCCAGGGGCCGGTTGCACAAACTGCTTGCAAACAAATTGCTTGACTAGTTTCAAAAATGTTGTCATCTAATTTTTATAATATAATAACATAACTTTTTAAAATCAGTTACAAAATTTTGCCAAGTAAGACATGCTCCTGGATCAAGATCTTTTGTTTTGATCCTGGATTAACATTACTGTCCAAAAATATAGACTTAACCCAATCCCTACCCCTAAACCTAACCCTACCCATAATTTATTCCTAAAATCAGTGGGAAATGATAGCTGATTAACAAGGGTGTAGAAGTACCTAACCCTGATCGTAAGCCTAAAACAGATATTTCCTGAAAAGTTATCTCTGGATTCGGATTGGTTGATTGGAATGTTGTTCCAGGATCAACAGGGATGTTGATCCAGGAAGGAACATGTTGTACTTGGTGAAATCACGCTCACCATTTAGGCAACTGGCCCCAGTATGCAGTGGTTAGTACCTACCAAAGCTAGTGCAGCAAAGGACAACCAGCAAAATGGCATCAGGGTCATGGGTCATTCAGCTGCATTCAATTTTACCTTTTATATGATAAATTTAGATTTCAAGTTCAATATTGATTTTAGAACTGCTGAAATGATTTACAGTATGTAACACAAGTACTTTAGAAGTAACTGTAATTAAATTACATAAAAATGAGCAGTATTCCTTACTTTACTTTTTCAGTGGATAAGTAATTTAATTACAGTAATACGTTACACCCAACACAGCAAGCAATGTAAAAAAATTTAAATGATTTAAAAATGTATTTAAAATTAATTAAAACAATTAAGAACAAAAATGATTATACTTAAAATACAGTGCAATCAGTTCGGACGTAGCACATTGCTCAATCAGTAAATGCACAGCTAAATAGATGAGTTTTGAATCTAGATTTAAATGTGGCTAATGTTTTAGCGCATCTGATCTCTTCTGAAAGCTGGTTCCAGCTGCTGGCGGCATAATAACTAAAAGTGGATTCCCCTTGTTTTGAGTAAACCCTTGGTATGTCTGACTGACTTGATCCTAATGATCTGAGTGGTCTGCTTTGTTTACTGTATATTCAGTGAGCATATCTGCAATGTATTTAGGTCCTAGGCCATTTAATCATTTATAAATGAGTAATAGTACTTTAAAATCAATCCTAAATGTAACTGGAAGCCAGTGTAAGGACCTGAGGACTGGTATGATATGCTCAGATTTTCTGGTTCTAGTCAGAATCCTGGCAGCAGCGTTCTGGATGAACTGCAGATGTCGAATGGTCTTCCTGGGAAGGCCGGTGAGGAGACCATTAGAGTAATCCACCCTGCAGGTGATAAAGGCATGAACAAGTTTCTTTGCTAAGCTCAGAATCTCCTGTATTCCTGCCAGTTCTGTCTAGCTCAAAGTCTCTAGAGTTCCCACACAGCCTGCTTCTCCTGCCCCTTCCAAAGCCAGCCAGTCTGTCGGCCCCACCTCCACTGGTTCCTATTAGCTCCTCAACTCCTCCCTGTTTATTCCATTCTGCTCCCTGGATCCGCCTCGGGTCTACCAGTCCCCAGTTCTATCCTGGCAAGTATATCCCCTAGCTCCACCTCAGGCCTCCGAGCCTTTGGCTCCTCCTTGGCTCCACACTTCCTCGGCTCCACCGGGGTCTTCTAGTCCTCTGGCTTCACCTCATCCCTCCATCCTTCTGGCCCCATCAGGCTCCTTCCCTCCGGCTCCACCTTGGTCCTCTGTCGCACCAGCTTCGCCCCAGACCTCTGAGCCCCTGTTTCCACCTCGGTCCCGCTAGCCTGCAGGTCTGCCTCGGTCGTTCAGGCCTCTGGATTCAGCCCGGCTCTATGTCTCCTTGGCTCCACTTGGTTCTCCACCTCCAACAACTGCATCTCCCTCAGTCATCCCCAAGGTGTCGTCACCATGACGCCTTCACCTTGGGCCTCCTTTCTGGCTAGACTCTGGTTCCCCACCTGGCTCACCCTCCGTCATTGCCCCCAAGTTTTGCCACCTGTCATCTCATTTGGTTTCCTGCCCTGCACCTGCTCTGCATCCTCCAGAGTCCCCGCCCTCTCTCCTGTGTTGGACTGTCCTATAGATCCTTTTCTGGGAGGGGGAGTAATGGCACGTGTTTGTTTTGGTTTGGTTTAGCTCTGGGTTCCTTGTTTAATTTTACCCAGTTTCCTTTGTTCACATTTTCTCTTCACTTGTTAGTTTCAGTGGTTTCTGATTAATTCACACCTGTTTTGTTTTAGTTAATTGTCACCTGTCTATTTAAGCCCTAAGTAGTCAGTATTGTTTGTTCTTGTTTCTGTGGTTGTATTGCATTTGCCCCATCTCCTGTTGGATTTATTATTAAAGACTGTTTGTTGGATTCTCCTGCGTCATGCGTTTGAAACTGCATAACACCATTACAATCTCTAATTATTATTGAAATATAAGTTTATTAATACAATGTTTATTCATTAGTTCTGATTATGACCATAATTGTGGAGTCAAAACTGACAGTTAAAGTTATGTCCATGTTATAGGATTATTTCACTTCCAGAGTAAAGATTTCCTAATAATTTACTCACCTCCATGTCATCCAAGATGGCCGTGTCTTTCTTTCCTCAGTCGAAAAGAAATGAATGTTTTTGGGGAGAACATTCCAGGATTTTTCTCCACATAGTGGACTTCAATGGCAGCCAATGGGTTGAAGGTGTAAACTGCAGTTTTAGTGCAGCTTCAAAGGGCCCTACACAATCCCAGCTGAGGAACAAGGGTCTTATCTAGCATAATTTCATGTCATTAATTATATTTTTTTAACCACAAATGCTCATCTTGCGCTAGAACTTATGTTGTCACGTTGGAAAGGTCACGCATGACGTAGGCATAAGTATCAACCCAGTGTTTACAAAGCAAACGTGCAAAGAAAGTCAAACACCCTTTACAAAAAAAACAGTAAAACAACGATGTCGGACGATTTTGAATTTGGAGGACAAAATGAGATGGAGTTTTTCGCCCTACCCTACCTTTTTGAATCGAAGTACACAGACAAAGAACTAACCACGTGTGACCTTTCCAACGTGATTACGAAATGCATGAAGTTACGCAAGCGCATTGCAGAGCTAGTGCTAGATGAGTATTTGGGGTAAAAAAGTATATCAATTTTAATTTATTTTAGAAAATGACAGATAGTTTCGCTAGATAAGGTCCTTATTCCTCGGCTGGGATCGTGAAGAGCCCTTTGAAGCTGCAATGAAACTGCAATTTGGACCTTCAACCCATTGGCCACCATTGAAGTTTGAAAATCCTGGAATGTTTTTGTTAGAAACCATTTCTTTATGATTGAAAAAATAAAGACATAAACATCTTGGGAGAGTAAATACGTAGGAAATTTGTATTCTGGAAGTAAACGGATCCTTTAATGATGCTATAAGGCCTCTTGTGGCAATGCAGAGAATACAGTATTTGCATTGCAAATATGCAAACGTTTGAATAGACTAATTTAAAATGACCCAATGGCTATGACTATCGTGTTTAATATTCATGATCTCTGCCCTTTCCTCAAACCATAAATAACTTACAGTTAGCACTCTACTGATTAAAACTGGTGTGAGCTTCAGACTGCCCACCATCCAGAACCGGTTCTTCTGCTCAAGGTAAGTCTATCTATAAGACTTCTCAAATGAATAGGCTAAGTTAAGACTGTTGTAGGGGATTTTTTTAAACCTCTTTCTCCTTTTTCTGTTCCAGATCTTTGCTTGTAAAGAACTGGAAAATGAACTCGACGGTCTGGATTGTGGATAGTTATGAAGAAGCTCTTGCCAAAAACATTGTGATTGTTTCTCTTGGTCTTATCATTAATTTCATTAACGGAATGCTTGTGGTGACTTTCTTCTCCAATTCAATGTTTTCAAGAGACTCCAGATACATTTTATACATTCACCTGGTAATCAATGACATGCTCATGATATGCATATCAGTGACTTTATATGTGTTGACCTACGTTTCACCACTTGCGAATGCTTCATTGTGTTGCATATTGGTTTTTCTTGGTACAACCACCTTCATGATCACTCCATTGAATCTGGCTGGTATGGCAATAGAGCGTTTCATTGCTATCTGTAAACCACTGCATCACGCTCAGATTTGCACACCACAAAGGACCTACATTTTTATATGTTTGCTGTGGGTTATAGGAGCTATACCTTCTCTGGCAGATATCATAATTTTACTCTTAATCCAGCCCATATCTTTTTTCAGTTCTCTTGTACTTTGCTATCCTTTCAGTTTATTCCCTTCCAAAGCCCACAAGGACCGCATTACTGCTTCACAAGTCATTTATATGTCACTGGTGTGGATAGTTCTTATCTATACTTATTGCAGAGTCCTGTTCACTGCCAGAAAGGCCGTTTCAAAGGGTTCAGCAAATAAGGCTCGGAGTACGATATTGTTGCATGGTGTCCAGTTACTTCTTTGTATGCTTTCCTATTTCACCCCTGTTTTGGATTTAATTGTCACTCCTTTTTTTCCTGTTCACAGAACAAAGATCACTTTCTTTAATTATCTAATCACAAATATTACGCCAAGATTACTGAGTTCTTTGATATATGGGGTCAGAGACCAGAAGTTTCTGAAACAAATGAAGGAATACTTTGCTTGTAAAGTTATTATTGTAAAGATTGTGCCATCAAAATTATGATTTTCAGTTGGCTAAATTTATGTTGGCTAAATGTATTTATTTGTATTTATGTTTAGTTAAGACATTTGTTTTATTTGAGAACATCAAATTATTCTCTCTACAGTGGCTCAGAAACTTTTCTGAGTCATTTTTGCTCACTGTCTTTTCATCATCTGGTGGTTTGGTGATTTTTAGTGGATGTGTGAAATCAGTTTCCCTGAAGTATTTTTTCCCAAATAAATATTAATACCAAATAAAATTTATCATAGCCAAACATCAGTTTTAAGATAAGCAATTTGAAATGACAGTACTGTATTATGACTGTATCATGCCACCCTGCGGCACATAATAATGTCTCAAAAATTGACTGTACTGTTGACACATTTGAGATACTGCATTATATGGAAGTAAGAGAAATTATGCTGTTTTGAACTTCGTATTAGCAATGGAAAGGTCTGATTACTTTATAGCTTCTTAAGAGTCTTCACAAATTCAAGAATTTGTTTGTTCATTTGAGCGTTGAGTTAAAATGTTATATTTTCAATACCCAGTTTCTGCCAACATGTCCATACACACAATCTTTTATAATTTCATCAAAAAATTAAACAAACAGCAAACAAAACTACCTCATAGGGAAAAACACAGGCTCATGTGTCTTATGTCATTGGAATTCTTGGCTCACGCCAGACAAAACACATGCCTCCGATTTGTGTACATTTTTGGGTATTTCGCATTATTTGAAAAACCTACTTTTGCGAACTAGTCCTAGGTTTTTCGCCCTATCGGAACCAAACCAGTGCAGAAATATTTATCAAAAAAAAGTTGAACTTTTGACTCACCGTCGCAAAGGGGTGCCAAAAGGTTCGAAAGGGGCAGGGCTACTTTTAGTAAAATGCCTATGACTCCTGAACGAAATGAGATATCTTCACCAAACCAGAACACTTATGTAAGAACTCAATCTGAGGCCACAGGAAAAATTATTGCGGAGCTTGGCTACTTGGTGGTGCTATAAGAGGGGGAAAAAACATAAAAATGGCTATAACTGCGCAACCATTTGTCCACTGTCTTGGTCCAAACTGCCACAAGTATCTACAAGGACATTTGCGTATCTCAAAAATCATGGCCGCCATTGGCTAACAAAATTTGAGCAACTGTTAGACAAGGTTAACGGAGGCCGATCTGTTTGACTCACGGCCCCAAAGGTCTGAGAGAAATTTGAGAGAAATCACAACATTCCAACATTCTTCAAAATATCTTCTTTTGTGTGTACGAGTATATGTGTGTGTGGGTTTATAGAAGGTTTAACAGCACTGTTTCTTGAAAATCAATATTATTATTAAAACATTGGTAAGGTTACTAATATGCTATGTTTATTCACCAGATCTGATAATTACAGTAAGTGTGCAGAAAGTCAAAACTGACAGCAGAAGCTATGTCCATGATACATTCTCAGAAAAAAAGGTTCAAACACTGTCACTGGGGCATTACCTTTTCAAAAGGTACACTTTTGTAACTTATTTACCCCTAAAGGGTGCATACTAGTGGTTTAAATTTACATATTTGTACCTAAAATGTAAATATTAGTACCTAAACTGAACATACCTTTTGAAATGGTACTGCCTCAGTTACAGCTTTTGTGCCTTTTTTTGTGAGAGTGTAATGATGCAATAACACCTCTTTTGGCAATGCAGAGAGTGCCATATTTACTGACGTTGCATTATGAATTGTGTTCTGACACATTTTGCAATATTTATATATATATTGTGAAATAATATTCCAATTTAAAATAACAGTTTTCTATTTTAATATACTTTAAAATATAATTTATTTCTGTGATCAAAGCTGATTTTTTGCTGTTTCATATATATATATATATATATATTTTTTTTTTTTTTTTTTTTTTTTTTTTAATTATTATTATTTTTTATTTATTTATTTTTGGGACCTGCGATATTTTTTTTAGGATTCTCTGATTAATAAAAAGTTAAAAATAATAATTTGTGTTACTATATACAATGCTATTCAGAAGTTTAGGGTCAGTACATTTTTTCTTTCTTTTTTTAAGAAATTAATACCTTTATTCAGGAGGGATGTGTTAAATGAATACAAAGTTATAGTAAAGACTTATATTGTTAGAAAAGATTTCTATTTTGAACAAATGCTGCTCTTTTTGACTTTGTATTCATCAAAGAACCAAAGAAAATGTATCACACGTTCCAAAAAACAATATGAAGCAGCACAACAGTTTCAACACTCAAAATAAATCAGCATATTGATTTATCATTTATCATGAATGATTTCTGAAGGATCATAATGATGCTGAAAATTCAGCGCTACGTCATAGAAATAAATTCTAATTCTGTTTTAAAGTATATTAAAATAGGAAACCAATATTAGAAATTGCAATAAGATTTCACAATATTACTGTTTTTTCTGTATTTTTGATCAAATAAATACAGCCTTGATGTGCAGAAGAGACTCCCATAAAAACATTACAAATCTTACTGATCCCAAACTTTTAACATGTTTGGCTCTTGAAAAGCTTACATATGTAATAAGAAATAAACCCTCTGAATTTATTTATATCTGGGAGGTGTTTTTGGACTTTGTTAAAAATGGAGATATTGAAGAAGCTTTAGATGTGTGAAGTTATGGAATATAAGAAGTGTTTGTTTGTTTGTTTGTTTGTTTAAACCTGTCCGGGGTAAGTTTTGGGGAATGGTGTTGTGTTTTTAAAAAAAAAACTTTGTAAAAACTCAATAAAGATATGTTATACGAAAATCTTACTGGTCCCAAACTTTTGAGCGGCAGGGTATACAGTATATATATATATATATATATATATATATATATATATATATATATATATATATATATACTGTAGATTCACTGTAGATTCATCAGTGTTGGTGTCATGGTGTTGCTTGCATTTGAATTGCAAATATTCAACTGCACTAAAGGTCATTGCACACTGAGCTGAAATTTTCATCTGAAATATTCGCACGTTAAAAAATAAATACGACCTCACGTTGTGTCAGTCACATTTACACACTGCCTATTACACACTATATTGATTATTAGCCTATATTTATTCTTAAATACTCAGTTTTGCATATTCTATAGAAATAGTGTTATAACAAAAGTGATGTTCCTTATTTTGCTTAATGTTTTTATTTAGTAATAATAATATATCCATAATTATTATTATTCATATTGATATAGGCCTAGCCTGTAAAAACAACATTTTTGGCCAAATCGTGCAGCCCTACAAACAAGCACAGCAAACCTGGTGTGGTTTTTGTTGTTGTTGTTGTTTTTTAAAATTATTATTATTATTCATTTTTGGCCTTTTTTCTTTTTTAAATAAAGAAAATGTTTGTCTGAAAACTATAAGGTTTGGATTTTGTGTGCCCTGTACAGAACATTAATATAAAAACATTCAATGTCTGTAGCACCAGTGCTATATGCAAAAAAAGTTCACGTACAGCCCTGATATGATAGGTGTTTTATCTCCATCCTGCCACCAGAGGTCACTGGTATAATGACCAACAAACACATTAGCCTACTATGTTTACAAAATTATAGTGTTCACATTACTGACAAATATTATATTTTCTATGTGTTTGTTTACAAATGATTGATTATTTTCTATGTGGTTTCCTCAACCAAAAAAAGTATCTATCCTATATGTTGTTAGTTCATTAATATTCAACATACGATTACCATACTAAGCAGAAATGCAAATTCAAAAAGTACTAGTATCTATTAAGTTCAGGATATCTTTGGTCAAAATAGTTACTAGTAACTAAAAAATAAGTAGCTACTATTATATTTTTTCTAAGTTTTTTTTTCGGATTCTAAGTTCTATTTTTTCTTAAGAAGAAAACTATATTTAAATACTAGTCACTATTGGAAAAAGTACTAGTATCTAATAAATAAGAACTAGTATCTAATGAATAAGTACTAGTAACTTTACAAAAGACTCCTAAAAAAAGTATAAATAAGTACTAGTGGCTAAAGAATAAGCACTAGTAGCTAATGAAGTACTAGTAATTAATGGAAAAGATACTAGTATCTAAAAAAATAAGTAGCCTGCTAGTAGCATGAAAATAGATACTAGTTAGTACGTCTTCTAGATTAAGTGTTAAAACGGCTTGCCATACGCTTTATTCTGTTATTTCCGTGGATTTGAAGCGCCATCTTGTGGTATTTCTGTGGTGTTTTGCTTCTGCATACCTACAGTGTGTTGACCTCACCTGAGGAATCTCAGCGTCCGGTGACAGAGGTTGTCGAAGATACAGCAAAATATAAATAATTGTCTTTTTAATCACTCGATATGGCCGAATGTGAGAGAGAGAGGCCCGAACGTTACACAAGAACAGAAACGAAAGTGAAACTTTTTCCTCTGAATCAGATCACTTTCTGTTCTGACAGAGGAACCAAACGCCAAACTCCACTGAAAGGTAAGGCATTTTACTGAAAATATTGTCTACTTTTTGACGATTTTTGTCAATAATAGCTAATTATGCAGTTGCCATATTTATAAATTCGTCACTGGTGGCTTGTTGTTCGCTAATGTACAATTTCCTTGAAAACTCTCAATGCCTTGCATTGTTTACACCCAGGTGTTGAACAGATGTATTTAAAAAACCCACCACTGCAAAAAGTACAATGGTACTAACATGTTGGACATGCACCATATTAATAGTACAGTATTTTTAGAATGTAACATGTAAATATCATGGTACATGAATGTGGAAATCAGGAATTACCATGGTATTAGCATCTGATACCATTGCTGTACTTCTTTGTAAAGGACAGCACTGACAATGATTTGTCATTCTTACAGAAAATGGCTCAAGCTGATATTGACGAGGGGTTATATTCGCGACAGCTGTAAGTGTACTGTAAAATATTCTTATCTGCTTTCCTTATCTTTCATTTCCTTATCTGCATCTTGGTTTTTCCTTAAACTACCTATTAAGTCTACATATTTGTGCTTGCTATCTCTTGGAAATTTATCTTTGGAAATTTCATTGCCAGTAGTCACTGCTTCACAGGGGTGTAAAGCATCCGAGTAATTATACTTTCACTTCTAATCATATTTTTTTCTTTATTTACTTTAATTAAGTGCTGTTGAAACTGAATGCAATCACTTGAATTACATTTCCAGTGGAGACTTTCATTTAGATATTAAAAGTATATATTTCACAGCTTTTCTGTTTCCTCTGTTCAATAACAAAAAAAAACATACGTGCATACCTAAAAAAATAAATAAAAAAAATTCAGTTTGTTGTTCCAGCTATAATCTTAATGTAAATGATCTTTTTGAGGTCGGGTTATTTAGTTTGAGGAATTCCAGTCATGTATTTCCTGTATGTTTCAAGTCAGCAATACTGTATGAATAGTTACGCCCCACCTTGACTTGTCTCTTCCTGGTATTTTTCACAGAAAAACCAAAGCAAAAGTAACTGAGGCTGTTTTTTGTTTTTTTTGCATAGTTTAAATAATTTGCATACTATTTTGTTTACTAGAATACTGATACAGTATTGGAAAATATTCCATGTTATTTAAATATGCAAAGTGCAAAGAATACATCATGGTAGCGTTGAGAGCATTTGTAATATTTAATGTATGCGTGTTTTAATTTAGATCAAATGTTCTATTTATTCTGTCACACAAAGTATATCAATTGAAAATGGCAGCATTCACAGTTCAAATGTTTCAAATATTAAAACAGCAAGTACAGAAATTTTACTCTATTCATGGTGCAATTTTTCATCTCACAACAGGTATGTGATTGACCATGATGCAATGCGTCGCATGGGAAAGGCTGATGTCCTCATTGCTGGAATGCGAGGTCTTGGTGTGGAGATTGCCAAGAATGTGATCCTGGCTGGAGTTCGATCGGTCACCATTCAGGATCAGGGATTGGTGGAGTGGAGAGATCTGTCATCTCAGGTAATACTGTAGGTCCTATTACTGCAATTAAAACAATACTTCACCTAAATGAATATTCTGTCACCATTGATCATTAACCACAAACGATGATGTTTTGAAGATGCTCCGAGCTGCCGTTTTGAATGGTGATTCATGCATGTGTGCATTCATACTAAGACCAATTACAACGTGATGCATTTGAATGCAACTTCAAATTAGTTTTGAGAGCTTAAGTAGGAAAGAATTTGCTTTCATTGCATGGAAAAAGCCGCTCCCCTTTTGTGTTCCATGAAACAAAGCAAGTCATACTGGTTTGGAAAGAAATCAGAGTTAGTAAATGATGACATCATTTTCATTTTTGGATTAATTATCAGTTTTATTTGTAGAAATATAAATGATTTATTCAGGTGTTTTGATGTGTCTTTTACAAATGATAGTCATTTATGTGATTGTGAACATTTACATGAAATTCTTTCTGTAGTTTTACCTAAAGGAAGCTGATCTGGGTCAGAACAGGGCTTTGTGCTCTGAGAAGCAGCTCTCTAGTCTGAATGTCTATGTTCAAGTGTCTGCCTGGACTAACAAGCTCGATGAGGATTTCCTCAGCAAGTTTCAGGTGAGTTATGATGCTGGACTCATATGTATGTGCAATAAAGATTTTGGCTTTAACCCTTTTCCTTGCTTATGCTTAGTGATATTTAATGTGTTTATCACAATAGGTGGTGGTGCTCACAAATTCACCTTTGGAAGAGCAGCTACGTGTGGGAGCGTTTTGTCATTCGAACAGTATAAAGTTTATTGTGGCTGACACCAGAGGGCTTTGTGGGTAGGCTGCATCACATGAATCAGCAAAATATGTGAAACTGGTTAAAATAGTGCTGAATCAGATTCTGATGTCTGTGTTTGGTTCACAGGCAGCTGTTCTGTGACTTTGGTGAATCATTTGAGGTCAGAGACACAAATGGAGAGACTCCAGTATCAGCCATGATTGCTCATATCAGCAAGGTGACAGGACAAAAATCACATTTTCACTTTCAGTTTGGTCCTCTTAAAGGAATACTCACCCTCATGTAGTTCCAAATATATAACACCTTTGAGTAACTTTGAATACAAATGAAGACTTTTTTACATTTTTAATTTTTTTAATGAAATCTGAGAGATGTTTGTCCCTCCATTGAATATCCATTCCAGCAAAACTAATCCATAAGAATCCTGAAAAAAAATGAATCAGGCGAGCATTTTTGAGCTTCTGTTTACCATATTTAAAATTTAAATGTGAATAAAAACTTAAATTAGGTCTATTATTTCTTAATGAACTTCATGAACCATCAGAGTGAACAGAGTTGTAAAGAGTACCCGAGAACTATACTTGAGTAAAAGTACAGATACCTTACAGTGAAAATGACTCCACTATACCTTACAAGTCACCAATTCCAAAACAACTTGAGTAAAAATCTTAGAGTATCTGATTTTAACAGTACTTCAGTATTTTACTTATAATAAATATAGGCTCAAAGATGCACTATAGTCAAAGAGACATGCCAGTCAAAAACTGTAACGTTGTGGAGAAGCTGGAGAAAACAGGCAGAGGCTAGGTTCTATGTGCAGGTATTTAATTTGCAACTGCTTGAGCTCGCATTCATGTTGACAAATTTGGGTGAGTAAGGGCAAAACTCATAAGTTATAGTACTTTCAGTGCCCTGTAGTAGGCAGTATCACATCTTTTGTAGCAGAAATAAACTGCTGCAGAAAAGCTAGGTGCCATGCAAAATGTAATGTGTAACTGCAACACTCATTTCCAATGTAGTGGAGTAAAGAGTACAAATACTCATTCAAAAATGTAGTGAAGTACAGAGTAAAAGTTGCTAATATCTTTGGTACTCAGTAAAACTACAAAGTATCCGAAAAGATACTTAAGTACAGTAATTAGTTACATTTACTCCAATACTATACACCTCTGAAAGTGAACGTACTTTCAATGGAGAGACAGAAATCTTTCAGATTTCATAAAAAATATCTTTATCTGTGCTTGAAACATGAAGCATGAAGTCCTATGAATTTGTTACAACATGACAGAATTTTCATTTCTAGTTTCAATGTAATTTTCTAGAGGTGCCAAATGGAATTGCAAACAATGATTGTTTCAAAACAAGCCCAAAATTTCCTGCCAACCCTTATGAGTCAACATTTCTTAATTTCTAATACAGTTTTTACTATCCTCTATGAATGTCAGCTGAAAATGTGTTATTTTTCATCATAGGACAATCCAGGCATAGTAACATGCACTGATGAGGAAAGCCATGAGTTCACTGATGGCATGTTTGTAAATTTCTCTGAGATTCAAGGCATGACTGAACTCAGTAGTTATGGCCCCATTGAGATCAAAGTGAGAGGTAGGTGTCATATGATCAAATATATGAAAAATATTTAGAGCTGATCATTGATAGAGAAGGTCCAGAAAATGTCAATAACAATGCAAATCAGTCAATAACAATATATTTTAATGTTTTTAGACAAATACTCCTTCAGTATTTGTGACACTTCAAACTTTTCTGAGTATGTGAAGGGTGGAGTGGCAACTGAAGTGAAACAGACTGAAAAACTCAGCTTTGTGAGTATCGCCCATGACTGATTTATTCCATATTGAGGATACTTGACTGGAATAATTAACTATTTTAAGATGCTACTGATGTAGTATGTTTTTGAAATCTGGAGGTGTGTCGATATATGGCATTAAAGCAAGGCACATCATTGAGCTGGTATTTTAATTCTCGCAGAAACCTCTGAATGTGGCTCTGGATGAAGCGATCAGAGATCCTGGGCTTGTGGAGATGACAGACTATGGCAAGACAAAAAGACACGTGTCTCTGCATCTGGCCTTCCAGGCCCTGCATAGATTCACTCAGAAATACAGCCGGGCACCCCATCCTAGATCTCAGGTCAGTCCAACAAAACTTTTATGCTAAATAAGGTTTTTAAAGTACGTCTATAAATATATTCACAGAACATTTTTAAAGTGCCCCTATTATGGGTTATGAAAGGTTCATATTTTGGTTTTGGGAGTCCCCAACAACAGGTCGACATGCATGCAAGGTCAAAAAAACACTTTCATTGTCTTATAATATGCATTTATTTTTACCCTATTTGCTCAATGACTCCCAAACGATTCGCTCAAAGATTCATTTTTCCAAACCCCTCCTTTGCGTATGTTTGTGAGCTTTTACAGCTCCAAAAGCGGCACCTAGTGGCAAAGAATGAATTTGCATTTTCATTCAGACCAACAGGAGAATCAAGTTTTCCCAGGACTGCACGCGCAACAAGTGGGCGGACAATATGCTAATGTTTCAGGTTGACATCAACATGAAACGGCTTGGGATTTGTTTTAAAAACGACTCGTTTCAATGATTCAGAGTCGACTCTTTCTTTTGAGAGACAATAACTTTATACACGATGCACTTTCAGATTTCAAACTTTGCAGGATGGTTTCATTCACTTAGAGCTGTGTTACACACTGCATGAAAGGTCATTTTCAAAAATACATAATAGGGGTACTTTAAAGATTGTGTATTGTCACAACATTGTGTAAAATGTTGGCTAAGTATAAAGAAAAGTTTTTTTACTGTTCTGGTAAACTGCCTCTTTAATAATTATTGATATACTTCAATCTCCATTAAAACATTTTATTATACATCTAAAAGCATTATTCTTTTTGTATGTGGGTATGTTATACAGGTATATAACATATTTTCATTGTCAGATTCTTCAGCACATTTTACAGCCATATGTAATAGTACTGTAGTTCATCTCTGTGTTTTTGCTGCCCTCTATAGGCTGATGCTGAATTGCTGGTTACTATCACAAAAGATCTTTGCACAGATGCAAAGTTTGATGAGCTTGATGAAGACGCTGTAAGGCAGTTATCTCTGGTTGCCAGCGGTGACCTGGCACCTGTCAATGCCTTCATTGGTGGTCTGGCTGCTCAGGAGGTGGTGAAGGTGAGCTGAATCATTTAACTTTTTATTCTGGCAGCACCAGTTGAGTTTGAGACCATGGTTGGTGTGTATATATAAGCACATTTGTTAATGACTGCATTTGTATGAAATCTTTCAGGCATGCAGTGGTAAATTCACTCCTCTCAGACAGTGGCTGTACTTCGATGCCCTGGAATGCCTACCTCAGGAGAACGATGGAGTCCTTTCTGAAGACGCCTGTGCTCCTGTAAGCTACAAGCCAGTTCATTCTCAGTATTTAGAAAATATGAAAGTCTTGTTTCTGATGAACATAATCAACTGAGTACTTTACGTACTTCACATGACGTGATCTTTATCTTCTGTGCTGTAGAGAGACAGCCGATATGACGGACAGATTGCTGTGTTTGGATCTGCTTTTCAAGACAAACTGAAGAAACAGAACTATTTTCTGGTGAGTGTATTTCTTCTGTTTCACCAGCAGGTGAGGACATTACCCTGATTTGTTTTTCAGTAAACCCTGTTGGATCTTATCGTTGATCTGTTATGAAGAGCAATGAGCAGACCAGTGAGTCAACGGTGTCGAATGCACAGGAAATATTTTATGTGCCATGTGACATTTCCTGTTGAGCACTAAGGATATGTCAGTCAGAGTTTCCCATGTGAATCAACCGAATATTTCAGATTTTTGGGAGGGAGGATTTTTTAGTGTGTTACTTTGATGACTCTGAATGTTGCTAAATTGTATATTTCTTAATTTTAAAACAGTTTGTTCATGTAAGTTTTATTCTAATAAAGAAGACGTTTTATTTTGAGCATACACTGTTAAAATGCTTGGGGTCTTAAATATTTTTTAACAAAATATTTTTTTTATTTATTAACGATACATTAAAGTGAAGTATAAACATTTATGATGTTACAAACTATTTTTATTTACATCTACATTTTTACATTTATGCATTTAGCAGACGCTTTTATCCAAAGCGACTTACATTGCATTCAAGTTACAGTTTTTACATTTTATCAGCTCTTGCTTTCCCTGGGAATCGAACCCATGATCTTGGCGTTGCTAGCGCCATGCTCTACCATTTGAGCTACAGGAAAGCAAGTATTTGAAACAAATGCTGTTCTTTTGCACTTTCTATTCATCAAAGAATCATGAGAAACGTAGCACTGTTTCACAAAAATATAAAGCAGCCCAAATTTTTACAAAATTGATAATAATAAGAAATGTTTCTTGAGCAGCAAATCAGCATATTAGAATGATTTCTGAGGGATCATGTGACACTGAAAACTGGAGTAATGATGCTTAAAATTCAGCTTTGATCACAGGAATAAATTACATTTTATAAAATGTATAACAATAGAAAACAGTTATTTTAAATTATAATAATATTTAATGTTTTTACTGTATTTTTCATCAAATAATTGCAGCCTTTGTGAGCAGAAGAGACTTCTTTCAAAAACATTAAAAAACTAATAATAAATTTAACCTCACCTCCAAATCCTGCACCATCTCTCAGTTAATACTTTAATATTTATTAAATTCTCATCAAAATGTCTTTGTCTATGATCAGGTCGGAGCTGGAGCAATTGGTTGTGAGCTGCTGAAGAACTTCGCTCTGATTGGTCTGGGTGCGGGAGAAGGCGGGAACATTACGGTGACTGACATGGACTCTATTGAGCGATCAAATCTAAATCGTCAGTTTCTGTTCCACTCTAAGGACATTGGGGTAAGATGAGTTGGCACAAAACAACAGCACTGAACAGCTACAAAACTGACTTACACTTAACAAAATGAAATGGTTTCACTAAGATATCAGTGACTGTAGTCTAGAACAAAACCTGAAATCTGACAGAATGAGCCACTTGCCTTTCATGTTGTGCCTAATTTAACCCCTCAACTGTGGTAAAATGTACTGCATTTACATTCATTCTCTCTGTGTTTCTCAGAGACTGAAGTCTGAGGTGGCGGCAGAGTCTGTTAAAGAAATGAACCCTTACATGAACATCACTGCTCACCAGAACCGTGTGTGTCCTGAGACGGAGGAGGTCTACACACATTCATTTTACAGCAACCTTGATGGTGTGGCAGCCGCGCTGGATAATGTGGATGCACGTGAGTTTAAACTTTGCACGGTTTTATGATGCACCAACAGTGTTTGCCAACCAAGTTTGTCATCTCACCCAAAATGACAATGCAAACTTGTAAATATGTGTCTAACATTTTATTTTCCCTATGCATTAGGAGTCTATCTCGATCAATGCTGTGTGCGAAACAAAAAGCCTATGCTGGAGGGAGGAACCCTGGGTAGTAAAGGCCACACTTTGGTGGTAGTACCACATCTGACTGAATCATACGGACCCTCCACATCTGGAGGACATAAAGCCATTCCCATCTGCACACTCAAGAACTTTCCTCACCGTATAGAGCACACACTGCAGGTCAGAAGGCATTTGTAAACATGGAAAGTTTATTTGATTGTAAATGTATCGGTTTGGCAATTTAGCAGCCGTTCAAGAATCCATTGCAATTTCTGTCATTTTGTGTTTAGAAACAACTCCATTTTGATGAGAACATTTTAGGAGATAAACTTGTTATGTTACTCCAAATGTCGATTAAAGGCAGTTTTACACCAAGAATTATAACTATAAAGATAATTGGAACAATAGCTACTGTATATTTGCATCCATACCAAAAGACAATACCATCCTGTTTATTTTAAGTGCGCACTGCAGCATTGTTGTCTCCAACTTTAAATGCAATATAAAATATATATTTGCAAACATAAGAGACAGTGACCATTTTAATGCAGCAGTTGCATTTCTACCATACATGGAGCTATGACTGTATGTGATTCACAAATCAATTGTTTGTCATTTTCAGTGGGCCAGAGACCAGTTTGAGGGACTTTTCAAACAAACGGCAGAGAATGTGAACAACTTGCTCAGGTATAGATGGATACAATTTAACTAGCTAATAGTCTAGAAGAGAAACTGTGTGCAGGAAATATAGGATGAAGGGGCTCTGCTGTTATCAGCAGATGCAGATATCGTGTCAGAGATTCTGTTTCAATATTATACTCCTTCAAGTATACAGGCTCAGTTATTCATTATTAGTTCAACCCCAGGCTTCCTCCTGGTCTTCCTGCCGCAAGGGTCAACTGTTGTCAGATCTCTTTTCCATCTGAAATGAAGTGAAGGATGTTTATAGAGAGGCAAGTGTGCAGGAAGTTGAGGTGCTGTGTGCTGTAGGCAGATACCACAAAAGGAAGGCAGCAGCATAACTGCCTCAATCTCAACTACTTCCTCTTAGCTGTCAGCAATTTGCAGCCTGTGAGTAAAGGCAAGGAAGAACCCCACCCATCTCAACAGCTTTCGTTGGTTTTTAATGGTTTTAGTTTTGGTTAATGATCATTTTGGTGCCATATCAAGTTTAGCCTAAACAAGTGATGTTAAAAAAATTAAAATAACGAAAACTACTCATACTGTATACTGATAGCTCTACCTCTTTTCTCCATCTCTGTAGTGACCCAGCATTTGTTGATCGCACAGTCGCCCGTGGAGATGTGGAGGCTGTGGAAATACTGGAGGGTGTCTATAGGAGTCTGGGTGAGGAATGGCCTCAGAACTGGGCTGACTGTGTCAGCTGGGCCCGCAGACAGTGGGAAACGCTCTACAGCAATCACATTAGACAACTGCTGCACTGCTTTCCCCCTGAACAGGTAACACAGAGAACAGTGTACACACCAGTTATGCAACCTAGAGGGAATTGTCACTGTAATAGGATAAATTTCATGAAAGCATGTCTAGATCATATCCCAAAATCAAAAGGATTTTTTTTTATAATTTTTTTTTTTCAAATTATAATTTTATGACAAAAAAGGGGGCAATAAATTATTATCTTTAAGCAAATTTTTGTTTTGCTTTGCTTTGCTTTGCTTTGTTTTGTTTGAGTTTGAAATTAGACCCATATATGTTTTGACAGTTTTCATAAGATTCACCCAAAAACTGTACAGTAAAATGCTTTGGATAATGGATCTAGGACCTGCTAAATAATTACTTAAAGGCCTTCTAGTCTTTTAATAATTTGTCAAACAATGCATTGTTTTTGGGTTGATTGAGTTAGTTTCACTTTGCACCAGCAGGTGGCACTGTTGTCTATAACAACAGTGGGCCCTGAACCATAGAGAGAGGTCAGTAAAGGTTTAAATGGCATGATAACGTTTAAATTCAATTATATAAATTAACAAAAGTCTTCATCATGAAAATGGCAGCATGTTGCAATATTTTCTTTCTAAATATGAGATTCTAATTTAGTCTTATTGACAGAGTAAATGTACAATTGATCTTTTTTACTGGGAGTCAGTGTGTCTATGATTATGCAACAGTACAGATGTGGAGAGATGTCTAATCCATAGCATCAGTGCCTGCACACTGAGATAAACATGCGTCCAGAGGAGGGGTGATACGGACAAGAAGACAGAGTTTTGAAACTCTGATGTCCTTTATCTTGCATGTCCAGATATAACTGTTGCAAAACCAGAAGTTGCAGATTTAAAATGGGAATGTAGACCACAGTTCAGTTTGAGGGTTTGTGCATGATCCATTTTGCATGAATGTACTGAAAAAGAATAAATCATGCAGTTCCCCTGAGGTTTGGTTGC
Source organism: Schizothorax lantsangensis (assembly GCA_027422415.1). NCBI lineage: Eukaryota > Metazoa > Chordata > Actinopteri > Cypriniformes > Cyprinidae > Schizothorax > Schizothorax lantsangensis. Next base: position 4,575,422 of record CM049853.1, on the reverse strand, counting down.
GCTTGACATAACAGTTTCTCATTATCAGTTGGACGTCTTTCCTGGAGTGCAGAAAGATGGTTGTAAAGATGAACACACACAATTCTTTCTGTTAAACCAGTGGAATAAGCTTTGTGTTACTGATGTTTTGGTCTGTCTTTGCTCTTTTGAACAGCACCTTCTGTTTTTTGTTAAAAGACTAATTATATTGAACACGCACATGATAAACTCATTATTCTGTCTGTCTGAGCAAAAGGCTTGGAGACATGGGCTTTATGGTGACCAATCACATCCACTTCACATCAGCATGTGACAAGTGGCTGCAGGGCTTTCATTTGGCCCACAACACATGTAGACGTCTTTCATGCTTGCTTACTGGAGCCAACTATATAGCGTCTTTAACAATATTTTAATATTTTAAAATTAATTATAACAAACTTAATTATAACAATAATAACAATAATATTTTGAATTTTAAACATAGACAACCATATAATAATAATGATAATAAAAGTAAATAAAATTAAATATTAAATAAAAAATTATAATGTATATAAAAAATATTAATAAAACAATCATATAAAAAGCATATATATTTAAAATGTAATTGAGACTATGTACACATGCAATAAATTGAATAACAGCAAAACTATAAAGCGTCTTTAACAATTAATTTGTATCTTAACAGTATTAAAGCATTTTAAAAAGGACAAACATCTAATAATAAGTAAAATAAAAAAAAATAATTGTAAAAAAATGTAAATAAAAAATAAAACCTTAATTGATCCTACATACACATGTAATTGTATAATTTACATATAAAATAAACAATAAAATAAATATTATATTACAAAGATTAAAAGAAAATTATTTTTTAACCCTTTTTTCTCCTCTCCTTCTCACTCTGGTCCTCACTAGGTAACAAGCTCTGGACTTCCATTCTGGATGGGCGCAAAGAGATGTCCACATCCTTTGACCTTTGACACCAACAATGTAAGTTTTACTATACCCCCACACAGCCCTTGGGATCTCCCATCATCCCCTGCAGACAGCATTGTCTAAGTTTAGATGACTCACAGTTTCTCTCCTGGTGTGAATAAGATAGTATCTGATATCAGTGATCACCTGTGATTAACAAAGCGAGGTGAAAACATCTTAAACCCCCGACTTCTCTCACAGACACACTCACACTGGTAAACACACAGAGCCACATTAGCAAACAAGTCATGCTTTTCAAAGAAACCCTGTCAGACACATGTTTAACTTTAAACTGAATTTTTTTTTTAGGAAAACTCCTAAATATTTTAATTAGACGTCTCTTGATATGCAGATGATTCCATTCTATTACCATTATTCTATTTTATGGCCCATTGTTTCCATTGTCTTGATTCTTTACAAATGTTATCAGCATTTGGTAAGATTTGTGTTCCCTAAAGGAATTCCTTTTAACTCATAAGAGTCTGTTTGAATTCTGTGGTTTCAAAGGTTAGCCCATTTTGGGAAGTGTTGTTTTTTGAATGCGCTACACACTTTCCTTTCATCATTTCCTGTTAACCACTAGTTCTGTTTCTCTGCATGTGTGTTTGTGATCCATGGAAAGTTTTTCCACACTTCAGCTCAAAATCAAACACAAACTCACAGTTTTGCCTTTGTTCTGCCAGCTACAATAGAAATATTTTGCTTTAAGATTATTCCTGTTTTCTTTTGTTTTATAGACCACCCATATGGACTTCATTGTGGCAGCGGCCAATTTATACGGGCAGATCTATGGGATTACAGGTTCCAGAAATCATGCTGATATTCAGAGCATTCTGCAGGGAGTAGAAGTGCCAGAGTTCACCCCTAAATCTAGTGTAAAGATAGCAGTGACCGACCAGGAGCTGAAAGAAGAAAATGAGGAGAGAAAAGAAGAAGGTGAAATTTTATGCTTAATATGAATATACATAATAAAATTAAGTCTGTAAAGAATGTCAAACATCAAATATCTCTGCTAATATCCCTCACTGCATCTCTTAGACAAAGTCAAGCTGGAGACGTTAAAGGAGAAGCTGTCCAAACTCCAGCTGAAGGACCAAAGCTTCCGGATGCATCCACAGGAGTTTGAGAAGGTACCATGTGTTTGTCAAGTCTCGTTTTATTTGTATAGCATTTTCGCAATATACGTATATTGTTTTGTGATGCCTTGATGAAACTATTTCATTCTTTGTATCATTTGTATTAAAGAAATAGTTGATCCAAAAATGACCCAAAATGTGCTCACCCTCAGGCCATCCAAGATACAGTTTAGATGAGTTTGTTTCTTTATCAGAACAGATTTGGGAAAAAAATGTAGCATTTCATCACTTGCTTACCAATGGTACCAATGGATCCTCTGCAGTGAATGGGTGCCGTCAGAATGAGAGTCCAAACAACTGATAAAAGTATCACAATACTCCACAGGTAATCCACACGTCTCCAGTCCATCAATTAACATCTTGTGAAGTAAAAATCCATCCATAATTCATAATAATGTTTCCTCCAGTGAAAAATTCCATCCCCTGTTGTCCTCTTACATCAAAATCCACCAACATATTTGTTTAGAACTGACTTGAAATGTTTTCGCTTGAAAAGGCTTTTGGACTTTTTTGGCTTGATCTGTGCATATTTCTCTCCTGGTACAAATAGCACCTGGGTGTCTTATTGTCTTATGTAGTTTGGGAAGTGACTGGATGATGGGGTGGGGTAGTTTTTCCTCTGCTGTGGGGTCTGGTGGGCCGCCCCGGGCTGCCATGGGCCCTGGTCTGGATTGGGTCCCCCGCCCTGGGCAGATTTGGGGTAACTGCCTATGAGCGGGGGAGCTGGCTCCAGAGCCCCCTCTGATGTTTTCCTCCCCATCCCTAAGGCTTCACTTCTCCCGCTCCATCACACCAACACATAGGTAGGGTTTTGAGGTGCGGGTGAGTCGCTGGGATGCGGGGGAGGTGGTAATCTCGATTACACATTACAGCTTAGACATTCTCATTACTTACTGTCACATGACACATACATATAGGGCCTTGGGGGTGGGCACACTGAATGGCATCCGGAGGGCGGTCTGTTCATTCAGCCTTCCCTCTGGTGCCAGTGCCCACTTCTCAATTTTAAGTTGCACATAGACATTGAGGGCTCTAGGGAGGGGACGAGCTGACACAAGCTTGTGGAGGGTGTTGTTTTAAAGCACCCCTGTTTTAAAGCACCTTAGGAGCGGGTGGGGTGAAGCATGGGGTGTTCTCTGTTCTCTGTCTGGGGCCGGGGGATGTGAGGATGAGCTGTCGGGGTCTGGGCTGTTGATTTTCTCTGCTGCTGCGGGGACTTGTCCCCACGCCGGAGCGAAGGGGGTTTAGCTCCGGGATCGGGCGCTGGCTACCCCTATAGGAGTATAGAGTGCATATGGGGAGTGTGAGTGTGGGTACTTTCATTTTTGTGTGTCTACATGTGGGGCGAAGGTGTGAATATTTGTTTGCGTGCATGAGGGTGGGAACATATGCTTGTGTATATGTGTGCTTGTCGTCTACGTCTACAGGTCGGGCCTTAGACTCCGCTTCACTCATCATCTTAGTCGACCCCCACCCCACCACCATGCCCTGCCGGTGGAGGATGCCGCCGGTGCGTTGGTGATTTCTCGCGCCGGGGCAGGATGCTCGGGCGAGCGCCGGCCCACTCTCGGCGGTCGAACTGGCCTTGCTGGGCCCCGATTGTGGGGTGGGGGGCCTTTGGGTCTCCGAGCCCAGGGCCCGGTCCGCCCTGGTGTGGTCGGCTGCCGGTGGAGCCTGCGGGCTTGCCGCCACGGCACCCTGGGGCGCCTACACTGTGGCTGTCGGAGGTCCCGCCTTCGGGCTCTCCTCTGCCCTTTTTTTTTGGGTGGAGGCCGCGGTTGTCCCTGCGGTGGTTCTCCTGGGGGTCCCGTGCCCTGGGGGGCCTCCGGATGTTTGGGGCCCGGGTCTTTTCCGTGCCTGCTTCATGCCTTGCGGGATACACACACTATTAAACATTTACATGGAGGAACAAACACAAGCGCGCTCACACACACAGGTGTACACTCAAGCATTCACATTGGTGTAAAAACAGGTGCTCACAACAACATCTTAGTTTGACTTTACACTTACTAAAGAAAACAATATAGGTTTGGAGGACTTTCCCCATGAGGGTGAAATGGGTATGATGATAGTATAGCATGCATATGTACTGTCATGTGTTATCAATCATTCCTTTAGCAGCTGTAAACATAAAAGATGTTAATTGATGGACTGGAGTGTGACGTGATTACTTGTAATGTTTTTATCAGCTTTTTGAACTCTCATTTTGACAGCACCCATTCATTGCGGAGCAACATTAATGGTGTTTTTGATATTTTGCCCATTAAATTGCATTTTATAGAACAAAAAGCAAGCTAGACATTCTACAAAACATCTTAGTTTGACTTTACACTTACTAAAGAAAACAATATAGGTTTGGAGGACATGAGGGTGAAATGGGTATGATTTTCATTTTCGTGTCAATCATTCCTTTAGCAGCTGTAAACATAAAATTGGTCTGAAAAGTTAGTGTTAACTTTGGCTTCCCCAGTAAATACACACATTTGGTATGTGCACTGAGCCTGTCAGACATGTTGGCGTCCACTCTCAGGTAGGAGGTCTCATTCAACCACAAAATTGGCCCTAAAACAGCCAACCCCGACTGCAGTTTTCATCGACCCTTAACCAGCTCCATCCATTACAGACCAGAGAAAACAGTCATCCTTTCTGTTGAGACAGATCTTCTTCACAGAACCTCACCGCTGTGACATGCTTCTCAGAAAGAGAGCATCCAACGCACAGACGGGTCTCATGAAAAACTTTGGATGCACGCTGGTTTAGTCAGTGATCGCTTTGTCGTTTGTCGTGACTGCATGACACATGGGCTTCCACACACATGCATGGAGACTGAATGGCAGCAGTCTCTGAACAACATCTCAGCTGTGTTTTCTGTTAGGAAGAGGAATAGTCTCAGTCTGTGTGTTTCTCTGCATGTATCTGTCTTTGATTTTCACAAACTCTTCAGTCTTTAAGTCTGACCTGGACTATCATTTCTCCATTTCTCTTTCTCTGGTTGCTTCTGTCTTTAGTCTTGTTTTCCCTGAAGATGAAAGGTATTATTCTGGTATCTTTCTGGGAATGTTCATATGGCAACAGTTAGGCAAAGGTTTCTGTATATAAATGAACTGCAGGGTCCACAAGTCTGGAACCACATGGAAAATCTGGGATTTTCTTTTATTTAAACCTGAAAATAAAAAAATAAAAAGATTTAAGATTTTGACAATTTTAAAACAAAGAATAGTTATGATGAAGAATAAATATTTAAAATATTTTTTGCTTACATTGAAGCTCAAAACAGTGTTATTTTAGTATCATTAATATACTATTAAAGTATTTAATATTTTGAATTAGATTTTAGGTTTTGAATTAGTTGTTTCCACTGAGTTAGTTTTAGTAATTTTGTTTTATAGTAATTTTATTAGTTTTTGTTGTTCTTGTTAAAATATGTCTATATACTTTTCATCTATTTTATTTTTTTATTTTTAGTGTAGTGCTTAGTTTTAGTTAAGTACTTTAGTCAAATTAACTGAAAATGCCTCGGAAACACTGAAATAAAACAATCTATATGAACAAGATTCAAATAACAAAAATGCATATATTTTTAATGGTTTTAGTTTTAGTTAACAATAATAACCCTGGCACAAGATGCTTGTTGGAACATCTCAAATTATGCTGGAGAACACGATTAAATGCATCCATCATAAAGGAAAGAGAAACAGTTCAAACATTATAAATTCATATTTTTTAGGCTGAATTCTATTAAATTAGAAAAATTTCTGTAGTGGTCTGAGACTTTTGGGCCCCAATGTTTGTATCATATGTCTGAATGCGTGTGGATGTGTGTGTGCACTTTAAGCGATGACGTATTCTTTGCCAGATCAGATGTTTTGTTTTTCCAGTGGAATGTGAGTTTGAGGGATTCTGGTGGCATCAGGTTGCCAAATTATATACTACGCTCAAACACCCCTGCAGTTGCCCCCAACACACCCAATACTTGACAGTCTTTGTAGTGCTGCGGTGCCTGGAGCGTAAGAAGAGTGTCAAAACCTCAAAACCAGGGTATCCTAGCATTCCTGCGAGATCTAATATTACACCAAACTTCTTGAGTTGTGACTATGCTTAATGGCCTATTTGGTATGTTAATGGCCATATCTTTAATAAGATCACTAAGTTTATAAGGATATGATTTGCAAACTAGTTGAATCTGGAGCAGTTGCAGTTTTGTGTGACATCACGTGCAGTGTCATTGGAACATTTAATTCGAATAAAATAGGAAGCTATCAAAGTTTAAATATGACGCGGTATGACATTTTTGTCTAGTTACCTGGTGTACCAAAGTGCGCAAACATACCTGTGGCTACATTTTGTTCCTGTTTTTAAATTCTTCTTGTTTTTTATACAAGAATAAAGATAGCAATCAGCATCACACTTTGGACACAACAGGTCTTTTTTTCTGTTGTATTTGCCCTGTGGTAATGAACGAACAGACGGTTGTTAGGTGAAGATTTGCTGATGGACAATCAAAAGGTGTTTTCCATAGTTGAAAAGAAGTAAAGGACAACAATAAATGATGCAGCTTGTTTCGGACTGTTCTATTAATGCACAAAAATATATTTTTAATCTGTAGTTTTGTCTTGTTTTGTCTAAAATACTGTTAAATATTAAATATATAATAAATATTAAGTAAATTTACAATGTACATGAAGCAAAATGGCAGATGATATTAAGCCTTTTTTAAGACAAAATTAAGGCAAATATTTTCTTCATGTTTTAAGCATAAATATCACAGAATCTTAAGTTACATTAAAAAATGCATAAATGCATAATAAAAAAAGTGCAGTGGCCAATAATGTGAGTCTGATACATGTATTCATAGACAACCAGGATTGAATGGAATTCTGTGCAAACCCCTCCTTATGTGTCAATGCTTGTAATAATGCAGTTGTTTGTACATTACAAATGTTCTTTTTTATTCTTGTGTTCCAGGATGATGACGGTAATTTCCACATGGACTACATTGTCGCAGCATCCAACCTGAGGGCAGAGAACTATGATATACCAACAGCCGACCGCCACAAAGTGAATGACTATTGTCTTTTTCAAACAACTTTGCTGTGCTTTTGTTTGTGAGACAAGCTCTAAAGTGATCAACAATCCCCTCCGGGGGTTTGTGTCCTCAGTTCCTGTACATATACAGTACACCCTGAGGAAAAACCTTTTGATTATACAGTACTAGACCATTCTGAGTTCCGTTCCAGATGCTAGTTTTTACTTGTACTACTTTCCATTAATGGTTTGCATGACTAGTTTGCACCCAAGTGCATGCATTTGTAATTCACAAACAGTGTACAGTGTGTACTGATGTGCATATTTATGTAAATAATATCCCTTTTCTCATCTGCAGAGCAAGTTAATTGCTGGCCGTATCATTCCAGCAATCGCCACAACAACAGCTGCGATCGCCGGGCTGATGTGTTTGGAGCTCTATAAGCTTGTCCAGGGTTACCAGAAAATCACATCCTACCGCAACGCATATATATACCTGGCCACCCAATACTTTGTCCTGTCACAGCCTTGTGTGGCCCCGACATTCACAGTAAGTGATGAAGCTACTCACTTATCACCATCTAATATGGTGTTGTCTGAATGAGTGTAGCTTTTATTCTATGTGCATTTAGCATAAGGAGATCTTAGCTGTTGAATACAACATATCATTATGGTTGTATGTATTTATTGACAGTAGGTCTGCATTGGCCCTTTTTTGTAACATAATTTATTCAAGCAGTAATCTGTGACTCCAATACAGTAATTTTACTTAAAGAGGGCTGTTAGTCACAATGCGAAGTGGATTGGCCAAAATCTAGTAACTATAGTAAAATCACAGTATCGCATGCTTTCATGTAGCTTAATTGTATTTATAAAACCACAAAATTATATTAATTTATATTATTACAGTATATATTTTTATTTTATTAGCTACATATATTTAGTTTAGCAACAACAACAATAGTAATGATAATAAAAGTTATAAAGATAATAAAATATATGAAAATACAGTTTTAATATTTATTACATTATAATATAAAAACTATACAAAAACTAAATATGAATTTAATATTTAGATCTCAATAAATGTAATCATATTATCAGATTGATCTATTTTATTATAACATCTTTTCACATGTACTCTGAAAAATTGGTGTTAAAAATGTGTGTAAAACAGTTCTTTCAGAAATTTCTGGTAAATTACAAAGAATTTGCACTGAATTAAACATTAAAAAAAATTAATTAGAAAGACATTCTTGTAAAATGTTCTCCAGTAATGTTTTTATTTACAACTTCATAAAAATAATCAATGCTTATGGTCTTTCTTTATTCCGATAATTTGTTTAAGACACTTATGGAAGACTAATAGGTTGTTTGTTAGAGTAAAATCATTTTTACAGTGTATTGTTATTATTATTACTCTTGTGCAGTAATGTAAAGGTGATTTTTACTGTGGTTGAGTTCTGTTATGAGGGCCGGGGTGATGAGTAGGGAGTGATGGCTGGGGTGAAAGGCTACAGCATCAGTCTTCTGTCTGGGTCTGGATCACTACAGGCTTTAGTGAAATTATTTTCATCCTCAGGGGCTCAAACCACTTAGTAACTGTACACTCACCCCTGCAGACCCTCACCTGCCAACCTGGTGCATTTGCTCAGTTTAGGGGACTTCCATTTTCAAAGGGAACACATTCAGATTTAGACAACTGAGTATTCAGACAGACACGTCACGTGTGTGTGTATAAAGCAGCAAACCCTCAAAAGAAGTGCATGCAAAATCTGGAGTTTAAGTTTAAGCTGGTGTGCTTATGGGTTTATAGCAACATAACCTAGAATCTAAAAACAACTGAATGGTCCAAGATTTGTGCAGATAGACTTCACAGATGACGTAATGCAAACCCCAGACATGGCCATCCACACATGGGGGGAGTGTTGATTCTACCAACATGTGCAGGGTCAGAGTTGAGGGTAATTCTCACCCAAGGGGACAGGCGATGAGCTGGGCTTTGAAACACACAAGCTCATGTTACTTGTGTGATGTGACCATTTTCTGGAGTGTCCAGACTGCTCCTTTCTCAAAACACACACACACACACACACACACACACACACACACACTGTTTGGGTTATAAGAACATTCATTGGCCCTGAGAAATATTTAGACACCAAAGCCACACAAATGTAAGAATGTCATAGAATTAAATAACTGGACAAGTTTTTTCTAACGTCATTATGTCTGCTCGATGCCTTTTAATCATTTTGCTGATTTTTAGTGGATGTGAGAAGTCAGTTCTCCTCAAGTTCACACAGGTGTCCTTGCAGAGGAACCAGAGGTGTGGTTCATCACATAAACATGTCAACATGTTCCACTAACTTCAACAAAGTGTCACAATATTTTTTGTATGCATTTTGAACAGTATATTAATTGATTTATCATTGAAATTCAAGTTTTTGAAAGAAGTCTCCAATACTCACCAAGGATGCATTTTTTGTATTAAAAACACAGTAAAGACAGTAATATTGTAGAATATTTTTGCAATTTTAAATAACTGTTTTCTATTTTACTATAAGAAACATTTCTTATTATTATCAATGTCAAAAACAGTTATGCTGCTTCATATTTTTGTGGAAACCATGATATAGGAAGTTCAAATAAACAGCATTTATTTGAAGCAGAAATTGGACTAGGAATGTCTTTAGAGGCATATTTTAGCATCCTTGCTGAAGAAAAGTATTAATTTCTCTCAAAACTCACCCCAATCTTTTGAACGGTATCTATATTTTGCTTAAAGTGTTCATGGGCTGTCTTTCTTAATGTTTAAGTGTGGCTTAAGTGTTTTAAAACATTTCGGGATTACTGTGTAGAAAGGTTTTGTGTCTAGAAGTTTAAACTTTCAGCTCCCCCCCCCCCTTTATCTCTCCTTTCACTTTTTCCATCGCTTTTGTTTTGTTTGCATACCTTTTTCATATGACTGGCACAGTGTTCACTAGTCTTTTCCAAGTACAGGATGTGCGGAAAAGTTTCCACACATGGGACTAGTTAAGGTTGAGCTTGAACATGTTTTATTTTGTGATACTGACACTGTTTGAATGCAGTCACATGGCGGAAAACAAATCATTGAGTCAATTAGTTAATATTTCCATTTTTTTAACCTTTGTTTAGACTGTGGTGGTGATACGGTAGTCACCATATGGAGCTTTGTCTGCTGTCAGTGTATTAAATTGAGCTGTGGAAATATCTATTAGTCTCCTTTCCATCCATGCAGCGTCCAATTGGAACATTTCATGGATTTAGAGAAAAGAAACACAAAGGAGAGACAGATTTGACTGATTGGTAATGCATAACAGTCAGTTGCTTGCTAAAATGAACTTTTAAGTCACATGGTCGCAAGAAAAAAAGCTGAATTTTGGAAATTTGACAGATCACAGACTAAGAGGTTTCTTCTCTCTCTCTCTCTCTCTATATATATATATATAAAAAGATACACTTGTGAAACTGTCATCAGAAAATCTAGTCTGAGGAAAGACGGATAGGCTTGTAGCTTCCTGTTTTCTACCAAGGACATCCTTTTTAAAAGCCTCCACTATTTTTACACTCTCAAGACATGTTTCAGAGAACTCGTTTATCAATGCTTGTGTCATGAGAATGAATTGGTTTAGTGTTACAGACCTTGTTTTAGGACTATATAAATTGTCTTTGATAAATTTGAGCAACAGTCAAAATGGGAGTTTTCCATTTTTCTTTACATTTAAACTGTTTTTGTTTCCCAGCATGCAGCATTCTACTGCAATGCAGTGTTACAATGGGAAAATGTGCCTTTATCTGAAGTGAGACCCTAGTTCTCTGCCTGCTGGAGTTTTGCTGTGGCAGCTTCAGGTCCTTATTAGCAGCCTCTCAAGGCGTTTTATGAGACTCTGTCTGTCGTAACCCTGCAGAAAAGACCAGCATGTGTTTTCTTTTAGATGCTGGTCATCATCACAGGATGCTGGTGTGCTTGTGTCCCCATCGATCACTTGTGTGAGTCTGGATCCTCTGAAGATCTTTCCCTCCACTACCTGAGCACCTTTTTGTCTGTGTCACAATCACTTTTTGCTTGCTTACTGGAACTTCAAGGCTCAATTTTTTGTAGGTGTTGTATGGATGTCACTTCAGATCTGTTTAAACATGATGTTTATACCATCTTTTGATGATGTCCTGGATGCATCCATATGCATGACTGTTTACAATATAAATGACCACCTCAAAAGGGAGTTTGAGAGGGACGAAAGGTCTGAAAAGTTGTCAGTCTTTATAGGGTTAATCGGTACTTATAATTTAAAGAAAATGGACCCTCATGTTTGAACATGCTTCTGTTAATAAAACCATTTCTGGCAGCTTGGCTTTTCACCTGTAGGCGTTAATGTCAGGGTCCTCTGCGGTGAAGCAAACATCTGGCAGTGCTTGTACCGCTTTCTATAATTATAATTCAAGCCTTTCTCTCTCTTTAAATCCACAGTTAATACATTTTTGTCCGGTAAAGTCATCTTATGCTGTTCATGACTTATAGGGATTCAGTACCATATCACTACATTTCAAAAGTTTGGAGTCACAAAGATTTGTTTTTATGTTTTTTAAAAGAAGAAGAAAAACAAACAGTTTAACAGTTTACAATTTTTCTATTTGAGTGTATTTCAAAATATAATTTATTCCTGTGATGCAAAGCTGAATTTTCAGCATCATTGCTCCTGTCGTCAGTGTCACATGATCCTTCAGAAATCACTCTAATATGCTGATTTGCTGCTCAAGAAATATTTCTTATTATTATTAATGTTGAAAATAGTTGTCCTGCTTAATATTTTTGTGGACTTTTTTCTCTTGAACTTACATAATGGATTAGTTGTCTGCTGGTCCAAAATGAGTTTGAGATCATACCGTAAGCTATGAGGTGAGAACATTTATTTGGATATGACGTGTGCCACCTTATTTGGCCATTTATGAATTACGACTGGCTGGAAAGAGAGAGAATGACAGAGGAAAAGAGTGAGGAGGCAGAAAGTGAACCCTGCAGAAATGACAGCTATTTCCTGCCATCGCAGGAAACTCCTCTATTAGAACCAGATTTTCTTGAGCTCCATTGCGGCTGCCTTTTTATTCCTTTAATCATTCACAGCTTCTTAGAGAGAGACCAAGTAAGAAAGAAGGAGGCTGTGGGGGAGAAATGGAGGTTTCAAAGCCCATCTGCTCAATCCCAAAGCTTCTTCTCACTTCTTTGTTCTCAAGCATTCCCTTTATGATGGAGTTTCAAAACATCGAATCTTTACATGTTCATTCATTCATTCTTTTTTCCTTCTGTGTTTACTGTAGAGTGCACTCACTTGCATAATCAGCTCTGACAATAGAGCTGAGCTGTGTATACCTTCATCAGCGAGCATTTGGTCTTAGTTAAAGCTTTGCCTTGTTAACTATGCACAAACACAACATCCAAACCACTTTACATGATGACATCTTGATGAAGTGTTAAGGAGGATGATGCACATTTTTAATGTATTGCAAAATTTGAGGTCATGCACAATTTAAAGATAAGAACTGAGCATGAAATAGACTTGTTAATGCTTCCCATAATGTGTACTGCAGTTCTTTTGGAGTGATATTGAATAAAATTGAGATTTTCAGTTGTCTATTTCAAATAAAAGCTGTTCTTTTGAACTTTCTATTCATAAAAAATATATAAAAAGTATTTTTTACAAAAATATGAATCAGCACAACTGTTTGCAACATTGATAGTAAGAAATGTTTCTTGAGCAGCAAACCAGCATATTAGAATGATTTCTGAAGGATCATGTAACACTGAAGACTGGAGTAATAATGCTGAAAATTCAACTTTGCATCACATGAATAAGTTTCTTGTAATAATATTTTACAATTTTACTGATTTTACTGTATTTTTTATTAAATAAATGCAGTCTTTCTTGTGAGCACATGAGTCTCGATGCTGCATTTTGGAAGTGTAAATCTGTGTGCAATGATTAATCAGGCCTGAAAACACATTCATCTGTTGTTCAACAGTACATCTGTTGACGAATTGTTGAATTTACACCTCTAGCACTCTCTTACTTAAAACGAGTCATAATTAAAGTTGTTAAAAGTATCGCCATCAGTTTTCTAGCTTTAATCTTTAACTGCTTTACCCTTGAGTCTTTCTTCTCTGATCTTCAAAACTTTTTTATTGCAATTGTATGGTTGAGTGAGCACAGAAATCCCTCTGGTTTTCATTCAAACAAAATGGTAATTTTTCATAGACATGAACCAGAATGTTTGCCAAAAATTGCGTGTGGCCGACGAAAGTAATTGCTTTGGAAGTAACAGCATATTGCATACTTTCCATATGTCTGCATGGTGAAATCATTAAGCCGCACTTCATGCAGCACATATAGTAGAGTCATGCATTGTGTCATGGCTTGCCATCACAAGACCACACCAAGAGGGTTTCATAAGAACTATTCCTGGTGCTAAGAAATGGAAGGATAGTTGGATAGATGCATAGCAGTTATTATTTTAGGCTATTATTGTGGTATCGGATATTTCACTTAGGTTGGGCAGTCAAATGTCTTTCAGATGGTCACCTTCTGTCTAAGTGAACAGTTCTTGACAAGAATAATCTGCAAAGTGCACCAGACTTATGCATCAGAAATATGCCCATCACCAGTGACCCCAATAGTCTTGACTCTGAACTTTTTCTCCCAGCAATGATTTTTCATTGGTAGTCAGGATCAATCAGACCACAGGCCACGTTATTTTCATTACCCACAGTGTTGAGTGCAGGAAAGACGAGCTTTCCCATAATTATCCCTCCATGTGCAGCAGTGCCTCTGGAATCAGTCTTTAATTTAGATGGGAATGTTCTGGTTTGGATTATTTTAGACTAAGAAACCATGTGTTTACCTGATGGAAAATGCTGAGAGAATAGTAGAGCAATAGATTAATCATGAAATTGATGCATAATCCTTGTCCAGTTGCATGTTTTACAGATTCCAAGCAATACATGGTACACTTTGTTGACTTCAAGAGAAATATTTCTTTAGAAAGACATACACTGATAAATAATGCACAATAAAGCCAGGAATGTTTGTTAAGAAAGTAAATAGGGAATGTGTACACAACATCCCCAAATTCTGTGTTTATTTGTCTGCTAAATCAACAGATTTAATTCGAGTTTTGTTGCAGGGCGGCATGGTTGTAGTGTTATCAGTAGAATTTGGTGGTAATGCCTTATGAGAAGAAAGTAAACAAGCTGTTTAGTCTGCTGGCATATGTTTGTGTCTATGATGCTCATCAACTCAGCAATGCAATGCCATTTGCTGAACATAGAGGAATTTGGCCATAAAACAGACACATGAAAACACTTATTCAATTAAGATGCTTTCCATGCAAACATGTCCCCCAAGAATCCAAGCTAGGCCGTAAAAGCCACAGTATGCTTAATTGGCAGGACTGGTCTGTGAAAACACCAGAACTGAGTTCAATATCACACTTCTCACCAGATAAAGTCTCTTTAGCATGTGATGTGCTCAGACTGCAATGAAATATATGGTGTTTCAAAAGTGCTGCTCACTACAAGAGATGTGAATCTGCCTATACTTGCATAATGTTTAAAAGACTGTGGGAGCGGTTGGTTGGTTGGTTTTTTTCTTTAAAGACTTTTGTGCAAATTACAAACCATCTTTGATTGTTTGGCATGCTTTATAATGACAGATTCTGTAGTACTCAAGATTATACTTTCATTCCTACAGGCCAAATATCTCAAGCTACTGAGTGCTCTGTTGCTGCAGCACGGCTGCACAGCGTGCAAAAAGAGGGTAAATCTGACCTTATCAGAGCCTTAGTACTCCATTTGTGACTTTTTTGTGACTCCATTTGTCCAAAGCGGACAATTTTTGTTTCACTAAAGTGAATGACTGCCTGCTCATGTTATGCGTAATTATTGACCATTAGTGATCACTGGAAATGCATTTGAGAGGTATTAATGCATATAAGCACCGGTGGTGGTGTCTTGGAACAGATTTGGCACAGTCACATTTAGATGAATGCCCTGGCCATAAATTAAAAGACATTATCTTGCAAAGTAATCAGTTGAGGAAATGGAAAGTGTTTCCTTGCCGTGCAAATTCACTGTAATTCCATCAGAAAACTGGAACTCTTTGGAATGCTCTGGACGATACATTTTTATTGCTCATAAATCTGACGCAAAATCCTTGTCCAAATGATATGCTTTGGAGATCCCAAGAAATATATGTAACACTTTATTGACTTGAAGTCAAATACTTTTTCTGTATATGCACTGATGAATAATTATGTTATCAGTATAATGTGATTGTAATGTATTACGAGGGGAAAGTACACAGTCTGTTGGTAACAGACTCTGAATATTAGACTTATTTATTTACATATTAATCTTTTTTTCTATGAAAATCATCTATCCAGAAAGCATGTTTCACATGTTGTTGAGAGCTGCATGTGTTTTAATGGCACTCGAACTGACTGCCAACTCACATAGATACTGTATGTATTCATGTCAGCTGCTCTCTCTCACAGATGGAATAGACCATGTGTGGCTTCGTCTGTTATTCAGCACTAGTTCTCTACCCATGCATATGTACAGCTGGAAAGATCACATCATTTTAATTTTGGAACATGGGAAGTGTCATTTACTGTCTATGTACGCATTTAAAAAGAGTCTCTTCATAAACATCACATCAACAGCATGGAAAGCAGAACTGTAACTTGTGAAAGAGGGAAACAGAATTCAATGGTTAGTCTCTGTGCTGTTACTGATGTTCCTGCTTTTAGTTTATCTCAAAATATGTGTGTCAGTTTCATAGGTCAGGAATCCATGTCAACAAGCAACTGTTTCGATCAGGGTTGTATTTCATTGACCTTTCTATTCCACTCATGGTAATACCATGGTACTCTTTGTTAATGTTAGCATCTGCTCTGCAATCATTGCATAAGTCTTCCCAAAACAAAAATGCATGGCAGCTGGATTTTTATTGTCTAATCTTGATATACAAACGTCATTCTATTAGCCTTAGGCATGAAAACATCACTGCTGACCCTTGAGTCGTCTGCATGAGTCCAGACACCTCACCAGACTCACTGCTTCATTTCCTGTCTGTGTGCCTACTCTCCTCACCATCCTCAGCTTTCACTCAGTCATATCAGTTGAGGGCAAACATTAGCACCATTTTGTGTAATTATGGCCTCTGTGCCATTTAAACCAATTACATAGGTATGCATCATGAGTTTTTCCCTTCTGTTCCCATAATGCTCTTACATTTTTCATCTGCACTTTTGTCACAGTTTTAGACTTTATATGTTAGAACTAATATGGTTGTACTGTTTAGCGGTTGTTATACAAAAATATTTGAGCTCAGAATTCCGCAACTGACCAATCAGAATCAAGTGTTGTTTGTTTTTATATGATTTTAATAAAACAAGGTTATTATAGTAAAATGTACCATGGTAATTTAAATAGTACACTGAAAATAACTTTCATTTAGAAATTACTAGTAAATTTCACAAACAGTTTCAAAGAAATGTCAAGTAACACGTTGAATTAAATGTGACATTTTAAAGTAGAAAGGCTGTAATAATATTTTCTTGTTAAACACTTTATTTACAACTTTGAAAAATAATTATTTACAGTGTGCACTGAAAAAAATGGTGTAGAAACAATTTTCACTCAGAAAGTCACAAATAATTACAAAGAAACAGCAACATATTGAATTAAAAACAAATGTTCTACTTCAAAATGTTTTATTTATAATTTAAAAAAATATATTTTTTAAATGTAATAATTTTGCTGCTTTTTGTGAAATATTAAAATATCCTGAATTCCTGATATTACCAACACTGAACCATGGAACTCCACCGTTTTTTTGTTCGAAAGGAAGCACTATTTATTTATGCATCTGTGATTCCAGATGCCCTTGTTGTGCCCATGTGTGACCAGTCTAGTACAATCCTCTTACATTACATAACACGATGACACCCCTGACCCCAGGACTGGCTAATAGAAGCCAATCAATGATATTGATGTAGAAAGAAACAATTATTGATCACAATCAGCAGGCTATTCAGATGTATTCATTGCACTGGTAAGTCGAACAAGGAAAAACTGTAAAAACACCCTGAACTCAAAGCGTGTTGTCTTGTACTTATGTGACAATAGTGATTAGGCTTCTGAATTTATGGGACCAGTGATTACACCAAGGAGAACTATACCCTTTCAGCACAGGCCTACATGGGCTTTATTTAACGCTGCTGTGATGTGTGTGTGTGTGTGTGTGTGTGTGTGTGTGTGTGTGTGTGTGTGTGTGTGTGTGTGTGTCAGTCAAAGGGACACTTAAACAAAATGCACCATTTGTAAGAAACAAACTCTATTGACTGACTCCTTCTGGCACGAGCCGTCAGTCAGGTGGGGAGCGCCTCATTGGCAGGACAATGAGCCAGACTTCTGTTTACTCTTTAACACGTCAATGGGCCTTTTGTAGGAAGGGCTATAGTTGGAGTGTAAGTGTCAAACCCTCTGGAGACTGCCTGCCATGCTGTCACCCCTCTCCATCCTTTGTTACCCCGCTCTGTTCCAGAAGGGGATATGCATGAGTTTAAGGAGTTTAAAGGGAGATATTCAGCCTGGAAGGCTGTGGTATCTGATTTGCTGTATACAGTGGCCCAAAAAGTATTTAAAAATGTCTAAATGTCATTGTATTACATGACAATATGGCTTTTGCCAACTAACTTTACTTTTCTTCATTCTTTTGCTCAATGTCTTTCAATTGACAATTTCAATTGTTTGGTGACTTATATTGGATGTTTAAAAGTTTTTATAAAATACTTTGCTGGAAAACTCAGCTTATGGCACCTTTCTTGATCATAAATGCAGTTGCTTTGATATTTTGTGATCCAGTGCAACGACGTTCATACATTTTTAAGTGTGACTTAAGTGGCCTAGTACTTTTTGAGGCCATTGTGTTAAAATGCATCACTCTGACATCTTGTTTCTTCTTGTGGTCAAACATCAAGAAAGGTCCTTCAAAGGAGTTTTGGTGACGGCCATCTGTCCCTCAGTTTTTCTCCCCAGGGGGCTCCTGTAAGACAGATCAATAATCATTTCCTAACGACAGACACACTTTCAGCTCTCACTTTTTCTGAAGCTCCTTCAGTAAAGCGATTAGTCTTGTTTTTGTTGATGAAAGAGAATTGAACCAACCAAAAACAGTTGAGCAAATGTACCCAGCTTAATGTTTAAACAAAAAGCATTGATTTACTGTAGAATTTTACACACTTTTCTGCATTGATGTTTAGTATAAATGTGGATGCAACACAGCATGCAATAACATTCAAAAGTTTGGGGTCAGTTTCGGTTTTTTTTTTGTCTCTTATGTTCACCAAGCCTTCATTTATTTGATTAAAATGCACTATATTTGCACTAAAAACAGTAATATTGTGATATATTATTACATTTTAAAATAACAGTTTTCTATTTATTTATTTTTCCTTTGATGGTAAAGCTGAATTTTCTGCATCATTACTCCAGTCTTCAGTGTCACATGATCCTTCAGAAATCATTCTGAGGCTTATGAGGCTTTCTACAGGCTTGCTACTTAATATTTTTGAGGAAACTGTGATACATTTTTAGGATTCTTTGATGAATAGAAATTTAAAAGAACAGAGTTTATTTGAAATATACATCTTTTGCAACACTATATGAATGTCTTTACTGACGATTTAGATTGATTTAGTGCATCCTTGCTGAATAAAAGTTTTAATTTCTTTAATAGCCAAAAGTCTTACTCACCCCAAACTTTTATATATAAATATGCCCCTGCAATTTTACATGCACACATTTTCTCCTTTTATTGTTAATGCAAGTCAGTGTAGCTTTTAGCAGACAAAAGCATTTATACAGCATAGACCATGCAAAATATTTTTTCACCTTTAACTTAGAAAAAAAACAATGAAAAGATTCCATCCAGGTCTCAATCTCTAGTGCCCATAATGTGTTTTTCAGCTGTGTTTTGGCTGATCATTGTGTATCAGCTGGCTGCCATATTTTGCCCCTCAGGCCACATATTGACTTTTGGAGATACCAGTTACGTCAAAGGACTCATTTCATGGCTAGAATCCCCTTTTGCATGACGTTAAAGAAGTGGCATGGACAAATCAGCTGATCGCTTTTATACTGTAGCAACAGAGTTAAACGGCTCCAGAGGAAATGGATTGTTCATGTTCATCTGTTTGTTCGAGGCCATGTGTTTCCTCAGTTATGCCTTTCAGCTTACACACTGAACTTTTGTGGGTGATTCAACACACTGAAGTTTGGACTTTCAAAGACTATCATAAGACGAGTTGTAATTTCCCAAACATCCCACGGATTACCATTAGCACACTCGGAAAGATGATTGTACGCTTATCTACTCAAAAATGAACAGATGCAAGTTTTGCACAGCCAGACTATCATGATGAAGTTTAATTTTTCATCTCATTCTGGCCAAGAACTGTCCACTTAGAAAGTAAGGACTTGTCTGACTGACTTGAAAGGCGGCCAGTCAGTTAATTTTTACGGCATGTTTTAATGTGCTATTTAAAGGCAGGTTTATCTGAAATATTTGATAACAGAATAAAAACTGATTCAAAATGTTCCCTAACAACAAAACCCTATTCTATACTCTTCTTACGGCATTGAAAAACTCCTGAGTGTCTAGGGATTTAAAAGAACTCTAAAAACAGTTGCAGCTGTATAGGTTATGAGAATGAGTCCATTGTAGTTTTGGCAATGATTCTTTCCTCAAACCTTAGAGGACGTGAGCCATTCCATTTTTATTCCACATGCAGGAAGGGGCGACTTATCATGCTGCACCCTTTGCGTCAAGTTTCCTGTCTCTGAGAATCAACCATTGTGTTGCAGGCCACATCAAGCAGTCGCTCAACAATTGCTATCAAGCCTCTACTCAACTCTTAGTCGTTTGTCCACCGCTAGATACAAGGTCTATTGTATGTACTCCCTTTAACATTTCGCACGTGCTGGAGTCACTCATATTTTCTAGTTGGTAAATGCATTCATAATGCAATCCTCAAAACATGTTGTTGAACAGTTGTGTGTTACTTCAAATTCATCTCTATGGCATGAGCACTGCAGAGACACATGTTGAGTGGGGAAAAAGCCCAGTTTACAATGCAGCCTGTGATCGAGTTTATGAAGAACAGATGAGAATGTTGGCAGAGCTCCATTCTGAGAGTGATGACCTCACATGTTTGGCCCAGAATTTCATATTTTCATCCTCCATGGACTATAGCAACAGAACAGCGCTCTGTGAAAGATATACTGCATTTCAAAAATAAAAACTAAGAGGAACCTTTGGAATTTATTAATGATATTGTTTTAAAGCCGTTTTACATTGAGCAACGCCTTAAAACCCCCAGTGAGCAAACAAGTGGTGATGTATGAAGAGCCAAGATTCAACAATTCTCTTCTGGTTTTATATTTTGTTTGTCTCAGATTCTCCATTTAAAACTTTATTTGTGATTTTAGAGCTTGACATCTTGGAGCCTTCATTCTGTTTCATTGTATTTAAAACAAGTGGCCGAGACATTCAAACAAAGCCCCTTGTTTGAACACAAGAAAGATACTGTTGTATATGTTAAAAGCATGTGCTGAAGGACTACTTCTTGAAGATTTAACATTTGTTTGTCACAAAGTGTAAAATTAGCGTCTATTTAGATCACATAATGTACACTATTTTTGAGGTCAGTAAGATTTTTTTAATGGTTTTGAAAGAAGTCTCTTCTGCTCACAAATGCTGCATTTATTTGATCAAAAATACAGTACAAACAGTAATATTATTACAATTTAAATTTGAATTTGTTAAAATGTAATTTATTCATGTGATGCAAAGCTGAATTTTCAGCATCATTACTCCAGTCTCACATGATCATCACATGATCCTTCACAAATCTGATTTGCTGCTCAAGAAACATTTCTGATTATAATCAGTGCTGAAAATAGTTGTGCTGCTTTATATTTTTGTGGAAACCATCACATTTTTTAAGAATACTTTGATGAACAGTAAGCTAAAAAAAAGCATTTATTTGAAATAGAAATTAACTTTATTAATGTATTTACTATCACTATCAATGTGTCACTGCTGAATAAAAGAATTAATTTCTTTTAAAAAAAAAAATCTTACTGACCCCAAACATATTTTTCCACTGATCGTTAATGCAAATGGATAGAGCATTTTGCAGACAAAAGCATTTACACCATAGACTATGCATACTATTTTTTCAACATTAACTTAGAAAAAAAACAATAAAAAGATCCCTGCTGAGTCCCAATCTCTGGTGCCAATAAAGTGTTTATCAGTGGTGTTTTGACCTCAGACTGTTGAATGGTAGTGTAGATAATTCAAGCATTAAGACGTGTGGCTCCGCAACACAGATACAATCAAGTGATGGGATTATGAAGGTTTATGGCAGAAACACCAGGATCCGAGGAGGCTTTCTACAGGCTTAGACATCTTCAAATAGGATTTGCATCTTTCCCAAAGACTAACGGGTTTCCACATTACTATGCTTATTTTTAACCCTCACACTGAGAGGTTAAAGCTGTCAATATACCCTTTCATTTGTGGTTAGATTGACCCCTACTTTCTTAGTTAAGAAGCCTTAGCATGCATTGAGGTTTCATCCATTCCTGAAATGATTGCATTGCTATTATCTTATGTATTGTATATGGTGTCTTTATTTGTTTCAACCTTGATATTAACCATAGAAGTAGTCAAAGATGACAGATGCCATGCAGGAATATCACAGATATCAGCACACAAGCAGTGTGAGGGAAAGTCTAACTTCTAAAAGTGAAGTTATGGCCGCAGATTGGGTGGAGTAGATATATCTGGTGAATGCACTGCAATGTGGTCGGTGTCGGCACAGCATTACAAATTGATTGGTTTTCAAATTACTGTGGTTGAAAACATGTGCTAGTCTTGGTATTTACAGGACTGAGTAGGGAACTTGACCCCTACCACTTTTGGACAGTGATATCTGCCCTGGCAACATTTCTAAAGACTTGAATTGTACCATTATATCCAATGCTGCAAATATTTCAGGGTTAGATAACTTTGATTTACACTACTATTCAAAAATTTGCAAAAGTATATATATATTTATTTATTTCATTATTATTGTTGTTATTATTATTATTGTTGTTTTTTTATTAACAAAAAATGTGATCAATAGTGTATGTGCCGATCATCTGGGCACTCTGTAATTACCATTTTCATTTGATATGTGCATGATAGTCCTAATTGCTTCAGAGAATTATGGTATCACCATGGTGCATGTCCAGAAACATGGTATTTCCATGGTACTTTTATGTTACAGTATTAGTTTATTATTATTATGAGCCCAGGAAGACCAGCTTCCTTAAACAAATGAAATCCACGTATTTCACACACAGGTACGAGGTCCAGCAGAGGTGAAATAACTGATTAGCACGTCTACAGCAGACAGGTGTCGTGTCTCAGGTTGCTGGTAAAATGAACTAACCCAGAGGACAATTTTATTGCTCGTTGGTAGCGCTGGAGATGTAATCAATTCTAAATTATTTTTCATTTTAGGACAAAATAAAATGAAATGCAGATGACTCACTTGCTCATACAGTAAGAGACCAGAGCCATAAAAGTTATCAAAGATCCTTTGCTCCTGGAGGAATTTGAGGCCTGGCTTTGGGATCTGTATTTAGTGCTGTACTTGATCACATGAAAGCAGTGTATTTTTAGCTGAAAGTTTATGCATACTTCTACATGCAGTATGTTTGAAATGTCGTCAGCAAGATCAAGTCAAGACATGGATCTGTTTTATTGAGCAGGACTGAACTTCCTCTTTCCATAGCTGTCATAAAATCTTTTTACATTTTCATGTATTGCGCCTCAGGCCAACTTTTTGCACAGATGAAAAAAGTCTTTGAATTTATCATTCATCATTTATAAGCTGCGGACCAAAGGTTGTAAATGAGATGTTTGTAGTATGTTCTCTATTCATTTTTACCAGTATACACTGTAAAAAAAAAAATTAAGTAGTAAAAAATACTAAGGTTATTGGAGTATGTTTCACTAGCAAATACTATTTCAGTGTTTCTACAAAATTTCATGTTTAATTCAATCTGTGACTTGCTGTTTCTTTGTAATGATTTGTGAAATTTACTAGCAATTTCTAAGTGAAAATTGTTTCTACACCAATTTTTTGATGCACAGAATAATTCAAACTTGTGCAAATGGACATGAAATTTACTGTAATGTAGGAACTGCAGTGTGCCTCAGGAATAGTATTAGTAAAGTCTTTTTAAGCAAGTCAGTTCATGTGAGATGCAACATTTTTTGTCAAGATCCTTCAGTGAGGAAAGACCAGAACTGCTTGCAAACCTTACATTGTAATGTCAAATTTATAATGAAATCAGACAAAATATTATAATTAATGTGACCCTGGACCACAAAACCAGTCTTTAGTCGCTGGGGTATATTTGTAGCAATAGCCAAAAATACATTGTATGGGTCAAAATTATAGATTTTTCTTTTATGCCAAAAATCATTAGGATATGAAGTAAAGATCATGTTCCATGAAGATATTTTGTAAATGTCCTACTGTAAATATATTAAAACTTAATTTTTGATTAGTAATATGCATTGCTAAGAACTTCATTTGGACAAATTTAAAGGCGATTTTCTCAATATTTTGATTGTTTTTGCACCCTCAGATTCCAGATTTTCAAATAGTTGTATCTCGGTCAAATATTGACCTATCCTAACAAACCATACATCAATAGAAAGCTTATTTATTCAGCTTTCATATTACTTATAAATCTAAAAATGGACCCTTATGACTGGTTTTGTGGTCCAAGGTCACAAATATAGTTTTTTTTCACATTCATTGTTTTCTGTTTATCCTGTCTCTGGTGTTATATGACCTCTGACCTGAACTGTGTTTGACGTCCAAGACATGAGCTGCAAATGTGTCAGCAGGGTTAACAAGATCTATATCAGCTGTTAACGCCACATCCATGTAGTTCATGCAGACTCGGTCCGCTTAGTGAACTAGAGGTAGTATGCATGTGAGAACTAGCCTGTACCCTCAACTGAGAGTGCAGATGTGTGTTAATGTTTGTTAAGCATGTGTTTTAGAGCCGGTGTGTCGTGTCTGTCGGCAGGTCGCGGGGCAGCGGTACTCTCTCTGGGACGACTTCCTGGTGCAGGGCCGGCGTGAGGGTCAAAAGGAAATGACCTTGGAGGAACTGCTGAAACACATTAAGGTTAAGACACACACGCTGTCAACATCAGACACTTAAAAGACATCAGATACCATTCACACTCAGTCTCACACCAGTTCTTGAAATCTTCTTTGTCTTTTCTTTGGAACTAGAACTGATTTTGTGCCACATAAATACATAAAAGTTTGTGGTCGGTAAGATTTTTGAATGTTTTTGAAAGAAGTCTTTTATGCTAGACAAGGCTGCATTTATTTGATTAAAAATACAGTTAAAACAGTAACATTGTGAAATATTAGTACAATTTAAAACAGCTGTTTTCTATTTGAATATATTTTAAAATTAAATTTATTCCTGTGATCAAAGCTGAATTTTCAGCATCATTACTCCAGTCTTCAGTGTCACATGATCCTTCAGAAATCATTCTAATATGATGATTTGCTTCTCAAAGTGTTTTAGTACTTTTGTGGAAACCATGATACAGTCTTTTCAAGATTCTTTTCTTGGCCAAATTGAATGCATCCTTGCTGAATAAAAGTATTGATTTCTTAAATAAAATGAAATAAAAATCTTACTGATCCCAAACTTTTGAAGAGCAGTGCATGTAGGAAATTGGTTAACTAAACAATCTGACAGTCTAGATGAAAACACACATTGAGTGACATATGTTTGCGGGCACACAGAATGTCTGTTGAATTAATACTTCTTTCTCATTTCAGGAAAACCATAAGTTGAGCATCACTGGCTTGTACTATGGTACTGCTATACTGTACAGTGATCTCTCGGATCATACTGATCGCCTGAAGCTAAGGTGTGTATGCTGACACACAGCTGTTTTTAAGAGAAATATTCCACACTGCATTAATCTTGTGTATGCTATATTCAATGTTTACCTGTATAATATTAACCTGAATTCTAGAGCAATATGTCATTAGATCTGTCTAGACTGAGAGATTTCGAGACTTTTGTCCCCTAGTGTTTATGGTGATAATGGTGATTTTCCTAAGGCTTTCCAGCATAAAAACACACTCGAAGCCACATTTGAAAACACATTTGAAGCCACACGCCTTCATTAACCCCTCACTCCCCTCTGCATGCATGTGTGCATCTAACATCAGTCTGCTGAGAGATCTCAAGGTTATTCACGGGTTCTTCCTGTTGCAACTAAAATTGGTCTCAGAGGACAAATTAAGAGAGAAATGTATTACCCCGTGTCAAGTGCTGCTCCTTCCTGCCATTTCTTCATATACATTTATGTGAAACATTTGGCATGATTCAGAAGCATGTGAAAACAGTCCAAAGTTTGGTACAACATAAAAGTTATACTTGTAATAATATTTAAATGTTTTTATTGTATTTTGATCAAATAAATGCAGCCTTGGTGAGCACAAGTCACTTTTTTCAAAAAACATAATCTGAACTATTTTCAAACTTTTGACTGGCAGTGTATATTGTGCACAGTATGCAAATGTTCTGCACTAAATATACGTCATGTACTGTACTACATTTGACAAAATGTGCAGTGTACAACCAGAGCACACTACATTGTTTACTAAATCACAATGTGGACAAATGAAGCAGAATATAAACTAATATTTTAACATCTCCTTTTTAACTCATTATTTGATTGCTGAAAGATATTTTCACACACAAAATTAAATAAAATGCTAAATAACTTGATTTCTTTCATAATTGCACAGCACTTGCTAAATTAAGCATTGAATGTTTGCATTTCATGTACTTTTTTCTAAATAGTATGCACTATAGTTAAGGTCTCTGCACACTGAGTCCGAAATTTTCGTCCGAAATTTCCGCACGTTAAAAAATAAATACGACCTCATGTTGTGTCAATCACGTTTGCACACTGCCTCCGAAACTTTCGTCCGTCAAAAAAAATTCGGATCAGGTTCAATTTTCTGCGTTTTGGCATCCGTTGCATGCATTTTGATAGGAAAGGATGGGGAATACGGAAAAACGCATGCGAAAATTTCAGACCTTTACAGTGCAGTAAGCAAGTACTTCATTCTCAACATAGCCGATGTTACTTAGGCATAACAGTGACCTTCCTGTTCCTCTATAATTATGAGTCCATACCACACCCTTACATAAATAAACACTCTCTACATTAATTCACAGCAACTATTCTTATGTAACAGTGTCTTATGTAAAGAAGTAAACTGAAGATAATGCTGGTTATAAAGCTTTGGTTCTTCTTTGATTTAGTCTAAAAAGATCAGTGGTATTTTTACTCATTGATGAACTTATTGTTTATGCAGCATAACTGATTTGATACGCACCGCGACCAAGCGTGAGATTCCAGATCACCAGCAGATGTTGGAGATCATTCCCTCGTTTGAAGAGGATGAGGACTGCCAGACCGTCCCGCCCATCAGATACCTGCTCAGGTGATGCAGGACAGCAGAGCCTTACGTTAACGAACATCACCTTAATAACATGTCAACTATTAACTTTGATTCTAGATTTATATGCCAAACAGTCATAAAATCATGTGAATTTGTACACTGCAAAAAATAATAAACATGGTAGATTTAATCAAGCTGATTCTTAAAACAAATTAAAAAAAAATATTGCCTATAAAACAAAAGAAACTATCTTATATACATTCTGGTAACACTTTACAAAAAGGTCTCTTTTGTTAACATTAATGTATTAACTACACTGGGGACAAAATCAGTCCGAAATTGCTAGTAAATTTCACATATAATTACAAAGAAACAGCAAGTAATTGTTTTATTTAAAACTTTAAAATTATTAAAAATCTTTTTTATAAAAAAAATGTGGAAACTTTTACATTTATTAGTCTTTTTAAATGTTAGTTCATCAAAATACAGCTGCAGTGCAGTGCACAATGCATTAATGTTAACACATACAACTTTTGATTTTAATAATGGATTAGCAAATATTGAAATTAATAAATGCTATAGAAGTATTGTTTGTAACGTTAACAAATGAATCCTTATTGTAAAGTGTTACCAACACTGAAAAAGTCTCAAGTAAACGTATCTTGCCAACTAGAAAACAAGACAAATACTGATTAAGATCAGAATATTTTGCAGTGTAAAACTTGAACTGGAAAGTTTTTTTGTGAAGAATCTCATTATTTTACTGTCTGTAAGTGAAATATCTTTCTGTTAATTCTTTTAAACATGATGTGTCCTGTATCAATATGACCCCTGTGGTTTGTTAGTTCCTTTGTTATGCAGTCATGACCACCCACCCCTCACCTCACGATTAACATGAATGAAGACACTTCCAGAGCAGAGCCAGAGACCCAAATGAGCTGCATCTGCTTCAGTTCATTAATTGAATCACCTTTAGACACATTTGTGTGCGTTCAGTCCTAATCACATTACAGCAGTGGGTCTCATTCACAAAAGACTTGACAGCTGGGTCTTTTTCTTTCTAATGTATTCTGGTTACAAGCCTTCAAATTCTAAACTAAAATTCTTATTAAAAAAAATAAAGTACTGACTGTCAAAATCTCATTCTGTCAGTGAAGTCTTATTTTGACAAGTGCATTTCATGAGTCACTTCATTACTGACTTTTAGAAATGAAGTATAATATTTGTACAGTATATGAGCTGTTTGGTGGGATGTTGAAACTAAACTATTGCACAACTCTAAGAGACATACACATGAAATAGAAAAGTTCTAATAATTTGATTGCAGTTGAATGTAGGAGTTGGTCAAACGTAAGAGAGCCAAACAAATTGAATGTTGGCCAGCATTAAAAATAATGGGAGATGATGAACTAAGACTTGTTTATTCGGATTCTTTAATAAATGCATTGAAAAAAAAAAAAAAAAAAAAAAAAGTCTTTCATCATATTTCAATTGCAGCTGATTTATAAAAGCAACAAGCCTTGAGATTTTTTGCTTTAAACTATATTTAAGGCGCAACTCTGCTTTTTAAATGCTTTTATGCCATATTCACATTGTGAAATCCTCAGTCATCAAATGTTTTTGAACATACTTTGACTCTTAGAAAAATGCAGCAGAAGAGATTTTTATATAAAAAGCATTTATTACAATATTTATTAATACATAGAACAATATTAGACATTTTCAAAGTGAACTCCAGTCCGTTTTCATAAACACATCAGATGTATCAAATGATGTCATTGCATATGATAGGCTGTCGACTCCCGGTCTTCATGACAGCACTGAACTGGTAAAAGTCTGGTCCCAATTGATGCAAACTTGTGTGGGACTGGTGAAAGAAGGGTTTGGGGGCTTGAAATCCCACGGGACAAGACATGCGTTTAGTGCAAGCCTTTCTCTCCTCAACTCCCTTTGACATGCCCGCTAATTTCCGCCGCATGTTAACCAGAAAGTCCTTGGCTATTTTGCGGCTGGCGTTCGGCTTGAGTTCTGCAGAATCTGGGCACTCTGGAAGATCCATCCAGTTCTTAATAAGATCTGCAAAGCTGTTGTCCCCTAGAACCAATGGTTGCCTGTTACGCCCTCTGGTTAACAAAGACGTGGTCCAGTCCGTTGGGTCACTGGCCTCAAATGACGTCCAGCGCTCCAGGCATGCATCTGATGTGGATTTGGGTCGGATTCGGTTGGTGCGGACGCATGCGGACGATGAAACGCGCACATTCCTCGTACGCCTCAACACCACGCCCTCGTCCTGCCACGATGCTTCAGAGTATCCCGAATCAAAGTCCAGGCTTTTCACGCTGCTCGGGGAGCCTTGAGGTAGACGGCCAACACCGGCTTCCTCATCCTCTTCTTCCTCCAGCGGACTGGCCAGGCAGCAGGCGGAATCGTAGGTGCTGGCGTCGCTGACGTCAGAGATCCGCAGGCGACTGAGCTGCTCCCGCTGCTGCGCCCTTTTTTGACAGGCTCGAGTCACGTACGAGCACTTCGATTGGTCAGCGGGTTCTCGTATCTGCTTCAGATCCTGCAGAGACCTCATCATGTAGCGCATCTGGTCCCGGAAACAGTCGCCTGAACTGCGAACGCACAGCTAGAGAAAGAAAAAAGAAAAACAAAAAGTTAGTGCAATGACTACACACAAAAAAAACTATTAGTTTAATAATATTTTGAACTTTCATTTCAATTTAAAAAAAATTGTGTGTTTTAACAATATTTTGAGTTAGATTTTAGTTAAAGTTTGTTATTTTGCTGTGCGTTTTTCCTAATATTTTTAAATTATATATTTTTTTACTGTAGTTATTCTTTTGCGTTTTGTCTATTTTTAATTAGATTTTAAGTTTTTGTACTATTGTTGCGTTATCAATATTTTGAATGTTTTTTTCTATTTTTGTTACAGTTTTAGTTATTTTGTCATGTTTCATCAGCATTTTAAATTAGATTCTCCATTTACATTTGTCAATTTTTCAAATTAGATATAATTTTTAGATTTTGTGTTTTCATTTTAGTTTAAGTTTGTGATTTTGTTGTTGTGTCATTTTTATGTTTAAGATAAATTTAGGATGTTATTATTTCACATAATGAGCGTTTTTTTATGGTTTGAGTTACCAATAATAAACCTGCACTATACTGTTGTACCATCACAGTACATTTTCATAAGGACAAGATGAGCTTGTTCCTCAAATGTTCTAAATAAAAACTCAACCCATTGCTAGACTGATGTGTCCAGGAACTATAATCGCCTTGGAAAACAATCCATGGACCAGGTCAATCAAACAGGCCATAAAGTTGACTGCTTTTCCCCTCAGATGAAAGCAGTCCAGAGTTTTCTACAGTTTAATCCAGCAGCATTAATCAACAACATGAGTGGGAGAGAAACAAACACACAATCCATTTGGCAGAGTCTCCGGGGAGAAGAGTCAGAGCATGATGCATGCAGATACATCCGCACCGATTGTGGGAACGGGAAACAAGAGGAGTCCCTTCCTGCACCGCTTCTGGAAGAAAGAGAGGTCACACTTCTCCAACCTCAAATTCATGATTAATGCACGGATTGTTGTGGTCAAAAAGGATATGAGGTCACTTTTTGGGACAATGCTGCACTGTGTTGACTATAGTTCACAGCGAATGAACGGCGATCAGACTAAGTGTGTACATTAGTCCATTTAATACAAGAAAAAAAAAAAACACCTCTACAGTAATGCACTTATGCATTGCTGACGTAATTCACAACTATAAGTACTAGATATTCAACAGAACAGTAGTACCATTGCTATAATTTAAAAGCATTTTTATAGAGAAATACAATATAAAAAAACAAGTACATTAAAATATAGAACATTTTATATAAATTATAAACTGAAGAAAAATAGTTAAAAATAAATGCTATTTAGTATCATTGAGATGCTATTATATATTTGTAATAGTTTTACATATTTTTGTATTTTTGGTTTTAATTTTAATAAAGTTCATACAATTTGGGTTTAGATTTTTTATTATTAAATGTCTTAAATTTGTATTCATTTTTATTTCAGTTTTTGCTTTAGTTATTTTAGCACATCAAGTTAAATTATATGGAAATGAGAAGTTTATTTCAATTAACATTTATTTCAAGTAAAATCTTATTTCCAGTGGTTTTATAATTATTATTATTATAACAACAACAACTCTCCAGAATGTCTAGCACCTTCCTTAATTCTAACAAAACCAAAATTCCTCTCGACCAGGCTTGGCGTTATCAAAGTAGATTCAATCGAAGGTCCACACCTCTTAACAACCAGAAAGTCCCTGTTTTCCAGCAATAACATCCCCCTACTCTCAGCTGATTTACTTTACTTTCACTTCCAGCTCTGCTGTAGCCGTTAAGCATTTGGAATTTTTTGGGAATGCTTTTGAGAAGCAGAAAAAACACCCATGAATGTGTGTAGACGGGTTTGAGGCAGAGCTATAGGACCGGTGACCACTCCATGATGTTATCACAGCTGTAAGAACTTTACCATTTGGCTCTGAGCTGCAAGAGAGTGAGTGTGTGTGTGTGTGTGTGTGTGTGTGTGTGTGTGTGTGTGTGTGAAAAGCCAGCGGTTGCCAGAGGCCATGAAAATGCATAGAGCTGGGTGGTGGTTAACCTCCATCACTGCTGAAAACCTACATTTCATTTCACAATTACAGTTCAAGATAGTTTAGAATGCCTGAGGGAGGGACAAAAGGCATCAGTGCATGCGTCACATTAATATTTGAGATACAACTATAGAAATATTAATGCAGCACATGAACAAATGAATTCAAGATGCCACATACAGCTTGTGAGACTCTAAACTGACATTTTAGTGGAAGTGCACAAAAAAAACATGTTTTGCAAAGGTTGCTGCAAACTGTCCTCTCAGAGACAGAATTGAATTTACTATTTGATTCTGTTACTAGTAGCTACATAACTCAAAAATACATTCTGATGATTTTTTGCCAGCCCAAATATATAGTTTATAAAAGAAAAACCTCGAATAATTCGTATATGTAATAATTTCATATTCCGTTTATTCAATATGACTGTTCTTTGTTAAATTGCATGAATTACACTAATAATAATTAGACGCAACCCTTGCTAGAAATATTTTCTTTTTAGACAGCAATATCGTCTGCGGATGAACAAGAACAAAGCAAGCAAAGTAAAACACTCACCATGTTTATTGTTCGTTTGCGGAGTTATTCCAGCTTAGAACAGTTTCCCGTTTCCCCTGAAAAAAAAAGACATGTGACATAAATATCGTATTTAAATAATGCACAGCTGTGCGTATATGCAACCTAAGAGAGTTTGAAGCACTTACCAAATGTACACAAAAACAATATCCAAGAGTTCTAAAGCAGTCCAGAACAATACAAAAGCTCCTGATGCAGACGCGTCTTCTGCTTGTTATCAGTCAATGAGCGTTTAGACTGAGCGCTGAGCGCTTTTGATGCGCCGTCAGGTTCCTGTCAGGACAATCTCAACCAATCAGCGGCACGCGTCTGCCTGCCAGCCAATCAAAGAGCGAGAAGAGAAACGTGAGCGAAGAACAAACGCTTCACACCTGAGAGAACTGAACTGCAGTGTAATGGACTGATTGATTTGATAATATTTATAACAAAATATAAATTAAAAAGTTATGAAATTATAACATTAAATAAGAAACATTGCCAATGTAATTGTAACCTATTTAATTCATGCATCTTGATATGTACAAAATAAACGTTTTGGTCTAAAACAAGACGTTTTTCTAAAATTTAGATGATAGTTCCGGTTTGTATTTTTTTATGCTTTATTTGATCGTTTTGTATGTAATGTAAAGATCTTAGGAAATAGTTTTCAGTCATTTTGACTTCATTATTTACACAAAAAGTTTCTCTAGCGCCATCATGTGGTCGTGAGATGATAGTGCAGAAGCGTATAAATATAAATTAAAATAACATAAAAAAAACAATTCAAGTTTATTTGTATAATGCTTTTCACGATGAAAATCGTTGCAAAGCAGCTTTACAGAAAATGTAAGTTTCTACATTAGGGCCCGGTTTCACAGAGTTTAGACTAAGCCAGGATTAGGCCATTGTTCAGTTAGGACATTTAAATCATTTTTATAAACATGCTTAGAAAAAAAACATTACCGGGGTGCATCTTGAGACAATACAAAGGCACTGATATATTTTAAGATCAGTCAGTGCAAGTTTATTTCAGTTGAAACAGCTCAGACGTACATTTTAGTCTAGGACTAGGCTTAAGCCTTGTCTGTGAAACCAGGGGTATATTTAGTAATAGCTTATCAGTGGTGACTATCTCAAGTTGATGTCCATATGGCAGAAATGTACGGTAAAAATCAAGCAGTTAGTTAATGTCATGTAATCAAACAGATGGTGAACACTATTTACAGCAATGATTATATGTTGTGATCAAACTTATAGCAAGATTTGGTAGTTTTGTATGTTGTCTGAGGGTTAGCATCATCTTTTCTCAGGTCTTTGTAAGGGTTATACAACCATAAACTGGTTACCAGCATCAGCAAAACCACATTTGCTGCATCAAGAGACATACAATAATAAAGACACGGAGCACAAGTCTATCTTACATATCTTTTATTTCCAATGAAATCTTTTATGGTACTTCGATATTAACCCAAAGACTGTGGTCTAAGTTTTATTTAGCTCTTAAATGTGTTCAACACTTTACACTTCTCATTTAATAGCGTGAATAAAAACAGCGCTATGATCTACAGACAGAAAACAAGGCACAGACGTCACGCAGAAGAAGGGATGGTACAGCAACAGGAAGGAGAAATGTGAGGGTGGATAGAAATATTTTACACGCGAGTCAATTCTGGACGGTGTCAAAGTCAAGCTAGTATAGAGAGCGAGACACGTGAGGGAATGTCACGCCGTGGATTGGAGCGAGCGAGCAATTTCATATGATCCGTCATGCAACAATATACAGTTGGAGCCTGGGATACAGAGTGCTGTTACAAAAGAGATGTCTCGTTTTCTTTCTGTGCTCACATTCACTTTACAAAAGAAGCATTTTGAGTTGAATAAAATGAGCACATCCATAAAAGAAGTCCTCACCCACCCCCATTGATCAGAAACAAAACCAAAGCTCAATAGAAACAAATATCAGAATATAATCCTGACTCTCCACCTGTTTTCTAGCAGAAAATAACTGCAAAATTAAATATTTACACATTGAGAACCAATTTAAAATCAGGTTCAGGAAAGAAGGATGGTGTGCTGGAATTCAGTGAAGTTTCTCTTTTCCTTGTTCACGAGTTTTTCAGGTTGTCACATAAAAAAACATTAGGATTCTTATAGGTAGCTGAAGGCAGTCTAGCATGTCGTGTAGAACCAGCTCCATCAAACAGTTTACACCTTCTGAGGAATAATCACAACAAATCAAGAAGGTTATTAACAGTTTGACACGTTATATTTCAAACCATACTATACGTTAAATGATTTGTTTGTGAAGTATGCATGTGCCATCTTTAAAATACATTAAAGTAAGCAATTTATCATCTAATGATCGGTTTAAAAAGGTTAGGGTCTATAAGTTTTAGCACTGATTAAGCATTAAATTGATCAAAAGTGACAGATATTTATGTGATTTTATATAAATTAAAAGAATCCTGAAAAACAAAATGTATTAGTTTCCACAAATATGTGAAGCAGCACAAAAATAAAAATCTTTTCTGAGCAACAAATCAGCATATTAGAATGATCTCTGAAGGATCATGTGACACTGAAGACAGCAGTAATGATGCTTTGATCACAGGAATTAATTGCATTTTACAATATATTACAATCAAAAACAGTTCATTTAAATTGAAATAGAATTTTACAATATTTCTGTTTTCATTGTATTTTTGATCAAATAAATGCAGCCTTGGGAAATCTTGTTAAAAACACTATTTTTGAGCAACCGTGCTCATGCATATGAAAGTGTATCTGAACACAGGTCAATGGTTCATGTGTGTGTATTAACCTCATCGTTCTCTTGGCCACCTTCATTAAAAAAGGCCGCAGTCCTTCAGGTTGTTTTTGATGATGACGTCAGTGACGGCGTCGAACACAAACTGCACGTTCTTAGTGTCAGTGGCACAGGTAAAGTGGGTGTAAATTTCCTTTGTGTCTTTTTTCTTGTTGAGGTCCTCAAACTTGGTCTGGATGTAACTGGCAGCCTCGTCATATTTATTGGCTCCTGTAACAGATTTGAACATGCAGTTTTATTTACTTAAATCTTTAAAAAACAGTTTTCAGCAAAATAACCGTATCGTTATGTTTTCATTGCACTACACATGACAAAAGAAATCAAATGAATGTTCTGGGTTAAACTAAAGCTTCATCGCTGCATTTGTGGGATAATATGATTCTGAATAAGCAGTGGTGAAGTCAAAGACCTGAGTACTCCGGGTAGCAGATGGTGAGAGGGCTGCGTGTGATCTTCTCCTCAAACAGATCCTTCTTGTTGAGGAAGAGGATGATGGAGGTCTCGGTGAACCACTTGTTGTTACAGATGGAGTCGAACAGCTTCATGCTTTCATGCATGCGGTTCTGAAAGAGGAGTGTGATGATTGAGAAACTGAAGATGCTGCACAGTAACTCAACACCAGAGGGCGCTGTCAGCTTACACTGGCTCTGTGGAGAGGCTGCAGTCTAGTGTACACTAGTTTGACAAGGATCTTTATTAATATTAATTATGCATTAGTCAGTGTTGGTAACACAAAAGACACCAGTCTAAATTAAAACTGATCATTTCTTTCAGAAAAGAACACGTATTAGATTTTTAAATATCCACATGCTCAAATAGCTATTTACTTGTTTTAAGAAAAGTGTTTACTTAACTTGTTACTAATTTCAATACTATTCAATATTAATTCAGTCAGTATCACTATATCAATGTCAATATTGACCGCAAAAAATGCTACATGAATAAAGATGATAATTTTTAAACGATACTTTGTTTTTTTCTGTGATTTTGGCCAAAACCCTAAACAAGTGCAGCTGTTGACATTTTAATTAGTTTAAATGTATTGCTCAACCTTAAAATAATTAATTACTTCCCCAATCTTATGATAATTTAACATCATTGCTCAACATCAAAATAAGTAAATACTTCCAAAATATAATTTTAATTTGTTTAAGCTTACTGCTCAACCTTAAAATAATTAAATATTTCCCCAATCTTATAATGTTATGTATTTTAATGTATTGCTCAACATTAAAATAAAGAAATAAATACTTTCCCAATTGTATAATTTTATATAAAAATTCTCATTTGTTTAAATGTATTGCTCAACCTTAAAACAATGAAATATTTTCCCAATCATATAAGTTTATATAATTTTAATTTATTTTAATGCATTGCTCAACCTCAAAATAATAAAATACTTCCACAAATGTATAATTTTATATTATATCATTTTAATTTGTTTAAATGTATTGATCAACCTTAAAATAATGAAATATTTTCCCAATCTTATAATCATTGTATATCACTTTAATTTGTTTAAATGTATTGCTCAACCTAAAAATAAATACTTCCCCAATCTTATTATAATTGTATATGATTTCATTTTATTGTTTAAATGTATTTCTCACCCTTATAATAATGAAATACTTCGTCCATTGTATGAAAATGTATTTCATTTGATCTTGTGATCATTTAAAATTATATAGAAAATAAAAAAGTTTGGAAATGTACAATTCTTGGACAAGGTTTGCAAAACTAATCATACAATTACAAATTCATAACTCAGGGTTACTGTCTGAATAACCCACAATGTTTTCCATGACGTTCCTGTGGCTCTGAGTACAGGTTAAGGATTATTTTAAAGATCACACCTAAAACTAAACCGACTGTTTTAAGGCTGTATCTGAAACTCACCATCTCCTCATCTTCTGCCAGCACCAGGTCATAAGCGCTCAGAGCCACACAGAAGATGATGGCTGTTACTCCCTCAAAGCAATGGATCCATTTCTTCCTCTCTGACCTCTGACCTCCCACATCAAACATCCTGAAGAGAGGAGGGAGGGAGAATATTTGATGTTTTGCAGCAGCAGAAGGTGAAAGTGTCACTCTTCTCATGACCATTAACATTTCATGAAGGTCTCAGAAGAACAAAGACAATCTGAAGATGATGAGAATCCACTTTCTACCCGAATCCCTTTCACTTTCCATATAGCTTCACTAGCTCAATAATAACCTGCTCGACACATTCAGAACTCTTATTTTGTAACAGATTTTTCTGCTGTATAATATTAATAATGCTCCATACAGTAGCATAATGAAAGCAGATCACGGGGTATTGCAAATGTTCAGAATTCCAAGAAATATTTAACTGGTGGAAGGGCATGATAAGACATTGAATACATTCAATTTAAAGGATTTTGCTTGTATAATAAAAACGGATTACATTATTTTAATAGTTTTTTATTTGATCATAAAGTTGCAAACACGAAAACCACATGCAAAATAATTAAATTACGTTTTATCATTATTTCTAATTACATATTTTTATAATTAAATATTTGTAATATATAAAAATCTACAAATATTTATTTTAATATATTCAACTTAATATTTTAATATATAAATATTTTTTACTTGCATGTAGCTTGCATGTCGTGAAACTAGTGTAATGACACATTTTTAGGAAACTGTGTTAATATGAGTGTTGCTTCTAGACACACAGCATGAAATGTTTCTCACTTGAAGTGCAGATCTTTAAAAGTGAAATGTGTCTCCACGATCCCAGTGGTCTTCACTCGGGTCCTCAGGACGTCCTGCTGGGTGGGGATGTAGTCTGCCCGTGCTATCCTGCCCATATCATTCAGATAACTACACACAAACACACAAATATATGCAATTAGGTCACTCACATCAGCTCAAATGAAGAAGTGTCATGTGAATTAATCATATGCAGTCAGTCTTAAAACACTTCATTCTCAGTGACCTGCTGAGAGCAGCATTAAATCTGCCTTCATTTCTGTGTCACAGTCATAGAGTATGTGAGCAGGAGAATAGTGTTTGTATTCACCGCATCTGCGCTCGCTTTGAGATCCGACACCTGCTTTAGTGCCTGATAAGCGGTGTTTACAATGGACTGCTTGCAACTGAATACTACAGTATTGCTTACTACAGGAGTTCATAACTTTTTAGTCAGCAAACCCCTCTAGAATCGAGATTATTTACATGACAGATCACTTGAGACGTATTTAACCAATGCCATTACATTTCAATTACATACTGCAACCACTGTATACCACAATGCGCGCGTGCATGTGTATATAAATTTAACTATTTTATATACCATAGTTAATGTAGCCAGTCATTTGCATATTTCATACATACTGTACATCTGCCTGCTGTGTACAGTACAGTGATCAGAGTGAAGTTTGAGTCCAATCTTCAGCACTTTCAGCAACACAACAGCTGCTCGTGTGTGAATTAGACTTTGACTGGAAGCCATAAACAGTCATATTAGCTCAGTGAGCCGTCGCTGTTGGACAGGCTACAGGCCCGAGCGCTGAGCGCATTACTATGGCAACCCCGACTGACACTGACCTTTCATACATCATGATTCAGGCTGAAGAATTAGGTCATACTTTCACAACATGTGATCGACAGAAGATACAATTTCAGTTTCATAATAGTCCTAATAATTTCACCTATAAATGTGAAAACGAAGGGTTTTCTGACCATTTAAACAGTTAAGATGCAACCCTTTTCTCCTTTATGGGTGAATATTAAGAAAGCCTGTCAAGAAGAGCCATACTTCTCACACACACATTTGTGGTTTACGGGGACTCTCCATAGGCGTAATGGTTTTTATACTGTACAAACTGCATGTGCTATTGCCCTACACCTAAACTTAGCCCTCACAGGAAACTTTGTGCATTTTTAGATTTTCAAAAAAACACCATTTAGTATGTTTTTTAAGCCTTTTGAATTACGGGGACATAGGCAGTGTCCTCATAAACCACCTTTAAATTGTAATACCTCTGTCATACCCATGTCATTAAACATATTTGTGTCCTCGTAATTAACAGGGGCGTCGCACCCGTGGGGGATGTGGGTGTTTTAACACCCACACTTTTCCCGGTGAGAGGGTTCAACACCCGCACTTTTTCTGCAGTTTTGCACAAACGCCTTACAGCAGTCGCTCTCCGTTTCTCTGGCCGCTCTGTGTCTGCGCTCGCTGCGGCTGCCTTCTCTCCCCTCCCTCTCAAACATGACACCAACTTTGAGTGTGACCGGCTGATGATTGGCTGTTCTGCCTTATGTCCCGCCTCTCTTGGTGTGTTAGATTTATCGGTCAGCTCGTGCTGAGGAGGCGGGAACTTATGGTTATTTACATCTCCCTTTTCCAGGTACTTTGAATGAGTGTATTTTCACAACAGAGTTTTGACTTATTTTCTGTGTGTTCCGAGTGTGTTTTTATACTTTTCTAGTATCACTCATTTAAATGGGAAGCTTTTTATATCTTGTATGTTATACCTTTTGTACCCTTCTGTCATTGTATTCATCGTTTTTATTGTTAACAAACAAACCACATCCATCCCCCACACTTTTGAAAAGCTTGCTACGCCATTGCTCGTAAACCATATATACACCAGTTCACACACACACAAAATTATATATACACACATTATATCATATATTACACCTAGAATTTTTTTTAAAGATTTATATAAAAATGAAAAGAATTGTCATTGCTGTTAAAAAAAAAATGTAAAAAGAAAAATCTTCAAAACTGGCTAACATGAAAATATTTAAATATTATTTTCATTCAATTTTATCTATATCAGTTATAAATATGAGAGAGAGAGAGAGAGAGAGAGACACAATATAGACACACACAACATCTGCATGCCATTTGTGAATTACATTGTAAGCTCTTCAGTTCAAACTGATTTACAACATAAACAGTGACAACATAAACAAGAACATTTATTCTATTAAATTAAACACAAATAAAATTATTATTTCCTGAGGTTATGCATTCACTATTAAATGCTTATTAAAACATCATGCTTTTCTGATCACACAATGATCAAATACTCAACAATCGCATTACTCTGAATAAAACTGTTTAGCTCAGAGTCATTTATAATTACAATCATAAATGAAAAACAGAGCTCATCTATTGTGAGATGAACTGAAATGACCCACCATCTTCCTTTAGTTTGACTGTTAATTCACATTTCATGCTTTGAGAGTTTATTTCCTCGAACGCTAGTCTTCCCGCCAGTGCTGGTTTTAATGGGCGGCACTACAGAAGGTTTCAGGATGAAGATCATATGATGGGCAGAGAGAAGCTTTCAGCTGCATGGCCCGAGGATCGTGACAGACTCCATCTGCTTTAACTACAGCAGGACGAGTCTGAGACGTGGGAATGTGAGGATTCTTTCTCTTTCAACAAATATACGGAGCTGAAAGCAAGTCTTAATGCTTCTTTTGTTCTTGTTAAGGACTAACTTATGTATGAAGTAGTTAACATTAACTATCCGGCTGTTGCAGGGTTCTTAAAGTTTTTGAAAATGTAAATGTACACATGAAACTACATTTTACCTAAAATGGCCCAACAGAACATACATTTATGCATGCATGCACGCGCACACACACACATTTATTCCAAAGTTTAAAAAAATTATATACATAATTTATATACTTTATAATAAAATAAATTATAAATTAATAAAATTACACTTATCTTGACCTTGAATTTAAATAAGGATTTTTTTTAATAAGTATACATTTTATTTATCTACTTTACATATAAACATTTATTTATATTATATTAATAATATCAATACCAGAATGTCAGTTAATATTTTTCAGGTAGAACTTTTTTATATTTATTAAACATTTACATTTATTTGTATTTGCAACAACAGATGGACTTGGCATTGAGTTCCCTGCTTGGATCTGCCTCCCATCATGCATCAGTGTTTATGCGCTGGTGCTAAAACACCATTAAAATCACATTCTGTCTAGAGAGTTGTAATTTAGTTTTGTGCTGCCACTCCTCACACAATTGTGTTCCTCAAGTGTTTGTGTTTATGCAGCTCTGAAGTGAAATCTAATTAAACAACAGGCCGTGTGAGACGTGAGCTGCAGTGATCCGACAGAGGTGAAGGAGTGAAGGGAGAGGATTTAACTGCTGAAAAATGACTAACACACGGCCTCGAGTGGATTACTGCTCTCATAACAACAATATGATAAAAGACACAGTGTGTTTTATGATTAAGCCAACTATTTTAAAAACTGTTTTTATTAATACTTACGTTTCTTAACTTAAAAATTAAGTTGTGCATTCAATAAAAAAAAAAACTTAAAATGCCACAAAAAATGAAAAAAAAATGCTGAACAGTTTCCAAATATGAAGCAGCACTGTTTTTAACATTGATAATAATCAGAAATGTTTCTTGAGCATCAAATCAGCATATTTTTGAGCTGTGAAATGCACACATTGTTCCAAAAATAATTCAATTGATAAAAATAACCATAAAAATAATTTACATAAAAATCAATTAATCTAATTTTAGGCCATTTTCATGCCTATCAGTGCAGCAATTTATGCATTTATAAGGAATTCAATTCAGTCAGACAGTGAACATGACTCATACAATGAGATTTTAGGGGCGGAGCTATATGCATTTTAGAATTTGGGCTTCCACAGCATTACACCATATATATGCCAGTGAAATACCTATCAATAAAATACTGCAGTGATGAGAATAACTAGCAAGACTATGCTCAAAATATATTTACTATAGTCTAATTTAACTAAATTCTATATGGAGCATGTGTATGAGAGTGTAAATGTATAGTAAGATGTGAAGCAGGAGCAGTATTGTGTGTATTGGTTTTTGTGGTTTACGGGGACAAAATTTGTATAATAACATGGGTATGACAGAGGTATTACAATTTGAAGGTGTTTTATGAGGACACTGCCTATGTCCCCGTAATTCAAAAGGCTTAAAAAACATACTAAATGGTGTTTTTTTGAAAATTTAAAAATGCACACAGTCTCCTGTGAGGGCTAAGTTTAGGTGTAGGGTTGGTGTAGGGCAATAGCACATACAGATTGTACAGTATAAAAACCATTACGCCTATGGAGAGTCCCCGTAAACCAAAAAACAAACTTGTGTGTGTGTGTGTGTGTGTGTGTGTAGACACTCACTAGGCAGCAGAGTCGTTGAGCTGATATTCTCTGGCTCGGGTGAAGCATCCCTGAACACCGCTGTCGGCCCACAGTCTGCAGATCACATTGGCCAGATCATCAGTTAAGATGCCCTGCTCCTCCGCTGCTGCAGACAGAGCAAACAGCTGCCGCGCATCGTCCTGCACGCACACACACAAACAAACAATCGACACACACACACACACACACACATATATAAGATGTGCTGAGTGAGGAATAAAACATTGCTGAAAGAACTTAACTGTAACTGGAAGCAAACTTTGCTTTAGAGCAATTACAGATTGCCTTGAGCAGGGATTTACTGCAAAATTACTCTTCAAACATATTACTAGTGGTCAACCGATATTGATTTTTTTGACAGCCGATGCCGATATCTTGGAAAGCAGGGTGGCCGATGTAAAGCTGATATAATTTTATTTATTTTAATTAATATTTAAGAAATTTTAAATCATTTGAAAATGGATTAAAAAAATAAGTGTGTAAAATAAACAATTATACTTTAGATGACAAAGTATTTTTCACAAATAAATAAATATTTAATAAAAATATAATTAAAAAGGAAGTAAACACTGTAACCAACAGGGCACTCATTATTCTGGGATGTTTGTGTGCATTGGGAATCATATTTTTTTCAAATAAAGCCAAGGTAACACTCATTTTACATACAGCACACAGTGAAAATGACATGAATATGGCAGTGGGCAAAAGCATAAAGCGCAGCATAATTTGAAGTCACGAGGTTAATGTTTGTCGATCGCGCGTCTCCAGTGAAGCTGAACTCTCATGGACCGACCGTCACACAGAGAACACGCGATCATGCAGGATACACATGCACACTTCACAAGATCTCACAGCTGGACTCGACTAAATTTGCAAGGTTTGTGAAATTAAATGTTCGTTAGTCATTCAAAGATTTGTTTAAATGATATAAATGCGCATTTGCTGAATGCTAACGGCAAACGAGAAAGTATTATGTTTGTCCTTCTATTACTAATAATATAAAAGCAATCATTATAATACTTTTTTGTATATCTTTTAATTTCTTTGTTTAACCGTTCTATCTGATTATTAGACAGACTTCTATCCGTATAGACAGAACTGTTAACGACGACAGCGAACAAGAGGGAGAATGTGAGTGCTGTGTGCTCTGGCGCTGCTGCTCTCAGCGCCGTCAAAATAAAAGTCCCGCCTCGAACGCATTGGCCAAACAGAAAAACTTATCGGCCAATGCCGATATTTGAAAAATGCCAGATATCGGCCAATATATCGGTCGACTACTACATGTAGAGGTCTGCAAGCCCGTCTGGTCCCGACACGCTGAGTCCATTCGGCCCATTTTTTTTTTTTTACAGATCGGGCTCGGGCTCATTTAGCTTGGCTACTGTATGAAATACTGATTATATTATACATCGCCTACGCAACGCATATACGCACGCATTAGCATATAGGTGACAGTTGACCATGCAGAGCATCAGGGAGAAGTTGGAGCGTGGGGAGTTACTAAAAGTTCCCAATGCTTCGGGAAAAGCTGTATTTTGGATCATCCATGCATTTGATGATGATCCTGACTCGCCGTCTCCTCATTGGATGTGCCTTTAGAGAGAAATGCATCTTTAGGGATTTTATAATGAAAGTTTTTGTTTTCGATTCGAATTATTTCGGTTTAAAGTAGTAATTCAAAGCTTTCTATAGATGCTATATATTTATCAAGTCAGTGAGGCAAGTATTCGCTGCGTTTCGGTTTTTCAGAAGCGCTCCAGTTCAAAACCAAAACTGCTTTTTAATTTTTTTATTTATAAAAGCACGTTTTGTTGATATTTTGAGTGCACACAAATAAAAGTAGACCCTTTACAGTTCCAAACAGTGAAGCCTATTACTCTTACCTTTCTGAGCAAAAATGACACGTATTTTGAAATGTTTCCAATGCAAGTGATCGCTCTGGCGCGTCCATGTCCTGTAAAGCGCGCTTCAGCTTCCACTCTCCGCACAAACGACTGGATATGCGTCAGTGCACATTTATCTAGGTCAAGCATTTAAACTAACATTGTGGAGCTGTTTTATAAATATAGATTTAATTTTAGACAAGTCCTGATGATTTGAGAAGGCTAAATTGATCAAACATATCAACTCTGTCTGCCGCTGCCACTTGGTCGTTAGGCTACTTTAAAAAGTTATTAAATTAGCTTAAAATAACGAAACGAAAAATAATCACTTTGCCATTTCATACAAAACAGAAGTATTTAAATAGTTGAAATAGTAGTATAAGCTGTTTGGGAGAAGGGGAAAAAAAAAGACAGACTCGGGTCGGACTCGGGCCGGTAATTCTGATAAGCTGTCGGACACGACATATTAGTACTATAATATTAGACTATATTTTAGGCCCGTGCAGGGCTCTATTACCATGGTATATTTGTAATGGCAATACTTCAAGTTAAAGTAACCGAGCAATTGATTATTGTGAATCATTTATTGATGCACAGAATAACTCGATCCGCCTCTGAAGGATCTGAGATTGTATGCAAAACATTAAACCTGAAGATCAGAAAAGTGAAGTTGCAAGAGTGTGCGGGACTCTCTGAATTATTTACAGAAACCCAGCATAACCTACATACTCATCCCAGACATTACAGGAGGTCTTACCACTCGGGCGGTCTCTCCGTAGTCGATCTTGAGGTTGCTCATGGCTTTAATGATGGCCATTATTGACTGGATGGTGTTGCTGTAGACCACGGCTCTGTACTGCTTACACTCGTCTTCTGAGTAGCCGTCTTCATGGATGATTCTGAACACACGGTGAAATGGAATAAATAAATTATATTGACCTGAGAATGGTATAATACTATTTGAAAATAAAAAATAAAATAAAAAATAAATGATATCTGGGAAAGCTAAAGAAAATAAAATCTTATTAAAATAATTTGCATCAAAACACCTGTATTAAAAGGAACTCTCTGTAAT
Organism: Schizothorax lantsangensis; assembly: GCA_027422415.1. Classification (NCBI taxonomy): domain Eukaryota; kingdom Metazoa; phylum Chordata; class Actinopteri; order Cypriniformes; family Cyprinidae; genus Schizothorax; species Schizothorax lantsangensis. Next base: position 4,530,433 of record CM049853.1, on the reverse strand, counting down.
TATGCATTTTAATTGGTCTGATTGATTAATGTGTCAATCACATGAGTCTTATGAGGCAAATATTGGAAGCAAAAAATATTAGACCATAATAGGCTATACAGTTGTTGCTACAACTAAAACTGTAGCCTACTGTACATATTTATTTTGAAAACTGATATTGGCCATCATATCAACTATATCAGCAATAAAACTAATTATCAGCCAAAAATGTGTATTTGTGCCTCTCTGATTTAAAACCTACAGTTTCACAACTGGCTGTTTCCAGTGCTGAGCAGTAATGTGCATCATTTAACACATTCCATATTCACTAACATCAGCAGATATCACCGCCTTCTCTTCCTATAACCGAGTCAGCAAATATAAAATAGGCCAGTTGGGCCTTATTGACACAATACTTTATATTACATCTTTATCAAAATCATTTAAATGCATTTGACTAAAAAAAAATAAAAAAAAATGAAAATGTCAGTAAGGAAAACATTAGAAATATATATATATTTTTTGTAATGTTTTTCAGCAGCTCAGAAGAGAGGAAGCTGAGGCTAATGGATCTTAAAAGGTTTGATCAAATAAAGCTAAATCTTCATGCGATTGGTAAATGGTGAATTAAAGAAGTGTGATACATGACACCTTCAGGACTGTTACTCTGGGTATAAAGCAGCAGAATTTGCAGTGTTTGAAACTCCCGTCTGCTGCTGCTAACACTCATTGTCATTGTAACACTGTTTCTGCTTAAACCTGCATTAATGACCTGAGCGTCAAACTGTGTGCTGTCCTCATGAAAAATGGATTGAGATCCCAGCGCCTCCAAATGGAAATGGAATTCAAACGGAAATGATAAAACTATTCAAGGCTTTCGCTATCTCTCTTTGTGCATGCAACTTCTACTTACACTGAAAGATATATATAGTACAATAAAAACATTTATAGCCAAGAATAAATGAGCACAGCTTTCATCCAACAACTTTCATTTATCTTACAAAACAGTGACCTGATTGCTATGCATATTATGCACACCATTTTATATATAGCCTTTTTATCATTTTTTTCCTTTTACATAGTCAAGTAATTGCAAAAGAAACATTCAAACTTGAGTTTTTAAAAAGGCATTCAACTGTAACAAACATTTAAAAGTTTGGGGTCAGTAAGTAAAAAAAAAAAAAAAAAAAAAAAAAAAAAACTTACGCAGCAAGTATGAATTAAACTGATCAAAAGTGCTAACGAAATTCATGTTAATTAATTTGCTGTTCTTAACTTTTTATTAATCATTAAATGTGGAAAATTGTTTACACAAAAACAGCATATTAGAATGATTTCTGAAGAATCATGTGACACTGAAGACAGAAGTAATGATGCTGAAAATTCAGCTTTACATCATAGAAATAAATTACATTTTAAAATATATTCAATTTAATTCAAGTTATTTTAATGTGCAATAATATTCCCCAATATTACTGTTTTTACTGTATTTTTCATCAAATGCAGCCTTGGTGAGCATATGAGATTTTCAAAATCATCATAAAAAAAAAAAAAAAAAAACTTAACCACAAATTTTAGAATGGTAGCATATGAACAAAGCATAACCTAATAATCTAATGAAATGGAAAGGTGTTGTTACTGTATGGACACTGAGGGCTCAGAGAACTGCTAAATGATTTAACATGCGGGCTGCATCCTCACTATAATCTCATTTAATAAATCGTATTAAAAAAAAATCTAGAAAGCATGCCAAATACTGAAAATAGCATTAAATAGTTATATTAAATATTGAAAATATACTGAAATATATGCTACAGTATACCAAATGGTGTGTTTATGAAGTGTGCATCCACACATGCTTAATCTTGCAAGACGTTTTGCAGAATGAGGGTTACATCTAGACATCTAGCAGAGCAGAGCTGCACAAAGAGAGCGGTGCTATATTTTGGTATCGTGAGGAGATGGATGGTGTCTATTAATCATGAACAGGATGAGGGCATCTGAAGTAAAGGAAGTAGCGGTGCATCACAGGGTCTGTAAGGAGGTGCACTCGTGCGGAAATGTGACTTCATCACGGAAATTAAACTCATAACAGCAGCTAGAGCCGCTTTCTGTTAACTCCTGTTTTAGTGCTGCATCTCACAAATGATGTCATTTGTGCAAAGAGCTGTGGCTGCAAATAAATATGTGACAGATGAAGCATGGCTTTATTACTGAATATAAATAGTGTGTGCGCACTTTTATCTCGGCAACTGTAAGGAGCTAATTTACTGTCAATGTGTGTGATTTATCAGAGTTAAAGCAGCAGTTTCAGAGGAGTACAGAGCCTGGATGTGTCTTCCTGGAATCACAGGCTTGTTTGAATGAAAAATGTAAAGGAAGCATGAATATGATGCTTAAAAAGTGTGTGGTGAATACTTGTGATGTTTTCAGCGACAGTGACAGAAATATATTATTGTACAGTAGAATGTACTTCTCAAAGTAATAATAATAATAAAAACGGCAAAAAATTATAGTTCTTAAATGTTTACATTTTGAAAAAATTTATTAAATTGTTATTGTTTGATTACCACTATTTTTGATAAATTTGTAATAAAAATATTTAATTGTATTTGTATTAAATAAATTATTTGATTGCAAACTTCTATGAATTCAACTGATTAGGCATGCTTTTAGCTTGTAAAATCTAGTTAAACCATTAAAATGGAACCTAGAAAAAATAAAATGGAATTTGGGGAAGAAAAATATTCATAAATTTCATAGGGTCCAAAAAATTAAATTGTTAAAACTTTAGGAAATATATTACTACTATACAGTAGAATGCACTTCTCAAGGTATAAATAAATAAATAAAATATTTTTTAATCATTTTTGTGCCATAAAAATGAAAGGATTTTTTCTTTTCCTTTGACTGCATTAAAAAAAAAACATAGGGCCCTACTCTATAAATAAATGAATAAAATTATAACAAATCATTAAATTGTAGAAGTTTAATGAATTTAATTGATTGGACATGCTTTTATATAAAACTATTTAGAAATTTTAGAGAGCCCTTAAAAAAAAAAAAAAAACCTTTTCTTAAAAGTTTCTACTTACTTCATCTGTTTCACAATGGTGCTCTTCCCTGATTCACCTGCACCTGAAGAGAGAAGAAAAGAGTGTCAATGAAAACACAGAGCAAGCAAAATTACAATTAAAATACTGGATATATCTATTTAGAGTTTTTTTTTTAAAATGGTAAAAATATCAAAGTCTATGAAATAGTCCATATCACTTTGCAGCTCCTATAGCACGTTGCCAATTTCACTGCATATCAACATTGTTTTAATCAGAGGTTACAGCATCTTCTCAGCCACTTGTACTTATTGCTTCAGTACAGAATAGTGCTGTGTTCATCACAGAGATTTGACGATACGAGTATCGATACAGCTGTCTCTGTATCGATATTGTGGCACGTGTGCAGCAGTGGCCCGCGCTTAATTTGAATACAAGAACACAGTTTAAAATGGAGTAGAAAAGTGTGAGGTATCTAAAAAATAATGAATATAGCATAATATATAGGCTACAACAATGTTTAATCTGGCCACAGAGGAACACTACTGGGTTGCCTGATATAAAGAGATGTAATCCCTGAAACAGAGCTTCACACTTGCGCAATATGGAAATATCTGCCAAGTGTGTTACTTGTTTTTGTCAACCTGGCAACCATGTGTACGCGTGATCTCTCCACTGTGGATAAACGCGCTTGCTTTCTGAAAACACCGATATGCTTGCAGTTTAGCGATCTCCACTTCGATATTCTATTATCAGAAAAGTGTCATTTATCAAGTGTTCATTTATATGAGAGAGAGAAAGAGAGAGAGATGCTGTGTATGCATAAATTACCACCGTTTTGCCGTGTTTCTCTATTAACAGTGCTGTGGCTTTAATTCCTTTAGAAACGATGATGTTACCAGCTCCTTGTTGAGAAAGATAATGTAGCTCTTCAGCGATTAAGCTGTTTTATTGATAAAATTGCGGGTCAGAGCTAATAAGTTTGTCTGTGCGCGAGCGCAGCGTGATCTGTGTGACTAAATGTGTGTGCGTGAGATACAGTGAAGACAGCGCATTAGTTTAGAATGCTTCTAATTTTTATTTTTTAAATGTAGAGTGTGTTGATTTGTGCAATGATAACCTACCAGCAATGTTAAGATGATTTTAATATATTAGAATGAGTACATAATATAAATTTATTAGAACGAGTACATTATTATTTATGGGCTTAAAAACAAGATGCAAACAATCAGAATATTGTACCTGGTGGGGAGTGCCCAATGTAAACATTAAGCATATGCCATTACCAATATTGTATTGTGGTACAGTTATGGAAGCCCTTCATAATGCAGAGGTCAACTGCTGCTCTGCCTATAGTTAGCAATGGCCCTATAGTATGCAGTGTTCAAAAAACAGCTGCTTTACTAAATTCTTCTGAGGTGAAATTCAGAGCAGTCCCGTATCGTGATACGTATCGTATCATGGCCTCTGTATCGTGATGCGCATCGTATCATGGCCTCTGTATCATGATACGTATCGTATCGTGGCCTCTGTATCATGATGCGCATCGTATCATGGCCTCTGTATCGTGATACGTATCGTATCATGGCCTCTGTATCGTGATACGTATCGTATCATGGCCTCTGTATCGTGATACGTATCGTATCGTGGCCTCTGTATCGTGATACGTATCGTATCGTATCGTGACTTTGCTGGTGATACACAGCCCTAGTACAGAATACTTACATGAACCCTTATACGCCTCATAGTACATTCACAACATACAGTCATTAGTACAGATGAGAGTTCTCAAATATTCTGTGCATGATATATCACATGTGAAGGCTGTACGTGTGCTTATATTGAAAGTCTCTGCACTTCCTCCACTCCTGAAGATGACTTTAGACTAATACTGCTCACTGAAGCTGTGCCAAAACATCTGCTGTCAAAACTCAGCTTCTTGTTGACGTAGCCCGGCCGCGGCTCTCCGCTTGTTATTTCCACTGCACAGAAGCCTGATGTTCTGAGAGGCGGCTCACAAGTTCACCCATGTAAAGGGTCTGAGAACAGTTCGGATTATTCCTGCATAACGTAATGAGCTGTCTGTAAAATGGGTAAAAGCACAGCTCTCAAAGTGCTGAGAGAACAAAAACCTCTTCCGGTCCAGCTCTGAGTGGAAGATGTGGAGAGGTCATTCAATTACTGTGAGTGGACAGATAGAATCCTGAGTTACGCTCCGGGGAGACAAACAACTATATCAAAAGGCTTTCAGACAAGTGTAAAGGAGAACGAGACGTTTTTCATCAGATTGAGATCTCAAAAAAACACTAGCTGCAGAATAATTGTACCTACTCATGATTGCTACAAGATGATGTTTTGGCCTTTGGTTTATATCAAAATACCATGGTATTAATATCTGTACCAGGGTGCAGATTTTTTTTTTTTTTGGAAAAAGCCAAAAAAATCATCTCCATTTCATTTTCTTTTAACATGTTTTAATGTAGTATCATCTGCGCAGGAGTGCCGTCAGCAGCCCCTACAGCGGCGTCTCCTCGGCCATCTGCTGAATCATTAAAACAGATACCTCACTCACTGCACAGTACTACAAACCAATTACTAACTCGTACGTTCATCTTTTGAGCAAACATCTGAAGAGATTTGGCATATATTCAAACCACAAAAAGCTGATAGCAAATTTTAAAAAAATAATAAATAAAATACACTGACAATTTGGTGTGCAATTTCTTAAACAACAGTTAAAATAAAATAAGATGTTTTACAACCAAATACCAATTTATTGGAAGTGTGTAAATTAAAGTAAAGTGAAGTGAAGTAAAATAAAATAAAATAAAATAAAATAAAATAAAAATGTTTGACAACTGATAAGCAAATACCACTTTATTGAAAAAAATGATAATAAAATAAAATAAAATGACAAAATTAGTTTGACAACTGACAACCAAATACTATTTTCTTGGAAGTGTGTCATTTCATAAATAAGGCAAAAACAAGAAAATGACAGCTCGCTATCAAACACCATATTATTCTCGAGGAAGTGATTAATTACAATAAATATTAAAAGATTTAAAAAGGAAGAAATAAATACGTACACAACACAAATTTTAAAAAGTGCGCTTTTGTATGACAAGGTTGCTTGTATGAATGGTTCCACTTTGGATTAATGTCCTTTGTTGGATTAATAATTTACTTTGTTACCTTTAACCTCCTGCAGTATTATGATTATTGTCCATACATTATTGTTTGTATCAAAAAAAATGTACTTTGTACAAAAAAAAGTAGAGAAAAATGGCAGAGACAGACTTACGACAGCTTCCCCTGACACACTTACACAGCGTCCCCTGAGCACTACTACTGTGTCCACAGCTCAAGGGACACACCATTACACCAGCTCCACCGTACAACCACAATACTTACTAATGGAGAAATGAGAAAAAGAGCCAATAATTGATCCTTATGAGACTTGAACAATAACAGCTGAACTGTTTATTCACAAACCCCGGCACACCACGGAGGGTAAAACAGTGTAATTGGAGACAAAGGGAGGGTTTTAATACACACCGGACTCATAAACGCAACTAGTACTTTTGGAGCTTGTTCATTTAACAGATGCAAAGCAGATAAAGTTGAGGATAAGATCAGGTGGCGACTTAAAATAACATCTAATTAAACAAGTACTGCAGAAATATCATAAACAGGTCATTTACAACAGCTGCTTTATAATTAGTAGTGTTTGCAAGCATCAGTATTAATATTGCTCAGACTTGGGGTTGGGATTATGCTGCATAATTTGCCGTACACTAGGCACATTAATGATATTAAACAAAAAAAAAAAAAACATGATAATGCTTTATAAAAATGAAATAATGAGAGAAATAAAGTGAGAGAAGCACAGAGATGTGTGATTCTAAGGCCCTCTCGTCTAACAAAGGTCTCTGTGTGTGTTCGGCTGGCAGAGAGGATAGGCCGCCTCTGTTTGCTATCATTTGGGCAAACATCAATGCATCTGAATGAGACCCTCACTGGCCTCATGGCAATTAGTAAGCGGAGGAGAACATGGTGTCCTCATTCACAGAGAGAAATTAAACTCACAGGAGTCGGTTTAAAAATCATGCACAGTATATGACAAAATCAATCTTCTTGCAATGCCGAGACATGCAAAAACGGTACGCATAAATCATTGAATTATCTGCAAAGATGTGTTCATTTTAAAGGAATGGTTCACCCAAACATAAAAGTTTGCTGAAAATGTAACAACCCTCAGGTCTTCCAAGATGAGTTTGTCTTCATGTGAACAGATTTGGAGAAATGCAGCATTACATCTCTTGCTCACCAATGGATCCTCTGCAATGAATGGGTGCCGTCAGAATGAGTCTCCAATGTGAAGGACTTAAACAAGTACTGCTCTTCCAGGCCAGGCTATTGATTCAGAAAAAAGCAGAGTAAGACTGTTGTCATGCTAACGCTTGTTAGCGAGCCATTATTGGTGGTCCTGATGGGAATGTGTGGCCATAGAATTCACAAAATCTGACACATTCCCAACATCCTGAATGATTGCTTACTAGACATCTAATCTAATTTCGTAATACTTTCAGCGATTCATTTCAGTTATGTGTCCATTTACCGCATTTGACCATATTTATCTATTCTGCACATGAAAAGATTCGGTACAACAATCCTTTCATTGTCATTGACATAAAATATGTGGTCTAATGTTGCGGTCTAACACTGTAATTCTTTTATATCTTTATTATTACAAGTTTGACCCATGTTCAGTAAGAACAATGCATCAAACCGTAACACTGGGTGCTACTCAGAAAAAGCATCTTTCTTCCAATAGTATGTGGCAAATGTGTCATGTTAATCTAATTTAGCTACATTACAACTGGTAATTCCAGCTAAAGCTTTACAGAGAACGATCTGCTGACTGTCTAATTCACTACTGACTAACATTTGAACTCTATAATTAACTGAGGACACTGCAGACGGGCAGTAATGGTAGAGTTTGAACTATCATGACTTACAGTCTGTAGAGGCAGATCACCACCATCACCAATGAAAAAAACAACATGCCACAAAATCAGTCTGCATGTGCATCATGACAGTAAACAATTACATAATCCACCCATGATGAAAAACTGGAGACTTTTCTTTTTAATGAACTATATTTAGACACCGTTGAGTATTTACTGTAGATCGGCAGAGAGCCAGACAAGATAACGCAGCACTTAACCTTATTAAAAAGGAAATACCCTCCTTTACTATTGCCACACCTACATATTTGCAATAACTCAATTCTGGCCAGCATTTGAACCTTGAACATATGCAGTACATAAAATTTCATTTAATGCAAGTCTATGGGATTAGAAAAGAGAAAGCTCTCAAAAAGGCGCTTAAAGTAGGTTTAGTTTTTTTAGATTAAACAATCTGAATGAAGCTCTTACCCCTAAATACTAAGTTTTAAAGATAATAATAGTGATCCAAAAACAACTCATAATTATCATATATTCCGATGCACAACATAATGTAAAACCTATATGGCTGGATATCAAGGACTCTTTTGTTTCATAAGCATGTATCAAATAACACAAAATCAACCATGGACGTCTCTCTGTTCACTCCCTCTCAAAGTAAATAAAGAGCAAATGTGTCATCTTTTATGGTGCAATCCATAAAAATTAATCTTTTCTCTCCAGCCCGGAGGAAACACTACCTCGTATAGGATGCATTGACTAGAGTAAATGCCTTTCATGTTGGCTTCATAAGTAACATCAGCTTTCAGGCAGACTTATAGTTATGGAACAGCTATAGCTCAGGTCAGGACTAATGGCCTCGTTTGATCTCTGCTGGCTCACGTCATTTCAGCAAGATTAATCCCTTTGCTACGTCGTAGGTTTGAACTTAGCTTGAGCTGAACTGGAGCAAATACATCAATAGAGACCTGGTTTTCAGAGAGATGAAAAACAAACTTTCTGCTGATAATAAATAATTATAAAACGAATCATTTAAAATAATTATATGAACTGCTTATTTCTTTCACAAACATTATTACTACAATTTTTTTGAGAGACGTCTTCTTCTGCTCACTAAGCCTGTATTTATTTGATCAAAAATACAGGAAAAAAAAATGTAATATTGTAAAAAAATATAGCAATTTAAAAAAAACTGTTTTCTATGTGAATATATGTTAAAATGTAATTTATTCTTGTGATCAAAGCTGAATTTTCAGCATCATTACTCCAGTCTTCAGTGTCACATGATCCTTCAGAAATCATTCTAATATGCTGATTTGCTGCTCAAGAAACATTTCTTATTGTCCGTGTTGAAAACAGTTGTGCTGCTTCATATCTTTGTGGAAACTGTGATACTTATTTTTATTTTTTTTCAGGATTCTTTGATGAATAGAAAGTTCAAGAAGAGCATTTTATTTATATACAAACCTTCTGTAACATTAAAAATGTCTTTAATGCCACTTCTGATCAATTCAATACATCCTTATTGAATAAAAGTATTAAATGCTGAAACTAGGGCTGTCGCGGTGAAGGAATTTCCCTTGCGGTAATTTTGAGTGGCTCAATAGCGCGGTATGCGGTATTACCGCACATATATACATAAATATATACATATTATATATGTGTATGTATACATAAGCATATATACCGCATATACACATATATGATATAATCTGTGATTAGATATTTAATATATATATATATTACAGTGTCCTCCACTAATATTGGCACCCTTGGTAAATATGACAAAGGCGGCTGAAAATAAATCTGATTGTTTATCCTTTTTATCTTTCATTCAAAAAATTCACAAAATTCCAACCTATCATTGAAGTAAAACAATTGAAAGTGGGGCGGGGGATCTCATTGTGAAATAAATGCTTTCATATTTCATGTTGGCCACAATATTGGCACCCAATTATTGCAACGTCCTTTTCCCAAGATAACAGCTCTGAGTTTTCTCCTATAATGCCTGAAGAGTTTGGAGAACACCTTAAGAGATCAGAGACAATTTTCTTCATACAGAATCTCTCCAGTCCTTCAGATTCACAGTAACGGTGCTGCTTCTCTTCATTCACCTCACTCATCTTCTACAGGGTTCAGGTCAGAGGACAGAGACAGCCATGGTAAAAGATTCATTTTGTGCTCAGTGACCCATTTTTGTGTTTATTTTGATGTTTGTTTTGGATTGTTGTCTGGTGGAAGATCCAAACACGGCCCATTATAAGATTTCTAACAGAGGCAGTCAGGTTTTGATTTTTTATCTGTTGGTATTTGATAGAATCCATGATGCCATGCATCTGAACAAGATGTTCAGGACCTCTGGCAGAAAAACAGGCCCACAACATTAAAGATCCAGCAGTATATTTAACCGTGGACATGGGGTACTTTTTTATCCCTGTTTGTACTAAACTCATCTGGTGGGTTTGCTGCCAAAAAGCTCTTTTTTCAGTTTCATCTGACCATAGAAGCCATGCCATTTGAAGTTCCAGTCGTGTCTGACAACTGAATTTGCTGGAGTTTGTTTTTGGATGAGTGAGGAGAATTTTTCTTGAAACCCTCCCGAACAACATGTGGTGATTTAGGGGATGTTTGATACATTTTTTTTAGGTTTCTGACCCCAAGACTCAACTAATCTCTGCAATTCTCCAGCTGTGATCCTTGGAGAGTTAGTCCACTCAAACTCTCCTCCTCACCGTGCATTAGGACGATATAGACACACGTCCTCTTCCAGGCAGATTTTTAACATCTTTAGTTGATTGGAACCTCTTAATTATTACCCTGATGGTGGAAATGGGGATTTTCAATGTTTTAACTCTTTTCTTACAACCACTTTCTATTTTGTGAAGCTCAACAATCTTGTTCTTCACATCAGAAATATATTTTTTGGTTTTTCTCATTGTGATGGATGATTAAGGAAATTTGGCCTTTGTGTTCCTCATATTTATAATCCTGTGGAACAGGAAGTCATGGCTGGACAATTTCATGCTCCTAGTCACCCTGGTGTGCTAAAAAATGTAAATATGAATGGGAATATACTTCAGAGATATTTTACTCATAAGAATTTCTAGGGGTGCCAATAATTGTGGCCAACATTCATTGGAGAAAAACATTTATTTCATCATGAGATTTTCTCCCCACTTTCAATTGTTTTACTTCAATGATAGGTTAGAATTTTGTGAATTTATTGAGTGAAAGATCAAAAGGATAAACAATGCAGATTTATTTTCACAGCTGCCTTTGCTCATATTTATCAAGGGTGCCAATATTAGTGGAGGGCACTGTATATATATATATATATATATATATAAAATCTGTGTGTACGTGTTACGATGAAACGAGGTCATATTCAGAAACCAATGGAACCGAAACTAAATCACGTTGAAACAGGAAGTGAAGTAAACGGAAGAGAATGACAAAATAACGGTCCACATAACAAAACATAAACCTGACAATAAGATCGTTAGTCTATTGTTAGCATATATATATATATATATATATATATATAAGTTAGTTCTGGTAAGGGACTGTCTTTGAGTGGGTCTTAAACCGTTCAATCAACCACACGTTCAAAAACGCTGATTCATTCGAGATATGTAATGTTATAATGATATGTAAAGCTGCTGAAATCATTTTAACTTTGAGCACCACTTTTAAAGGCTCAGCTGACCAGCAGAGCGTCGATGTTAAGACAGATTTCACTTTCCTTGGACATGACAACCTGTTTTCACAAATATACTGTACATGACTCCGCCTGAAGGACAGACTCAGGTAATCGCACGCGCTCAGTCGATCGCTCTCATTCGCTGTCTGTTTAGGCTTGTTAAGTGCAAATTTACTGAGCCTCTGTACAAATCAGCATGGTACACACTGTTATCATTACTAATATTCAGTACATATGCACTAAGTATAAAACGAGAAGGGTATAACCTTTAAAAGAAAAAAGGAAATATCGCGGTTGCTGCGGTTGTAGCATTCCTCTGCGGTTATGCTCGTCAATAGCGCGGTATTGCGATATTGCGGTTATCGCGACAGCCCTAGCTGAAACATTTCAACAGTATTCACATGATTATTACTTTATTATTATTTAATGATTTATTTAATGCCAAATAATCACTGAATGATTATTAAATGCTAAAAATATTTATATTTATATATGCATGCATGTATGTATATATTATTAAAGTTATTGTATTGTAAATGAGATATACATAAGTACTTTTTTTTTTTTTTACACAATATTCATTCACATTTCACTAACAGGCTAAAAACAAAGTCTGCGTCATCTATCAGAACACAAAGCTGATTTTTAATGCACACTAATTTAAATGCATATATGAAGAATGGCTTCCCTCTCCTCTGTGTTTGTAGGTGAGACTGTTGTTTCTGATGGAGGAAGTTCAGATGTCCCTGTGGAACGGGACAGTAATGATGTCTGCAGGGCTCGAGGAAAGCTGGGAATCCTAATCAGATAACTTAAATCACGCCTGAGGGAAAGCTTAATTACAACTGCTGCTCTTGTTTTCTAACTCTCAATGAGACTTTATTTTCCTTCGCTCCTAATTCTGTTAGTCCAGCATTAAAGCCTGTCGGGGCTCTCAGCACCTCCTCTCACTCTCCCGGGCCACAGCGCTCTCTTCACGTACTTGTTTTTCGCTCCTTTGATCACTTTTTGTACTGTAACGAAAAGTCAGTCAGAGACTCTCAGCAGACAACTTCATCTGTCTCCCGAGGCTCCGCTCTCCCTCTTCATCTTCTTCACCATCCCATTATATTTTCCTAATGCAGATTTGTTGTTTCCTGATTATTAAATTAGCCTATAGCTTTTGCATGCAGCAACCAACTAGTGCACACACACACGAACACACAAACACACAGCTGCTTCAAGAAAAAAAGCTATATTCTATTAACCCTCTAAAGGACACTTCCCTCACCTGTGAATTACATCCCTCAGTAACTAAATACAGTGTCATATATATCCTATGATCAATGCTCAGTCATGAACTCAATGATTATACTGACCACAAGAGGGTCATCATTACTGCTGTGCAATACATTTTCACACCCACATCAGATATATCTTAGTATAGTCATATAAAATACTAAACAAACAACTTTAAAAGATGAAAATCATATTTATTAATCATACAGATAGGCTAAATGGTATTAGTTTGTTACTGTAAGGGGCCATTCAAACAGAATGCAGTTTTCCACGTTGGACCGTTGCACTCGTATGTCGCGTCTTTTACCGAAATTAGTTCAAATTAACTTTCAAATGTTTGTAAGTAAGATTTTCTTAAAGAAATTAATACTTTAATTCAGCAAGGATGCATTAAATTACTGAAAAGTGACAGTAAAAACAGTTACAAAATATTTATTTTAAATAAATGCTATTCTTTTGAACTTTCTATTCAAAGAATCAGGGGAAAAAAACAATGGTTTCCACAAAAATATGAAGCAGCACAACTGTTTTCAACAAACAATAATAATAATAATAATAATAATAATAATAATAATAATAATAAATGTTTCTTGAGCAGAAAATCAGTATATTAGAATGATTTCTGAAGGATCATGTGACCCCGAAGTCTGGAGTAATGATGCGTAAAATCAGCATTGCATCACAGGAATAAATTACATTAAAATATATTAAAGTTATTTTAAATTGTAATAATATTTCACAATACTACTGTTTTTTACTGTATTTTTTACTGCATTATCAAATAAATGTAGCCTTGTCAGCACAAGAGTCTTGGTGCACCTTTTTATAGAAACACTTCCTTAAACTCAACATATGCATATTCATGTCTTAAAAGTTCAAAAGGTTCTGCAGAACAGGAATGATCCCGAGGGCAGTTTGCCGAGTGGCCACAATTCATGTGCTTTCTGCCCTCGTGCAATGCAGATCATGTTTCTGCACCGATTAAAGCGATTACACACGTATTCTCAAGATTCATCCCAAATGTCCAAGTCATTTGTTCTTCCATGGCACATTTCCACAGCTCAGAGACCAAGATCATCCTTCAAACCTGCTCAACAAGCTTTTTACAACAGAAATTCACCAAGAACATTTCTGAAATTACAACAGTAGAACATTGAAGAACATATACTGCGATACAAGATAAGCAATTAACATGCTGTTTCAAGAAAACCAGAGAAACTGAGGTGATTCTTAGCACCACAGAGACCAAGTGTTTCCCTGCGTTACTCTACAATGAACAGAGTAGATGCATGTGTGTTTCCTCCAACGCTGTGAGGCATTTATAATACCACCAGCAATATAAAGGTCAGAAGCTCCACTTCTGTTTCCTATTATAAAAACACATAGATCTTCTAGAACGCTGATGACTAAGAAGCTTTGCGTCTCCAGTTCTATTATTCATCCCAATACAATGGCAGCTTCCTCTTTGTGTGCCTGATTCAGACAGACAGCTCCCAACTGTCTCATGCTCCTGTCGCTGCCGTGGAGGAAGTGAGCAGAAATGGCAAACCAGAGCTGGCAGTAAAGGTCTGCAAGGGCATTAAAATCCAGCCTGAAACCAGACCCTGCGCCCCGACCCAACCCAGCACGACCGGTGCGGTCACATTTAAAAACTGAAACATGAAAGTCATGCCATGGGGATCAGGCCTCACTTTTAGAGCCAATCAGAAATGCTCAGTGCGTTTGTTAGCTGAATGTCTGAAATCGCTGACACCTTATTTGTTTTATTCGTTCATTACAAGCCTAAACACCAAGTTATGAATAAAACACTAACCTAAACATGGCCAGACAACTTGAGTCAGGTCAACTGTAGATGTATACGGTTCAATCTAGAATTTTACAAATTTAAAGTTAAAATTAGACATTACGTAGGCATTTAGTAGATGTGTTTATCCAGAGCAGTGTTATTTTAGGATTATTTATAAACTATTATAGTTTTTATTATTAATATTATTGTAAAAAAATAATAATATTTTTGAATTATCCTTTAAATTTTATCATTTTAAATTTTATCATAAAAAAGTTTTTTTTAGCTTAAATTGAAGTAATTTTGTTATGTGCTGTTTGTCATTGAGTTTTATTTATAATCACTATATAGGTTTATCATAGGGGGAGAAAAAAAATGGATTCACCTAACTATCATGATTCTTTTTAAAATTATTTAAAAATCAATTGGTTTTCCTCAGAATCAATTTATATTTAATTATTTTACTTTTCCTAAGAGGTGGTGGGGAGAAGTTAGCGCTTTTTAATTCCAACAGAGGGCGAAGATATAGGTGTATAGTAGGGGTGTCCCCGACTAAGGATTTTCATAGTCGAATCGGAATTTTCGAATCTTGCCGATATTCGACTGACAGACGAATCATATGTTTGTGGGCGGGGCAAAATACATTACCATGAATCAAGTCAGACATTCGACAGTCATCACTGACGTTGGGGTGTAACGGATAATGGGGTAAATAATGTTTTATGTTTTGATTAAAAGATAGTTAACATTAAATGTCAGCGAAACTAAGAATTCACAACATTTTTTTTTAACAATAGTGCTCTCAACATAACGTTATGTAGCCTATATGACAGTTATTAATGTTCTGCATTTCTGTTTTGAACTGCGCGCGCTGAATATGACAAGAATGAAGCATATGATAGCAGGTTTTTAATCAATGGGATTTAACTCATTTATCTCATATAGAATACGCTTCGTTATTTATACAACATAACGTTAATATTACGACTTATAGGCTATCTGCACAAAATGCTCCGAATGCACGAACGTGTCTGCATGGCTCTGAATGCAACAACAACGTGCAGAAACACTGCAACTAAACTCTAAACTCTAGCGTTTTATTATAATAGTGTTCTCATTATAATGTTATGTATATGACAGTCCCAGTTATTAATATTATGCATTGTTGTTTGTCCTGCTCGCGCTGCACGCTGAAGAGATAGTAGTACTACAATGAAGCGCTTTACTGCAGCTCACTCAACCAAATGCATCTTATACGAGAAATAATATATACACGATATACATATAAACCAGCTGAAATGTTTTGAAATCACTTGTAACCTAGCTGATCGCAAAAATCCTGTTTTTCACTCTGCCTGTGTCAGTTTGAATCTTGTTAAAGATTTAAATCCCTGCCGCTTTTCTGTCGGTCACAGATCATCAAAAGTGAAACTTAAATCTATAGGGGTGGTTGGATTTATTCACGCACTTTAAAATATTTAAAGCTTCTTTCTTTTCAGATTCTTATTTACAGCACTTTCATATTATGCTGTATATTAACTTATTGGGAGAAAACCGGTAGTTCTATGTGAAATCAGACATTTGAGCACCCCCATATAGCCAAAATGGCATGATCATAACACCAGCGAATATTCGACTGTGAGATTGGGAGTCGAATCAGGCTCCTCCTATCGAAGCATCGAATCGTCGACTATTCGGGGTCACCCCTAGTGTATAGGTATGTTCGACTTGGAGCAGCACCACGCAAACGATCAGCGTATGACATAAAAAGTACCGCGTAGGGCTGCACGATAAATCCAAATTAAATCGAAATCGCGATTAGGCAGAAGCTGCGATTGTCATGCATATCTTTCAGTGAAGCACGGTTCTGTGATTAGTGGTAAATCTCCATCTGAAGGCCAGAGGGTGCAGATGAATAAACAGAAGATTTAACTGCTTTCATTGATTCAACGTGACTAATAAGCACACGACTACGTTCTTATTATTATAATTTTCATTATAATAAAAGTATATTTATAATGCAATGCCTTTATCACTGCTTAGAATACTATGAAATGCGTTGCGTGCCTTATTCTGTGTAAGAAGCAACATCATCTCAGAAGGATTTATTTCAAACACTCGACTGACGTTATGAAGTGAGTTTGGAGTAAAAACATGTTATTAAATGTGGTATTTTCACATGCTTTCAGATGGAGCAGCATTTACTACACATAGCCGTAGTTCACTGAGAAGCTACACAAACAGCTGTCATTATCGCGAACGATTTGTTCCATTTCATAATAAAACCTGTCAGTGAACTATGGCTCTGTGCGGTAAATGCTGCTCCATCTGAAAGAACGTGATAGAGATTTACTGCTGATTACAGAACCGGATTTATTGACAAAATGCACATGGAAATCGCATTCGATTAATCGTGCAGCCCTAGTACCGCGAGAGCGATTCGAAAGCATGTGGAGCCGTCTGCTCTGTAGCTCTCACGGTGCTTTGATGTCATACAACGATCGTTCTGCGTGCCAGTGCCACTGTATTAGATGGTGTCATATACGTTTCAAGCCGGCGCGAGAAAGCAAAACCATGATGGAGGCAGAGGATCAAACCTCTTCCAGAATTCTTTCTGTACCTTCAAGCTTTGAATCCCAAGTGTGGCAACAGTTTGGATTTTACACACTGCTGGGAAAACATGACTAAAACGGTATGCAAAGTAACATAGCACTATTTTATTTCAGAGTTTTTTTTTCTACTCATTTTGTTGAACATTTGAATATTATATTCATGTGCAAGTTCAGGGTTTTGGTACTTGAAAGTTTCATGGTTCAAGGTACTTTAAATATACACTGTGTATGTGTATGCTTCTGAAATAAAAGTTCAGAAAGATGTGATGCATTCTTTTTGTTAAAATGACTCATCATATAGAGTCTCTTTTAAGGGTATAATCAAGTATTTTCCATTGTCTAAGCAAATAAAAATCACAATAAATTGTAATATCGAATCGCAATACTCAATTATCGCAATATATATTGAATCGACACACAAGTATCGGGATAGTATTGAATGAGCAGATTAGCGTATCGTCCCAGCCCTAGTTTATCATTTATCATATATTTTAACTGTACTGTTTTATTTTTTTAATCTAGAATTTTACTCAAGTTAGACATTTAGCAGATGCGTTTAACCAAAGCAGTCTTATTTTAGTATTATTATATTTATATTTTTATATTATAATATATATTATTATTAGGGGTGTCAACGTTAACGCGTTAACGCATGTGATTAATAAAAAAAATGTAACGCGTTAATATTACAGTGAACAGTGTTGCCAGGGTAGTGGCTGTGGCACAAGTGACCGTGGGCTATTCTGAAAATACAGTTGCGGGAAAAATTACAGAGCCGTGGGTTGCAGTTTTTTGGAACGTATACCTGGCAACTTCAGAACGGAGAGGCGCTTGTAACATCACAAACAACGTGAGTTTCAGCCAGAGCATACAAGGCTTTACACAGCAGAAATAAACATGACAACAGCCACTATAGATTATATAAGATAAACACACGATTACGATAGGATATGGTTTCTATGTGATTTTCTTGAGATGAATGTGTAACTTGCATCTGAAATGCTCATTTTTGCAGCGATATAAAAGGCTATAAAAAGCATATTTTAACAACAGTAAACAACCAAATTCCACATGTGATCGCAAAAGGAAGTTATTACAAACACTCGATGGTGGTTTAAAGTGAGTTTTGAGTAAAAGTGTACTATTAATCTCATAAATTGTCTTATGTAGCATGATGCTAATGTTAGCTCTAATGCACCTGCAGAACAGGTCCAATTCTTCTTCATAATGCATTTTGTCATAATACTTCATGTAAGGACGCAAGAAAATGTTTTATTGTATTTATTTAGAAATACTTTTGATAATAGTTGGGTAAATGTATCCTGGGATTGAAGCGATGTGGCTTGGTAAACGTTTTATTGCCAGTATAAAGGCTGATAATGGCTGAATAAAAACAAATGAATAATGATAAAAGAATAATAAGGATTATGTCTAATATCTGGCGGAAGTATGAAAGGTTATGTTTCCTTAAACTAGTTTGTCATGCATTTGTTTATTTCAACACATTTACAGGTAAATCCTAGTATTTTAAATTTGTGATTAATCATGATTAATCACAGTCCATGACTGTGATTAACGCGATTACATTTTTTAATCGATTGACAGCACTAATTATTATATATATATATATATATATATATATATATATATTTATTTTTTTATTATAATTGTGTTTTCATCATTTTTATTTATGTAAATATTACTATCTAGGCTATTCATTTCAGTTTTATTTTATTTATATATTTCTGGTTAATTTATTACTTATGGCTTATTTATTGCTTTTTTAAAGCAACAGTTACTACTTCCTGTGGTCATGGTTTACTAGCCCTAAACTTTACCCAATGATAGACAGTAAAATTATTAAATAAATGAGCCTTTTATAACCTTATAAAGAAAAAGTTAACTGTCTGAATTAGACAAATCATGCCCTGATATTATCTGCTTACAGTTTGCGTGGGAAAAAAAAAGAATAAATGCTGAAATTTATTAGACATTAAACTGCATTATTTATATTGCTAGTATGTAGGCCATCAGCCATTGAAAATCCCATCCCATTCGAGCACTAATCCCAACCAAATCAGATTCAGGACAGCACTAATCAAATATTCAAGTCAATTCGTAATACGTCTGTAACTCCATCTGCACTTTACAGCATACGTTCTGATAACACAATGCATTTTGTTTGTCATTCATAATACCTGCTACTGCTCGGCTCAGTGGCTAAACCCATCCATGTTCAAGCCTCAAGCACACAGATGAAACCTGACCGTCAGCGATTACATCCAGCATCAATTTTCCAACACAAAACCCCTCATTTCTACACATCCTCTTTTCTATCTGCGTGAAAGGGCCGACAGACTATTCTTGTCGTTCAAACACTCTCTCGAGTTGTGCCACCGGGTACAGCGTGTGGAATGAATCCTGAAGTGGAACAAATGAAAGACAGGGAAAAAGTGGGTCAGAAAGCCAGAGCGGCTCAGCACTTCTGCATGCTGCACTGCAGTGGTGCAACTCCCACTTCCACAATCCAGGCTACAACCGTGCAGATTGCCAACCAAACGGCTCATTAGACCACGTTCAAGTTTGAATCGTGCCGAGACATGTTTAGACGGGCATCTGAAGGTGTGCTGCGTAAATCACACTTGATTTCCTTCATTTAAGCAGCTGTCAGGCTCAATAGCTCAAGCTCGTGTTTGTTTAGACAAACAGATTGAGCCCATAAAGAAACTGCTCCTGTTGCAAAAAATAAAAAATAACCTCAAATTGTAATCATACAGCTAAACAAGAGACAGATTGGAGTTAATAAACAGGATAACCAAGGGTAAAGCTTAATCCTAATGGAAATGTTTGTTCACAGAGGATCAGCTGTGAGACTGCAGTAATGTGTGGCTGTACTAGCACATGTAATGATTACTATAACTTCAACAGAACCATTGCAATTACACACATTCATTTACTGCCTGTATTGTGAACAATTCATCAGCACACGATATTCCAAAGAAGAAAAATATTGGTCATAATTCTTCAACAAACTATTTTTCTTTCCAACAATTGCCTAGAACAAATGAGTTATAGTTTAATGCTAACCAGGTCAAATAGCGGCATAAACATCAGTTTAGACTTCTTTTATAGATCATTTGTGAAATCTTAACAATATCAACACAATTTAACACTGGTTATTGTTGGGAAATAATTGTTTGGAAAATAATCAATTTTTGAGACCCCTTTCTTGAATCAGGCATGTATTTTTTACTGTACAAATAAATGCAGCCTTGCTGAGCAGAAGAGAGTTCTTTTAAACCATTAGAATATATTACAGATCCCAATTTGACCACTATGTGTGAATATAATAAATGTATTAATAGAGCTGTTGTAGGATAATTATTATTTTCATTATTATTGTCTCTTTTTTTTTTACAACAGCAAAATTTTAAAAGCTTAAAATTAAAATTAAAGCTTTTATTTTGGCAGAAACCCGCAGGAAGATCTCAGTGCTTCTTTTTGTTGACAACAGATTTATAAATGATTCTCATTACGAATTTGGGAAGATGTTTGTCGCACGTATCGCATTGTCATATGCCTTTAAAAACTAATAAAAATGTGTTTCAGCGCAGATTTTCCTCGCGCTTTGGTCTTTGAACCCTTGTTCCGCGAGCTCGTGCAGTGCTTTTTGAATAAATGCAATGCGTGCATGTATTTGAAAACATAACATTCTGCAGTTTATTTACATATCGTTTAAGGCTATTTCGCGATTTCAATCATCATACAGTAATCAGGCATCAACCATCTCTTCCTCTTCTCATCGGAGACATGAGATGCAGCACTAAGCAGTCTCTCACTGTCGGTGCTTCATGCTAATAATGATTTTTGAGTCTTTCTCTGACAGTTTTTAATACTTCCACACTGCAGACACGTTTGCTGCATTAGTGCACGCCTCTATTTGATCGTGTCACGTCATTGTTCGGTACATATTATTCGGTCTTTTCGCTTATTTGGCCGAACACCGAAAGAGCTTTTTTTGATATTTTCGGCTAAACAATTTCGGTTGCCGAACATTCGGTGCATCCCTAAAATGCATATTTGCTGAATGCTGACGGCAAATGAGAAAGTATTAGGCTATAATGTTCGGCCATACAGGAAAACTTATAGGCCAATGCCGATATTTGAAAAATGCCAAATATCGGTTGACCACTAGTATGGATGTAAAATAATGTGCAAATGCCACTTCTGGTCGACTTTATTAACTAGTGTTACATAAATTCTCTACTATAACTTGCTTACTTGAAAACTACTAATATGTTAAGGCATAATAATGTGTCAATTCAAAAGTATGACAAAATGCACCGTTTATGTGGTATTCTACTGGTATAAATATACATTCATATATATATTTACATTATTTACGTTTATCTAGAATGATCTAGAAAAGTAAAAAGTAGATGGCAACATTAGAAATGCAAAACACAAGCCTCTGGTGTTAATTTAAAAACCTGTAAAACATGCTACATACACAATTAAATTCTTTGATTTGCATAACTGTGTACATGATCTTTTCAAACAATTCACTAATGTAACAAAAGCAAGCAACAAATCATTTCATTCAAAAGACTGAGGTTTTAGTTCTGTATATGGTCAAACAGCCATTTCATAACATCTATGTGAGATGTGGCTGCATACCACGCTTGGAATGACTATTGATGTGGCGTTTCTGAAATGTCCTTTTCTTGTCTGCTCTTGCAGACAGGGCTAAAAACAGCAGCACACTATCACATCTCCCCGGGGGAATCAGGCTAAAAACCCTGCATCTCTGATCTAGCGTGTTCCTCTGAGCATAGCTTACCCCCTAAATCCACACCAGCCATCAAATGTGTGACACACCATTGTTACATTAAACCTGAATTGTGAATGTGTTTGAAAGAACGAAGCATTCGAGTGAATGTCTTTGACCTACTGTTCACTTGTTCATTGTGACTTCTCAATGCACACGCCCGGTCTTATTGTGCACAAAATGAAATGTTTGTCTATATAATCTTTCATCAAAATGTAATAACTTGCTTCAGTTCTGAAACAATGTTCCTTTTCTGCTGACATCACATAAGCTAACTAATTTCCAACAAATAAAATCAACCCCTTTTTTACCGCTTATCCGGTTTCACTTCACAATACAGATAAAAATTTGCTGTGAATGCCATTCCATGTTTAGAACAGATTTGATAAAACATCTTTTTAAAAATCTTTAAATAATGGAATTAAATGATTACACAAACATGAACAAAAAATCATGCAATCAATATTTGCAAAATACCCCTGTTTACATTTGATTGAGTCAATGTAATTTTGCTGAAGAGATTATTAGAGATGCATTCATGTAAACAAGCCATTCGAGTGAGATTAGAATTTATATCTTAATTTATAAAATCATATCAACAATAAGAGGAAAAACAGCTGCTACTTGAAGTTAACACTATATTTTGATTTATCTTCGTAAAGGAATAGTTTACCAAAAAATAACAGTTGCTGAAAATTCAGGCCATCTAAGATGTTAAATAGTTTTTTTTTAGCATTACATCACTTGTTCATTAATGGTTCCTCTACAGTGAATGGGTGCCGTCACAAGTGAGGAAGCGTTGTTATAGACTCATATGTTGGTCAGAAGCGGCGGTTTAGAGTTAAAACGTCTTAAAGATGGATTTGTTTACTACAAACATGCACATTTTCACTTAAGATGTTAATTTATGGACTGTAGTCGTGTGGATTATTGAAATGTTTTTATCAGCTGTTTGGGCTTCCATTCTGACGGCACCCATTCACTGCAGAGGATTTGAAAAAAAACGTTACAAACAAAGATAAAGAGACACTCCTCAAAATAACTGTTCATGTTTAATTTCTTTCATATACATTTTTCTAACTGTAAGGTGTAGTGTTGTCACGGTACCAAAATTTCTGTATTCGGTACCAATACCAGTGAAAATCCACGGTTCTCGGTACCAAAGCAAAACACAAAAACATTTTAATTAAAAAGCACATTATTTTTATTAATAAAGTTAAACAAAAATAAACTGTACAAAAATCAATGCCATTCTTTATGCTTTTTAAAAAAATTTCAAGTTTTTCCACAAGTAATAAAAGAATGAAAAAAAGTAAACAAGTTTCAACCAAAAGTTGTCATATTTCTGCTGCCGCTGAAAAACATCTGTAAACTGTCTGTTTTAGGGTTTGCTGGTGCTTCATGATCTTCCTGCAGCTGTAAAAGGAAAATATAATATTAGTAAAGCAGTGGGCTGAGTCTGACCAAATGCAACATTAGATCATTGACTCCAGCTAAAATATAACATTTCAGTAAATAACAAACCTCAGCTTTTATAATAAATTTAGATAAGATTACATATATTTAAGACAAGTGTATATCAAATAGATGGAAACTGTAGCATTAAAAACACTTTACAATAAGATTCCATTTGTTAGATAATATGACCTAGGGCTGGGCGATAATTCGATAACGATAATTATCGCAATATAATTTTTCTCGTTAAAAACAATATGAAGAGTTCGATAAATGTTCGATATAATGTTTATGCGCCAAAAGCGGAACGAAACAGCGCGCCTCATTTGAATCGCGCCAAAAGGACGTTTATCCGCTCGGATCAAAGTTCAAAGTGCCGTGCGGCGCAAGCTTCACTAGAGCTGATGTGTTCACGCGAGCACTAAACAGCACTGTGAGATCCAGTGTGAAACGCTTGAATTCAGCGATGAACAAATGACTGATTTAAACTAGCCAAAGCCAAACAGGAGAAACACGGTGTGCAACGAGACAGTCAGAAGGCTTTTCAATCTACACATCGCCATCATTTACCATGGATTTACTGTAGTAACACTCACTGCACCATGGTATTGTGGCATAAATGTGGGGTATTCACATTGAATTTTATTACAGGAGTAATGGTATATAATTATAATATGTATTTGTGATTAAGCTATAGCATGTGTGCATTTATACTGAATGTTTTTAAACTACTGTTTATCATAGTTATATTTTTACCATGGTATTGAGGTGCTAAATGTGTGGTTTTAACTGTGGTTATCATGATTTAAATGTATGCTACAATGGGAGACCAATGCTTAATAAAAAAAAAAAAAATCCTTGGTCAGAATAAATTTTACCATATAAAACTGAGGTTGCTACAATTTTTACTGATTTTGATAATGAACAAAAATTTACCTCTGCATCCTAACTCAAGCTACTTTCAAATTTGCATTTCTAAGAGACAACAAAAAGGGATATTATTATTATTATTCTTAATATTATCAGGCAACCCAAACCTGTTTCACTCATTAGAACATCCAGAAACTAAGAAATTAATTTTTCTATTTAGATATTTTGTTAAGGAAAATTAATGGTCTGGTTTCTACAACTTTCACTTTGGAGCAAAAATCTGTCTTTAAACTTGAAAGAAATAAAGATTTGACATTTATCGTGATAATTATCGATAATCAACTGATATGAAAAAAAATATCGTGATAATTTTTTTGGCCATATCGCCCAGCCCTAATATGACCCATCAATAAACTATAGTTATATAGCAATTATTCTTAGGGTTAATTTCAAAATGTATTAATACATCAAATCAAAAGATCAATCTGTTAAAATTATTTAATGCACAATGACCAAACATGAATGATCAAGTGTTTGTATTAAATAACATTCACAAACATGAATTAATGTTGTAAAAATATATTGTTCACTCACTGCAAGCTGATGTTAGATAATATGAAGTCATGTTAATGAATGGTATTATTGTAAAATCTATACAGGAGATAAAATTTGACTGTACTTTCATTTAATCCAAACTGTGTAGGCTACATATTTAATTTTAAAGGGCTTTTAACCTGCTAATCCAGCCAAGAATAACAATTAACTAACTAGCCAAAATAAGACCAGAACTGCTTTTCTGACTGATATGACAAACACTGTTAAACATTTGCACATTCTCTAACATGCATAGTTTAGATCAGTGGTTCTCAACCCGCGGCCCGTCACGAATCCTAATGCGGCCCACCATGCTGTGCTGAACACAATTAAAATATAACTTTCAGTTTTACAATTCATTTTAGTTTTTACATTACTTTAAAAATGTACTAAACAAATATAAGCTATGATGTTTTTATGTAAAATAATTTAGTTTTTTATATATATTATTTTCAGACATGAGCAGATCAATGTACTCACGTAATTAATGTTACGCATTTAACGAACACTTACAAGCGCGCACTTTGGCAGAATTCAATTCAAATAGTCATCAGCAGCCATTAGTTCTGTAAAATTGAGCATCAGAATGGACAAATTTGTTAAGGGAGAAAACGAAATGTGGAAAATGCCAGCGAAGGAACGCATTCAAACAAGAATAGGCGCAGAGAAGAGAGTGCTGGACTTTCGGCATCAACTTTCGGTTTGCCCCGCGCCACTCACTTGAAGATGTTCAGGTAAAAAGAAACACCCATACTACTACGTAGCAATCCTTATTACAGAAATGTGGCAAAACATCTCTGGAGAGAACCTCAGATTATTAAATTTGAAAATGGTTTCCATATTTGGATCAACATAGGCTACATTTTTGAACGCACACTTTCTGCGATGTCTCGTGTCAAGTCACGCTTCCGTGCGCGTCTTACAGACTGCAACTTACAATCGCAACTTCATTGTGCCTACTCCTTTCGAGCAGAATTTCACAAAATTGGTCAGCTCCCGACAGCGTCAGGTGTTTTATTAGGTGAGTAGAATCATTTTATTTATTTCAATAAATGTAATCGTTTAGATGTTATAATATTTAGGCTATAAATAATATTATAAATCTGGTTGGTTTGAATTGATGACGTAATATGTAAATGAGATGCGTGCGGCCCGTGAGACTTGCACTTGGACCATAGTGCGGCCCGGTGGAAAAAAAGGTTGAGAACCACTGGTTTAGATTCACAATTAATTTAAAAGCCTCTGGTGTGTAAAAATAGTAAATGCCATCATGTCCTCCTGTTGTTTTTTTACCATAATAAAAGTTATAGGCGCATTAAATAGTTAATAAAGAAACTTCATTCTAATGCTCATTATATTAGTGTTAGCCGCGCTTATGCTAACGATTAACTCCGCTAATAACAGAGATGTTTATTTTAATCCGACATTCAAATTAAATATGGAATAATATTCATAACAGAAGATCTAAATATTACATTTTAAATTGAAACTTACCTCCTTGAACTCTTTCATTTGATCCGGGTGTCGGTCTTTAAAGTGTTTTGTTTCCTCCTTTTGATGTCGTCCCGTCTCAGTGTTTTTATGAAGCGTGCGCATCTGTGCACCTTTCGGATAGCACAGCAACAACCGGGTTGACCGGTTACCCTGTACCACCGGTACTTACAAAAACATGGTACCGTGGCGTTTTCATCTTTTTAGTACCGACTTGGTACCGAAGTACCGGGTCTTTTGACAACACTAGTAAGGTGAAAACTTGCCAAATGAGAATACAAGTATTAAAGCAGAAAGTAGGCCCTTTTACCACATACAAGAATAATACACTGTGAATCCAAAGTTTACAGATACCAAACAGAGCAACATTGATCTAAATTGACTTGAAAGAGAAGTATAAAAGCAGACAGTAACATTAGAAATGCGAAACACATGCTAACATGTTCGGCTCTATTGTGGGTTTAAAACCTCAAACATGCTACAATCTGATATAGACCACAATGGAAACGTTTAAGTTTAATAACAGCGTGGTTTAATATAATCTGCATGTTCTTTCTGAAACCACAATGATCTTCCTGTTTTTGCCAACAGGAAGCTGGTGCAAAGGTTCCTCTGCAAGGTATGAGCACATGCGTGTGTGATCTACACATTTCATTATGAAAGCGGAACCGTCCATCACTCCCTGTTCAATCAGCGAATGCAAATAATGACTCTCTACCTCCACTTCTGAAGTGTGATCAATTTAAAGCAAGGTATTGCAGTTTAAACTGCAGCACTAAGAAAAATTATTTCCTTACTGAACTGCACTGCAGACTAGCGCTGGTGTCTTTCTATTCTCCTTTTCCTTCTACTGTGTCTGCTACTTTCTCTCTCTCTCTCTCTCTCTCTCTCTCTCAATTCACCACAACTTGAAATATTTCCACCACAAGCATTTGTTTTTGCTCTGCAGTTGAGCAGAAAAAAGTAGTTGTTTCCATCTAAGAGTTGCACTCGCACATACATCGAGCACTGGCAATACATGACACTAGCTGCCAATCAATGAAAAATGTACCATTCAGCAATATATCATCAACAATCATGCCTCCAGTTTCAACATGATCATCATACTGAATTAAACTAAACAGATCACTGTGACAAGCACTGGCTAAACAAATTCAGCTATTCCCTTAATCAGATCAAGACAAGTCCCATTAATTAAGGGCCAGATGGATAATCTTAGTGCACAGAGGATGTCAGTATCGAGAGAGCGCTGCTTCCGGCTGTTCTGAGTCCGTGGGGTACCACGAAACAGATGCACAAAAGCTTGAAGGTGAAAAGAGGAGCGTCTTTAAATCTTTGCGCAAACTGACAGAGGATGGCAGTTAGACTAAATATAACAAAAAATAAGAGTGTGAAAGTACTATGCTCTTTTCAAGTTCTAGTCAAGCACATTAGAGCATAACTCGAGACAAAGCCTGATTCGATTTCACAATGAGGCATCTGTGGAAAATAGAGAACTGAGAATAGTGTTTCCTGCACAGACATTATGTCAGTAAAATTAATTGAATGTGATGAGATAAAATGACTGGATGCTACAAAAAAATTATGCAAATACAAAATTCACAATCATTCTCTTGCATTGTCCTTGCAAATATATAACACTACCATATCTCTGATTCCATGTTGTTTGGATATTTTCTTTAAAAAAATGTGCAAAAAAAAAAAAGTCAAACAGATTTAGTGATAACTGGGTGACTAAATGACAGATTTTTATTCAAAATAATCATTAATGGTCTCTTTAAAGGGAAAGTTAACCCAAAACATTAAATTCTGACATCATTTACTTCAGAATTTTAACCAAACAGTTGCTGGCAGCCACTGACTCACAGTATGGAAAGAATACTATGGAAGTCAATGGCTACTGTTTGGTTACCGACATTCTTCAAATATCTGCTTGTGTGTCCAACTGCAGAAACTCATACAGGTTTGGAACAATATAAGGGTGAGTAAATGATAACAGAATTAAAAAATTTTGGTTAACTATAACTTTAAGCATTCAGAGCCAAATAATAGTAATTCCTTACCATTCCCATCCCTAGTGGAAAACCTGGGAAGGCAGTTCTAGTCCAGCAGCATGGAATGCCACGTAGAACAGAACGGGGTGGTGGAAGTGGAAGGAGGAAACACAGTATGGCTCTGAATTTTCCCTTAGAAACCCATCGACACTCACCCTCGGTCGTCTGCCCGTCTCTCTCTCTCTCTCTTTAAGATTAAAGAGCGTTTCTGTCTTTATGAAGCAGCTACTGGCCACATGTGCTGAACAGCTGCCCCCATAAACACCGGATTCAGCTGCTTTTCATTTGCTTATTCTTCCATTAGACCACCTTACATCATCTCCTCTGGCAAAAAAAAAAAGCAGCAGGTCTGCAGCTATGGGGATTTTAGTACAGCACAGTGGTCTTGTAAAAAAATAAATAAAAAAAAACATTATTAATAAGGTGAAAATTCTAGGTGTGAAAGAACGATGTGCTGGGGAGAAGAATGTGTGAATACCTGTAGAGAGACATGCTACAACATGAAAGAGCAAGATTTCTAGAAAGAGAACAGAAACATGATGTGGCATAAACATACCATGTGCACTTGAACTGAATTAGATAGACAGACAGACAGACAGACAGACAGACAGACAGACAGACAGACAGACAGACAGACAGACAGATATGCTGACTTGCTGCTCAAGAAACTTTTCTTATTACTATTAAATGTTTAAAACACTTTTTGGTGCTTAATTTATATTTTATATAAAAAATATAAAATATTTTTAACATTATAAATGTCTTTAACTGTTGATCAATTTCATGTATCCTTGCTCAATAAAAGTATTTCTTTTTAAATCTTACTCCAAACTTTTGAATGACTATATGTTGATAATGTATGTGAAATGTCCTCAAAAAAAAAAAAAAAAAAAAAAAAGTAAATCATGTAATTATAATATGATTAAAATACTTAAATGACAGTCCTGATTTTAATTCATTTAAAATAAATACGGTGTGCATTAAGTATTGATTGATTACACTTTTCTCATCCTTTAAATATTTCTATTATCTAAATATTAGCATCAGCCTTTAAAAATCTTTACAATCATACAAAACATCCTTACAGCTCAAGCCCTTTGGAAACACCAATGCTCATCCATACAGTTTTAACATAAACCCTCGTACAAGGACAGAACATGACGAACTGTGTGTTGATGTTGTGTTGTATGTTTATGGCTGAATTTGAAGATGTACACTGATGTATGGCCTTGGCTGAACTCATACTGAGGAAAAACACTACAATTCTTCTGACTTCTGTCCTACAGACAGAAACACATCTCCATGGCGACTCGGACACAAGCTAACAGCCTGTGTTCTGAGGAACCGCTGCGTGGTTATGTAACACACACACACACTCCACTCACTACAAATCTATATTGTCTCCTCAACAACATGAACAATGTCCCCCAAAGATGATTCTAGTTATATTATATTCTTACAATAACAGCATCAGATCTTGTGCGAGCCTACAGTGGGCCGCTTCTTGTAATGAAATCACAAATCTCAGGGGAGAAAAATCGAAAGGCAGGACTTCACACTCATAATTAAAGACATTTACAGCTGCCACAATTAACTAACAGTGAAAAATATCAACTGCAGTTCTATTTAGGTCTACTACTGTTCAGACTTTTTATTTCCATGTAATCTGCAGTGGTTAAGCAATATGACCAATCACAGACATGCATGCTTGTGCATAATCTATGTAACATTTTCTGAGGATTGAAAGAGCATAAAAGTAATGCGTAAAACATTAAATAAATAAATCTAAGATGAATTGCAATGATTTTGGTCATAATTGTGCCACCCAATACCAAAATGTAAAGGCCTCTATTCAAGTGTTTAGAATACTGACAATGTATTTTGTTATTAAAACCAGGCTGCTCTATAGAGAAAATCACTGCAAAATATTTCATAGGTTTATATATGCACAAATGTAACAAATCTGAATCTGAGCGTCTAACATCTCTCAAAATAAGACGCTTGCATAGATTAAATTCTGACATCACAAAACAAGCAGCGGTTGTTCTTCAGGCAAGCAGCTTTTAGTGATTGAGCAGCGCTGCAATTCTACTGATCCATTAAGCAACAGATGCACAACATGCATTTGATATTGAATGGTTTTGATTGTACAAATGACATACTACATTCAAAATAAATGATTTTGCATGTCATTTCACAAAAAGCTAGTCTGTGACAATGTATTATATTATTAAAACCAGGCTAGTCTTTGGTTATTGATAGTTACTGATATTTTCAGCCATGTACAACTAGTGAAATATGAAGCAATAAGATCTGAGAAGTGAAACAAATCAAATGACACCAGTCTCTGATCAATTGGGTCAACCAGGACTGATTAGAGCAAACAGATCCAAGCAGATTTGCAAATGTGTCCTGATAACTGATGGAAATTAAAGGAAGTACAAATCTCAGACTTGTAGAAATGGTTGCACACAGCTCTGTTTAATTGAAGTACTAAATCTTCTTTAGACAACCCAGAAGAGCTGCAGATAAGCTTTGTTTGCAAACAGTAATTTTGTCTATGGAGATCAGTCCAGCACAACGCTCAGCCGGTTGAATGCAGCAGCACAATCACACACATTCTGGCGTGAACTTTTCCACTCGCGCCAAGGGGAAAACAACGTAATAAACCTTTCTTTGACTTGTTAGTTTGCTACTGGCAAATCACTCCAATATGCTAATAAAGGCAACATAACTTGTGCTTGCCAAGACATGAGGTTACGTCACATCAAATCATGAACTGCTAGTTGGTTATTATTGCTTTTCTTACTGTTCCAAGTCAAAGAAACTCATTAGAGTTTGATATTCTGGTCTAAATATGCAGCTTAGTAGCCAGTAGCCACCAATAAAATTGCAAACATTGAGGGGGGGGGGATCTAAACAACACCATTTCAAATATGAGCCTCTATGACCCTCCTGCTCGTTCAATGTACTTGTTCCTCGTTAATAATTAGCTTTTTTCTCTCCTTATCACATGATGTCATTGTAAGCGGCAGGAGGCTTGTTTCGAGATAAAGAATGAAACCAGAACATGACATGAAACGAAAGACAGCCAATTGCGTGATGAGCCTGGGAAATGTACAGCACAGAATGTACAGGGATGAAACTGACTGGGATGCACAGAGATGCAATCAGAATGTGCAATGCAATCAAAGTCTTATCATAAATCATAAACACGTACCACCAGCCATGTTGTGGGAGTTTTATATTGTAGTTTAACCAGATATCTGTTTACACACTACAGAATACATGCAACTGTAATATTGCTATAGTCACTTCAGTAAATGTGTTGATTAAACATGGGATTAGATGGCAGGTTCACTGTCCTAAAATAAGAAACCAGAAACCAGCGCTTTTGGTCTTTTTGACATTTCTTGATAGTACAAATGTTAGGCTGGACAAAACCTGAAGCATCCATTTCATAACACTTATTTATTTATATTCTTATGTTTTAAGGTGTTGCATTCGTTTTAAGAGTTTAAAAATGATATTCATTATATATGTATTTTTTAAAAGATCAAACATGACAGTAAAGACATTTATATTACAAAAGATGTATTCTTCTAATGAATACTGTTATTTTGAACTTTACTGATCTAAGAATCTTGAAAAAAAAGTATCATGACTTTCACAAAACATTATGCAGCAAAAACTGTTTCCAACAGTGATGATAATACCATATTTAATAATTGAGCACCAACAATAACTAACAATGACAAAACCAAATCAGCATATTAGAATGATTTCTGAAGGATCATGTAACACTGAAGTCTGGAGTAATGATGCTGAAAATTCAGCTTTGCATCACAGGAATATATTGCGTTTTAAAATATTGTAATGATATTGCACAATAACATTGCTATGCTCAATGTGTCTCCAGATTATACTCAAGCAATTTACTTTTAAATTTAATCCACTGTTATTCACATAACAAGTATACTTATTGCACTTCCATAGTGTCCTCCAAGAAAAGAATGCTCTCGAGACGCTGAGAAGGGCGTCCATAATGACAACATTCACTACCGTGATAAATTATACCAATTTAGAGCACTGGTGTCTAAAGAGTCGTCCACAGCGTCGCCGGTGTCTTTGATCTCCAATGTGGCTCTACACTGCCACCTGTCAAGTGGCCTAATCAGAGCCTGAGCCCAATTTACATCTATGAGCAGTGCTTCAAAAAGAGGAGAGCTTCACAAAGAGCACTCCTACAGAGCCGCGTTCAAACTCTCCACCGGAGGGCCGACGCCATTGTGTCAGATGGGATTCGCAGTTCCCAAGCGTCCCTCGATATTCCGTCTGGCAAGACGAGAAGTCAACGAATGGAGATACACCAACGCCCAAAACTGGACCCAGGAAGTCAACGAATGGAGATACACCAACGCCCAAAACTGGACCCAGGAAGTACACAAGAGCAAAAGTGTGGGCAGCTTTCTAAGGAATGTAATCCCCAAACCTAGTCAGAGACATGCTCCAACTTAAACCAATCATGGACTAGATCTACTGGACAAATGAGCACTGTGAAACTTGTCAAATGTCAAAGGGAAATTTGGCAAAACAACAGCTATGAAACAAAACCAAGAACAATATTTAAATGAAAAACTGACCAGGTAGTGGTGGGGATTTTAGAAGCATGTGACTGGAAAACCACCATCATAACCACACGAAACCTTTCATAGACCAATCTGGAAGTAAATCTTAAAGAAAAACATATACTGCATAACAGAGGATAAATTTGGATATAAAAAAACAAAGCTACAGACAAAGTTGCATGACACATTAATACATGAATACTAACATTACCCAGTGTGCTTTAGACCAGACAGGTTTGGTAGTGGTAGACAATGAATATATTTAGAGATGATGGTGTGTAAGAAATATAATTAAAATCACAGCATGAGACGTAGACTACTTTGCTGAAATCAGAAGAACATATGCTTTACACAATATTCACTGAATAACCATACAAACTATTTGAAAATTATGCAATTTAGGCCAGTGACAGTAAAGACATTTATTATGTTACAAAAGATTTCAATTTCAAATAAATGCCGCTCTTTCTTTTTAACTTTCTAATCAAAATATCCTGGAAATATATTAAGAAGCACAACTGTTTTCAGCATTGACAATAATAAGAAATGTTTCTTGTGCAGCAAATCAGCATAACAGAATGATTTCTGAAGGATCGAAGGACTAATGATGCTGAAAATTCAGCTTTGCATCACAGGAATAAATAATATTTTAACATATTACAATAGAAAACTACCTAAAATTGAAATAATATTTTATAATATTACTGTTTCTACTGTATGTATGCAGCCTTGAGCATAAGAGACTTCTTTCAAAAACATAAAAACTTGAACTGTAGTGTATATTTACAATATATATATAATGGTGCTTTCTTTCTTTTGAAGGCACACAGATTATAACAGGCTGCAGGAGGTCTATTTCCTGAGCTTTGGAGGAATGAAAATGGGCTGACAATGAGTGTGAGGGAAACTAGCAGACCGGCTGATGCATTACAGTCTATAATGACAGAAACAGCACAGTAGGTCGCTGGTAAATGGCTGCAAGCATTTTAGCCCCAACAGGCTGAGATCAATAAATGCACAACATCCCAAATGATACACGCGACGATACAGGAACAGCTATTGTGGCTGCTGTAAACAACTAAACAGAGAAAACATCTACTGTGGAGGATCTCAGCAGACCTCAAAGACAACGTGAAAACAAAACCGAACCACATTGCACAATTCATCAGTTTTTCCTTAGATTTTTTTCTCCTCTGTTGATATAACAGGTTTGACGTCATTCATGCCAACTGTAACTGGTTCTAGTTGGTCTTGTGACCACTCACGACATATTCAGTGAATAAAATCTGTTCCTCACACAGAGCTATCATATGGCTCCCAAAGACTTGAAATCTAGCACACAAGCCATAGAAACTTCTTTTTCATAAAACATGGAGCAAATAAACAGCACAACATAACCACAAACCACTAGGTTTCTTCAAGCTTCAAAAGAACACCAACTTTTGGCATATTCCACGCTGAGACCTGAAGATCTGATATTATTCTGTGAAAGACACTTTCAAATTGGGCAAGGTTGATGTAAGACCTTCGAGACGAGCTGAAATAGGAAACCTAGAAGCCAGGCGTCTGTTTTCAAATGTGTGTGTGTGTGCACGAATCACAGAGGAGGTTTTTGGAGGACACAGTCTGGTTCTGAAGCGCGTGTGTGTGTGTGTGTGTGTGTGTGTGCGCGTGTATATATGGGGGTGTGTATTTTGAAAATGTAAGTGTGTGACAGTGACTGTGTGGGAAGCTGTCACCTGTTCTGCGAGAGGTGTCACCTTGGCGAGTTGTTTTTGCACTCTATCTGAAGGTAAAAGGAGAAGGTGCTGCGTTTTATCACTGTCTGGGACTGCGGCTCCCTCCCGACAGGAAGTATCCTGCTCTGACCTCTGCTCTCTCCAGTGTCCACACACCATGAGCCAAAGTTACACAGACACAACACAATGACTCAACATTCAACATGTAAACAGTGCGACTGATAAATCACAGAAGACACTTGCCTTCCAGGTTTTTAACAACAGATACACCAGTTTTTATCCCAAAATCCTCACCTCTCGGTGTGCTGTGTTAAACTTTTTGTGCAATTATGAGATCTGTACAATAAAACAACTGCATATCTGATCACAGCAACATTTCTGTACTTTACATTTGAATTTACGCAACAGCTGTTTGATTGAATTATTTGGGGGAGGAAAAAAAAAAGAAAAACAATTTGAAACTGAAATGACAAACTGTAATTGAGAAATATAATAATCAAGACTCAATGACAATGGTTTGGGGTTGTTTTTTAATGTTTTAAAAAGTTTTATGCTCAAGGCTGTATTTATTTGATCAAAAATACTGTAAAAAACAGTAATATTGTAAAATATTATTACAATTTGAAATAACTGTTTTCTATTGTAATATATTTGAAAATGTAATTTATTCCTGTGATGCAAAGCAGAATTTTCAGCATCATTACACCAATCTTCAGTGTCACATGATCCTTCAGAAATAATTCTAAAATGCTGATTTGCTGCTCAAGAAACATTTCTTATTATCAATATTGAAAACAGTTGTGCTGCTGCACATTTTTGTGGAAACTATAACTATATAGATTTTTCCAGGAGTTCAAATGAACAGCATTTATTTAAAATATAAATATTTTTAAGGTTATATATGTCTTTACTGTCACTTTTGAACAATTTAATGCATCTTTGATGAATAAAAGCACTAATAAAAAAAATATAAAAAAAAGGTGTAGTGTAAAAATAAATAAATATATATTTCTTAATTTTAATTACTTCCCCAGTGAGAGGTACCATTATTCCAACCTAACAGCCATTGAGAGATCATTTGGAGAAAAATATTGGAGATATAATTCAAGTTCTATCGTCCAAGCCCTAGTCTGCTGTTAAATGATGTGCAGCTGAATCATTGCAAATTTCTTTTCCTCAGGGATTTACAAGGGATACGCGCATGCAGATTCAAAAAAAGGTCTCGGATGAAAGAGACCATAATAACCTCTCAAAATGATTGGCTATAACTGTATCTTCCAGCACACAAACCCTCCTGATAGTCACTTGCCCCCATTCTGTGGCACAATTCCATGAGTTATGTGATGTGACTGCTGCCGCCGGCCATTCTCCTTTCAAAAACTGAGCTCAAAGGAACCGCTCATCATTCTTGTCCCCAAAGCTTTTGTCTTCTGGAATTTCCTTGAGATTTGCCAACCCAGTACACCTAAGATGTCGTGTTTAGGCAGAATGAAAGCGTTTAAAGAAGCTTGGTTTAACATAAACACAAGACCACAAAGTACTTCCTGCTCTGTGACATGACCTTGACTCCTCAGTTGTTTGGGCATTCAACACTTGCCGTCCATGTTGTGGGCATATTCTTGAGGGTAAAAACAAAACTTGACTCAAGGATATTCTTGGCATCCGAACGCCCTGCCAACTTCTTAACTTAAACCCAACTGATAAGAGTCTGGAGTATCCATGACCAGCAGACGTGTGTCATACTGGTGAGTTGCTCATCAGAGACATGAGGAGGTGGCAAGGTCAGTAATTCTGACGCGAGTGGTTCCAAACATGACGCATACTGAGGAACTCCAGAGTGAAAGAGGCTATTACAAAAAGTGATCATTAAAAGCCTGTCTGAGTGCTAGGTTTCTGTCACAAATCTCAGCGAGATTTCTACCTAGACAACATTTTGTAGGCGTCATAGGTGTCAGTCTCAATTTGTAGACAACAAATTGCCTATAAAATGCTTCATTCTGGAAATGCTATGAGAATATTTGATGTAGCCCTTGCAGAGCAGTGAGAAAATGTTTTTTTACTTAAATATATGCTCAGTTTATAATCAGTTTCGTCTGAGGTTGACATCTCATTTTGAGTGCATGTGCTATCATTACATGAATTCATTTTATTAAATTGACACTGAAGTCATCATAACTCTATTCAGCTGAACACTGAGTGCCTTTACATGATTGTACTCTGTACATGTTATGCTCAACATCCTGGCAACATATAAGGTCACATATGTAAACGTACTTATAGAAGCTCATGTGTCAGAAGTGAATCATCATACAATTTAGATAATTGCTTTGCTCCATGTTTACACTGCTAGCGCTGAAGCTGCATTGATACTAATGTGAAATGGAATGGTTCAACCAGAAAAGAAAACATGCTGAAGATGTACTCGCCCTCAGGCCATCAAAGTTTGTTTTTTTCCATCAGAACTGATTTGGAGAAATGTAGCATGTAATCCACACCACTCCAGTCCATCAATTAACATCTTGTGAAGTGAAAAGCCTTGAAGAAACAAATCCATCAAGATGATGTTTTAAAATTAAAACCATCACTTCTGGCCAAAATATGAGTCCATAATCCATAATAAACACTTCATATGTGCATATTTATCTCCTGATTCAGATGAAACAACTTTTTTACTTGCGAAACCAATATTAAAGATTTATTAATGATGGATCATCAGCTTTTCACTTCACAAGACATTAATTGATGGACTGGACTGGTGTGGATTACTTGTGGATTATTGTGATGTTTTTATCAGCTGTTTGGACTCTTATTCTGACGGCACCCATTCACTGCAGAGGATCCACAGGTGAGCAAGTGATGTAATGCAACATTTCTCAATTTCCTCTGATAAAGAAAAACTCATTTACATCTTGGATGGCCTGCCTGAGGGTGCATATTTTCAGCAAATTTTCTTTCTGGGTGAACTATTCCTTTGACAATCTTCAAGTAGGCATAAATAAGAGAATTTTAAAATAACTTCCTGTCAGGCGCTTGATTTGAACCAGTAAACAATGGAAAGTAACCCAAGGCAGCCAGCATTACTTTCACAATCTGGATACTTCAAACTGATGGTTTATGTACATTTAGCAATATTGTGAAAATGCTGAACAAGGCAGAATATGGAGTAATTGGACAGTGTTTACACAGCATGAGATTACTGCTGTGGTCATCTATCATTTTCAGAGCTGACCGTAAGAAGTCATTAGTGGGAGCTCTGTAAACACTGTGGTGTGTGGAAACCAATATTTACACTGAACCAGTCAGGACTTGAGCGCTGGGTAATGCTTGTCTTATTTCTGATTTAACACTATAAGCCTGCGATGTGAATAATGTAGTTTATGTGCTTTCTGGATTGCTTTTATTTATTTACATGCAGATATTTTTAATGTTGAACATGGTATATGTGCCTAGGGGGAATCAGTGTCAAGCTGAGTTCATCCAATTTTTTGATTACATCTAAAGCCTGTCTCCCTTATTCCCCGGGAACGTTTTCCCTGTTTTCTCACTCCTGCTTGCTCTCTCTCCGTAGGGTAAAGTGTATTGTGGAGAGCACCGCTGTCACACCTGTCCCCATGCTGTCAGCATCAGAGCACACATGCTGCGCCACTAACAGGATATGACACAGAGGACACAAACGCTCCAGATTACGACTATGCGAAGCTGCACTGAAGTGTGAGGCGGCTCCATCCAGAATTATGGCCACACTTTAAGCAACTACACTAACTTTAACATATTGAGTCTCATAATCTGGTTTATGACCAAGTCTGATGCTACCAAACTCAAGCGAAATGCCTGATTGGTTACAAATGGTGTGCACTAGGTTAAAACCAAGCAGATTATCATATCCTCTCTCTTTTGTGGTTTTTGACATGCTCACAGTTTACTAGGGCAACTACTTTCATCATACCGTATAGTCAACAGGCACGCTGTGTATAACAGTGTTAACCGGGCTACATAAAGATTGCACTGAAAACACAGACCCAACATTTTTGACATTTGAAAATACTACAGAGTACAGACATACTGATATATCTGCTAGGCTAAAGAATCAGACAATATTTGGAAATTGTGATAACCTGGCCTCCCTTGGTGTCTCCTAAAAAATGTCAACAAATAGCCTCGTCAATAAACAGATAATTTCTGTAAATTATGTTCTAAGATATATTATCAATTATTTACATGTCCATTATTTTGCACAGTATTCACACAAAGTAAATATTACGCATATCTACTGTGCTTGTGAAGTCTGTTTCTCTACTGATGATTTGGGTATTAAAATAATTAATGACTTAAGATCCATTAAACAGGTGTGTATATGCATACAGTAACTCTCTCCAAAGTATTTTTCCAAATCAAGCATGCTTTCATTTACCACCAATGGACCTGACAAAATAAAAATGGATTGGTTACAGCAGGAGCACTCAGCTTTAATGAAGTATAATTGAATGGTGAAGTCTTTTGTTTAGTGCCGTACTTATCTGATTCTCACAGCAGGGTTACTCCAGAACAGCACTACCTGCAGACTTTAGTTTATTTCTAACCTGGTTGTCTTGCTAAAAATCAAACCGCATGCATGCACCTTCCTGAACGCCTCTTTGCTTTATAACATTCCAAGTTATTGATACAAAATACCCAACTAACAAAATATGTTCTAAGAATGTTTCACTAATGTTCAAGTACTGAAAACATTACTTCTGAACGTTCTCTGAAAGTCCAGTTTTTTAAATGCTTAAAAAAAATGTATTGGTTATGTGAACGTTAAAGACAATATTAAGGGGAATGTTTGATTTTATTATTTTGCAAACATTATGGGAATGTTACATTTGAATGTTCTCTAAACCATCTTAGACAAACATCCAACTATTTTTTTTTTTAAAACAATGTATTAATGATGATTTTGTGCTAATGTTTTAAGAAAACTATTAAATACCAGATAACTTTGAATGAACGTTCAATAAATGTTAGCCAAATTTCTGAGAATGTTCCCTGTTAGCTGGGTCGCAATAGAATGAGAGAGCAGAGATTATTTATGACCAGGCCAAAACACATCAGCATAAGGGACAATGCAGTATCCATGGAAACCACAATTAATCATTGATAAGTATGTTTTTTTTCCCCAACGCAGAGGTGAGTATGGCTAATGGAAGTATAGTAGAAGAGTTACATAATGTATTATTGCAGTTGGTTATATTTGAGAACATCTGAAATTGACCTGAATAATACTACATGAAAAAAACAACATTATTGATGATAAATTAACTAGATTATACACTATATAGCATCTCAATTACTTTTGCATTCTCCAAGCTATTATTTATATTTAATGTCACATCCAACAGTGTTGACACTAATGTACTGAAGGGCTGTTTTTCTCATACATGACCATATCAGATGGTGACATTGTGGTACTTTTATATGATTTTTAAAAAGTACCTTGCTTGGAGTAACATGAAAACATAGTATACCGTCTGAAATCATCACTTTACCATGATAGCCTACTTAGTGCATGTGTATGTCCAGAACACCATGGTAGTACCATGGTACTCCAATGTGCTTCGAAGAACACCACGGAATGTACATCTCTTCTCAAGGATCAAATAAAAACATGCCATTTCCATGATTCCTTGTCTAGAAAACACGGTAACGCCATATTTATATAGTATGCAAAACTGCTTCAAGGTATAGGCTACTATGGTATTTCCATGTCCAAAAACATGGTAGCCCATTTTCTTCCTGTTTGATTCTTTGAAAATAATATTGTGGATTGAAATCTCAAATGAAAGACAGCAAACGCGCATCAGACGGATGCTGGTATGTTTACACCCATCCCGTTTATCCATAATAACCGAACCGAACCGAACATCAGATCAGATCATACTAAATACACGTATGTCCTCCAAACGAATAGCAAAGTACTGGCGTGTTGTTTTATGAAACGTGTGACAAATAGCACTGCAAAACGAAATGTTTCGCGGGAGCCTTCTGAACACACAGACCCGCTGAAAATCACACACACATGACGTGCCAGGACTTACCGAGCAGGAGCAGCTTCACCTCCCTCGCAGCCTTCTCTCCATCGTCCCGGAGGTTTTTGTCGATCATCTTTGATCTTTCGGCGGCCGCCTTGTCTTCTGCGCTCACCGTGCAGCCCATGATCGAACCGTGCTCGCGTCAAACTTCAAAGAATAAGTCAAATCGGCTGTAAACTGTAAACTAAAAAGACGCCGCGTGGATTGACAGATGTGCTATAAAAGCGCGAAGTGTCACAATTTGAAAGCTTTGATTCCGTAAATCCCTGGCCTGTGATTCTCCATCAATCAGGAGGGTTCGAATGTGTGTAGACGCGATTAAAAAGTTGCTTCGTTTCCCACCAATCATCAATCAATCTTTCTTCCTTCCTTCCTTTAGCGCCTCCTTTCAGATCAAAGAGCAGCCGCGACGTCGGCGCTTTCATCTACCGCTCACAGTTCCTGAAATCAAAATCATTTGGTGGCACTCAATCAGATGTCTGTTTTTGCAGGCGCAATTCTATCCAACTGGTGAGCAATTCTGCCGCCAAACTGTGTTTTATTTCAAATTCAAACGTTCTGCATATCTATCCTGGCGCAGGGCGATTCAAAATATTAAAAATATCGAAATCAGAACGTTGCAGCGTTCAGCGTGGCGCTCCGCTCGCGCTGCTTTCTTCTGAGGAATAAACAGAGCTTAAGAAAATGTGAAAAACCAAAGCGTGCCGCGGCACCCGCCCACTGATGAACCACTGCGCGTGAATTGTGGGAAATGCAGTAGTTTTCTGCTGTTTCTGAACAACTAAGTTAGTGCGGAATGTTCGATTCATTTTAGCGAATCGGTTTGCTCAGATGGTTCAATGAACTAGTTAAAAATGATTCACTGGTTCTTTGAAAGCGTAACTCGTTTAATAGATATCTAATACAATAATATAATTGTTATTTACACGGTAGAGTTTAAATAATAAGAAGAAACAT
The DNA here is from genome assembly GCA_027422415.1 of Schizothorax lantsangensis. NCBI lineage: Eukaryota > Metazoa > Chordata > Actinopteri > Cypriniformes > Cyprinidae > Schizothorax > Schizothorax lantsangensis. The sequence goes on along the minus strand of CM049853.1, from coordinate 4,488,371 downwards.
TCACACAAAAGACACAAAAATCTTAGTAGCCTACATAAATTCAGTTTTTATAATGTTTCTGTTGGTTTACAGAAACATAAATTCAATCAAACAATCTTATCTAAGTAATACTTTTTCCTCCATAGGCTATTTTAAAAATGTACTTTTCATAAATAAGTAATTAGGCTATTTGCATACTATATTTAGCATGCTCTTAACTTGCAACTTTGTTTATCACTGTGCTATATGTAAATTTATACTTCATTGACATGTAAATATAGTAGCCTAATGTTTATCTTTAATTTTCACTTTGTTTCTTAAAAAAAGAAAGAAAGAAAGAAAGAAAGAAAGAAAGAAAGAAAGAAAGAAAAATAACAAACTTGCAAAAAGCACATTTCACTACCTCTGTAAAGATGTAAGGAATTGGCATAGCGATAAAAATGCTGTTTATCGCTATGTAATCTAATAAAGTTATATAATGGGTTCAATTAATGTCTTTAAGATGTGACTCACGTGGATAGCCTTTGAGTGATGAGCATGCGCTGTGTGAATCAATTCCAATGAAACGTTCAAAAAGAACCGATTCAAAAGAACCACTCGTTCGTGAATTGAACGTCAAAATGTACAGCACGTTTGCACTTTAACTTTTCTTTAAGCTTTAAAGAATCCGGAGAAACCTATTCAAATATTCAGCACTAAGCACACATATGCAGATAAATAATAAGAATAATAAATGTAAAATGCACTTAAATGCAGGTTTAGGAAACCCTATCTGACATTTGCCACTTGGATCTGCAAGCATCGCCCTCAAGTGTTAGAAAAACTAATCACAGTATTTTACAATCAATGTTCTAGTTTTGATTTATTGGCTCATAAGTAAGTCATAAGATAGGCAGGACGGTAAATGCAAAACTCACATACAGGTTTAAAAACAGCTTTTTATTGTCAAAGTGGTTCTGCTATTTACACTATACAAGCTAAATATGCATCACAAATAAAAGCAGTTCACATTTATATACAATATATACGAATGCACTAAACAATCTATCATATGAACCCAGCTGTATCAATTAAATAGATGTGTGTAAATAATGCTTGGAAAAACAAACTGGTCTTTGTATTCCTTATTGCAAGGAAAATATCCAGATGATCTTTACCAGATAAAATATAACAAATGTTAGCAAAACTTGTTTGAAGAAATGGTATATAAACTGGGCAGCATTGAGACAAATAACCGTTACAGAATTTCAGTCATAATATTTTTTTGCATTACATACCATATGAATCAAATTACAAAATTATCAGTATTCAGTACCCTTGATTTTATGTTCAATCCAATGCTACTTTGGTTGAAGCAAAATATACCCAGCAAGGTTATAACTTGACTAAAAGAACATTTTAAAAAGAACATTATTATGTTATTAGAATATTAAAATTACAAACTAGCATTCATTGTAACCAGTATTTAAAAAACACTAAAGTTCGAGGGCTATTTAACCAGCACTTACAGGGATCACTGCAACAACAACAAAAGAAAGTAGGTAGTATCAAAAAGCATCTAAGGTAGCTGCTTGTAAAGTCAGGCACTTTTCTTTAGTATATTTAGATTTATAATACTTCAAAAAATTACACATTAGAATTAAATGATAATTTTCAGGAAAATAAAGCCAAAAAAAATAAAATAATCATTGCCATGTTAAATAGTGACTCTTGAGGACCACTGGAATTGTACTTCAATCTCCAGCATAAAGTTCAGTTTGTTTTTTGGTTGACAATGCAAACAGAACTAAGATATCAGCTACATTTCATATATCACAAATAAAAGTCCATTCTTTATCTATTTTTTGAGTCATTAATGTGGTGATATTAACTGCATGTTCACTTCTGTTGCAGTTTTCTCATGGTGTACCAATATCTGCCACTACCAACCCATCTAGTCATCAGTCGGCACATAATATTAGCACAACTTATTGTACAACAGGATTGCACAGCATAATATTTTGTCAGAATCTGAACACATACAGTTTTGAAAGCATCGCATGAACCACTGAGTAAGAGCGAGATATTTCAAACTCCAAATAAGCAACAAGTTTCCTTCAAACTAAAATACTGGTGCCTTTCATGTTTCTACATTTCAGCTGGTTCATTTACTACTGCTAATACCAAAACAGGGTCCACAAATACTCAGATTACAAGAAAAGTTTAACACAGATGTGAAAAAAGAAAACATTTACAACTGTTTATATGTGAGATATTGAGAGCAGCTTCTAAACTAAATCACTTAAACTTCTCTGCAGTGAAATGCTTAAAGAATCAGTTCTCCCAGAAAATGAAAATTTGCTGAAAATGTATTCACCCTCAGGACATCCAAGATGTAGATGAGATTGTTTTTTCATCAGAACAGATTTGGAGAAATTTAGCATACTTGCTCCCCAATGGATCCTGTGCAGTGAATGGGTGCCGTTAGAATAAGAGTCCGAACAGCAGATAAATACATCGCAATAATCCACAAGTAATTCACACCACTCCAGTCAACCAATTAACATCTATTTTTACAGGAGGAAGTGTTATTATGGACTCCAGAAGTGACAATTTGGGGGGGGGGGGGGATTTCATGATGAAATTGTTTCTTAGAAACACACAGCTTTTCGCTTCACAAGACGTTAATTGATGGACTGGACTGGTGTGGATCACTTGTGGAGTATTATAATGTTTTTATCAGCTGTTGGGACTCTCATTCTGACGGCACCCATTCACTCCAGCAGATCCATTTGTCAGCAAGTGATGTTCCCATGAAGAAATAAAGTCATGAACATCTTTGATGACCTGAGTTTAAGCTTTCAGCTAATTTAAATTTTTGGGTGAACTATTCCTTTAATATGATTGTTGGAATTGTAATACAGGGGAGATTCTGTCTATTTCAAGTAAAATATGGTTTTGTACATGTATATGAGGTCTATATCTAGCGTTTGTGTAAATGACCTTGAGTATGCAGGCATCATGATCTTCAACAAAACACAAACAAAAATGATAAAGGACACTGTCATTGTAAGCATTAATACTATAACATACACTAATACTCATCCAGTGAACGGCAAAATATATTCGATACAATTAAATAAATACATTTTTCACTATTCAAATCTCCATGTGATCAAGGCACGCCTTGCAGTCTATGTCTACTGTGCATAGTTTAGGAAAACAGAAAATATACTTCATGATAGTTTGATTATAGAAATCCTTGCTTTGGCACAGTGAAATTGTGCGATATGATAAATTGCACTCTCACTTGACCGAAAACACTGCAAGTTACCTGAAATAGGTGATAATGTGACTCGTCGATTGTCCAAAGCCCACTGGAGAGTAAACCATCTACCGATCCATCTTTACAAAACTAGTCCGCTTCATTCAACTCCCAGAGAGCAATCTCCTTGTTCAATGGCCAAAGTAATACACAGAATTAAATATGTAAAAATCTGATATATAGGTTGCTATTGTACAATGCATTTGCTGTCACTTAAAAGAAATCTCAAAGAATGCAATTATGTGTTTCTACAGTACTTGCAGTCAGTCGTGTCAAGTATAAGAGCTCTGGATTGATAAAACAGAGAGTGAAAGTTAATAAAAATAGAGTCAAGCAAACTGAAGCCATAACAGCATATTTCTACAGGATAAGTGAGGATACACTAACCCTTCAATAAATAAAAACAACTAAATCTACCCAAATAGACAAGATCAGCACGTTTACAGGTTTTAAAATATAAAACATCAGTCTGAATTTAACAAAAGGTTTTTTTTTTTTTTTTAGAGTAATGCAATTTTTCCCCATTATCTGATGGCAGGCTATCTGTGTAAAATGGGATGTTGATTTGGGTCCCCCTCACCTGTTTTCTTCCCACAGTGGGATAGGGCATCCTCTGTGTCATAACAGCCAGAAAAATAAGGATAAAAATCAATCAGATCACCTTCCAGTATGTTACATCACTAACCTAACGTACGCCACACACTCTCATCTCAAACACACATTCATCATCAGAGTTTGTCTGTTAGTGGCCACCCAGAGCACTGCTGCTGCCTGTCGTCCAATCAATGATGATGAAGCTCAAGCTCATTATCATAAACAACACACCCAGTCCAGCGAAACAGGCAGCCTGGGAAAAAAAGAGAAAAACATTTTCAGTCACTAATCAAATCAAATCTCTTTCTGGTCAAATTAATGAGTTGTCTAAATAACTGAGACTTTTGATTCAGACTAATTGAATATGCAAGTTTTGAGAAAAAGTGTTTTAGAAATATTTCAAAAATGTACAGTAACAATGTATTTCTTCTATACATGTCAGATTGGTCGTATCAGAGTCTAACTGGAATAAAGAAGCATAAACCTTGGATCCATGCAGTAGTATTTTGAATTCAATTTTATTTAATATTTTCTGTTTAAATTTTTTTATGGTTCTAGTTTTAGTCAGTGTTATTTTAGTATAACTGAGATATTACATTTTTAATTGACATTTTTAAGTCAGTTTTTATTTTTATATTTTCTGTTTTTATTTAAATATTTGTTTTAAATTTAAATGTTGTTGTGAGTTTATATATACATATATGTCTTTTATGTATTTTAGTTTTAGTTTTTTTAGTTCAACTAAATTCAAATGAGAAATGTTGCCTTGGCAAATCACTGAAATAAAAGTTTTTTTTGTATTAATTTTATTTCCGTTAACGTTTTATTTTATTTCAAGTAACACAATTGTGTTTTATTGTTTTAATTTTTGTTGCAGTTTTGGTTTCAGTTAACTAAAATAACTCAGGATCAGTGTGATACTTTAAAAAATATATACTTTACTTTAAAATATGCATCTCTGTCTTACTGGGTAGTCATAAATCATACAAACATAACTCACAAAGATTTTAGGGGTAGAGCGCATTGGCTCCTTATCCTTGGGAACAATACGGATGTAGAAGACAGCAGGGAAGATGAAGATAAGACACGGAGCGGATGTTGCACCTGGAAGAGGAAGAACAGGACAAATATAGATTAGCTAATCAGCTGCATCCAATTAAATCTGACACTGATGACAATTAAACATGATGACAATTAAAATTCCAGCAACATTTTCCTTGCTGATGAAAATGAGAATGAAACAGTTAAATGAGAACCCTATGTGAACAGAAACTATTTTATGGTTATCACAGTGAGACTCATGGGTTAATGTCAAAGGATTTCTGAAAGGAAATATAGTTGTTGTTTTTTTAAAAGGTCACGTAAAGCTAATTATAACATTTTCTGAACTTTTTATTTTGTAAAATTTTCAAAGAATATCAAAACATTCTTTTAATAAATATTACAAATTTTAAAAACTGATTCACTGCCCTTTTTATACATAATAACCATAATAGCCTAACCATTTTGTATTTAAAGAATTCATCTCAAAAAGAGAATTTTTACATCAGAAATATATTTTTAGACTTTAAATCCGACAAAAAAAAACAAATAATTTAGTGTAGAAACCTGGACTAAAAAAAAAGTTTCATGTCATTGATCTGTTTTGTTTTCCTCTTCATTATGATCTAAAGGAACCCTGACACTCACCTTCTTTCCAGTAATATGAGCTAAATACAAAAATATTGATTTAACAGCACAACATTATCTGTTCAAACAAACAACGGTGACATTTGAAGCTGTTCTCAAGGCCAGAGACGGTGTCAATGTCCCTTACCCATACTGAGAACGCAAGACAAACAAGTGACGCCAACGTGAGTCTCTGCTTTGGCATTTCTGACACATGTTTGAACACAGAATTGTTTCCCTCACAAAGCACATTTGACTGCTGTTGGGTCAGTGATAATTGAAGGACTCACCAATGATGCCAAAGATGCCCAGGATGTTAGGCGCGAAGATGACCAGCATATTGATGAAGGTCAGGAGAATGACGGCGATGGCGACGTGTCGGATCCAGTTGAAGGTCTTGTTAGGGAATATCATCTCTTGAATGGCTCTTCGCACCTTTGAGAAAAAGTAGCAGATTGAAGCTTGAGAATGTTTTTTGATGACTGAATTTAAGCAACTTTTGAGCCACTTAGAGATCTTACTGTACAGCAAGCTCAGTCTGTCCTCTAAAACATGGGCAGCATCAATCGTTTTATATCACAATAACTGTATATACAGTGTCCTCCACTAATATTGGCACCCTTGGTAAATGTGAGCAAAGGCAGCTGTGAAAATAAATCTGCATTGTTTATCCTTTTTATCTTTTACTCAAAAAATTCACAAAATTCCAACCTATCATTTAAGTAAAACAATTGAAAGTGGGGCGGGGGATCTCATTGTGAAATAAATGCTTTCACTATTTCATGTTGGCCACAATTATTGGCACCCAATTATTGCAACGTCCTTTTCCCAGCACAACAGCTCTGAGTTTTCTCCTATAATGCCTGAAGAGTTTGGAGAACACCTGATAAGAGATCAGAGACCATTTTCTTCATACAGAATCTCTCCAGATCCTTCAGATTCACAGCTCCATGACGGTGCTTCTTCTCTTCAGTTCACCTCACTCATTTTCTACAGGGTTCAGGTCAGAGGACAGAGACAGCCATGGTAAAATATTCATTTTGTGCTCAGTGACCCATTTTTGTGTTTATTTTGATGTTTGTTTTGGATTGTTGTCCTGGTGGAAGATCCAAACACGGCCCATTATAAGATTTCTAACAGAGGCAGTCAGGTTTAGATTTTTTATCTGTTGGTATTTGATAGAATCCATGATGCCATGCATCTGAACAAGATGTTCAGGACCTCCAGCAGAAAAACAGGCCCACAACATTAAAGATCCAGCAGTATATTTAACCGTGGACATGGGGTACTTTTTTATCCCTGTTTGTACTAAACTCATCTGGTGGGTTTGCTGCCAAAAAGCTCTTTTTTCAGTTTCATCTGACAATAGAAGCCAGTGCCATTTGAAGTTCCAGTCGTGTCTGACAACTGAATTTGCTGGAGTTTGTTTTTGGATGAGTGAGGACAATTTTTCTTGAAACCCTCCCGAACAACATGTGGTGATATAGGGGATGTTTGATTTTTTTTTTTTTTAGGTTTCTGACCCCAAGACTCAACTAATCTCTGCAATTCTCCAGCTGTGATCCTTGGAGAGTCTTTGGCTACTCAAACTCTCCTCCTCACCGTGCATTAAGACGATATAGACACACGTCCTCTTTCAGGCAGATTTTTAACATCTTTAGTTGATTGGAACCTCTTAATTATTACCCTGATGGTGGAAATGGGGATTTTCAATGTTTTAACTCTTTTCTTACAACCACTTTCTATTTTGTGAAGCTCAACAATCTTGTTCTTCACATCAGAAATATATTTTTTGGTTTTTCTCATTGTGATGGATGATTAAGGGAATTTGGCCTTTGTGTTCCTCATATTTATAATCCTGTGGAACAGAAAGTCATGGCTGGACAATTTCATGCTCCTAGTCACCCTGGTGTGCTAAAAAATGTAAATTTGTAAAAAATGTAAATTTGAATGGGAATATACTTCAGAGATATTTTACTCATAATAATTTCTAGGGGTGCCAATAATTGTGGCCAACATTCATTGGAGAAAAACAGTTATTTCTTCATGAGATTTTCTCCCCACTTTCAATTGTTTTACTTCAATGATAGGTTGGAATTTTGTGAATTTTTTGAGTAAAAGATCAAAAGGATAAACAATGCAGATTTATTTTCACAGCCGCCTTTGCTCATATTTATCAAGGGTGCCAATATTAGTGGAGGGCACTGTATATCACAATGTTGTTATTTTTGCTGTATTATTCAACCCAAATTATTCATTTATTACATCAGTGGATCTTAATTATTTTGACTACTCTACAACGCAAACATTAAGGCTAGATATAGTTGTAATGACAAAACAGCTTGTTTTCAGACTTTTTATACAGAAACTGTGAGTGGCATTATATTTAAATAATTAAATACAACAATTCTATATAATTAAAGCTAAAATAATTAAATACCATAATTCCAGAGGTTTCAAAAACTTATTTAACTGATTTCCAGCTGTTTGATTAGATTATTTTTACTCACAAATAGCTATTTCTCATAAAATATTTTAGAGTTTGATTCAATTAGAATAACTTACTTTCATTATAGAAATTTTCATGACTTAAGACTTTATTTGCATGACTTTTCCAGGTCTAGAAATGAAACACAATTCCCTCATATATCCAGGTTTTCCAAGAACCCTGGTTCTTAAACAAAATTCAATAAAAACTGACGAGGAGGAAGAATTTACATTACAAAATATAATGTCAGCTTACAAAAGTGACAAAAACAGGAACAAAAGTGGCATAAACCTTTGATAAGTGCAGTGTTATTTTAGTATCACTGAGATACTATTATAGTTTTTGGTAATATTGTGAATTAGAATTTTTTTTCTGTTTTCAGTTTTTAATTTTAGCTCAAATTTGATTATTTTTTAACATATCTATATAGTTTTAATTATATTTTATTTATTTGTTTTAATTCATTATTTTTACAACTTCAAGTTAACAAAGCATGCTGAGGCCCCCAGTGGGTCCCGACCCCTGGGCTGAAAACCACTGTATTACGTAACTGTGGATATACTGTGGTAAAAACGCTCAAAACAACACAATCTCTATGATATGAGCATATGAACATGTCAAACTCACTGGGAACAGAACGATGGGCACAGTCAGCGTGACGGCGGTGAGCACAGCCAAACGCACGCAGAGGATGAGAGTGTCGTAGGGGTCGATCCTGCTGTATGTGTGCAGAAGCTCGGGCTCAACATTAGCTGCGGCAAAATTCAAGAATTCATCTGCTTAGTTTGCAGCTCTAATAATGCATGCTAAGCAGTACATTATGATTTTAAGATATCAAGATAATCTCATGTGAATATTCAAACGTTGAAATAATAATAACTATTTTATAAAGCACCTTTAAAGTAAGCTTCTCAAAGTGCTTACAAAAAAAAGAGAAAAAAACAATTAAACAAAGAAAGTATGCATAATGAAAGTATGAAAAAAAGTAAGAAATCTGCAAACTCTCAGGACATGTTCTTGCATTCAAAAACAACTAAATGGAGCAAAATGAATATTGACATTTATTTATTTTTACAGCCATTATCAGATAAATGTTTAAAAATGAACTATGTGTTGCACCAAAGCAGGACTGTTATTTAATTTCACACGCAATATAATGCATACATAAAACTGGACCAAATGCAAGATCCAGTGTGCTAGTACTATTAACGGTCAAATATAAAAGTGTTAAACTTACTGTAAAATGTTAGGTATCCAAAGAGTGCAGCAAGGAAGTACATAGTGTACATGATCAGAATGGAAAGGTTGGAAACATGCTGCATCTTCCTCTGATTTGGGCTGCAGAGAAAAAAAAACATGAGATTCCTGTTCAATCTATTTGCATAAAACACAGATTACGGTCGCAGTGCTGGTTTAATGCAGTCGACTTACTTGCGCAGCTCAGTGTAGATGGGCAGGACCTCAGGGTGGCAGACGAAAGCGAAGGCCAGGATGGGGATGGTGTATGCGGTCTGTGGGACAGAGAGTGCTGTTTTAGTGTGTTCTGATAAATTCTTCTGCATATAATATAAAAGCAGAAATGAAAATGTGCTATTCTTTGTGTGCAATACATGTGTGTTGACGGTGAACATCTGCGGGCTGCAGTGGGAGTCGTCCACCATCACATGTCCGTTATGGTAGCTGTGGGCGTGGTTCACTGTCACGTTTGAATGAGCGTGTGCCAGCGTGCTATTGGCCGAAAACTCCTCGAATGGGCACAGGATCTGGAACTTCTTATAGATGACCTAAAGATACAGAAAGGAAAAGTTAACAACAAAAAATCTAAGTGGGCACACCATAGATCCAGAAATAGAAAAATATTTATTTATGTTCTCACCACAGGTGACGTTTCGAGCTTAGACGCTCTTCGTTTGATGAACGTCAGACTGTGGTGAGAACATAAATAAATATTTTTCTATTACTGGAGCTATGGTGTGTCCACTTTGATTTTTTGGTTCATATTCTGGTGTGGTGGAGCACCCACATTGAGCTTTTTGCCAATTGGATGTGTGCTCTTGGACTGTTTTTTTGTTAAATACAGAATATCAACAACAAAAAGACTACTAGGGTGGTCATTTTGGCTATTTTGTGTATGTATGTAGTAAGCACTCAACATATAATTCAGTCAAGAACATGAGTACTTCCTTTGTGCATTCCTCTAACTGCCATCAAACAAACTGTACTGCAAAAATGTCTTTTTTTACATCTGTATAAAGTTATATTCAAGCATCTAATGGCTACATTTTTTTTTCTTCTGATAACATGTCCAAAGACATACAGACATAAAAAAATACAATGGGTTAAAAGTAATGATCCCTAACAGCAGGTGAAACACCAAAAACATGAAGAATTAACCAAGAACTCGAGTAAATTCTGTGTGTATTCTCTTAATTGCATCAAACAAACTGAATGGCAAAAAATTGCAGGACATGAATGAATGAATGAATGAATGAATAAATAACAATCAAATCTAAGGCCATTTCTGACATGTTTGTATATAGCTGTTATGGAATTTTGATCTTGTGATCAATGTTTTAAAGGTGAAAAAGCCATGTATTTATTGTATGTTCTGTGTGCATTCCCCTAATTCCCATAAAATGGATTGGGGGGGGAAATAAATAAATAAATGGCAAACAAACAAACAAACAATAAATAGCCATTTTTCAACATGTTTATTTATAGTTATGGAATCTTGTGATCAGTGTTTTAAATTTGAAAAAAGGCATCCAGTTATTGTGTTTTTATTTCTTTCATTTCTTATTTAAGCACATCTCTAATGGCTACATGTCTTTGTGGCTAAAGGAAAGACATCAAAATATTATCCCCAACAGCAGGTCAAAGAGCAAAAACAAAAAACATAATTATTCTTCAATGGGCCGAATACTTCATAACAAATGTTACACTTATGAAACATTCTAGAGCATCATCACTTTATCCCGAGAGAGTTTAACCAATTAAAACCAATTAAAAGCCTCAGTCGTCTTCTTTTGAAGTCAGTCTGAGTGAGAGTTTTATGAGTCAGCGTTGCTGTGTGTAGATATGATATAATATGTACGCAGTATATTGCTTCCTCTGGGGAAAAATGTGCGGGCGAACAGTTATGTGAAGCTGTGATTCAACACACTCTGAATTATGGATGAGATACAGGGACAGGAAGGTGGTGAATTTTGGTATAAACTGTATATTTTTTGTACAAATAAATGATTTATGAATGTCTTGATAACTTAATATTGTTTCTCTGGAATAACATGCACTTATGAATCATGCTTAATAATAAGACTCAAGTAAATTTTGTTTTCATAGTAACTTTAGTAATATCTGTACTAATAATGACAATGATGATGATGATGGTAAATACTTACTGCACTGAGGAAGAAGACCATGCAGCTGAGCGAAAAACCACTGGTATAACCAAGGTAACCTGAAAATGTAAATAAAGCAAAGCAAGTCAATATTGCATCACAGTGCTCTTGTCAATCGACATGCTGTGTACATGCATTCAAGCCTGAATCCCTGCAACTATAAATGCATGAGCTAAGAAAAGCGCAGTGAGTTATCACTCATCTCAGGAGCTAATCTGTGCTGACAGCCGACCAGACACAAATACTGACAAGGTCAGCTTGATTCAATTACTATAAACACATAAAAACAAGAAAAACAGAATTGTGTGCGGTTAAAACGGACTGTTGCTGTCAGATAAACATGTTGCTGTACTGGTTTAATTCTCCATCATATGAGAACAGAACGTGCTTTTAAAGTGCTTGAACTGATGCTCTGTAATATGAACTGGGTCAAACGCACACGGAAACCCACTTTCATGAGGTGGAGAGAGAGATGAGATGACTGAAGTAGAAATGATCGACTCACCCAGCTGTTTCATTAGAGCCAAAGGCAGGATGACAGAGAAAGACACAAGCACCACTAAGTAGTTTCCATTGAGATACCATTCCCTACAGAAACAGACAATTCAAGAAATGTCAAATAACACTGCGATTTCAGTTTAGATCAGTTATTCTGTTATAACACAATGATTTAGTGCAAAACATCAAACAGAGGCATCATACTGTAAATGCTTGTCACCATTATGGTGATTAATGTTCACTTTGGTTGTGAACTTATTTACTTTTAATACTTTACATTTTCTCCCAGAAGATAAACTTACTTTTTGCCTGATCATAGCTTGCAATCTCCACTATATGTGGCAATTTTAAATTACAGAAATAATATAATCTTTTATAGATATTTATTTGCTCATTTTAAAAGTAAAACACAGAGTTGATATCTGACACATTACAGTTCAAATGTTTGGGGTCAGTGACAGTTCTTTTTTTAAAGAAACTTTTTTCATCAAAGATTAATTTAAAGATGCTTTAAATTGATCAAAAGTGACATTAAATACATTTGTAATGTAACAAAGATTTTCATTTTAAATAAATGCTGTTCTGTTGAACATGCATCATTGAAATTGCATCATTGATCATAAGAAATGTTTCTTAAGCAGCAAATCAGTATATTAGAATGATTTCTGAAGGATCATGTGACAATGAAGACTGGAGCAATGATGCTGAAAATTCAGCTTTGATCACAGAAATAAATTATATTTTAATACATATTCAAATAGAAAACAGTTATTTTAAATAATAATATTTCACAATATTACAGTTTTCACTGTATTTCTAATCCCAGCCTTGAACAGTAGTGTATACTAATATCCAGATATGGTTATCAGAGACTTTCAAAACCATGCAAACAGGAAAAAAAAAAGAATAGTGGGTAAAAAAATTCATATCTTATAAAGTGTGCGATCATTTTACAATTCAAATCTGGCAAAAAAAAATATGTCTTCACTATTCCAGCAACCTGACTCCAGCATCTAACAGCATGTGCACTATTCCAGAATCAACCTGTCTAACTCCATCCGATTCCAGCCTGAGTCTGAGTCTGCGATTCTCATGATTTATGAGACAGTATGTTGTATTTGCTGTGGCTGCTAGCAACACAGACCATCTAATATAGCCCAGAGCTGACTGCAACATGGCGCAGTTCCCGCTCCTGGACTCAAGTAACCACCACACTGTGAACACGAGGACACACACACAGAGTCACAAGGTGTTGCGCAGTGTGTAGATCCAGGCCTTGTTTGAGACTCCTCTATTTTCAGACCCTCTCCCCAACTCCCCACTTGTCCCGGTATTTAGACACTGAAGGGGGGGCTGGCGTGCCGATGCTCGCCCTCTCAGACTATTTATAGACTACTATACGTGGAAATGAGACATCATACATTATATGTGAGAGATAATAAAGATACACTATTGTTAGGAGCATAAAGATTCCTCTGCAATTCAATAAATGGATTATGTGTCGAAGTAATACATATGATTTTACATGCCGACTTTTGCGTAGCAACATTTAAACAATTTATGCAGTAGATATATTTTCCAATAAACTGGTGCATGAAATGCACATTTATATACTATTACGTTTATATAAATATATCTAAAATATGGTGTGTGTGTGTGTGTGTGTGTGTGTGTGTGTGTGTGTGTGTGTGTGTAGAAGCATCACTTCGGGCTGCACCTGGTCCTGAAATTAAACAAAAGCTCTGAGTCAATGCATAATGTTAACACTGAAGCACACGCCTCCATCTTTGCACAATTTATAACAAATGTTGACCTGTTTAATACAGCACTGAGAAGTCTGAGAAGTGAGTATTACAGTCATCATATAAATAAATCACCACTCTGTTAATTGAAAGCCTTCATACTAATCCAAGAAGTTTGAAATACAGCAGACAGAAGATTCTGATGCTAACCTTTAATGGCTTCATCACTTCAGGGGCTTAAAGATACAATTGTGTCTTTGTTGTGCATTTAATTTAACAGTGCTTGTAATTAAGATCACGTCTTTTGGTACTAAAAAAATAAAAATGCATCTGTTTGCTTCTTATAAATACACTATGATGGGTCTGTTTTCCACACAATATTTAAACTTGATAAAACATGCTAAACTAGAATCTAACCTGAGAACGCAAGCAGTTGAATAAAGTTATAACCCAGCGTTTGTTTTCAGACATAAGAAACGAGTTGTGTCTACTGACATCACATGACGATACGCTTGTTTAAAGAAGCTGTCAAATGCAGAAGGATAGAGGTGTGGTGGGAAAGAGATAGTATCAGCCAATCAGCTGCCGTTCTCTTATTTACTGACCAATCACAGTTCACAGAGCCCACAACACCTCCCCTAGATGCCAGGTTGAGATTTTTGAGTGTTTGCCCCAGTGGACCGCAGGTATTTGACCTCAACGGTGACATTGTCAGCTGATAATGACAGTACATGTCCATACCAGCAGCTACAGAGTCAACAGAGATTTGTCAATTCATTCACATTTAACTGACAAAATGGCATTTTGAGCAAAGGTCAAGATTTTCTCATTTCATTTCAGCATTTTACAATGACGCTCTAAAGTCCTTACCCTGAACTGGAATCTGTTTTCAGAAACGCCTGCAGGACCAGCGGGAACTCTGACTTGACGATGTATAAGTAACTGGACATGGCTATAGGAAAGACAAAAATGAGTAAATTAGAAGAATCACATTCAAAGAATATAACCATCAGGGGTTTATGCTGATTTTATGCTCATTTTGCTTGCTGTATTATGCTAGAACTATAAAAATGTTTGTTATCAAAAAAACAAAAAAAAAAACTATAAATATACTTTTTAAATATATTTTGCTTTTACCTTTTGGAAAATGTGCAACTTTGCAATATATAAAAATGTATTTATTGTGTATTTTGTAAATGTATTTATGCACACATATACATGAATGTGGTAATCATTTTGTATTTTTATTAGCATAATATGAATTTGAGTCAATCAATATCTTTGCTAAATAAAAACTTTTTTTTATATAAGTTATTTAAAAAACATACACAGAAAAAAATGTGAAAAGTCATAAAATTCCTAAAAACTATGAGCCCAAATCCTGTCAAGAACAGGCAGCAATAATAACATGGAAATATGTCAAAAGATTCATCCAAACAAACAGTGTTAATTATCAGCATAAAGCAAGTTTCATAATTTTGCCAATTCAGAAAGTGTGTGAATGAAAGCACAGGTATGGAAGTTAACTGACAAAAGCAGAGGAAAATCTAAAAATGTATGTAATGAATTAAGAGAAAAGACAGAATAAAGATGAATAAAACAATATCTTTCACATCTATAAAAAATATGAATAAAGAAACTGTCTGGAAACAGTCAGTTTGGGCTTATTTTAATGTCAGATTTTCTTTACCTCCAATGTTTTGAAGAGTGATGGCGATTCCGGCCGCCATCTTCCCTGTCACTCCGAAGGCCCTGAATCCCAGCTGTTCATAAGATCTGATTCCTGGAAATAAATATCAGTAAAACATGAAGAGAGAGACAAATCTCAGCACCGGAGCCAAGTTTCCACAAAACACCATATCTCATGTTATGATTATCATTGCCTGCGGTCACCAGTTTAACATGGAAACTCAGTAAGCCCTAAAATGGTGTTTTCAGAAAGGAAATGTCATCGCAACAATACACAAAAAAATGCCATCAACTGCATAAAAATTCTTTAAACAAGCATGAGTATTCATTGATAACAAAAATCTTTTTATTATGACATTTATTATTTATAGTGTGATGTCAAATATTACAATTATGTGTTTAACAGTAAGAATGGTATATATACAAATACATATCAAAATATTATAAAATTTTATTATAATTAAATTATAAATATTATAAAATAATTTAATTGTTTAGTTAATAATAATTAACTTAATAATTAAATTCTTTAATTATTATTTAATTAGGCCAGTTGATCAATAAATGTACCTATTTTATATTATTATATTATTAGCTAATAGTGGTAACCTCAAATTAATTGCAAATTTATTGATTAGCTGGTCTGTCTGATTCAAAGCATTACGAAAATTAAAAATCCTTTCCAGTGTTACTGTTTTTCTTCACTATATTTAACCATATATTTTACTATACTCATATTTCAGGGAATTTATTTTCAAATTACAATAAAAATGCAGTTAATTCAGTAACTGTGTGTTAACTTTAATGCATCTGTCCACCTGATGAGGACACAACCACACAACACACTGATGGAGAAAAAGCCTCATCTTACCCACAATACCTGAAGACTTCAGCAGGAGGTGAATAGAATAGCAGGAGAGACCAGCTACAGCCGTGAGGAGAAACCTGAAGACAAAATACAACCATCACAATCACTCCACATCTGTACAACACCATCTACACCTGCTAGACATAATATACAGTGTCTTTAGAAATTCAACCACAGAAATCTTCCAAGAAAAACCATCAAAGTTCCTCTTTTGGAGATGAACGTACTACTATACTTACCAAAATGACTTTAGCAGACATTTTAAATAAAATGACCTGCAGTATTAGGTCTCCAGCACAGATATTTAAGATTATAAACTAAAGCAGCAGTCTACAGCTGGAGTTCCAAGTGCACTGCATGCATGTGTCTAATTTAATAAGGTCTACTATGCTTTATACCTTTTTCAGATGTATTAATGTTGTTGAGTAATATTGACTTCTGAATGAATCTTAGGAAAGTGCCAGTGTTTGTATTGGAACCAAAAAAGTACATCTGCTGATAAGCCATTCTGTGAAATCCCACGATCAAACACACCACCAACCAATTTTACCAATTTACCCCACTCTTTTCTTTTAGCTTATGTAATGGAAAGTTCGGGTATGCCAACTTTGAGAAAGGCAAATCTGATAAAAGCTTTCTCTACACAATGGTGGAAAGCGTTTAGTGTGCTTTCAGGAAGGCGCTTCAGGAGGCAAACTGTCCCTGAATTTAGTGTATGCAAGTCTATTTGGATGACAGGCACCTGATAAATGGCAAGTAATTAACAATGGGCATGAAATGAGCTCTGGAACGACTCTTCAAATGTTCTCATGGACTATTGACTTCAACAGCTACCTACCAATTCAGTATGAAAGAGAAAGTCACCTCAATACAATATGTGAATTTGCATTGCTCATTTAAACATAAATGTGTCCTTATTAGTATATATGCACATGCTATATGCTATATTATATGGCTCTTTTAAATATTGCCTATAACTTTAAGTCATCTCCTGATGACAACTGCATACAAATACCCCAGAAAACCAAACCCATTTGCTCATTTATACAAGGAGTCTTATGTGGAGTGAAAAAGTAAACACAGTGGAGTTGTTTATACTGCCTCTTGAGAGGGGTGCGTGAAGTTTCTTCCCAAACTGAGGTTGATGAATTTCTTGTTATATACCCAGAAATAGGACTATCTTTGGAGGAAGCAGTCTTGGCCTGTTGGGTAACTTGATCAGCGGTATTCAGTTCCCTGTAACCTGACTGGAGCTGCGGACGTCTCCCCGCTCTCCTCCCCCGGCCAAAGACGGGCCGTCAGAGAAACCAAATATGACAACTATATTTGGATGGGGGCGGGGGTTCCTAAAAAGAAGGATGTGTTTGGAGAAGGGAGGAGGCGTGGCCAGCCCAGGTCATGGCCTTTCTGGGGCCGTGGATAGATGAGAGGGGTGGAGCTAACCAGTGGAAAATTTTAGGAAGGAGGGAAATAAAGAGTAAATGGCAAGTCACACAAATGCATGTTATTATTAGACACTTAATGTATTTTGTATTACATATAAAATTAGAAATCTTTTTAACAATATAAGTGTTTGCTATCACTCTTTATCAATTTAACACATCCTTGCTAAATAAAATTATTAATTTCTTTCAAAAAAAGAACAGAAATTTAGGTAACACTTTATTTTAGGGTCTCTTAACTAGTTGCTTATTAGCATGCATATTACTAGAATATTAGCCATTTATTAGTACTAATTAAGCATTTTTTTCCCCACGTAGGCCTATTTTGCAATTTTTTTCACCATTGCGTAAATTAAATAGCCAAAATGTGCTCTTTACGGTTTTGTCCTGCATATTTAAAAAAAAAAAACAATTACAAAACAACGATTTAAAAATATTTACTTAACACTGAACATTTTTAAACATTCTATCAGACATACCAACAAAGCACAATTTAACTTAAAATTAATAAGTTACTAAAATAATATTTTTTGGCCATTTTTGAGACCCCCTTCTTGAATCAGGCATGTATTTTTTACTGATATTGTATTTTTAAATAAATGCAGCCTTGCTGAGCAGAAGAGAGTTCTTTTAAAACATTAGAATATATTACAGATCCCAATTTGAACACTATGTGTGAATGTTATAATAAATGTATAGCTGTTGTAGGGTAATAATTATTATCATTATTATTGTCTTATTATTATTATTTTTTTTTTCTACAGAACAACAGTAAAATTTCAATACTAACATTTATGAATGTTGATGGAGTTGTTGCTTTTTCTCAGCTTTTATTTTGGCAGAAACCCGCAGGAAGATCTCAGTGCTTCTTTTACAAACAGATTTATAAATGATTCTCATTATGAATTTGGGAAGATGTTTGTCGCACGTATCACATTGTCACATGCCTTTAAAAACTGATAAAAATGTTACTGAGCAAATGACGAGTAACAATGTTTTAGCGCAGATTTTTCTCGCGCTTTGGACTTTGATCCCTGGCGCCGCGAGCTCGTGCAGCACTGTTTGAATACATGCAGTCCGTGCGTGTATTAGAAAACATAACATTCTGCAGTTTATTTACTAATCGTTTGAGGCCATTTCACGACGTCAATCATCACAGTAACCAGCATCAACCACCTCTTCCTCTTCTCATCGGAGACATGAGATGCAGCACTAAGCAGTCTCTCGCTGTCGGTGTTTGTAATGATTTTTGCGTCTTTCTCGGACAGTTTTAAATACTCTCACACTGCAGACGTGTTTGCTGCATTAGTGCGCGCCTCTATTTGATCACATCACGTCATTGTTCGGTACAATTTATTCGGTCTTCTCACTTATTCGGCCGAACACCGAAAGAGGGTTTTTTGCTATTTTCGGCTGAACAATTTCGGTTGCCGAGCATTCGGTGCATCCCTATTCTAAAGTGTTACCAAAATGTACTGTCCCCAAACTTTTGAATGGTAGTGTATACGAAAGATTTCTATTTTTAAATGTATGCTGTTCTTTTTAACTTTTTACTCATCAAAGAATCCTGAAGTATCAAAAAGCAGAACAACTGTTTCCAACATTGATAATAAATCAGCATATTAAAATGATGTTTAAAGGATCATGTTTAGCTTTGCATCACAGGAATAAATTATACTTTAAAGTATATTAAAATAGAAAACCATTATTTTTAAATTGCTATAATATCACAATATTCCTGTATTTTTGATAATAAATGCAGCCTTGATATATATATATATATATATATAGCCTATATGTGTGTGTGTGTGTGTGTGTGTGTGTGTGTGTGTGTGTGTGTGTGTGTGTGTGTGTGAAACATGGGCTGATTTAAAAAAAGGTCAAATGGTGGTTTATGTGTCATTCAATATAACACAACGGGGCGGATGTTTTCCATAGAAAACCCGTTCTTGTACACCATCAACATTAACAGCCTCCAAAAGGGAACACTCAATTATTCAAGAGCATGTCTGGAAAAATAACACATGTAAAACAATACTTTAATTACCATGCAATTAGACAGCCAATGATGTGCCAAATGCTTGACATTCAGATGAAGTGAAAACGCTTATTCATTGAGGGCTGGACGTGACAGGTTCTTTTGCATGACTATGAGATGATTCACTGATGCTTCACATCAGAACAAACATCCAACAATCAATTACTTTTCCTGCCAATCTGTCATTAAGAGAGTAATGAAGGGATTTCACTTACAAGAAAAGCAGTATGCCAGTATTGGCCATAGCGTAGGCCAATCCCAATATCCCACTGCCCATAATGGCATTGCCCAAATTGAAGACTGACATGCCAAAAGAGGTCTTCCCCTCAAACTAAGAGAGGAAATGAAACTGATGAGCAACTAAAACAGAACAAAATGACAAAAGCACTGCTACAACAGCTGAACGAGAACATCAACACAGTCAAATATCATTCAGTTTCTATCTGTGATATGCTTTCGGTTGAAAGTTCACGGCAAATGCTGCACATACTAACATCAGTGAAACGTGGCTTCTTTCCCTCGCCGTTGGGCAGGAACTCAATGTTCTCAGCCACTGTGCTGTCAGGATCATCAAACCTGTTGGACGGACGACAGTCGACATTTAATTGACAATGACCTTGCAAGCTGCATCAATTCATTTGCCCTAACTGCATCGAGCAGTCATTGGTTTCCTGTTATTGACGTACCTGCCGTGATGGGTACCGTTTCTGAGGGATGACAGAGAGTGTGAGAAGGTCCATCATCGAGCAGGAGTGAAAAAGAGGGTAAACATGCACTTAGACAAGTCAGCACACCATGCCAGAAGATAAAAGTGATTTGAGGAGTGCACAAAAGAAAGTTTGCTTCGATAGACCTCGGTACAGAAGCACAGAGACACAGTGAAACTGATATAAGTTCAAATGGGTTGCAGGGAAAACTCAATGCTAATAATCAAGGAGCAAGACCAGCTGAGAACCACTGTTTAAAGCGGCCTGGTTCTTCATGCAGGTGGTACAAGAGAAAGCAAACACTTCCCGTTATGTAGACACGCATGCAGCTATCTTATCTTACAGCGCATATCTATGAAGTTTTTACAGATAAAATGGAATATTTAAAAGTGCTTACTGTTCTTCCTCCATCATAGTCTTCATCGGCATGCACATGTCCTCTCCCAGCTCATGACCTTTCCCATTGGGCAGGATACTCATTTCTGATCTGGCAGGTTCCATGGTGGAAGTAGTCGATATCCCACGTGTGAGTTGTCTGATTCCAAGTTGCTGAAAAAGATCAAAATTTGAAACTACATGAATATTAACTAACTGTAAACACCTATAATTTGTCTTATATGTTCAGGGCTGTTATTGTTAAATAAAAACTAAAGCCAGTGTTATTTTAGTATCATTGAGATATCATATTTTTAATTAGTTTTCATTTGTATATTTTGTTTTCGTTTTAATTTTAGTTGAAGATTTATCATTTTTGTTGTGTTTTTGTAATTTTTATTAGTATGTCATATAGTTTTTATTATTTTATTGTTTGTTTTATTAGTTTTCATATTCGTTTTAGTTCTTTTCTGCATCAAGTTAAACTAAATGAAAATCAGAAATGTTGCTTTGACAGCTAATTTTTTTTTTTTTTTTTTTTTTTTTACTTAAATGAAACATAGAAATGTTGCTTTGGAGACTTAATGAAATTAAAAAAGTTGAAGTAGTAAAATCACTAAAATTGAAATAAAAAAATGAGTGTGACTCAGCGGACACAGAACAGCATACGCTGTTTACGTTCAGTGGATACTCTCCAAAATGGCTCTAGGGGGACACGGAGGAGACAAATTGTTGAATAAAGTCGCTGTTTTTATTTTCTTTGCGCACAAAAAGTATTCTCGTAGCTTCGTAAAATTCCAGTTGGACCCCTGATGTCACATGGATTATTTTACCAATGTCCTTGCTATGTTTCTGGACCTTGATCGTGTTAATTACATTGCTGTCAATGGGAGGGTCAGAGAGCTCTCAGAATTCATCAAAAATATCTTAATTTGAGTTCCGAAGATGAACGGAGGTCTAACGGGTTTGGAACGGCATGAGGGTGAGTAATTAATGACAGAATTTTCATTTTTGGGTGAACTAACCCTCTAAGACCATCCATGTTAATTAAATATGGCAAATATTATTTCTTCTAAATTCTGATTAATCTTCAAAACATTGCATTGTGTGCCACCTGTCAGTAATGCACAAATTAACTTGAGAAATCATCTCAATTCAGCCACATCACTACCATTAGGCTCAAATTGCCATTTATAAACCGGTACAGTTAAGGCACAGCGCTCATTGAAAGAAATGTCAACTAAAAATTCACCAGGATTATTCAACGATTTAGTGACTGGCCTTTTGCCAGTTTGCCCCGAGTCCTAATTTCCATTTATGCACGCTATTAAGCCATCAGTTTACAATGTCAACAATGAGACACGGCCCACCACGGTGTCATTTTTGGCCAGCAGATGTTCTCGCTCTTCAGCGAAGAGTCTCTTCACGTTCCCTGGAAAGATGGAGGCTCAATAACATTAACAGCGTTACTGTTTATTTTATGATTGAGGTTTTTAGCCCACTGAACTCTGGAAGCTGCAGGAGAATGTGTAAAACAGTAGGGCCATTGAGACGCCCAGCTGTCATGATATATTTAACACAGACCGTTTACAACAACAACTGTCTGCGAGGGAAACAGAAGTTCTCGTGAAGAAGGGTACGAGTGTGTTTGTTTATGGCCTGATAATTGAGGAAAGTCTCGAGTCCAGTCCACTTCCAAATGAGACTGATGCAGACTTGAGATTATATTCCAGCACTATTAATACTATTAGTAACATAATGAGACAAAGCGGCAAGGAAACTTTTTAAAAATATTCTGTGGCTGATTAGAAATTATACGATGGTGATTTATGTGATCATTAAACATCAAAATAGTTAATATTGGTTAAGATTTCAAATAAATGCTGTTCTTTTCTATTTCATTTCATCAAATAATCCTGAAAAAATATGGTTTTACATAAATATGAAGCAGCACAACTGTTTTCAATATCGATAATAATAATAATAATAAATGTTTCTTGAGCAGCAAATCAGTATATCAGAATGATTTCTGAAGGATCATGTGACACTGAAGACTGCAGTAATGATGCTGAAAATTCAGCTTTGATCACAAGAATAAATTACATTTTAAAATACATTCAAATAGAAAATGTCTATTTTTAATTGTAATAATATTTCACAATATTACAGTTTTTACTGTATTTTTTTATCAAATAATTGCAGCCTTGGTGAGCAAAATATACTTTTTATCAAAAACATTAAACCCACATTTCTTGTTTAAGTTTTCTTAAAGTTTTTCCAAGTTTTTTTTTTTCAAGTTTCTTATTATTTTAGCATTAAATCAGATTAAAAACCCAGATACAATTTGGATAATGTACAGTCCCAAAACAAACCCTTCCGAATATACCCCCGATCACCCTGTCACGGTTCACTGTGCAATAATGACCAACTCAATGTACATTTTATCCTCACTGAGGTATTATTCAATCATGCCTGTATTTGAATAATCAGCATCAACAGGATAATGTGACAAGCTTTTGATCAGGCACTACAAACAGCAGCTCTTCTTTGGGGTCCAGAGGGGGTTTGAATTCTGGCAGGAGCTTGAATTTCACCTGACGATGATATGTGAGGGTATGAGGGGCATGGAGTCCCGAGGCTGCCTGCGATACATGTTTTTGGCAGCCCTGACGCTGATAAATGTCGAGTTAACCAGTAAAGAAAACCGGTTGCAGCCAAGGTCATTAAAGATGTCTATTTGAGCTGATAAATTTAGCAACTCGGTGAAGCACTTTGAGGTGGAATACAGGTCAGCTAGTCTTTCTGCAGACACAGGAAGGTTAGTAGACGGTCAGAAAAAGAGCATGTAAGAGCGCATTATAATAATAATTAGCAACATGCAGTAACAAAGTGACCAGAAGGCAATCATAGGGTTAATCTACCACGACTAACTACTTGTGAGATGAGCGAAATATGATAACTCAGGTGTAAAGCTCAGTTTTAAGAAGACCTGTCACGATCAGTTTTATCATCCCTCGCAGCTGTTTCACACAATGCCCTGTCCTTGATGACCATTCAACAATGTGCTGCTGCCTTATCGACATTCACAATAATACAGACGTCACACTGACCAACACCTCAAACTAGAGTCAAGAAACAGATCCAGATGGGCTCCAGCCTCTATAGACAAACTGTCTCCTTTATAAATATCTCATGCACAAAGAGTACACGGTCCTCTATGACTTTTGTAAAGTCAAGAAACAGATCTCTGAAGACAAACTGTCTCCTTTATAAATATCTCATGCACAAAGAGTACACGGTCCTCTATGACTTTTGTAAAGTCTCTCTGAATCTGTTTTATGAGGGTTCTGGAGTCAAGGAGAGATGGATTTAATATAAACTGACTTTATTATTATTTGTTCCTCCAGTCTAATGCTTTTTCCCACACCAGCAGGGTCTGGATCTTTATTTACTCTCCTGGTCTGTTTGTTCCATGTTGCTTCAAAACATCTCAGCTCTTGATGCCAATAGCAGAGAGAACACAACCTATGCTGTGATTGGTTGGCACGTCCGGCTCCTGAATCCCATACCTGTTAGTGTGGGATGGTACTTTACACATGCAAAACAGACCATGTTTAGATGTTCCCTATTGAACAGCAGAGCAAACATGACTTATCTCAAACCATTTGCATTTGTAAGGAATGTAAGAAAGAATGTATTTTTATAATAACTATAAATAAAAATGTTGCTTACGTTCTTTTCCATGAATGTTCCACTGGTCAATACAAGTGTGGTCTTAAATTTTTATACTTTTTATTTATATTATAAAATCTACATAATAAAATATATAACAAATGCATATAAATGTATTTTTATTTCATAAATATTTTTAGTGCATATATGTGTGTGTTACAAAAAATTCAAAACATCACATCTAAAAAAAATATATTAAAATTAAAATATATTATAGATACACATTTTAAACAATTTATATAATATGATATATATATAAATAGATTTTTATATATAATCAGAAAATCTAAAATATCAAATTTAAAAAACAAAATATTAACATTATATGTACAAACATTTTAAATATATTTTTAATTATGTATAATTTGCAAAAAATATGATCATATAATATAATATGATTTACATACATGTATATATGAATTGATTTTATAATGTAAAAGATCAAATCTTTTATGTAAAAGATCATATTTTTAAACACATTACATACATACACATTGTATATAACTATTTTCTATATATATATATATGGTTTTATTTTATATAATAAAATATATAAATAATATATACAAATTGTATATAACAACTCTTGCATGGACCAGTGGGAAAAAAAAATTACTTAATCTCTGAATTCATGATATTGAAGAAAACATTACTACCCAGGAACACTATTGAGCACTTAATGTGTGATTAGCATAATAATGCTGTGAGGCATATATTTTACAGGCACACAGAAAAGTATTTTTACATTATTTCATCCCGTCTCAAATTCTCTGACCTGTACCGACAACAAAACTCCCACATCTGGTTCCCACAGATGATTGACAGTCACCTTAAGTGTGTGTGCATGCAGGAGGAAGATAACAGGTTTTACCCACTTAAAATGCTTAACTAGTTGTGCATGGTTGAGTAACAAGTGTGGCTGTCAACCTCTGCAGACAGTGACATCACGTGATTGAATTTGATTTGACCGTGGTGATGAGTATAGGAAATCATTTGAAAGACATGTTGATAATGTCATTTAAATTCATGCTTGCACAAGGGAGCTTTTAATAGGCAGGTTGAACTGTTTGGCAAACAGTGAATCACATATAATTGTCACTCTGAGACTAAATGCCTTCTTCCGTCAGCTTCCAATTAATAAATGAGGGCATCTGTACCTTTAAACTGGTCCTAAACTAAAGTAGCTCAACATTCAAGGATGAATGTTTCACACAGCACAATATTGCTCTTTTAAATTCGCTACAAATCAGAGCTCTTGCTTTCAAAACATAATAAAAAAAGCAATCTAAAGCAAATGCCAGCTTTGCAGTGCAGAACACCTACAATAGCAGACAGCAAACATTCATTCTTCTTTTAATGAGCAAGCCCGAAGTTCAAGCGTCAATTTGAGCGTCAAAAGGCCACCTGCCCACCGTTTTACATTAAAGCCCCAGAGGCTGCTGAGAGTAAACTGGGGTTCAACACTTTCACAACCAGTGCTCTTCAAACAAAGTCCTGCTAGCCCTGGTGTTAACCATACCAGGCACTTAGTAACTGAACCCCTTACAAATGAATACTGTGGTAGTTTTACTATGATACTCATGATACCATATGCACATACTACATTATTTACTCCAAAATACTTCACAGAACACCATTCTAGTGCCATGTTTGACCTGTTTGAGGTCAGAAGGATCTGCCCTGTGCAATGATTGCTCTTTACCAAACTGCCATCTTAGGTTTATTTTACAGTTAAAAATCAGTGCCGTTCTTACTCTGTCTGTATTATGTTTGTTTTTAATAGCTATGTAATCGGTTCTGATTTGTGAACACACTGATTCCATGTAATGAGAGAGAAATATCTATTTGTCTATCATCTATGCTATCAAGTCCTTCTGGGAAGTACTTCGGATGGATTTTTTTTTAACTATACATCTACAAAATGCTAAATAAAGAATGTGTACATGTTTTATTATGGTTTTTTTTATTCAGTTAATGAAGGTTCTGTAAATGTAATTTTATATATACTGTAAATGTAAATATATATATAATTGTAATTGTACGAAACCATGGTATTTTGTACATGCAACTTAAATGGCTCACATGAATTCAACTGGTGAATCTATCTATCATTGCACTTTAATCCACATGACTGGATTCTGGTATGTAGTGCCCACTTTTCACAACCCAATCAATTTATAATAATTATAAAATCAAGTCTCACACTAAAATTTATCCAACCCAATAACATGAGTAATGTAATGTATTTTTTAAGGCGGTGATGTCTTCTAAATTTTTACAATGTGAATGATATGGAAATGTAAAAAATGTAAAAAAAAAACGTTAAGAATGAATGTCCACCCCTGAATCAGTGCAGATCGTACAAAAATGTACGAACAAGATTGTAAGAATTCATATGAATTAGCCACTGATTTGTATGATTTGAGTGTGTTGTTTTTTTCTCTTTAAATATATTGTTTCACTTGAAAAAACACATTATTTTAAAGTAAAATGTCTTACAAATGCAACTGGCTACAGTTGTGATATATGGTGGGAACCACTATGGAATGATGATAAAAATAAACACCAACAATTTTCACGTGATCAGTCTTGTGACTCAAAAGCACAAAAATAAATGTCACATGGCAAAGTCAAGCTCAAGTTTACAGAGAATAATACCAATCTAAACGAACTCCAAGACCTCACTCAAATCAGACATGACTGCCGTCTCATATGTGGCCTTGGACGTGAGGTCATGACCTCTTCTCTGTCAGCACCAGCCCAGAAGCTCTGACCTCACTGGATGCAAATGTTTACATCCAGAACAAAGTTTGAGGAAGGGATACGATTGGTCAGGAGCGTTGAGCTGATGTAACGCATTTGTCTCTAGAAAATTCTGGGATATACTTGTTTACTCACGGTCATTGATTGTAAAGGTTTCCCAATGAAGTTCACTGAAAAACAGATGTTGGCCTCATTGCACAGTCACACCTCTTTAGATTTTGGCCACTATGTAAACTATCGATTGATCGTTACTGTCCATTCACTTTCAAAGTGCGTCACATTGTATTGCCCCATCCATTACAACATGACATGAAATCAAAATCTGACTTTTGTGCCAGAGTTTTAGTCTGCTTGTGTAACTCCTCAGCAAACTAATGTTGGGACACATCCAAATCTTTCCTTTTTTCTAGTTTTATTGAGTTTAATTGAGCTGATTTCCCACTTTCTCCGTCACCTCTGACCCCTCGTTCCCTGACTGCTGACCATAAGGTCCAGAGAACCCAGAGGTTCAGAGCTGACATGCTTACAGGCCATCTGGCATGCCAATATTCAGTACACTGCCACAAGAATAAAGAATTCAGACGTATGCAATACATATTAGTTGAACTAAAACCCAAGTAGGCTCTCTTAAACTCAGCTGGAAGACCCATTTGGAAAGGAAGCTGAAAGATACACCTCTTGCTAAGATATCATGTTAAAATAAGAAGAGGGTACATGCAGCTGATATGGAATATGAAATGCAAGTAAGTGCTGGAAAATATAGACTACATCTGAAGATTTATGCATCTAATTTTAACATTTATAAATAGAATTGGCCTTAATTATTAGCACTGTTGTCAGTCCTGAAACAGATAATTAGTCTTCTAATGATCTGTTTAGCCACTTCATGGCCCCTGAGGACAAGAGCATGCACCCTTAAAATTAATGTGCCATAATGAAGACAGAAATACAACAAATTACTTAATTTTTTTTAAATAAATTAATAAATAAAGTTAATAATAATATGCTTATATTTTTATTATTTATAATATTATTCGTGAATATTACTGCCAAGCTACTAACATTTATTTATTTCGTTTATTTCAGCTTTTTAATTACGACTTTTTTTTACTCTTAATTTAAGCCATGAAAAAAGATATAATGAATAAAAATAAATGAATGAATAAATAAATAACTTTAAAGCATGTTCATCATAGAAGAGGGGTATTCAAGTCATTGCATGTATGAACTGCATTTTTAATGTATTTCTGAGTAACATATCTGGTCAAAAAATGCACGTGACGTCACTGACTCACACACAAAGTTAATAAAAGAAGCTATAGATATATTTCACACACACACATATATAATACGGTCATCACAAAGGAAAGGGTGTAAGAGTATAACGGTATTTTTGCGTCTATAATAACTGATATATTCACAACGAGTTCATTTTCCCCATGAATTAAATTTAACTCAAGTATTTTCTTTCACTCATTTCGTTTTCTGATCTTATTAATTATGCATCTCTTAAAAGTACTTAAAAGACGAACAGATCACACTTTGCCAGTAAACATGTATTACGTACCGGTCAGTGAGCTCCTGGGTTCAAAGATCTTCAGACTAAAATGAGAAATGCTGTTCTTGCTTTAAGTTTCCAGTGTTTCGGCTGCTTTATGTTCCTGTAGGTCTTCTCCTCGTGTGGTTTGATCACAATAGAGACAAAGCGCGACTCTCACTGCTTTGAGAAATGAAGTGAATTAGTGAAGGGCTGTATGGAGGAGCAGTGGGGGTCGTTTAGGTCCCGCCTTCTGTGGGCCTCGTCCAATGGCAGTCGACGAAACCCTTCAGTGGCCCCGCCCACTTCTTCCAAGCGCTCCCTGAAGAAGACGTGTATAATAACCTGTTGGAGAAAAACTAGTATAAAGGAAAATTGTGTACACTCAAATACAAGAATTATACTGTATAAGAATAAAATGATATTTGATATTTCCTCAATGTTTATTTATTTATTTAAAAAGGTTTCCTCAACCTGTCTAAGAGCTAATATATTACAGTTGATCTTATTCTAGCTTTATTGGATTCTTAGAGGACTTTCATTTAAACATAAACATAAAAAAAACATAACAAAATAAAATATATTTCTAAAATAAAATTATTTCTAAAATAACAAAAATACATACATTTTAAATAAATGTAATTAATAAAATAAAATAAAAAATTAAATAATTAAATAAAATTAAGTTTCCGTTTTTAATAAAATTGTGATTTTTAGTTATTAAACAAGCACAGCATTCAGTCCGGACCCTAAAGAACATTTCTACTGAGTCTTCAGAGCTGATAACTACTGCCAACCTTTCCCTATAAAGCCACAGATCCCTCGCCTGTCCCTCGATCTGTGTGTCTGTGAACAAGTGTCCATTTACACATTAGATAGGGATGAGACATTTAACAATGCAGTGAAAGAGCTGCTGGTGTTCAACAGATGTCTAGTGTGCCGTTGTCTCCATTAGGGGTAAATATAGTGGTGGAGGTGTGTGTACATGAGTGTGTGGGGTTAGCAGAGGTTACATGGATAAGTTCACTGCAGCTGTTCACCAACACTCCAGCTATTTGCACCAAGCAATGCTGCCTGAATTTAACAGAGCATGAACGTCACGGGAGAGAAACCACTGGCTGTTTGCACAGGTCAATAAACGTTACTGACCTATTAATTCATCTGTAAAGATTATTAATTATTGTCTGTGATAAACAGCTTACTTATTGAAGAAAATATGAATCATGCTTAACTGTGCACAACTTGCCATCAGTGTTGTTGTTAAACTAATGCTAAAATTATTTTTAAGTGTTAATTGACATTAAGCTGAATTGAAATAAAATATAAAATTAACATTTTAAACTAAACAAAATATTTTTAAATGTTAAGCATAAGTACAAAAATTACTACCTGAAATTAAATGTAAAAAAAAAAACATTTTTAATAATAAAAAAAAAATCTAAAGCTATAATAGTGTCAAATGCACATGATAAAATTACTCAAACCTAAACTAAAATGAAAGTATAAAAATAGAAGCTTAAAATATGAATAACAAGCCACACATTTTGGTGCCATTAATATCTTACCAGTGTGGTTATCGTTTACTAAATCTAAAACTATTCAAACATTTTGTTAATTGAAATAAAACAAATGGAAACTGTTTTTAAGAACCAAAATATTTTATAAAAAATCACATAAAATTACTACAAATTAAACTAAAATGAAATATAAAAATAGTGCAAATGCAAAATATTGATAAACATAATACTATATAAATAATACTAATACACAATGTCTTTGACACGGAAGTTTAAGGGATAGATGCTTGTTCAAATCTTTAAACATGAATAGTACTATGACGCTTGTCTTAGCATGTCGACAATAACACTCAAGTTCCTCTGATGAGACGGTTTTCATGCCAGTTCATTAGATTCTCGTTGGTTTTCTTCACTCTTCTAATGAAAGACTGCAGCTGTCTTTCCATCGCAGAAAACAACACACTGCTTCTGCATATGTGTGCGAGTCACAGTAAGCGGTAAATCAGCACTGTCAAAACCACTGTACAGTTCCGCTCGACCAGACTAATTACTTTAATGAAATGTTTCCGTGGAGCATTGCTTGTAATCTGAGGGTAAACGTGCCCTCCTGACCAGAAGAGAAATCATTCAGTTCTTTGATGTGACTGAACAATCTTCAAATGTTGTTGCATTGTTTGGATTCTTTCTTTATTGTGCAGGCAGCCGATTTATGAATGCATTCATTTACAACACATTTTACACATGTATTTATTGAAACTGTTAAAGATAAGCACTCTACAGAACAGAACCCATAAGACACATACAGTGCTGGGTAATAAATGATTACATGTCATCTGGATTCCATGGAATCGGATTCCAAAAATACTTGGAATTAGATTATATTAAATTTTAAATTACCAGACTACAGTCACTTTTTATTTGATTACATTATTACACATTATTCACATGGTCACACGACATGTGGGTAAATAGGTATAATATCTAATGTTTTCGTTTTGATTGTTGTCATTGTAAAAAGATTTATTTTAATTTAAATTTTTTATGATTGAATTAATTATTAGCCTTTCATTAAATTCACGAACCCCAAGCTTTGATAATGACAGTGAATGGAATATATTTTCATTCTCTTTGTATTTTTATATAAATATGGTACAAGATTATCCTATTTAAAACAATGTGATAAACGAGTTAGATTAAAAGTAATCTGAAAGTAATCAAAAAGTAAAAAGTAAGTAAAAAGTCTGATTATATTACCTGAAATCTGTAATATAATGGATTACGTTACTAACTAGTTTTTGTCCTGTAATTTGTCCTGTAAATTTCTGTTTTTGGGGAAAAAATGATATGTATATAGAAACTCTACTATTTTGGCTCTCAGCTAACAATCAGTGTTGCAGAGAGCATTCTGATTGTTTCAATTCAAATCATCATTTTCTCAATGAACTTTAGTAAAACTAAATACAAAATGTCCTTCTTGAAATAATGATTATGATGAACAAATAGCTCAGGATGTTCTTGAATGAGTTATTGCAACATCTGATGTGTCATTAGTGACATACATTTGTGCTGTTTTAAATTATTATTTGATGTCAGCACATTTGTTTTCTGTGATGCAACAAGTCGATTGTTTTTCTTAGTCAAAAGCGGACCTTATGTAAAATCCAATCAGAACAGTAAAGCTGCAGGACACCTAATAGTTCTTCATATGAATGCTGAGAGGTTCAGCAGGTTCACGTGTGCTGATCTGAGTTCAGCCGGCCGGAGGAACACGTCTGCCTAATATCACGAGATTTGTGAGTGAACAAATGCATCAAATCATGTCTGAATGTAGTGTCAGGTTATCCCTCACCTGCCCTTTCCAGCTGCCTCGCTGAGCGTAACCATGGAGATGTAATGTTAGGTGACTGGTTTATTTTAATGGCAAAGCAGTCATTGATTTTGGCGAAGCTCCTAACCACATTATCAGAGACACCACAGTCTGTCACCACCTCTATCTATCTATCTATATATCTATCGTTTAACATTCTATTGTTTAATATTCAATCTATCTATCTATCTATCTATCTATCTATCTATCTATCTATCTATCAGATTAGGTTTGGAGCACTTTTGACTAACACAGCTCATCCTCTCTTTTGATTGTGAAACTACTTTCGCAACTGTCTATTTTTTCTTAGAGTTACAGCTTTTATCCGTAATGTACTGTTTGCAGAGCACAGTGGGCGTTCACTCACATGGACTTCTGACAGGGTGATCTGGTACAAATCTGGACAACAACCTATTACTGTAACATCCCCAAACATCCCCAAAACACTGATAATGTCTCCAGCATGGAAAAAAGCACGTTGCTGAACAGATTTTCCATATGCAAGCGGGTCACATGATGGTTATTATCTGCTCAATACCCAAATGTATATACTGTATATATATATAGGCCTATATATATATAGCTGTAATATAGCAAATAAATATATATAGCAATATCAATTTTTTGTTGTGACATCAGTATTGTAAAGACTCCAGCTGCTTCACCAGGAGCAATTAAAGTGTAATTAGTGTTATAATTATGAATAATCATAAAGTGAATCTTTAAATAAGGTATAATATGTGTGGCATGTAATTAATGAGCGTATCACACAATCAGGCATCTCTAATCAGCAGCAACAGTTATAAACCCAAAAGAAAAACAAGGTTTCAGGACTAACAAGCTTAGATTAGTTAATCAACATCCCTCGTCAGCTTACGCTTCATTAAACAGCAATGTGCTGAACTTCAGCGGGGTCTCCGTCAGCTCAGTGCTCTCACACAGTGATGGGAATGCATGGGAATGCCAAGGAGCACCGAGTTCAAACAGAAGTCAATTTGACTAAGAGTTTACCAATGAGGGCTGAACAGCAGCCAACATGAAGTACATCAGGACTACTGGGAGCTTTTTCAAAACCACTAACCCTAAATATTAAACTGTGGCATGTATCTTAAACCCCAAAGTTTGTGCTACAGACACAGTGAAGGATGGATCCGAGCCATATCTAGAAACCAGAACATCACAGCAACCACAAAGCAACACCAAACAACTAATCAGAAAACATGCAATACACAAAGTGCAGGTTCAGTTTCCCTGATGCAGCCTGAGCTGAAGTGTTTTGCTCAAGTGGATAGTGGAGAAGAAAAACACAGCAAGTCTTCAGATGATGAAGCACTCCTACTGGGGTTTGAACCTACAACCTTTAAATTGTCAGAACTAATCATTATCCACTAAACTCTTAAAAATAAAGGTTTCAAAACGGGGGTTTTGATTCCATAGAACCATTTTGGCTTCACAAAGAACCTCTCAGTTAACAGTTCTAAAAAGAACCACTGTTCTTTCATAGTGTAAATAATATTTAAAAAATCTCAATTCTAAAGAACCTTTTGTGGAATGGATATTTGGAAGTTAAATTTTCCTCATCAATGACAATAAAGAACCTTATTGTGTGATGCCACATTTGTTAAAAATACAACATAAAAAATAAGTAATTTGAATTGGTCATCTGTGCATCTTCTTATATGAAAAATTATATTTTCATTAAACTGTAATGCAACTTCAACTATGAAAAGACTGCGTAAAAATATAGAAAAGCAGCTGATAGTAGCCATTGACTTCCATATTATGGAAAAAGATACAATGGAAGTCGATGGCTACGTCAGATATTTGGTATTTAAAATATATTTTGTGTTCAGCTGAAAGAAATTCATACAGGTTGGGGGGAGGGGGGTCTGTGTCCTGGACTGGAACTATATACAGTATTTTATAGAAACATGTAACTACCATCCATATCATACTACTGTGTCACGCTACTGCTGTTAGGGAGACGAAGGCACAACAAAGATTATAACAACAAATCCTTTTAATGGTAATCCACACGAAGAAGAGGGTCTAACACACAGGGTAACATTCAACAATACAGGACAAAGGAGAAAAACAAGAGGCCAACTAATATACTCTGGGTAACGAGGGTGATAAACTGGACACAGGTGAAGGGAGGTTAACTAATGATGACAAGAACAGAAACATGACCAAATAAGGGCACACAGGTACTAACTAATCAATGAGAGACAGAAGCAGGGTCAATGAACACATGAGAGATGAAAACACAACAAAAGTCCAATGGGGTGTGACACAGTCAGTGAAGAGACCTGAATCAACAGGATGATTTATAGTGCATCTGGAAAGTATTCACAGCGCTTCACTTATTCCACATTTTGTTATGTTACAGACTTATTCCAAAATGGATTAAATTCATTATTTTCCTCAAAGTTCTACAAACAATACCCCATATTGACAATGTGAAAGAAGTTTGTTTGAAATCTTTGCAAATTTACTAAAAATAAAAACGAAAATAAGTACATAAGTACTCAGCCTTTGCCGTGTCACTCAAAATTGAGCTCAGGTGCATCCAGGGGCCTGTTTCATAAAACAAGTTTACCAAATAAGCCAGGTTTATTTCAGTTAGTCTGACTTATTGTCAGTTGATTTAGTTCAAAATAAGTCAGACTAACTGAAATAAGCCTGGTTTATTTGGTTTAGGGCATTGGGATGAGCCCTTCCGAATGGAACGCAGGGTTGTTTTATGAAACAGGCCCCTGTTTCCACTGATCATCCTTGGGATGTTTCTACAATTTCATTGGAGTCCACCTGTGGTAAATTCAATTGATTTGACATGATTTTGAAAGGCACACACCTGTCTATATGGTCCCACTGTTAACAGTGCATGTCAGAGCACAAACCAAGCCATGAAGTCCAAGACCTCCGAGACAGGATTGTAACGAGGCACAGATCTGGGGAAGGGTACATTGAAGGGTACATCTGTAGCACTGAAGGTTCACAGAAGCAAGTAGTTTCTGTTACCCTTAATGGAAGAAGTTTGAAACAACCAGGACTCTTCCTAGAGCTGGCCTCCTGGCCAAACTGAGCAACTGATGGAGAAGGGCCTTGTCTAGACTGGTGACCAAGAAGCTGATGGTCACTCTAGCTGAGCTCCATGATCATATGTGGAGATAGAAGAAACCTACAGAAGGACAAACATCACTGCAACACCGATCTGGGCTTTATGGTGGTGTGGCCATATTCAATCCTCTGCTCAGTGAAGACACATGAAAACACTTGGAATTTGCAAAAAAGCACCTAAAGGACCCTCTGACTGTGAAAAACAAGATTCTCTGGTCTGATGAGCCTCAATTCTAAGCATCATGTTTGAAGGAAACCAGCTCTGCTCATCACCTGCAGAGTAACATCCCAAAAGTAAAGTGTGCTGGTAGCAGCCTCATGCTGTGGGGCTGTTTTTCAGCGGCAGGGACTGAGGGACTCGTCAGAGTAGAAGAAAAACTCAATGCACCAAAATATTGAGATTAGCCTTAATGAAAACCCAGTCCAGAGCATTCAGAACCTCTGACTGGGCAGAAGGTTCACCTTCCAACAGGACAATGACCCCAAACACACAGCAAGAGTGGCTTAAAGGCAACTATGTGAATGTCCTTGAGAGACCCAGCCACAGCCTGAGCTTGAACCCAATCAAATATTTCTGGAGAAACCTGAAAATGTGCGTCTGCCGCCATCCAACCTGAGCTTGAGAGGTGAAGAGGTGAGGAGAAGAATGGCAGATAATTGCCAAATGATGATGAGCAAAGCTTTTCGCATCATACCCAAGATTTGAGGCTGTAATTGGTGCCAAAGGTGCTTCAACAAAGTATTGAGCAAAGGCTTTGA
This sequence comes from Schizothorax lantsangensis, assembly GCA_027422415.1. NCBI lineage: Eukaryota > Metazoa > Chordata > Actinopteri > Cypriniformes > Cyprinidae > Schizothorax > Schizothorax lantsangensis. The sequence continues at coordinate 4,452,283 of CM049853.1, read as the reverse complement.
ATAACCTGTGAATAGAATTTTCTTTTTCCGTTTATTTTTAATAAACTTGCAAAGATTTCAAACAAACATCTTTCACATTGTAATTATGGGGTATTGTTTTGAAATAAGGCTGTAACATAACAAAATGTGGAAAACATGAAGCGCAGTGAATACTTTCCGGATGCACTGTACAATAGGAACAAATAGAAGCCACTGGATTACTAAGCGATATGATTCGTGGAAAGCTGGAGTATTTCTAGGTCGGTTCAGAAAGTTTGAGTAAATACACCTCCGAAATAAATCAAACCGGCAAACCTGAACACAGAAAGAACACTTCAATTCCTCGTTATTTTCCTAATAAATATGCCATCACAAAAGTTTAATCAGATCCAGCTTTGATTTTGTTTTGGAACAATGCTCAATTTGAGACTCTCTGTGTAGTATATAGAGCTGCACATCCATAACTATTAGATCAAGCCTTGTCACATCATCAGTGACGATTCTAAGAAATCCAAACTGAAAGAAAACAAGAAAAAGGTGCAACAACAAGATAGTATACAGAACCGGTATTAGACGCGTTCCTAAAGAGTTAACCTCTCGAAAGCAAACTCACATGTACACAGACCTTGGTCGTGTGGGTCCACAGATCAGATCAATGCTCTTTAAAGAGACTCTCTTCAAAGGATCCACACTGGAAAACAAACCTGGACTGATAAACATGCTCCTTCCCAAAGTACATGTCATGTGAGAAAGTTCCAGAATGTCATCAATTATCTGTTTAGATGTGGTGGGATACAGTGTTCCAATACAAAACACAAGGGAAGTGTGTGTGTGAATTTGTAAGTGCATAAGTCAAGACAAGCATTTTGTTACAGAACCCAAGAGAAACCAAGTTGAATAAACTACATGCAGGGAACATCAGGAACCAAACCTGTCAAATTATTTTGTGTGCCAAATCAATGAATCTATCAACCTTTGTGGAATACACACACACACAACACACACACACACACACACGCATTTGTAGTTATTAAAAATTTAAACTCTACACTCCTTCAAGTTATGGCTCTTTTTTATATATATATATGAGGCCAGGAAGTTATAAAATACCCAAAGGCACAAATTTGAGAAATTTTGAGCTAGAATGAATCATAAAAGCAAACACAAACACACACATAACAAACACTAGCATCTCAGTGGCATTGCTTCAGCGCTCTGACTCAGCTCTGAATCACACAGATGGATATTGAAAGCTTTGATTCAGCAGGGGTCATGATGATGGCAGAGATCAGAGACCAAAAACAACTAGAGTGACTCAGGCTAAAGGCTGTTGTGTGCCGCTGCCACGATCCCTCTCAACCGAGCATGAGTGTTATTGTACCAGCGCTGAAGGGCAAACAGCACAGACACACTCCTACTCGACGCCAATACAGCGGGAAAACGATCCTCGTTCTCTGAAAGACACCAGACGAGACGACGGGAGACCACAGGCCAAAGTCCAACACTGCTGCTTTAACTGCTCTGACTGTGAGACTGAGTAACTTAACAATCTTAAATACAACTGTCACATTTCAGCCCAGAGTCAAAAGATGAAATAATTCATTATATTTAAAACTATTAAGAACTATTTAGTTTTTATTATTATTATTTTCATGACAATTATTAAGCACACTCAAGTAATTTAATTGACCTTATTACATTAATAAGAATTGTAAAATATGTTCATTTTCTTGCAAAATGCAAATGCAAAACAATGCTAAATATCTGCAAAATATTAAATGAAAAATGTGTTTTAAAAAAAAAAAAAAAAAAAACCTGGCCTGGATTATGAATAGCACATTTCTTCTACTTCTGCATGTCTCTGACAAAAATTCTGGTTATTAAGTCCAATTAAATATATATTGGGGCAAAAAAGACCACTAAATGCTTAAATCTGGAATTTTTCTAATTCTATAAAAAATAAAATAAAGAAGAAGCTAAACAATTTCAGGCAAATAAGAAAACTCTTCTCAAGTCTACTCAAAACTGAAATTTCTTCGTTTAAAATTTAAGATTTTCAAAGTGAACACATACATTAAATTCATTTTGCAATTCAAATGCATTTTGATATCAGCTCACATATAAGCAGGAGTGTATATATGGAATTATATTTTTATCTGAAATCTTATTTTAGAGTACACTGCTGACCTCTAGTGCTTGACATGTTTATTACATCAACTTAATTCTTAGCTTGTGCTCCTGCATTTCACATCATTAAACCTTTGAATAATACATTTCTTTCACATATTTTCCAGTCTCATCACAGAGATCTTTTATGATTTAGACCTGAGAAAGATATCTCCAGATATACCCTCTACCAATCCCAGGTTGGTACATTAGATTGTGGCTGCAATTATGAAAAACTAGGTCATATCATCTGAAAAAAATTACATAAATTGTGTACAATATACATCTGTCCCAGTTTATACAGTGACAAGAACAAGTAAACCATTGCTAAGAAAGAAAGAAAGAGTAATTTCAGCTGTAAAAAACTAAAATTCTAAGGTAAAACCTGTTAATTGGTTAATGGTAAATTCCCTTTTATATGATAAAAAAGTTGTAATTCTAAAGCAATGGTTTTAGATAGATGTAATTGTAAAATATTATTAAATCAGTTATATATAACGTAAACTGACGTTCCCAGAATTCCACATGACACTTGTGACACCACATGTGGTGGTTATTTATTGAATTAACAGGGTTTTTTATTTTCTTGTCATACATGTACATTAGTGTTTTAAGCTACAGCTTATGTTGTTAAATGAATGTTTATTGCATTATTTTAGTGTTGTGTGTTTTGTATCTGTGTGTGCACCTTCTATATTATCTTAGTATTCACCTCAGCTTGTGGAAAAGCTAGATGTGAAGGATGTCAGTGTATTATAACAGTACAAAACAGATTTTAGTATGTCAGTATAGGTTTGTATATTAATACTGTAACAGTTCATGAAATATGTTGTTGTTTAATATAAATGTATGTAAAGTTCAATACATACCTAAACAATACCTAAAATACAATACAATACCTAAAATGTTGCTACCATATTATTTTTTATAATTCTGAAAAACAGCTGCACTTTTAGAAAAAAAAGTAAGCTGTCACTGGGATGGTACATTTTGTACTTAAAGGGTCCATACTGGTACCTTAAAAGTACATACTATTATCTAAAGTGTACACATTAGTATCTAAAATGTACAAAAGTGTTCCTTTTGAAGTGACAGCTTTTGTACCTCTTTTTTTTCTGAAAGCCATTTTTACTGTCAATTTCAGATTTTGTTTTTATTTTTTGCACAGCGTGTGTTGATTTTCCTGAAAACTGTTTTAGGGCATTTTTTAGACCAACAACATTTGGAGCAAATAGAGTCAAGTCCAAAGAGTTTACGATTAAGCTTTGCAAGAGACTGGAAAACATTATTAGCATCAGAAGAATCTTCAGACAGACCAGAAACTCCTTCAAACAAGAGTGAGTGATTGAGACTGCTGGTCCTCCATCATGGCTGTCCTCCTGCTCGTCTCAAACACAGAGGCTGCTGGATCCAGTGAAGGAACAAGGTCAAAGGTTATTCCTCCAGACACCTTCACCCGCCACCAAACCTCCCTCCTTAAAGCAATTCTCCTCGATTCCTCCCTGCTCACCATCCACTCCCTCAGCATCTGCAGGTTCCACAGCACAAAGTGGCAGGATGGTAAACAAAGCAGACAAACTCCCAGACTGCAAAGTGTTGCCACTAGTGGGCGCCCACTGAAATCAAGAATGCTGTAGATGTAGGGTTGACCAAACATGTTGGTGCCACCCATTAGCCAATAAACAACAGCAAATATGACATAAAGGGCTCCGGCCAGCACAGCGTAGAAGAAGTGAGTGAGATGAACGGGTGTGGAGGACAACAACAGATCCACGGCGGTCTGGATGCTGTTGATAACATGGATGTTGATGTTGAAGGCTGTGAAGGAGTACTGATCAGAGGGGTGAATTACGGTCCAGTATAGAAAGGAGACGGTTAATGAACAACAGCCCGTCACAGAATGCAGGAACCACTGCAGACAGAGAGCAGCGGTGAGAGAGACGGGGAGAGAAAGAAGGCTCTCACATTCACTACTGACACCTAGTGGAGGAAAGGACTGCATGAAACACATGTATAGGCCTCTTTTTTTAATTCCTCATTTTTATAAATGATAGAAATTAATACTTTTATTCAGCAAGGATGCATTACATTGATCAAGTGACAGTAAAAACTATCAAAAAAGTAAAAAAAATTCTCATCAAAGAATCCTTAATTTATCACAGTTTCCTCAAAAATATTAAGCAGCACAACTGTTTTCAACATTGATTGTAATAAGAAACGTTTCTTGAGCAGCAAATCTGCATATTAGAATGATTTCTGAAGGATCATGTGACACTGAAGACTGGAGTAATGATGCTGAAAATTCAGCTGCGCATCACAGGAATAAATTACATTTTACAAAATATTCAAAGAGAAAACAGTTATTTTAAATTGTAATAATATTTCACAATATTACTGTATTGTTGATCAAATAAATGCAGCCTTGGTGAAAAAAAAACATAAAAAACATCAAACCAACCACAAACTTTTCAATGGTATATGTATAAACTGCAGCAAAGGATTTTACTGCAACATTGGTTAAATGAAAGTCACTAAAAAAGCTCAAAATGGTGCTGTTCCTTTTGAGAAAAGCTCCTGCAGCACATGAGAACAGATCATGCTTGATGTTTTATATTGCAATCTAATCAGGGTTCAACAATAAGGACTTTTTCTGTTGAGCTCAAATTCTGTTCAAATAATTTCACTGGCTACACCACTAACTAAATAAATACAAATAAAATGAAAGAATGAATGAATAAATAAATACATATTTTAGTAATGCATTTATATTTGAAATACAACTATAAAACTGGAAAACACAATGCAAAACAATACTGACTTCTGTGAAAACTCAGTTTGTACTTCTCTTAAGACTTTTTTATTTTTTGCTCTTATAATGCAATAGCATAAGTATGACTTAAATGTTTTTTTAGCATGACTTAGAATAATTTATAAAGTCACTGTGGGATCGGTGTGGCAATCAGTGGTATCTGTGATCAGCAACACATTGCACAACAATTTTACCTCTTTTCATTCTGTGAGAGCAGCATCTGATTTCCAAGAAAGCCCAGGCCAGATTACAAACAGAAACCAGATAGTAGATAGCCATAAGACAGTATGAGATATGGCTGAGAAAAATGAGGAATTTAGGTGTGTCGAAGAGAAGAGCTGTGTAGATAAACCAGCTGAAGGTGTAGACCAGCATAAAACATCTGTACAGAAGCCACAACAATGGAGGAATATCCCACTGCAAACAAAACCATTTCAATTTCATGTTTCAATATGGTGAATTTTGGAAACTGATGTTTACATTTTAACCTATATTTTACACATTTATTTACAAGTAAATTATAACAATGAAACTGGTGGCATTGCTGACATAACTACTGTAGTCCAGTGGATCTGTTTTTCTAACAACCAAGTAGATCTGGTTGTCTCTTGGTACATTATCAGACCAAATAATTTAGGGCTGTTAGACCACCTTGGACCAGCAAAAACCTTTGGCCTGATTCTTCCAGCAGGGTTTCCATCATGCATATACGTATTTGAACTAACTTTGTCTTCATCCACACAAATCATTGTGTCAGTGCATGAAGTTTAGTGACTCAAACTCACCCGTGGCTGAAGCAGAAGTTCTGGTTTAGAGGTGAGAAGGTGGAGTTTGTGAACTTTGAACTCCTCCTTCCAGCTCTGTGTCCAACTTGCACCCATGTCTGTCACCAATAACCACTCCTGTCAAAAACATACCACAGAATTAGTTAAACACTTGTAATGCCGTGCATCTGCATACTTGGAAGCCAGTTCACATTTGTGTAGACTGCAAAACATGCTGTTTGCACATTCAGTATGCATTAAATCATATTTGAAAATACTTTCATTTCCAGTATTTCTGGTTTAAAGTAATGCTGCAATTATCAAAAAATTCAGACCTGCCCTGTTAAGAAATATTACAATGACCGGATTAATAAACAATGATGTCTTTCACTAACCTTTGCAAGAATGCATCCACTGTGAACTGCTGTGAAGATGCTGCAGTCACCAGAAACATGAATAAATCTAAAGCTCTAAATGATGGTGTTCTCCTACACCTTGATATTCTAATCCATCAGATGTGACCGTGATCTCATGTTCACGTGTCTGTAGCAGCAGGACAGACACTGAGCTGCTTGTCTAGGAAACATCTAATGAAATAACTGGAGCTGCAAACCATAATGGTGAACATGTGAATCTCTCATGCATACCAACAACATTAACACGGAGTCACTGAGATGTGGCTAAATGACAAAATGCCCTTACTAAAAGTACTGTGGAACAGGTATGGTATCAAATGGTGAAAATTAACACATGATCATGCAATTTTGGTCAGTTCTCCCTGAGTATTATTTTGTATTATGTATTTATTTTATTGCTTTCTCCATTATCACATGGTTGCACAAGTATTTCACTTATTTTACACCTGCTGACAACTTATGTCTAAATATATTTATTTTGCTAGAGAGTTTTGGTCTGATGTGAACAGATTTAAAGTGGAGTCACCAATGTTCAGCATTAGAGGTCACTGCAATCTGTTAGCCCTCTGTATTTGATATAAAACCGCATTAATGTTACCCAGATTCACTTTGCTCTGATATGAAGAGCTGCAGATACAGCAGGGTCACCAAATCTGACACCCCACTGTATTTCACACAAAATGGCTTTAATGTTACCTATATTTATTGTTTCGTTTACCCGGATGAGCGGACTGAAGATCGATATACGGTGGATGGCGCGGATTGACCAACAAGACTCAAGTATTCTAAATACGTGTAATTAAAAATAAAATAAGTTTACACACCAGCCTGCCATAAATATGTTCCGGTCAAGCTCAGGCAATAACTAAAAACAGATCAATTGTAATTTCATTGAACTTGTTTTGAATTTGCATACATTTTCTGACAGGACGGAAGAGTTTTCACTGGAAACTGAGGGACTGACAGTTAACAAGTTTATCAAACGGAATGGAACGTTTTGGAGTGAAACAAACCAACGTTAATAGCCAATATAGAATTAAGGTGGATGGTGTATGTAGGATGGGGACAACAACAACAAAAAAAACTGAAAATATAGTAAATTAATTCTTTGTTTGACACATTTCGATAATAGAAAGGAAAGATGAAAACTTAAATAAATAAATACATTTTCATATTAAAATGTTAAAGGCCCGTTCACACCAAGCACGATAACTATAAAGATAACGATAAAGATATAGTTCTAAAAATCTATAAAAGAATAGCAGAGTCACACAACAACTATAACATAAAGGCACAGAGAAACGATTTTGGATCACTTTCAGAACATATTTTTTTCCAGCTGGCTACAAACATTGACAGCCAATCAGAATCCATCCTGCTTTCGAGAATTTATGCGCTTTACTGTGTACGCTAATATCGGACAATAACATTAAGCTTGTTTGCTTTGGAGAGCTGAAAGAAAATTTGTTGTTTACCCGTGTATCAAGGACATGTCAAGTTTCTCAACCTAGTCTGTCAGCCGTGACATTACAAACAAGTTTATTGTTCTCTTGAAAGAAAAAAGCAAGGCCGATTCCTGTGAATAAGGTGTTGCTCTAACATTCCACAGATGAAAAACTATGCCACAGGCAGTGAATGAAACCAGCAAAACAAACACGTTCGGTTCGAACACGCAGATTTACAAGTGCCTTGAGGCAAAAGCTGTGCAACATTACGAAATCATAGTTACTACATTCACAATACAGCAGAAACTTTTATAAAAAAAAAAGTACTTAACAGTATTAAAGGCAAGTCAGATCTGTTTGAATATGTTTAAGTGGATTCACAGATGCACCATGCCTGACTACAAGTCGCTTTGGATAGAAAGAACCTGCTAAATTAATATTGTAGATGGCACGTCAGTTCTTCATATTGAAAGCAAACCATTCTCAACTTTTGGTAGCATGACGGAGCATTAATTCAGCAAACGCTTTCATGTCTTTAGTAGAGGTGTTGTGGTAAAGACAAAGAGGAAAGTCTTTTCTAGAGAATTTTTTAGCTTTCAGCATAGCATTTCATATTTGGCTTGTAAACTGATTTCTCAAAAACAAACAATCCAATCAGTATGAAGTCCTATAAAAGAAAATTACACCCAAAAGATGAAAACATTCAAATTCAGTTCAGTCTCATTTATTTTCTTATGTACAAAAATGAGCTCATATATAAACTTTACACAGTTCAAGATCTATTTTGGAAAAAGCAAATAATCAAAATCACGTTCACATTTCTCGAGGACTCTGTACATATGTACACATTCTTCTAGTCATATCTCATGTTCATTAACTGAGATGAAGTCAAAATAAATACATGACACTCCTCAGCACAGACGATGGAGTCACAATCCAGACTTCAAACTGACATGACAGATCTTCATTTACTCGATTTCTGTAAAGCGTGCAAACATGGCTTTCCGGACGGCATCTTTGTAAGTATCTGAAGCAGAGAGGCTGTAGTTGCTTCCTTTAGTTCCCAGACCGGCTCCTTTTGTTCTCAACTGAGCCTGCAGACATGACGACAAAGATTCATGTCTTAGTAATGTCAAGTATCTGCACATAAAGCTACTCACCTAGTTCAGTTTTCCCACTGCATGTGGAACAGCACAGGTCATCGCTACACTCACACCATCATTTATTGTGAAATAATACCTCAAGAATGTAAAAATGCATCTTGATTTTATTTAGCATATTCAATGTGGAAAGCAGGGTTTGTTATTTTTAACAAACTAAAACCATACAAAAACATTTTTCTTTCTTTAAAAAAAAAAATTAAATGTTATCGAAAAAAAAATAAAAAAAAAAATAATAATATATATATATATATATATATATATATATTATATATAAAAAAATCAGTGAAATTAAAATGAAAATATACATTAAAGTTATAATATTAAATCAATTATATTAAAATAACACTGCTGGAAAGACTGATGAATCTAGGACACTTTGGATTTACAACTTCAAAATGTGCAAAAACTCTGAATGCAAAGAAAAAAAAAAAGTTTTTTGATGCTTGCCAAACTGTAAATGTTTGTACATGCACGTATGTTTTTCATATACTAACAGACACCACCTACACTGACAAAAACATCTATGCTAATGGTACAAGACACATTTGTGTTAAACTGAACACTAAGTATACCATGGTAACATGACGGGTAGAATGAGTCGTACCTCAATAGGTGTTGTGATGCCCTGCTGGTTTCGACCCAGACCTTTGCCTTCCTTCCAGCCCATGGCCTGCAGCATCTTATTACCGATATTATCGCTGTTCAGACCATCCTTAGTGGGCTGTTCGTAATTTCTGTAAAACCACATTGCACAAAAAGCACTGTTATATTGTATTGTATTAGTAAACATCTCTACTGAAATAAAGTTGTGTGTTAAAATAAACACTTGCACTTACACTACAGGTGTTGGCTGGGTGAACTTCCTTTTCTTGGGTACAGGGGGTTCAGGGATGCCGTATTTCTCTCTTCTCTCAGCAGCCCTGTCTCTGTACTTCATCTGTTCAGTAGAAGGTAAAAGGGAAAGGGGTGTCAGTAACATCCAGAAAATACTCTTTAAAAGGAGGAAGTGTGGTTGTATTTATAATGAGGGCTCACACCTCCGTCTCTTTCCTCTCCAACTCCTCCAGTTCTGCTTCGCTCAGTTTGGATCTCCTGAGAACCTCCAAGTTTTGCTGGAATGCACGGATGTATACATTTAAATATGTAAATAAATAACACTCTACAGGTCAAAAGTTTGGCTTACAAAAATATGAAGCTGTTAATATTAATTATAAGAAATGTTTGTTGAGCAGCAAGGATCATGTGACACTGAAGACAAGTAATGATGCTGAAAATTCAGTTTTGCAACAGGAAAAAATTACATTTTAAAGCATATTCAAACAGAAAACAATTATTTTAAATTGTAATAATTTTTCACAATATTACAGTTTTTTTGATCAACTAAATGCAGCATTGGAGAGCAGAAACAACCATTTATTTACAACCTTTAAGAAAAAAAACCCATAAAATTAAAGTTTAAATGTATTTTTAAATTTTTAAAAGTGATGGCAATGATTGTAAACCAACTCAAACAGCCTCGGCTAATTACCCTGTGCAGGTCTGAGATCTGTTGATGGCGGATCAGAGCTTCTTTATTGGGGAACTGCCGTCGGCACAGCAGACAGGCCATCTTTTTCCAGTCGGTCAGCTTGTCTTCCTTGTCATCACCCTCCATGACCTCCTCAGGCTCACTGTCGCCGCTGTACGCCGCCACCAACCCCACCTACAGCACAGCACAGCGAGTTAAACTAATCATCTAACACGACTTGATAACTTGACATGTTTTGTAATGGTGTACAGTGCATCTGGGACCTTTGATGAAGAGCTCTCTTCTTCTGTGGCTTTGGACGCCTCTGTTACAAGCCTCTCCAGTGCTCCTGTCTGCTCACATGCAAAGAAAACAAACCATGCATTCATCATCATTAAAAGAGATAATCATCATCTAAGTGCCTTCAGCTTTCATACCTTCTTCTCAAAGAGCGTGAAGCCAGCATCTGCTGCCGCCGCCTCCTTCCTCTCCTCCTGACTGATGGGCTGGAAGCTGCCCTTGAAGTTTTCTTTCTGTTTGTTCAGACTCTTGGCCCAGCGCTCCATGTCCTTTGCAATCTGACACACAAAGTTATTTTTTAGCATCAGTGGAGGACTGAAATAACTAGATTTTTGACATTTTCTGAACATGTGAGTGCTGCCAGCATGTTGCTAGGGATTTGTAAATGGCTGCTAGGACATTGCTAAAAGGTTGCTAGGGTGTTCTAATTCTATACAAATGTCTGATTCCTAGATTTAAAGCACATGGAGTCTATCTGGGCTGCACAATATTGAAAAAAAAAAAACTGACATTACGAAAGTTTGTTTTACTTCTATATATTACAATACGATAAAATACAGGAATTATCACCAGATGACTTTAATAACAATATTTGGAAACTAGAGGCTAAAGTTTGTGAACAAACTTTGATGTTGGTTTGAGAAAGTCAAAATGGGCCACTTGAGGCAAAAGAGCCAAAAGATTTAAATAAGAAATAAAATAATAATAATAGAATAAAAATGAGTACACATCATTAAAATATAAATAAAAGTAATATTTTATACTGCACAATCAAAATTACAATACAAATATTAACATTGTTCATTTCTTAATGTTTCAAATTTTAAAATCATCCAGCTTTTATGTTTGGTGCTCTGAGAAGCTGAAACACTGAATCGCACGTAGGGGTGGGCGATATGGCAAAAATACCATATCACTTTTTTTTTACAGGAATATCACAATTCACGATTTTATCACTATTCTTTGTCATGTTGGTTTTACTATTTTGCAAGCTGTCTGAGCATTACAGCCACACTAATTTCCCTATTTTAAAAACAAAGCCTTACAAGGTAACAAAATATTTAGGCCAAAGTGGGCAAAGATAAAAATCTGTCATCATTTTATCTTTGTTATTAAAAAAATAAAGATACATATTACAAATATACATCATATACAAATAAAACAAACAGTGCTTTATTTTTCAGGTACAGTAGGTGTATTTAGCATAGCATCCAAGAAACTGAATTAACAAATATAAATAAAACCCTATATACATCAATTATACATTGATTCTTATTAAACCAACTGTATTAAAGTTCTTCAGTCAAGAGCAGTGAATGATTTTTCTCTTCGAGTTTTGTTGTTTTATTAACATTAAAGGGACAACATGTGAGTGAGTAAATAATAACCGAAATTTAATTTTAGGGTGAACTATCCCTTTAATCGGCAGCAGGTTTTTACTACTGTCCCTTTAAGACCTGCACGCATATAATATACAGTAATAACTGTTTACATTCACTTTAGACATAACCAACTGTGTTTAAATGTAAACCTTGTGTGTTAGACATGAAAGATTACTTAGTCCAGTAATCATCCACTGTTTGACAGGCTTTTTAATGTGCACATGCTGCAAGTGTAACGTTGCACGCTCAGAAAAAAAGTGCATGTCAGAACAGTACAAGAATTAAATGTTTAACCGGCAAGGCTTTAAAACGCATGCAAATGTACATTTTTGATTGAAAATAAGTGCAGTGTCACGTGAGTACAAGTCTACCACTGACGTAACATTTGAAGTGAATGTATGTCACGTTGTCAAGTATATTGAGACTGAGAAGACGCCAGAACTGCAGCTAATTGAATGTGCACTGTAGCACAATACAATATTTCTTCAAAAGCAGATCGTGGAGACATTTTAATTGTCCACAATCAAAAATAGTCATATCGCACACCCCTAATTGCATGCATGTAAATGAACAAGCACTATGAAATTGACAGTGCGCATATATATATATATATATATATATATATATATAAAATGAAATCACGGCCATCACAATTTGACCATTAAGCCACATGACAATTGTATTTCTATATTGGGATGCCCTACAGTCTATTAGATTTTTTTTCACCTGTTGTATTGACCAGCAAGCAAAAAAATGAAGTATTTTCAGTCTTAGAACACAGTAGTACTTTAAAAGCTTCCATGCATATTGAATTGTTATTACCTGCTGAGCTGTTTTGCTTTTAGGTTTCTCTTTCTTCTCCTTCTGAGAAGTGGACGTGGAGGCAGCAGCGCTTTGAGCCGCGTTGTTGGCGTCCACCGCTGGTACATAGGCCTGCTTCTCCCCGTCCCAGTACAGATACTGCTGAGTCTGGGAATTGTAGTAGTACTACAGAAAAACAATATTATTTAGAACCCTCTACATGCACTCAGATGAAATACAGTATTGCCTTGTTGAAAAGCGCATGGCATACGTACATGTGTGTTTGGGTCATAGTACAGGCCAGTACTGGGGTCATAATAATACCCGGAAGACTCATCGTACTGATAAGATGAAGTGTCTGGGACAGCTAGAGGAAACGAAGATGGCAAAAGAATCAGAAACATGTAGCATGTCTTATGATGTGATGACATTGATTTAGTGATCTGTTCTTACTGGCTTGGTTTTCCTGAGAGGTAGCTGTTGCTGTGCCGGTTGCTGCAGCCGATGCCGCGACTGCAGAGGATGAAAGGGTGGCAGCAGCTGCGATGGGCTGAGCTTTGCCGTCAATCTGCAATACCTGACAAAAAAATGGGTTATAATGAGATTAGAACGATCATTACACTAGCACAGTGGTTTTCAAACCCCTCAAAGATATTTCTAGCACTTTTGCTGCAATGTCAAAGCTGCTTGTTTTCTATATTTGTTTTGTTTACGGAAACTAGGAGTGGCAATACATTAAAATAATTATAAATAAGTCCATCTAATAAGTTGCAGAAGTTTCAATAATTGAATGGGGGGGATGGGGATTTTTTTTCTAAACATTTCTTGGAATCAGCAGTTGAAATCATTTAGGGAAAATCTGATATTGGAATAGAGCTACTTTCACCCAAGTTCCCAGGTAAGCTGTGAGTGGCTCGTGATTACTGGTTATTTAAGAATGTTAACATTAAACAAGTATCAATTGTCAATGTTCATATAAGTAGAAACACTTATATTCATTATTAAAAATGACTGTCTACTATTTCCATGACTTATTCCAAGTTTAGAGAAAACACCCTAAAACACCAATAAAACGCTGTTTTCAGCTGTTTAAATTTATTTTAAAGCCCATTTTGTCTTATTTGAAATACTTTAGTCATTTTACAGTCCTTGGAAAGTTTGACAAAGCCCTCAAGTGCATCCTTGTCCCTCGTTAAGAAGCGCTGCACTAGAATCTAATAGTTAGTAATAGTAAAAGTTAACAAATATTTTTTTTTATAAACAAGTCATAGCATAAAAAGTCACCTGAGCAGCTGGCTGGCCGATGATATGAGGCTGATAGACCTGTGCACTCTGAGAGATCACCACTCCTGTAGCAGCAGGAAGAACCTTCACACCTGGAGCCGCTGCAAATCCAAACATACCAGTTTTCAACTTGGAAACGGCAAACACCACTAATTTACGTTCATAAAATAACTTGTTGTGATCTGGAAAAATCCTACTATGATTCTCCAACTAAAATAAATAGACAATGCCATGCGAACGCTACCTCCAAGTATGCCGTTAGCCTGGGAAGGGTCCACAACTCCAGCCTGCTGCTGATAGTACGCCTGGTACTCCTAAACACAACAAACCCATCTTAGCTTAGGTCAATAGCAAAACGATTTAGGCTATTTGAACGCGCTGTCATTTCAGATGGTGCAGTCAGCTGACCTGTGAAAAGGGTACATATCCCTCCTGCAGATAGCTGTATTCTGATGCCAGCTCCACACTCTGCTGAGGCTGCAAAGTGAAATACAGTCAGTTAAACCAGTCATGCATGCACAATTCTGTTTTAACAATGAGGCACGGTTACAATAAAGTTGTTCATACCTGACTAGAGGACCACTGAGCAGCTGCAATGGCTGTACTGGCAACCGAAAAAGCGCTAACACGGTTCCCATCTGGCAATAACAGGTCCCTGAGAAACAAAAAAGCATTTCAGTAAACTGAATTATTAATCAAGCGACAGCAAAAGGAAAAAATCTTCCGAGCAAATCAACCGCATGAGGATACGAGCGAGAGATGCATACTTTCGAGCACTCTTGGCATAGTCGACCCCAATAGTCTTCCCATCCAGCTTGAGAGGTGGCTGTAAGCCCTGAAGGATGGTTAGGAGCTGTGACGCTTCCTGCAAAACCACAAACATCAGAACATGCTAAAATTGGACAAAAGTACATGCAGGTTTAATCTTATTGATTATCATTCATTTTACACAGGTTTCCCCTTACAAGATCAATCTCTCTCTATTTGTTTAAGATGATCTTTGGAACAAAAGAGATTTGTATAGACTGAGGAAGGGATAAAACAGGTACCAAAGGAGAGGCAAGTTGGACGAAGGCAAACCCTCTGTTCTGGCCCGTCTGTTTGTCCTTAATGAGGCGGATGTTGCCGGGCGAGAGGTTGGCATAGGGGGCGAGTGCCGTCAGAATGGCTTCAACAGTGGAGTGAGGGGCGATGTTTCTCAGGATGATGGCTGTCACAACATGCAAACATAGTGTTAATGCAAAACAAGTACTGAAGAACACACTACTACAGGTCATACCAGTATCAGCTAACATTAGCATTTCAATTATCAGCATCAGCCTACACTGGATAATTTTAGAACACAATTATATGCAATTGACATTTTAGATAATATTTTTTGGTGCATCCCTAATTCAGAGGTGATATTTATGGAAAAGTGCTCACTATCGCCATAATAATCTCCGCTGGGTTGGGTGTCTGTGGTTCCTGTGGTGCTGCTACACTCAGAATCTGAAAAGAAGCACAAAGAATAAAAGCACACTGAGTTTCTTTAAACACAGAAGCCTGATACAAACCACATCACTGAAAGAGCCCCACACAAAGGCTATGGGCAGGTTATTATACATTGTCCCTACAATCCCAGAGTGACACTGTCCTCAGTCAGAATGAGTGTTATTTTTTTTTTTATATTGGCATTAAGCAAGCAGGTAGTGTAAACCAATAATATGAGTACTTACTTTGCTCTATTACACATTTTAATGCCTGATTTGACTAGCAAGCATATAAAACACTTAAGTGGAGCCATAATATAAGCTACCAACTATATAAAAAAAAAGCAAATTCCAGCTATCATGAGTGATTAAAAATAATTAATTACTATTATATATTAGTTTGGAACACTGTACATGATTACACCCCCATAAACATCTCATTAGTTTAAAAAAAAAAAAAAAAAAAAAAAAAAAAAAAAAGGCTCCAAGGACATGACAGTGTTTGACTGGACCATCCGGATGGGTGCACACAGCGGTTTCCTGCTCAGGGAGCTACTTACCCACTTTAGCTGCGCCACACCTGAAGCACTTCAGCCTCCTCCGGAAATTGTAAAGGCCACACTGAAAGCAACCGGTCATAGTGTTTTAATTGACACTTCTGCTATGGGGCACCAGGTAACAAGCACACTAGAATGGCTTGAACACTTACTGTAATGGACATCCACCAAGTGGACCATTTGAAAAACTGAGATGCTACATATATAACTAATTTTCCAAAACAAAGCTTAGGTAGGGATATTTTGACAACATTTCTAAGACCTTAGATGAGTCATTTATTTGCTACAGTATCCATCATTTATTTTAATGTAAAATACAACAATAACAACTATACCATAGATTAACACTACCGGTCATAAAATTGGTGTTAGAGATTTATTAATGTTTTTGAAAAAAAAAAAAAATGAAAAAAAACTCATGCTAAACAAGGCTGCATTTATTTGATCAAAAATACAGCAAAAATTATAATATTGTGAAATATTATTACAATTTAAAACATCCTTTCTATTTGAATATATTGTAAACTGTAATTTATTCCTGTGATGCAAAGCTGAATTTTCAGCATCATTACTCCTGTCTTCAGTGTCACATGATCCTTCAGAAATCATTCTTTTCTTATTTCTTATTATTATCAATGTTGAAATCAGTTGTGCCACTTCATATTTTTGTGGAAACAGCAATACATTTTTAGGATTCTTTCAAAGTTTATTTGAAAAAGAAATCTTTTGTAACATAGTAAATGTCTTTACGGTCACTTTTGGTCAATTTAATGCAACCTTGAGGAACAGAAGTATTCGTTTTCTTTTCCAAAAGCAAAAAACGCTGAACCAGAATCTCTCAGTTTCTCAGCTGAAAGATTTAAAAAATATCTAATAATGAGATTTCAGAATAAACCGGAACAATACTCAACATGAAACCTTGTTTCAAAAGTTCAAAATCTTGAGAAGCCCATGAAACTTACTGAGTTGCAGAGCCAGTCCTCAAACTTGTGACGGTTGTTGCTGTAGTGCATGGCAACAGTCTTGCCTTGAATGGACAGCAGTTTCTGGAAAAGGAAGAAAGGGTTTGGTTATTTCATCTCTTACAAAGGTTTAATCTCAGCCCAAGAACAACCACATTAGCCACGAGGGTTTAGGGTGAGGATCGCCCGGAAGGGTTTAATGTGTAAGATGGTGTGTGTTTGGGACCCGAGTGTCCGGATGGGGCCGGAACAGAGTGTAAAAAAACAAAAGTCACTCCTTTCTTAAACGGGATGGGGGACTTTCAAGATGAAGCATAGGCTTACCACATTTACTCTTTCTGTGCAAAACAACTAATTACTATTAAAAACTGCTCATGTATTTTAGTGATGTCCATGAAGTGGGATGTTAAATACAGCACCAACAATTCTACTTCTAGCCTAAAAACCTAACATCACTTATGAAAAAAAAAAAAAAAAAAACATTTTTTAAAGTATGATGACAGCATTGACAAAAATTGTGGCTTAAAACCCATTTGAGTCATTCAAGTCACACCTGAAATGTATTATGTACTACCCTTTTATAAAATCAGTGATTATTTTACCCGTGCTAACAAACAGAGTTCTGGTAAAGTTAATAACATGAAGCCAGAGTATCCATAAAATGGCTCTTCTATGTTTTGGTCACACCTTGCCTTCAAAAACAGCGGCTTTGGTCCATTTCTGTCCATATAGTCTGCTGGGGCAGCAACTTTGTTTTTTGTTTTCCTTCCATTTATATTTTCTATTTAATTTGCATTATTTCCCCAGGGCAAAAGCTAGACTTGGTGATTAGGAAGCAACCTGATTGGTCTCCATCCATCGGGTAGCATCTTGCAAGTGATAAAACTCCACGAAGGCGAAACCTCGGCTTATACCTAGAGAGGCATTCAGATATACAGACGGGAGGCGTGTTAGTTTATATGGTTCAGTGGTACAACATTCAAACTCTGTCACAAACTGCTTCGTGACCCCCTTGACCCGGAGAGGCCAAAGAGATGTAGGGGGGTAGCCTGGAAGCTTTTACCATAGCAACAGCAGCTTATAATATTCTAGCTGTTGGTCTACCACGCTGAATCAATAATCAAAACAAAGCAAACAGTCATAAACATAGCTAGTATTAACAAGCAAATAATCTTTGAGACAGATGCTGCTATCAGATTGACTTTGGATGATCTTTAATATGTTTGTACTTAAACAAGATAAAGAAGCTACATGACTGCATCTATGTTCATGAAACTTCAATTGGCATAAATAAAACTGCCAATTTTGAGCCATACAAAACCCAGACAAAAACTTACCTCCAAACATTTATCAAATGTGCAACCATTTTTATTTAACTCAGTAGTCTGAAAGGGTAAAACTGGACATATAACATGTTGCTATGGCAAAAGGCGTTTGAGCAGAAGCAGGTTGGCCCAGTGGACACAGGTTTGTTTGGGATAGGAAGGATCCGTGGTACATCAGTCTCACCTGTTCTCTTTTTCATCAGCCTCACGTCCATTGGCTTTGGCCCCTCCAGCTGCTCAATGGCTGATCGAATCTGTGGATTACAAAGAAAAAGTCAGATCAAGTTTGCTAGTTTGTTAGCTAAAACCAAGCCAGCGTCTATTTCGACTTTCATAGTGAAACCCAGGATCAAATTTAAAACTAAAATCCTTATGATGCATTTTTAATTCAGAAAATAATTATTTTAATCGTGACAAACACTGGTTGGAATTTACACCTTTTATTTGCACTTGATTTTTAATATATTTATTAATATAATTTCATATTAATTATGTTGACTGATTTATTTTTTTATTATTATTTATTGATTCCATGCCTTGAATATTTACTGAATAATTTTGTTATTTTTAAATCTGGGCCTGACAAAAAAAATAAA
The DNA here is from genome assembly GCA_027422415.1 of Schizothorax lantsangensis. Taxonomy (NCBI): domain Eukaryota; kingdom Metazoa; phylum Chordata; class Actinopteri; order Cypriniformes; family Cyprinidae; genus Schizothorax; species Schizothorax lantsangensis. The sequence goes on along the minus strand of CM049853.1, from coordinate 4,433,355 downwards.
AAATATTATTATTATTAATTATACTTAAAGCAGGAATTTTCCATGCAATTTCAGAAAACTCCCTGATATATTCAGGTTTTCCAATACTGTGGAAACCTTATAAGACGCTGCTTTTGGGTGGGGGAGACAACAACATCTTACATCTGCCTCTAAAGTGTTCATGGGCAGACCCCGGAGCATGATGGTCTTGCTCTCCTTCTCGTCAGCTGGGTCTCCTCTGTAATCATGCTCAGAGTAATCACCATCCGAGTGGTGTCCTTCATCAGACCCATCACTGCTGCGCCGCTTCCTCCCTCGCTGTGACACCAGTGAGATTTGGCAATGTTAGCATCATTGTCATATCAAAATATCCAATAAACACATACATACAGTGCACAGCATAAATGAGTACACCCCCTCTGAATAAATATAAAATATGTATTTTCTTAATGATCACAAATATAATTCATGGAAAGATGGCAAAATTGAAATGTATTAAACTATACTTAATAAAAACGACAAAATATATGCCACTTTTCTGTAAGATAAGTAAATTAGCCAATTTAGTTAAAATGAAGGACTGCAGAAATGAGTACCCCTAGTTTATCGAAATGTATAATATTCAGTACCAGTATGTCTCCAGAACTTTAAGTATACTGCTCTGACCCTTCTTGGCATGAGTGTACAAGTTCATGACAAATTTTCACATCGTCCTGTTTAACTCCTGAAGGACGACCTCCTTAAATGTCTGGTCTTTAATGGGGAGTTTTGCTCAGCTCTCTCTACAGAATCCCCCACAGCTGCTCAAGAGCGATAAGATTGAGTGAAATACTTCACTGAAGGATTTTCCCTTGGGAGAATTAATATCTTCATTGTCATGCGAAAAAATGCCCAATAATGCGGGAATAGGGGAGGATAGCATCTTCTGTTTCAAGTTTTTGTATTCCATCACACAGGTGTGTGAATTCATGACACGTTGATAAAGCACAACTCCCTCATACCTTCAGCACGCATCATCCCTATATAAGGTTTACTACCACTGAACGTCACTGTGGGTACAAGCACTCTCATGTACTCCTCCTCTACAACAACAGAACATTTTTGATGCTTTTGGATCCGAAATGATTGACTTGGTCTCTTGAGACCAGAGTATGGATTCCGAAGTCTCTATTTTGTAGATATGGGCCTGGAAGAGGTTAAATGAGTTTATTGTGCTTTGGCACAGTGGGTAATTCTAGTGGTGACAACAACCATGCATGTCACTTCTGCAGCTGCGTCAATCTGTGAGATAAAGTGTCTCTTTTTATAGTTTTGCCGGCTCTGAAACTTGCATGCATTTCTCCTGCTCTTTTTCTAGCAAAAATTGATCATCACTAATGAAAACTTAAAGTAAAGACCTGTTATTTCAGGAGCCTGTCAAAGTCATTTTTTTGAATGTCGGTGCTATTAGCTAAATTTTCACACTTAAAATAATAATTTGTTTCCTCTTGTACATTGCCTCTTTTATGCTAAGAAATAGGTCAACTGGCACTTCTCTCACAAGTGGTTCCAATGCTGCCAGCATTAAGTCTGATATGATTCAATGGGCTATGTAACACTTTTAATTGTCAGGAAATGACTTGTCTTTAAAAGTTTTGGTTCATAACTTACCTGTTGACAAAAATCCTTAAACCTATACACTTTTTTTTTTTTAGTAACTTTCAGGAGGGTGTACTATTTTTGCACCAACATTTTATCACTTTGTAAGAAAATTTATTTTGCTGAATAATTTTGACTTCTTCTTTGGTATTGATAAGCAGCTTGATGGAACTTACATTTCCAAAGAACCCTAACATTATCTAAGTAAAGAGTATTTGCTGAATTTGTTAAGTTTTAGAGGGGGTGTACTCATTTATGCTGTGCACTGTATATCGGTAGTCCTCACCTCTGGACTGTCCCTGCTCCAGTATCGATCACCTCTGTCAATTCGTTCACCATCGTAGCGGTCACTTCTGCGATCTTCACTCCAGCGATGCGAGTCGTATCCACGGTCATCACGATCTCGTCGGTCCCTGCGGTCATCATCACGAGACTGTTCAGAGCCGTACCTGCCACTGCGTTCTGTACGGCCAATCCTAGTTAAAACAATATTTAATGAACATTGTTAGGATGTCAAACATTTAAATTAGGTTACAGCAACTCTACCTAAATATAAAACCTTCATGAATCATAACACACTCACCGTTTATCTACACCCATCTTTGTTTCTCTATATAAGGCCTGTTTAAAAAATATATATATATATTAGTCAATATCTATTGAATACATAACACATAAAATATATCAATATATAACAATATTAGTTTGTTGCACATTATCACACATGACATTATAAAGCCTTGTGTTTGAATGACTTGGGAGCTTAAAAAAATACAAATTCATTGTAAATAAATTCCACGGTACATATCAAATTACCATTTGATAAGATTACAATACTTTTGTAAATGAAATGCTATGATACTTCTATAAGTTGTATATAACAGGACAAGACTGAATGCATTCCAATGGCGCGGTATTTACTTGGTAATTCAATGTACTTCAAAGAATACTCCATGGTACATGCCCATACAAGATACGTTATATGCCATTTCCATGGTACAAGACATGTCTAAAAAACCGCATGGTAAGTTAGTAGTATAATAATATGTTTTGTTCGTGTGGTCTCCATTTTCGTTATGTGAGAAGTTCAGTGAGCTAACGTTGCAGGAAGACGCTTCAAAATGGAGACCGTGTCGTCGGGTTGTCGTTGAAAAAGGCGCAAAACACGCACCAAAACAACGAAAACTTACCAAATATATTTCAACGAAGCGTTGAAATGAAATATTTCTCATATATTGAGAAATCTAACGACTGCTAGCAGATCCCTTCTCTACGAAAGATCACACTCTTCGTCAGGTCATTCGATGTCATCTGCAGCTAAAATGGTCTATAAGCTTCTCCTTCCCAGAATGCCTTTAGGTGAGATGGCGTGTTTTTGCTGTTGCATGATGGGAAATGTAGTTTCTTTTAGCCGTTTTCGTCGACCTCTCTACTCTAATCATGCCAATGTGTGACATTTGGTTAGTTAGAGAATAACGAACAGTTTGACTAAATGAAACCCTTAAAGTATGTATTATGGTGATTTTATTAATAAAATATATTTCACATTTATATTTTAATAGGCTATATGAAGAGTTTATTTGCAAAACCGGATAACTCCGTTTTTGAAAAAAATTCAACAATCATGTTTTTTACTATGTTATCATGTTTTATTGTGTTTTATTGAGTTAACTAGTATTTGTTAGTTGTTGTTTTTTTACCTAATCAGAATAACCCAACTGCAGTTTGATTGAGATTAATTGGAATGTAGGCTACAATGAAAAAACATGATTTTTGAAAATTGAGTTATCTGTTTTTGCAAATTAACTCTTCATATTATTAAAATATAGCCTATATGCGTTTTTCTTGTTTTATAAGTTTATAACAAAAAACAAACAAACATAGCCTAGCAATACCATTTTTGATCATGTATTATGAAATATCATGCTTGGTACTGAGTTAAGAGAATTACGCAATTACATTTCATATTAATTACGCATAGAAAGCGATCACACCTGCTCAGAGAAACTACCAACACAAGAAAAAACACTCCTGAAGGTGTGGTTTCTCTTGAATTCTGTAGAAGTTGAATCGATTCGTTTCGTTCAATAGGCTATAGGCTATGTGCCCCATAAAACATTTCTCTTATTCTTTTGAATCATTATTCAAAAAAATCCCCAGAAGTAAAAGTTTACGTTAATTTTGTGTTAGCGGAAATATGCTGTTTACCGATGAGGTTACATAAAAAAAATCAATAAAATAAAAATACTGTGTAGTTTGTTTCACATCTTTGCAGTCGAATCGGTTCGTCTGAATCATTGAAAGCAAGCGATTCTCTAAAAGATTCGGACGTAACCTTCTTTACCAGCTACTGGAGAGTCCAGTGCACTTTGTACTACTACTGCTGGAATCAAAGATGGGACACCCAAGAACAGAGGCTGCACTCTTCAAGACCATGATAAAGAAGAAGACACTTGAAACTGCCGAGAGAGGAACATTTTGACATTTTTGTTACATAACGCTCTCATATACAGACAATTTTAACGCACCCGGATTCATCAGTTGATGAGGAGGATGATGGTCAAGAGAGAATGACAGGTGAGTAACACTCCAGCTAGATATGGATAATATCAGTCATATTGAGCTTCATATTTTGATATTAATTTAAAAAATAAAAAAGTACAGTGAGGGTATGATTTAATAGTTCTGAAATTAATTTACAATATTTGCAGGGTTCTTCCAGTGGTACGTTTCAGTAATATTTATTTTGACCTTTTTGTACAGTGGTACGTCTTTGACATCCAATATGCTCGAGTAAATATGGTGACCAAAAAGTTTATTTTGGATTTGCACTATGGTAGTACCTTAGAATTCTTAGAAGAACCTTAAATACTACTATTTCAGTACCGTGGTATAAATTAAAGTATCAACTATTTTACCATTTCTGCACCATAGTACCTCCAGAGTACATTTGTGTAAAGAATTATCATGGTAAGTTTTGAAAAATATGCTGATACCTTTAGGTGCTTTTAGTGTAAGAGTTGGAAAACTTGTTAGAGTTGTTCCGTTAGTTATTCCAGTGAAGAGCTTTAGTGTATTTATCCAGTACAACATTTTTTTCAATAGCATAACCAGACCAGTTAAGTTACTAACAGAAAATTGGTTTATTTGTCACATTAATAATTAACAATGCCATTCTTTATGCAGAACAACAGCCCTGTTTTGTTTTTCAGGTGTATATTTATTTACAGCCGTCGTTTGAATATTGTTAGTGTGCAACTGTTTTCATTTCACTCTCTGAATATTCTTTTGCATATGTTTTGCATATGAACTATGGATGGGACTACTGGAAACAACAGACTTCTTGATAAAATAACGATATTTGGGTAGTCAAAAAAAGATTAACCTTATATATAGACACAAAAAGTATTATATTTCCTTTTCCCTTTTTAAAATAATAATAATCATAATAGTTTTAATCCCCTTTTTGAAGTTCACTTATGCAGTAAATTGATTTTTTTATATTCATATACTAAATTGTTACATACATTAATATAAACTATTAAATATAAAACTCCATTAAAAATTTTACAAGATTAGAAATATTGTGTATAAAAAGATGAAGTAAAGCATATTATGCTTATGCTACCCTGCTGTCTGTGTATTAAACCTCTATGGCAATGTGCATTTTTAACCTGAAAACCAAGGGGAGTTTTTAAACCCCTGTTTTAAATAAAACATGTCTTTTTCCTGGTTTAGTAAGCTATTGTTGAGCAAGGGCTTAACTGTAATACTTATCACTTTCTACTGTCATTTCTTCATCACTTTATCAGCATGCTCAGACTTTTGTGGTGCGGCCACACTAGACTCGCATGCATTGGGAGCAAAAATGCAAGCACATGCAAAGAGTTTTGTCAAATCTGCTGCAAACAACAGTTCAAGTTGGGTGACCTGCACATTTGCCTAGCCAAAAGATGCTTGACCAGTACAGATTGACCTCATGGCTCAATAATGTTTGCTGAAGGAGATTTGAACATTTCAAATTTATTTCTTGTGTTTTATGAATTATTAAAACCATAAACCTTAGAGCATAACATCTTGTTGTAGCTGATATTCATTTGAGAATATGAAGTTATTTTGCATGCTTAAAGCGTGCCATGAGTCATGACTGTGCTTTTTCTGATCGCAACACAATTGTTTAATTTCTAATTGTTATTCTTTTTGCCTCCAGCTCCTGTGTTCACATCGGTAACGCCATCATGGCTCAACGTCACCCAAGAACCTGACATGAATCAGACTTGTGAGGAAAGTGAAGATTTCAAATATTTGGCGTACAAAGTCACGTACAGTGTCGTATTCCCGATTGGATTTATCAGCAACTCTGTGGCTTTGTTTGTGTTCCTGCGTCGCACTCCAAAGAAGTCGGCCAACACTGTATTTATGACTAACTTGGCTATTTCAGATGTTTGCTTCTCCTTGACGTTGCCCTTCCGTCTGGTCTACTATTTTAGGGGCGGTCAGTGGGATTTTCCAGACTGGTTTTGCCGCTGGTGTGTATTTTCTTTTTACGTCAACCTGTACACAAGTGTATTGTTTCTTACAGGTCTTAGCGTACTACGGTACATCGCTGTAGTTCACCCCATTCGCAACAGGTCCCTGGTTTTGGTGTGGAGAGCCAGAGTATCATGCTTTGCGATCTGGATTTTTGTGGCCTTCTTGTCAATGCCATTCCTCTTGACAGGTACTACACTGCGGCATAACAAGATACGTTGCTTTGAACCGGGGACCATCAAGTCATGGAATCGCATATATAGCTTGAACTACGTGGGGGTTTCACTTGGATTCATCATTCCGTTCATTATAATTCTCGTCTGCTACGGATGCATCATCTGCAAACTCATCAAAGGACGAAAACTCGGTAATCGAAGGGGAAACACCCGCCGACGCGCGGTGTATTTGATCGCCGTTGTCCTGAGCACATTCCTGCTGTGTTTCCTACCATATCACGTCGCTCGGACGGTCCATCTTTATGCCAAGGTTTTAAATGAGAGCTGCCCGGTCATTGAGTTCCTCGTGAAAGTTCTGGTCATCTCGTTGTGCATGGCGGCGTCCAACAGTTGCTTCAACCCCTTGTTGTACTACTTCGCAGGAGAGACATTCCGCACGGCCATCCGTAGAGTGTCAGATCGAAGGACTTTTGGTTCATTCAGCAATAGTGGTGTTAATCAGTCTTTTCGACATCGAAGCAGCTTGCAGAGGTCAAGGCGCCAAGGCTTCACTTCTGTACACCAAGACTGTCTGCCCTGCTCCTGCCAGGCCATGAACGAAAAGAAACCTGATGGGTGCAAGTGTGACAAGCAATGCAAACAGTCTGACTCTGAAGAAAAGCAAGTCCATGATGATGATTTGCAGGAGTAAAAGATAGTTGCATTTGATGAAAAGGAAGAAATCTGTGTATAGAATAGAAATGTCTTTATTGTTGTCTTGAAAATGTGAACCTATTGCATCCCGGTTGTTTTTCCATTTCCTTTTTTGAAGTTCTAAACTAAAAGACTGAGATGTGAAAGATGTGCATTAGATAAAATGTGGGTGAATCTCACACAACCTCAGAAATGGGTCATATTTAGATTTATGCATTTGGCAAATGCTTATATCCCAAGAAAACTGCATCCTGGACATGTTCTTGCAAGATTCATCCGGGTACACTCTTAAACATAATGTGGGTTTTACAGCATTGCCAAAAGGTTTTTTGGGAAATCAGAAGGGTTCGAAATGGTTAAAGGGGTCCTATTATGCTCTTTTACAAAGTCTTGATTTTGTTTTGAGGGTGTACTAGAACATGCTTTCATGCTTGGTGGTTCGAAAATCGCATTATTTTTCACATAATTTACATTATTACAATACCTTTCTCCCCAGCCTCACACAAACGGCTCGATTAGTTCCGGGTTTGATGAAGGCCCGCCTTCCGAAAAACTAAATGTGTTGTGATTGGTTAGCTGTCCCAGTGCGTTGCCCCCCCCCCCCGCCCCCCGCCAACCATTCAAATTTCCATAGGCGGGATTTACAATTTGTGATGTCACAAATACAGGAAAACAACTTTGTAGTCCAAATGAGCCTTTCGTTGTAGATCTTGAAAAGGGATTTTTTTTTAACGAAATATCTCCCTTTGGAGTGAACTTTGAGATTTGTAACTTTGTAGATCGTTTTATGCCCAAACATACACACTACACACTGACTAAAATTCAAAAAGTGAAAAAGCATAATAGGACTCCTTTAAAGAACCATTTTTGGTTTCCCAAATAACCTTTTAGTAAACAGTTCTTCAAAGAACCATTTTTTTTTCTTAATGTGAGGAATATTGAATAATCTAAAGAAACTTTTTACACCAAGTGTTCTTCATGGAACCATAAATGCCTGTGATAGCGACCCAAGCGGCGCAATGATACAATACCGAAACTGGTGTCCGAGATGTTGTTTAATAAAAACAGGATGTGCAAATTAAAACAGGTGTTAAGAGCATAAGTAAACCAAATGTTATTATTAAACAGTCTTATAAGACGTTTCAATCTAACGCAGAGTGCATTTTCCCGTTCTGTTGGGCTACTTTTCTATTGTTTTTCTATGTAAACAAGCGCTAGATGGCCACTTGCTCCACTGCGCTCGTGTCTTGATCAAATATGTCACGTCTTTTTCAGAGTTTCATGCAAAACTTGGCACTCAAGTAAAGGAAGTTAAAGTTGTTGTTTTTTAAGCATCTTTACATCTCTCACAAGTTACACAATCCGTCCACTATCGCTCCCTACCTTACATACATATATTTATTGTTCTATTTTCAATAGAATTAACCCCTTCTTTAGAATAAATACCTAAAATGAGGATTAAGAAAAAGAGTTATCACAAATATCAATATATAACACGGATAAAACATTTGTAGTTTTGCACATAATAAGCGCTCTACCTTTAAGACCACGCCCACCCTGGTAAAACACAGAACGGTATAAACACAGTAAAACATGGTAATGGAAGAAAGAAACTGTCTAAAAGTGCATAACCTATGTTTTATCACAAACTAGCAAAGCTTATTCAAGAAGATACTTTCCGTTGTTTCTAGAGGACATTATTGTAAGATACAGAAATCATTGTTCCTTACAGGAAATAAAAGACACAAATGATATCTTTTCAGTATCTGAATCCCAGAAATGATTGACTAGACAGCAATGAGGTTAAATGGGGAGCAAATGGAGACGTTTGCTGAGATTTCTTTCTTCTCAGATAAACATCTCATGTGTTTCTCTAGAGTTTCAGAAGAAATCTCAAAAATGGCTCAGATTTAAAAACCTGTAATCAAAAGTCAGACATCTGGATATGAGCTTGAGCATTTCCCATCACATTCTTCCAAGACTGAAATATCTGATGTGTTTTATTTTTTACTGTATGACAACAGTTGAGTCGTTTATGTCATTTCGTTCTGTCATGTCGTTTATGAACTCCCCTAAGCTATACATTTGAACAGTTTATTCAAGTTGCAGTTTTAGTCAAGTTTCCAGGCAAGCAGAAGGTGTTTTCAACGCAGCTTGTGCTGCTGATCGCACCACTGAAACCTTTATCTGCATTTATCAGAAATGATTCATTGCGGTCATTATATCACTGGATCATATCAATTCTGAAGATGAGAATTCCAAACCTTCAAAGAAACATTCTATCCCAAAAAACAACAGCTAGGCCTACATAAAAGACCATGGGTATAGTTCCGGACCTTGATTCTGATTGGTTGAGCCGCGTTCAAAGCTGTTGTAAATTACACTTCTGTATGTTGCTCGGCAACCACTTTGTTGCAACCACAACCGTTTCTGAGGAACTACATTTATTGGCGGAAGAATAATGTTTTTATTAATATCATTACATTTTATTTGCTTTGTTTTATTTTGTGAAACCTTGCTACATATATGGAATAACATTTTATAAAAGCAATAAGCCCCGTGAAGCCGTGGTTTACAGTGAATTTATAACAGCTAAGTGCCTAACAACGCCCCCTATCTGTGATAAATTCACTGTAAACCACGGCTTCTTGGGGCTTACTGCTTTAATCTGTTACCTCTTCGAGAGGACATTCAGTGGAACATTTGGTGGAATTTGGCTGCAGCTCCAGGTAATGTGATTGAAGACGGGAAGAGTGTGTAACTATGTGATTGCACTGACTGCTTCTAAGTACCAAGATAATAAGGTTAATCAGTCTTTAAGCCTGCATTATATATTTCTTAGAAATTATATCTGCTGATTTGCAAACAACATTTTGCTTCCTCATTGCATAGGGCCAGTATTATCAATGCCACCTCAATGCATTCATGAAGGTATCCTACAGCACAGCTTTACTAGTTTTGTATGTTATCATTGCCATTCTTAATGTTTCATTTTATATGATGGTCTTTACTTTTTATTGTTAAACTGCATGTAAAAATTTGTTTGTAAAGCACTATGTGAAGAAGGTTGTTTATGAAGTCCGTTTTAATAAAATCACAAAAACAAAATTATTGGTCTTTACTGTTTGAACTATACAAGTGAGCTTAACAGCATGAGAATACTAGTGTACTACTTACTGCAGTATATACTGTCTCCTACTCGCTAGCTTTTAAAAGCTATACTCTGTTATTAACATTTATTCCTCTGCCAGAGTCACTAAACTCAGAATCTGTGACAATCCTACAGACAACCATTTGAAACCTTTAATGTAGAGTAATGCATTCTGTGTCCCAATTTGCTTTTAAATGAAGTGGGCCATTTTAGTAAATGCATATGGGAAGTAATTAGCTGGTATTTGATTTTAACAGCATAATCACAAGTGTGATTGTGTCTCATAAACTCATTTGTTTCTGAAGGAAGTCACTGCTAAACTGAGGCATCTTTATACACATGGACTAGCCTGCATACTTTTCCTAAGAAACAGGAATAGATCTGCCAGATAAGGTATAATTGGCCCAAAATCATTTCCTTTGGAGAAAAGGAGGAAAAACAACACACCAGAAAGAGAAAACAGATATCTGACCGAGTTATCGAGGCACGTGTACTCATCTAAACATTCTCGACCACCTAAGAATGTTGCATTGAAAACTATTTATTAAAAAAAACATTAATAAAAGCACTAAAATATGCATGCAGTCTTTCTACACTAGACACATGAGAGTCATGATGACATGATAGCATCATGTTTTTGACTACATATTCATGTTATAATTATCTGCAATTACACCATGTTTCTTAGCCGTTCTGATGTTCGGTTTCAAAAACAGCTGAACTTCTGTACAATTTCTGCATGCTTTTATGCACTGAGTTGCTGCCACGTGATTGGCTGGTTAGATATTTGTATTAACAAGCAGATGTACCTAATAAATTCTAAGGTTTTATGATGTTTGTCTGCTTTTCCTGAAGATAACTGCTGACTACTGCATAATAAGTGATAACAATGAGCCGCTTGTATAAAACCCACAAAGAATAGATTGTTGTAGATACATGTTCAAAGACCCATTCACATGCAAAATTAGCAATTGTTTTCAAATTCATAAGCCCATTATGTATTTATGGATTCATTTCAGAGCAATACCAGCCCCCCTTAAAGGGACAGTTCCATCAAAAATACAAATTCTCCCTCATATTGTTCAAAATCTGTATGACTTTTTTCTGCAGAACATTTTTTTTAAATAAATTATTTTAAGTCCATTCAATGAAAGGTAATGGAATCCAATGTTATTTGGACACAAAAATCTTCAAAGCATCTCTTTGTGTTCCACAGAAGAAAGAAACTTTTTATTTCCTTTAAAGGAATAGTTCACTCACACAAAAAAAAAAAAAAAAAAAAAAAAAAAAAGACATTTAGCTAAAAATGTACTCTCACTCAGGCTATCCAAGATGAGTTTGCTTCATCTAAACAGATTTGGAGAAATGTAGCATTACATCACTTGCTCACCTGTGGATCCTCTGCAGTGAATGGGTGCCATCAGAATGAGAGTACAAACAGCTAAAAAAAACCTCACAATAATCCACACCACAACAGTCCATCGATTGCTAAGTGAAAGCTGCCTGTTTGAAAGAAACAAATCTATCATTAAGATGTTTTTAATGTCAAACCATTGCTTCGGGCTAAAATATGGGTCTATAATCCAAAATAATGCTTTCTCTGTTATCGTCCTCTCACATCAAAATCCACCCACGCATTTGTTTTGGACTATTTTTGCTTGTAAACGGTGCTTGATCTGTGCAGATTTCTCGCCTGATTCAGACGAGATTACTTTTTCACCGGAGGAAGCAATATTAGAGGACTCATATTTTAGTCAACTGCAAATTGTCACTTTTCACTGAACTATCCCAGATCAACATCAAGATAATTAAAAAGTTAATAACAGAACAATGTGTAGACTAGTAATCCATTAAACCAGCTCCATTTCCAGTGCAAGTCGAGGACCTGCTGAGATGATCAGCCTTCTTGACCGCTGGTTTACTCTTAAGAACAGTAACGGCCACTTACAGACTCCAGTTACTGAACAGCACAACAAAAAAAAAGGAAACTCAAAGCATATCAGCCAAATGACTGTTAAGTGCAGTACAGAAGATGCTCTGGTTGGACGCAATGGCAATGTTTTCATTGGAACAACTTTTGTTTACACAGCCATGTTAATAGTTTATGTTTGCTTAGTACTTTTCTTTGGTTTTTGGCTAAATAGTATACATTTTGTTAGCTGTTGTTGACCCAAAGCCAGGGTTCCCACAGTGTTCGACCAATACATTTTATGACCTTTGAGGTCCTTTGTTGAGAGAATTTTAAAATTGTATATAAAGTAACTGTACTTGCAAATAAAATACATGAGAACTTTTAAGACTTTCTGCTGCGGCAAACTCTCTAGCAAAACATCAGCACATCAGAGACATCTCAAACTTGTTTTATTACATCTTAAATAACAGTACATTGTAATATAGTATCTATGTTGCATCCAGCTTTCTGTGGTACACCGACAGACTGAAATTAAATACAAAAGGTGAGATAGGGAGTGCTGAGATCTAGTTATTAATGAAGAGAGAAAATAAGGGGAATCCATTTTAATTGAACTGCAATTAATCTTTACTGGTGGCAGCACACACAAATACATCACAATTATTGTACATTATCGCAGAGAAAGGAAAAAAAAAAAACAATAAAAAAAGTCACAACTATTAAAGAAAGTGCATCTGTTTACAGTGGAAAAAGAACAGAAGACTCTGCCATGTCAGATGCCACTTCAAAACGTTTAAAGAAAAGTTTCTTCGCGATTCTCCGATTGAACGTTTTGATTTAGAAAACTCACGCAAAGGTTTTTCGAGCGTCTCAAATGGGACTTTTCGCAACCGTCGTTTTTAATTCTGGACAATTTCAGGAAGCATGGCCATGATTTACAGGTCGTCTGCAGGAAATCTATGTCGTTTCTCACACAGGTGCATAGCTTCGCCAGTAAAAGTAAAGGATGTATGCACAGCATGTCTAACATATCTAGAATCGATGCTTCAATGCTCAAAATTTCTCAGTTTCATATCGGTTTCGCCGTCCCGGTGGAGGTAAGTGGGCCTAAAGGCATCAGCGCCTGTTTAAGCAAATTCTACAGCATGCGACTACGTTAATTCATGGCAGATGAAATAAAACGCTTAACTTAAAAATTTCAGAATTATCATTATTTTCAGACATTGATTTGTACAACATTTCATTCACATAGTAGTAACTGTATTTCCAAGCACAGACAGGGCTATCTGTTCTCTCTCTGGAACTGGGCTAAAAAGAAAGAAAAGAAAAAAGGTTTCGGTTTTTCCAAGCACCGATCCCGACACCGCTGGAAAAAAAAAACTAAACACTCCCCGCCCGACCTCCCCAACGCCCGCCGACCAAAACGATACCAAAAATCGGAATTAAAGCCAAAAGCTGGAAGGAACGTATAAACATAAGACCAGAAGATAAGCTAAGGGGTTAGTCAGAACTGTTTTTAATCCGATGAAAGAGGATTCTATTTTTTGCAAGTTTTTTTTTTTTTTTGTGCATTTTCTACATTAAAATTAGCATTCAATGTGATTAACGGCATGTGCTTGGTTAGTTAACGCTTAAAACGTTAGTCAAGTTTCTTATTGTGCAAACAAAGCTGTGACGAGACTGGAAAGAAACATTAGCTAGGATATAATGCTGCATTCGCGTGCAAGTCGGATACCCATATTTACAACGGCCATTCGTAGATAAATGAAGCTTGAGTACCTCGCACTCAGAAATGGCAAAGTATTTCAAAGAGATATGGCATTTTCTTTTTTCTTTAATGACAAAGGACCAGGATTCACACTGAAAGTTAACTAATGCACAGATCAGGATTACTTCATTTTTTTCTAGAAAGCTAAGGCTGTTCTTATTAGCCGGTGATCGGCAATAGCCCAGCGATGTTAACAATCAGAACAGATCAGAGGTGAACGCTGTCTGGGGACGCCCAAAAATATGAATATTAAGCTTTCACAAGAGGGCGCGTGAACTTTACCTCTCGCTCGAGTCACGTTCATGAAAACTACACAACCTCTAGCAACCTAGTGCACACGAAAATAACAAAAAACAAAACATGATTGGCATCGTCAAAAAAGCTGCTCTTCCATCCTGGTCTAGTTTCAGCATTGTACATGACTTTTCTTGTTTTCACATGGTTTTATAACAGGATTAAAAGTTTTACTGATCAGAAACATATCATCTAAACAGAAAAAATAGGCGGGAAAAAGATCTAGAAGATGGAACTATCAGATAAAAGGAAAAAAATTTTTTTTAAATAATTTGTACAATTACACTCCAACATTTGCTTTCTAGACACATGATACATAAGCGTGGGATGATAGTGTTTTGTGTTTTCTCTTACAGGGTGACAGAATGGTCCGAGAGGGAATGCAAGTTATTCATTTGATACCACAGGAAATCTTCTTTTTTTTAAGCTGGGTGATAAAACAAATTGTGCTCTTCTTGGTGTAGGAAAGGCATTGTTTTCCCTTAGAAGTTTTATTTCTTTTCATGGTGGTGTCAGTCAGTTTTATAAGGTGTTTTGTTGTTGACGATGCTGTGAAATTTAACATTCTAAAGTTGGAATGGTCTTCCAGTCAACTTTGGAGTTCAAATGATATCTGCGGACAGATAAAAAGAGACCAAAATGATAGATATTCATAGAATGACTTATTTAGATCAGACAACTCCATATAATTCTGCGTTATAAATACACAAGTTAAAACATAACGTTCCCATTATACTGCAAGAAATTAACAAGCAAAACTATTTATTTAGAAATAAATGTTTGGATAACAGATAATCTTATTTGTAAATTGAATTGTGAAACTACATCATAAAAAAAGAAAAGAAAAAACTAAAGTTGAAAATCAAATAGTTATTGAAGTATGCCTTTCTACTTCAAAATGTCATGTTTAATAAAAAAAATTGCACCTTCTTTGAAATTATTTGTACAATTTATTAACAATTCTTGAGTGAATTTTTTCAAAGTAAATCTGAAACTAAAATAACTAAGAAAAACAACAATAAAATATTATGATTGATTGTTCATAATTCAGCACCATACGAACTACCACAGTTATACTGATGGTAAGAGACAAGTGAAAAATAAAATAAAAAAAAGTATAAATTAAAATGTAATATTACAAAATGTATATTTATATCAAAATTTAATCGTAACTTTATTTAAATATATATAGATAAAAATATTTAAAAAATATATACAAAATATAAAAAAAGTGGCCATTTGACAAAAACCCGCCTACTGATCTTCACTAACGTGTGGCCAAAAATAGCAGAAGGTGATACAAGGACACATTTAAATGGCATGTAAAACACACAAAGTATCTTGTTTGACATTAGGTTGTGCTGGAAGAGGCTGACTCTTACTGTATTGGACATGTTGTATTGAAAGCACCTTCAGTGTTCAGTTCCAGATCTTGAGGAAGCTGTCCCAGGACCCTGTAGCCACTGCCATACCGTCATCGGTTACACCCAGACAGCTAACTCGGTTGTCGTGGCCGGCCAGCACACCTGAAAAAGTCCAATTGTCAGTACATAGTGTTTTATTCACAACTTTGAAAAATCATTTTTTACAATGATTATTGAAGTATATTTTACAAGAAAACACCATTTCAGTTTTTCTACTTGAAAATGTTACTTACCATTTCTTTGTCATTAATGGTTAAATTTACTAGCAATCTGAGTGAAAATCGTTTCTACACCAATTTTTTTAACGGAAAGGAAGAACAGCATTTTTGCAAAAGTGACTAGCTTAAAGTCTCATTTGTACACTTCAAATTTTTTGAAGTTTAAAATAAAACAGATTATTGTAGTACATTTGACAAGTATTTACCATTTTAGTTTTTTTTTACTACTTTACAATTTAATGTTTAATTCAGTGTGTTCCTCGCTGCTTCTTTGTAATTGTAAAATTTACTAGCCAATTATGAGTGAAAACTTTGCAAATGCTTTTTTTATATATTATATATTATATATACACATACACACATATACATACATATATATATATATATACACTAGGGCTGCCACTAACGACTATTTTTATTTCAATTAATCTATCGACTAATTTATCGATTAGTCGATTAATCTAAACGATTAATTTCCCCCCAAAAAATACTTAAGAATATTTTATTAAACCAAATTAAATCCAAATTTCTATGAAATCCTTTTTTAAAGCAAAAGTAAAGTGCAACATAGAGTTCAAGAAGCAAGAGTCCATCTCATCTCAGTCCAAATCAAAATCAGTTCAGTGTTATAGTGTACACATAAAGACAACATATACGTGTTCTAGTCTAATAATAAAATTATAATCAGTATTTGAAATAAAGGAGTATTTACCAGAAATATTATTTACCAGAATTTATTTAGGAGAAAACGTAAATGTGCAGTATTTCTGAAAAATAAAAAAGAAATAAAAATAATTAAATGGAACCATTAAAATGGAATCCAGAAAATAATGGAAAACAGAATTTGGTGCAGATAAAACTGTAAAACTCAATTAATTAGACAGGCTTTTTGATTAATAAAATTTAATTTAACCATTAAAACAGAGTATAGAAAAATGAAAATGGAAAAAACTGAATTTGGAAATAAAACGGATTTCATAGGGCCCTATAATTATAATAGTTTTTTTGTGGTAATAAAAATAGATGTAAGTGAACAATAGCTTTTAAAATGACTTAAAATACATATATAATAGCAATGATGCAATAATAATTAGTTCAAATAAAGTATCAAAAGCAAGAAATCATCTGGTTTTATTGAACAAAACTGTTAAAATACATAATGTATTATAAACAATAGAGCTAATGTAGATAACGCATAACAATAAAGGCCTGCAGGGGGCGCCTGATGATTATTTTTAAACATTACTGTGCGATCTAATCCTTGTTTAATATTGACCAAGCACCATTTAATTCAAATGTCCACTTAATCTTTAATATTTGGTCATTTTTTTAGGACAGAAATGCTATAGCCACTGTAATTAAATGAATATGTGTTCATCAAAACGTGTAAACTCAGAGTGGGTTTTTTATTTTGAAATTTAGATTTACCTTACAAATCTGATGAAATGGCGCACGTTGCGTTCCCAGATGAACGTTATAATGAACCCAAACTCACAGCAACATGCAGAGATGGAGTTTGAGACGCTCCACACATGTAAATGATAAGTTTCTGTGGAACTACTGTGAACGGAGCCACTGTGTGATGCACATAATTAACCTACACGCATGTAAATAATTAAAGCGCATATACTGTGTTAGAACTGCATCGCATATAATTATTTAATTAAATCATAGCTTTTGTGAATTCACTATTATGCTTAATTATGATTTTTAAATGGGTTTAATGTCATGCAGCCTTGGAAAATAGTCTAATAATGTGTTTTATGGATTCTCGTCTGTGAAATGCGGCACTTCCGGTATTTTGCCGGTTAGTCGACGCGAGCAAAATGAAGTCGACGATTTTTCAAAATCGACTAGTCGACTAAAATCGACGAATCGCGACAGCTCTAATATACACACATATACACACATATATATATATTTTTTTTAATTCAGTTGGATTTATTATTTTTTTTAAGAAGATTATTATTTTTTTAATCCGAAATTACCTAAACAAAAATGAACAACCAAAAGTTAGTTACTGGAAATACAAATATATATGCACAGTACAAGGTGCCTGTTGATCAACAATTTAAAGCCTTAAAAAGTAATGTTTTAAATTTGCTGAAACACAGTGTGCTTGAACTGTGCATGTTGCCATATGCAAAAGTGACAAACCAATGTGGCGTGTTAGGAAGCAGGCACTGAACCATATGTAAAACAGCACCACTGTTTGTGTGTGTGTGTGTAGTACGGTTGGTTTGTTTGCTTTCGGGGCGGTCACCAGACCACATGCCACTGATAGTAACTATTACTAGCATATGTTTGCAGTTTTTCAGCCATCTGCGTGTGCGTATCTCACCAGCGCGGTCGGCCTTGAGGGTGTCCCACACATTGCAGTTGAAGTCATCGTAGCCGGCGAGCAAAAGGCGGCCGCTCTTTGAGAAGGCCACGGAGGTTATGCCGCAGATGATGTTGTCGTGAGAGTAGACCATGAGCTCCTGGTCAGCGCGCAGGTCAAACAGCCGGCAGGTGGCGTCGTCGGAGCCAGTCGCAAACGCATTTCCATTGGGGAAGAACTGTGGGGGGAATATGAGCTCTTTTTAGTTTCAATTCTTCAGGAAACTACATGCACTACAGAGCCTATTCCTGAGTACACAGCTTTTAGTTTTAATCAGTACTGTTGCTAGTCAGAATGAGGCAGGAACACTCACACAGATGGCGTTGATGTCCGACTCGTGGCCAGTGAAGGTCTGTCTGCACATGCCCTCACGGACGTCCCAGAGTTTAGCGGAGGCATCGCAGGCTCCTGACACGAACAGCCTGGTGTCCGGAGCCAGAGAAAGACTCATCACATCACCGGTGTGACCCGCGAACGTGGTCGTCTGCTGACCGGTCTCTATGTCCCAGAGAGCACTGCGGGACAGATCACAATGCTTCAAAACTCACATTCATACTCTGAAATCAAAATGCCAGTGGAAATAAACTGCAACATTTCTCAGAGCTGCAGATAAGAGCTGGAAAATCTGATCATGTCTACATTTACAAGAAAAATAAATAGTTAATTATTTTATCTAATAATAAATATTATAGGTTGTATGCTAAATGTGTTTATTCTTGTGCCTATATCTTATCACATATTTTTACAATCTTATTACAATCTGCTTGTTAAGCCTGATGTTAAGCGTCACCGCTTCTGGGTCCAAGCGCTCTATCAGATGCCACAAGAAAACAACAAATGGTATTAATATACACTCAGAATGTGACATAATACTACCAAAAAAAATTATAATCCTAACCTTCATCTCCAAACCGAAGTCCCAGATGGACAGACAGTGATTCATTTTTATAAATCCTTAAAATATTTGTGTTTGGGACGCCGTGAGTACGGAGACTATAGTGTGCACTGTACATTTTTTAAATGTTTAGCTTAAATGTGTAATATGAATAAACAGTATATATTTAAACTGCTGTTGAGGCTTGCACCCGGAAACAGCATTCCTTACGTCACGACTTAACAAGCGGATAAGGTCTTTATTTATTATTGGTTTAAAAAAAAAAAACACAAACCTTGATTGTTTGCTCATGTTTACATTGCATTAATTTTAACATTTTTATTTTATTTTTTGCATTTAAAAATGTATTCATAAATATTAAAATTAACATGAATTAACTTAATGAAACAAAAATAAGAAATAGAAGATGGATAGATTCAGCCTAGAACAGGGCTATTCAATTGGCGGCCCGCGGGCCCAATACGGCCCACCAATCATCTTCATCCGGCCCGAGGAAGAGTACGCAGGTTGCACATTCACCTTGAATTGTTCTTGCACTAATTAGTTTGTCCACTAGGTGGCAACACTGGCCCGGGCCAGCCAAAAAGAAAAGCGAGAGACGCAATAATTTATAACAACAATCTACTGGAGACCGCAACATCAATAGATGGCAGCGTTGACAAGCGCTTATGTGAGGGAGTTATGAGATATACACAATTCTAACGTAAGTTTAAACAAGTTTAAAGAGTGTTATCGGTCATAACTTCTGGCGAGAAATAGCACTGACACTGGACGAAGATTTTTATCAAAGCAGGAAGTATAGTTTGAAAATCTGCGCATTTGGCTGTACTCAAACTGAGCTGCTTCAGACAAGCGCGCCAGCGCTTCAATGGACAAAACCACACACAATTATGTAAAAATACGTGGTTTTGGAGAGTTACCTCATAAACAGTCTTAAATCAGTTATAAAATCCTAAATGACTGTAAAGAGTTGGGAGAAAATTGGATGCGTCATCCGCATCATGTGCATCAGTTTTTATTAAAGAAACAGCGCTGCTTTTAAAGTGAAACCTGCTGCAGTCTGTGATTGATGTAAATCAAAGAACTAAAGAAAAAGAGAAATCACTTGACTGCTCTGCTTGCTGATTAACTTTTGTAGCTTGAATAAAGAATAATCAATATAGCTTATGCATACAATTTATAGTTTGTGAAGATTGTTTTAAGTTCACTTATAAAAAGTTGTTATATTTTTCAAAGCCTATTAAAAAGTTAAAAATAATATCATAACATTTCAATTATACTGTAATTTTAGCCATTTAATATTAAAGGAAAAAATGGATTTAATAGAGACAACAGTAACATTATTTGTATCAATGATACTTCATTACTAATAGGCTAAAAAAGATGCCATTAAACACACATTTAAAATATACCATCTTTATGTTGTTTCTATATTAATTTGGAAGTTCAGTGTGAAAATATGACAACACAAATATATTAATATGCGTTTAGTCACATTTTTTTAATTAATTACTGAAAAAAATGTGTGATTATTTATTTAATTGTATGGCAGACAGCACTAATGTTAACCTTTTATAGATGTTACTGTTGGTAATATTAGTTCATTTTACTGATGAATATGCATTTAAATTTAATTTCCAATTTTATAGGCCCCCAGAAAAAGATCGGGACGGCCCCCCAAACCCTCGGCCCCCTTCAAATTTTCAATTTGATAATCTGGCCCTCAAATGAAGTTAATTGAATAGCCCTGGCCTAGAACCTTTCTTTACTTATTTTTCTTGTGCACAAGTCAGCAGTTAACACCATAAATTGGGTTAAAAATAAATAAGTGTTAAGAAGTTATTTTTGTCTTCCCCATGATGCAATGGTTCAAATGATGTTACTTCCTGAATGTTGATTTTATAGAATGGTCAATTAAAAAAAATAAAAATAAATAGATAATGCAGGCATAACATAAATACAAAGGATATGCCATTTAAATTATATATTTTAATGTATAATCTGATTCCTGATTAAAATTAAAATACAAAAGTATTCCTGTTGGCATTGATAGCAAAATCTGGTCCTAATTGCAGATGTAAGCTTTAGTATCTGAGATATCAGAGTTTTGGTTTGCTGGGATACGGTTCCTCACACTCACCAGGTGGTGTCACCAGAACTTGTAACAATCTGGTTGTCATCAACGAAGCGGCAGCAAGAGAGGTATCCTGTAGACGGGAGGAAATTTAACACATGACTCCAAACCAATATTTCTTCTCAAAATCTTAAGAAAATGTATAATACTTTACTTTAAAACAAAATAATATCTGTGAATGAACAATATGTCATTGTGAGGAGGATGATTTACATTGCTGTATTACACTAATGATAACTTAAAGGGGTAAGGTGTTTATGTCATGAAAACAGATCACAGAGCAGGAAAAAAAAACCTTAACCTTAAATTCATCTAAAATATATTTTCCTATTTTTCTCTTGATTTAGTGGTGAAATATGACCTGGACATTTCTTCACCCATAAAGCAACTGAACAGAATGAGAGTGCATTATGTAATTGCTGATGCCGTCATTAAAGTCAATCAGATGAGGTATATTAAAAAGAGTGCAAAAAAACACTAGTGCAGTTTCATGCTGTAATCACAGCTTTGCTAAACACAGACCCTTGTGTATATTCACAAGAGCCAAGATCAGAGTGTGTGAGTGTTTCGGGAGGACACGTCCTGTACCTGTGTGTCCGGCCAGCTCACGGCTGACACGCACGTTCCCCTCGCGAGTCTTGAGGCTGTAGATGGAGCAGATGTTGTCTAAGCCTCCACAAGCAACATAATTCCCTGAAGGAGCGTAGGCACAGGTCATCACCCAGGAGGAGCGCAGAGGAATGGCGTGGACCTGAAACACAACACACGAATGCTCAGGAAAAGACATATGGAAGAAAACGGGAAGTAATACAAATCTGTAGAACAAAC
The DNA here is from genome assembly GCA_027422415.1 of Schizothorax lantsangensis. Classification (NCBI taxonomy): domain Eukaryota; kingdom Metazoa; phylum Chordata; class Actinopteri; order Cypriniformes; family Cyprinidae; genus Schizothorax; species Schizothorax lantsangensis. Next base: position 4,411,335 of record CM049853.1, on the reverse strand, counting down.
CATTTCAAAAAGCTGATCATCAGAGGGTCTATATTACTTTGTGTTAGGGCAAAAATTGTAATATTTATAATGACATTTCAGAAACTAGGTTTTTACAAAATGCAAGTGCTTGCCTATGCAAAAGATGGGTAACTGTTTTGCTGAAGTGTTTTGAGCATTTTAGGTTTCAGTCGTGTCCATCCTGGAACATCGGCACAATGAGTTACAAGGTTTATTTTTATTTTACTGGTTTGTTCAAGTAATAGTGATGCTTGGTCTGAGGCAATTAATTTGAGAAAATAAATAGCAATTCACTGAAATAAGTTAATATTCAATTATTTTTGTATGAGGTTGATAATTAAAATGTATGTTCATATTTTTAAGATGAACAATAACATTTTTTAATAAAAAGTTTAAAATATAAAGGTTTACAACATCAGTCTAATTAGATTTAGATTTTTCTGTGGTTAACAATAAAGATGTACTATAAAAAGATCATAAGACATTTTAAGGTGTATAATTAAAACATATATAATTTATTTTAATCATACACACAACAATCAAACAATTTGAATATAGCAACAGCTTATTTAGAACAATTCAAACCATTATTTAAAAAAAAATAATAATAAATCCACCCCAGAAAACAGGTGCACCTTGTCAAAAGTCATACTGAGATATTGAAATTCTCTATATGAAATCAAAAATCAAAAAAAAAAAAAAAAGTACAAATATAATACCTTATTTGTGGTATAACTGTCCCAAATAATGAGTTTTCCATCCTGGGAGGCACTGACAAGCAGCCTGCACAGAAAACATAAGAGCACAGTTGAGTGATTGGGGTCTACATCCCTAAGAGGGAACGTGGATGTAAAAATCACAGCCTGCACAACAACAATCAGGAGGATTGTCTCCCGGAACAATCTCAAACTATTCCCAGCACCATTCGGCACAAAAATGGTACCGTTATGGATTTTTCTTGGCTGTAGCTATAATAGTAACAACATGCTTAGTCATAACACCTACTTACAACCATCACTCGCCACCTACACAAACACAATAAAAGAACATAATTCAATGCAATAGGATAGCATGCAATGGACACCACACGAGCCATGAACCCGTCCACCTCCACTGCGAACGGGAAACCCCTCTGTGTATCTAGCACCGATGTACAAGGATGTTTTCAAAGGGCTTACAAATAAGGTCAGGCCATCATGCAAATAACGTGACGGAGAAGTTCTGTACCTGGAATCGGTGCCCCAGTGCATGGCGTAGATTTTAGCCAAATGTCCTCGCAGTGTTCTTCTTGTGCGCATCTGGATTCGGCCAACAGGGTCGATGTTGGCTGTGATCTGAAAATGTGAGCATGAATTAAAAAACATCCACACAGATGGCAGTGGTATAGAGATGAATCTGTGTGTGTACTGTGCATATTTGTTATGTATATATAAAAATAAACACACATACATGCATGTATATATTTAAGAAAAATATGTTTATATATTAAATATATTTATTTAATATAAATTATACGAATATAAATATATACATGTAAATATTTTCAAAATATATACTGTATGTTTGTGTCTTTATATATACATAAATATACACAGCACACATACATATATTATGTAAACAGAAACTTTTATTTTGGATGCGATTAATTATTGCCCAGCACTAATTTAAACAGTTTCATACCTGTGATAGTGTGGCATCTGCACAAGCTTTCCTTGCATCCTAGGAAAGAAAGAAATGGAGAAAACAAGTTTAGATACTGTGGAACAAGGCATTATTTCATGATTATGTAATATACAAAACATTTAGGGTTAATGTTTAGTATATAATAACCATACAGTAACATAAGATGTTGTAACAGTGACATACAATTCCTTCTTTAAAAAATGTTCACATCCAACACCTTGCTCAAACAGAGTAATCATATTGGTAGCATTATTGACCTGTTAATGTTAATTTAATCATTGATTTGATTGATTATGGCTAAAAGGTCAAAGATTTGAGACAAATTTGGTCATTTTAGAACACAATAGCTGAGGACTGGTAAAAATATCTCAGACTGAGATAAAATGTAAAGCGGCTTCATGGAGGAAGTATCGAGTGTAAATTCTTTCTGGAACTCAGTGAGGAATGAGAACAGAACAGTTAGCAGTACAACAGTAGTGTAAAACCATGTAAATAACCGCCCTCTGTATTTAAATGTCTTTTGGTTATGCAAATACTTCTGAGTAACAAGAGACTACCAAGTAATCAGGTTGTAAAATGTTTAGTTTTAAAAAAACGGATATTTTAAATATAGCAGACATGTCAAAATCTCTAATCATGAATGTGAGGGTTATTTTTTTTCCTGGTGGTTGAAATTTACCACAACAACAACTGGAGGCTACACTGACTCCTTTCAAACTGGAGTCGTGAAGGGATAGTTCAACCAAAAATGAAAATTCTCTCATCATTTACTCACCCTCAAGTTGTTCCAGACCTGTATGAGTTTCTTTCTTCTGCTATACACAAAAGAAGATACTTTGAAGAATATGGGTAACCAAACAGTTGCTGGTCACCACTGACTCCCATAGTATAAAAAAATTACTGTGGAAGTCAAAGGAGACCAGCAACTGTTTGGTTTAATTTATTTTTTCTTTTTTTTTTAAATATCTTTTGTGTTCAGCAGAAGAAAGTCAGTCCCACAGGTTTGGAACAACTTGAAGGTGAGTAAATGACAATTTCACCTTTTTGGGTGAACTATTTAATTTGATGCTCAGCTTAAAATGCTGAATAATCAGTAGATATTTTTATTTTTTAAAGTAATAAGATTAATATTAACCAGGCCAATCCATTAGTCCACATTTTGCAATTTTGGAGTACAATATTTACTATATATATTACCATTCATTTGATTTTAGCAACTTAAAAGTTTCAATTGCATTACACCATATACATTTTCAAGATATGTTGCATGTATTGTGTTACAGGTATGGATTAGGGATTAATGAATGCAGTTGTATATGAGAACAGAGAGATCCTCACTCTGATCTGGTTCTTCAGCTGCTCGGCCTCCTGGCGTAACTGGTCCAGTTCACTCATTTTCCTCTTCTAAAGCTCTGCCTCACTCCTACTGCCGGGACACGTTCTGATCTACAGCAGAGAAAAAGAGAGAAAACACTTAGGCTCTAATTCCAAAGTTATCCCTTCAAAAGACATGGAAAGGGAAAGGAAAGGGAAAGGGAAGTGGTGTGTGGCCAAGTATGGTGACCCATACTCGGAATTTGTCCTCTGCATTTAACCCATCCAAGTGCACACTCACAGCAGTGAACACACACCCGGAGCAGTGGGCAGCCATGTTGCGGCGCCCGGGGAGCAGTTGGGGGATCGGTGCCTTGCTCAAGGGTCTCACCTCAGTTGTGGTATTGAAGATGGAGAGAGCACTTGTTATTCACTCCCCCCACCGACAATCCCTGCCGGACCTGGGAATCGAACCTGCAACCTTTGGGTTACAAGTCCAACTCTCTAACCATTAGGCCACGGCTGCCCCCAATTTATTTATTTTATTTATTTTTTTTAAAGGGAAAAGGGAAGGAGGGATATTTGGCCATCTTGAAACTATCGATTAACAAAAGTCTGAATTTCAGTGTGTGTATTTCCTGTTTTAAAACAACTAAACTGGTCCCAGCATCAGATATAGAAACAACCATATTGTTCGCACTAATATTGCACGCTGACTGCATCTACAAGAGGGACACTCTGCATTTACCATGTCATGTGACATTGGTTAATGGAACCCTAGTAGATTGTTTATCAATACACAAGGGTGTAAATTCAAGATCCCACCCCACCGCATTAGCTACTGAAAGCAACCAAAGAACCATTTCCTCTTGTGGTGAAATGAGTTGTTGCTCCTTAATGAAAAATGCAGAAGTACAAAGAGAACAACAGCAAGAAACAAGCTGCGATCCTGTGCTTTTATGATGTCAATAATCAGCAAAGGAAATAAATACCTTATCCTAAACTCTAGCATGAAAAAAATGTTTAAAGACAACATAAAATGGCATTTTATTCCCATAATGTGCCAAATTACAAGTGAAACATGATATTCAATGAAAATGTAGGGCAGAACTCGATTTTATCCATCGGGAATTGATTGGATGATGAAAACTGGGCGCTACATCCAAGAATGGGGACATGTGGTTGGAGGGAGGGACTGAAAGAAAGTAAGAGCTTGATGACATCAGCTGAAAAGGAAAGTCATTGCAAAGGCGGAGCAAGTTATTTAATTTAAATGAACGATCGTGCAGACAAACATCATGGGTACCGGGAATGTGAATTAGGAGAGTAAATGGGCTACTTTTAATTCCATCCAAAAGACTAATGGCAATCAACTATAATAGCTAGCATTAAAGGTTAATATGCTGCAATGTCCATACTGGGCAACTATTCTTTGTCTTGTTTCCAGGCTGAAATGCTGATTCCAAACAGCAATTCCTTTATAAAAATAACCCGACGCACTCTGAAACCCTTAAAGCCTGTCCATTTTAATCTCGATTTAGAGCAAATGCACTCGACTGACAACAGCGAGTCCTTCTAGGCCAGCTCTCATCCTATTAGCGTTCCCAGCCCACAGCCGTGTTTTCACACCTCTCTCTCCACAGTGTCATTGACATAATCCTGGGACACGCTTGATTCAGCTCCTTCAGGCAAATCCAGTTAAGACACACCGGGGACACTGATCGGAAGAGCAACACCTATCCTGCTGACCCAAATCCTTCATGCGCTCAGACAAACGGCTGATGAAGGCAGCTGTTTTAATGGGCCAATGGAGTGTACGCATCCAACGCTGGAGAAAGGTAGCTAATGATGGGATTAATTTTAGAGGTACGTGAAGAGCAAGGAAAGGACCTGCATGCTGCGGGAGATGCAACGGCGGACAAAGGTTTCAAGTTAATGCAACTGTGGCACATTCGCGGTCATGTGCACTGCAACATGCTGTTACTCCACCAAGGCCAAGTTGCATTTATGGTCGATTAATTTAAGTACATACCATTTCTGATAGCATATTACTACTTTAAGGTGCTGGTGCATACAAACAAATGCTTTTTAAATGCATAAAAATTAACTTGGGGTCTTTAGCAGGCAACTGAACAACTTAAACATTTTTAAAAATGCCATTTTGCACATCCAATACTGTTTCATGTTCTACAAATGAGTGAATTGACCATTCTAGGCCAACATCGTATGACCTACTTTAGAAAAGAGTCATGAGAAATGACTTTTAATTCAAATATAGACCAATTTGCAGCTGCACAATATCTCGATTCTCAAGCAGCTGTCATCTTTCCCATTAGCCTGGTCTTAGTCGTCCTGATTTGAGCAAGAAGAATGCAGTTTCAAGCTTGATCAAAGACTGTCTAGAAGAACATCAAGACCAGGAAAGGGCTGATGGGAGAAAGGATGAAGAAATGATGACAATTACACTGCATGGGTCAGCTGAGGACCGTAAGGCAATCAATACTTTTGAGTGATATTAGCACTACATAACAGCGAAGCACACATATGCTTGTTATTCCCAGATGTCTGTGGTCAGGCAATCTAACTGGAGCACTACAAATTTGGTTGGATCCATTTCCTGTAATTGCCATTGCCCTCTGGTGCATTATGCCATGTCCTAATTGTGAAATCAATGGTTCCATGTTTGAAAAGTGAAAGTCGGCTGCGTGAACGAGCAAGGCACATACGCTATCAGAAGAAAAATCTCTCAAACAACAGTTTTCTTGAATGTCACCCAATGAAAGAATTAAGCATCCCATGTAACATTTCCTGGGTGATCAAACGGTTAAAAAACTTTTGGGAAGTTACACGCATAGCAAGCATAACTCAAAAACTGATAAAGGCAGGCAACAGATAAGAAAACATACTTAAAATTCAACAAGACTAAGGATATGGTCTTAGCTTACAGAAACAAAATACTTAAAAGTATCTTGATGATGGCAAGCACTTGCAAGTAACTTCCTGAGAAATTCCTGAGACACCAAAATCACTGTCACGTGGCCGAGACCTTTAAAAGTTCCAGGTTATACTCTGAATTTCTTACCTTACGCGGCTTGCACAAGGCTCCTTGTGTTTGACAGCCAGAAAATGTTTCTCTTGGTGAAGGTCTTATCCTTTCCTATACACTTGCTTCTTCCTGATTGGCTGACCTCTTAAATGGGCCTGCATCGAGACAATACGCCTAAGTCCTCTAATCTTGCTGATCAAAATGACATGGTTACAAAAGGTAAAGTCCCTCATCTCACCTTCAGTACAGCACAGCTACTCAACCCAACATGAATATTATCAGAGAGGTGCCAATATGAAAAATTTGGTTGATACGGATAGCGATTACTATTTTTATTTGGTCAATACCCGAAAAATGGTCTATATTAAATATAAATATATCTTTATTTATGCATATAAAGAGTCCACTGCTTGAATTGAGGAAAACTCCTAATAGTACTGGCATTTAATATCAATCCAAACTATCCCATGCTAATAAAAATCTTATGCCAATAAATGGGGGGGGGGGAAACAAAATTTTACTTTCTATGCTTTGACATCACAGCATAGAAAAGCTTAAACTGAAAAAAAGGCCCTGATATTATAACAAAAGTAGAAAAAGACTTGTAATTATCTTAGAAAACAGCATAGAAGAAAAAGCAAAAAATAACTCCGATATTTAAAATAAACTCCAATAATAACAGCTTTCAATATTGACCTAATATTCAGGCTAATGCAGATCATTTTTAACAAGTAAAACAAATAAACAGCTGATGATCATTTATTAACTATTATTCAATTGAAAACAAGGAATGGAAATAATAAGCCTGGATATTACAGGATTACAGTACCAGATTAATCAGGACGATGCTGATCATTTAAAAAGGAAGATACAACATAAATATTGTCTGAAACTGATATTGTCATCAATATACACAAACATGATGTAGTTCAGTGTTACAAAGCCACATCATGAGCAGGGTTCAGCTTTTATTGTCTGCTGAAATGAAACTGCATTATGCACAAATACTGAATATTCTGTGCCAAAGACCAGAGTATAAGATAGCACAAAGCACAGTCGAATGCAGTAAGGCATCAACATATGTGCTAGCAGAGCTCAATCTCACCCTCTCAACAAACACTTGATCAGAGTCAGCTGACTGCAGGACAAAAAGAGAGCTGTAAGAAATGGCCTAAAGGTGCCACAGACTGCGTATTCACAGGTCACTTTAGGGCAAATCTTTCTTAGATCCTTTTAGAAAACATTTATTTCACAAAAACTTTTTTAAATGATCCAAACACGCTAAAAATGTTTGACTTGATAATGCACACCGCCACTGATCACCAAACAGAACTTTATTCCATCAACATAAATTACTCCAACTGCTGGATGATGATGCAGCTTATTAGGCATTAACAGAAGAAAAATAAAATGCATATTGCTAAAGCTGGATCACAGGAAAGACAGTAACCAGCACTATCACTATCCAAGCCTGTAATCCTAAAAGCTAAAATCCACGTACAGTAAATCTGTAATCCCTCTCAGCGTCACTCATGGAAAAACAGCTGTCCGGAGCTGGGCTTGCAGTCTAAGAATTTGTGGGACTGTTTTAAGGCCTTGCACTATGCATTCAACAAAATACTAAACTTTTATTACTTGTCTTATTGACTTCTACATTTATTTTATGTGCAAAAGACGACAAAATGAAGTTGCTGCAGATCCACGTCACAAATTTAGGAGAAAGATACGTAGTAAATTTACATGAATAACCTCAACATATGAATGACAAATGGGTGTCAACATGAAAATAAAAAAAGGATATTCAGAAACTCCATTATCTGAACAGAAATCAATTTTGCCATCACAGCCCTCCACTTATCAGCTTCTAAGGCGTCCAATGGGAATCAAACTGATGCTTTTAGTTACACAATTACAAAAATAAATCAATGTGTGTATTCAATTCCAAATTGTCAAGCAAACAATGCATATCATAAATAAGCCATTCAGAAGGATTTCCAACACGTAAATGCGTATGGATTACAAATAATGCGTTTGCAAATATAATGTTAAATTAAAAATGAACACTGAATATAATAAATATAACAAATGAACTCAAGGGAATCAACTCTGATGGATAAAAAGCAGGATGTTTGCGTGGCTTTCACAACTATAAAATCAATATTTGCACAATGCAGCACCCATTTCGCTTTCGTTTTAAATTAATAAACCATATACATTCGCATTAGCTAAACACAGCATGCCATTGAGAGCGTCATGTGCACGTTAATACACAAATCTCTACAGATAAAAAACACCAACAGAAGTGCTGAGCTCCGCATAGCACAAGTTGAAATAGAAAAATGCGTTTGATGTGTGAACGATTATGTCAACGCACTCGAAATACTAACTATTCGATACGCGATTATTTCACAATTAATTTGGCGTAAAATGATGGACGTGCAGCTTTAGTGCACTAGACACGTAAAGAGCGTTTCGTTCCAAAATGCATCAACTTTTGCATCGAAATGTTTGCCAGAGCTAGTTTTAAAAACAAATCGCCGTGTTTAGAGCGGAAAGTTGCATTTCCTCGCCGTTTCAGAGGGTTAAATCAACGGCATGCTGATATGAGTGCGGAGAGGGAAGCCGGAGAGAGGCTACGGACGCCATCTTGTTCTTGGGCCCCACATTGAAGAATTCATTGATTCCATTTATTTATTCATGAACGGTGTTCCTTTATCTAAATGCCAGCGAAGAGAAAGGCAAACTGGATCGGTAGGGGAAAAAAGGAGGGGGCGCAACATATTTATCCCATAGCCTATATTCCCCCGACCAATCCCTTAATAGTGACCTCAATACGGAGCTGCTCGCCCGTTCTTAAAATATTCCAGCAGCGATAATAAAGGCCATCAGGCTCCATTCATTTCGCGTATCTGAAGAGCTGCAGCGCTTTTTGCTGCATTACTGTGATAAATGTTGGCCGGATCGCGGGAGAAAACACATTTAACAAGGCTTTATCATCAGCAAAAGCAGTTTAGGGAGGATCGTAGTGGAGCATCACTGAGATGTCGGGGAGGGAGACAGTGCACCTATGTACCTGACCTGCAAGGCCTTTTAAATAGAGACTTGTACATAGTTAAGAAATCCAATTAGGTTGTTTTAAAGACTAGTTAATAGCAGTAGTGCACGCTTAATGCAATAAAGACAAACACTTACACGTTAAGTCGCTTAAATGCACACTGGGATTCAGGTTAAGCCATTTGGACTCGTGTAATAAATCCATTTGCACGTAAATATATAAATAAAACAGGCACACGCTAGAATTGCTTGTAATATTCAGCCAGATGGTGCAGATTGTAATACACAATCGGGTGAACAAATAAATGACTAATCTTTATTTACCGACTGCAATTCGATCAATATTCACATCCAGTACAAGGCAATGTCTTAACCAGCATTTGGCGAGCAAAAATCCTCGATTCTGTAACAGAGAGGAAGGCCTAGCTGGGTCGAAAAGCCGAATATTATGCCAGCAGAAGCTCCAGTAATTAGCCAGTTAGCTTACAGACCAGCCTCTCAACCAAAACCCATACCACCCTTGCCCAAAATCAACATTTAATGCTTCTAAAACACCCCTAACCACCACACGACCGATTTCTCACAATCGGTTTGATTTCTGAGGCAAGTTAACGTTAACGCCGTTTTTAGATGCTAGCAAGCTTACTCGCGCAAAACGGCCTCTGGTGAAGTCGAGCGACTCCATTCGCGCTATTAACGAAACGAGCGATTGAATGCACTAAATAATCGCAAATAGCTGTAAGAAATGACTGTTTTTGGTCAATTTGCCTGGCTTTGTTGTGTATGTAAATCGGTCGGCTAGCCGCTACCTGCGCCTCACCCCACCCCCCTTCATTCTCTATGGTGACCAGCATTTTCTCCAACAAATTCATCCGTTTTAAACGAAACAACCAGTTCCACACTCTTGAAATAAGCATATAGTGTTCCATACCTGTTCTCAGTCGTAAATGGCCTTTGTTTATATGGCATTGACCGAAAAAAACGATGGTGTGGCTGTCAAATCCACGCATCAACGAACAAGACGAGCTAGCTCGCTAACTAGCAGCGGGAGAAGTAACGTTACCGAGTCCACTTCCACAGCGACAAAACTCGCTCCAGCGGGCGGGAAATGAGCCTGTTTGAGGGGGATCTCTACTGCGATGAAAAATTACACTCATAAATGTCCGATTGCAGACTTTGGTCAACGAATAAGTCCGTCGGTGGCCACTTCCCGTTGCCTTCCTTGAAGGAGCACTTCTCTCCAGTTCAGTTCACCTCTCATCCGGCCATCAGACGGAGATGGGCGCGGTAACCCTGCAGTCTGCCCTGGGAAACCCCACGCCGCAGCGAGCGAGAAGAGCGGCGCTCTTACGCAGGAATGGAATTGACAGAAACGTTTCCAAGCCAATTTAGCTACATTTGTACACACAGCTGCACGTTTTTGGACGCCAAGCGTCTTTCTAGTGTTATTTGCATCGAAATGTTGTCATTATAAAACAGATATACCATTATAACAAACTTATAAAATACACTTGAGCACAGACATCTAGGGGAGAAGACTGGGGCTAGTTGTCACACTTTTTCAGAATCAGATCAGAATCAGAAAGAGCTTTATTGCCAAGTGTGCTTACACACACAAGGAATTTGTCTTGGTGACAGAATAAGCTTCCAGTGCACAGACAGAATGACAAGTGACAAGACAGATAACAAAATAAAAAAGTGATTAAAAATAAATAATTCAGACAATATTTTTCTGTTTATCTTAGGAAGTCAGTTTATAGGCACACATCTTAAAGACTACAAATGGCAATTGAACATTTCCACCTTGTCATAAAAAAAACAAAAGATATTTAACAAATGTGGGCCTTTTGTGACAACATGCCCCAAGGGGAGCCTGCCATTAATTTTTTTTAAATCTATTACATAGTTGACAAACTAACAAACGAATACCAATGCATTGCATGACTCGTGAGACATGATACCATTGTAATACCATGTTTAACAATAAGTATTAAAAGTACTATAATGTACAATGGCACTGCTATACCTCCCATTAGAAGCACCACTTTATTGCATCGAAAATCATAATTATAATAATCATCATCTTTTTTTTTGGTTTTGAACTAGGTGTTTGAGACCAGCATTTGACATGTGACAACTAGCCCCATTCTTTTTATATAACAACAACAACAAGAGAGAGGACAAAATGAAACTAAACCTCTAATAGCGGAGGAAAAGCTTTAATTTAGTTTGAAGGCTGTTGAAAGTGATGCTTCTAATGGGAAGTATAGTAATGCCATTGTTCATTGTAGTACTTTTAGTACTTGTTATTGTTAAACATGGTATTACAATGGTAACATACTGTATGTCTCATGAGTCATGCAGTGCGTTGGTATTCATTTGTTAGTTTGTTGACCATCACTGACCAATATATTTGCATTGTATTTCAAGGTACTTCAAAGAATACCGTGGTATTATGTACCATGTACAAAAACAAACAAACAAACAAATAATACCATGGCAATTTAAAGGGATATTTCAGCCAAAAAATATCGTTCCAAACCCATAAGACATTCGTTTGTCTTCGGAACACAAAATAAGATATTTTTGATGAAATCCGAGAGCTTTCTGACCAGCAAGGTCCTACCATTTTCAAGGCCCAGAAGGGTACCAAGAGCATCGACAAAATAGTCCATGTGACATCAGTGGTTCAACCGTAATTTTATGACATTTATGCATTTAGCAGACACTTTTATCCAAAGCGACTTACATTGCATTCAAGTTACAGTTTTTTATCTCAGTGTGGTACAGTAACGCCACAAATCAGCTCAAGGCCCTGCAGAGAGTGCTTAGCTCCCTGGGAATCTACCTCAAACGCTGCAACAGAGCCAAAAATAATCAAGATCTTGGCATCACACTGCAAGCGCTAGCAAAAACTGAGAGACTGAGAAGGAGCATGCTCTAAACCATTTAAACATCTACAGACTCATTTAATTAACTGCGACACCCATACATCATCCGCATTGCTGCTATGTGTAATACCCGCCCTGTTTGCATTCATCTTGACATCCCTGGTTATATTAATATTTATTAAACTATGAGATTGCATTTTACTTGCACATTTTACTCCTTATTTTATTTCTTGTTTTACTATTATTATTATTATTATTACTTTTATTTTTATCTTATTCCTATTTTATAGATATGCTCCTGTGTTATGTAAATCTTTTATTTTATTTTTTTTTGCTTATTGAGCGGATTGTCTACATTTCACTACTGTTCCCTGTAGATTGTGTATGTGAATAAACAAGAACTGAACCCTTGAACCCTTTACATTTTATCAGTCTTGCTTTCCCTGGGACGAACCCATGATCTTGTTTGGATGCTCTACCATTTGAGCCACAGGAAAGCCATGAGCTATGAGAATACTTTTTGTTTTTCAAAATTTTACAAAAATATCTTAAATTGTGTTCAGAAAATGAACTGAGGTCTTACGGGTTTGGAACGACATGAGAGGGAGTATTTTTGGGTGAACTATCCCTTTAACACTTCTTTTAGTGTTGAAAAGAGGATTTACAGGAACTTCAAGCAATTATGTGATGCTTTTTGAGAAGTATTTTCAGCAATTATATAGTGACAATGACAGGAGCTTTGGTAAAATTATCCAGAACTTCTTTTTTAGTTCACTAGATTTTGGGCCCTGAGTCATTAGTGTTTCACAATGACCAGGCGTGATGAATATCTACAACATGAAATAAATGTTCTGCTTCTCTTTTCAGCTGACATCACAACTCTTATATTTTCATCCTTTGCTCTCATAAAGAGAAGATTAAATGTCCAGTCCATTTCCAATGGATAAAATCAGGTTATTTTTTCGCACCGAATATCCCGTTTTATTCAGAAATATGTCACAATATGGAAGTAAAATGATTGCTTATTTTACATTTGACAGCTGGGATTAGCCAAATAACATCCTGTTTGGTGAAAAATATAGTTTTGACCTTCATACTGTTAATAACATCTGACTGAACATTTAACACAATAAAGTTGATTTCAGACTTTAATGTGAATTAAGATGGAAATCATGCTTATGCTATTTGTTAAGGAGTAAAATATAATTTCTGATTTTGATGACCTATATGGTTGAATCTTACAAAACCATGTATGGGTCATGATACTATGCAATTTTCATATTCATTAAATACCATCAATATTTATTTTATATTATAGGCCTACTATTTAATATCAGTGGTGCTGTATATTACATCATCTAAAAATAATACTAAGTGACTAAAATGATTACTAAAACCAAATTGTGCTTTTGTTTTTTAAATTAATTAATTAATTTCTTATATTGGCCTCTGTAAATAAACAACAAATATAATGGATGTCTAAAATCCATCAGTTTTTTAAATATAAACTTTTCCACTCAAATTGCTACGTATATAAATTGTAATGAACCATTTACTAAAGTATTTTTTACTATAGAAATGGAAGGGATATGAAATCATACTTGGCTAAAGTAAAAAAGAAAATCACATATGGTACACTGAGTGTTGCTTACATGTATTATCTTGTAACTAAGGATTATATTGACTCTGTATCTCCTCCTCTTAGCATGTTAGACAGTTAATTTGAGAGCAGTTTGGCTTGTGTTTCATAAACAGACAAATAAGAGGATTAGAGTGGATCAGCACTAATGAATTGTCACCGCTAGGAGGCAGCGGTTGGCCAGAAACATATTTTAATAGCATATGGACGACGCCATCTGCAGATTGTGTATTACAATGAACACATGACAGTAGCGTTTTAATTGTTACAAAACATTAGGCAACGGATGTGCTTTAGTCTTCAGCCCACTTTTAGAATTACACCATTCATAATCCATCCATCTTTTGGATTAATTTTAGTCAACAATTAATTTTAATCAAGGATTTGTAAATCCCACATACAGTGGCTAGCACTTATATATGTTAACACATAACACAACACATATGTTGGATAAAAGGCACTTTAGTAATATTAATGTTTAATATTGATAATAAAATGTTGTTTTGACAGGTAAAGGCACCTTTAAAAGTGAAGGCTGCAGGGTTTTAATGGTGCAGTACCATGAAAGAGGCTTGTTTGACGAGGAGGTAAAGCCTACACTGAAACACCCTCAAAACAGAGTAATACTTTGGAAGTTTTAAAAAAAATTATTATTAACAAAATAGCACTTGACTTGAGAACAAGCAGAAGCATTAATAAATAATATTTTAATAAATAATAGTATTTATTACCTAATTTCATTTTGTACGCCTACAATTAACAAGCAAACAAATTACTAATTTGTAAAAAAAATACTTTTACAATTTATTACAAAATATTGATTAATTCTCTTTAATAATTCTCTTTAAATTAGGTATTTAAAGATTAGGTATTATAAACAGAATATATAACAATATTTATACAGTTATTATCAGTATTAGGCTTATTAATGCAACGGGATAATTTTTTTCCTTCACTGATCGATGTTCTGACATTAGATATTTTGTTTATTTCAATAATATAATTATATAAATTAATTAAATACATATATTATTATATACCATGTACATGTCATATTTAATTTAAACTTAATTGAAAATTGTTGTAGTTTTCATAAAGAAAATTATGCCAGGACCATTAAGATTTTTGCATTGTGAAATTTTCATTACAGCAATATATATATATATATATATATATGTTACATATATATTAACACTATATTATTGTTTAGAAGTGTGTGGATATGTATTATGTTATATATATATATATATATATATATATATATATATATTATAACATTTTTGTATTGGGTGGTTCTTGTGCCATTCTTATGTTTATTAGGCTATATTTAACATAATATATACATCTAAACAATAAAACACACACATCTTTAAAAAGAAAACTGAAGTGACCCCAACATGTTCCCGACACATTAATTAATAATTAATTAAGACTAAATAAAACAACTAAAATGAAACAACAAAAATGATTTTCCATATATGTTTGAGACCCTAACCATCACTCATAACACATCTCACCTCAGTTCACATAATCACATAATGCACATGTGAGGCAGGGGGGGGTTAAGATCCCTGAACTCTCTTCCCTGGACACATTCACAGCATCTGGTGTGTCCAACCATTAAATCCTGTCCTCATCCCTGCTAAGATAGACGGACAGCCAGACGAGCCAATCACAGCCTACAGCTGCCCCACAGCCATCCAATAGCAGTTCAGGAAAGGAGGAGGGACATTACTGGATCACATAGCTTGGGTTTGTAGCATCCTTGTAGCTCCTCAAGTCTTGTCTTTGAATAAAATGCTATGAAAGAAAACCAGAAAACATCTGAGAAGGAATAAACGAGACGTGATTTTGTACGGAGAGAGAAAAAGAGGTGAACGCAGGGATCTAGAGGGAAAAACCTTTCAATTTACAGCCTCTCATCTGCTCTGTTCTAGCTGAGGAACGAAGGAGGAGGGGTGAAAGGAGAAATTCACTCTCCTTTTTTCCATCGGCTGCCTGGAAAACCTTGGAAGGACATCAGCCGTGGCCACATTTCTTCATGAACAGGTCAGTGTCTCTCATATCAGCAGCCTTTGACAAGAGACAAACAGTTTCTTATTACACTTCAGCTTATTTACACTCATCTTACACTTTTTAAATGCTCGATACAGTCCAGTTCATGCAGAAAAACAGATTTATAACTGATAAGGCACAGGAGCAGGCATGTTATTTTGGTGTCTTTGTTGGTATGTCTATCTTTGTCTTGTGGTGGCCTCTGATTGGTCGAGGAGGCAGGCTTAAGAGAGCCCAGGGCGTTCTGATTGGCTGAGGCACTAACATGTTCTTCATTAAGCGTGCAGACTGTTTGTGAAACACACAGTGATGAGACAGAGCGTTCACCCTAAATGATTATGTAAGAAGATAATTAACCCCCCTCAAATACACAGATTACTGGGATCAACTGCAGATATTTCTGTCTCCTGTATTTGAATGTCCTTTGACAGGGAAAAAGATCAGTAAACAGGAAGACAAGGACTTGTAGGAGTTTTGACTGTTGTTGACTATGTTTCTAAACAAACTTGCAATGCACTTCCAATGGAAGTCTATAGAGCAATGCACTGCATTAGCACCAATTTAAAATACACTGTTTTGAAAGTACATGCAGTCAAAAGACTTAAACATTATATGTGTTAACAAAATAAAATCATAAGGATTGCTTGCCTGTGCAAAGTTATATCTTATGTAAGACCCCAAAATTATATATGAGACTCCCTGATGACAATGAAAAGGGGTAAATTTGTATAACATGTGCAAGGATACTAGAAAGTGATGTGACATCTGAAAAAAAGTAGTGTTTACATACAGCAAACTTCATCCAGGAATTGATGCTTAATAGATGATAAATTTACTAAAATGTGTAAATGTGTAAAATGCAAGTGTGTGAATATATGAGAAACTAGAGTCAGCTTGTCAGTCGCAGGTGGCCTGGGGCCTGTTGTTAGAAAGTGAGAGAGAGAAACA
This sequence comes from Schizothorax lantsangensis, assembly GCA_027422415.1. Taxonomy (NCBI): domain Eukaryota; kingdom Metazoa; phylum Chordata; class Actinopteri; order Cypriniformes; family Cyprinidae; genus Schizothorax; species Schizothorax lantsangensis. The sequence goes on along the minus strand of CM049853.1, from coordinate 4,394,705 downwards.
GCGAGGGAAAGCAAGAGCACATCTGTGTGCATCTCTTACGAAACGCATCTCTTTCAACGTGAGCCGTGTTTCTGGGTACTTGCCTTCCTAGGTACAGTATCAGACTGGTGCTGTCTCTGTTTCTCTCTGTGTGCCACCCTTTACCCACATCCTGCCACGACACCCACTGCTGCCCGGCTGCTGCTGCAGGGAGGGAGAAAACTACCTAACGGCAACAGAAACACACACACAACCACTTTCAGGAGAACTGCGTGAATCTCATGACAATATGTCCCATTTAAATTTCACTTCAAATGAAAAACAATAAAGATATTATGTAAAACACATTAGGACAATTAAAATGACAATTCTGTCAAAATAAAGAATATTTATATTTTTTTATTTCATTTACTTGCCTTAATGTATTTCCAAACCGGTATGATTTCCCTTCTTCTGCAGAACACAAAAGAAGATATTCTGGGTGAATTATTCCTTTAAGATCTTTTTCACTGTGACAGTTTCGTCATGAAAATTATGCACATTTTCATCCCAATTTTTCATTATTCTGATTTTTTTTAAATTTCAAGCTTTCTCAAAGGTAAGTTTCAATAGTATGAAATCAGCTAAATTAAAGACAGTACAACAAATACCATTAATATTTTTCAATTTAAAGTATAAAGTTTAATTTCTTAAATGTTTTTGCATGACACAAAATATGAGAAGAAGCTTGGTTTTGGGGTGAAATATTACACTTGTATCATTCACATTCAGACATACACACTTCCATACATACAGTACCGTTCAAAAGTTTGAGATCCACAAGATTTTATTAATGTTTTGAAAGATGTCTCTTATGCTCACCAAGGCTGCATTTAATCGTTTGAAAATACAGTAATATTGTGAAATATTATTACAATTTCAAATAAATGTTTTCTATCTGAATATATTTTAAAATGTAATTTATTCCTGTGATGTAAAGCTGATTTTTTCAGCATCATTGCTCCAGTCTTCAGTGTCACATGATTCTTCAGAAATCATTCTAATATGCAGATTTGCTGCTCAAGAAACATTTCTGATTATTATCAATGTCAGCTGTGCTGGATTCTTTGAAGAATACAAATTCACAAGAACTGTCTTTGCTGTCACTTTTTGATCAGTTTGATGCATCATTGTTAAATGAAAGTATTCATTTCTTTCATAATGTTTTTTAATAAAAATATCTTACTGACCCCAAAATTTTGAATGGTGGTGTATTTGCAGAATAAAATTTGCACTAGTTACAAAGTGACACAAACTGTACATGCCAAATTTAATATTAAAAAAGGGCGATCCCTGCCATCAAAAGCTGTTTATCTTTGTTTTAAAAGTCTTGTATATTTGTGTTGATCAAGCTATATATTTATCAAAATTGTCACTTCTGGATGGAGGAATTTTTACATTAATTTACTGAACTGTACACTCTTAATCTGAAGAACCTTTCACCACAAAGAACCTTTTGTGAAACAGAAAGGTTCTTCAGATGTTAACGGTTCTTCATGGAACCATTTAGACAAAAAGGGTTTTCTATGGCATCATGAAGCACCTTTATTTTTAAGAGTGTATGTCATTCTAAACCAATATGACTTACTTTCTTCTGTGGAACACAAAAGCAGATGTATTATAATAAATAATACTCACAAAGCTTTTGTCCATACAACAAAAGATTGGATGAAAAGCACTATAAATGTATCATAAAAGTAGTCTGACTCATGCACAATATTCTTCAGACCAGAGTCTTCAGAATTCAAACAATAGCTTTGTGTGAGGAACACACCAAATATTTTATTTCAAGTCAAATGTTCATCAAATATCAGAGTTATCATGTGGCTTCAAAAGAATTCCATTCCATGACTTAAAGTCATTCAGATTTGATATGAAGGTGAAAGATGACATGCACTTTAACTGCACAAGCAGCTCTTTGTGAATGGAGACAGGCTGTGGTTTAGGAGATTTCTACATTCTCATTCACATCCACAGATCTCAACAGCAGATTCTCCTATTCTCTATTTTAAGCGTCGAACCTCGTTCCTGCCTCCAGCCCCCACATCCACAAACACACATACACACGGATCCTAACGGTTGTAATGTGGAAGGAAGCTTGCGGGTTGCCAACAGTATCTTAAAAGCTCACACATCCATATGTCGTCCACAGGGTTTGTACTCGTGTACTCACACACACACACACTCACACACTCACGCCACAAACCCACACATTCAGTCAAGATCAAGCAATCACACACAGATTTTCTCACTGATAGAGCCGCTGCTTTCCAAACATGAATGTCTAAAATTCCTTTTTTCCCATTGTGAGTTTCTAATCGATAGGGTGCTTTCAAATACAGTGACTAAAGTTTTAATAATGTTTTTAATTCAATCTCAGATTTTCATAAAGAGATAGAAAAAGAGATAAAAAAAGGTGTCAGTAAGATTTTTTTGAAAGAAATTAATACTTTTAGTCAGCAAGTTAAATTGATCAAAAGTGACAGTAGTGTTTCTCTTGCACTTTCTCAAAGAATCCTTCACAGTTTCCACAAAATTATGAAGCAGAACAACTTTAACATTGATAATAGCCTAATAATAAATGCTTCTTGAGCAGCAAATCAGTATATTAGAATGATTTCTGAAGGATCATGTGACACTGAAGACTGGAGTAATGATGCTGAAAATTCAGCTGCGCATCACAGGATTAGAAAATAACTATTTTAAATTGTAGTAATATTTCACAATATTAACGTTGTTTATTTTGTTTTTGATCACATAAATGCTCCCTTGGTGAGCAGAAGAGACATTAAAAAATCCATATATTTTCATGTATGAAGACCCGATATGTACTGTGAAAAATATAAATATTATAGTATGTGTAAAATATGACCTGGAAAACATTTATGTTTCTAGGTTACGCTGTTTCTTTTTTCAACCCACCAGCAAAATATATTTAGATACACAAACCTGAAAAGAAAGAAATCTATGGCTGTCAACAGAATAAAATAAAGTGATTATTCCCATTATTTTCAGTCAGTCTTCAGAAAATACAAAACATTGTTGAAAATAAAATATATGAATATGAAATCTAAAAATGAAATACATGTATATAGTGTCATAATATTTACTTTTATTATCCTTTTTACAACCCCAAATCAGAAAAAGTTGGGACAGTATGGAAAACGCAAATAAAAAAAGAAAGTAGTGATTTCTAAATTGACTTTGACTTGTATTTCATTGCAGACAATATGAACACAAAATATTTCATGTTTTGTCTGGTCAACTTCATGTCATTTGTAAATTTACATCCTTTCCTGTCATTCAGACCTGCAACACATTCCAAAAAAAGTTGGGACAGTAAATCATTTACCACTTTGTAATGTTGCCATTCCTTTTCACAACACTTAAAAGACTTTTAGGGACTGAAGACACCAAGTGATGAAGTGTTTCAGGTGTAATTTTGTCCCATTCTTCCTGCAAACAAGTCTTAAGGTGGGCAACAGTACGGGGTCTTCGTTGTCGCATTTTGCGCTTCAAAATGCGCCACACATTCTCTATTGGAGACAGGTCGGGACGGCAGGCAGGCCAGTCAAGTACCCGTACCCTCTTCCTCCGCAGCCAGGACTTTGTAATGTGTGCAGAATGTGGTTTTGCATTGTCTTGTTGAAATATGCATGGACGTCCCTGGAAAAGATGTCTTCTTGAAGGCAGCATATTGTGCTCCAAAATCTCTATGTACTTTTCAGCATTAATGGTGCCATCACAGAAGTGCAAGTTACCTTTGCCAAGGGCACTGACACAACCCCATACCATGACAGACCCTGGCTTTTGGACTTGTTGCTGGTAACAGTCTGGATGATCCTTTTCTTCTTTGGTCCGGAGCACACGGCGTCCATTCCTCCCAAAAAATACCTGAAATACTGATTCATCTGACCACAGTACACGTTTCCACTGTGTGATGGTCCATCCCAGATGCCTCCGAGCCCAGAGAAGTCGACGGCGCTTCTGGACACTGTTAACATAGGGCTTCCTTTTGGCACAGTACAGTTTTAACTGGCATTTGTGGATGTAACTACGTATTGTGGTACTTGACAAAGGTTTGCCAAAGTAGTCCTGAGCCCATGTGGTGATATCGCTTATAGATGAATGACGATTCTTGATGCAGTGCCGCCTGAGGGATCGGAGATCACGGTTGTTCAGCTTAGGCTTGCGCCCTTGTCCTTTACGCACTGAAATTCCTCCAGATTCCTTGAATCTTTTAATTATGTTATGCACTGTTGAAGGTGAAATATCCAAATCTCTTCCTATCTTTCTTTGAGGAACATTGTTTTTAAACATTTCAATAATTTTCTCACGTATTTGTTGGCAAACTGGCGATCCTCGGCCCATCTTTGCTCCTAAAGGACTAGACCTTTCTTGGATGCTGCTTTTGTACCAAATCATAATTACAATCACCTGTTGACATCAACTGTTTCAAATCACATCATTATTTAACCAATTTACCTCATTACTAGCCCTAAATTGCTCCTGTCCCAACTTTTTTTGGAATGTGTTGCAGGTCTGAATGACAGGAAAGGATGTATATTTACAAATGACATGAAGTTGACCAGACAAAACATGAAATATTTTGTGTTCATATTGTCTGCAATGAAATACAAGTCAAAGTAAATTTAGAAATCACTACTTTCTTTTTTTATTTGCGTTTTCCATACTGTCCCAACTTTTTCTGATTTGGGGTTGTACAATTTCACTGTATTCCCTGTTTTTTATACTTTTCATAGCTGCCTATAGGTTAGTAGTCAGGATGTTAGCTCACTATGTTTAAAAACAAAGTCAAATTGAATCTATCAATCTAACATCAAATGTTCTTTCACAGGAGTTCAGGATCACCCTGAGCGTCATGGCCGAGGCCTGCTGGAGGACTGAATCCCTGTAGGGTTGCCTTTAAAGCGCACTCGGCTCGCCTCCGCGCCGGCGTCCTGCAAGAACCATGTCTCTGACCACCACCAAACCAGATATGTTCACCTCCACCCAAACCCTGACCCCGTTCCCAGCCCCTACATTCCCCCTCACCACCTTCATTCCCGTTCTCACAAGTTCAGCAGAACCCAGAACTGAGCCGGAGAACGTGACGTTCAGGACCACCTTCCGCTCCGTCACGACGTCCGCGAACGAGACCGGCCTGAACTCCACACAGCTGCCCGTGGCGTCGGTGGAGGGCGCCGGGATGGGGATGGTGCTCGTGCCGTTTGGAATCATTACAGTCATTGGGCTGGCTGTTGTCGTGGTGAGCGAACTCGATGAGAATTACAATATTAACTTCTTAAAGGAAGAGTACAGCCTAAAATTTTGTCATTTGCTGAAAACACCTCAAATAAGATTGCTCAAAACTGACAGTACAGACATTTATAATGCCACAAAAGATTTCTATCTCAAATAGGCTACATGCAATTCTTTTGAACTCATTACAGAATCCTGAAAAAAATGAATCAGTTTCCACAAAACATTATTAAGCACCACAACTGTTTGATAATAATCACAAATCTTTTTGAGCATCAATCAGCATATTAGAATGATTTCTGAAGAATCATGTGACACTGAAGACTGGAGTAATGATGCTGAAAATGCAGCTTTACATCACAGAAATAAATTACATTTTAAAATATACTCAAATATAAAAGTTATTTTAAATTGTAATAATATTTCACAATATTACTGTTTTTACTGTATTTTTGATCAAATAAATAATGACTGGTGAGCATAAGAGACTAATAAAAACTTATTGATCCTAAACTTTTGAAACTTTAGTTCATCTAAAAGTTTACTTTAAGCACATACACATATTTAAAATTACTCTCTCTTTTCTGACAAAATGATTGAGTCATGTAATTTACTGAAATTCATACATACATATTTCGGGTTATATGAGAATAATGATAACACATTTATTTGACTAGAATACTACTTACATTTCCCTCATCACTGTAATCATTCACACTTGATTATCATTAATTTTTCATGCTAATATATTTGTTTACTTTAGACACGCTAGACTTTCTTGAACATTTATATTTAAAAAGTCAGTTTAATTGATTGAGAATGTAATATGACATTTGTATTACAATTCTGAATCTTACATAACATTTCTGCATTTTCTTCTCCTCACCAGCTTCTGTACATCAGGAAAAAGAAAAGGTAAGAAATTGTACATTCAATTATCACTCCACTACAGTCTTAAAAATCGAATGTTCTTCAGTGGATATTTAATGCAAGACTGAAAATCCCTTTTTGGTTCTAATTGGAACCCTCTGATGTTTCCCACAAAGAAGAGTGTCCTTAATGAAGCTGTGATGGTTTTTCTCTACAGGCTGGAGAAACTGAGACACCAGCTGATGCCCATGTATAACTTTGATCCAGCTGAAGAACAGGATGATCTAGAGCAGGAACTCTTGGACCACGGACGAGACGGAAGCCCAGCAGGACCAAACTCCAAAGTAAGAGATCAACACCACATGGACAGATAGAACGATAGATAGATAGATAGATAGATAGATAGATAGATAGATAGATAGATAGACCGATATATAGAATGATAGATAGATAGATAGATAGAATGACAGAACGATAGATAGATAGATAGATAGATAGATAGATAGACCGATTGATAGAATGACAGAACGATAGATAGATAGAATGACAGAATGATAGATAGATAGAACGATAGATAGATAGAACGATAGATAGACCGATTGATAGAATGACAGAACGATAGATAGATAGAACGATAGATAGATAGAATGATAGATAGAACCGATAGATAGATAGAATGACAGATAGATAGATTCTGTTGAATGTGATACAAATTATACATGCAATATACATATAACACACTCACACACACACACACACACACATATATATATATATTTTATTTTTATTAATTAGTTTATTTATATAAAATTTAATTATTATAAAACTAAGACACCGAGGTGAGTCTCAAAAACATTTCACTCACACGTTTTTGAATGTTTTTTCCTAATTTACATTTCTACCATTCTTATTTCTCTTAAGTTCTGACACCAGGCCATGTGGTTTGTTATTTGTGGTAAAGTATTCATCACTGTAAATGTGTCAGTTACCACACATCCATTTAATATCACGAATCATCAAAATACAGCAGTGACTGAATCCACATTTAAACTCTCCTCATTTGTGTTCTGGCACCAGGAGCTTCATTAGTCTCATTCTCATACCGTCAACATAACAGAATTCATTTTATTTTGCTAATTCATATTTGTGCAATGTTACATTGTAGGACTAGATTTGCATTTTTATTAATTATATTCTATAATGTTCTACAGTCAATATCCTGTAGTGCTTACTTACTTTAACTCTCTCTTTCATGCCACAGACACTGACCACAAGTCAGGGAACAACTCAAAAACCCAGTCGACTTGTTTTCACTGACGTGGCTGATGCCATTAATGCATGATGACACTCACATGCTGCACAGGAAAAATGGGACACAGAATTCTGGACAACTGGACACTTCAGGAATATTTGGTACGATATAGTACAATGTAAAACATTGGGTTAACTGCTGCTGTTGTAGTTAATAATTCCTTAATCCAAAGTTACAACCTGCAGTGTTAAAGGAACAGTTCACTCCAAAATGAAAATTTGCTGTAAATTTACTCACCCCCAAGCCATCCAAGATGTTTCTTCATGGGAATAGATGTGGACAAATTTAGCAATCTATCACTTGCTCACCAGTGGGTCCTCTGCAGTGAATGGGTGCCGTCAAAATGAGACCAAACAGCTGATAAAAGTCCTCTCACATCAAAATCCACCCATATATTTGTTCAGAACTGTTTTGGCTTGTAAACGGTGCTTGATCTGTGCATATTTCTCTCCTGATTCAGACCAGACAACATTTTCACTGCAGAAAGCAATATTATGGATAGACGACTCGTATTGTAACTTACTTGTGGATTATTGTGATGTTTTTATCAGCTGTTTGGACTCTCATTTTCATGGCACCCATTCACTGCAGTGGGTCCAGATTCCTTTAAAGTGCCCCTATTATGCCTTTTCAAAGATTACCTTTCATGCAGTGTGTCATGTAGCAGTATGTGAACATAAACTTTCTGCAAAGTTGTGAAGCCAACAGTGCACTATAAATAAAGTTATTGTCTATCAAAAAAAAAAAGAGTCGGCTCGCAATCGCCTAAATGAGTCGTCAGGAATTCGAATCTTATTCTGTTACGGCTGTATGTCACAAAGTAACACATTTGCATAATGTCCGCCCATGGGCTGTCATTTGCGCTGTACACGGTAGACCAATCACAAAGGACTGCGCCATCTGACCAATCACAGCAGCGAGGGCTCACGGGAAGGAGGGGTTTAGAGAGACTGATTCTTCAAACTGCTTCGCACGAGTCGTTTAGGAATCATTTAGAAATTAGGTCAAATTAAAGCTATTTTTTGAGAAAACTAAAGTGTTTTTTGACCTTGGATGCATGTAAACCTGTTTTAGGACACTCATAAAACAATATTAGCAACCTTAAAAATGGCATAATAGGGGCACTTTAAGATCATTAAAACATTTTGACCACTTTGAAATTATGACAAAGAACAAACTCAGAATCTCTGAGTGAAAGTGGTGACAGAAATGATTGCAACAAATAAACAATGATGAAAATATTTTTACAGTGTACAGTGACAAATATTACATTATACAGTTTAAGGACTTGATTAAAAATCTGCAAAAAAAAAGTTCTGCACTACTACAGAAGTCAACTGGATCTGTCCAACGGTTATGAACACTCATGCAACATGGACTTTATTTTCATCTCTAGCCATAAAAAGCCTCATTCATGCAACATGAGCAGAACGAATGATTCATAAAATGTGCATAATGTGACAATTTACAAAACAATCATTTTAGAAACATCGAATGAGGCTCATTGTGTTTCTTGTTTATCGGAATGACTGATAAAATAATGTTTATTTTTAAGAAGGGACTCCAAATGCAACTTTAACCTGCCCCCCCCATTTTTTTTGTTAGAATTCTTTGGTTTATTATTTATTCACAGCTAAAAGTGTTCTGTAAACTGACGAGTTTACTAAAAGGAAGTACATGAACTTTCCCTGAGAACAGAATTTTTAGCTTTAAAGTTACATTTGTTTAATTTAAATTGTGATGAAGTGTCAGAGATGACATCAGTCAGCCATTTCAGATACAGTATTATAAAGATCTTCCATGTGACCTGTTTCAGTTCACTGAAACACAAACGTTCTGTCACAGAGCCTGTGAATCTGCATAAATGATGAATGTTGACTGATTACGCAAGATTTACAATGAAAAAGGTGATTTGTTTTTGTGTGTGTGCATGTGTGTAGATGAAATAAAAAAATGTAATAATTCTATGTGCACCACAAACCAGCGGTGGATCATTTTAAAGACGTTTTTAACTTTTATGACAATGAAGGACATAATAAAAAAAGATATTTACACTATGACATGCAGGTGTTGTTGAAAGGGAATCGTTCTTATTAATGCAATAAAGACAATAACTGATGGATGATGTAAACATGTCTCAAACAGGAACTTTATTCATTGACATACGGCTGCATAAACAGCATTACTGGCCTTTGAAGAATATAAAAAAGAGGTAAGTTACCTGAGCCTGTATTTATGAGGCACATTGTTAAATGTTATAACAAGTAAATGACTAAACTGACGACATACACCATGATGCATTTGAACAATGAACTGACTTCACATCAAAAACTTCCTGATCAGAAAAAGGTTCTTGATCAACATTTTGTAAAGAACCATTATACCTGTTTTTAAGTGCGTCTACTGTATATGAATTGTAATATTTAACACAACTCAACTGTGTTGACAATAGGAGATGCTTTAAACATCAGTCATGTTGTAAACATCGTTCCCATATCAGCGCAATAACACAATTCATAGCAGTACAAATTAGACTGGATGATTTAAAAAAGTCTAATTATGAAAACATAGTTCCAAAAAGTTACCTTGTTCCAGAGACTGGCCATTGACAATATATGCATTTAAAAACAAATGGGAAATCATCCATTGTCTAGAATGAGCAAACAAAATCATTGAGGTTTCTGATGTTGAGGTACTGAATTTCACCATCATCATGTGAATCATAATGACTGTTGTTTTACATCTTTGATCAGGTCATTATTCTTTGGTGTAAATAGATGCATTTGAATCTATTCTTTCCACTGTAAACATTAAAATAAAAGAATAAAAAGAACATTACATAAGATCAATGATTTAAAAAGTTGCAACATTTGATTGAGGAGTAAATTTCAAGCGTTGGCAATACAATGTTTCCAGAATCCTGAGAAGATTAAATAAACCTATAACCCAGGCATCATCCATACACTGTGATGATTACAGTTTATACATTTTATTATCTTTGGATTTTTAAAATCCTTTTTAATCCCAAGATATTGAACATTAATTAAATGTCTTAAGCAAATCAAGTTCATGTTTTGTTGTTGTTGTTATTTTGGAGTCCTGTTTTTATAAGAATAAGGCATACTAGTTTCTGGATGCCAAATTGTGCACAATAAAATGTGTTTTAAGTTCAAATTTGATTTCTAATTGACTACAGGAGTAGTTCACCCAAAAATGAAAATTTGCTGAAAATGTGCTCACCCTCAGGCTTTATTATGGATTATTGACTCTTATTTGAGCCAGAAACAACGTCTGAAGTTAAAAACATCTTAATGATTGATTTGCTTCTTACAAACACAGATTTTTGACTTCACAAGATGTTAATTGATGGAGTCGTGTGGATTACTTGTGATGTTTTTATCAGCTGTTTGGACTCTTATTCTGACGGCACCCATTCACTGCAGAGCATCCACTGGTGAGCAAGTGATGTAATTCTAAATTTCTCCAAATCTGTTCTGATGAAGAATCTACATCTTGGATGGTCTGAGAGTAAGTGCATTTTCAGCAAATTTCCATATTCCTTTAATAATCCAAATAATAAGCACAAAGAGAAGATATTATTTCCAGTTCTTAAAATGGCAGTGTAACTTGCAGAACGGTGTTCATCATAAAGGCTTGTGATGGTAGTACACAGATTTTAGGGTCACTTTTGAAAAATGTAGTCTGATCTTTCCTGAAAATTTGGGCGTGATTTGAGCACTGGCACATTTTCACTTTTTACAGTGTACATGGAGGCAGTTGAGATGGAGAATTACCCCCAACGTAGTAACAAAGTCATCACTGAGGTAGTTTTAGTCGCTCTCCTGCGATGGAAACGCAGCAGGCGGAGTCTGAATGGGCGGCTCCTCTGTTGACTCTGCCCCTTGAACTGCAGGATGAGGCTGGGTGGGGAGGAAAGAGAACACATGAGGAATGTGTGTGCATGTAGATGTGCGTGCATGACCTGAGAATCATGACAGTTGGGACAGGAAACCAAGAAATGTAAGGAGCCTTCAGCACACTTGAGTCATTTATCTCTGTGCTAACCTGAGAACTATGAGTAACGGGGAGTTTTACACGGTTTCTGAATACATTGCCGGTTTCACTTCAGAAAAACCTGCAACTCTTGACAGTCACTGATTGACATGTTTATCAGGTTTAGTGTTTAACGGAATGAGACGATTCTCATGCAGGACTATTCATTTTGTTCATTATGGTTTGCAGGGCTGCAAACAACTATTCCACATGATCGATAATGAAATTAATCGACTCAACTAATCGGGTTTCATTATTCAATTGAGCCTTTGCCTCTTTTAATTAGTGGAAAACATTTCTATGAAAACTGTTGTATTCTTATAAAACGAGCGTTGTAATTGTAAGTGCTTAATATTTATTTAAAAAGTATTGCTTTTATTTAGCAAGGATGCATTAAGTTGATCTAATGTGACATTTATAATGTTACAAAAGATTTCTCTTTCACATAAAAGCTGTTTTTTTTTAACTTTCTATTCAAGAGTCCGGAATTTTTTTTAATCACAGTTTCCACAAAAATATGAAGCATCACAACTGGTTGATAATAATAGCAAATCAGCATATTATTATGATTTCTGAAGATCATGTGACACTGAAGACTGGAGTAATTATGCTGAAAATTCAGCTTTGATCACAGAAATAAATTACATTTTACAATATATTACAATAGAAAACAGTTGTTTTAAATCATAATTATATTTCACAATATTACTGTTTTTACTGGATTTTGATTAAATAATTGCAGCCTTTGTGAGCATTTATTTTTATATATATATATATATATCTCACTGACCCAAACATTTGATTATATCTTTTATTTAAATTTTTTTTTTATATATATATATTTTGACTGTGGAAATGATAAAAGTGTATACTGGAAATGATATGGACTCATTAATTGTTACATGTTTTTTACCTGCTGTTCTTCCTGATGAACGGTCTTCTGAGGCTATGAATTAAAGAGACAAAGAATATGAGGGGAAAAATAAGACATTTTTACCTTCAAAAATTGCTAAGGCCCAGTACTCTCAACACAAAAACAGCAAAACAGGATATTTAACAAGAAAAAAAAAAAATTGGGCAAAATATGCACTTAACAATAAAACCAGGTAATATCCAATCAAGTAAATCGGGTAATGTTTGGTTCCATATTTAAAAGGGATATAAAATAGAAAAACGTATTTTGTTTACTCTTTTGAAAGAGTAATGAACAATTAAGACATACTCTACTAGACCATTTACGACAGCTAAGCTGAAGAAACCGTTCATTTATTATCATTTTCAGGTCATATATGTGACCCTGGACCACAAAAAGTCGCTGGGGTATATTTGTAGCAATAGCCAAAAATACATTGTATGGGTCAAAATTATTGATTTTTCTTTTATGCCAAAAATCATTAGGATATTAAGTAAAGATCATGTTCCATGAAGACATTTTGTAAATTTCCTACTGTAAATATATTAAAACTTAATTTTTGATTAGTAATATGCATTGCTGAGAACTTCATTTGGACAACTTTAAATGCGATTTTCTCAATATTTAGTTTTTTTTGTACCCTCAGATTCCAGTTTTCAAATAGTTGTATCTCGGACAAATATTGTCCTTTCCTAACAAATCCATACATCAATGGAAAGCTTATTTATTCAGCTTTCAGGTGATGTATAAATCTCAATTTCGAAAAATTGACCCTTATGACTGGTTTTGTGGTCCAAGGTCACATATTATGTTTTAATACATTTAAATGTATTTTTATTCCGTGTAAATTCTGTTATATTTGAATTTATCAGCTGCTCATTTAACTATGCTGCAGAGTTTAAAGAAAGTGTGTGTTATTCTCACCCATTTTCTTGGTCTACCTCGTGGTCTCCGTTCTCTAGGTGGCTCTACCTGCATCCAAAAACAGATGAAGGAACGAGAGAGTGTTATGTATCTAAACAAGCATCATTCAGCTCAAGTTTAAGTGCTCTCCAGGAAGTTCTCTTACTTTGGCTGTGACCCGCTGGCCTTTATTTTTACTGCCTCTTGGTCTTCCTCTCGGCCTCCTGAGAGCAGAAGCTTCAACAGGCTCCTGAGGGATTCAGTTCACTTGGTTTTATTCAATTTATTTCATTTTTCCAAAAGAACTCAATCTATCTATCTCCATCATTGCACCTCTCTGACCTGTTGTGGTTTGCGGGGTCGTCCTCTCCCGCGTTTGGGAGCTGGTGCCTCCTCCTCTGGGGCCGCTGTCTCCATCTGACCTGCTCCAGTCTCCTCCACGTCCATCCTGATCCCAAACCTTCTCAAGCATGCATGGACACACACAACCTGAACAAGATAAATGTGGAAAAGAAAGAGCTTTACATCAGTGTAAAAGCCAACAATATGCCTTAAATCACAAAATATAGTAGAGAGCTCTTTATTTTGCGATAATGACCAGCTGACTGCACATTATCCTACTTATAACATGGCTTCTTACCAAATAGATAAGAAATATTGATTTGAGCTAAGATCATTTTATCATGTGAGAGGAAAGTGAGCGAGGAGTGATACGAAAGACATGAAACCAGCACAACTACTGCATGTAGGTCAATTATAGTTTATTCTCAATTATGCATACATATTTTACTCAAAACGTTTTTGCATATGAATGCATCTAAAATGAAAACACACAACTATTACTAACTCAGTTTAACTCAACACAAATCACAATGATTTAACACAACACAATCACCTCAACTTGCGTTACATCCTCATTACTCATATATTTCTTATATTTTACCAAAAATCTCTCTCATAATTAACTTCTCATCTTCAACAGTCACTGCTGCTCTGACATCATCTCATTTCTACAATGACACAGACATTAGTCATAATTTTAACAGTAACAACCTGGGGTGTGAGAATATTCCACAGAAATGAAGCCTCTCTCTCTCTCTATATATATATGATGAGGCTATAAAACCAAAGAAAACATAAGAGTAATTTCTAGAGTCTAAAAGTGGCACAAGTATTCACTAGAATTCACTGCAGACTCTTCGGTCTTACTGCTGCATGTTCATATGATATGTAATTTACTGGCCGTGAATGTATATACACATGCATTTCATCAACGACAGCTTATTTAACCCCTGCTGGCAGAGAAGGATCTTCTAGGAGCCTGTTCAATGGCATCTATTCACATAAAACATAACTTTCCATGTTCCTCTCATGCATGTATAACTAACCGCTCTACGCCATAAACTACGTCTCAGTGGCTGCTAATAAGTAGACAGAATAAGCTATACATGCGGCAATATTATTGCACTGTTTGATTAGCATTTTCATATGCAAAGGTATTTAAAGTCAATGTAAATACTTATGTAAGTACTTCATTCCCATTATATTAGATTACAAAAAACAGGGTTTTTCCATGTATACTTTGGGGTAATGAGGTACTTTTTGTACCAGCAGGCAGCATCAACAAAATAAGTATCCAAATATAGGCTACCATAGTATTGCAACATTTTATCAGAAAGTACCAAACAGTATGGCTTTGTCATGTGGTTTATCATGTTAATACTATGGTATTCTTACTACGTAGAGTACTACGTAAATACCATGCTACAAGAATTTCAGTACTATAGTGTATATTGAAGAACAATTATATCTAAAAGAAGTGAACACAAGAAAAAAAAATGAAATTAAAATAAAATAAAAATAAAGGTCTTGAATAGCAGGAAATGGCAAACAATTTTTTTAGTGGTCTTTAAGTTCTTTTTCCATATGGTGGGCAATTACGACAGCCCACATTCTTCACATATTTTCAGACCTACAGAAAAATGTAGCTGGCGGTCGTGAACTACAGAGCGTAACAATCACGCTTGTGGTGTCCTGAGGATGTAAACACAGCCCTAGCAACATTTAAACAGGGAGAACTGAAATATTATTAAAGACACTACTAAAACAACCTCAACAGCCACAGAAGAGAAAAACGTCAGTGATTAACACAACAACAGAGCTAAAATTACTTTACAAGTTTAAATTAAAATTACAAGTATGATGGCATTACCATGTTTTTGTGGACAAGATACCATGGTAGTATAGTTGTGGACATACCACATGGTAATTCTTTAGTATTATTTTAAGTTCTATGTAAATACCATGGTATTATCAATATGGTATGGTATATTTTGGTATGGTATATATGAAAGTAGGCCTACATAAAATACCTTCTAATACACATTCCTTGCAAAATGTACTGTGTGGTACCATGGTATAGTGATAGTATACTTTGTATATACCATAGTAGCCTACTGAAACATTATGTACCATGGTATTTACATGGTACTACAAGGTACTTTCAAGAATAGCAATTAATAGTATTTTGTATTAAGTATTCATATTCTTTAGTATTTGTCTATTAAAAAGTACCAAAAAGAATACTTACCCAAATCGTAATTTTCAAATATGTAACATGCAATATCAAAACTTCTTTTGCTTCACTGACATGAAATCTGCGATATCCAGATAGTGATATCATCGGATTTCTCTCTCAGTACTAATAACAAGACAACTGTAGCATAAACTAAATTGTTTTGTAATAAAAACAATGTCGTAAGTTGTAAATACCTCGGTCAGACCACGTTGTCCTCAGCACTTCGCGTTCACCTGGAGCAGCGGCTTCGCGTGTGATCTGATGAGATCGCGAGTATGTACATCAACAATACATGATTGACATCATTTCTGGCCCCGCCTCCTTTTTTACGCCAGACGCTCACGACACGTCAATCATTTTTCTCAGATCTGCGGAACTGAAGCGCCACGCCTCATTTTGCTCGTCCTGTTGCCTCTGCTGCTGTTTGCAATGGCATTCATGTTCGTTCGTCTAACGTTACATTGCTTCCTTTTTACAACACTGACTGCACGCGAGCGATACGCCGCAAGCGCTTTGATTGGTCAACTGGATGCTGACGTCAGGTTGGGCGGGTTCTAAAGTGTCGCGTCGCGTTTTCTTGCCGCGGAGCCGTACAAGTACAAGTGCCTGCGTCCCAATGTGCATACTATCCATCCTAAATTCGATGTGATAGTAGTAACTTTCAATACTATTTAGGGCAGATAGGGTGGATAGTATGCACATTGGGACGCAGGGTAAGAGTCATGAATGACGGCTAGGAACACTTATTTAAAAGACAGGTGCTAAACAACTGACAATCACATAAATGAGGGGCATTTTACTAGGGTATTATTATGTCTGCTGCCTCAGTGACATGATAAATATTAGTAAAAACGTCAAGGAATGAGTAATCAGGGATTTTTTTCTTATCCTAAATAAGTATTTCAAGAAAACAAAATTAGTCACTGGCAGAATAATGAGAAATCAATAGCAAAAGTACCCAAAAGTACCATGGTATTACTATGAAGTAGCAGCTTCAGTGATGTAGGCTATATAGTGGTTTTGATATATCGTGGTACTTAAAATCAAGTAGATATATATAGATATATTTATATGGTATGTCCAAGAATGCCATGGTTCATGTCCAAAAAAACATCATACTACCATGATATTATGCCCACGAATATATATATATATACAGTGCTGCTTGAAAGTTTGTGAACACTTTAGAATTTTCTATATTTCTGCATAAATATGACCCAAAACATCATCAGATTTTCATATAAGTCCTGAAAGTAGACAAAGAGAACCCAGTCAAAAAAGTGAGAGAAAAATATTTTCTTTGTCATTTACATACATTAAAAATGATCCAGTGTTACATATCTGTGCGTTCAGGGCCGGATTTACACACAGGCATTCTAGGCACGTGCCTATGCTCGTTCGTCCGGGGGGGGGGCAAACACAATGAAGAGATATATAATATTTTGTTATACTATGGGCTATCTATCTTCAACAGTAAAAGAACCAAAACCCCAGAATACATCGAGCAAATGAATATAACAAACAATAGGATAAAGAATGACACATTTATTTCCATGTTTTCCACCTTTTTTATGTACAGAAATCATGCTCTCTTTCTCCCGTTCTCTCTCTCACACACACACACACACACACACACACACTCGCGCACACACGCGGACAGAACGCTGCCCCGTGAATTTATCAGTAAAATAGTTTCGCAGCTGAAAGCTACATGACATTTCTCAGTAGCGAGGGTCTTGAAGCAGTTCAACTTAAATATTCACTATTAGTAGACTCTGCTGCTAAACACTGTTGAGACGCACAGAAGCAGGTATTCACACGTGCTTCATCTCTCTCTCTCTCTTTCTCTCTAATAACTTAATAACTGCGTTAGACTGCATTAATAACTGCATTAACCTGCATATCTATGGCTCAAGCCTCTGTTATTAGCTCTAAAATGACGTTTTGGAATTTGCAACGGAAGGTTTGGGATGCGTAAGAAATTAGTTCAACACACGAGATTCAGGATGGAAACATGACAATTGTCTTAAAATAAACCATCTGAACAATGTCTGGTGTGGTTAAAATTATTAGAGAAATAATGCACTCCCGAAGTGGTAATGTGGCCACGACGCTGGAGCCTATTAATGGAACGGTCTTTCTCCATTTTCAAACTAATTAAGACATTTGATTTTTATTGACTGAATGCAAGCGCTTATTGCGCTTATAGAAAACACTGCAACGGTTTCCACTGATTACGAAATATTTTGGTTTGCTGGGGTGGTAATATATTAAATAGGGAAGGAGGGGGCCCAAAAAATGTGTTTTGCCATGTCACGATAAGAGGTAAATCGCTGCAAAAGTATGTGAATCTTTGCTTTCAGTATCTGGTGTGACCCCCTTTTGCTGCAGTAACTGAAGATCTTGTAAATGCTGATCAGTCCTGCACAATAACATGTAGGAGTTTTAGCTCATTCCTTCTTAAGCAGGAATGCAGTGTGTTCATAATAGCTTCTCATTTAAACCAATAAGTTCTATTTTGGTTTCATCCATCCATTAAACCTTTCTCCAGTAGTCCTCTGGCTTGTCCACATGATCTTTAGCAAGCAATTTTCTTTTTGGAGAACAGTGGCTTTCTTCTTGCATCTCTGGCATGCACACCATGGTTGCTCAGTGTTCTCCTGATGGTGGGCTCATGAACATTAACATTAGCCAATGTGAGAAAGGCCTTTAGTTGCTTAGAAGTTACTCTGGGAACTTTTGCAACCTCGCAGACTATTACACGTTCTTTGGAGTGATCTTTGTTGGTCAAACACTTCTCGGGAAGGTAACAGTGGTCTTGAATTTCCTCCATTTGTACACAATCTGTCTGACTGTGGATTTGTGGAGTCCAAACTCTTTAGAGATGGTTTTATAACCTTTTCTAGCCTGATGAGCAACATCAACTCTTTCTCTGAGGTCCTCAGTAATCTCTTTTGTTCGTGACGTGATTCACTTCCACAAACATGATCAGACTTTGATAGATCCCTGTTCTTTGAATAAAACATGTCACGTACTGACATTTGATAGTCATTGCACTGACTGAAAACACCTCTCACAGATGGTTAATTAACTGCTAATCCAAGAGATTCACATACTTTTGCAACACACAGATATGTAACACTGGATCATTTTTCTCAAACAAATGATAAATGACAAAGAAAATGTTTGTTTGTTTGGGTTCTCTTTGTCTACTTTCAGGACTTTTTTTGAAAAAAAAAAGTTTTGGGTCATATTTATGCAGAAATATAGAAAATTCTAAAGGGTTCAGAAACTTTCAAGCAGCCCTGTATATGTATGTATGTATGTATGCATATATATATACTGTATATATATATATATATATATATATATGTGTGTATGTATGTATGTATGTATGTATGTATATGCAAACTATGGTACTACCATGTTTTACATGATGTAACATGGGACATATTAGAAGAATGTTGAAGAGTAAAAACAGAATTTTGAATACTTTATTAATAATAAAATCTACAAAATTCTATATAGTTCAGACTGGTGATGTCAGGTTTAGTGTAAATATATGTGCACCTGTATATCTATATATTTCACAAATGCAAGCATACATAATATGTAAATTAAACCCCAAATTCAGAATGATACAAAAAAAGCATAGATAATCTTATAAAACACAGTATCTTTTATGTATATTACATTTAAACTACTTAATATATTTATATTTTAGCTTATAGAAGATTGAGCAGTGTCTGCTAAAAGACGTGCTGATGTGGCATGTTACGATGTAAGTTTTTCTGTCATCAGGTCATCTCCATGACCTTCTTGATCCAGTCTACATAAAAAGACACACGGATGAAGATGTTTGGCTGGCTGGCGTGTCCGCAGCGGCGCATTGGTATGATGACTCCCTCCAGAACCCAACAGTCACTGTTCTGACAGGCCAGAGGGCCGCCATAGTCTCTCTGGAAGAGCAAAAAAAGAAGAACGTTACAGCGCACCTGCACCCAACACGTCTTACTCATTTCACAATCCCCACTTACATCTAGTGCAAAAACAGAACTTAAGACTCGCCTAGCCACACAAACGCATAGAAAGGAAATGTTTGAAGCTCTAAAAGCTTCACACACATTTTGCAAGCTTTTTGCAAGCTAAGCAATGTCTAGATCAGTGGTTATCTAGTTTTACTTCAGGAGCCAGATTTTGCACACCAACCAAAATTGTTTATCATAAAAAACTCTAAAAACTAAAACTAAAATCAAAGGATTAAATCTAATTTTCTACCAAAAGATGAATGAATGCTTAAAATTAATAAATTAAATTAATTTTCCAACAAAAGACGGGAAAAACCTACCATACTTGTTTATCATACAAAAATTAATAAATCAAATTTCCTACCAAAAAATGGATGAATACAATCAAAAGTATTTATTATACGAAAACCTTTAAAATGAAAAGATTCAATCTATGTTTAACAAATTAAATGGGATTCCTTCCTTTTAAAAGTTTATGTGCTAACTTTGATTTATTAAAAAGTTACTTGCATTTTATTATTTGAACTTAGTATTGCTTTTTTGTGTCAGAACATACAGAAAAACAGTGGCCAGTACACATGTATACAGAATCACCAGTATCACCAGTCACATAAACTCTTATTGTTTTCAAATTATCCATGGCAATACCTTTATTAGTGATTCTTAACATATATGGTGTTAAAATGTAAAAGCGGAGAACAAAAAACAGTTCACATATCTACCTCACAGGCGCCAACTCCGGCCACGAAGGGCATAGTGCACATCTCATTCTCACGGACACGGCCCTTGAAATATGGGTTACAGTCTTTATTGCTCAGTACTGGCATCTGAGCCACATTCAGTACAGTCTCATCCCCCTTTCCTGAGAGAGAGAAGCAGAGAGGATCAGTGAGGGGAAGCGAAAGAGGACGAAACCATGGATGGATGGAGCATTCTTTAGCATTCAACTTTTACATCTAACCAGACACTGCTTGACAAAAAAAACATATCCAGTTAAATACGATGGATGGTAATAATGTGTTATATTCAATGTGGAAAGGCAGAATTTCCAGCTTCCTACTAAGAGAAGTGCGACAAGACGTGTTTCCAACTTGGAAACTCAAATAACAAGTCTCTTATGCTCACAGAGACTGATCAAAAATACAGTAAAAACAGTAATATTGTGAAATATAATTTAAAAAAAGTTTTGTATTTGAATATATTGTAAACAGTAATTTATTCCTGTGATCAAAGCTGAATTTTCAGCATCATTACTCCAGTCTTCAGTGTCACATGATCCTTCAGAAATCATAATAATATGCAGATTTGCTGCTTAAGACACAAAATCTTTAGTGACATTATAAATGTCTTTACTGTCACTTTTGATCAATTTAATGCATCCTTGAGGAATAAAAGCATTAATTTCTTTAAAAAATAAAATCATTTGGAACCCAAACTTTTGAACAATAGTGTATAATAAGAGCTATTATAGATAAAACAGACTAGCGTATCACCTTTTGTTTCTCCCCAACCAGCGATTTCACAGATGGTTCCCTCTGGAACAATGTAGCGCTCAGGAGGCAGACATATTTGAGACACACGGTCATTAAACTGAGCAGGACTGCAGGAGAAGAGCCAGATATGTGTTTATTAGAGGGACAATTTGGAGACTTTAAAAGAATAGCATTCCAAAAAATATTACACACTCTTAAAATAAAGGTTGTTTATTGGCATTGATGGTTCCAAGAAGAACCTTTAACAACTTTCCAAGGTTCTTTATAGTGCAAAAAATTTCTTTAGATTTTTTAAAATGTTCTTCATACTATAAAAAAAAAAAGTTCATTTAATATCTGTTGACTAAAAGGTTCTTTGTGGAACCAAAAATGGCATCTTCTATGGCATTGAAAACCTCTTTCTTTATTTTTAAGAGTGTACCAAAGCATGTTGTAAATGGCTGTGCTTGTGTGTGCTATGAAGTACGTTTCTAGCTGAAGCATGACCAGGTGGGATTCAGAAGGACCACAGACGATCTTGGTGAGAGGAATGGTTTGTCTGTCCGGTTCGCCTTCCTTTGGATCACGGAACAAGGTGCCCATCATAGCACTGTATCCCGTGAGGTCCACATAACTGCATACAATCACCAACAAATATTTAATAAAACACCCTTACTGTCCAACTCTGAACATTAATCACTGAAGAAGTTTGGGTTACCAGGATGAGAAGCATTGTTTAGTGCTGATCACCCATTTGGAATTGACCAGAGAACCTCCACAGAAGTGATTTCCTTTCCTGAGAAGACATACATTGGCCACACATATATTTGTCAACAAGAAACTGCTTGCAAATCAATTTTACTTCCATAAAGTGACACAATTTGGGACGGATTATAGTATGACTAACCGGTCTCGAAGGCTGACGGTCCAGGGAGAGTTTCCAGGTGTGCCGCCCACTATTCTTAACCTGCTCTTCACAGTCCGGTCGTCCCGCTTCCCACACTCGTTAAACACAACCTCCGCTTTTTACACACAGTGGAGGGCAAGTTAGAAGCTCAATCGTACACATCAGAGTCTTACTGTTCACTGTATATTGATTTTGACTTACATGTTGGCCCGATGATTGGCACTTTCTCTCCAGCTATTCCAACACAAAGTACAAAAAATATAGTTGAATTAATTAATTATAATGATATTTATTTTGAATATATTACCATTAATAGTTTATAATAAATGTATTGTAAATGATTTAATTAGTATTATTAAACAATACTATGCTATATTCTATACATCTATAGACATTGATGCTTCACCACACTGCTTGATGGCACAGTAGTCAAACTCCGTCTTGGGGTCAGTGGTGTAGCACCAGGGCCCGTGATGGTCTCCGTCAGGGTTCCTGCAGTAGTTGTCTGTCAGGTTGGCCTCTGGGTGTGTTTTGGGGTTTATCCTGCAAATAGATGTGCATAAATTACCTTGTATTTATACTTTAGATTTATACTTTAGACCAACTTTAAATGAGACAAAAAGAATGGGGTTTTATTCTTACTTGGTTTTGTGAGGTGTATTGACGCTCCATTTCTGGCAGATAATACCTTTACGTGTTTTGCGGACAACACCTCGATAGTTTTTGCCGATTTCATTATAGCAATCTAGTTTAAGGAGAAGAAAACCTGTTATTTAAACCTCCATTCAAAATTTCAGGGTCAGTATGATTTTTTTATGCTTTTGAAAGAAGTCTCTTCTGCTCAGCAAGGCTGCATTTATTTGATCAAAAACACAGTAAAAAAGGTAATATTGTGAAATATTATTACAATTTAAAATAACTGGTTTCTATGTGAATATATTTTAAAATGTAATTTATTCCTGTGATCAAAGCTGAATTTTCAGCATCATTACTCCAGTCTTCAGTGTCACATGATCCTTTGATTTGCTCACATGATTTGCTGCTCAATAAATATTTCTGATCATTATCAGTGTTTATCGAAAACAGTTTTGCTGCTTTTTATTTTTGTGGAAATGGTAATACATTTTCTTCAGTATTCCTTGATAAATAGAAAGTTCAAAAGAACAGCATTTATTTGAAATGCTCTGTAACATTATAAATGTTATCATTATTAAAAGTATTAATTCCTTTCAGAAATACATAAACTATCGACCCCAAATTTTGAATGGTAGTGTATATACAATATGCATATTAAGTACACATGACCATGTTTCTCTTCCCACAAAGACAAAGCACAGTCAAAATGTCTTTAAAAATGAAGCTGTAGTTGATGATTTTAATCACTAGCGGGCGCCAACTGTACCTTCAGCCTCAATGTCATCAGCGCAGCGTTTAATCTGCAGGCAGAGAGCCGTCCTCATCTCAGACAGAGACGTGAAACACCAGGGCGCCTCGGAACCGTCCGGGTTACGGCAGTAGTTCTCCTCCAGACCCCTACAGGTGGAAAGATGAAAGACAGAGAAGGACAAAGAGTCAAATTCAACCAATTTATACAGTTCTGATGAAGTTTGTTTCTTTATCAGAACAGATTTGGAGAAATGTAGCATTACATCACTTGCTCAACAATGGATCCTCTGGGTGCCGTCAGAATGAGAGTCCAAACAGCTGATAAAAACATCACAATAATCCACACCACTCCAGTCCATCTATTAACATCTTGTGAAGCAAAAAGCTGTGTGTTTGTAAGCAACAAATGCATCGAGGTGTTTAAACTGTTGCTTCTGGCCAAAATATGAGTCCATAATCTGTAATAACACTTCCTAACTGATGTACTTGAGTGGTGTGGATTACGTCTGGATTATTGTGATGGTTTTATCAGCTGTTTGGACTCTCATTCTGACGGCACCCATTCACTGCAGAGGACCCATTATGAGCAAGTGATGTAATGCTACATTACTCCAAATCTATTCTGATGAAGAAACAAACTCATCTACATCTTGGATGGCCTGAGTGAGTAAAAATTTCCGGCTAATTAAAATTTTTGTGCAAACTATTCCTTTAACTCACTTGCACTCGTAGGTTTTGGGGAAAAAAGGGTGTTCGTGGGGTTTCTGGGCGGCCCAGCGCTGACAGGGGATTCCAGAGGTTGTTTCGTTGACTTTGCCCCTGTAATCCTCTCCACGACCCCGGAAACAATTAGTGGTGTAGCCGGAGCGAGAACGGCGCTTGGGGGACTCAGCTATAAGACGGAAAAGAAAGAAGTAGAAGAAATTCATGTAGGAGAAACATTTGAGATTCTAAAGATATCTCATTGATTGATCATTCTTATCGCAGGGTAAATGCGGAGCTATAACTAGTTGTAAATATGGCTGTATATTGGACAAATGCAGTAATTTTGCTGTCCAATCGTGTCAATGACAGAATATAACAGATTTCAGCAAATCCACTTTAGCACCATTTATATTTTGAAACTCAACTGTGTGAATGTCACACATGCTCCTGACGGATCAATCATTGCATATTCATAATGAATAATATTGTCGTCCGTCTTGTGAACCCAATGCAATAAACTGCTATTAATGTTGTGCTCTCAAACAGAACACCATATGTGAGTTTCTGACTTTTCAATTATATGGTTGTCTTTTTGAACAGCACTGACGTGATTGGAAATGACAGCAATGTCCCCAGGAAGATGAAGATCTGTGTCCTTTAAACAGAATGAATGAATAATAATCCAAACGATTTGCATGGAGATTGAAATTCATGCACTGCTAACAGAATGCAAACAACTGTTAAAGGTTATTAGTGTTGTGCGAGCATTTTAAAGTTGACATTGCATCAAAAATTGATTTTTATTTCTTCTGTTTAATCTCTGCTATGTGTCTCTATAATATTTGACTTTAAAATAATGTTTCAGAAAAGTCTCTCTGGAATAGATGTACTGCAAAAATAACATTTCTTAATTTAATTTACTTTAACTTGATGTGCTAAACAAAAACTATGAAACTAAAACTGAAATAAAAAGTAATAGCAATTTTATAAACATAAAAAACTACTCAAAACACACACAACAAAAACTTTAACAAGAATTAAAATTAAACCAGAAAATATAAAAATAAAACTGATTCAAAATATTAATAAAAACTAATCTAAGTAATAATCATACTAAATAACAGTGGTTATAAAATGCATGTTTTTGCAATGCAAAAAACTATTTTATGCAAGCAACATATGTATTGATAACATTTTATTATAGTACGGTTGTTTTACCAGTGCCTATTTAGTTTTGGAGGCTCATAAAAGCATAACATTAATTACTTTTTTTTACACCTTGTCAACAGCAAGGCTGGTGAGAACAAAGTGAATAACAAAAGTCATACAATTACAAAAAAACTAAAACATTTCAAATAAATACAAGAAAAGAAATCTAAAATACCATGAAATGAAATATCATATCCTTGTAAGGAGCAGAAATACTCACGGCACTTGCGTATATCACAGCTCTCTCTCTCCATCGTCGGGTCAGTGGTGTAGCACCAGGGCACCGGAGACGCATCCGGGTTACGGCAATAATTATCATCCAAACTTTTATCAGGATACCTGGTTGCACAAACATCAGATATGAAGTTATTTTACATTATTTTATCAGCAGCCGCTAAAAATCACTGCAACCTCACATGATTAAAATTCATTGCCATGCTCCTGCAGCATTTGAGCGCAGATACAGAAACGATGATATATTGACATCCACTGCAGTTATATTCTGATTTCAGTGCTTTGGTTATGGTTATGTCATATTTACTTCTCTGGCTGGTAGATGTGTTGATGCGGATACTGTTGGTCCCATCTCTGACACTCTTTCCCGCTCACTGTGTGATCCACCTGACCTCTGTAGTCTTCTCCATTACAAGTGATGCACACCTCTAATGGAGAAACATACAAACATCTGCTCAGAACAAACGTCTGATGACTGTGAAAGTAAAACCACTGCAGTGCAAACATGTAACGTACCATCTTTGCACTGGGGAATGTCACAGCTCTCATATCTGCGTTCAGGGTCAGTGGTGTAACACCAGGGTCCGATGCGGTCACCGTCCGGGTTACGACAATAGTTCAGCTCCAGGCCATTAGTAGCAGACGGAGTCCATCTATTCCAAAACAGTGGTCACATCATTCTAATATCGCAGTTGTACATTCAGTCATTAAAAGGATCTTAAATTAAATAAAATAATGCCGTTCTTCTGAACTTTCTATTCATCAAAGAATCCTGAAAAAATGCAGTATATGCCATGTCTGATCTCATACCTGTGATCATGAGGGAATTTGGACCACCACTGTTGACATGTTCGTCCACTCTTAGTCGTCGACACTTTCCCTCGATAGTCTTCTCCTTTACCCACAATGCACTTCCTTACATAGACTGAGTACAGGAGAACATTATGAACATGTGACTACAGAGGCACTTATATCAAGTGGTGGTTAAGAGATATGGGTTTTTAATGGCTGATGACATTTTACATCTCCTTATAATCTTCCAAACTAATACTTTCAAAATCTACTGAAAAACATTGAGAATCAATTTGTCACCTTTCATCTCATAAAGGTCACAGTTCACGTTTCTCTTGACGTCTGCATTGTCTCCGTCACCCACCCAGGGCAGATGTTTACACACCAAAGATGGACGAAACTCATAATTAAAAGCTCTGGAAAGTTCAAAAATACATATTTTACATCTCCTTATAATCTTCCAAACTAATACTTTCAAAATCTACTGAAAAACATGAGAATTTTGTCCCTTGTCACAGAAAAAGAATGTTTACACACCAAAGATGGACGAAACTCATAATTAAAAGCTCTGGAAAGTTCAAAAATACATATTGTGTTCCCTTGTGAAAAAGAAACATACTTAAGTGTATTCAATGTTCACTTGTAGTGTGCTGTAAATCTTAAAATACATATATTTTAAAGTATATTTTCAAAAGATTTGCACTTGCAGATAATATAATATTAATGAAATAAAGGCCATTTAAGTGTGCTTAAAGGCAGACAATTTCATGACTGTTTCTTAATGCACTTTTTAAAAAGTGAATTTTGTAATAATGCCAAATTAAAAGTGTTGCTTTAAAATTTATTTTGAATCATTATGTTTTAATAGACTTTGTCATGCTTTAAGGAAGTACACTTATTTTAATGTGTTGACTAACATTTTAAGCACATGTAAAGTACTTGATTGTAATTTTAACTGTAGTGTGTTATTTGATATTAGATTTAAAGTTAACATTTTAAATGTACAAAAGACAATAGCAGTAATGACAAAATTACACAGAAAGATGTATTAAAGTCAAAAAAGTTAAGTTTAACTAATTGCATTTAAAATAAATGTTTATTTATTTTATTTTAAAGTTCAATTCTGACTATTAACTAACAATTAGTGACAACTTTTGCCTCAATAAACTCCTAGTTTACAGCTTATTAATAGTTAGTAAGGCAGTTAAGTTTAGGTATGGGGTAGGATTAAGGAATATAAAATATGCTCATGCAGAATAAGGCATTAATATGTGCTTACGATGTACTAATAAACAGTCAATCTCTCTCTCGGCTTGCATAATAATAATAAACATTGCATAATAAACAGCCAATATGCTAGTAATATGCATGCTGGTTAATAGTGAGAATCGGTCCTTAAAATAAACTCTTACCAAATATAACAATAAACAATATATTTTAATTTAATCATAAATAACATGCATTTAAGTGTCTGAAAACATTAGATATAGTTTGCACTTTACTATATTGTTTAAAAGTATATATTTCTGTAATAAGTATGCTAAAGTATACTTCTTACATTCACAGACAAAATAAGGAAATAAATACTAAACAAATTAAACTGTAAAAAAGGCAACTTAGAAATATGACTTTTTAATCATTCAACCGCAAAGAGAATTATGTTTTGAGTGTAAAACTAATACATGCAGTGCATGCTGGGACAGGGAAGTGTGGATATGAGACCTGCATTCTGGACTCTCTGTGCAGCGTTTAGCACAATCCTCCAAAGTGATTCCTGGAAGTTCAGTCAGACGGTTGACGTTCCAGGATTTCAGGACCAGCTCTCTCCCCTCGGATCGCTGGAAATCATTCAGTGTGCTGCGAAATGCTGTGAAAACACAGCAGAAAGATGCACTAGTCAATTTACCACTTTGGCTTTATTTAGTAATAAAGAAAATCAAGTTGAAACACCCAAAACCAAAAAGAAATGACAGGATTTTAGTTATTAGATGAAAACAATGACATGAAAAATGCTTACAGTGCATGTTCAAAACATGCCATGGTAGCATGTCAAAAAAAAAAAAAAAAAACATTTTTTGGCATGTTAGTGAATAGCAAACTTTTTGTGCCGGTTTAAATGTCGTAACGTTCCTTCTCTCTGTCTGTGTGTGAGTGTGTGTGTGTGTCTGTGTGTGTGTGTCTGTGTGTCTGTGTGTGTGTGTGTGTGTGTCCTTAGAGGGGCTTAAACACACATGACCTTTGGATCTGTAAACTGCATCTGTTCCACAATATTCCCAGTGGCATGGCATGATCATGAAGTGATGCCCAAATAACTACACAGTACACAGACCCTGGCACAGAAAGCAGTCCACAGCTGTACACACATGCTTATGTTTAAATTCATTAAACATCTATATGAATATGTGCCTGTACGCATGATGAAAAAGCCATTAATAACATAAAATAGTGTGATTGGTGTGAGTCAAATAGCAATAGATATTTACCATGGTAATTCCATGTTTTCCACATGGAACGTTTGTAAGAGTTACTCAAATATCAAGAAAACCGCTGCAATAAATCTCTCTAGCTCATTTGTATTGTGAACTATTATTAGCTCGGTCTCTGTTCTTTAAAAACATACCATGGTAATAGTTTCAGCCAAAATATCACCGTAGTTGTAAAATAATAATGAATTATTATAAGATCTTAAAGATTAGGAAACGTTCATATTCTGTCTGTAATTTTGTTTTATGACAGTGTTGGATAAAACTAACCATATTATTATAGTATTATGGTGTTTGAGAAGAATGGAGTAACATATGTTTGGGAGCCTAATCAATTAGACTGTCTAAAAACAATTCACCTTAAAACACAACAATATTTAAAGTCTCAAAACACTTTATGTGAAATAAGAACTCATTAATTATGAGAGTATTGATCTTACCATGAACGGTGTCAGTCCAGAGCAGCAGAACTGTGAGAAAGAAGAGTGGAATCATGGTATAAGAGCTGCTTTAGTCCAACAGCAGAGCTCATCTGAGGACTTTGATTCTTTTCAACTGGAAGAATTGATGAAGGGGGTGGTGTGTGTGTGTGTGTGTGTGTGTGTGTGTGTGTGTGTGTGTGTGTGTGTGTGTGTGAGTGTGTGTGTGTGTGTGTGTGTGTGAGTGAGTGTGTGTGTGTGTGTGTGTGTGTGTGTGTGTGTGTGTGTGTGTGAGTGAGTGTGTGTGTGTGTGTGTGTGTGTGTGTGTGTGTGTGTGTGTGAGTGAGTGTGTGTGTGTGTGTGTGTGTGTGTGTGTGTGTGTGTGTGTGTGTGTGTGTGTGTGTGTGTGTGTGTGTGTGTGTGTGTGTTTACTCTGACCGGACCTGATAGAACAGGACATTTACCAATAAATTTGGCTAAAGTAAACAACTCTTTACCTCAAACATATGGCAAAAACAAACTAAGAATAGTAATAACAACAAAGCCTGTTATTATTAATAACTTACAATTTGAGGTAATAATAAATTACTTTTAATAATTAATTAATTATTTGTTAATTAAATACTCTTACTACTAGCCTACTACTAATAAATAACTACTTTTTAGTACATAATATCATCCTATTGTTAATAACAATAGGATGATAATATATAGCCTAATAAAATATAGGCTAGTTATGGATTTCTGCATTTATGTCAAAGACAACTGACAGTTTTTGAGTAAGTCATTAAATAGGCTAATTCACATGAGTGAGTCATTAAATCATTCAACCGATTCGTTTCAGTCTTTCACGACCAAAACCAAAATTCATTTTCCTTACAAATCCTACCTTAATTCCGATCATTTGCCCAAGAGTATGGCTTTTATCAATCAATCAATCAATCAATCGTAGCTTGCCGTGAATAGATGGTGACTCAATAAATTATTATCGACTTGAATGACTGAGTGAATGAAAAATACGACGACAGTGAGTGAAGGAGAACAATTCGTTCACTTAAAAGATTCGTTTAGAAACGTAAGAGCGCTGTTTGACACGATGGCTCATTTACACCTGATATTACAGGTTGTAGGTGATCTGATCACAATTATCAGACTAAACCACAGTTAAACACGTGTAAATGAGCCCAAGGCGCATTGTGACGGAATCGCTCCATTCGGAAGTGATCAGGTGATCAGGAAGCGATTCTCAGGGCGTCATCATCACAACAAGCAGGCCCAGCTAAATAGCGTTTTACATTTCAATCTCCATCTCATTACAAACGGGAAACACGTGAAAAGCTAAGCATAAGCATTAAAGTAATTAAAAACCGAACATATTTAAAATGATCAAAAATCCAAAACAATTGTATAGGCTAATGCATGAAATGTTAAGATATATTTTTTTAATTCAGTAACAGCATAATGATTTTAAAAGCTGCTTGCAATTCAGTCATTCAAAAATAAATGAATTATGAATGAATAATTAGCATGCAACTGGTTAACATACGTCAGGTGACGAGTAATGCCGAGAAATCAGTGAAGGAAATGTTTTGTGGAGCGTTTATGGAGGTTGTAATTGTCGCCAGGGCCGCTAGAGGTCAGTGTGTCTCTGGTAAAAACTGACAATCTTCCGGGACTCTTAACCTCTGCAGCAGTTTACTCTGGTACAAAAGTATCTTACCATGTCAAACTCCGGTTCGTAGGTGAATTATTCAACTTTAACTAAATCAATTGGTGGAATACTTTATATTGTAACTTGAGCTACTTTCTATATATCTCTGCAGAAATCAACGCGAACGTGTTTTGCTCTTGAACTTTGCTCCTGTCTGTATCATCATGTCTTCGGTTGAGGTTTCTGAAGGCTCGGTTCTGGTGGAGATCTGCGGAGATCAGCCGCTGTTCTACCGACAGGCGCTTCCGTCGAGCGGTGCCGCCAGACTCTGCGTGCTGCTGCTGCACGGGATCCGGTTCTCGTCGGAAAACTGGCTGAGGATCGGGACTCTGGAGAGTTTAGCTGCCGCGGGTTACCGAGCTGTGGCCATCGACCTGCCAGGTGTGCTTCAGAAACACTGCGCTCATGCCATGCTACAGAGTTCATATAAGATGGTGATACTTTAAAAAATGCCATAGTACTGGATAATTACCATAATTACGTACCAAGGCATTTACATACTTTACATACATCCATATTATTACCATGGAACATAGCCAGACAGAAAAAAACATGGTGATACCATACTTTTGGTAATTTTAAAATGTATTATATATTTCGTTTATATTATTACTATGACTGCTTATTAAATTTAGGTTATATACGTATATCATTATAATTACATTGAACTATTATACATAATCAAGATAACATTTCTTAGTCTTTAATATGGACACTTTAAAGTGCTCTAAAGTTTGTTTATTTTCTTCTTAACATCATTCCAGCATCTATGGCTATATTCATGGAAAGAACCAGTCGATCCACGCACAAGTCATTCCACGCACAAGTCATTCCACGCACAAGTCATTCCACGCACAAGTCATTCCACGCACAAGTCATTCCACGCACAAGTCAATCCACGCACAAGTCGACAAGTCATTCCACGCACAAGTCGATCCACGCACAAGTCGATCCACGCACAAGTCGATCCACGCACAAGTCGATCCACGCACAAGTCAATCCACGCACAAGTCGATCCACGCACAAGTTAGGGGGGACAATTTTAAAGTGCTCTAAAGCATTAAATGTATTTTATAAAAAACGATGCGAGTCAAAAATTACATTATAAAGTGTATTTAATATATTAAAATATAATATTTTAGTGTTAATATGTGATATAGAACATATAGCTTAATTTATTGTAATACTATATTTAATTATAAATAATTATGAGAATATATAATAGCCTTTAATATGTGAAATACTATATTTAAAACGATATAAAATATAGTTTATAAAAACTAGTGTATTAATCTGTAGGTAAAATAAAATATAATATTTTCAGTTATTTTAAAAAGTGTGTTCAAATCTTTACTTCTATATAGATGCTTTAGCAACCATTACAAAAATACTGTGTTCTGGCAAAAAATACTATAAATTTACCATGTCGAAACTTGTAATACCATAGTGCTTTTTATTAGTATTTTAACATATTAATATTTTATTAATAATAATAATGTTATATATTGTAGAACAACAGATTTAGTTTATTATATTATATTATAATGTATATTAATTATAATATATAATTGAATATTTATTATATTTACCCATTATAAATAATTATGATAATATGATGACATTTAACAGACTTTAATATATAATAAATTATATATAAAATAAATCTCTTCTACCATATAGATCCATTTCAGACATTACACACTGGTAAACATTACCATATATTGTATTAAGTGCAATCTTGGCAGAATACATAAGCTTGTAAGTTCCACTAGCACAATATGAGAACTTTCACTATCTTTCACTAAGAGATGTCCTCATAAACCGGCTCGTCTGTGTCTGTGCCGTTGCTCCCTCAGGTTTGGGTCAGTCTAAGGCGGCTCCGGCCCCGGCTCCAGTGGGTCAGCCGGCTCCAGGTGTGTTCCTCAGACAGGTGTGTGAGGCTCTGCAGACCGGCCCCGTGGTGATCATCAGCCCGTCTCTCAGCGGCATGTACTCGCTGCCGTTCCTCTTCCAGCACTCCGAGCAGGTCAAGGCCTACATCCCTGTAGCTCCCATCTGCACAGAGAAGTTCAGAGCAGAGCAGTACAGCAGCGTACAGGTGAGACACATCCATCTATCTGTTATAAAATGTGCTAAAAATGAGTGATGTTCATTCTTATGTACCTGTACAGACTCCAGCTCTTATAGTTTATGGAGACCAGGACACTCAGCTCGGGGAAGCGTCGCTAAGCAATCTGAAGAATCTGCCCAATCACAGAGTGGTGGTAATGAAGGGGGCGGGGCATCCTTGTTATCTTGACGATCCAGAGACCTGGCATAAGGCAGTCCTGGACTTCTTACAGTTGTTGTGATCATGTTAAAAACCCTAATAGTGTAAAAGTGTACTAATCTAAACATTAATAACATAAGTGATCAATATGATGTACGTTTAATTTCATACTTATCTGATTATGTCAAAAACACTAGCTTTTTTCTATGCAACTCTGCATTAATTGTTTTTTGTGCTATTATTTGCAATGCTTTTCATTTTCAAGACCCAAAGTTTACATGAAATGCTGTTTGCAACCCAGTTTATGTACTTCTGAGTGAAAGAGGATAGTCAATGAGAAAATAACAGGATGGGACTTATTTTATCCATTGGGAACGGATTAGACTGAAAAATTGGTGTTTCTTACCAATAGAGCCATTTTTTCAAATTGTGTTCAAGGAATAATTGTTCAAAATCAGTAACAAAAATCATGTATAAAAGTAAATAAGAGTTAATCTTGAATTTTCTTTTATTTAATTCAGAAATGGATGCAATATTCTCATGGATTTTGTGATAATATGCTACCTGTCAATATACCTCTGACAATATAGTGCATTTTTTTCCAACTTTGTCATTATTTAGCTTTATCATAGTACTTTTTTGCTTTCAAAAGAGATAAATAGAAACTGCAAATTAAAAATGAATCATTAAATATACTTTAAGAACGTTTTAATAATATAATACAGTATTATGATGCTACACGTGTTAAAATAGGGACCAATGACTTCAAATCATTTACATGTTTATGCATCTCTAATGAGCCTCTATAACGTGTTGATTGCATCAGAAAAATAACCACTACACAATGCACTGAAGTGAAAAATATGAACATTATTTAATAACTGATTCTCTGTAATAAACAATTTGAAAATATTTTACAAGGAGTCACAGACACAATATTTTACAAATTTTGTCTTTTTTTGTTGTCTGTACAAAAAAATGGAGCAACATGGACCCAGAGACGAGGCACTGAGCCCCCAACACACAATCCAATAAACGAACGAAAGAAAAACGCTCACCATGATTTCAGACCTCAACTCATGAGTATGATCAGCAGTACTGTGTTTCTATTTTTTTTAAATCGTTAATACATTTTAAAACCTCACTCATGTTAAATTCAGTTTCTCCTTTGTACGTGTTTTTTTTTTTTATATATATTTTTTGTACACATTTGTCACGGAGCACCAGACTAAAGACTACGTAATCACATACACACGTCTCGCTGATGGAAACGCGCCTACAATGATGTTGCTTTGGAGGGGGAGGGGCTAGGGGAGGGTCTGAGCTAATGACTCCTCCCGGTGGGCGGGTTATACATCAGGCCCCTCCCCTTGCGCAAGCTGCTTCCTCTTTTTAGCTTTTCTTTTTGAATACTATTTTTTTTCTCCTTTTTTTTGGCAAAAGCAAATCTTTCAGACCACTTAAAAACAAGGACTTTTGTTCCACAGTGTACTTGGAATTGTGACACAAGACCGACACATTCATGATCATTTAATCGCAGTGTCTTGCCAAAATGTGTGAACCTAATTCGGGCAGTTCAGTGCCCCTGTACATCGACAGTGTTCCAGTTTTAAGACAATTACACACTTTCCCCCAAAAAATAAAATACAAGAATAAAACAAAAAGTGTGGCAAAGTTTTAAAACAACCAAAAAAATAAAGAACAAGGCATATTTCCACTTTTCGGTGCGCTCTTTGCCCTGATATGAAATAAAATTGCAGACTGTTTCCATAATCAGGCAAAGAAAGAGGTCCACATTAGCCATTTAACATGTTTTAACATTAAAGTTGTGAGTTACAGGGATAGTTCACCCAGAAATTAAGATTGTCATCATTTACTTACTCTCATGTCATTACAAACCTTTTTTTAATGAACAACTTAAAGTCTTCTCAGTGATTTGTAATATAGTTCACAAGACATATGGACAAGCTTTATGATATTTTTATTGAGCATTTATGTCCTTTTAAGAGCCTGAAAGCCCCTGGTTGCTATATTTTTTATGGTTTATATGAAAACACTTATATTTTGCCTATTATTGGGTCTGGAAAAACATGAGGGTGAGTAAATTGATTTTTTTATTTTTTTTGAGCTGAACTATCCCCTTAAACTCTGCACATCATTCTGAAGCTTAAACAGTCTTTTTAAAACTTGTATTTTTTTGTCTTTTTACAGTACCACATATGACCTTGCACTTATATTTCAGAAATTGGGTTTTTCTATTTCTATGTCTCAGTGGCGTCTAAAATATATATTCATACTGTAGATGGATTCTGGGTTATAAACAGGAGTCATATGTGATAGTGTCAGGATGAGGATTGCATTCAAGTTCAAATATTAGCGATATGTACAGTCCACAGAATGAAGCTTAACATATATATTTAATTTTCTTTATAACCAATTATTTCTTAAGGAGGATGACAAACAAACCGAGTGATGAAAGATTCGTGTCCACTAGCATCACACATGCATTTTCACCTCTCAAATAACGTGTGTATAAAATACATGACATCCTGACAGAAAATAAATAATAGTTCACCCAAAATGAATTCTCATTTACTCACCCTTATGTCATATGAGTTTCTTTCATTCATAAAACAAATGGAGATTTCCTTTCCATACATTTGTTTCCTACAGATGAATGAATGTCATACAGGTTTGGAATGACACGAGGGTGAATAAATGATATATTTCGGGTGAACTGACTCTTTAAACGGACAGATAGAGGGAATGTTTAACATGTTAAGTGCTGTCTTTTAAAATTGCACTGGCGACTAAAGCAGGCTTTAACAGATTTTGCCTCGAGACAGACAGAATATGTAACATTCGTTTGATACAGATCATTCCTTCAACACCAACAACTGACAATACTCTCAAAATACTTCTCATAAAATCATCTATTTTCAGTTATTTCACATAACGGCAAACACAGATTCACTTCCTCAACCATCAGCAAACCTCAAATAAACTCTCACTCTATTTACCGGACAAATACACTACAGCAGTAAAGCCATTCCCATATTTATGTGAGGAACCGCCTCCGTTGTGAAGCCAGAGATGGACTGAGGTTATGTAGAGCAGTCAGTTCAAACCCTACACCTACTTTACCAAAACTCAGTACCAACTAGGATCGAATGTGTGAGAAGCTCTTACAAAGACAATCCTAAAAACGATGGGCTGTTTTGAAAAAGTCTTGACTGGGAGCTTTAAAGGAGCATTGAAGGTGATGCCAAACGTGCAGCTGAGAATCAGTCAGAGAGGTTCAGATTTAGCTCCGTTTGTTGACAAAAGAAATGCATAAGGTGCTTGTCAAGTTTGTGTACATTGCAGGGATGAAGCTGAAGGTTATGGCAAACACTGCGGCTCAATAATACTCTAAATGTAAAGAATAAATAGCATTCCCTTATATCAGTCAGGTGATGATGTTTGGAGGCACTGGCTGTGTTCAGAATAGCATACTATCAAACTAATCATACTATTTCTGCTGTATGCACATTGCACACAGTATGCAGGTTTTCCAGATGTGTAGACTACTTGATAAACAACTACATTTGTCATAATATGCATTACAATACATGCAATAATGAATACAGTATCCCACAATGCAATGCACTCAACTTGACCTGCCATTTCCAATGTGATGAATGACCGGAAGCAATATCAACTGTGATTATCTCAACTATTTCACTCTTGACTTGATTGTTTAACCAGACATTTTTAAACAAACTTTGGTAAAATAAGAATTTTTCTTAATTGGCAGAGGCTAAACATGGTAAATACTGTATTCCATTTATTGCAATGGTTATTTTGAAAAATGTAGTTGGTCATCCAAGCAATCATGTGACCAGAACAAAGCATAAAAATGTTCATTAGTGAATATTAATGAGTATTTTTTTTTAAATAGCATGAAGAATATAGTATGCAGTATGATAGTATTCTATGTTGAACACCACCTGTGAGTTTTAAGGCCCATGAAAGACTTTTACTGCACTAAACTGACTGATAGTGAAGCTGTCCAATATAAAAGTGCATCAAGGCACAGCTAATAGAAGGTTGATGCAGGGCCCAGAACAAGTTTCATCGCATTATTAACATTTCAACATAAGGTATAATGTAATGACAGATATCGAGGCCTGAAACATACTCAAGTATGCAAGCAGATGCAAATGCTTGAATTGCATCGAGGCATTATTGAACGTTTAATCCAGCCTACATTTCTAGAAATGTTTGCATTGAGTATGTTTTGACCCTTATGTATGTATGAAAAATAAAACATTTCTCTTCTACATGAATGATCATATTGACTAGGATAATGGTTACTATTACTATTCACAGACAAATCCATCAGTGCAAATAATGGCGCAAACAAACAGCTTGTGTTGTGATGCGATCAGATGCAATATGTGATTGACATTCTGAGATTGTGATAAACTGTACAGCACAGAATTACTGCAAACAGATATCATCGCTAAAAACACTCAAACTGCATTTCAATCCATCATAAATCTCTTCATTAGCACATCTCATCTTATTTAAAGGAACAGTTCACCTAAATATGTTCCATTCAATAACAGTTCACAGTGACCTTGTCTGTCATGCTCCAAAACAAAAAAGAGAAATAAAAGTAGTCCATATGATTTATATGCAATATTCCAAGTCTGAGGCCATACAATAACTTTTGGTGTGTTCATTACACTGAATTATCATGACTTAGACTGCTTCTTGTGGGACTTTTTGTTTTGAGCTGAAAATCATGGTCACTATCCTGATTCTTAAAAACTTCTCATTTGGTGAAAAACTAACAGCATATGGGTTTGGAATAAATACATTTGAACACAAAATTGTCATTTTAGGTGAACTAGTCCTTTAAAAATGAACACATGCTATTACATATTAGCTGCAAATATATTTCTGAGGCATTAATATAGTTTACCTTGTGATAAAAATAATAAACACAAATAAAAGCCTAACCTAATCGGATCAGGGTTATGATATAAATAGAAATAATAAATCTATGAAGCCCTTGTGACTGATGAAGGAATGGTGGGACACCTCTTTAATTTCTCTACTTTCTTTTTCTGTGGTTTTCTTACCTCCTAATTTGGCTAGAAAATTAGACCACACAACAAGTCTCATTTTGGCAAGAAGTAGATATAGTGCATAAATAAACAAAAGATAATTGAATAAATATCATCTATCGTCTTCCCTTTCTCGTTAAATACCCTAATATATGGAGGTATGTTTTTAATACTCACATGTTGTTATTGATATTTTTTTGAGAATCGCTTAAAGTTCTGCTCTTATTCAGTTATTTTCTTATTACCAGAAGCTAGACGGCGTCAGAATGACCTGTAGCCTCGCGACACGGGTTACAGGATGAAGATGAGGATGATGAGGATGACCGTTCCCCTTTAGAGGTGGAGTCAAACGAAACCCGACCCACTTTCGGCTGCAAGGGCAGGAGGGAACAGTCCGTGTCATTTTCCACCATTTCTTCGTTGGTCCAAGATGGCCGTCGGTGATCACATTGCTAGCTTCCTGTTTTCGTAAAGACACTTTAAGCTCCTCCCACAAATGCTCTTGATTGGCAGGAGACGACAAAGTTCTGCAACGGTCACTAAGCAACAACCTGTGAAGCTAAGTGGATGAAGCAGTACGACTGGGCTTCCGTATAAGGGCAGGAGGAAGTCCCTTTATATTACCTATGACTAGAGCAATGGGGAGATAAAGGAGGAATGCGGAATTAAGACGAGAAGGAGGGAGAGGAGGACAAGAGGATGGAGTTAAACAGAGGGGCGGGCCAGAACACACAGGAGGAGGAGCTGGAGGAGGAGTAAAGTGAGGAGGGAGGGGCGGAACGAGTGACCCCGCCCACAGTCTGATGTGTTCTCCTGGAAGAGAAACAGAGAAACGTGCGCTTTGGGTTATTAATGCGCTGTTAATGTTCTGATGGGTTTAAATGCAGAATTGTGAACCTCATATTTGATTAGGCACTTATTCTAAGTCTAATTATACTTCAGTCAAAAATATCTGCTACCTAAACGTCTTGGTTATGCATTACTGATGTTATTCTTGTGGGCGGAGTTTACAGAGCCATCCATAGACATTGAATTGTAAATATTCCGGAATATTTCTTTGAATAAACAAGTGGAAATGTGCATGTGTACTTACTAAAACACTGTAGTCGAAACAGGACGTGGTTCCTTTTCTATACCGAGCTGTGGTTATTGTCTCGCATGTATTCGTTTCTTTATCTGAGAAACAGAGGCGTTAAGGAACATCTTTTTAGCAAATTTGGGGTTAGTAAGTTTTTTTATGTTTTATGTGTTTGTTCAGGAAGAAGGCATTAAATTGATCGAAAGTAACAGTAAATACATTTATATTGTTACAAAACGTTCCTATTTCAAATAAACTCTGTTCTACTGAACTTTCTATTTATCAATAAATCCTAAAAAAAACTATTTATCACAGTTTATACAAAAATATGAAGCAGCACAACTGTTTTAAACACTGATAATAAGAAATGTTTCTTTAGCATCAATTCAGCACATTAGAATGATTTCTGAAGGATCATGTGACACTGAAGACTGGAGTAATGATGCTGAAAATTCAGCTTTGATCACTGGAATCAATTACATTTTAACATATATTACAATAGAAAACAGTTATTATATTAGTATACATTTATGTTGTTAAGTTGCATCCATCCCCAAACCTTTGAACAGCAGTGTACATTGCATCATAATTGCATCAAATTAAAATCAATGCAAGAAATGCATGTTTATAGGAAAGGATACATTCTGTCTCCACCTGAGACAGTTTCTCTATTTCACAGGAGTCGCAGGACAGTTTTTCAGCCACCACAAACAGCAGGTTGGTGTTGTTTATTCTCTTAGCATGAATTAACCTGTAAAACAGACACATTATTATTAATAAGAGACTTTGATCTGTATATATGTGATGTATATTGGCAGCATGACTGGCGTGGGTCTGACCTGGAGCAGTTGTCACAGTCCTGCAGTATGTTGTAGGAGCTGCTGATGTTACTGAAGTAAAACTGTGTCTGTACCGTCACACAGCTGGTCTCTCTAAACTCCAGTCCTTCAGCATCCACCTCATCTGCATTCACACACACATGTTAGATTAGTCTTCTTATTGATTTACTTAAACAATGACCTTTTAAAATCGAAGTAAACGTCACGCACCTGTCATGAACCAGCTCTGATAGGCGAACCCATACAGCATCTGCTGCAGCAGTGACCTATAGAGGACACACACACACACACACACACACACACGCGCACACACTCCTGCGTGTGAGCACATGATGTCTGCACATGTTTACAAGCTACTACATTGAGTTCAGTCATTATAACTGACTAAGATAAACTCACCAGGCAGCTGCTGACGTCCACCAGGCAACATTTAACACATCAGCAATAGTAGGCTGAGAGGAAACACATGACATTTGATCATGCCACAGTTCATCATACATCTCAATACACACATCTCTTTATCAGTCTATTCATCCATCTATCCATTTATTCATCCCTCAGTCCAATCCAATTCAGTCAGTTATTTTAGTATTATTTATATACTGTTATAGTAATTATTAATATTTTGAATTATTTATACTTTTATTATATTATAATTTTATATACTTTTATTATACAATTTTATTTAAAGTAATTTCATTGTGTTTTTTGTTATTTTAATTAGTTTTTAGTTCTATTTAGTTTCCATTTTTTCATTTCAGTTTCAATTTGAGTAATTTTAACTTGTTTTACTTCAGTTAATTGCTCATTCAGAATATTCAGTTCAAGTTTTTTCTTCAAATATATATTTCAGCTTTATTTCATTGAATGAAAATAAAAATTTTAATAGTTGTAATTTTACTTAACAATAACACAGCATTGTGTAAACCAATCCAATTGCAGATTTCGAATGTATTGTTTATATGCAATGATTCAAATATTAATTGCATGTGCATTATATCTATTACAAACAAAACATCAGTGCATGCACATGCACAGTGCATAACAATAGCTGATATCCAAAATATGCTGGAAAAGCTTTTTAGCAAATATTTAGAAAGTAAAGTCATTTATATTTGCATATTGATGTATTGCGTTTCCTTCAATTAATTCCCTATATTTTCTTTACTTGGTCTTAAAAAGTTCTTAAATTCACCTTCAGAAAAACTGCAGAAACCCTGGCACTGCACATGTGCGAAAAGTGTTTATGAATTCAATTACGATAGCAGTCAGGGTTAAAAGTTTACATAGTTATTATTTTCATATTTAACATGTTGTTTAAAATCTATACCAGCCTTTTCAATCAGATTTAATTTGGATTGATTGAGGTGTCGTATTATTAGGATGCATTAAGCGTAGGCATTGCTCGTACCACAAACACTCCTCGCGGGGCGGCCCCTGTGTTGCTGCTGGGCACCGGGTCACACACCGACTGATAGTCGTAAGACTGCTTGCGTTTGTAGAAGGAGTTGTTATAGAGGGCGTAAAAGAGGGTGGCATCGACCTCCCCGAAGAACATCCCGATCTACAGACAGAAGAGGAAGAGCACAGCGTGAAAAACAGTAGCAAAAACAGTCTGTTTTCACATCACTTTCCTGATGAACATCCTGACCTTATTCAAGTAGTCTTTCTGATTGGACATGACGAGGAAGCCGCCGTCATCTATCAGATAACACAGCAAGTCCTGCGAAGAAAGACAGACAGCTTTAAGAACACATTACGTCATTAATCAGTCATTTTAATGGAAAATCACTAGATCAATCAGCTATGCTTAATGGCCAAACTCTGAAAAGAGGGATGTGAATGTATGGATGTGCGCTACAGATCTCAGTATTGACTGATCTGAGTCCATTAAGAGTCTCTTACATCACTGTTGGCTTCACAGTCCATTTCACAGCCACTGGTGGGTCCACACTGTCAGACAGAAACAACAGTATTAGAGCAGCATGTGCTTGTGTATAGCCATATGTATAGAAGAGTGTGTGTGTGTATGTATTTTACTGTTTGAGAGCTCTGTCGGTTGCTGTTGGTGTGGTTGCTCGCCAGGATCTTGAATTTGTCAGTCCAAGCCTCAAGATCAAGCTTCACACCCAGAACTAAGAGAGTGTAAGACAGAAACAGAATGAAAAAGAGAAACCCTAAAACCTTTCAACCTAATCTGTGCTATCATCTACATAAGTTAACTTTGGTAACACATTTACATCAACATAATTCACCAGAGTTGACTTTTTAACAATGTTCAGAGCAGAATGTCATTCTTCTAAAGCTAGATGCATAAAGCAGCACTCATCTCTGCTAATCCTCATGTCAGGTCATCCTAACGTAACGGGATGACCATGAGCTCAGTGAGGAAGATGGCAAAATGTCTCTGGATTTATTGTATTGAGAGAGCTCATGTATTCAAACACAGCTGCTGACCATCATTTAGTTCTGATGAAGTTTTTAGGCCTATTGATTTATCATCTCAAATCCCACATTTGATCTTGCCTTCATGTGTGCACGTAAACTGTGCCATTTGTGGACCCTATCTGTTGTTCATACTAATAACACTCAAATAATTCCAGTTTGTCATCACACAATTGATGCACGTCATCAGACGTGCAGTTGCGTCTGCACGTCTCTGAGTCACATACGGTGTGCGTGAAGTATTTCACCTGCAGGTTTCAGGTTTCTGTTTCCTACAGTCACGTCCACTGCAGTGCTAACCAGAATGCCGATGGTGTCGTTCTCTGGATTCAGTATGGATTCATCATTGGCTGGACAACAAAACAAAACAAAAAAAGCAGCTCTTGAAAACTATTAAATCATAAAATGAATATTATATAAATGATACTGTAATTCCTAAAAAAAATTCTAATTGGATGAGCTGAGTTTGAAGACATGGTAAATTAATTAAAGAATGGAAGAGTAGTGTAGTCTGCTAATTAATTATATTCAGATTATATATTTTATTATATATTAAAAATAAATATATATATATATATCATAAATTACAAAAGTTTGTACAAAAGTATAGCAGTTATAGAAAGTATTTATACTTTAAAGATGTTCATTAATAAATAATAAATTATAATTATTATTAAATTAATAAATAATAATTTTAATATATATATATATATATATATATATATATATATGGTTACACTTTCTTTTAAGGTGTCCGTGTTACAGTGTAATTATATATTTAAGTACTGAGTAATATTAATTAACTACATGTACATACTATATGGTTAGGGTTAGGTTTTGGCTTAGTGTTACTTGCATGTAATTATGCATAATTAACTGTAATTATTACAGTAAGTACATGTGTAACAAGGACACCTTAAAATAAAGTGTTACCATATAATAAATATTTTTTTATATATATTATTATAAATTAGATTTAATTATAATTATTATTTTTACTTCAATATTT
This sequence comes from Schizothorax lantsangensis, assembly GCA_027422415.1. Lineage (NCBI taxonomy): Eukaryota > Metazoa > Chordata > Actinopteri > Cypriniformes > Cyprinidae > Schizothorax > Schizothorax lantsangensis. The sequence goes on along the minus strand of CM049853.1, from coordinate 4,350,696 downwards.
TTTTCTTCATATTAAACATATTATTTCAATGACACTTTACATTGTGAAAACATTATTATATGAGGGTATAGAGTGTGCAGTCATGTGCTGTGTGTTTCTCTCTCACCGGTGCGGTACGGGGCTCTGAACATGTAGCCCTTGTTGTCCAGACTGCGACGGTAATAACTAGCATTAAATGGCTCTGGATCTTCCTCCCAGGTCTCAGAGGCCCTGATGTACAAATACACACACACACACACACACACTTTAGCTTAGCAGCTATTTGAAACAACACACTGACAAATACAGAAAAAGAACAAGACTCACTTATTAGGGAAAACTCGAGTGACGCCTCCATCTGTGGCTGCAAAAACCGCCATAAAGCCATACCTAGAGCATCATAACACACACATTTATCACTAGCTCTAGGTTAATGCCTCATAAACATGTCAGTCTACTAATGAATCGGAGGAATTTCAGTGGTTCTTCCTGAATATGAACGTACGTGTTGAGGTCCTTGTTCTTCCAGACTTTATCTACCAGCTCTTTAATGATGCCCGTGTCCAAGATCAGATTGTGCAGCAAGAAATTGTCACCTGTGTGGAATAATGATGATAATATTATGACATATGAGCTGATATCTTCAAACAAGATGGTTTTGAGTTCAAGAATTGTCAAAGAGAGAGTCAGAATGTGAATTACACTGAGTGATGTTATTGTTATATATATTTGGTGAATGAAATAAAGTCAAAATAAGTATAGAAGTATAGAATACAGAATATAAAATTTAAATATGACATGAAAACCTTAAACTTAAATAAGCTTCTAAATTAGGAAATTAGAAATGTTGCCTTGGCAACTAACTGAAATAAGTTGAAATAATAAAATGACTAAAATTAAAATGAAATAAAAATTAATAAAAAAAACTAAAAGTAATAAAAATGTCAAAAGCGCATAAGAAAATTACTAAAACTTATATGCATGCTTGACATACTCTGTATTACAGTATAATTATGTATCGAGTATGTTTTTTAATGTACTGATTATGTTTTTTAATGCATTTTAAATTTAGCTTGTTTAATTTTATTATTTTTTTAATTATTATATATATATATATATATATATATATATATATATATATATATATATATATATACAAATGAAGCAAAAAAAAAAAAAAAAATTACTAAAGCTTAAACTGAAATTCAAATAAAAACTACCTTTAAAAAAAGAACTGCTTTTAAGGTAGTCTCAGCTGGTCTTATAGCTCAGTGTTCTAGCTAAAACCAGCAGACCTGTTCAGACCAGCACGGCTGGTTTAAGATGTTCTTTTTAGCAGGAACATATGACATTTGGATAACACTCAACTGATTGTGCAATGAAAATTTCTGACAGAAAGTACTTTAAAATGGAATAAAGTAATGGAATAATTCACACAAAATCTGTGAGCCTCACATTGTTTGGAGTCTGGCGTGACCTTCTCCATCAGAGCGATGAAGTTAAGCAGGAACTCTGTGTTGTTGTTAGACAGCTCCAGGTCTTTGCAGTATTCCCTGAGGAAAACACACATCATTCCACACTGGAAAACTCTCTCTGATAAAGATGAACATCATAAACAGTTATATTATAGACTGTAACCCTTAACAGACAGACAGAGTTTTGCATTGACCAATATTTCACATTCATGTAAACATCTTAAACACACAAAACACCACAATTACATACATAAAACATAACTGCACTGCAAAAATAATTCTTGACCAGTATCTTTGACTGGTTTTCCAGTAAAAATACCTAAAAATCCTTAAACGAGACAAATCGACCAGAGTAGCACTGCAGTGCATTTGGTCTAAAACATACACTGTAAAAAAGCAGGAAGTTATCAATAAAACAAACACTACCTCTAAAGAAACACTATTTCAGTTTTTGTACTTTAAGATTTCACTCGCAATTCAATGTTACTTGCAGTTATTCTGTAATTATTTGTGAAATTTACTAGCAATTTGTGAATGAAAATTGTTTTAAAGTAAATCCTACACTTTTTTTCACTTAATTCAACTTAACTTAATTAGTTCGAAATATTTGTATGTGTTTTTTTGTCTTTTATTTCTTCGTATTCGTCATCCTTTCCTATCCAAATGCTTGCTATGGATGCGAAAATGCAGAAAATTGAACCTGATACATATTTTTTTATGATGGAGGCAGTGTGTAAACATGATTGACACAACGTGAGGTCGTATTTTTAACATGCGAAAATTTCGGACGAGAATTTCAGACTCTTAAGACATGTTCTCTGAAAATAAGTCATAATTATTGAAATTTTGCTTCTCAGGTAAATTCATCTTGTTCAGGGATGTTTAGATGTTTTTACTGGAAAACATAAAACTACTGACTAAGAACCTGATTTTGGAGTGTATATGCTTTAAAAACAGAGAGAAAGATGATCATTCATAGACTCATGCACGTGAACTTCTCTAGATCCATCAGTGCTTTAACATGCAAACCAAAGTCAACCTTTCCCTTGATACTGATGTCGTATGTGAGGAAGTGAGGAGAACGCCATGCACACACAGATACAGAGGCTGCAGCGATGAGATGTGGAGAAGACATGAGAGAATACTGAACGTCAGAAGATACCTATCCATGACAGCAGACGACAATGATTCAAACACAGAGATACCCAGACGAATATTTACTGCTCTGAGGCCGCGCTTTCATAGCCTGGCTTTCAGATACACTTCAAGTATGAACTTTATCTTTGTGTGTCTTTAAATTGTTTAGGACAAATACAAAGTTGATGTACAGTTAGAGTACAGAGCTATAAAACTGAGCATGGCATAGAGGAACATTTGAGTGCATTTTAAAATTACAGTAATGGCAGTCTTTGGTATCTTGGAAAATCAAATCACAATTTGCGACATTGTTGAGATCTCTTCTGAAACTAAAGGAGACATATGTCAGATTATTGATGTCTTTTTCTCAGGTTAAAAATATAAAAAGCAGCGAGTTTCCAGGTTCAAAACAAATTATGCTTTATCAGCAGCTTTATCATTACCACAGAAAATATGATCAACTTGTCGCTCAAGTTTGTAAAAACAAGCAAAAGCGCATTTATAATAATATATTAAGAATGGTTTAAAAAAGTTTATCAGGCCAGACACTGCATTGAATTGTAGGTTTTGCTACCATTGTAATTTACAACTTTTTCAAAATTAGAAAATAAGAGTGTGTGTTATAAGAATTTCAGTGTTCCTACTTCAAAATTTCACATGTAATGTTACTTGCCTTTTTTAATTATTTGTCAAATTTACTAGCAATTGTTTCTAATTTCATTTTTTTTGTAAACGTACTCATTTAACACAGTATTTCAAAGTATTTAATAGAGCACATACTCCACCTGCAGAAACTGCATTAAACATAACTAGAAGAAATAAAATAGGAGTTTTAAGAAAGACCCTTCTGAATATTTGGTGGCGGTTCCACTGTAAGTGAAATACTGTACACATATTGCTTGTTTATATAAACCGAGCAAAACTATTTTCTGTGGAAATCAAGCTTTACAGTTTTAAAAACAAAGGAATTTAAAGGAATAGTTCACCCAAAAATAAAAATGTACTCACCCTCAGGCCACCAAAATATAGACGAGTTTGTTTCTTAATCCACACCACTCCAGTTTATCAATTAACATCTTGTGAAGTGAAAACTACTAAGAAACAAATCCATCAAGTTTTTTAACTTCAAACTGTTGTTTCCAACTAAAATAACACAATCCATAATCCATAATCCATAAAAACAGTTCCTCCGGTAAAAAAGTCATCTCGTCTGAATCAGGAGAGAAATATGCACAGATCAAGCACCATTTACATCTGAATATACTCCAAAACAGTTTTAAATAAATATGTCAGTGGATTTTAATGAGAGAGAAGCGATGGTTTGAAGTTAAAACACCTTAATGATGAATTACTTTCTTATTTCACAAGACATTAATTGATAGATTGGAGTGGTGTGGATTAGTTGTGATGTTTTTATCAGCTGTTTGGACTCTCATTCTGACGGCACCCATTCACTGATGAGGATCCATTAGTGAGCAAGAGATGTAATGCTACAAACCTGTTCTGTTGAACAAACTCATCTACATCTTGGATGGCCTGAAGGTGAGTACAGCAATTTTTTTTTTTTTTGGGTGAACTATTCCTTTAAAGAACCGTTTTTGGTTCCCCAAAGAAGCTTTCAGCAAACATTCTAAAAAAGAACCATTTCTCTTAGTATGAAGAACAAACAAAATCCAAAGAACCTTTTTCCCCACTATAAAGAACCTTTTGTTGCACAGAAAGATTCCATGGATGTTGAAGCTTCTTCATGGAACCATCAATGCCAATAAAGAACCTTTATTTTTAAGAGTGTACTTGTGATGAACCCAGAACACTAAAAGTCTCCATTTGCTCTTAATGCTGTCTAGGAGATACAACTGAGATATTAACAAGATTTTTCTTTCCTACGGGTGACGGCGAGGAGTCTCGACAGACAAAACACAACAAATAAACACATTCACTTGGGTTAAAATGGAAAGACACGTTACGCACAGCACACACACAGAGACTACAGTGACTACGGTATGTTGAAAAGGAAGTTAGCGATGGACGTATGCACGAAAACAGGAGCGTGGCTTCAAGAAGTCACACAAAGCTACCTGGGGGCAATGAACACATGTCCCTCTGACTCAAAAGTGTTTGGCAGGAGAGACTCAAAATCTGCAACAGAAACGGGCAAGATTATCCAGGGGAAGCGGAGGACGGAGAACACAGGGAGGCTTCTGAGAAACAAATTAACATCAGCTGCTCTTCAAAAGGTGCAGGAACGCAGTGGGGACGTTACCATAGCAACACTGAGGAATCATGGGGGAATACCAGCGTTAGCCACTATGGTGCCTTCAATGGAGTCGCACTGGCCGAAATAATGGGCTAATTTGAAAAGCAGACACTTTCAGCTCGATTCGAATTTCATCCGAATTTCGTTCTTTTGCAAGTCGGAGAACTGGCTCGACCCTCGGGATACACACTGAGACGAAGCGAGTTCTCTGACGCCGTTTCCACGAACTGTGTAGCATGCCGCTTTCTTGTTCAACAGGCATCAACATGGCCAACCGTTTAGCTGGGTGAGGCAGGGGTCCTGATGGAGGTGATCGCCCCTCAGACTGGCACCGCCGAGCCACTCCAGAGACTCAATCGGAGAAAGTGCCCAGCATTGTGGAGGGGAAGAGAGAGGGCAACCCAGTTTGATTTACTACACACTATCCTCATGTTATTCATCACACCGTCCTGCATCATATCTGCTGAATGAGATCCAACACTTGTTTCTTACTGATTTCAGGGTGCTGATTCCAAAAATAGTGCCTGTTTTGCTTGAGCATGTCACACTTTCTTACAAAATATGATGCATTTTGTAGCATTTTTTACCTTTTGACAAGCATTTGTAAGGTCAAGAAGTCCTTAATCACCAGACAAAACAAACAAAAAACAGACAAATACACGACTCCCATCTTACAACTTATTGTTCAATTCTCAGTAAATTTTCATATGTATCACATTATTTTATGGCTAATCCTGATTTCAGAGTTAAAACTGTGGCCAATGGCAGAAGAAAATGCAAACACGAGCCAGATGTTTTACATCTGCGGGTGTTTTACTATATCCAAACTGAGACAGAAAATGACAGATTTTGTGAAAAAGCTTGTGTTATTTGATATTAAATTAAGTATTTGAACATATTTCTCCACTCCTTTGTATACTGTAAGTTAAATTATACATTTTTCATTTTTAATACTACTTTTTGTCATTGAAACGTTTGACATTTGACCGCATTTATAGTATGAAAAAAAAACTATGTGATGGAAAGTTTTTATTGATATTTTGAACTCAGCATCATCAAATTAGGTAATATTAGGCCTTTTTTTTTTGCAAATCAGCAGAATTTGTTTTCACGATGCAGGGCTGTGTTGTTTATGACTTGATATTCGACAAATAATGATGTAAAGAAAGTATACAAGTAAATGTTGCATTACTCTGTATACATATATATGTGTGTATACATGTAAATGTATGTATTCAATAAATGTCCATGTGAATATATGTACCCAATAAATATCTACGTTAATATATGTATCACTTAAAACCCACAGCCACTGTTGTGCCCAGGAAGTTTTTCCCTCCACAATTCCTTGCACTTCCAGGTCAGGATAAGTGAAGATGCAGCGGAGCGTCCGTGGTGGCAGTCTGGGGGGTGATAGACATACAGAGGGGTCAAGCTGATGAGAACACGGGGTGTAAGAGGAGGACGACAAACAAACCGGGAGCTGCCAAGCGCTCCATCACCAAAACAACAAGAGAGGACCTAAAGGAGGCCATCTAGCAAATTCATCCATAACCTATTCCTGTCCATTCCAAAACATGAACTGATTATATGAATAGTAAGAGACAACCTAAGGGAATAAACTGGCTGGCTAAACTAAAGACAACATTACATGCTCATAGACATCTTTAAGTGTTAGAGGCTAACAAATGGCAAACATTTCTGCTCAATATTTAAGATTTAATGGAAGAGATTGGACAAAAATAAAAATTCAAGATCATTTATTCACCCTCAAACTTACGTGGTGCACAACAGGAGATGTTTTGGAGGATGTTCAAGCTGCTTTTTTCTATTCAGTGAAAGCATATAGTGATCAAGGGCACACTGTAACTGTTATCTAAAACTAGTAGCCACATTTTAATCTAGACTAAACAGTGTTTAGCTGTGCATTTACTGTATTGCTACTGATTGCACTGTATCATCTTATTTATGTTTTTTCTCTTTTATTATTATTTGTTTTTGTTACTTTTCAGTACATTATTTTTTTTTGCTTTTTATTGTTAATTTTTTATTATTTCTTATGCATGTTATGATTATTTTAAATTTCTGTTATTTTTTAATTCCTTTGCAAAGCACTTAGAATTGCCATTGCATATGAAATACCCTATATAAATAAAATTACCTTGGCTTAAAACTCTAACTATTTCAAATGTCTTTGTTCATTTAAATAGAGCTGAAATAAAATAAAATATAAATATTAGATGAAAAACAAGTTGAAGTACTGAAATTACTAAAAGTAAATTAAAGCTGAATAGAAATATTTAAAAAACAAAACAAAAATGAATAAAAATGACAAAAGCACATTAACAAAGTGACTTATCTTAAACTAAAATGAAAATGAACATATAAAGGAACGTATAAAAATTAAAATATATAAAAAAAAACAATTAAAAACATTAAGAAATACTAAAACAGTATATAAATAATACTAAATTAACATCGATCAGAAAATGTCAGGCTTTAAAAAAAAGTACCATAATAGAGGACCATTTCACTTTTGAGTTATATTCAAGTTTTGTTTTTTCTAATATGATGCAAGTCATATGATGCTTTTTGTGGGCAATACATACATTTTTGAATAACTGATTACTAAAAAGCCTTAATGATTTTGGTTGGTTCTTTACACAAAGTTTTTATATTGCTTTAAAAGACTTGGAACATAGCACACAAGAATTAACTATGTTTTGTAATACATTTATGGTGCTTTTTAATCTTTTTGGATATTGACAGGCACTATATATTTTTATTGAATTAAATAGAGCAGCATGAAAATTCTGCAAAAGACATTATTTTGTGTTTAATGTAAGAAAGTCAGTCAAATGATTTTGGAACAAAATGAGGGAGAGTAAATGATGAGTTTTCAGAACAAACACACAATGATATGCTACACTCAAATTGCAAAAATAACTTCTCAATAACGACCACAATAAGCTCATACCTGTACTACCGTAATACTAACTTGTACTACTGAAAGTCTAAAGTTAACTTTAGGGATGCTTTCAAACTAAACACTGCATCTATATGACTAGAGTAGGACTTTTACTAGCTGTAACAAACAACAACTGACAATTTCTACAGCAAATGCACCAATCTGAGGATTTAACACTGTCACTGAGGAATAAAGAGGGGAGGAGGAGGAGGAGACAGATGGAGGAGAATATTCCCAAACATAATGGACACAGGGATCAGAAATACGTTTGACAGTGAGAGAAAGATCATATTTTATTCTTCTTCAGGAGATGTCAGGGAGAGACCTTAAACGGCTGTCCGAGCCGAGAAAGAGAGAGAGAGAGAGAGAGAGAGAGAGAGAGAGAGAGAGAGAGAGAGAGAGAGAGAGAGAGCTTGAAAAGGAGAAAAGAGAAAGATGTGGGTGTAGGCCACAGCAAGAGGGTGGGTGGGTGAGTAAGGGAGTGAGGAAGAGGAGGAGAGAGAGGAAGAGGAGGGTCTTGAAGGCAAGGCGGGCAGGAGGAACAGAGGAGACAAGCAGGCTGGAACAGGTGGAGGTGGGCGTCAGCGGGGAGTTCAGGACAAGGGTACAAGGAAGGAAGTAGAGTAACAAAAGTAGTGGACCAATATGGTGTATACTTGCCCTTGAAGACTGATCCGTCTGAGGAGGAGAGAGCAGAAAAGAAACAGGGGGGACGGGTAAGGGGAGGAGGGGGGTCACAGACAATATTTTATTCAATGACTGTTTGAATAAAAATATTGTTTTTCTCAAAAGAAGGAAAATCAAGTCAGTCAAAACAGTAATGAACAACTGAGAACAGGAAACCAAAATGAATGACACGTCGCAAAGAATATATGCAACAAGTAGACGGAGGCACGAATGAACTCCACGAGGACGGAGACGAGGAGAGAACATCTGAGGACACGTGAGCAGAATCAGAACTAATGAACCTTCACCACATGACGAAACATGGAGAAAAATAATGTCACAAAATGAGAATCACATATGAGCTAGGAAGAGAGGAACGCTTTGGGAAGAAAGAAAGAAAAAGAAAGAAATTTTAAACCAAAGAGGAATGAAAGCATAAACAAAATTAAACAAAAATAAAATTAACAAAAGAATGAAGTACAGACTTAATGAATGAATAAATAAATAAACAAAAGAAAAATACACAAAACAACAAACTAAAGGTCAAACAAACAAAAGAATGAACTCGAAAAAACAACAAACAAAAAAGAACAAAATAACTGAAATAAAATACACACAAGAATAAACTAAACATATATAAAACAACAATAACAACAAAAGAATGAATATAACAAGTGAAAAAAATAAAATTAAACTAAAGAACAAATTACAGAAAGAAAGAGGGGGAGAACTGAAAGAGATAAATGAATCAAATGAAAAAGATGGAAGAATGAATAAAAGCTGAAACAAACAAATAAGAGAGAATGAAAGAATGGTACAAAAGAACAAAGATCAAGCCAGGGAGGAACAAAAGCAATAAAAATGAAATAATAAAAAAAAATGAACGAAAGAATTAACAAATGAAAAATACACAGAACTGACTAAAGAAAAAGAACGAAAGAAACTAGGGATCAAATGAACAAACAAAAAAAGAACAAAAATGCAAGCAAAAGTGATAGAATGAAAGAATCAAATGAGCATCATTAAAGAAAAAGCAGAAAAACAACTAAAGAACAAATACAACAGAAATAAAGAACAAATGAAACAAATGGAAGAAAATAAACAACATATGAAACACACAAATAAACAATAGAGATTGACTAGAATCAACAAATGACCTAAAGATCAGATGAATGAACTAAATACAACATAAATAAACAAAGAACAAAGAAAAACAAACAAAAACAAGGAAAGAAAGGAAAACCAAAGGCGTTCCATCTCCTGTGCGGGACAATGACCCGTCAGGGGGCATTGTGGGATACTTTTTTCTTATTTATTGACTGATTCCAAAGCTGCCGGCAAACAATACAGCACAGTGAGCATCCACACGAATCAAAGCAAATAATAAACACGACAGAACACAAAAGCACACAGTGAAAAGCAAAAGCATGCCTCTTTTCACATCTCGCTAACAAAAACAAAAACACAAAACCTGTCCAGACAAAAGATGCTTCAGAATCGTCATTGTGAGAGAGAAGACGAGAGCATTTTTTAATGTTTCGGCAAAAGGAAAAATAATAGCACATGGTCACCATTATTTTCAACTCAGTAAACACAGTAAAACCACAGCTTTCACCTCTCTGGTTTTTAGTGAGGGTTTTTTCTTTGCATCCGTGCAGGGAAAGAAAAATCACCTCAGTACAGAACAGCATGAGGACAGGAGGGAAGAGGGAAGAGGTGGGGTGGGGTTTCACAGAAGAACACGTCCACTCTCGCTTTCCCGGGAATCCACGCTCGGACCCGACGCTGCTGTGATGTCAGAGAAAGGGGGAGGGGCTTCCGTTGATTGGACGAGAGGGGCGGGAGGGGGGGAACAGGAAGTTTCTTTGGGAAGAAAGAAAGGTAAGCAGGCTTTGTGTTAGCCTGCCCCTGGTACTTACACTGGACCTGGAGGATCTGGTCGCTCAGGTTGGCCTTGATGTGGTTTTCGCTGTAGGACGGCAGAACTAAACCGAGACTGCGAGGAAGGAAAGGGAGAATTTGAACATCATTTGCATATGACCACATCTGACACTTTCTAGGATACAAACTAACAACCAATCACACTTTTTTAAAGCAAGTATCTAATATTAAAATGTACAAAGTATGAAATGTTACTGCATTTAATGTCTACACTTTTTCTTATTTATTTTTGTCTTGTGTTTCAGTGCAACTATCTAAACATTCTTAAATCAGACTACAATTACTTGAGAAGCAAAATGACTTAAGATATTAAGTGAGTTTATACTTAAAACAAGAAAACACTGCCAAAGATGATTTTTCTTACCCTGCTGGCAGACATTTTTTTCTTGTTTTAAGCAAGAACTCAATTTTGATAATTTTTTTCATAAAACATTATGTAACTTTGCTTCTTAAGTAAATGTATCTTGATAGATTTAAGAATGTTTAGATATATGTACTGGAAAATAAGACAAAAATACTGAGTAAGAAAATAATTTTATATTCAAATAGAATAAATACAATTATTTTCTTACTCAGTATTTTTGGCTTGTTTTCCAGTGCAAATAGTTAAACATTCTTAAATCTATCAAGATACATTTACTAAAGAAAACTTAAGAATGCTGCTAAGAAATAATAAAAATGCCCAAATCAGGCCTCATGTCCCAAATCCTACTTTTAACAAGACCACTATATTACAGAAAGAAACTGCTGATACAGTTTGATCTACTGAGGTGGATGAACAACGTTTTCTGAACAAGAATAAAAAAAGCGTTTCAAGCCCTATTTTGGGCTTTATTCATAGACATTACCATGCACAGACGATGTAAATTCTTTGGAATAATTATTAATGTCCAAACTGCCCTGCTGAAAAGACCAACTTAGAGAACCATGCTATACTGCTCATTTTGGCAGGTTATGGATGCCAATTAAAATTCATGACTAATTTCAACAAAACTGCACTGAATGTTTTACAGTCTAAAATTAAAAATAGCCAAGAGGATGTAGAGAGGAAATCAACAGAAATGCAGTGTGAAAGAGCGAGTGTGTCATATTGACCTGTAATCTGTGCCCTCCACTGGACTCCATATGTACGTCCTCTGGACCTCATCAATGTAACGCTGAAAACACACACACAAAGAGCAGCACATCACCAACCAGCCGTAAGATCATCACACTCTATGACATTATATTTAATAAGGTCATGTGACTCACCTCATCCGCAGACTTCACCAGTGTCCTGATTCTCCTCTGTCCTCCTTTGCCATCAATCATCTGACGGCGGATCTACAATAAGATAAAAACAAGATCATTCTTGGACTGTAAACACACTGAAGGGATTTAAAGATTATTTAAAATCAAGCTATGACTTTCTCAAGTCGCTGTAAAATTTTCCAGGTACACTACTGTTCAAAAGGTGAGATTTTTTTGAGGTTGTTTTATTATTTTTTTTATGATTCTTTTATGCTCACCAAGGCTTCATTTATTTGATCAAAAATACAGTATAAAACAGTGATACTGTGAAATATTATTACAATTTAAAGTAACTGTTTTCTAAATTTTCAGCATCACTACTTCAGTGTCACATGATCCTTCAGAAATCATTCTAATATGCTGATTTGCCACTCAAGAAACAGTTCTTATTTTTTTCAGTGTTGAAACCAGCTGTGCTGTTTGATATTTTTGTGGAAGACATGATACATTTTTAATTTCAGTATTCTTTGATGAACAGAAAGTTCAAAAGAACAGCATTTTTTAAATTTAGATGTTTTGTAACAATATACATGTTATTTCTGCCACTTTTGATCAAATTAAAGCATCCTTGCTGAATAAAAGTATTAATTAAAAAAATCTTGATCCCAAACAAGTGAGTAAGTGAATTGGGAATTTTGTTCAAAGACCCAAAAACGCTCTTCATTCAGAAGCACGTCCTACTTAGCTAAACTCAGCCGTGTTTTCTGATGAGTAATTTAATGACATTTTAATCATGTATTTGGCACATATGCAGGGAAAACTCATTGTAGAGATGTTCACCTCCTCCTTGTTGCGATCTGTAAGTTCAGCATCCAAGAAGTCCAATGTGACCGGCTCTCTGAAGTTAATGGTCTACACAAATCCATTAGGAAAAAATAATTATGGTTACAGAGATAAACATGCTTTAAAAATGGAAGGTAAAAAAAAAGAAAACTACATTTCGGACTAAATTTAAGGTCTATAAACAAGTGACAAATGTTTTTCACCTTAGGCTGTAGGTTAGGGTGCAGCAGCACATAGCCATTGGGATCTATGGCAAACGTGTAACCATTGGCTCCAAGCTGTGCACAGAGATGCAAATGATTGACTGTTGATCGAAAATAAAAATAACTGAAAAAGAGATTTATTTGACTTGCCTTATATCTTGGTGTGAGTTCTTTAATTTCATTGAGGGCGATGTCTACACCCATGACACCAAGAATCAACTGATTCTGCAATAAAGAAACCAACAGACTGAAAAATACATCAAACGACCACAAGGAGGCAGAATTGATATTTGACAAAACTACAGGTAACCTAACAGTCAAATCAAACAGTCTAAAACAATTGGATTAATGCTTGGAGAGTGAACTGTTTGTCAAACAAGCACATTTCTCCATTTTTATGTTATACATAATGTTGAGTTGTATCATAGTTATCATTACCATTGTCAAAGGAAAAAAAAAAGTATATTTGGTAAGAAAGCATCTGCTTAGGACATAAATTAAAGAGCAAATAAAGCGAGAAGCGAATGTGCCTCCAGGAAAAATAACCGATATGTGACGGCAGGCAGTGTGTTGAATTATAATGTGCTCTACATTTATCAGTTACACTGGCAGGACAGTTGATCATCTAATGGAACGGTTACTCATCTATCAATGCACCAATTAAAGATGTGTGCAAACACTACTGATTCAATTCTGAACCATCCAGCCAAACAGACAATGTTCAAAATACAGTTTACTTGGAAATATGAGTCATGGAACTGATGGCAATTTCATTCAAGGAAATTATAATAAATACATATAAATATATAAAACCAAAATTCTGTAATTAATAAAAAAATTATCACCACGCTAATTATGGACATATTTTGATAACATTTGACAACAAGAAGGTGGCCAAATGTAAAATACTAAATACTTTAATTATTTTATTTTATTTTGATAAAAAATCCCCCAAAATAATCAAAATACTTATGAACAGAAATTGTCTAAATTCTGAAAAAATAATTAAACATATATGCTGAAATATACTGTTCAACAAAAAAGTTCATTTAAACCTTTTAGACTTTTTGTGAATTGTTTTGCCTGATAAATGTGATTGTGTAATTGAAAAAGATTCATACAGTTGAACTATGGTTTAAGTGTTCAAATACAACTGCATGCACTATTTATGATATTAAACTTCAAACTGAACTTTGAATCACACTCAAACGGCCTTGTGCGTCTTCAAAGTCAAGCCCTATTCAATATGCATTCAACACGATTGTGAAACATGCCGCTCTCAAACAGTTTGTCAATGTCAGTTAGGGAACATGCTAAGAATTAGAACTGGAACGTGATCACACTAATAATGCAAAAACTCCATAATGCAACATTTGTATCATCCTGCGGGGTACGAGAAACAAATGACTGGTTGTTGATTTACAGGAATCTTCTCGCGACTTACTTTGGAGTCTCCGTCAGTGGTGAGATTGAAGACTGGCATTGTGCCGGTAATGACGAGACCCAAACCCTGTAAAAAACAAACACTGCCATATAAAATGTTTGTTTTTATGGCTGTGAACTAAAGGAAGTTCACAGTACACTGCACACATGAATACAAGGCTGCCGCATAAAAACCGCTGTCCAACTCGTAGTAAAATTATATGGTCAATGACAAAGCAAACTAGCTGTGGAGATTCAAATTTGTGCATTCTGGAAAGAAAACAAAGAATGAACAATATCACAGCCAGTGGTCGCCGCTAACAATGCAATCTGAAACAGTTTCTCAGTCTCAAATCAATGAATAACGGCATGTGTCTGTGCGTTTCAGTGTTTCCTACAGGACGCAGTTCTTGCAGCGCGGTGCGGTAAACCCCTAACGTGCTAAACAATAACTAATAGCATTTATTCAACAGTTTACAAACAAAACACTTATTTAAATAGAGCTCTGTTGTGCATATGTATACATAAAGTACACTTTGTCCAACCAGTCAGTAAGTAGACTTAAAATAAAGTTTTACTAACCTTACAAATGAACATATATTTCAAAAAGTTTATGACTCAGACTTAACATAACACCTGCGGTTCAGTGAGTGAGTGAGTCATCCAAGCTGATTCACTCAGAAAGTGAGTCATCTTACTGATTCAGACGGTTCTATTCTGATTGAGTCACTAATAGATGAATCATTCGAAGGAATCGCACAATCAGTGGAGTTATTTGTGAATTAGACAGCCTGCTGTGCACTAGAAATGCAATAAAATCAAACTTTTTATTGTCAATATGCTATTTTGCAGTTCTCAGCCTAAAAGTGTGTCAAATCTCTGTGCAACGATTCCTATTCTAAGTTATATTTCATCCAGAGATGTGTAACCTAAGGGTATGTTTACACAACAATGTTGTACTAAAAAGAGAAACGTTTTGAGTGTCAAATCAGTCCCCGTTAACACAGATCCCATAGAAACAACTAAAAATGCTGTATTATGAATACCAGGCCAGTAGTTGGCGCTGTCACTTCATAAAAAAACACTATGCACATGCACACATACCTATAGACACGCAATATGGATATAAAGTCATCATTTTAACAAAACAGTATAGTTTTCAAAAACGTGTGCCATTGTTGTGTAAATGAATGTCCAAAATGCATAAAAAGTGTTTGTTTTTAGCTGAAAATACTGTTGTGCAAATGCCCCTTTAATCAGTGGTTCTCAAGTAAGGTCAGAAATATTAATATCTACTATTGATTATGATATTAATATAGACGTTTAATTTAACTGCATTTTTCTGCAAGATAAACACAAGCATTTCATAAACAAACACTCAATTCAAGTGGGCTCAGATTCTGTGCAGGCTGATCCATTGGCCATATTTGAAATTATACAGTGCAATTTTGAGTTGATGATGATGATGATGGAAATCTTCCATACCAGAGCATCCTGGTAAACATTGGTCCACTGCACTTGTTTAGCTCGTTCGCCTGCCAGCACCATTGGTCGTCCAAGAACATCCAAATACTCCTGATAACAAAAAAATAGAATTCAACACATACTGTATATCATAAGAACTGTATTGCAGCTCAGTTTTACAACAAACACACCCAGAATCACCAATCAAAACCATCTATTCTCAACAGGTTACAACTAATAACACTCTGAGCTCTGAAAGTGCGACACTAAAGGCAGGAGTCCACACCTCCCTCTGTCATAAAGCAAACGACTGCGACTCGCCGCTCCATTACATAAAGCACGCTGTTAAAAGCGTCCGCCCGAGGGGCCAGTAAAGCCAGCTGCACAGAGGCACTTCCAGCCGTAACAAATCATCATAAAGCAGCTATTAAAGCATATTACAGCTGTTAGAAAGCACATTCTCGCTCTGGAGGGGTAGGGTGGCACAGGACAGCACTTGTTGGGTCGCCGTAAGCACACGTTTATAAATGACAATTCTCTTTTCAACACAACACTCTTTGGGAGGTTAATCACTCAAAGAAGTGAACCTCACCAAAACTGTCTGAAAGAATGGGGTCAAAAAAAAGAAAAGAAAAGGAAATGATGCTTGTTTTAGGAAAAAAAATATTTTCAGCTTCAATTCAATTTTAATTTGATAGTAATATATCTATATCTATATATCTATATATATTATAGATTATTATTATATTATCCATCCATCCATCCATCCTTCCATCTATCTGTTATTATCTAAATCAAAAATATTGAAAATTATTTTAGTTAATTGAAATAAAGCTGAAATAAAATAAAGCATAAACATTAGATGAAAAACATGTAAAAAACATAAACACAAATTAGAAATACACAAATTAAAATAAGTTGAAGTAATAAAATACTAAGAATATAACTGAAATAAATATAAATTAAGGCCAAACAGAAATAGATAAATAGATATATATGAAATTACCAAATTTAATATATGTAAATAAATAAATAAATACACACACACACACTTGTCATTAAAATAATTAATAATTAAATAATGAAAAATAATTCTAAATAAATCCTAAAGATACTTTACTATAGAAATGTCCATGTTTTATATTTTATATTCAATTTTCAGTTATTATTATACATTTTTATTAAACATTTTTCAAATGTTTTTAGTGACTTTGAGAGTTTTTACACAAAATATAATTGATTTTTTCCTGTTTATTGTGACATTTCATGTCCATCTTCCAGCTTCAACATCTTAACACAGCTAATGGAGGGTCAGAAGCTCACGTGGGGAATATTTTGTCTCTCTGAAAGCCAGCGGCTTGTGTAAGTGTGGCCTTTTGATGAAACTGCAGCATTAGGCCACTTTTATTTCTTGCTGGAACATGGAAGTGCTGACAAGCGTAACCTATTCTATTATTAGCTCACTAAAACACCGTTTAACGTGCCGTGGGGACACATTTCAGCAGAGACGATGACAGGCGGACCTTTTCACGCGGGAGAAAAGAGAAAGGTAAACAGCGGTGGGCCGGTGATGGCGGTCTCTGCGGTACGAGGGGATAAAGAGCAGTGACACAGCAGGCCGCCGCACAGCTTAGCTTGTAGATTTCCAGTCTGTCCATAAACGTTCATGAACTCAATGCAGCAGCTCAATTATAAAGGAGCTGCATTCATATTCATACTGATCTCATTATACTTAGCAATGTGACACTTTAATGTTATATAGGTAGAGAGTAAAGGTAAAGGCAGCAGCTTTTTCCAGTTGAGCACTTTCACAATCAACTCAATAGCTTTCTAATCACACTAATAGCCTGAGAATTTATGCAAACAGCATGAGTTCATATTAAGCATAAATGTATTATATGACAAAATAATCATATATGCACTACCGTTCTTTAAAAATTTATTTTTAAAGAAATCAATGGTTTTATTCAGCTAAATTGATCAAAAGTAACAGTTAATACATTTATGTTACAAAGGATTCTATTTCAAATAAATGTTGTGCTTTTAAACTTTAAATTCAAAGAATCCTAAAAAAATAAACATCAGTTTCCATGATTCTGTTTTCAGCATCAATAATAATAATAAATGTTCCTTGAGCAGCAAATCAGCATATTAGAATGATTTCTGAAAGATCATGTGATGCTGAAGTCACAATGATGCTGAAAATTCAGCTTTGCATCAAATAAATAAATACATTTTTAAAATATATTCAAATAAAAAATAGTTTTTTAAAATTGTAATAATATTTCACAATACTACTGCTTTTACTGTATTGTTGATCAAAAAAAAAAAAAAAAAAGAACATAAGAGACCTTTTTTGTCAATAAAATGTGAAAATCTTTTTAACCCAAAAGTTCATATACTGGATAGTTCGGGTAAGTAAGATTTGAGACCATGACATTGAGATCCTATTATAGTCTTTATTACATTTTTTAATTTTCAAAATTTGGATTTTCATTTCACATGTAAAGTTTCAGTAATTTTCTTTTGTTTTTTTTTGTCATTTTTATTATTTTTAATGTCTATGTAGTTTTTATTTATTAATTTTTATTTCATTTTTAGGTTTTAGCACAATGTTAAACTACATAAAAATATTGCCTTACTACCTGAAATAAAATAAAATAAAATAAATTGTATTTTTCATTGTATTTTATTTCAAGTAACAATCTTTTTTTATGGTTTTAGTTAACCTTAATTTACACAAAATAATAACTGCCTCAATGGCTAAACTGCTTGTATCATTGCACAATGTAAACTATATTATCGCCCAGAAATAATCTGCTAAATGTGCCTATAAAGCATGAAGATATAAACCTCTACATCATGATTTTCTGTTAAGCTGCTTTACAACCATGAGTATTGTGAAACGAACTATACAAATAATTAGACTTTTCTTTGGAAATTTTCATTCATTAGAAGAACTTTTTTGCAGGTTGGATAGTTTTTCCTGTCAGAAATCCACCAGCATCTGCGAGCGATTGCTGTAGAAGTGCAGTTGGAGGTTATTTTTGTCCTCGGCTCTCGGAGGTAACAGTATGTGACAGGAGAGGAGGTGGTGAGGAGGTGCACAGGTGTGGCGGCCGCTGCTGTCGATATATACAGTTACGCACCCACACCTGTCTCACGCAGGCTATTAGAATAAGTGGCAGTTCTCTGAATAAAATTACACTCAGCCTAATGGAACAGCTGATGGTCTATTCAAGCGCCTGATCAGCTCGCCTGCGGGAGAAAGAGGAAGGAGGAGACACGAATGAATAAAGCTAAGTTGGATTGGAAAAAGAGGGGAACAGATAGTAAAAGGTGATAGAGAGGAGATAAAGAAGAAAGGCCGAGACGTCAGTGAAGAGCACTGAGGAATCACACAGAAGAGGTGGGGAAATTGGACCGACTGCTTTCGGGGAAGAGCGATGCTATTGCGGTGGGTTTCGTGGGCCTCGGGAAAGATTGCTGGAGGATAATGAAAACTGTACAGAAGTGGATTAGAGAAATCACAGTCCCTTTTGAATCATATTGATGCTAAATATAGAAGTCTGTATCGCATTATCCGTTCATCTTTATAGTACTCTCTATGCTTTCTAGCGTGACATATATATCTCTAAATCATGATAACATCACAGAGCTTCAAAGCTCAGGAAGCTGAATGAACTTACAGTGAACTGGAGTCATGTATAGATGCTTTATTAAAACGGAAAATATGATTGGCTGAAACAGCCACTTTTGAAGCTGATATGAGTATACCTGTGAATGTGTATCAGCTGAAGATAAACTCTTTATTAGGATTCATTTTAATGCATCAGTATTGTCTTTCACATGGTTGTTGTTGCTGTTTTTATAAAGAATTGAGCCACTCGAAGCAATGCTTTTACCACCATTCAAAGGGTTTTAGGTTCTCCACTTAATGTCATGCCTAAAAACACCTCTTAAATGAGTTCAAATAACCTGTTTAAATATAGATAATATATGTATGTGTGCCTTAAAAAAACATTAAAAATCATACTAATCCCAAAATATATATGAAGAGTTAATTTGCAAAAACCGACAACTATAACTATATCAATCAAACTGCAGTTGGGTTGTTTTGATTAAGTATTAATAACTTAAGTGAGGTGACATACGACCAAGTATGGTGACCCATACTCAGAATTTGTGCTCTGCATTTATCCCATCCTAAGTGCACACACACAGCAGTGAACACACACACCGTGAACACACACCCGGAGCAGTGGGCAGCTATTTATGCTGTGGTGCCCGGGGAGCAGTTGGGGGTTCTGTGCTCAAGGGCACCTCAGTCGTGGTATTGAGGGTGGAGAGAGTGCTGGACATTCACTCCCCCCACCTACAATTCCTGCTGGACCTGAGACTCGAACTCACAACCTTTGGATTACGAGTCCGACTCTCTAACCATTAGGCCACAACTTCCCCCTAAAACAAATACAGGTAATGTATGTAATGTAATACAGGTAATGTAAACAAATACAGGTAATGTATGTAATGTAATACAGGTAATGTAAACAAATACAGGTAATGTATGTAATGTAATACAGGTAATGTAAACAAATAGGTAATTTACAAAATTAAAGTTCATTGAAATTATGTTTTTTTTTACATATTAAAAGTTTGTTTTATAGCAAAAGCAGATAACTCCACATTTCATGTTAAAGAGTTTAAAAAAACACTCGTTTCATCTTTGTAATCTGCTCAGATGACAATGTAGATGCCTGACAAACATTGTTTTTGTTGTGATCATAGATTTAGCAATACACAGAGCTTTTCCCTCATCATTGTCACGCGCTGCTTTTTCAAGGTTCTGTGAAAACATTTCAGCTTTTATTTTCCTTTACGCCCTGAAGAAGATATCACAGGTTCATCAAGTTCGTCGAAATTATACATCTTCGATCACTTTTAGTGAGCTTTGACGAAACTCCTCTCAGCTAGCACGTCTTTTCAAAGTGAAAGTAGCCTTGTCACCTGACCTGAATACAGAGCGCTGATTCGCTAGAATGGACTTATCGGCTTCTGTTCAAAAACAACACGGGCGCTTGTCGGCTTCTGCAGTAAAACATGAACTCACGATGCCTTGAAAGTGGACAATACAGGCTTTTTTGACAAAACGTGTTTAGGATTCAGATTGCGCTATATGTGGAGAATAATGCACGGCAATCATTTTTAAAGTGCCGTTTATCAGTTTTTGCAAATAAACTCTTCATATACTATACAGATTTTTAACATTTTTGAAAGAAGTCTCTTCTGCTCACCAAGGCTGCATTTATTTGATTAAAAATGTGGTAAAAACAGTAATATTGTGAAATATTATCACAATGTAAAAGAACTGTTTTCTATTTGAATATATGTTAAAATGTAATTTATTCCTGCGATCAAAGCTGAATTTTCAGCATCATTACTCCAGTCTTCAGTGTCACATGATCCTTCAGAAATCATTCTAATATGCTGATTTGCTGCTCAACAAATATTTATTTATATTTACTGTTAAAAACTACTTAATATTTTGGTGAAAAATGTGAATCTGTTTTTCAGGATTCTTTGATGAATAGAAAGTTCAAAAGAACAAATTACTGAAAATAGTACTCTTTTGTAGCACTATAAATGTCTTTACTGTCACTATTAATGCATCCTTGCTGACTAAACAAACTAATTTCTTAAAAACATATCGCTGACCCCAAACTTTTAAACGGTATTGCATGTATATAAATGTGAAGTAAGAAGCAGTAGAAATGACAAACCTGTGTGTTGATTCTTATGGCTCCGATGGAAGGGATCTCAAAGTAGTAACCTGTTCAGAAATAAACATAAACCAACAGGGCTGGTTAATGTTGACATATTTGCTCCACACCAAAATATAGTAAGCTGACTAACTAGGCAACAGATTTAGGGGTTTGTGCGCTACAAACAAAAATGCTGTTCAGAACAGACACACCTGCAAAATTATATTAAACTACCTTGTTTTGACACAAATCTAAAACATTTTTACAGCAGAATTCACTGTGGAAAACTGTTGATGATTAATGTAGTTTATTTAATACTGAAAGTATTTGATCGAAAAAAAAAAAATCATCCAATTTTGGTGAGAGCTATTTTGTCACGCTTACAAATATAACATGCATAATTTTTCAGCATGCAGACAGACTGAGTGCTATGCATATGTTATCCAGAGAATGTGCTGTGCTGCGGTTTGTTCTGTGTGTCTCATTAAACATTCAGAGTCTGCGCTTCAGAGGCTGATTATTGAGAGTGGACACACAGACAGGGTCAATACGGCCTGCTCAACACGTTATTAAACATAAGAGTGTCTGAACAAAGAGCACCACATCTGAGGTGCCGGCCTCAAAGTGTTTAGAGTCAAGAAACTTCAGACTGCCACTTCAAACTTACAGCCATTTTCTCTCAACACACACACACACACACATATAGAAATTAATAATTACATATTTTACATGCTAAAGTACTAGATTAGATATTTGATAGTGACTTTTTTGTGTACTTGTGAATTTGTCGTGATGCATTAAAATTCTAACTACTGTACTTATGCCATAGCATAATATTAATTAATTGTAAACATGTTTAATGTTTTTATTACATACCAAAATCTGGTGTTAAAATAAGACAGATTTACATTATCCTCATTAATATGAATCTACATTTACACAAATTCATCAGAATCGATAAAATCTTGAAACAACCATTTTAGTTGACAATACAGACTGATTTGTATTAACGCAATAGTTTTGAATGTGCACATTTTCTAAACAGGTACCATGTGTTTTTCTAATTATCTGTGGGCTGAAAACACAAACGTGGTTGAAATCATTGGCGTGCACATGAAATCAGTTCAGCCTTCGCTCAGTGTGCTGTTATTGCTATAAAGGTCACTGAACAATTTCAGTCTCGATAACTTCAGGACCAACATTTTGTGGCTCATTTGAGTCGAAACCATCATTAACGCAGAGGTCAGGTGTAGAGTTCACATCACCATAGTCTGTGAGTGGCTAGCAAGATACGTCTGTGGTTTTCTTGCTATCTGGCATCTATATTAAAGAAATGTCATTGGTTCAATATATGATAAGCTCTATCAACAACATTTGAGGCATAATGTCAGGGTACCAAAGAAAATAACTCATTGAGTCATTCTGAGCAGCTAGTAATTCACTTCTAATGAAAGTAAACAGGGCCATGCACTTTGAGGGTTTAAAGGGTCATATGACGATGCTAAAAATAACATAATTTTGTGTATTTGGTGTAATACAATGTTTTTATGTGGTTTGAGGTTCAAAAACACATTTGTTTCCTCTCTGCCTCTTTTTTCTCTTTTTAAATATTTTTAATAAATAATATATTTGTACAAATCACAATATGACAATTAGGTGAACATAGAATTTTTATAATGAAAAAAAAAATACTATGGTTAGAGGTTTTGTTAAAATAGAAATGTAATAATAAATATTTATTTTTATTTAACTAAAATCTTCCTTTAATAAATATTCATTTATAAATAAATACTGTGTACACATTAACAAATATTTATTAAATAGTCATTTAATACATTTAAAATAAATGTATTAAAATTAGTGCTGTCAAAGTTAACGCGTTAATAACGCGTTAACGCAAATTCATTTTAACGGCACTAATTTTTTTAACGCGCGATTAACGCAGCGCGTATTTCCGGTTTGACCCGTGGCCCAACCCCTAGTTGGAGAAATGGAGATGCACAGTTGCCAACTTAGCAACATTGCAGACCCCTTTAGCGACGTTTTTCCCTTCAAAAAAGCGCCCAAACCTAGTTTCTGGGAATCACTGGTACTGCTGCACGAGCGCGAGGTCTTGCTCTCCCAGCGCGCGCACACACCTCTCTGTTCAGCGCGCGCACACCTCTCTCTCTCGCTCTCTCTGCGTCTGCTCTGTTCAGCGCGCGCACACCTCTCTCTCTCTCTCTCTCTCTCTCTCTCTCTCTCTGCGTCTGCTCAGCGCACGGCAGAGAGAGGAGCAGCGCTTTAATTCAGTTAAACACAGATATTATGTTGCTTCTCTAATTTTACATGCAAGTATAGCCAAAATCACAGCACAGCTATTGTCTTTATCTTATGTGTATTTGATTTCATCAGACGACGGTGCGATTATCAAGATTTTTTTGTGCAGATTAACATCTTGGAAGGGAGAGCTGGTTATGTACTCTAGTCTTAATGGGTCGCGTTTCAGTCACTATTTCATATTCATTCCGTTGTCTGACAACAGAAACAGTAAAATATACCAGTTTTATTGAGAATTTAGCTTCATCAAAATACAGTATGTGGGCAAAGATAGGGAAAAAAATGTAATAATAAATAATAAATGTACATTTTGCATTTTCAGTAGAAGAGCTGCCCTGTGTGCAAAAATGAAAACAGGTTTGTGTAAATTGCTCAGTGCAACGAAAGAGAAGTAAGGGGAACCTGGAATTTATTTTTTCATGTCTAATAGACATGAACAAGTTCTTTGAAAAACATCTATGACCTTTGAAACATGTCTACTCTTCATGCTTTATGTTGACTATGGTTTCAATAATAATAAACATACACTATATTGCCAAAAGTATTGGGTCACCCCCTTCTAATGAACAGGTTTGACTACTTTAGTAATTTCTATGAGTACAAATCTTAATGTTAAAGCATATAATGATATTCTAGGAAATTGTGTGCTTCTAATACTATAGGAACAGTTTGGACAGGACCCTTTTCTATTCTAACATGACAATGTCTCTGTGTATAAGACAAGGTTCAAAAAGAAAATGATTGATTCAGTCAGTGTGGAAGAACTTGACTGGTCTGCATAAAACCAAGTCCTAATCCCAGTTTAACACCTCTGGTGTGACTGTAAATGCAGACCTTGAGCCAAAAACTCATCACCAAACACCAATGACTTGTACATACACTATATAGACAAAAGTATTGGGACACCCTTCTTTAGAACAGAAAAATGCACTTCCAAATCTGTGGCAACAACGATGGGAACATAATTCATGTATTTAAAAATTGTATTTCCATCTCTGTTGCAACAGTTTTGGAAGTGTCAAAAATGACTGTACATATAACAATTGCATTTACAGTCACACCAGAGGTGTTAAACTGGGATTAGGACTTGGTTTTATGCAGACCAGTCAAGTTCTTTCACACTGACTGAATCAATCATTTCTTTTTGAACCTTGTCTTATACACAGAGACATAGTCATGTTAGAATAGAAAAGAGTCCTGTCCAAACTGTTGCTATAATATTAGAAGCACACAATTCCCTAGCATATCATAATATGCTTAAACATTAAGATTTGTACTCATAGAAATTACTAAAGTAGTCAAACCTGTTCATTAGAAGGGGGCGACCCAATACTTTTGGCAATATAGTGTACATTTGCATAAAGCATCCATATTTGTCCATGCCCATGTTGATTAGAGTATAACATTTTTGAAAAGGATTGATTTAAGGTACATTTAGAACAAATAAAAATGTGCGATTAATTGTGATTAATCGCGAGTTAACTCATGCCAATCATGCGATTAATCACAATTTAAATTTTTTAATCGATTGACAGCCCTAATTAAAATGTAATAAAAAATTATTTAATAAAACATTTTTGTTTCATTTCTCTAATCGAACTGTTTCAAACAAAATATACTTTTTTGGTAAAACTGTTTTAATGGGTCAATAATGTCCCCAAAATACGAGGGACAAATCAATTCTTCTTCAAAAAAAAAAGATTTAAAAAAATAATGTTAATTTGTTCTTTTTCCCCCCACACAATATCACAATTACGTGAACAAAGTTTTTATAATTTAAAAAAAATGACTATGGTTTAACCAGATGAAAATGAACAAATTTGAAAAAAAGTGTTGTCAAAACTTTTGTCAAAAGATGTAAAAACTGAAAATATATTAATAGATAATTAATTTTTCTTTGACTAAATATTCATTCATAAATACAGTGTACATATAACAATTATTTATAACACATTCAATAAATAGTCTTTTATGATTTTCTTCCCTTTTTAAAAACATTTTTTTCCCTTCAAACAAAATATACTTTTCTATTGTTTTAATAGGTTTATACTCAAACTGGCCCCTAAAACAAAGGGATGAATCAAAATGATTTTCTGTGGTAACTGCCATCATGTCACACATGTTGGATTAGATAAAGCTTAATGGGTGTTAAACCGTAACGTCTCTTTAAGAAGGTGACGGCCCCTAAAACGACTGCAGATAAGGAAGTCAAATCTAGTTCAGTTAATGAATCAGAAATAATTTAAAAGTCTTTAAAAGTGTATCAAAGTCAAGAGAATTAGAGTATAAAAACTAAAACCAAAAAAAATAGTGTTCAGAAGATGTCTGAGGGTCAAACCAATCAGCACGCTAGAAAGAATCTAATCAAATCAATGCGAGTCGCCGGGAATCAAAGAGACCGGGAATTGGCTCTGATTCAGCGGCGGCCATATGAGACTTTGTTTGTGTCAGCGGAGTGTGAACGAGCTCGCTGAGAGACAGCCGGTGGAGTGACAACACACGCTAAGCCGTGTCAAACAAACATGTCTCTCATTGTTGCCGCCAGTCTGATCCCTTGACTTGGTCATGATTACAAAACGCTGAATCCATTTGTCTCCGCCGCACAGGCGACATGTACAACAAAACAATAAGACGCAGACAATCCGATGCAATCCGCATCTTAACAAGCCCGTCAAATGCTCCGCGTACGTTCAGAGGAGGAAACGTGGCGTATGCGTGCTACCGTTGCTTTTTGAACGAACCTAGCAGCGGCTCCGAATGCTTTCAGTCAGATACGCTGTCTAACACGCATTCTACAGCACAGGGAGAGCCGCGGACGTGGATGTGGGCTTTGTGAGGGTGTCAGGGGCGTTCCTCTGCTGCTTTGTGATATCGGCGAGCGAAATGAAAGCCTGCGGTGGAGATGGAGTCCGCTGAGAAAAGCGTCTTGCTTGCTGTGCCAGACTCCGTCCCCTCACTGCCAGTCATTACAGCGGAGAACATGGCCGCACAGAGGGCTAATCCTTAAGTGGAAGCGCTTTTGGCTGGAGATGCCGAGAAGTTGCAGACGTGGTTATCGCTGCGACGGCAGTTCCTCTTCCGCTAATTAATTAGAAGGAAGGGAGGGCGGCGGGGGTCTCTGAAGTGTTCTGCCACCGTTCGTCATTAACTAATCAGAGAGCTGGAGAGGGATGATTGTTAAGACAGAGCTGAGAGGGAGAGTGTTTGCACTACAGGCCTGGAATTAACTTGTTAGGTCAGATAGGTCGACATTACTTGAGCGCTGTTGACCAGGATTACATGCAAGCTCTTAGTGCGTTTAGAAAATGGACAGTTTTGGCTTCAAAGGGATAGTTCACCCAAAACAGAAAATTTGCTGTTAATTTACTCACCCTCGGGCCATCCCGAGATCTAGGTGACTTTTTTCTTGAGTAGAACAGTAAAAGAAGATTTTTAGCTGAAACCGTGGTTATTGGTGATTCATAAAATGCAAATCAACGGCTGTGCGTTTTTAAGAATTAAAAAAAAAAAAACATATCAAGGAACACTAAATAAAACCCATGGTTCCTGATGATATATTGTCTTATGATGCGAAATGATCGGTCTGTGCAAGAAACTGAACATTATTTACAACATTATTACCTGTAATCCAGAGCCTCAGACAATGGAGAAATCTAATTACTGGTTCATTCAGACAGTTTGTTTCAATTCACTAGTTTTAGTAATCACGCAATGACAAAGTGTAATTAAAGCACCTAATAATGATGCAAAATGTGGATGTTTTACATGCTTAAAGTGAATAAACTAGTCTTCATCAGCTCACCATTTTACACAAACCACGAGAAACCATGAAAATTTTAATTTCGCTCAGTTTGTGAATGCGCATTTCAGCGGCTCATTGGTCTTCAGTCAAAGTCGAACTGTTTCCAGGAAAAAGAGTTCATTCATCATAGGATCAGATACGCCACTCTTTTGGGCTCATTTCAAGCTGAAGTGAATGTCAGACACGTCCAAATGTGAGTTTTAATGGAGTAACTTGTAGATCTGTGCTGGTCGAGCTGTTTCAGATGGTTCAGTCCAATTTGGTGAACTGATTCAACTAGTTCACCAAAAAAGAATAAGTTCAAACGAATGATTATTTTGTGAACAGGACATCACTCCGGAACGTTTGTAATGTTGTAAATAATCTTCAGTTTCTAGCACAGGCCAATCATTTCACTTCATAAGACCGCAATACTGTATATCGTCAGGAGCCACGGGTATTCATTTTCGTGTTTCTTGATATGCTTTTTGTATTCTCAAAAATGGACCACTATTTCAGCTAAAAATCCTCTTCACTGTTCTACTAAAGAAAAAAGCCACTAACATATTGGATGGCCTGAGGGTGAAGAAATGAACAACAAATTTTTTATTTTCAGGTGAACTATTTCTTTAAAATCTGATTGGACAAGCTACATTCTGAGTTGATATGCAACAGCCACTACTAAAAGTAACTGAAGAAAAGTGTGTGTTACTATGTGTTTGTCAAGGTGTACTTAGGCATTTTAAACACATTGCTATGTGGTGTCTAGGGTGTTGCGATGCACTTAAGTTGGGCTGAGTTAATTTTTTTTAGCAAGCTGCTATGATGTTTGAAATTTGCTTGCAGAACATGTTCTTTACATTTTTAGAACACTAATATGCAGTTTATATGGTGCTGCATTATGTTTCTGCCATGATACTTCAAATTGTGCCTAACAACACTGATGTACAGAAGTACAAATGCACAGCTGAAAAGTTCAGATTTTTGAACCAAATCTACATTCTCACTATCTTACCCTTGTTGGCACAGGCGATCCACTGCAGAGGAGTGACGTCATAGTTGTGCTGCCCCACTGAGAATGTGAAAACTCTCACCTGTGGAGCGAAGATGGTTTATTAGATCTGTGTAGCAAAAAGGTCTAAAAATACAGAGTAGTACCTCTGTATTTGGACCCTCATTTAACAGCATGTGTATTGTTTTATCATTTCAAACACGTTTTTGTGAGATATTGTGCTAAGATGTAAGTTTTATATTGGAATGACATCAGATTTATGATGTTATCTCTTTGGTCTGAAATCATGCTCCACACAACTACAAACATAAAAATATTCTGATTGACTTTGATTCTGTTGTCACATGCTATTTTCTGTTTTAGGGAGGACAGAAGAACTGCTTGTCACTGAAGGTCATTACCACACAGATGGAAACACCGGCATGTTTTGAATTCAATTGCCTCGACTCACTGTTTTGTTTGGCCAGTTGTATTTCTCAAAGATGTCCTGAGCGCGATCCTCGCCGCCGTCTGTGAACATCATTATCATCTTATTGCAGTTTGCTCTCGGAGCGCTGGTCTCCTGTGAGAAACAGAAACAGAAATGCATAAGATTCGTTTGGAGGGTGTCCAATGAGCCAGGTCAGTTTGAAACTCACTGGATCTGCCTTTATAAACAGATGCTTTTCTTTGTGAAAACTGTTGTGCTTTACACTATCCTTGCAATGTGTCATTTAATAATAATAATGGCCACATACACACTGTAAAGTGACAATCATATTTAAATTCGGGAGTGAATCCTCTAAATTATTGTTTTGTGTGTATATAACAGTCACTCCTGAAACTGTGATGATTGACACATGGTAACCGTGGCGTCATATTACAGCAACCTCTTTATGTTCGGTGATTTGAACTAAACCACCGTCGATAGAGCCATAGATGTTTCGTGAAGTCTGCTTTGCAGAGCGCATTCTTGAAGGGTTGCCATGGCTATTTATTATAAGCGATGCTTATTATGTGTCTTTGGGCTTGGCTCATAAAGCGATCCAGTTTATTGATTAATAGGCAGGTGTAGTTCGCTATATTTTGACATGTGACTAATTTCCAAGATAATGCATTTGGATTTCAGTTTATTATGGGCTTGTTCTTATTTGTTTTTTTTTAGCAAGATCTGGCCACACTAATGAGTCAAAACGTACTCTGTGATTTCTTGCACTGCACATATTATACATAAGAAAGATACATATTTAAATACATAATTAATAACTAGCTATTTAGTTCGGTTCCGTACACACTGCGTAGAATATCTGTAAATGTGATTGTTATTACTGGTAGTCAACACTCCTGTATATTACTGAACTGTGCGTATAGAGAACAGGATTAAAGTGAAGTGAAGTGACGTGTGGCCAAGTATGGTGACCCATACTCAGAATTTGTGCTCTGCATTTAACCCATCCAAGTGCACACACACAGTAGTGAACACACACACACACACCGAAAACACACACCAGGAGTAAAGGTGCTGTATGTAATTTTTTGACTGTACTAAATCATAAAAATACTATAATACATTTGCAGATATTTAGAAAACATGCTAAGTTCACATACTTGTTTCATACTACAGCCTGTTGTTCTGTTTTGAAATGTGCATTCCGTGTCAGAATGTGACTGTGCGACTCCGCCTACTGCCAATTTACCCAATAGGGTTTCGACACCCCAGGTGGCCAGTTGGAGGAAAACACAACACATTGCAGTCATGGAAGCCAAAAAAAGGACTGGATCAGGGATCACAGTTTCTACCCTAAAAAGCTCTATGACCGACCAGACGCATATTAAACAGTGGATAAATCAACTCATCAGTTTACAGTCTAAAGCTTGTCGACTCCTATTGTCACTTGTGCTTATTCCTGTTGTGTGTCCTTGAGTCTGAGGAGGTGAAGGCAGGAGAAACCTCTCTCTCCAATATTTAGAATTTGGAACACAGTACTCGTTTTAACCGCTAGCTGTCAATATTACATACCGCACCTTTAAGCACTAAAAGGTGAACTGAGAAACAAATTTATCCGCAGTGTGTTTGTGGCCAATATGCATACGTAGTGTTTGCACTGACATATTTGCACAGAATTTGTTTCAGGCCTGCTTGAATCAATCCACTACACAAATGACCTTGGCTAAAACAGCGTCCCATTTGGCAGAGCACCGCACATGTGTCTGAGCACTTAAGCGTGTGTGTGTGTGTGTGTGTGTGTGTGTGTGCGTGCGGGCACGTCTGTTTCTCTAATAATACGTCTGCTTTTGTGCCAGCTGCCGCCGACTGTCCTATCTCTGATGAGTTAGCCAAAAGTCCCCTCTTCCTATCCCGTCCAATCACAGCTGTCATTGACATTCGGCCTACGCCACATCACTCTGACAAGATTCTAATAAAGATAAATAATACTGCCACAATTACAAATTTACAGCACTCTCTTCTCAGCCTATCAGGAGTCAGCGGGCAGAAATTAAAATGCCTTGGCGCTTGTGGATCTGAGAGCGACAGTCAAAGAGAAAGTCAGAAAGAATGAGTGTCTTCGGTCAGAAGAGAAGACAGATTCGTCTGTATCTCATCAATCACACCGTGATAATATCACGTGATGAAGCCACACATGTGTCCATCAACAAATCTCACATCATTGTACTCACCATCAACATGCTTCTGCATGGCCATATTTCTCATGATCTCAGACATTTCTCCTCAGCAAGATCATTTTAAGGCTTACTGAATGTCCACTATTGACTCATTTGTCTGCTTTTATTGCTCAGAAATATGAGAAAAAGCTGACACTTAAATTAAATATAACTGAGAACTCTGTTAAATGAAAAAGCAACATCTGAGCAATACAATTTTCCGCTGAGTTGGTAAGAGGATGTTTTGGCATTAACAAATTGAACTAAGCCAAATCCAGCTAAATCTAGCAAAAAAAAAACTCTCTTTGGGAACATCCAGGGATCTTCTCAAAGGTAAAATGATTCATAGCTAAAGTAAATCCTGTTTTTCATATTATAAAAATATATATCTATATTTTTAGTTAATATTTGAGTTAGTATGCAAGCCCTAAGACTGAAAAAAAGAGTTGCTTTCTTGAGATTAAGACTAAAATATTTTCTCATTTATTTCTCAGTCTATTTATTTATTTCTGGAGTTCATCATTTCAAAATGTTTTGAAAGACATGAACAATTTTATTCAGCAAGGATGCATTAAGTTGATCAAAAGTGGCAGTAAAGATATTTATAATATTACAAAAGATTTCTATTTCAAACAAATTATGTTCTTTTGAACTATTCATCAAAATTCAACTTTGCATCACAGGAATAAATTACATTTAAAATATATTTTCAAATAAAACCCAGTTATTTTAAATTGTAATAATATTTCACAATATTACTGTTTTTACTCTATTTTTGATTAAATAAATGCAGCCTTGGTGAGCATAAGAGACTTCTTTTAAAAACCAACCCCAAACTTTTTTAAAGATAATTAATTTGACATCACAACAAAACAAACAGAAAAAAATAATTCATGACCTCTTAGGACTTCTGTAGGTTAGGGTTAGTCTGTAGTCATTATAATTGACTTTATTTAAAGACTTGAATACAAAATTCCAGTGTATCTTCATGTAGATAACTACAGCAGGTGAACATGAGTGTGAGTCTTACATTTAACAGCTGGTCAAAGGCAAAATGAAAGCCGGTCTTGTAGTCTGTCGTCCCCTTCGCTTGCATGTTCATCACAGCCTCTTTGAAGATCTTCTTGTTCTTTATGTTGGCTTGGACCAGCGTGGTGAAGCACGGCACCACGGCGTACGCTTTCTCATTGAACTGACAGAGAGAGAGAGAGAGCGACAGACAGAGAGACAGACAGCAGCTGCTTCAGCAAGTCCGTTAAAAGCTTCATTATTCATCTCCATTAGATCTCACAGCATCATCATTTCTGTTGTTAACACTCGCTAATGGAGTCACTTACACCTGATTGATTTCTCTCACAATTCATAATTTGCTTCCACTGCAGATGAATCAACTCGTATGAAACTTGAAATCTATTTCAAATCTATTTCACGACACTAATCATCTGGATGGTTTATTAGTGCTCAAATCAGAACATCTTTACATATGAGTCTGTTTTGACCATGCAAAACACACTGCCGTGTCGTGAGTGGTTGACAAGGTGTTGCTATGTGGTTGCTAGGGTGTTCTGGGTGGTTACTAGTTTTTTTGTCAATTTCATCTAAGTCATCTGTCAAGTGAAAAAGTAATAGCCCCCTTCTTCACTAAAAACATACAGAAATAAATATATTTGTCTGGTCTTCCAGGAAAAAAATAAGATTCTTCTTCCTTGAGAGGCAAAGATGTATAAGATATGCGTACACATATTTAATTATGTTTATTTTTCTAATAGTTTCATTTTATTAATTTTAAATTTATTTATTGTTTTATTTAATAAAACTTATTTTATATTTTATCTCACTAAATTTTGTGCGATTTACACTTAACAAGAAAAAAAATACATATGCCACCAAAATACAAAACAAGTCTAAATATCATGCATTTTTGCTTCTCGATAAACAATTACAATTTTCTTGAGAAGCAAAACTGTGTAAGATATTGTCAAGACTTGTGACTTGAATAGATTTAGAATTTTTATTTTTCTAACCTCATTGAAATATAGTCTTGTTTTATATATTTTAAATGTATTTATTCATTGTTTTATTTTTAAATTATTGCTTTAAACATAGCTCTCACAATTCTCAATAAATTGATCACACTTCTCCACTGAAAACATAAAGAAAGAAAGAAAGAAAGAAAGAAAGAAAAAAAGAAAGAAAAAAAGACATTTTGTCTCGTTTTCTATGAAAATAAACCCTTTACACTTCAAAGGAGTGTGTTATATTTTTATGAATTTATTTTAGTTTTGAAGTTTATTTTTCTAACCTTCTTGGAAAATGTATTCATCATTTTATTTTATAATTATTGTTTTAAACATAGATCTCACTAAATGTTGTTTGATTTATGCTTAAAACAAGGAGAAATAAAAACCAAAAAAGTGTTAATATCATGCATTTTTGCTTCTCGAATAACCTGGTCTTATTTTAAGGATGTTTAGGTATTTTTACTGTAAAAAAAACCTCCTGATTAAGAAACAGCACAGATCTTGCAGGTTGTTATGTGCTACCATATAATCTCATATAATAAACACTAGCACTACTGATTTTGACTTTTTTTTTTATTTGACACACAGCTTAAACCTTTGAAAACTTGTTTCTATCATAGGATAAAAAATAAAATAACTGATTTGTTAAGTTCAGAATTCTGAGACAAAGACTCACAATTAAATATAAACTCAGAATTCTGACTTTTTTCTTGCAGTTCTGACTTTATATATCAAAATTCTGACTTTTTTCTCTAAATTGTGAACAGGTCAGAATTGAGAGATTAAAAAGTTGCAATTACCTTTTTAATTTTTTTTTTATCCAATAAAAGCTTCCACAAATACCTTTCACATCAGTACAGCTTTACTTACTAACTGCACAGAACTCAGCATAAAGCATTTATGTGTGTGTGTGTGTGAGGAAGCACAGCTGTGAAAATCTGAGGTACATCCGGCAGTCTTGATTACAAGGTTCCACACCGCAGGTGCGGAGGAAAGAAAATGCCAATGCAAACA
Source organism: Schizothorax lantsangensis (assembly GCA_027422415.1). Lineage (NCBI taxonomy): Eukaryota > Metazoa > Chordata > Actinopteri > Cypriniformes > Cyprinidae > Schizothorax > Schizothorax lantsangensis. The sequence goes on along the minus strand of CM049853.1, from coordinate 4,316,559 downwards.
AAAATGAAACGAGAAATGTTTCCTAAAACTGCCTATAGGAAAGAAAATTCCCTTTGAGATCTCTTTTACTCTTCCTTGACAGAGAAAAGATTAAAGGGAAAGCAAATTGAGTCTTCATGAGAGAAATGTACCAATCCCAGAATCATGAACGAATCATTCTTTTGAGTCGGACTGATTCGGTTCTTGAGTTCAACTCACTGACTCAGTCATTCTGCAGCTCACTTTTTCAGATTATCAGCAAAAAATGACTTGTATTACAGTCTGTGCACACAAAGCTATTATTGACTGCTTTTATGGTGCATTTCTTTGAAGCTATTGCTATTGCATGGAAAAGAGTGACCAGCACAGTTTGAATCTCTCTTTTTGTGTTTCACAAGGAAACGAGGGTGCGTAACGCAAACTAAATTGTAATTTTTGGCTGAATTGGCCCTTTAAAAAAGCTAAAAGGGTCCATTTTGATTTCATGTTACTCTAGGCGTCTGGAGGTAAACAGCAGTAAACACACATAGCGACTCTAATGTGGTCTAAAACTGCTTTTCTTCAGCGGGCTGTAGAATGAACTGTGTTCCGGCTCAGATTATGATGCTCATTTTGCGCTCTCAGAGCCAGGATTATGAAACACACACTAAGAGCCACGGATCAGCCCGGATTACTGGCGTGGGCCTCCAAAACGCTAATGTTTCATTATGTGTGTGTGTCTGTGTATATGTGCATGCTTACTTGTGTGGGTTGCGTTTGTGTGATCGCAATAAATCAACTCTCTTTAGATTAAATGTTACATTTTCTGCATTTACATTTTCATACAGGTTCAGATTCCTGGAGGATTCACACAACTGAATATTAATGCTGGTGTTGTCTTAAATGTAATCACTATCAATAACAGCATATTCCCACTCAAGCAATGATGTAATACCTTGTTATAACGAGAAAAATGTAAAATTTTTATGACATGCTATTATGAGAAAATATATAGTTTTAATGACACTTCATCTTGTTATTAAGAGAAAATGTTTTAATGAGAAAAATGTCCTTTTAACAGCCTAGCATCTCGTTATTACAAGAAAATATATTGTTTCAATAAAATAACATCTGGTTATAGCAAGAAAATGCACCACCATATGATATATTTACAACAAATATATATATATATATATATATTTATATATACACACACACACACACACACACACATACATACAGTGGTTTTGTAACAATATGTATTTGTGAGTAAATACAAAATGCAGTTTTGAAATAATTATTTCATTTATTAAGGGAAAAAAGCTGTCCAAACCTGCCTGGCCCTATATGAAAAAGTAATTGCCCCCTAAATCTAATAACTGGTTGCGCCACCCTTTGCAGCAACAACTGCAATCAAGCATTTGCGATAACTGGCAATGAGTCTTTCACATCGCTGTGGAGGAATTTTGGACCACTCTTCTTTGCAGAATTGTTTTAATTCAGCCACATTGGAGGGTTTTCAAGCATGAAAGGACTGTTTAAGGTCATGCCACAGCATCTCAATCGGATTTAAGTCCGGACTTTGACTTGGCCACTCCAAAACCTTAATTTTGTTTTTCTTGAGCCATTCAGAGGTGGACTTGCTGGTGTGTTTGGGATCATTGTCCTGCTGCTGAACCCAAGTGTGCTTGAGCTTGAGGTCACAAACTGACGGCCGGACATTCTCCTTCAGGATTTTCTGATAGAGTGCAGAATTCATGGTTCCATCAATTATGGCAAGTCGTCCAGGTCCTGAAGCTGCAAAGCAGCCCCAGACCATCACACTACCACCACCATGTTTGACTGTTGGTAGGATGTTCTTTATATGAAATGCTCTGTTGGTTTTACGCCAGATGTAACGGAACACACACCTTCCAAAAAGTTCAACTTTTGTCTCATCAGTCCACAGAATATTTGCCCAAAAGTCATAATAATCAAGATATTTTTTTGGCAAATGTGAGACGAGCCTTTGTGTTCTTTTTGGTCAGCAGTAGCTTTTGCCTTGGAACTCTCCCATGGATGCCGTTTTTGCCCAGTCTCTTTCTTATTGTTGAATCATGAACACTGACCTTAATTGAGGCAAGTGAGGCCTGCAGTTATTTAGATGTTGTTCTGGGTTCTTTTATGACCTCCTGGATGTGTCATCATTGCACACTTGGAGTAATTTTGGTAGGCCGGCCACTCCTGGGAAGGTTCATCACTGTTCCAAGTCTTCTCCATTTGTGGATAATGGCTCTGACCATGGTTCGCTGGAGTCCCAAAGCTTTAGAAATGGCTTTATAACCCTTTCCAGACTGATACATGTCAACTATTTTGTTTCTCATCTGCTCTTGAATTTCTTTAGATGGCGGCATGATGTGTTGCTCTTTAAGCATGCTTCACTTTGTCAGACAGGTTCTATTTAAGTGATTTCTTGATTCAACAGGTCTGGCAGTAATCAGGCTTGGGGTTGGCTAGTGAAATTTAACTCAGCTTTCTAAAATAATGTGGTTAATCATAGTTCTTTCATGATTTAACAGGAGGGGGCAATTAATTTTTCACGTAGGGCCAGGTAGGTTTGAACAGCTTTTTTCCTTTAATAAATGAAATCATCATTTAAAAACTGCATTTTGTATTTACTTGCATTGTCTTTGTGTAATATAAAAATTTGTTTGATGATCTGAATCTTTTAAGTAATTACTTTTATGTTCCACAAAAGAAAGTAAATAATTCAGGTTTGAGTAAATGATGACATAATTTAAAACATTTGGGTGAATTATCCCCTTCAAAGTTTGTTTTCCCTTTTTTAAAAATGAATAAATAGGAATTCCTCTAAATAGGAAACTAAAACTGCCAGCAGGTGGCGGTAAATGTCTTTATGAGTCTTTCATTTGATTTGTTCAAACGGCTGATTCAAGTAAATGGCTAACTTTATGAATGGGGCTTTGAATCATTAATGGTTCACACGATTCGTTCAAAATGCGTATTCTTTCAGAAACTAAACACCGCTGTGTTGCTCGGAGACTCACAACAGTTCTGCTGGCTTTGCAGGTAATATTTTTGTTGGCAAAACTGAGCAAAAACACAATATTGTGTTTAAAATATAACACAATATTAACATCTTATTTACTGAACTGTTGTATAAAATCACATTTGCACTCGTGCTATTCGAACATAAGCAGCACTCGTGCGATATTGCTCTCGCTGTTTGTGTGATATCGCTTATGATATAAATATGAGTTGTAATGCATATACAATATATGTAATGGGGGATTTAATTGCTGATACCATTTAAAAAGAAATCAAAAAACCTACCCGAGCCACATTTACATAGTCGTCATCAGAGAGTGTGTCCAGCATCTCGTTGACAGAGGTTTTCATCAGCTTCAGGGTCAGTCCACTGACACTACCGCTCCTACAAACACACAGAAAACACACATCAAAAACATCACACACACTGAACATTACAACATTTAGCTAACAAAGCAGTCATGCCTCAAAACAGCACTGCACAACAACACAAGCCCATAACTGCCGTTGCCAAGCAGAACCTGTTGCTAAGTGTCTCCCTCATCCCCGTCCATCAAAAGTAAATTGTAGACAGCATGTTAAAAAGCGCCATCTTCAAAGACAGAACGGAGACAGTCGATCTTCAAAAACAAAGTACATTTGAATTCTATACTGTAAATTGGATTTATTAATAGCCTACAGCAGCTATTGAAAAAGCAATCATAGAGCATGAGTTCATGTGTAATTTGGCTTCCAGAGTTAGAAGGTTTAATAAAGCCGAGCACATAAAAAAAAAAAAAAAAAGAACCTGGTGACAGCACTATTGTCTCATGCTTCCAGTCGTCACAATGAGATTAGTCTAAGATTGTCAGAAACATTCAGCGCGATGGTGCTTTTGATTGGCATGAGATTGCCTTGGCAAAGCGACAGCTGCGATTGGTGTATTTTTTAATTAGATATCGGTATCTATTTAAGGTTATGGAGGATTGCCAGCCAGTGACAATTAACCTCCATTAAGCAGTTTTTCTTGAGAGGGTTTACTTAAGAATATTAATGATTTTTTGACGATTATGCACATAATGGCTGTATGATTGAGGCAATCAATTATTTGTTAAACTACGCAGCAGTGTTACCAATGACTCTAAATGCACAACACTTAAGGTTTGATAAATAAAAGATTTCAAAAGAAGGTCTCGATGATTCACTAAACATGGCATTTAACAACAAAATGATCATGCATTTCATTATAGCTAAAACGACAATTCAATGAACTCCAAAAAATGCAATGCATACCTTTTCAATAAATTCATCTGTAAACATATCTGTTTATGTATGATGCGAAAGCGTTTTTGAGATTATGCATTTTAGAGGTCAGATAAGATCAGAGTCGCAGGATGTTTTAAATTCTCCACCAGCATATCAGATATCGGCAACAGTAATGCCATTTTTCATTGCATATAACCTCTAAGTCATATTTCAGGAACACAGTAGCATTCTGATGTTGAGGCGCGAAGTTAATAAGATGAAATACTGTTCTCCTCAGCCGACAGGTGGCAGTAGAGCACCACACTGCTGTTATGCATCATAAACAACACATCTATCAACACAGACGACAGTGTGTGTTAATGCAGTGCATATGAGACACACAGAGAGACAGACGGAGAGTGTGTTCGAGAGGATACTTACACGTCCACGAGGATGACCATGTCCTTCGGAGAAGAAGCTCCTTGAATGTACCTAGTAAAAGAATAAAACAAGACTAGTCAGTGCTGATATTAAAGAGTTAATTGATTTAAAATGCTAAAATAAAACAATAAGCAATACGAGGCTGTGAGTTACAGTGATTTTACCATGACTAAAGGCACAATATGAAGTCTTACCAATGGTTTTACCAGACTCAGCTGCTTTTATTAAATAGCATTAATAAAATAATTTAGTTCATAAGCCAATCTGCAGGTGGTTTACAGGCAACCAACACAGCAACTATGAAGCCTACTGTATCATATTTGATATATGAACTTCTAAGGCATCTAAATGATCAGCATGATCAAAATTTTGCTGGAAATTCCTTCTGTCATCTGATTGATAGTTTATACTATTTAACAAGCAAAAGGCCTTTTAGTGTAATTGTACTAACATTCACCGATAGCTCCACCTTGCTGTGAAATCTTCACTGATTTTATAAAGTAAACGTAAGAATAACTTTTCTTTTGTTAGTAATATGTCGAGAAGAACATTTACTGGACTGAAGCAACTTCGGTTTGCTTGATTATCCATACATCATTTTTTGAAAAATAATTTTCAAATGCGAGTATCAAATATGATCATCAGGCTTTTGAGGGAAATTTATTTGATCTCTCAATCATCATTATATTACATTGCGTTATATGTTTTAAAACCACAGAGCTTTGATCATAAAACTAAGCATTTAAATATCATCTTACTGCAATAATAGACAAATTATTGGGAGATATACAGTGACAACTGATATTTATATGCCTTTAATGTAAGGATTTTCTATACTGGTATAAAGCTCTCATTGATTTACATTACAATCAGAATTTCATCTTTCTTTTTGGCCATATAAATAAACATCAGCATTTTGCCAAATTGCATATTTTAGCTCAAGTTGTTTTTTTCCTTGAGTTTGAGCTCCTTATTCTCCAGTACCATACTATATGAGACATAAAAGCCTGATATATCAAACATGTGCAAACTTTTTATTGTAGATTTTCTTTTATTTTGTGATTACATATTCAATAAACTGACTATTATTTCATGTCAAGTTTTATAAAAATAGTTCACAAAAAGTCATTTTTTCCAGCTCACTCTCCTCAATCATGCTCCTTTGACTTGTCTTGAATTAGATGGTCCTCACTGCAGAACACAAGATCCAGGGGGCGAGGTTCCAACTCCTCCCACCTTACATATACCTAAACCTACCCATCCCCACCCCTAAACCTACCAATCTCCACCCCTAGATGCGGATCCAACCCCGCCCCATGGATCTTGTGTTCTGCAGTGAGGGGCTACTGTGAATTTGCGCTAAGCTAACCTCAAAGTCTGAGAAGCACAGCGTCAGGTGAAACGTCAAACCGGACGGCCGTTTATTCTCCGGCTGACTCATCGGCCTGCTGACAAATGCATTATGCAGTCCGCCCGTCTCTGCGTCTTTGTGCAAGCGCTAGCAGATCGTGCGGCGAGGAGAGACGCTTTGTCTCAAGCCATTTTTAGCATGGTGCTCAATCTGAGCACAGAAAGACAATGAGCGATGCGTGGCACTTTTGTGTCAGCGACAACAAAATAAATAAATAAACGGCCTAACGCCGCATCTGTCCACCGCTGATAGAGGCTGACATATAGAAAACACTAGTGCAGCCAATTTCACTTTTCCCTGTGCAATTAAAAAGGCATTACACCTGACAATCAGAGCAAGAGATTGATGCACGTCGTCAAGCCGTTGTCTTCAGAAAACTTGGAAAAGCGCTTCTGCTTCTATGCGGCGAGGTGATTGGCTGTCGTGCAGACAGGTAGTTAGCGCTTTGTGCTCGCAGGAGCAGACCGATCGTCGAGGGTCTCTTCTACCGCGGTAATCAGGCTGAAGAAACGACGTGAGAAGTGGTGCCAGGTGCCCGCGGCTCGTTGAGGAAGGGTTTTGAAGCATGGCTAAGCTCTGGAAAAATGGAAAAGCCCTGGCGAGCCATGAACGTTAACTAGCTCACTCCACTGCAAACCTGTATGCTGACCTCTGACCCTCATTCTGGAGGCCAATCTGGTCTTAATGCCACTGGAGAGTGCTAGACGTGGAAGGAGGACTATTACAGTTGGCTGAAAGGACAAACACAGCTGAAAGACTGTTTAAAGCTAACAATAACAATGCTCAGGCATGAGTACAGAGCTTTTGGCACTGGAAGTGGGTGAAATTAATTTAGTTCTTGATAATTGAAGATGCTACCCAAAAGGTCAGAGCTTCTCCATGAGCGCTGGCTATAAAAATAGTTTTTTTTGAAGCAGTGCTACAAACTTTATCGGTTTAATTACAAAAGTCTTTCATTTGAATAAGTATAATGTGAGTGAGAAAAAGGAGACTATGCTTCTGATACACCAGTATGTATGTGAAAACCTCACAGAGGAAGTATGTGAACCCCTATTACAAGTTTATATTACACAAATTGTCCATTCAAATCAGTTTACTATCTTAAAGTAATAATTACTAACTCATCTGTGTAGTGGGACAAAAAGTTTGAGTTTTAAAAGGATAGTTTACCCCAAAATAAAAATGATGTCACCTTTTACTCGCCCTCATGTCATTTCAAACCTGTATGACTTTCTTTCTTCTAGAAGAACAATATATGGATAAATATTTTTAAAAATGTGTTGTTTTTTGTCCATACAGTGAATGTTATTTGGACCCCAGTTCTAAAATATTAATTTTTTTGGGGTCAACTATACATTTAAATTTGGAGACGATAAGATTTTTTAAAAATGTTTTTGAAAGACATTTAAATATCTTATGCTTACTAAGGATGCATTTATGTGATCAAAAATAGAGGAAAAAAACGGTAATAATTTAAAATATAATTACAATTTAATATAACTATTTTATATTTGAATACTTTTTAAATTGTAATTTATTGCTGTGATCAAAGCTGAATTTTCAGCATGATTACTCGAGTCTTCAGTGTCATATGATCCTTCAGAAATCATTGTAATATTCTGATTTGCTGCTCATGAAACATTTCTTGTTATTTTTTGAAAAACAGTTGAGCTCCTGGAAATCGTGATACATTTTCTTCAGGATTCTTTGATGAATAGAAAGTTCAAAAGAACAGCATTTATTTAAAATAAAAATCTTTTACTGAGTAAATGGTATGTATGCATTATATGTAAGGGCATGGCATAATGGCGTATTCCACTATTATGACTCATGTACGGCGATTTCCAATATTTTTGAAGCTCAAAGCTCCAGTCCTTATTCATTATAATTGCATATTCAACCTCGACCGGTATAATTCTTTAAAATCTGTCCTTTTGTGCTTCATGGTCAAACGTCACACAGGTTTGGAGTGATATGAATGCAGTTTAATTACTTAATTAAATTACACTATGAGTATCTTATAGCTTGGCAAGCTACAGTTTCAAATTAGCATGTAACAGTTTCAAATTAGCATGCTAACATCAGTGCTCTCAAACAGCAAAGCACACAATATGACATCAGACGCTGCAAAATTAATTTCTGCTCCATCTCAGCGAGAAACTTGGAGGTACACTAGATTTCTTCGTATTTAAAATTCATTTCTCAGCTCTGTTTGCTTTTATGCAATCAATCCACAGCGCGCTGGATTCAGTTTGTGCCGTGTTTGCTCATGTTCTTACTTCTAATAATGCCGCCCTGTGTTTCTGCTCAAACAAACACACATTTCCATGAATACAGTTTCAGTAAACACAGGAGGCATAATTGGAGGTTGAGAGGAGCGCATTAGGAGCAACGATAAAACTCCAATAAAAAACATGATGAAATTTCCCAAGCCTAAAAGATGCACATGCCTCATAAATACAGCATATGACAAAAATATCAATGGACTAAATGAAGGAAATTAGTTTGCTCAGGATTTAATGTGTGGACTCTAAAAAATAAAGGCCCGTTCGATAAGTGTAAATGTTCGGCATGAAAAACATACACAAAAACATGAAGGTTAGATAATTTTTTTTAATGTTTAGATTATTAATAAACTGTGTGTTTGTGTGTGTGTGTCTATATATATATATATATATATGTATATATATATATATATACTGTATATATATACAGTGCTGCTGAAAGGTTTGTGAACCCTTAAAAATTTTCTATATTTCTGCATAAATATGACCCAAAACTTCATCAGATTTTCCTGAAAGTAGACAAAGGCCTGGTTTCACAGACAGTGCTTAGCTTAAGCCAGGACTAGGCCATAGTTAAATTAAGATATTTAAGCAGCTTTTATAAAAATGCCTTGGAAGAAAACGTTACAGGTGTGCATCTTGAGACAGAACATATTTTAAGACATGTCAGAGCAAGATATTTTTAGTTGAGACAGCTCAAACATGCATTTTAATCTAGGACTAGCCTTAAACTTTGTCTGTGAAACCAGGGGAAAGAGAACCCAATCAAACAAATGAGACAAAAATATTTTCTTTGTCATTTATTTATTCAGGAAAATGATCCAATATTGCATATCTGTGTGTTGCAAAAGTATGTGAATCTCTTGGATTAGCAGTTAATTAACCATCTGTGAGAGGTGTTTTCAGTCCGTGCAATGACTATCAAATGTCAGTACGTGACATGTTTTATTCAAAGAACAGGGATCTATCAAAGTCTGATCATGTTTGTGGAAGTGAATCATGTCACGAACAAAAGAGATTACTGAGGACCTCAGAGAAAGAGTTGATGTTGCTCATCAGGCTAGAAAAGGTTACAAAACCATCTCTAAAGAGTTTGGACTCCACAAATCCACAGTCAGACAGATTGTGTACAAATGGAGGAAATTCAAGACCACTGTTACCTTCCCGAGAAGTGTTTGACCAACAAAGATCACTCCAAAGAACGTGTAATAGTCTGCGAGGTTGCAAAAGTTCCCAGAGTAACTTCTAAGCAACTAAAGGCCTTTCTCACATTGGCTAATGTTAATGTTCATGAGCCCACCATCAGGAGAACACTGAGCAACCATGGTGTGCATGCCAGAGATGCAAGAAGAAAGCCACTGTTCTCCAAAAAGAAAATTGCTTGCTAAAGATCATGTGGACAAGTCAGAGGACTACTGGAGAAAGGTTTAATGGATGGATGAAACCAAAATAGAACTTATTGGTTTAAATGAGAAGCTATTATGAACACACTGCATTCCAGCTTAAGAATCTTATCCCATCTGTGAAACATGGTGGTGGTAGTATCATGGCTTGGGCCTGTTTTGCCGCATCTTGGCCAGGACAGCCTGCCATCATTGATGGAACAATTCATTCTGAATTATACCAGCAAATTCTAAAGGAAAACATCAGGACATCTGTTTAAGAACAGAGTCTCAAGAGAACGTGGGTCATGCAGCAAGACAACAACCCCAAGCACACAAGTCATTCTACCAAAGAATGGTTAAAGAAGAACAAAGTTAAAGTTTTGGAATGGCTGAGTCAAAGTCCAGACCTTAATCCAATTAAACTGTTGTGGAAGGACCTAAGCAAGCAGTTCATTGGAGGAAACAGAGTTGAAGTGGTTCTGCACTAAGGAATGGGCTAAAACTCCTACATGTTATTGTGCAGGACTGATCAGCATTTACAAGAAACTTTACCTTCAGTTACTGCAGCAAAAGAGGGTCACACCAGATACTGAAAGCAAAGATTCACATACTTTTGCAACCCACAGATATGTAACAATGGATAATTTTTATCAATAAATAAATGACAAAGAAAATATTTTTCTCTCACTTGTTTGACTGGGTTCTCTTTGTCTACTTTCAGGACTTATATGAAAATCTGATGATGTTTTGGGTCATATTTATGCAGAAATATAGAAAATTCTAAAGGGTTCACAAACTTTCAAGCAGCACTGTATATATATTAGGGCTGTCAAACGATTAATCGCATACAAAATAAAAGTTTGTGTTCACATAATAAATGTGTGTATACTATGTATAAATAGTATGTATATATAAATAAAAACACATATATCTATATATTTAAGAAATATGAACGTGAATATATATTTATAATTATATATAATTTATATTATCTATAAATATAAATATTTTATTTCTAAAAATAACATATTTTTCATAAATATATGCATGCATAGGTGTATTTATATATACATAATTATTATACACAGTACACACATATTTATTATGTGAACACAAACTTTTATTTTGTATGCGATTAATCGCGGTTAATCATTTGACAGCCCTAATATATATATATATATATATATATATATGAAAAACATACACAAAATTGTGTATGTATATATATATATATATATAAATATATGTGTGTGTGTGTATTCAGTATATACAGTATATATATATATATATATATATATATATATAACATGGAATGAAAACAAAAATATTTTATATAAAATGTTTTATTTAATATAATTTCATATTTTTTATTATATCACATTTATTAATAATATTAAACTAAATATATCAGGATTTGTGTCCAATTAATGTGATAAATGAATAAATATTTTTTTTGTCAACAAGTAATTGTAGTTGTATAGTATATGCCATAAGTGTGAATGCACCTTAAAATCAACATAAAATGGATAAAATCTTTTTTTTTTTTTTTAAACCAGTCTTACTTGGAAAAAAGTTGCATCAACAAAAGTTAAATGTATTGTTGACTTTAAGAGAAACACTGACAAAACCATGACAATCTCTTTGGTCGAACAGTAAAAGGTAAGATTAACTCATGCTAACATATCTAGGAGTCTATTAAAGGTGGGCAGCAGATCTGAGCCGTGTCACTATCATTCACCATCACTCTATAGGCTCTGTTTCTTTTGGCAACGGTATTTTTTACACTGCAGTCTATATTCATCTCCGCTCTACGACACTGACGTTCCCGATCTGTGCTCGGCTCACTGTACCATCCGTGGATCAGCTTGATGGATCCAGATGTGCAGTTTCTGCATGGATTACACTCCGTAATTACCCCTCCACCGAGGCCCAGCGATGCCATTCCTTCCCAGTCATTACCCACACTCCCCAGCGCCCCGGCCAGGTGACATGCAGATGGGCCATCACAAACCAGGACCCCCGTCCACCCGCTTACCCACTAAACACACACGCTCAAGAAGGCCCCTCAGCAGCACTCTCATCCAGAGCATCTGCTGCGGCACCACCAAACCTTCGGACACACCTACTCAATCTTCATTATTCGGAAATTATCGGAAATATAAATAATGAAGCCATCTCAGCTCTGAAAAACACGATGGAGTATGAAAATTAGTGACCAGACTCTCTTACATTAGACTTTTTCCTCTAGATTCCAGCTCTGCTTCATGAGGTGTATCACATGATGCTTTTCCTTCACTAAAAATACAATTCATATTCATGCAAAATGAAATTCAATTTACATTTATGTACAAAACCTTTAAGCAAGTGGCTTTAGATTTTTAAGGTTTAAAAAAGTAATGAAAAAGTCAAGTGTGCCCATATTTTGGACTGGTAGTATAAAGCTAACCTGAATCTAAAATAAACTTGCAAATGGCAAGTGATTTGATATTTACATTTTTACATTTAGCGGGTGCTTTTATTCAAAGTGACGCACAAATGAAGAACATCACAAACAGTTTCTCTTAAGAGCCAACAATATTCGTAGTTCACAATGCCATGTTTAAAGTATAAACTAGATTAATACACAAGCTCGAGCAGAAGAGAAATGCAGAAAAGATGAGAGAAAAATAAAAAAGAGAAGTTAAAAAATATAAAAGAAATGATAATAAACACTCGTATGTTCATGTGAACAATTTAATATTTATAATATTTTATTTCAATTTTTTTGTATTAAATATGAAGGTATATACACTTACATTGATTTAAATAAAATAAGAGCATATTAGCATTTGAATAATTAAAATATCTTTATTTAAAAATTGAGAGTATGTTTATGTTTGTCAAGGTATATATTTTATCAATCGGTGCATTCTTTGGGAACTGAATTCACATTCAAATTGTTACTGCCATGCTCTAGCAGTTCAGCTACAGGACTATATAAATACATTTTGTTGTTCTCTTACATTATTTAGCGGCTTTTCTTTCTTCTCAGCCGACATTACACATTAACCAGCCTTTCTGTGAAACACCACCTGCCACACAACGGTTGAGGTCACTCAGTGATTCTGTTTCTTATGTTTGTTGTGGTGGCTTAACAGCAGATAGAGTTTAAAACAAAAGAACAAACACAGCAGGACAAAATATCATTCTTCCACTGCAATTCAAAACATGCTGATGTTAAGAATGAAAAACTGCATACTCTTATTATTTTTAAATAAAACAGTATAGTTGAAATATTAAATAATATAGAATTTATAAACCATTTTATAATATTATTTTATTTTACATATAATATATAATTTGAAAAATAGCATGTATCCTTTTAATATTTTTAAATGAAATAGTATGTGATTGAAATATTAAATATACTATAATATATAATTTTATAAAAAAAATTATAATATTATTTACATTTTTATTTTATTACTATCATTTGATATTGATTAAATAAATAAATAAATATCAAATAATAATAATTTATTAAATACTAGCTAGTATTAATTTATTTTGCCATTTCAACCAAATCGAGCAAAATGTTCTATTACATATTGCACATTTTTCTAAGTATTAGGAAATTTGCATACTATGAACCATATACTGCAAAAATAGTATGCATTCCATGCACAGCCCAATTCAAAAAGCCCAATTCAAATTTCCACAAAGTTACAGGCCAAAGCCAAAATTTTACTTGCATTTGGCAAGTGTTAATTTCAGATAGAATGGAAAAGACGACACCACATGCACATGACATGATTTCAAAATAAAGTAGCAGGAGAAACCCAGAAAATGACAAGCATTCACTGTAATAATAGGAAGTCGTGGCCTAATGGTTAGAGAGTCGGACTCGTAATCGAAAGGTTGTGAGTTCGAGTCTCGGGCCAGCAGGGATTGTAGGTGGGGGGAGTGAATGTACAGCGCTCTCTCTTCACCCTCAATACCAGACTGAGGTGCCCTTGAGCAAGGCACCGAACCACCAACTGCTCCCCGGGCGCCGCAGCATAAATGACTGCCCACTGCTCCAGGTGTGTGTTCACAGTGTGTGTGTGTTCACTGCTGTGTGTGTGCACTTTGGATGGGTAAATGCAGAGCACAAATTCTGAGTATGGGTCACCATACTTGGCCGAATGTCACGTCACTAATACTGTAGACTACAGCATCATCGTGCACAGTAAACAGGTTAACCCAGCAAAACGCCTCTACAGGAGAGACAATCTGGCCGTCTGTATGAAAGCGAGAAGGCTGGAGGGGCTGAAAAACCTCATCACAAAAACGTCCCATTTCCAAGCGCTGACAGAAAACACATTTCCCGGGAAGGTGCTGGAAAAGTAAAAGCACGGATTGACATTGTAATGTGCCTCGTGCCGCTTTGATTGTGTTGCGTTCCCTCAATAGGAGAAAGACATTGGAATTCATGAGGTACTTTTATCACGGTGCAGTGTGGGTAAAAATCAATGCATTACCTCGAGAGCGAGCGCGTTTATGCTCTCTGACCTTGCCTCTCTGTCGCTCCCTGTCTCGCTCTCCTATTCCTGTCTCTCACGCTCTCACATTAAAAATTAGTCAATTATAGGCGCTTATCGGGGCTGAAATGAAATGCTTGACGTACACATGTGTGCAGCTGCCGGTTTCTCACTGTCACAATCTGCAGGTGCGATGCAGCTCGTGATGGGGTTTATTGAAGTGTACTGACTTCACTTCCCTTTAAATGCGTGTGTACAGACGTGTGTGTTGAAGGATTTGTGTGTGTGTGCGCTCATGGGATTATTATTTTATGGGCCACTGCTCTCTCGGCTCTCCTCTGGATGTGTTCTTCAATAGATTGAATTAAGATTAAAACACTGAGGCCTGTGAAGCAGGTGAGCTGTGGGAAAGAGATGTTGTCGTGTGTTTATTCCGCTTTTTATTTGCTTGATTATTCAATAAATTGATGGCGAGATCAGCGGATCTGTATGGATGGATGACCAGTCAGTTTGTCCTTTTAGGCTTTTATAGAGATTAAACTAGCAGGGAAACATAAAACGCTTCATGAATTCAAAACAGAACCTCTTCAAATCTTATTTTGACATTATTTTGGTTTATTATCATTATTTTCAGTCTAAGTGATGTTAGGATCTTAATGCTGATCTTACTTATATGCGATACGCTAACATAAAAAGTACCAACTATTGTACTATGATGGTAATTTGGACATGTACCATGGTATATTTACAGTATTCATTGAAGTGCCTTGGAAAACCACGTAAAAAAGTACTGTGGCAGTAATATAGTACTTCATATAATACAGATGTAATACTATGGTACTTTAAAAAAATATTACTGCTGAAAATTATGTAACATGATATTTATGTTGTACTAAACACCATAGTACTTTTTGGTAGTAATAGGATGGTACTTTGAAACGGACCATGGTAATCAAATTCACGTACCATATCCGAGAACATCATGGTAATACCATGGTATTTTTTGAAAGTATTCCCTTACAAAAAAGTACTGTGGCAGTATCATGATGCAATCATGGTATCAAATGGTAATACTACAGTAATATTAAAATATACCATTGGGCTTAAATTTATTTACTATGGCATTTTAAAAACTACCAAAAATATGTTTTTTGAACATTTTACTATTGTACTATCATAGTTTTCTTGACATGTACCATGGTAATTTTGCAGAATTCATTGATTTACCTTGGAATATCATGTAAAACATTACTGTGGCAGCACTACGGTACAGTACATAGCAGACATGTTCACAAGTCTCTGAGGTCAAGTCTAAGTCAAGTCTCAAGTCTTTAAAGCGGAGTCCAAGTCACGTCTCAAGTCTTTGAGGTGGAGTCCAAGTCACGTCTCAAGTCTTTGTTCTATTTATTAGCAACAGTTCTTTCAGCTAGTTATTGAGGCTAAATCAGTTTTGAAATACTGATTTCACGATATGATTTTCTCAACAAAAAAACTTTAAAATTTAAGACAAAGAAATTAAAAGGTGTCCATTTATTAATTGTCAGATAAAATGCTGCACATTTCTTTGTAACATTGAAATATGTCAAACAACAAAACTAAATTTTAAAACAAACTAATCAAATGAATTACACAAATTAAATAAATCTCATATAAACAAACTAAAGCTTTGTCTGTGCTCTTTTTCAATTGAAAATTAGAGGCAACCACAGTATTTTAAACACAACACAATCCAAGCAAAGAGGCTGCATACATCCAGCATGAGCAGTTTCTTATCTAAATTGGATTGTATAATTTCGAAATTTGAAGCAAAAACAAAATGGTCTGACTTTAGTTTTGTGAAACTATTCTACATAAAACATCTGTACGAAACAAACCAGCAGACAGAGAAGACAGGCTGAATTAATGCAGATTCACTCTCTGCCAGCAGGTGGCGCATGAACATCAATTAAACATCGTTTCCTTGGTTGCCGCTGTAAACAAAGCAGTGCTGCGGTTATGAACACTACTTTAATATGCATTATACGGAGGCAAGATGAAAAGAAAATACCATTTAAACGTTTTTTAAGACAGCCAGTTTCCCTCAGAGATACATTCATATAAACTCCTATACCAAATGACTTGCGTTTTTACGAGTCTCACGAGTCCAAGTCAAGTCTCGAGTCAGCTGTTCACGAGTCCAAGTCAAGTCCCAAGTCTTTATTTATGCGACTTAAGTGCGACTCGAGTCCAAGTCACAGACTCGAGTTTCCATCTCTGCTACATTGTATAGATAGTAATATTATGGCACTTTGAAAAATACCATGGTATTGGAATGCATGTAACATGGTATTTACATGATACATGTCCTAAATACCATAGTAGTGCCAAGGTAGATCTATAAAAAAAAGTTTACTTTAGTTTTTGCTATTAATACTATGGTACTTCCAACATATACCATTATAATGAAATTCATGTACCACGGTACTTCCATCAATACTATCATAGTACATGTCTGAAAAACAATGGTACTCTTTTCTTTATTTATGTGTTCCTGTACAATAAAGTACTATGGCTGTACCATGGTACAATGATGGTAATATTATGATACTTTGAAAAACTGAGATGCTGAAATGTATGTACCATGTACCATAAAAAGTACCAAAAATACTCTGATATTAACATGTTTTTTGAACATGGGCCTATTTTTTTAAACAGCACTTCTGCTGGCACTTTGAAATATATCACTGTAATGAAATTCACTTACCAGGGTACATCCAGGAATACCGCGGTACTATCATGACACTTTTTTGTAAGTGTTCCTTTCCAAAAAATGGACTCTGGACTGAAATATGCATGGGATCCCTCGTTCAATAACTGGATTTTATCACTCGACTGCAAATATTAATGCAAATCAGTTTCTCAAAGTGCATTTCAGACAGTTTCACAGTCAGTGTTTAATTTGACCGGAGAGCAGAAACAGGACTGACAGGCCTCCATCTAGTTTGGGCAGCTCTTCATGGCATTTGAGCAGCTGCCATAATATTTACTTAGGAGCCAGATTGACTTTTCTCAGAAATCAATATGTGTTTTGGCTGTGCTGAATATCTGCTACGCTGGGCTGAACCTGCATGGTAATGGCTTCTCTGTAACACTCCGATAACAAAACATACACCTCTTTCTCCTTCAAACTCTTCCAATCAATCCTCGCGCCTTTAGCCGTCGCTCACGCTCTCTCCTCTAAATCTTCACCTTCTCCCGTCGTCCTTCGCTAACGTGTGTAGACATACGTTATAATAGAGGCGTGTTAATAATTCATGTCAGAGCAATTGGAGACAATTAAGTGTGTTGACTGGGTCATTTATTTTCCAGTCAGAGTCAGAGTTGATGTAGAGAGTGTCAGAGTGCCGATCACCTCCACAAACCTCTTCAAAAGCTCATATGTTTCTCATAGACACCAATGAGATTAAATGAAGAACAGATGGAGACTTTTTCTCAAGTGTCTGGATTTTTCCCGTTAAAGGGGTCATCGGATGCAAAATTCACTTTCCAAGTTGTTTGAACATAAATGTGTGTTGGAAGTGTGTGTACACATCCATCCTATAATATGATGATAAAAATCCACCCAGTGTTTTTTTAAAATCCCTATTTTAAAATCCCCTTTCTCAAATCAGGCTGTTCTAAGATTCCTGTCAGAATGACGTAGTTCTGTACAAACCCCTCCCACGATAGTTGATTGACAAGACCGTCTTACCTTAGACCCGCCCTGAGTGAACTGAGAGCTGTCTGCCATTGTGTCGACTCCGATGCAGGGGAAGACAAGAATGTCTCCGATTAAGCGATTGATGCGTTTTGTTGTTGGATGTAATAATGAATATAGCAGTCGTCGTTAACTCCCGACATCTGAGCCGCTGAAGATGCAGAGGATTAACGTTACTTTCATTTTGAAGGGAAAGCGCCGATCCCGATCTGCATAAATGCATCTATGTTCGTGCAAATCATTCGTGATCCAGCCTCACCTACAGAAGAAGCGAGTATAACGTTTTTTTAATGAATCTTTGCAAATCACCTTTCCTAATAACATGCTAGTTAGCCAGTTTCGCAGCTAAAGTAAACCCCAAGGAAGAGAGGGGCGGGGTCAGCAGAGCTCACTATCATTTAAAGCAACATGGACTAGAATGGCTTGCTAAAAACAGAGCTGATTTGACATGGTAAAGAAGGTGTTTTTTACACTACCATTGAGAAATTTTAACCAAAGTATGTTATAGACTATTCATTAAGACCCTAAAGAATCATACCAATTTGTGAAAAATGGGCATCCGATGACCCCTTTAAAGGGATAGTTCACCTAAAAATGAAAAATCTGTCATCATTTACTGATCATGTTGCTCCAAATCTAGATGAATGTCTTTCTTTTGTTGAACACAAAAGATGATTATTTTGAAGAATGTTGTAATCAAACAGTTGCTGGTAGCCATTGGAAAAAAATACTATGGAAGTGATTGGGGACCAGAAACTGTTTGTTTACTAACATTCTTCAAAATATCATCTTTTGTATAACTCGAGTGTAAAAAAAAAAGATGACAGGGTGTTCATTTTTGAGTGAACTATCCCTTTAAAAAGGCAATAATGTCACACTTGTCTCTCAAGTTAAAAATGATCTAAACCATTGGTCTTAAACTCAATTCCTGGAGGGCCACACCTCTGCACAGTTTAGCTCCAACCCTAATCAAACACATCTGATCCAGCTAATCAGGGTCTTCAGGGTCACTAGAAACTTCCAAGCAGGTGTGATTTGGAACTGGTTGGAGCTAAACTCTGCAGAGCTGTGGCCCTCCAGGAATTGAGTTTGAGACCTCTGATCTAGACAATGTCTCTGTTGTCTACAATTAAAAGTTAGTGATCTCTATGAATATCAAGAAATAATTCTTCATTTAGCTCTTTTGGTGTTTTATGTTTTAAATATTACTGTATGTTCATTTGTTTACATTTCTAAAGTTCAAATATTTATATTAAATATTCCCTTACACATTATGAAAGTAATGTTTTAAAATGCTAAAATGTGTTTACAATGTATTTATTTATGTTAAAAATGACTTTAACATTTTTGATTTTGCATTCATGTGCACATTAACTAAAGTACTGTAAGTATCCTGGAAAATACTTGTTTTTAAACAGTAGGTAAATATATTAAATTTGATAGATTTTTCACCAGTTATTAAATTATTAAACAGTTCAAATAACTATATAAAATATTAAATAATTAAATATTAAATAATGAAAAAAAAAAATCAAATATGTAAAAACTATTTAACTGTGCATTTAATTGCCCATTAATTGAGTACAATATATATCCTGGCAAATGCACATTTTTAAATAGTTCATACTGTATATACATATACATGTTTTTAAACAGTAGGTAAATATATTAAATATATATTTTTCACCAGTTTACATTATTAAACAGTTCAAATAAATATATAAAATATATTACCTCAAAATTATACAAGTAATATGTTTAAAATTTGTAAAAAAAAAAAAAATGTCTGTCTAGATGTGCAATTAAATACACAGTTAAACAGTTTTACTCACAGAAAACACACACACACACACACACACACACACATGTATACAGTCGGGGAAAAATTATTTGATCACCTGCTGATTTTGTACGTTTGCCCACGGACAAAGAAATGATCAGTCTATAATTTTAATGGTAGGTTTATTTGAACAGTGAGATACAGAATAGCAAACAAACAAAAAATCCAAAAAATGCATTTCAAAAAAGTTATAAATTGATTTGCATTTTAATGAGTCAAATAAGTATTTGATCCCCTATCAATCAGCAAGATTTCTGGCTCCCAGGTATCTTTTATACAGGTAAGGAGCTGAGATTAGGAGCAGTCTCTTAAAGGGAGAGTTGGCATCAACTCAACTCACCGTGTCTGGAGGAGGAGGAATGCTGCCTATGACCCCAAGAACACCATCCCCACCATCAAACATGGAGGTGGAAACATTATGCTTTGGGGGTGTTTTTCTGCTAAGGAGACAGGACAACTGCACTGCATCAAAGGGACGATGGACGGGGCCATGAACCGTCAGGGCCAGGGCATTGAAAATGGGTCGTGGATGGGTATTCCAGCATGACAATGACCCAAAACACACGGCCAAGGCAACAAAGGAGTGGCTCAAGAAGAAGCACATTAAGGTCCTGAGGTGGCCTAGCCAGTCTCCAGACCTTCATCCCATAGAAAATCTGTGGAGGGAGCTGAAGGTTCGAGTTGCCAAACGTCAGCCTCGAAACCTTAATGACTTGGAGAGGATCTGCAAAGAGGAGTGAGACAAAATCCCTCCTGAGATGTGTGCAAACCTGGTGGCCAACTACAAGAAACATCTGACCTCTGTGATTGCCAACAAGGGTTTTGCCACCAAGTACTATGTCATGTTTTGCGAAGGGGTCAAATACTTATTTGACTCATTAAAATGCAAAACTTTTTTGAAATGCATTTTTCTGGATTTTTTGTTGTTGTTATTCTGTCTCTTTGTGTTCAAATAAACCTACCATTAAAATTATAGACTAATCATTTCTTTGTCAGTGGGCAAACGTACAAAATCAGCAGGGGATCAAATAATTTTTTCCCCACTATCTGTATACAGCTATAGATAGATAGACAGATAGATAGATAGATAGACAGACAGACAGACAAATACCTAAATGTACATATAACTGTATGTAAACTTGTGGTTAATAGTTGCTAATAGTTAATAGATGCTTCACAGTGACAGGTTTTACATCACAGCTATTACTATATTATCTTTAGCTTGACCGCAATGTTATATTAACCAATCAGCATCCAACACCAGAACTATCTGTTTTGTAAATGCACAGTATATTAAAAGTTTCCTTCGAGTTTCCTCCAAACTCCTGCTCTGGCGTCTTTGAGACATTAGCTGAGCTAAGCAGCAGGCTGTTATTTGAGTGGTCAAGCCATACAAAGAGTGTAATACACAATGACAGCGTGTTGACCATAATCATGCAAACTTGACCTGACACATCCCGACTCCCCCTGCTGCCACGGACTGCCAATCAGCAGAGCGGAGCGCAGGTTGCCAAGCAACAGTCTGAGAAACAGCTCCGGTGCCGTGTGCGGGGGTTAAAGAGCAGCGGGCAGACGGCTAGTGTGACACACGCTTAGACGCCAGTGCTGCTGCTACAAATGTGTCTGAAGCTAAAATCTGTAAAACCTGCAAAGAGACATTCAGCATTCACACTCATCAGAGTAATGGTCCTCTGCCATCTTTGCTCACCTGCTCATTTATTTTGAGTGAATCACCTGAGCACTAAATGTCATGTGACTAATCTCCCTAGAGGCACAGGAAATGACATCTTTTAAGAGCCATGCAAAATAAATGTCATTAGTAAAAAAAAAGTACTATAAAATAATGAAAAACAAGGCTTTTAGAAAATAGGTGCAACAGCAATATTATAAAAGACATCTATATTTAGTAAATAATAAAATTATATATATATATATATATATATATATACATACATACACACACTGTATATACATATTCATATATATACATATAATGTTTTAATTAATTATAAACATAAGTAGATGTAAAAATCTATACTATACAATAAAATACATTAAAATATAAGAAAATAGGTGCAACAGCAATATTATAAAAGACATCTATGTTCAATAAATAGTAAAAATAATTATTACAAATTATATACATTGTACACTATAATATATTAAAATATAATAAAATAAGTGCAACAGCTATATTATAAAAGACTCCAATATTCAGTAAATCAAAATTATTAAAAACAATATTTGTTTTTATGTTATGGTTAAAAATATAAGGTTAAAATAACATTTAATAATAATAAAAATAATAATTGTAATAACGTAAAACATATGCTACTGTATAATGAAATGTGCAACAGTAATACGAAACTGTTCAAAATACGAAGCTGCTTTTGTACTGATCCTAGATTTATCATTTATTTATGCATAATTTCTTAATTGTATTTTTAATAATATGTGAAATTAATATAATTATAATTTAATACAAATATAATTTATACACACACACACACACACACACACACACACACACACACACACATATATATATATATATATATATACATACATAATTAAAATTCATTATACATTAGAATTTTACAGCTGCAAAATGTGTCTCATCCCATCATAATTGACAGTTGGTCAATTTACTGTGCTGAGAATACTGTTTTTGTTACAACATACAAAACTGCTTTTGTACTGATGCTAGATTTATCATTTATTTATGCAAAATGTATTTATGCATTTTACGCATAATCTTATATTTTGGTTTGTGTCCATTAAGTTTGAACGAAAGGAGAAAATAATCAAATGTAATATCTTTAATTTGTAAATGTAATCAACTGGAATATCAGATTACATGGTTACTTCATATACAATTTTTTTTGCTGTGATATGCACCATAATCATGATAGGAAATGACTCATTAAGGGGGTCCAAGATGAATGGATGGCCCGCTCATCTGAGGAGGAGTTTGGTCATACCTCACACCGCACAGAGACGTATGAAAACAGAAACAGCATGTGGAGCAGAGCGCCTGCTGATAGCGCGCTCCAAACCAATTCATCATCCCTGCGCTTATAGAGCTGTTGTGCTTCTGTACAGCACCGCTAGCCTACACACTCGCAAAAGCATTAAAAGCAGCTCATTAAGTCTGCAGAGCGTGTTGCATCACAACAAAAACAATGTAGAGCTCGCTCCGGCTCATCAGCAACATTAGCGCTTTGTCAGCCAAACAAGCTAACTAGCTGCCTGCTCGTGTTGTTCGTCTTTAGCTTAAAAGCTTCTTACAGGTATATTGGGGATTGTTTTTTTTTTGCGCCGGAGACACTTTCCCTGAGTGTGAACTTAATTACTCTGTCAAAGAAGAGGCTCATTAGCGCCTCGCTAAGACTCCCGTACTCTGGGAAACACCGCGGCACGCTCATCCAGCCGGCTAACACGCCAGCACCTGATAACAACTTGTTTTCCATTTAAACACCTTGCTTTTCCCTCTAAACAGCTTCTTCTTTCTTCATTAAATAGACAGAGATGTGTTTCTGTGGGCGATCGTCTCTCTGTAGGGGTGATGTGGCGTAGCGGCTGACGTTATGCCCTCGATCATGACGCCTAACCCTGGGCTAATCCTGAGGGGATTGTTCCTATAACAAGTGTACAGTGAGTCGCTCTGGATGAAAGCTTCCGCTACATGTGCTACCTACAAAGCACTTTGGCCCAGGCTAATGCACTGCTGCTACTTATGTCACACACAAAAATATGTGCTTTGCTGTTAATAAGAAAGTCAATATACTTTTGAGTGTACAGGAAAATTTGGCCCATGCTGTCACAAACTATCACAATCATAAATATGCATGTGGACATAAATGAAGGCATGAATACTGTTAGCAAAATAAATAAATAAATCCTGAATAAAACTAAATCTAACAACTTCAGCTAAATAAATAAAAAACATATGCTACATTAAAATAATTAAATAAACAATAACTTCAGCTAAATAAATACACAAGTATAAATAAATAACTTATCTAGAATAAAACTGATTAATAACTAAAATGACTTCAGCTTAAAAATGCATAAATAAATAAACATTTTAACGTCATCTAAATGCATTAAAAATAAATACATAACTTCTGCTAAATTAATAAAAATAACTAATTTAGGCTAAACTTAAATGTATAAATAAATAAATAAAATAACTTCAGCTAAATGAATGCACAAGTAAATAAATAGATAACATGCAGAATAAATGAATGAATTAAAATATCTTCAGATAAATAAAAGCACAAGTAAAAAAATATTATTAAATATTATAATATAAATATTTTAAATTCATCTAAATAAAATGTATTAATTAAAATGACTAGTTTATTTCAAATAATATTCAATAATATTTAAAAATCTAATTTAAATTCAGCTAAATAAATACATAAATTTGTAAATTAAAACTAAATTATGCTGACTAAAAATAACTTCAGCTAAATAAATAAATAAATAAATTCAGCTAAAAAAATGAATTTTGCAAACAATTTCAGCCAGTTTTCCATTGATTTGCTCTTCATAGCTAGGTTTAATTCACATTTCGGAGGCTGCACTTGAGCCAGGCTTGTACCCACACATCAAAAAACTAATGTTCTGCCATGACAGTAGTTGATGTGCAAGAGAAAACTGACTGTAGAAGACAGTTTATGCTAAAGCTTGCTACAAAGTCCCTTGCGCAGCACACATACTGGTGCAGGAACGCAATGACGCAGGAAATCGCAATGTAAAGTCTTCCCTATAGATCTGAAGCGAGCACATGGGGACAGACTGACCCCGCCGGACGCCGCTGACACATCCTGACCCCGGTCTAGGAGGCACTGTAAACTGTGGCAGTCTGACTTAATTTGAACTTCACACGCTTGCTTGCTCTTTGCAGCAGAGGCCGCCGGGAGCCGGAGAAAACAACAAGATCAAAGTCAGACTAAATGGAGTCTTTCCTGCGCCGGTGATGGCACTCACCACGGGCGTCTCCTCACATCATACAGGTCAATCTTGTTGGGCGCTCTCCACTTTGTGGCTAGAGAGAGAACAGGACACACTCAGAGTTTGCTGGCAGAAATAGATGTACTGTGGTTTACAGCAGGGTTTCCTACAGAAGAGCTTTACCTGGGTAGTATCTAGTGACTCCGGTGGAGCTGCCAAACACCTGCCAGCGCAGCGAAGGGTCGTCACGACTGTTTTCAATGAAGACCCTCTCCAGAGACTGAGTCCAGTTCAGCTCGTTCAGGATCGTGGGAGCTGCGGGACACACCAAAATCACACCATTATGAAACATCATAGTCTGTGGACAAACATTTCACCATTTCAAACTAGACAAGCTTCAAGCATTCACATTTGATTTAAATGAATGTTCTACTAAACTAATGTTCAAAATGGTGTCAGTATGATTTTTTTTTTTAAATGAATTAGTACTTTTATTCAGCAAAGATTAATTTAATCATTCAAAGATCAAAGATTCATTAAATCGATCAAAAGGGACATTAAAGGCAATTATAATGTCTAGTTCAAATAAATCCTGCAAAGTTTCCACAAAATATCACGTAGTTTAAACTATTTATTACAGTATTTAAAGGGGACCTATTATGCAAAAATCACTTTTATAAGGTGTTTGAACACAGTTGTGTGGCCGCAGTGTGTGAAAAAAAAACAGCCTATAATGGTAAAAATCCACCCACTAATTTTTTTATAATCTAAAAAATCATAAACAGTCTCTCAGAACAAGCCGTTTCAGATTCTCCCTCTGTTCACGTCACGAGGGGAAAAAGTCCCACCCATTAGTGACGCTGCCCTATAAGCATAGACAGCCCTGAGTGAGAAGCTGTGGTCCGCCTCCACCATTACTGATTACTTGCTGTAGCTGCTGGAGATATATACACTGTCAGCACCAAAGAGGCATTTCAAGTGTTGTGTTTTGGGATGCACTAACGAACATAGTAGTCTCCATAGACTCCCTCCATCTGAGCCGCTGAGGACACTGTGGTTAAGTTTCATTGTCTAAAGAAATGTCCCGGAAAAAATCGGCAAAGTCCCCAATACGTGTAGGGATCAATACCAACACTTCGTGCGCGAACGTCTGCTCCAGACAAAGTAAGTATCACGCGTTTGTTTTCCAAATTGCCTTTCTAAAAGAGCTTCTTGGCACTCTGTAAGGCTAATGATGCTAAAGCTACCATTGTCTCTGTCTGTTCTTAGATTAGATAGATTTAGATTATTTTTATTTGTCACATACACAATTATATAGAGAGTATATAACCAGCAGTGAAATGTATTCTCTGCATTTAACCCATCCTAAGTGAACACACACCCGGAGCAGTGGGCAGCCATGTTACAGCGCCCGGGGAGCAGTTGGGGGTTCGGTGCCTTGCTCAAGGACACCTCAGTCGTGGTATTGAAGGAGGATACTCCCCCCACCAACAATCCCTGCCGGACCTGAGATTCGAACCCACAACCTTCCGCTTACAAGTCCAACTCGCTATCCATTAGGCCCCTTCTCACTGGTGCTGTCTTCATGAATGATCGTGAATAGGAATGTGGTGGTTAAAAGTTGCATATGAAAGCAATGTGAGTCGATCGCTTGAGTTTGTTGAGCTCATAATCACGAGTGGGACTTATAAAGTTTGTGATAGCATGCCCTGCACCATGAGACCAGTTATGTTGTTATTTTTATCCCACCATGCTTCCCGTCTGTGTAATTCATAATCGCGAATTTATCATGCACAGTACAATCAGATGACTGACTTTTAAACAGAGTAGTTTTCTGTAAAGATAACAGGCTTGTACTAATAGTGTAATGTTTATTTGCAAAGGCTAGCACTGCTAATGTGGAGCTTGAGCTCTTGAAGCTCTGCCCTCTTCTCCGGGAGCACCAGCTCATTTGCATTAAAGCAACATACTCAAATACAGGACGTTTTGGTTCATACCCTAAAAGTGGCAAATTTAACAAGCTATAAAAAATTATCTGTCGGGTATTTTGAGCTAAAACTTCACATACACACTCTGGGGATATCAGAGACTTATTTTACATCTTGTAAAAATGAGCATAATAGGTCCCCTTTAATTTTTTCATCATTGATAATAAGCAGAAATGTTTCTTGTGCAGCAAATCAGCATATTAGAATGATTTCTGACACTGAAGACTGGAGTAATGATGCTGAAAATTCAGGTTTGCATATAGGAATAAATTACAGTATTCATTACATTAATGTAATGAATAAATCATAATTACAATATATTAAAATAGAAAGCAATAATTTTAAATTGTAATAACATTTCACAATATTACTGTTTTTACTGTATTTTTCATCAAATAAATGCAGCCTTGGTGAGCAGAAGAGACTTCTTTGAAAGACATTAAAAAATCTTACTGATCTCAAACTTTTGAACCATAGTGTATTTTAATTTTCATGCTTACTATACAATTTTGCAAAATAATTTCTAAATGTCTTTACATTTTGTGCTTTATAATACTATATGTGCTTCTTACAAATAAAATATTCATTATTATAAAAATGTTTTTGTTTGACTTTAAGACGATCCATAGAGGTGATCTGTTGAAGAACATACTAACCGATAGGAAATATGGCCTTTTAAACCAATGACAAACAAATCTCTTTATATCCACAAACAATATCAAACCAAAAAACGAGAAGCAGATATTTCTGATAACAGAGACACACCCATCAGGACTCCATAAATATGGAAATATTCAGAGAAGCACTTGTGGCTGATGCGAACGGTCGGACACATCGATCCCTGCGGTGTCCGAGGAGAGCGTCCACACATCACGCCTGACCTTGAGCAAGGTCATCACTGTATGGAGAGAGAAACCGCTCGCTGCTGATCCACACACACTCTTAAAGGAGGATCCGGGAGAGGTTTTACAATAAGAGAAGATATAGAAGACGTGTTTATTTTTTTAATGAAGTCTCTACTGCTCACCAAGTCTGCAGTTATTTGATTAAAAATACAGTAAAACTGTAATAATGTGAAATATTGTTACAATTTAAAATGACTGTTTTCTATTTGAATATATTTCAAAATGTAATTTATTCCTGTGATCAAAGCTGAATTTTCAGCATCTTTACTCCAGTCTTCAGTTTCACATGATCCTTCAGAAATCCCTCTAATATGCTGATTTGCTTCTCAAGAAACATTTTCTATAATTATAAATGTTGAAAACAATTTTTTGTGGAAACCATGATCATTTATTTATTTATTTTTTTTTGATGAATAGCAAGTTCAAAAGAACAGCATTTATTTGAAATAAAAAAAACTTTTTTAACATTATAAAAGTCTTTAATGTCACTTTTGATCAATTTGATGTGTCCTTGCTGAATAAAATTATTAATTTTTGAAAAAATCCTGACCCCAAACTTTTGAACGGTAGCATATTTTATAAATGTTTAGCTGTACACTAGTTTTAGATGACCTTAAATCTAACAGAACTAATCTAAAAGCCACAAAAACACCTTTTTGATTTCAGAGGTCTTTGTGCTTGGTCATAAAGTTATTAAATCCATCATAAGGTTAGATCAGCAAAGCAGAAAATGCCCTTTATAAAAAATACAAAAGCAAAACTGCGTCTGAAAACAAAGCCAGCAGCCTTACTGATTTGCTAACCAATAACTGACATAACATAAAACAGTTCTGTATGAAAATACAGATGGAAACCAGCTTCCAAACGCAGCACATCGTCATGTCTGATGATCTTGAACTAATTGAAGTGAGCTTTAGAGAAGACTAAGCAAATGTTTAAAGTGCTCTTATATCTCAGCTCTTCATAAGGAGTCTCAGTGGACAGGATTGGATTCGGTCGTGTCTTGATATCTTCCCACCTCCGTACACCGCCTGAGAAGGTTCTCAGACCCAGGCGTACAGTAGGTGCGCTAGCTTCATTTAACTGACAGCTCTCTGCAAGCGTACTCCATCTTTGTTCCATGCAGTTTGTCTCAGAGAGCAAGTAAAACTTTTGCAGTGTGTCTCACTCTCTCAGCTGTCTGTCTGCACCTGCGGCTGTCTGCTCCACTCAGCTCAGCTCTCTGTTGTCCTCCTCTGTCTCTGTTTGTTACGCTCAGCGTGTCAGTAATGTCTCTCCATCTTTCGTGCTCCCTCCGTCACCAGCGTCCGATCCACAGCTACCCACCTACATGACACGCAGCGCAAACGCTGACCTGACGCTGCCAGAAAACGTCCTCCTCCGTCCATCTCTTCCTCTTCTCTTTTCCTTCACATCCTTCTTACTGAACTAACACATCTCTCATTCACTTCCTTACTCTCTGCTTCCTCACACAAGCATGTTCTATCTATCTATCTATCTATCTTGCAGTTGTTTCTTCATTTTCAGAGCCATTGTAAATTGCATACTAGCATTCTTCTGATACTATCTCTGCAGTATGGAGTATGTATACAGTTCTCACTGTCAACTTTCTGTATGCATGAAATAATAACTGGCTGAACAACTACATTTGACAAAATGTACATGCATGTATGCATGCAACCAGAACCCGAGACTGCATCCCACAATGCAATGCAGTTCACATTCAGTGAGATGACCTGAAATAAAATAAAATAAAAAAATAAAATAATTATAAATGGATAAATACTTTTTTATTTTAATTACATTTACTTAATCAAAAATACAGCAAAATCAATAATATTGTTAAATATGATTACAATTTCAAACAGCAGTTTTCTATTTGAATATATTTTATAATTAATTTATTCCTGTGATCAAAGCTGAATTTTCAGCTTCATTACTCCAGTGACATTCAGTGTCACATGATCCTTCAGAAATCATTCTAATATGCTGATTTGCTTCAAGAAACATTTCTGATTATTATCAATGTTGAAAACAGTTGTGCTGCTTAATTTTTTTTGGAAATAGTGATACATTTACATTTTCAGTATTCTTTCATAAACAAAATGTTCAAAAGTACAGCATTTATTTGAAATATAATTTTTTGTATAGTACTAAACATTACTAACGACAGGTTAAAGTGCACAAATTCAAAATCTATCGCAGCTCTGCTACAGATAATGTTTTTTACTCTTATATTTAAGTATCTGATGTTTAAGTGTGTGTATAAGTGTGTCTTTGAGTCAAGGATACAGCGGCAGGCTCCCACACACACTGTTTACAGCATTATCAGACACACACAGGGTGGTATATACAGATTCAACCACACCGGAGTGGACAGGAGCTGAGACACACACACACACACACACGCACGCACGCACGCACGCACGCACGCAAGCACGCACGCACGCACGCACGCACACTGTTTACAGCATTATCAGACACACACAGGGTGGTATATACAGATTCAACCACACCGGAGTGGACAGGAGCTGAGACACACACACACACACACACACACACACACACACACAGACGCACGCACACACACGCACGCACGCACACTGTTTACAGCATTATCAGACACACACAGGGTGGTATATACAGATTCAACCACACCGGAGTGGACAGGAGCTGAGACACACACACACACACACACACACACACACTGTTTACAGCATTATCAGACACACACAGGGTGGTATATACAGATTCAACCACACCGGAGTGGACAGGAGCTGAGACACACACACACACACACTGTGTTTACAGCATTATCAGACACACACAGGGTGGTATATACAGATTCAACCACACCGGAGTGGACAGGAGCTGAGACACACACACACACACACACACACACGCACGCACGCACACTGTTTACAGCATTATCAGACACACACAGGGTGGTATATACAGATTCAACCACACCGGAGTGGACAGGAGCTGAGACACACACACACACACACACATACACACGCGCGCACAGGGCTGTGGCAGGTCGTCTAAGCAGAATTACGAGGGCTGGGTAGATAAGGAAACAGATGCAAAACAAAGGCCCCGGTTGATTTATTTACCGAGGACGCGACGTGCGCCGGACAATTGATAAAAAGAAAAATATCCTCTGAGGGAGAATTTGTGTGTGGCGGGGTGGAACTACATGGGGACCATCCTTCAAAATAAGAGCGTGTGTGTGTGTGTGTTTTGTGTGTGAGACAGAGAGAGAATCCATCACACACAATCCCTCAGACACTTTTAAGAGCAACGGTTGTGCTGTTATGGAGCAAAGCGGCCCAGGTTACGAGGCCGATTTATGGGGTGTGTTGAGAGCCAGAAATCCTTCATACCGGATCCCGTCATGCTTATTACTCAGCAAAACAGCTCTACAGGACTCCATGTGCTGCTGAATGATGGAGGATATACAAATCAGTGGTTATGAAAATGTGCACATAAAGAGGCTATATTTATGCTGTTCATTCTAGAATAACTGTTACAAACTATTTTATTAAATAAATCTATAAAATGGATAATTCTGTTTCTAATTTTGGTTGGATCAGAGTTCACTTTCATTATTGATTCAGTCAGATTTAGTCATTAAGATGGATCTGTGAACCTGTTTGATCAACTCACTGATAATAAACAATAAGTTTTAATCTACACTAACACTATTGAAATATTTTATTTGTTTTATTTATAATATTAAAATATAATATTTTTGTATTTTTCAAATATATAATTTCATATTTAACTGAATATATATTTTTAGAATATCTTATATATTTACTATTTATTGTATATATTTATGTATTAAATCCATTTAAAAATCATTTAAGAATAGGCAATAAAAATATTTTTTCTTTAAACAATTTTTTTAATATTTAATAATTTTAACATCAACTTAACAAAAAAAAAAAAAAAAAAACACATTTGTAGTACACTGACAGTTTAATTATTTATTTAATCTAATTAAATCATTTTTGGCCTTAGTAGCAAAAGACAAACTGTTTTTGTCATGAATATTTATAAATAATAATATATAAAATCCTTTAGATTTTTTTCAATATTTATATCTATTTTATGTTATACGTTTTTATGCTATATGTCTTTTTATATGGTATATGTGTTTTATGCTTTATATTTTATTGTGCTTGTAATGTGTCATTGAGTGCCATGAAAAACACCCGTAAATAAAATGTATTATTATATTGTATTTATTTAAAAAATAACTTTTGAACTAGGTACTGTTTGAAGAAGTTTTAGAAATGAAATTGTCAGCCAGCTCTATCATTTCTTATGTTTGTCAAAATTATGAGAACATCATATACAACTTTATAGAAGAAAAAAAAAGTAAAATGCGGACAAAATTACCATTCAATGCAACTCAGACATATATATATTTTTAAGCTTGTTTGTAACAGTTAAATAAAGTAAAATCACCCAATCTTACTGTTAACTTTGCTGTTTAACAATTAAGACACTTTACACACATACTCTCACATTCTGTGTTTGCTGCACAATCACATTCACAGCTCTCAAACTGAAGCTCACCTTAGCATCCACATCTCATCCACACCTGAGCACATCAAGGCCAGAGACGGCGAGACACATCCACTATCAGTGTCAGCGGTCTGTCAGAGCAGCGGATCATACGTCATACACACACACACAGACCTCAGGTGATGAGAACAACAGAACAAGAACCCTACAAACCACAGCAACAACCAGCCATCAGGTCCTCAAAACTGGCTGACAAAACTATGTGCTCCCTCAGTGTTTCAATATTATTTTTATACTACTGAAGATTTTATTAATATTTTAAATAAGCTCTTATTTTTATATTTTCAGTTTTTATTTTAATATCAGTTTTTGGCAATTTGATATTTTTAATTTTTAATACATATTTCTATTTATGTTTAATTTATTTTATTTCAGTTTTAGTTTTAGTAATTTTAGTACTTAAACAAAAACTTACCTTTCGTTAGTTCAGTTAGCCAAGCCAACATTTCAGAAAAAATTCTCAATCTAATATTTCTATTTTAGATGAAAAAAATATTGAATATAGAAAAATATTCTAGTCTTCTGCATATAATTTGTTTTTATATTTGCAGTTTCCATTTTAATATCAGTTTTTGGCAATTCTTACATTTTTATTAATTTTTGTTACATATTTCGATTTATTATGTTTGATTTATTTTTTTATTTCAGTTTTAGTTTTAGTAATTTTAGTACTTAAACTTTCCTTCAATTAGTTCAGTTAGCCAAGCCAACATTTTTTTCATCCAATATTTCTAATTTATTTCAGCTTTATTTTAAATAGTAGTAGTTTAAAAAATATAAATACAAACTACTGTATTTGTTTTCACATTTACATTCACATTTGTAAGTAATTTACTATATTATATTATATTATATTATACACCACATTATACCATATTGCCCAATTGCATTATTTACTGACAAATTAAACTTAATACAACTAACAAAACACATTTTTCTAGTTTCAATCTCTGTCAATCACTGATTACACTGACTGAAAGGTACACATGCTGCATTTGTTTAAAGGTAAAATGAGTCAAATTCAGAATCGATTTAACCATTTTAAAAAACTTAAAAAATATTATCAAAGGCAGATTATGGTTTGCTAACTAAACCATGTCTCCAGTTCAGTTTTGACCACATACAGTTTTCATCTTCCTCTTTAAAAAAAATATTCTTTTTTAAAAAGGTTCCCGCAAAAACAACAGGAAAAAAACGACTGCTTACGGAGCGCAGAATCTCAGAACTGCTGGCGGAAAATGGAAAGGGAAAAAAAGCTTTAATTAAAATGATACTGTAACCAATAAACAGCGGAAATATAATTTGTGAATGTGCTGGTGAATGAAGGAAGGCGTTGGTTTTTAATTAGTGTGGCGGAGAGCGATAGTGCCCCTTCACTGAGCAGGACGAGTGCGGAGCGAGGAGGAGGCGCTGAAGAGAAAATGACTTCAAATCCACTGTTTATAGCAGTCCCACTTCTTCATCTCAAAGGGGGTTCGGTTATATCTCGCTTCCAGCAGAGGGAAGAAAATGAAATCTTGGATTGGCACGCACACAGATGCTGTGATTGACGTCGCTCGGATACTACAGTTCAGTCCTGGTAATGACACGGTCAGGCTATACACAAACTGGAAGTATGTAAAACACCATTACAGGTCGTCTAACACTACCTATGAAACCAGTATTATATAATGCATTATAATGGCACTCTTAATTCACTATTATGTATTCATAATGCCTTATAGTACACCGTACAATCAATTATTTGTTCTCATAAATCACTTTAAACATTATTATTCAAAATGAATTCATATTAATACCAGTTAATATTCATGATGAAAGACAGACTGCAAATAAAGTGTCAAGATGGTTAAAAAAATACATTACCATTTATTAAATTAAAATAGCTTACAATTTATTTTTTACTTTTATATTTACATAATCATTACATACTCACGTCTTATTTTGTCCAAAATAAAATAAAATAAACATCTTGAAATCGATCATTTATTTTTAAAAATGCATTAAAAATGTATTACAGTTAAATTGATTACACTTTATTTTTACTGTGATATTTACATGCTCCTGGTCTTATTTTGTATTGTATTGTATAAAATCAGTCATCACGCCAAGGTCATGGATCTGAGCTGATAAAATGTATAGCTTGAATGCAATGCAAGTCGCTTTGAATTAAAGCATTTGTCAAATGCATAAATGTAAATATAAGTGCTAATTTTGGTATGTCAACCTGCATGTCTTGATCTTTTATTTCCCACAGATGGCATCTGAAAGGAAGGAAAAACACCATTCCAATCAAACCAGACTTGCTCTCACAGTACCGGTTCCCCAAAGTCTGAGAGGAACGGTGAAAAACGTCATCCTCATCCACGGGAGGTGCTAATCCGTTCAAGCTGCTTCTCCTCGCCTTTCATCCACACACACAATTAGTCTTTCAATTTCACTTTAATAAGCACCATTTCCAACAGTATCTCCAACAACAATTGAGGCCTGAAAAACAACTTGAGACGGGGACAGTTTCTTACAGCGGGGATTAAAATCAAAGACGTTTGCTCAGAATAATAACGAACAAACTTGATCTGTATTAGCATATGTGTCAGGACTGAAGCGGCCGCTTCTCTGTCAGCTGAGCTAATCTGCTGGAGTCGAGCTGACGATATGATAGTCTTCATCACTGGAGGAGTGGACTCACGGACAGAAGGGTTAAAATTCATTTGAAATATATTATGCAGCAAGGCATGACCAATCCATTTAAGTGCATATACTCCAAACAAAACCAACTTCAGGTAGACTGTGAAACTCTATCACAGTAAAAGTATGGATTTTTACTGTAGATCTTTACTGTTTTTTTTTTGTGATTTCTAAATTCTTTGTCTTAGACAAAAATGAGATTAAAAGGAGATCAAATGGAGACTTTGAGTTAACGTTATCTTTGTTTTTTTTAACTACATGTCCCAACACCTCAAAATATGCTCAAATTTGCTGCATTGAAAATGAGGAAATCTCAATATAATTCTCAATAATTCTACAAAAGCCAAATTAAATGAGATTTTGCCCACATCTCTATATTCTTACTGTACAACTACTTTTAATTTCTCCATGAATTTTAAGGGAAAGATTGTTAAAACTTTACAATAAGGTCCCATGTTAACATTAATTAATGCATTAACTAACAACAAGCAATACATTTGTTGCAGCATGTATTATTAGTAGTATTAACAATATTTGTTATTAATTTTCATTAATATAATTAAAAACATTTTTTATTGTTGATTCATGTTAACTCGGATTCATTAAATAACATTAAAAGGTTTATTATGGTATGGTTTGGTTTGAATAATGAAGACTAATAAATTATTTCAAAAGTATTTTTCATTATTTATGTTAACTAATAACTAATGTTAACATATGGAACCTTTTTGTAAAGTGTTACTAAGATATCTGAGAAGAAGTTAAACATAAATGAGATGTTCATTATGAAAGAGCGTCATCTGAGCGCTAGAGTTTTTCTGCTGTATTTCTCTAACACCTCGTCTGAGAGTCGCACCACCCACCTCACTATGGCTTTCCTCCAGTGTCCGTTCCTAATAGGCGTCGATAATTAGACTGAAACTGTGTGGCTGTTTGACCCGTGCTAATTAGAAAGTTTGCAGACTTGGCAGCGGAATTCATCGGCGGGATAATGAATCATAAAATGGTTCATTACAGTCGGGCAAGGAAACGTTCTCAATCTCAATAAATGGCCAAGGAGGCCTGGCAGAGCCGCCAAAGCTGGACTCACACACACGCCAGCCCATTTACTGCATGAAGAGTGACACACACACACATACACAAAACATTTTCACTCGGAGCCGCTGCTATTAGCGGAAACTTTCTGCTTTGGTCTCACATCAGCGCCACACAATACAGCAGCTAAAGCCTGACTGAGCGCAGGAGTCCTCACTCGACACGCGTCTGGATAAAG
This sequence comes from Schizothorax lantsangensis, assembly GCA_027422415.1. Lineage (NCBI taxonomy): Eukaryota > Metazoa > Chordata > Actinopteri > Cypriniformes > Cyprinidae > Schizothorax > Schizothorax lantsangensis. Next base: position 4,280,323 of record CM049853.1, on the reverse strand, counting down.
GCAGTTGTGGAGAGTTTCTGACGGGACACAACCCTGTCTGGGACAAAGAGAAACACTGCGTCTGTGGTTCTGCTGTGATTTATTAGAGGGGAAAAAGCCACTCTTACACTGTAAAACCTAACAATCATATTTATTAAATGAAATGAGTTCATTTCACTCAAATAAGAGACTAACTAGTCTCTCTCGCCTCCCCTGAGTCCATTGGTGGGGGGGGGGGGGGGGGGGTAATTGAGAATGAATGGGGAAAGTCATGTGAGAGAAGGCAATGCCTCCATCGCAATATGACTGCATATGACTGGTTATGATCGGCTGTGCTTAGTTGATACGATAAATCGTTTGTGTTTGTGTTTGTGCATGTTCTGCATTCACGAATCAGTCTGAATAAATAATATCATGGCGTTAATGGGAAGATTAATTTAAAATAATAAGTAAACAACTCACACACTTAGGTATAACCACTTTGGTATGTTAAAATAAACTTGAAATGGCCTGAAAACATGATCTATGGGATTTTTTAGTGAGTAAACATCGAGGTGAAATTTAAAGTAAATCTCTGTGACTGACCAATATTTAATGATCTTTGATGACTGATGATCCAAAATATAAAAAAAATAGTTAAAAGTTAACTATTAAAAGAATAGCTGAACATAAGTTCATTAATAAGGTATGTTATTTAATTGTTACTGCCTTGAGTTATTTTGGAATAAATGTAAAACTTGATGAGATTCATACTTGGCTTTAATAAACAGAATATTGATTACGTTGTTAATGTAAAAATGTAAAATAAAATAATTTTTTTCTTGTTTATTTAACCAAGAAAATGTGACTGGGGCATGAATTTACATTTGATAAAAAAAAAACAAAAAAAACTTGAGGACTTTGCCTCCTCGTTTGAAAACACCACTGCAAACCACTGAGATATATCCGTTTCAGTTTGAAATAAAACCTCGCAGTTATGCTTTGTCGCTCTTGTCTTTATAGGGGGAACAAAATTACAAGAATTTCTACCTAATCATTTATTATCCAAGTAAATGTTTTAGTTTGACTTTGACAAACAATAAAATTTCATTTACAGTGCCTTGCGAAAGTATTCATACCACATCATTTTTTTCACGTTTTGTTATGTTGCTGCCTTATGTTAAACCACTTTAAATTACTTTTTTTTTCCCACATCAATCTACACTCCATACACCATATTGACAAAGCAAAAACAGAATTGTCACAACTTCATAAATTTATAAAAAAAAAAAACTGAAATAAGTACATTGCATAAGTAATCACACCCTTAACTAAATATTTAGCTGAAGCACCTTTACAGTCTCAAGTCTTTTTTTTTTGTTTGATGTGACAAGCTTTTCTCATCAGCATTTGGCAATTATCTGCCATTCTTCTCCTCACCTCTTCACCTCTCAAGCTCAGGTTGGATGGGGGCAGACGCACATTTTCAGGTTTCTCCAGAAATATTTGATTGGGTTCAAGCTCAGGCTCTGGCTGGGCCACTCAAGGACATTCACATAGTTGCCTTTAAGCCACTCATTGTCCTGTTGGAAGGTGAACCTTCTGCCCAGTCTGAGGTTCTGAATGCTCTGGGGACTGGGTTTTCATTAAGGCTAATCTCAATATTTTGGTGCATTGAGTTTTTCTTCTACTCTGACGAGTCCCTCAGTCCCTGCCGCTGAAAAACAGCTCCACAGCATGAGGCTGCTACCAGCACACTTTACTTTTGGGATGTTACTCTGCAGGTGATGAGCAGAGCTGGTTTCCTTCAAACATGATGCTTAGAATTGAGGTTCATCAGACCAGAGAATCTTGTTTCTCAGAGTCTGAGGGTCCTTTAGGTGCTTTTCTGCAATTTCCAAGTGTGTTTTCATGTGTCTTCACTGAGGAGAGGATTGAGTTTGGCCACACCGCCATAAAGCCCAGATCGGTGTTGCAGTGATGTTTGTCCTTCTGTAAATTTCTCCAATCTGCATATATGATCATGGAGCTCAACTAGAGTGACCATAAGGTTCTTGGTCACCACATTAACCAAAGCCCTTCTCCATCATTTGCTCAGTTTGGCCAGGAGGCCAGCTCTAGGAAGAGTCCTGGTTGTTTAAAACTTCTTCTATTAAGGGTAACAGAGACTACATGCATTTGTGACCCTTCATCACTTTCGCAAGGCACTGTATAAATTCATTCACTTCATTTAAACTAGGACTAACTCAATTGTATTTCATTGCATGAATCTGTTTTTTTATGAGTTGGGGCTAAACATATTTATTGGATGGAAATCCTGCCTTCAATTAAATTGAGTTCATTCAAAGCAAAGCAAAGCAAAGAAAAGGGTGTCAATGTATTTAAATTAAAAGATTGTAATCATTAAAATTTCAATAACACAAAATAATTGAGTGGAGTTTAACTGCATTTTAGGTATATATAATTTTAGTGAACTCAAATGAAATCGGTTCACAGTACTCATAACTACTGGTGTCTAAACTTAAATGAATTGAGGCAATCGGTTTCCTCATTTGAAATTAGATATCTCAATTCCTTGGGTTTTACACATATTACTGTAAAACTTATTTTAAAATATAAAATTACAGATATGATTGATATGATAAAATTCCTATTACAATACAAAAAAAATAAATAAACAGGGACTATTTTACACAACATCTGTGTGTTCTGACCATTTTTATGCTTATTAGAGCAATCTATTGTCTATGCAGAGCAAAAATCAGTCACTTACTGTATGAGGAACCATCTCTGACAGACCCAATAGATCCAAGAACAGCCATTAATAGAGTAAACAGGGACAATTTTGGATTTTATATTGTTTTTTTTTAAAGCAATAAGCCACTTACAGTGATTTTACCGTGGTTAAGGGGTGTTAGGCTTGAAGTGAAGCAGGTAGGGTTTAAATTTTTCCCTCTCCAGTTAAATTTACTTTGCGGGACTATCTACAAGCTCCACTCTCCGTTTCTCGTTTATCTAGATGTGTTCATCCGCTGAACTCCTAACCCTCTGAGTGTCAGGTCAGGACATCTCTGTTGCCATGGCAATGTTTAATCCCTCTTCCCGGTTATGGTGATTTTTTTAATGTTGCTTTCCCTCCTCATCCTCCACTGTCCTCTAAGCCAAATTAGCAGTGTGAGGGGAGAGGTTATCGCTCATGCCTTTATTGAACTACAATTCCCATGAGCCCACGGTCACGCGTTACGTTACAGTGGACAGTCCAGATCTCACAAAACTTTATTGATTAAAACAGTCCGTGTATTTCCAATGTAAAAATTACACAGGTAAGTTTGATATTATAGAAATATATAATTCAAGAAAAGAAGAAATACTTGTGTTTACAATTTTATAAAGTTTATATTTTTAGTTATTTTAATTTTTGTTATTCTTTATTTTATTAATTCTAGTAATTTTGTTGAGTTTTGTCATTTTTATTTAGATTTTTTTATAGTATATATATATATATATATATATATATGAGAGAGAGAGTACTTAAGTAGTAAGTAAGTAATAAATTCTTTCAGCTAATAGAGTTGCTTTAGGCTCCAGATTTGACAGTGAGACAGGATTTTGCAGATAACATGTACAAACCACTAGCACACAGATTCAATGCGTTTTACTTTTATTTATGCAAAAAATTTCTTGTTTTTAGAACAAGTGAATAGTCATCTAGACCACAGCTGAAATATATTCTGTTCACAGTTTACATATCCTCCCCATATAACCTGTGTTATTGTTCTCAGTCAAAGAAATGTCCATGTTATGCATCAAAGCGCTCTGAGACTCCAGAGACCCTCTATACAGTGACATGTGATGGTTATGTATTAGAGCAGAGCAAAGTTAACAGCGTCCAAATGTTTGATCACACTCTGCCAGCATCCATCTTTCAGCAATCATCCATTACCCATAAGCCCACAAACATCCACAGACAGATAGAGGAGGCACTCAGGATATTCTACAAACATCCGTCCTAGTCAACATCACAGAGCGACACAGAAACACTTTCTAAACACCAAAAGAGTGAACATTTATCTCTGAAAGCTGTACTCTTAACGTAAAATCGAGTTCATATATGTGTGTAGCTTAAAATTGTCTGTCATTAGACAATTCTGTGTGCCTTTAAGAACATACGCATTGAATCTCGCTATCATTTCGAAGGACCGCTCAAGGGATTCCCGAGAGATGCTATCAAAGATACAAGACTGTGATTCAGTTGTAAAATCCTCCACAGACATCAGACAGACAGATAGCACATCACGCACACAAACCGCTGGATATTTTCAGATACTAGGCATAAAATGAGAAATGAAAATGCTTCAGTAACACTCCAGATTCCCACGAGGAAAGAGGTAAAACACGGTTCACGTCTAAATAAATACAGCAATACAGCCAGTCAACATTATACACTGTATATTTTACTACACATTATACACATAAAAGAAAATGTGCATAAGGAACGTATCTGATCTTTAAAAATGAAGCTGATTTATATTAAATTACAGTTCTGACTTAACCAAAGCCAGTTCATATAGATCAGAAGTTGATTCACAACCCATCGGTCACAGGTTTAATCGAACAGAATAGGGAAAAAACAATGAAATGTAATTACTAAATTGTAACTATTAACAATGTTATCATGCATGAGCAAAATAGACTTATTAATTATATCTTGTGTGGATGTTAAAGGGAGTGTGTCAATCAAACTTTGGGTGCATAATCCTCCTTCACGAGTTAGTCAAAGCAGACAGACGTCAACATGGACAGCTTGTGTGACTTGCTCTCATCCTCAAAACCCATCAGCAGAAGTATTCAAAGTAAAATGTAGGGCCCTATGATTTCCGCGATGCAGAAAACGTGGACTGAATCACGGAATCCAGTCATAAAAACAGAATTTACAGTTTAATGCGGAATGTCACAGAATTTGTCAAAGTTTGGATGAATTAATCAAAAGTAGGTCATTACACTTAAATCAAATCACAATATGGACTAGTATCTGTAAATATTAAGCCGCAAAAGTGGATTTAAATATGAATCCTGCATGTTCTGCGTGTCTCTGTATGAATGGAGCAGACGCTCGGTTTTGTTTACATACACAGAGTGCGTGACGCTCGTGGTGATTTCAGTGTCTGCCGTCTCAATGAGGACATAAATACATAAACAATATCTCCAAAACTGATCTGAGAGTCACTTCACGAGCATTTTACCATTTAATTTGAGTAAAACTAGCGTCATATCATATACACACAGAACTTTAAAGGTATTCACGGCAACCCGTCAAAATAAAAGTTCGGTTTAATTTACTGTATTAAAGACATTGTGCCAGAAATAGGCTATATTACTATTATTTAGTAGAATGTACGTAATACTACTACTACTACTGTTGAAAAATAATAAAACTTTATTTTTTTAGGAAATAACCACAAAATATTTTTATTTTAAAAGTAAATCCTCTTTATTTGCCAAAAATTTAAATGTTCAGTTTTCATTAATTAAAATATAAATTAAATCAATGTTTTATGCCTTCATCTGATAACCAGTAAAATTTAAATACACAACACAGAATTTCTGAGGGGAAAAACATTTCATAAGGCTACTGTAAGAATAAATAAAAATTGTTTGTATGCATTCAAATAATTAGACATGCTAAAACACAGAATTTGGTAACAATAAAACATAAGGTGAGAAAAAAATAAAACATTTCATACGGCCCTAAACATGTCATTTTTGTAACACTTTTAATAATTTAATGTTAAATTGTATAAGTTTCATGATTTTAATTAATTAGGCATGCTTTTTGATTAATACAATTTAATTTGACCATTAAAAAGGAGTCCAGAAAAATTTTAATGGAAAAAAATTAATTTAGAAAGAAATAAAACGGAATTTGGGAAAAAATAAAACGGATTTCATAGGGCCCTAAAAATGTGATAGAATAATACAAGATGCAAGACAATGCAAAATTAAAGTGTCAATTTTCCCATTCAGTCCAACTCAATTTAGGATATTGCTCAGCCAGTGCAGTCCAATATTATTAATATTATTATGTGAAATTATAGGTTGCATTTATTTGATCAAAAATACAGTAAAAAAACTGTAATATTATGAAATATTATTACCATTTAAATAACTGTTTATTTGAATATATTTTAAAATGTCATTTATTCCTATGATGCAGAGTTGAATTTTCAGCATCATTACTGTAGTCTTCAGAATTGTTTTTTTTCTGAGGAACTTTTTATTTTTAGGATTCTTTAATGAATAGAAAGTTCAAAAGAACAGCATTTATTTGAAACAGAAATCTTTTGCAACATAATGAATGTCTTCACTGTCACTTTTGATCAATTTAATGCATCCTCGCTGAATAAAAAAAAAATCCTACTTTTTCCAAGCTTTTGAACAGTAGTGTATGTGTTTGTTGTCAGTACTCACAGCCTTTGTAGATGTCAGTAGGAATCTGTACGGCTGTATATGAGTAGTTGACTTTATTCTTGAAGTTGGGATCATCCACAAACTCCAAAGAAAGAGAGTTCGGGTTTTCCAAGAGGTTTTCTCCATCATCATCATCCGGCTGCAACAAAAAGAAGCAGACAAACATCAGCGCACACACACACACACACACACAAATGCATTGATTGACACACAGCAAACCTTTGTGCAGAAAATCACTTAGACACACACACACACACACACGCATCCATGATTAATTAGACAAACACTAATTACACAGACATGACAGGGGTAATCCTGCCTCCACAACTCAAAGGTGGCGGCTCTTTGGAGGAAAAGCCGTAATACATCGCCAGTCTATTCATCCACGACACAATACAACAGCAGGTATCAAAGTGTTCGCAAATTGCAGAAAATCAATTAGCGTCGGCGATGGCTATCGCATTCACATTGAAGTCCTTCAGGCGATTAACCCTGTCAATAAATCACCACAATGATTGCCGAACGACGGCCGCTCTACCCTCTACTTGAGCCCGTCACACAGGCAGCTAATTAGCATTTTAATGCATCTCGAATCAAAATTCGACTCAAAAAGTCTGGCTTTGATAGAACTTCAGTGAAAGTATCAAGCCAGCAAAAAAATAAATACAAAATGGCTGGGTCACTGGATTTTAACGGTTTGCATTTATTAAATACCTCATTCTTGTATGCAAAGCATAAGAATTAAGCCTATGCATAAACTGAATGATAACTGCATTTAGTCGGAATGCTGTACTTCCATACTAGTTCTGCACTAGGTATTGTATATATATACAATAATATATATTGTATGTATATATATATATATATGTACCAGGTATATGTACATAATGTATATTATGTACATTGCCGGACAGAAGTTATGAATAATTTATGATTTTGAATTTTTCACCAAGCCTGCATTTATTTGATCAAAAACACAGTAAAAATTGTAATATTGTAAAATGTTATTACAATCTAAAATCATGTTTTTTTTCTATTTGAATATATATTCAAATGTTATTTATTCCTGTGATCAAAGCTGAATGCAGCATCATTACTCCAGTCTTCAGTCACATGATCCTTCAGAAATCATTCTAATATTCTAAAAAAGAGGCTATAACCAGTATCTCACAATGCAATGTGCTCAACTTTATAATCAGTGTGACAAACAAACCTGAAATAATCATGATTCATATTCCTTTCATTATTTCAAGCACAAGACATTTTTACACACAATTGGATTAAACAAGCAAAATAAGCCAGAATATGGCAATTTTTGTTATCTTTAATCTTCAGTCTGACCTTTTCTTCAATAATTGTCATTATTCAATCATTTTCCACTCACTGTGCTTCATTAATCTTTCTCTTTGTCTTTGATTCTTCATCTCACAATCAAACACCCTTGTCTTCATCGCAGGGTGAAGTGCGGTGTACAGTAATAGAGTGGCATGGGTTAATTGGGGTTGACGTAGCAAACACTGTTTGTTTTTTTTGTTTTCCTCAAAATTAAATTCAAGCCTCCTGCCAAGTGAGAGGGCTGATTTATGGCCTGCCTTTAATTGTCTATTAAAATGCAATTATAAACTGTTGTTGAGCCGAACATGGAGACGGTGGTTTTCCAATACCCCTCAATGTGACATAAACACGCACGTGCACATATAGGATGCAAATAACCTCATGAAAATAGGAAAACCTGTTGGGATTTCTTTCAGTTTTCCTTGCAAATAATTTGAAATGACACGGTGCAGTGACTTTACTCATGACTAGTTCATATCTAATAATGTTTTGGCTCCATACTTGATTCAGAGCATTAATAATCAGACATTTTTAGTAGGTCATGATTAAAGCTAACCTGAACTAACAGGATTTAACACTTATTCAAAGCAGCAGTTTTCAAATACTGATACTGTGTAGAGAAACTTAAAAGAATAGTTTATCCAAAAATGAAAATGAGAGTCAAAACAGCTGATAAAAAACATCACAATAATCCACACCACTCCAGTCCATTAATTAACATCTTGTGAAGTCAAAAGCTGCATGTTTGTAAGAAACAAATCCATCATTATAGCATTTTAAACTTCAAACCATTGCCTCCGGCTAAAATACATGTCCATAATCCATAATAACACTTCCTCCAGCGAAAAAGTTGCCTTGTCTGAATCAGGAGAGAAATATGCACAGATCAAGCACTGTTTACAAGTGAAAACAGTTCTAAACAAACAAATATATGATGGATTCTGATGTAAGAGAACAACAAGGGATGGACCTTTCACTGGAGGAAGAGTTATTATGGATTATGGACTTGTATTTTGGCCAGAAGCAATGGTTTACAGATGAAATGCTTTAATATTGGATTTGTTTCTTATACATGCAGCTTTTGCCTTCTCAAGATGTTAACTGTTGGACTGTGGATTACTTGTGGATTATTCTGATGTTTTGATCAGCTGTTTGGACTCTCATTCTGACGGCACCCATTCACTGCAGAGGATCCATTGGTGATCAAGTGAAGTAATGCTACATTTATATTCCTTTAAATAGCAGCTGGGTTTAAATCTAGGGTTAAGCTGTTTTTAAAAATAGAACACAAAATAGTATTCAATATGCAATGATAAATGTTGCAAACATTACTCTGCAAGACTGTTGTCATGATCTTGTATTAACCAAAGATCCAAAAAAATGGATTTCACATTTTCAGTTCAGTTTTGTGTAAATATGTCTTAACATTTGGCATTGGGATCAAACAATGAGTCAAGATGATGTTAGAAATGGTGGCTGATATTACTTACGGTTCTTTAGTCACACTGGAAATGGAAGGTCAAGTGGAGGACATTGCATTGTGAGATACAGTATTCAGCTCAGTAAGCTCTAGTTCTGCACTGCATATTCTGGATGCATATATAAATGCAGAAGGTCATGTTGCTTTTCCATGCATAAACATTTTCACATGGCATTCAATGTACATACTGCATACCGCAGAAATTGTAGTACGCTAAAGCCAACATGAAAATGACATTTACGATGCATTTTACTTCAGAAAGGTGACATTTCTGGCTGCAACAGTATATTGAATAGAAAAGAAAAATCAAAAAAGAAAAGCTGCTTCAGAAGTGGAAGAAGTTGCATTGCTTTAACATAAAAATAAACAGTGAATTTCTTTAATGCACGGATGAATTATTTATAATAAACCTAGGAACGTTTTTAAAGGACGTACATAAAAGTTCATTTTGATCTGATGCATAAAATCACTCCAAACTCCTGCAGTCTGCTTGTTACACCGAGATATTAAACTGAAAGAAAGCTATAAATGATCACACCACCCTGATAACAAACACTTCTGCACTTTTCAAGGCAACACATCACCGGCACACACAATTACACCCCATTTTCTGCTCGTTTAGACACGTTTCAGGCAACTGATTTGGAAAAGTCGTCTTTGAGGGGATCTCATCTTGGTGTCCTTTATTTGTTTATTCTTCCACCTGACTATCCTTCACTGGAGTGTTTTTAGCGTCAGTCGAGCCCAGTCATAATTACCCAAGACAGCTTCTAATTAGGAGCTCAAACTCCACACAGGACGGAGTGATTGGTTCATTTTCCCCGTCCGTACACCACCTGTTTAACTCCATTCATTACCTCATTTGTTAATTATATCGCCCTGTTTTGAAGGTTTAATTAAGGGTTAAGAGGGCCAAAAATGACATTGAGGACTCTCTCAATCACACCTTTATCTTTCAAGGGTTCATTTTAATCACAAACAAAATTACACGCCGCTTCCACTTTTGCCTTTTGAGAGTGCTACAGTCCAAATTTAGCAAAATAATAACCCTAATAATGACTTTTAGAAACAAAAATGGCATTCTCATATTTTCTAAACCCTGCACAAAGAGCAGATCTTCTTACTGTTTAAATCTAGTTTGTGAAACAGTATGCATAACGCAAAATTTTATGTTTCAAACAGTAGCAAGTTATACCGTCACATGACTGTATCACATCCAGTGTTGGGTAAGTTACTTTCAAAAAGTAATTAATTACTATTACTAATTACATCATCAATATTGTATTTAAATTACTTTATTAATTACTCTGTCTGAAAAGTAACTTAGTTACTGTTAGGATTGAGTGTGTTGGTTTCTTTTCTTTGTGGCAGGTTCTGTGATTGGGGCGTGACTGGAGCACACCTGATGCTCGTCATGGCTGTTATTTAAAACTGGTGCGAGAGTTCATCTGCGCCGCTGCTCCCCTGTTGCTCAAGCAGTTTGCCAGAGCCGCGCTCCAATTTTGTGGCATTATGTTTTGTTTCGCATTCATTCACTACCGCTGACCACACTTCACTTTGTGCAGCCACTCACCTGCATTTCATACTGATTGATATTACTGATACTGACTTTGAGATTGTTATTTTTGGTTAATTTTTGTTGTAATAAATATTATGCTTGAAGTTTTTCCGCCGTGTCGTCTCCCTTTATCTTACATCTTTGAGCCAGGTGTAACATTACTCAATAAGTAACTTAATTATTCAAATCGCTAATTAGGCTACATCTTAAAATCCCTATAAACCTTAATAGAAATTAAACTCTTTATTCTTTCAATTTGAGTCAAACATAGAATAGTTTAGCCTTTTAGCTTTAAAACAACTGTAATACTTAAACATTTTTATAAAAAATGTAACCTTCTTTGGTTAACAAATAGAAATACTCTGCAAAATATCTGAATAACAAAAAAGCTTAAGAAAAGTTAAACAATTCATTTCAGTTTGGCAAGATGTTCAGGAAAAGCCCAACTAGTAAAATCCATACAGGTTTATGTAAAAATAACACGTTAACTAATGTAGGTAAGAATAAATGACAGAAATGATCTTCTCTGCTGAATAAAGCCATGTCAAATCGCGCTCTTCTTCTGAGGTAAATTTCTCATAGCAGGTCTTCTTTCAAAAACGATGAAAATTAGATGAATCTTGATTTTTTTTAAATATATATATTTTTTTATCTAGACGAGGGCATTTGCATGCAGGTGACTGCATATAATGAGCTCAGATACGGGAAAGACTGTACCTCGATTTAGTTTCATACGGATTACATAATCAGAGAATATTCGTTTTTGATTTGAATTTGTTCATTTAAAAGTAGACACTTCAAGCTTTCATATACGGGAAAGACTGTACTTTGCTTTAGTTTCATACGGATTACATAACCAGATAATATTCGTTTTTGATTTGAATTTGTTCATTTAAAAGTAGACACTTCAAGCTTTCTATAGACATATTTCTCATGTCTCTGTGTCAAATATTCGCTGAGTTTGTGATGCGTAGAAAGTTGCTCACGGACAGGCCCGGATTAAGAATCCAGAGGCTCCTGGGCACAATGTCTTGTCAAACACCCCCCCCCCCCCCAGTGCATCAAAATGCAGTGTCATCAGTTTGCCAAAAAGAACACAGAACATTTACGCACATATTTACACATGGTAAGGAGCAGGTGTTTCTTTCGTACTAACTAACATTTTGAAAATACGAACATTTACATAAATTCAAAAGTTCACGTCAGAACGGCTTTATGAACGATTTACACAATAATTCTTTCTGCTCATGTTTCATGAATGAGGCCCATAGAGTGTACAGAAGGGATGGGCAACATAGTGAAGAGGGCCAGCGTTTTTTCTCTTTTATACCAAGGGTCCAAATTACTAATTCACGTCCACACACCTTTTACACCGTCTTACTCAACTTCCTTTTTATTGAAAGAAATTAAAGTATAATTAAAGTAATTTGTTTTTAAAGATGTTATTTACTATAAAACTTGGGCAGTTATGCTAATTCAGTAGGGAAACTTTGTTGTCAGTTGACAGCAATATTTGTCACGGTGCACACAGCAGGGAGAAACGAGGAACACGCAGACGAGGATATACTTCAAAATAATAGTCTTTAATGACGACATCAAGGTAAGACAGGGCAATGCAGACACACAGAAACACCGGGAGCAACGAGTAGACCAAAACGACATGGAACTCAACAGACAGGACTTAAATACACCGGATAATTAACACAATCACAAACACACACCTGGAACAGAATTAACTCATAATGACATGAAACGAGGACAGGAAACAAACCAAATATGGAAACAAGAGGCGGGAACACAAGACACACACGACAGAGGTCTGACAATATTACCCCAACAAGCCAATCTCACTTGCACTGTAAAACTGTAAAAAACTAATTTACAGAGGTCCCATTTTTTGTTAGTGGCCTACTGAACATTCTCAAAATAGCCTAAGAGTAGGCCTACAGTTAAAAAGGGTTATTCAGAAAAAAACAAGTTATTCCAAATGGTACCATAATATAACCAGGTATTTTTAAAATATTTTAAGACCTTTTTAAGACCTGCACTTCACATTTTAGCCTTTAAACAATTTTTAAGAAAAGGGAGTCAAAAGTATCAATTATTATATTAATTTAAACAATTATTATCAATCAACTATCAAAATATGAAATAACATATATCTTAGTGATTTAATTGTTTAGATTTTTAATGCATTAGATTCTTGTCGATCCACTGATTCACATTTAATAATATATAGCAAAAATAGCAGACGGGCTTATTGAAAATGAAAATTCGTTCTCTGCCAGCAGGTTTCGCTTTCAGAACTGCAGAAATATAGCGGTTTCCCCGGTAACAGCAGTACAAAAAACAGTGCAGCTCCTGACTTTGAAAGGTGCAGCGCTCATATTTATTCAGTGAAATCCTAGCCTTTTTAAATTTAATCGTATTATTAATCTATATAGCAATTTTTATCTTTCCGTTCCCAAATTTAGGACCTCTTATAATTAAGACTTTTGTACCATTTAAGAGATTTCATGGCCTTAAATTTAAACAATTAAACTAAAGACTTTTTAAGGACCCGTGACAACCCTAAGAACATAGTTCAGTGCAAACATTTCTGTCATGCATTTGGCAAAAAGGTTTTGTTGACTATGAATTTTACCTTTGAAGTTTGAGCGAAGTTCAACTCTGGCATCTGTGCGCAGTGGTGTGATGGCGATTTAAATAAAAATACAGATTTCCAAACATATAGGTATCCCCTTGAACTTGGTAAAAAGATAATCTGTTTAACCATCTTGTCTGGAAACTACTGTTTTCATGGTCAGTTTTTCATTTATTGTTTGTTAATGTTAGTGAAAATTTACATTAGAGTGCATGTCCTACTACGCTGTAATTAATAAGGTGAGCAGCTGGAAACTAGTGACCTCTCCTGGTTGGAGATAGTATTAACATCATAAACTGAAAGCAATCTTTTTTTTTGTTATCAACATTTTTTTATTTATTTTCACACAAAACATCATAACATAACATCCATAAAAAAAAAAAAAAAAAAAAAAAAAAATATATATATAACAAAACAACAGACATATGCTCAATATCTCAAATGAAAGCAATCTTTATGTGACTGACTTTTCGAATGTTTTATAATTGATCATCCGAGTCTAATATCCAGCGGACCGTACTAAAAGACATTGCGGGCCGTATACCGGCAGTTGCCCATCCCTGGTGTACAGTAAATTATATAGCTCGGCAAACTTCGGATTCGAACCCGGGTCGATTGCGTTAAAAGATTAATCTGTGAGCCTGACGCTCTACTGCTTACACCAGAAAGACGTTGAAATGAATGCGTCTTTTTTTCATCTTGAATGTCAACCAGACATTGGTAGCTGGAGTTACTGTAAATAGCGTTTGCCAACAAGCGTGCTACTTGCACTTAACGTAAAGACACTCCAAATGTTTTTTCTTCCCCTCGCTTGGGCCCAAAGTGTGCATGGGCCCTTGGACCCGTGCCCATAATGCCCATTGGATAATCCGGCCCTGCTCACGGAGACCTAGATGGCAGAACGTGCACCCTGTTTGTTTTGTTTATTTTACAAAAGCACAATGTTTTGTTGTTATTGTCAGTGTACACAAATAAAAGTAGGCCCTTTTTAGATTCGATTGATTTTAGTCTTATATGTATCTGAGTATTTAAGGTTTCTCTGTGAATCGTAACTTAGTAACGCGTTACACCCAACACTGATCACATCACACGCTAGACTCAGTTAAAATGTAATCTTTTAAGGGGACCATTTTTTGAACACAGTTTTCTTAAGGTTGCATCACTAATATGAAAAGGCTTATTTTCCAATTTTTTTTTTTTTTTTAAGCAGAATTAAGTCGTAATATTTTATACAGTATACCCGGGTTTCTGCAGGGTTTTTTTTAAGAAAGTTTCAGGAATAAACTGAAAGGAACACAATACGTCAACATGTTATCAAAATACAAATGTCTACATAGCACAATGAGTTGTATTAGCAACACTTGAATGTCTAAAAATACAGCTTCCAACCGATTACTCCATGAATCATTTTACAAACAAATAGCTCAAGGCCTGAATTCCAGAATATGGAAATAACCCTAATTTCTACACTGAATGAGATCAGTGAACCAGGCCACTAGATAATGATTATCAATAATTAATCAAAACCACATAATCACAATTTTTATTGGCTTTACTTTGCTATAACAAATGTGCTTTGCAAACACAGATACAGCAGCCAAAAAAAATCCAACAGTAAAAAGTCAAGGGCCAAGAGCCCAACTAAAGCAAACCCTGAGCACCATAATGGTGAGGTCAAACGAAACGTTTTCAATAAAACATCTAAACCGCTGTTAATTCTAAAAGACTTTTTGTAGATATATGACAGAAATAAAGTCAAATTGTAATGAGTGAAGCTGGTAATGCTGTTCATGGAGTTGTTTAATCAGATCTTGAGAGATTAAATGATTTCATCTAAGTCTTGGCTGAAGTCAGTTGTAGTTCTTGTTTCTCTTTCGTTCAGTGATTCTGCTTGTTAACAGCAGCTGCTCATCTCTAAAGCACAATCATCACTTAATTAATCACAGAATTATCTATAAGGAGAGTAAATATTTAACTGAACTGTATTAATGTGTTTTTGCACAAGAGAGAGCTGTTAGTTTAATTTAGTTGTGTGGGTCACCATTGTGCTGGAGAGTAGAGCCTTGCTTCAGTCAATGATGAGCCACAAACACTGATGTTTTTCTGTTTTATTTAAAGGCAGTAATTGGGGAGTTGATGCGGTGCTGATCTCTTTGTTAAGTATTTCATTATATACGTGTGCTATAGTTGACGATGAACTGCAACGATTTGAGTTAAAGTCATGTTTTTTTTTACTTTACTATTACACATTAAGTGTGCAGTTTTATACAAAGAAATATTCCTTCTCATTGGACTCAAATGAAATATGTTAACCAAATGTTTACACACTATCACAGCAGTGAAAAATCTCAATTGTAGTTAATTTAGTGATTTGAATTTCAGAACAAATGCTCTAATTTACTGTAAAATGTATGTGTAGCAGTACAAGTTCACAGTTGCTCTTGTAATTTCACTCACATTCATAAACATTTCTACTGTAATTTTACAGTGATAGCTCTAAAAAAGTATTTTACAGCATATATATATATATATATATATATATATATATAGTATCTCACAGAAGTGAGTACACCCCTCACATTTTTGTAAATATTTTATTATATCTTTTCATGTGACAACACTGAAGAAATGACACCTTGCTACAATGTAAAGTAGTGAGTGTACAGCTTGTATAACAGTGTAAATTTGATGCCCCATCAAAATAACTCAACACACAGCCATTCATGTCTAAACCGCTGGCCACAAAAGTGAGTACAACTGTAATGATTGATTTACAGTACTTTTGTAAATATACAGTCTTCCTTGCAACCAAAATTGCCAGTAAGTTATTGTAAATTTTACAGTAATTTTTTTTACAGTGTACTGTACCTGCAGAAAGTGATATTCTCAGTATTTTGGTCTCGTTTGCAAGTACAAATGCTTAAAGATTCTTAAATCAAGATACATTTACTTGAGAAGCAAACTGAAGTAAGTGAAGAAGTCTTTAAAATTAAGTGAACTTATCATTAAAAAAGAGCAAATATCTGCCACTGGTCTCAGAAAAGGTTTTCATACTTCACTGACAGATACAGTATGTGATCATGTTTTAGGCATAAACTCAATTTTGTTAAAATTCTCAGAAAACAAGATATCTTCATTTTGATATCGTCATATCTTCATTTTGCATCTCAAATAAATAAGTATCTTGATATAACGATATTTAGAAATATTTAGAAAAAGACATTTCTATTGGTTAAAAAAAGACAACCACTGAGAAAAATCTTCATTTTTTGCAGTACATGCAATATTTAATGCCTCAACTTTATGAATTTAAGGCTTAAGACCCTTTTAATGCCTTAATTTGTCGAATTAAGTCCTTTTAAAGACCTGCAGAAAGCTCGGTATAGAGACATAAAATTCACATACTGCAAAAACAGCATGTATGGTATATGGCATATTATGCTACACTAACTGTAATAGGCTAAAATAAAAACACTTATATTGTGTTAAAGAGACAGTGCTATTTTAGCACTCGGAACACAAGAAACAAAATGCCCTATCTAAATGTGCATTCACCTAGATTTCTCGTCTCTCTTCTAGCATGTATGTGGCATTAGTGAACCTCTAACTCTTGTGCTAATCTGTTATTTGCACATCAGAGCACTTGGCAACTGACATCCAGCAGGCAGATGCTGGTGTTTTAATGTAAATAACTTTGTGCTTTTGGACCAATGGCGACGTAATCAATTAAATACGAAGCCATTGGACCATCTGGATTATGATTGTGTACTATGAATTTTAATTTACAATGTATTTTTATTTTAGATTTCTGTCTACCATCTGGATTTTTAAAAGTACTGCACTTTTTTTTTGCAAAATGTTTGCATTTTCCTGTTGTAAAGTATCTGAAGCACATCTCAAAAAAGTTTCCTGCGAGACATCAAGCCAAAGGTTTCCACGGTAGGTGTGAGGAAGAGTCAACATCATTAGAACGGCCCGTGATGGAGATCTGCCTGCAGGACTGAAGATTACAACTTCTAGAGCAGGAAAAAGAGCCGATCTTTCCTGCTGTAGGTGGAGGAGAGCAAAGCTCCAAAGGGCATCGCAAAACAGCATGGAAGAGGAGGAGAGTGGGAGGGAATGGAACGGCACCGTGCCATGGTTTGCCGAGCAAGACGACGGAGACCAAATGGATGGAGAAGACTGTGATGATAAAAAGAGAAACCTCAGCTTGGGCTGATGGACCTGATTTCCACTGCCAGCTCTCATCTTACTTTGTCGACTAAAACACTTCTTCTTGGAACTGCAACTCCTCTGTTTGCATTTGTACTCATAGATATTCATAAATGAAGCTTTTATATACATTTGAATAGACACTGAAACAATATCAATATATTGAAAATGTAAATACTTTTGCATATGTACAAATTCACAGACAAATAGCAATAAAAATAAAAATTAATTATTATTATTATTAATAATTATTTAAACTCTCTCTGTTTAAATCTAGATTAAAGACACATCTCTTTAGCCAATCATTCATATAAGGTATTCATATAATGCATCTCATAATCTTGTACTGCAGTTATATCTGATCAAACGCACATTATTATTCTTTAGCTTGGGTTGAACAAATAATTTTTGCTTGGATGGAACAACAGCTACGCTAATTATGTCTCTTTGTTTCTCTGTTTCTGCCTCTGATTAACATCCCGTGGTAACTAGGAATTACACAAGCTTCAGTCTGGATCCAGCCCTTAAATGATCTGAGATGACCAAAGACCTGAGAAGAGATGATGCCAACCCCTCGGAGGACCTCAGAGGATGCCAACCTCTGATCCCCCAACAACATGCAGAATTAACAAACTTTGCCATAAGTTAATATATTAAGTTTCTACAATGTATAAATATATTGTAGAAACTTAATTTCCTGTATAGTGCTTTGTAACGATTGTATCGTAAAAAGCGTTATATAAATAAACTTGAATTGAATTGAACTTGAATTATTATTATTATTATTATTATTATACATGTAATAAAAGTAAAAAAAAATAAAAAGTAAAAATAGTTTTGGCAATCCTCTGATGGCTGAACAAAATGTAATGAATAATAATAATAATAATCTTTGTCAATCCAACAACTGGACAAAATGTAATGACAAATTTATTCATTATTGAAGTTAATAAAAGTAATGATTCCTGGCAGTCATTAGAAATCACCCAGAAACTATTATATTGATAAATAAGTCAATAACCATATTTAATTAATCTCATGAATTACAAATACAATAAAACCAAAATATGAATTCAATATTCTGTAAACCTCAGAGGATTTGTAAATATTTTTGTGTCTCTGAAGTTGCACAATACATAAATAAGGCCATGAACACAGTAGAAGCTGCACTGCTATTGTTTGGAGTGTTTCTGGAGATGTGCAGGTGTGCGTCTGCAGTCGCGTGTAAGAAGGAATCGAGCTCAGCACACTTTCTGACCCCGCGTTTCTCGGGGCCGGCAGGGGTCACGAGGGTGTCGGTGGGCCGCCGTCCCCTTGGCCCTTTTAATGATGAGCGATGTCCTCCAATTAGAGACATTGGCAGCCCCTAAAGCGGCCAATCATTAATCACACGCCTGCCGCGCTTCTACCGCACAAATTCTCTACTGTTCCTCCTCTCTCTCATTGTACCTCCATTCCTCCTCTACTCATCCGACCTGATATAACCGCGTCCTTCTGCATGCTGTAAAATCAATCAGCTGCAGTGACCTTTCACTTATACAATCCAAAGATTGTTACTGAGTATATGATACATAAAAATACGGTGACGTGTATATTTGTGTCGCAGAGCAGAATTTACTCAAAGGTTGCTCTTTCATAACTCAGAACACTTAAGAATCAACTTTGTCTCATAGTTCTCCTAAAATCATTGATGTTTCTTTTACAGTTCATTGATGAGCTTTAAACTGACACAATGACTGATGTAAGGAAACTAAACAAGCCTTTTGTTAAATATGAAATAAAAACACTTATAACTTATACACTTATATAACACTTATAATATATATATATATATATATACTGTATATATATATATATATATATATATTAATAATAATAAATTATAACAATAAACAAACAAACAAACAAACAAGAGATTAAGTCAAAATACTTCCTTAGTAGATTAGAATACCATAATATATTATATAATACTAACTGAGACTTGTCATGGCACTTGTATACTGTTGCTCTCTCGATGGTCTGATTGCTTCTATTGTTCTCCTCATTTGTACGTCGCTTTGGATAAAAGCATCTGCTAAATGATTAAATGTAAATGTAAATGTTATACTTGTATAACTAGTATTACTTCTTTTATATAATAGTTTTTGATTACTTTTCATATAATAATAATAATACATACAATTAAATTACATAATACATTATAAATAAAAACAAACAAATAAATACAATATTATTAAAATATTATATAAAATATAAATCAATACTGAACACACATAACTTTTGAAATAATAATAGATTAAGCCAAAATATACCGTATGTTACATGATATTTGTGGCCTAACTCTAATTTCTTCTTAAAGATCAGAGGAAAAACACTAATAAGATTTAGGCAAAATCTCTACAGTTATTAAATAAAAAACAGACAAGAAACTACTCCAGATAACAGCACACAAAACGAAGAGTTTTCATTTGAAAGAGCACAAAACAAATAAAAATATCTGTCACTTACAACATCCGAGTCGGCTTTGGAGTCGTAGTACTGGATGTCATTTTCCTAAAATAAAACAAAACACAAATATTAGTGATGTAAACATTTATGTAAAAATTATTGCCTTGAGGACCATTAATAACTTTCCAGCTCATGTCATTTTGATTTACCTGCCATCTGCATTATAGTTTTCATGTGAGACCAAAAAAAAAATCCTTATTAGCTTATTAGTTTCCCAAGAAAATAAAGCAATAATGAAATTACAGGCCTGTCCTGAGGGCGCTGTCGTGAGACGGTAATTGTCATTTGTTTTGATGCTGTCTGTTGTGCTTTTGTATTCACTGTCGCATGCGCATTTCTTTTTTGTTTGTTGAATTAGGGATCTGCTGCTGAATTAGACATCTGCTCACAAAGCAGAAAGACCGAGCCGCCTTTTAAAATAATAACTCACTGACACATGACACGACACGAAACTTCACCTGCCATTAGTTTTGACCAGATGACCATTAGAATCTTCTGATTCAATGTTTATATACTCATCATTATTTCATCAAAACTTACAGGATCACTCACTCACCCTAACATCACTCCATTATCTTAACTTAATAATTTATATAGATGTTTAGCTGACAAGTGTGAAACCAGCCTATTCTAACAATTCATTCATTAATCAAAGTGAATGCTAGATTTGTCAATATACATATCATAAATACTGAGACACTGCATTGGCATTTAGCATTAAAGATGAAAAAACTAATATTTTTTAAGAAAATAGAAACAGGAGTTAATAATAATAATATAAAAATAAAATAGATACTATTAAAAAATAAATACAACAGTTAATATAAAATTAATACTGTTAATCAATATTAAACATACATAACTTTTGAAATAATATAAAGATAATATATTAGGAGAGGGAAAAAATGTGTACTATGAAAATGGAAGCAGGACTAATGATACAAATACATACATACATATATAAATACATAAAGACAAAATTATGTCTATTTATTTTATTTTTTTCTCTACATGTCCTTATCTGTATATTTGTAATAGTTGCATTTTGTGTATGTAGGCATGTATGTATGTGTGTATATGTGTGTGTATATATGTATACACACACATATACATATATATATATATATATATATATATATTTGATTTGTACTTATCTGTATTTTTGCGTTCTACTGTTAGTGTTTAGTGTTATCTGTATGCACCAGGGAGTAAGAGAGTAACGCAATTTCAATTCTCTGTATGTATGTACGGTACATGTGGCAGAATTGACAATAAAGCAGACTTTGACTTTTGACTTGACTTTTGATTATTACAAATATAATGTTACATACTAATTAATATTGAACATACATCATTTTTATTAAATTGACGCAAACATAAATTATTGCACCTCAGTAGCAGAGTTGCATAATTTTTATAATTTATTTATTTTAATAGAACAGAAAAGAAAGTTTTTACACCACTTCAATGGATATATGCGTCACGTTTTTGGTCTTGTTTTGCCCTTAGTTCTTCCTGTGTTTCCTTATTTGGTCACCTTCCTGTCCTTGTTTAGTTTCATTGATTAATCCCCGGCACCTGTGTTTTGTAATTATCCTGTGTTTATTAGTTCCTGCCTGTTCAGTTTTCCTTGGTCTGGTCTACTCGTTACGTTCCCTGTGTTTCTTTGGTTTATGTTCAAGCTTTCATGTTTCTCCTTGCAACACCACCGTGACAGAAGACCAGACCCCAAAACAGTAAGCGGCGCCCCTTCACCTCGTTTTTGTTTTTCCGTTTATGAAAGTTTTTTGTTTCCTGGTTGTTCCCCCGTGGCATGGAAGGCGCCGCTCCGACGTCAAGCCCACCAGCCACCGCAATGTCTAGCCCGCCGGCCGCACCTCGCTCAAGCCCAGGCGGCTGCGGCTTCCTCAAGCCCGCCAGCTGCTCCGAAGTCAAGCCCGCCGGACACTCCAAAGTCCAGTTCGCAGGCCGCCGCTCGCTCAAGCCCGCCGGCCGTTCATCACTCAAGCCCGTCAGCCGCGGCTCACTCAAGCCCGCCGGCCGCTGCTTATTGAAGTCTGCTGGCCGTTCATGAGTCACGTCATGTCCCAGCTGTTCGTCCAGAGTCACGTCTCAGCTGTTCGTCCAGAGTCAGGTCATGTCTCAGCTGTTCGTCCAGAGTCACGTCACGTCTCAGCTGTTCGTCCAGAGTCACGTCATGTCTCAGCTGTTTGTCCAGTGTCGGCTCCAGCCCCAGAGTTCACTCCAGTGTCGGCTCCAGCCCCGGAGTTCACTCCAGTGTCGGCTCCAGCCCCAGAGTTCGCTCCAGTGTCGGCTCCAGCCCCAGAGTTCACTCCAGTGTCGGCTCCAGCCCCAGAGTTCGCTTCACTATCAGCTCTAGCCCCTGACCAGAGTCCAGTGCAGGCTCCAGCCCCTGACCAGAGTCCAGTGCAGGCTCCAGCCCCTGACCAGAGTCATGTTAGAGCTGCAGATCCCCAGTTTAGCCCACGGAGGGCTCCTGTTCTCGAGTTTAGCCCACGGAGGGCTCCTGATCCCAGTTAAGCCTAGAGAGAGCTCCAGTCCCCGAATCCAGCCCAGGGAGGGCTCCTGCTCCTATGCCTGGCCCATGGAGGGCCCCTAGTGCCAGGATTTTCACCAAGTACTTCTTGGGGGGGGTAGTAGGGCTCCGGTCGTAGAGACCAGGGCGGGGGCTGGGGCCGCAGCCTCGGAGGCGGATCCACCATGGCCCCCTGGGTTCCCTGATCTGCCATGGCTCCCCGAACTGTCTGCTCTTCCATGGCTCCCCGAACTGTCTGCTCCACCATGGCTCCCCGAGCTCCCAGCTCCGCCATGGCTCCCCGAGTTCCCTGCTCCGCCATGGCCTCCCAAGTCCCCTGATCCGCCCTGGAGGCCTCCCCTGTGTCCCTGTCCTGCACCAGCCTCCAGGTCTTATTAATTGCTTATTGCTCTTATTAATTATGAAGCAAGCAGTATGCAACATTTCTGTGTGGAATAATAAAAACAATAAACAAAATACTTTGCATATACACTGGCTGTCAAAAGTTTGGAATAATTACGATTTTAAATGTTTTTAATGTGTTTAATGTCTCTTCTGCTCACCAAGGCTGCATTTATTTGATCAAAAAATACAGCAGAAACAGTAATATTGTGAAATATTATTGCAATTTCAAATAACTGTTTTCTATGTGAACATATACATTCAAAAGTTTGGGGTAAGTCTTTTTTCTACTTAATTACTTTTATTCAGCTAGGAAGTATTAAAAATATCAAAAGTGACAGTAAAGACATTTATAATGTTATTTTAAAAAAATCACTATTTCAAATAAATGCTGTTCTTTTAACTTAATATCCATCAAAGAATCCTGAAAAATGTGTCATAATTTCCACAAAATATTAATAATAAATGTTTTTTTTTTTTTACATTGATAATAACTATTATTAGTAACTAACTGCCAATAATAATTAAGCAGCAAATCAGCATATTAGAATGATTTCTGAAGGATCATGTGACACTGAAGACTGGAGTATTGATGCTGAAAATTTAGATTTGCATCACAGGAATAAATTACAATTTAAAATATACTATAATAGAAAACAGTTATGTTAAATTGCAATAATATTTCTCAACATTACTGATTTTACTGTATTTTTTGATCAAATAAATGCAAAAATTCCAGTTCTCCCAAACGTTTGACCAGTAGTCTAGCATTTATATTTAATAATAACTAAACTTGACTTTCTATTTCCAAAGTGACAAATGAGTCCAAAATATATCAGTAGTAATTTTGATCATCTCCTTAACTCATTTTGATTGAATTGACGAAAGTTTAAATTAAAAATGCTAGTAACTTTAGTTATTGTCAAGATAACTGGATGCCACTTGCAGACTTACACATGATGCAACATAAAGAGACAGAGTAGCATACTACGGTTTGATACATTTAGAAACATACTGCATCATGCATACAGAGTATACTGTATAAATGCATGGTGTATATATGCAAAATAGTAAACATGTCTAACGTTTCAAACAGCAGTATGTTGTTGTTTATACATATGCATGAACAGTTCAGTAACTGCAGTCATTTTACATCAATGCATTTTTTTTAATTGGCTTAATATCGTTTGTTAGTGCAGTTAATGTGATAAGAAAAAGAAGGGTAACACTTTATTTCGATAGTCCACTTTAGACATTCTATACAGTAAGTAACTTTGCAACTACATGTCAACTAGCAGTCATTAGAGCATTAGTAGACTGTGCTTAATAACTTCTAACACTTTATTTTTATGGGTCCACAACATACAACATACTGACTATGAGCAACTTTAAAAGTATATGTCAACTTATTCTACTAACCCTAAACCTACCCTAACAGTCTACTCTGAAAGTTAGTAGACATGTAGTTGCAAATTAATGAGAATTAATTGACATGTAGTTACAAAGTTACTTACAGTTATTAGAATGTCTAAAGTGGACTATCAAAATAAAGTGTACCCAAAAGAAGTAAAAAATTGGAGCTGATTTGAATTTGATCTGAACATGTAGTTGTTCATGTAGGTTATCAAAGTATTCTATGAATAAAATAATTAAAAGAAGCATGCATACTACGGAAACAGAATGAGTAATATGCTAGTATGTGATTCCAAAATAGCCTGTTTCTCTCTGGTTCTCTGTCCATGCCAGTTCTATTCCCGTCTCTCTCTACAGTGCCAATCCAAACAAACCAGACGCCAACACCACAGTGACAACAACAGCGCCTGAGCTGGTCACAAGGCAGCGGTCAAAAACGCTGACAAATCTACACAACCCTGCAACACACACACAAACACACAGCACCGGCTCACAGCAGCGTCTCCCGGGACTCTGTCAGGAGATCAACAGATAGTGACAGAAATAGAGCAAGAGAAAGTTCCATTCCTTCAAATCAGAAAGCCAGTCAGTCGTGAGCGATGACCTCCCGCCCTCTCCTCTCCAATCCTCTCTTCCAGCCCCTCTGGGTCTCTCAGGACGGGACGCGCCACATCTAAAGATCCTTTCCACAAAACGCCCAAATGCACAACACTTCTGCCGCCAATGTCATTCGAGAAAAAAACAGGTGACTTTTACATTTCCAAATTCAAATATATACATTTATTTTAGACAAAGAACATCTTTAATGACATTGTTTCATCTTAAAGGGATTTTAAGGACTTAATGGATGCCTTCAATTCAAGGTCATGACACTTCAAGATGTTTATTAAAAAAATAATTTAATTCTGATATTTCTGCAAATGTCCATTTTTCTTTTATCAACTGTTCACTATACAAAAAACATGGTAATAGGGTTGAAAGTTTGAGATCATCTGACAAATCTAACAAAAAATAAACCCACTCCTTGATGAGGTAATGTAATGCAATGATGAAAAAATAGAGCAGGGGAGGAGAGGAGAGGAGAGGAGAGGAGGGGAGGAGAGGAGAGGAGAGGAGAGGAGAGGAGAGGAGAGGAGAGGAGAGGAGAGGAGAGGAGAGGAGAGGAGAGGAGAGGAGAGAGGAGGAGAGGAGAGAGGAGAGAGAGGAGAGGAGAGGAGAGGAGAGGAGAGGAGAGAGAGGAGAGAGAGAGGAGGAGAGGAGAGGAGAGGAGAGGAGAGGAGAGGAGAGGAGAGAGAGGAGAGGAGAGAGAGAGAGGAGAGGAGAGGAGAGGAGAGGAGAGGAGGAGAGGAGAGGAGAGGAGAGGAGAGAGGGAGAGGAGAGGAGAGGGGAGGAGAGGAGAGGAGAGGAGAGGAGAGGAGGGGAGGGGAGGAGGAGGAGGAGGAGAGGAGAGGAGAGGAGAGGAGAGGAGAGGAGAGGAGAGGAGAGGAGAGGAGAGGAGAGGAGAGGAGAGGAGAGGAGGAGGAGAGGAGAGGAGAGGAGAGGAGAGGAGAGGAGAGGAGAGGAGAGAGGAGGAGAGGAGAGGAGAGGAGAGGAGAGGAGAGGAGAGGAGAGAGAGAGGAGAGGAGAGGAGGGAGGAGAGGAGAGGAGAGGAGAGGAGAGGAGAGGAGAGGAGAGGAGAGGAGGCAGTAGACTATTAATAGAAGTTCTCTGCAGAGACAATCCCTCTGGCAGAGTGTGGGTGTCTCTATTGAGCCAGTGGGCTGCAGTGTGTCTGTTTATGTATGTGTGTGTGTGAGAGAGAACTGTAAACATGTGAACTGTGATCTTACAGTCGTACAGCAGATCAGCACAAGCAGTCTGTCCTCACACACCTGTGCTCAACACACTATCACACCTGTCACTAACAATGGACTACAGACACTTGGCATAATGTTAAAGGCTCTCATACTATTAGCAAAAACAGGTATGAGAGTATTACCATGTTCTTTGCACACTGCTATACTGTACCATAGTATGTGAGTATGTTAATCCATCATAGGTATACCACTGTATTTAATTCAGGGTTTTTAACATTATCTAAAACTAAAAATAAACAAATTAATTACTTGAAATAAAATAAACATTAACTGAAATTAAATAAGATTTAAAAAATGTAAATGTATTTTCATTCAGCTAGTTGCCAAAGCAAAATTTCTCATTTCGTTTAGAAAGTTGAAATACTAAAAACTATATAGACATATTATAGTACAGTAAGTGTTCCTGGGATACTCGAGTCCATCGTGTCCCTCGGGCTGCAGGGCCCATCTGTTCTGACCAGTCTGTTTCTCATCTGCACCCTGTTTCCACTCCCTCCATCCCTTCACAATAAACACACAATCATACAGAGGCCTATTTATAGTTTTCTGGCATATAACAAGAAATATAAAATCTAATTTTCATTTAGCAGAGTATTAAATGAAAGACTACAAGGATGGATGATGTTAGTTTAGAAAACCCCACAAATCAATTCCAATGTGCTACAGCCAACAGAAATGCAAATGGATTGAATAAGCCTCCTTTTTATTAATTTACATTGATTGTATAAAATAAAATTGTGACAAAATGCTCAAGAATTGTGTTGCATTTTCTCGTTTTAATTAACTAGACCGAACAAGCAGCAAACCCATTTCTCAGTGTGTGCATTTGTCCTGCCAAAGCGCTTGCAGCTTGGCTGCGTGCAAGTCAAATGTAGTAAAATGACAACAGTCAATAAAACAATAAAAAAAGAAATATCAACAGTTTCCATTCAGCGCTCCTCGGTCTGTGATTACAGGCGTGCTGCTGGCGGTCAGCTTCTGTTGCTATAGAAACAAGCATCTTTGTTCCACATCCATAATAATGCTGATTTGTCCTTTCATTTCACCGTGTTTCACCTTCTTGTCATTTCTTTTGCTCTCCGATTCGACAGGTGGGTCATACAGATGTAAAAATTCTGTCATCATTTAGTCACACCTCATGTTGTTCCTGTCAGAAACCCAGCTTTTATTTTTTGTTAAAGGAGTCTAAAGGTCCAATGTTTGGAAATGCCACCTTAGTGTAAAAGCAGAGCAGCCTGGACTTTCTGTTTTGTAACTAGTTAAGCTGCTTGTTTTATGCTTGAGCGGTATAGCTGTAATGGATGACCAGTGATTTTTTTTCTACCAGCATGGGGAGATGTACTGTATTAATCAGCAGACACTTGTTATAGAATACTACTCAGATGAATTCTGCATTATGAAGTCAAACTGACTTAATACATTCACTAAAATTGGCAGTATACAACTAGAGCACATGGAAGACTGTATCCAATGATGCAATGCACTTGTTTTAATGTTCTTATCTTGAGTCATTATTTAATAAGATTTGAAAGCGACATTTTACTTTTCTTTTTTTTTTTTTACAAAAAAAAGTAAATAGATTGAAATAACATGTAAAATATCTTGTTTAATATTTAAAAAAGTATGCTATATAACATAATTATTTCCTCCGACTTTGAAGAGTTAAGACATTTTAAAAGTAAAAAGAAATTATGTAACTATATAGTCATATTTTGCTGAATTTAAAAAATATGCTATTTGTAGAAATTATTAAATGAATTTGATCAGACTGCAGAGTAAAGACATTTTATACAAAAATAAATGTAAAACAAAAGAAAAATTAAAAAAGGAAAGAGATTTAAAATGCAAAATATCTCACTGAATTATAAAGCATGCTATTTCCAGAAATGTCTAATACAATTATTTGATCAGACTGCTGAGCTACGACATTTCACACTTTTTTTTTACAAAAACATAAAAGAAATTGTAAATAGATTTAAAATAAGATGTAAAACATCCTGCTGAATATAAAAAAAATAATCCATGCTATTCTCTGAAATTATTCATATAATTATTTGATCAAAGTCTGATCAAACTTTGAAGAGTTGACATTGTACATTACAAAAAAAAAAAAAACTTGAGATGTAAAAAACATTTAAAATAACGTAAAATATCCTGCTGAATTAAAAAAAAGTCTAATATAATTATTTGATCATTCTACAGTGTTAAGACATGTAAAAAGATGAAATAGAAATATGTAGATACATGCAAAATATCTCTCAGAATTAAAAAAATGAAACATTTGATTTTACATAAAGCATGCTGACATTCTACTTTTAAAAACCTAGTAGACAGTATGCAGTATATACTGCACACTATGCAGAAAACAGTATGCTTGTTCTCCATTGCAAACATTGCCATAATGATCTGACACCTGCAACAAACCACAAATTACAAGCTGCTATTTATCAATTAATACCTACTCAGTATCAATTAATGCACACGGACACAAACGAACACATCTTTCATCTTTCAAAGGCTCTTTTGAATACGGCTCAACTCATTTCATCATCTCCATCCACATACATTCACAGCAGCCTTTCATGACGGCCTCAGACACTTTGACATTTAAATTACAAACGATCTCTGTGTTATCCATGGAGACAGCTTAGAACAGAGCTCGTATCTCCTCCAGACACACACTAATTAGTTTATAATTACAGCACACACACACACACACACACACACACACAGACGCCGAACCCCCCGATCTGATCTTTAAAACACACACTGCACAGTACGCATCCCATTTATTTGAGGAATCTGATGGATTTCCGAGTGAAACGGGATATTCACCTAGAGTATGAGCGGGAAATGGGCGGGATTTGATATTGTCCATCAAACATTGATTAGATTTCAATCTGGGAGCAAAAGATTCAGAAGCGGAGCAAGAAATATTATCAAATTATTATTGCTTCTGGGTGGTGTCTGGTGTGAAATGCAACACTGCTGAAAACTGAAAAGTGTCTACCTGGGTTGTTATTGGTAACAAAGTAATAAACTGTTAAACAAAGCTGAAAATAGTAAAAAAAAAAAGTTCATTCAAATTATTATTGTGATAGTTGTCTGGTTAAAAATAAGAGGCATTTGTGATGTCATCTGAAAAGTAAAGTCATTTCAGAGGCGGAGCAAGTTACAATTCACGAAAAATAACAAATAATATAAATAATAAGAATATACAATGACTATAAATACCAGGAATGTTGGACAGAAGTAAAAAGGGTAAATTATTATTTCAAACTGAGATCAAAAGTTTCAGAGGTGATATACAAATAAACTGCAATTTTCATAATAACAACTACAGCAATAATAATAATAATTACAATAAGTTTCAGCACTTTGCACAAATAATATAAAATGTACATTAAATATTAATAGTTTAAAATAAATATGATTATACATATTTAAAATGTATATTTATAGAATAATAATTATTCTATATATATATATAAATCAAATTA
Source organism: Schizothorax lantsangensis (assembly GCA_027422415.1). NCBI lineage: Eukaryota > Metazoa > Chordata > Actinopteri > Cypriniformes > Cyprinidae > Schizothorax > Schizothorax lantsangensis. Next base: position 4,250,453 of record CM049853.1, on the reverse strand, counting down.
CATTTACAAATGTGATTTTCTATACATAGAAAACATATTAAACAGAAGTAAAGTGTCTCTTGATGTTTGAATAACTTTTGTGAAAATAAAATGTCAAAATATGGGTGAAATAATGTTCCATCATCATTCAGCATAATTGATAAATTTATGTAGAAAAACATTTGTTCTTGTATATAAAAGAAAGAGTAAAAGAAAAAGTGAAATATAAAAGAAAAGCAAATTTTATTTTAAATGATTAAAAACTGACAAATGAGTAAAACCTATAGTGGATTGAGGAATAGTAGCAAAGATTGGAAAATCCTTTGGTTTCATGTTCGGTTTGTGAATGTGTTTCTATATGACAATAAGAGAGATTTGTGACTTCTTTATCATTAATGTGCATTAATGAATTGTTTACAATAAAACCAGGAATATATGAAGAAAGTAAACAGGGTGGATTCTGATTTGACTCCGGGAAGAGACTGATCTTGGTGATTGTGTAAAGTTTAAAGCGGCTGACGGAGCGGAGAAGAATTACTGCGCCACATTCCTGTCAGAAAAACTTCAATAGTGCAGATCCACTCGTGTTTAAAGTTTAATGTGCAGTTGTTTTCTGTTTCCTGAATATATCAATACGTTGCATGCTTTATTCTGTCTGACAGACGAGTCGTCTATAGATTGTAGTGGTGGGCGTTTGAAAGAAAGACAAAGTGTCAGGAAGACAGAGAAACGGTGAGACAGCAGATGATCCTTGTTGGTTTTGCACTCAGAGAGCCTGACTTTACATCAAAACCCATTACACACAGCACAGCTAAGATGGAGAGAGATGTGACTGTATTGAATCCAGTGAGAAAGAGGTCTGATTTAACTCTTCAAGGCTCATCTCAGCGCTTCACTGATCGTCTCATGCATATCGCAAACCAAACCTGAAAGCTATGGCTGAAATCACTAGTAAATATTTTTATTTCATTTTATTTCAGTCAGTGTTGGTTTTATTACAAGTAATTATTTATTTGTTTGTTTGTTTGTAACAGTAATTTATAACTGTAATATCCCTGGCACTAGTCTTGCTTCTGAAAATCACTAGATTTGGTAAAGTTTACCAGGTTAGCACCTCAACAACACTGAAGAGTTTCAACTGAGGCATTAAGCAGCAAGTAAACCAGTTATCAATATTCTGCTTGGTTTTCCAGGTTATGTCAGAATAATTATGTGAAATAATCAGTATTTATTACACATACTGTCCAGGAAGCCTGTTTAGAAATCATTTTTAATGGATTCGTTTTGCAATTCCATTTCTTCACATTAAGTGACAAATAAATTAAAACGTTACAGACAATAAGACAAGCATTCACAGTCCATTTAAACATCTATAATTTGAGGAATTTCTAAATAATTGAGTGGGAAATAAAGCAGTTGACTGGAACATGAAAAGTTATTATTGGTTAATATTATTTTCCCTTACCAATACATCAGCAGGAAGTAAAGAGGCTGGGAATAATAATTTGATAAAGGAGTAGTAAAACAAGCTTTTTTTCTTTAAAGTAACATACACCTATGAATTGTGCACAATACAACTAGACTCCAGAAAACTACATTTGATAAGAAAATAAATATGATCAATTTGAGTTTGACATCAAATGCAGATGTGTGTGAGGGGCCTGAGGGTCCGGCTCCCTATTAGCATACGGCCCCAATCCCAGGGCTTTTAAACAATTACTGAGTGTTCGAGCAGTGCGCAGATGTTCATTTTATTGGCAATAAACAAATAACATGTAGATTACATGTAGATAAAACAGCTCAAATAAGCAGCGCAAATTTGGATGCAGTCAATGGAAATTGCCATGCGTGACACATCAGTGTGCTGGTGAAGATCAGTGCAATGGTGCAATTCAAATAAATCTATTATTAATTCATTTAAATAAATGTATAATAATATTACTATTATAATTATACAAATCAAATTAAATACACTTTTTATGTAGAGAAGGTGGTATATTAATTATTATAAATAATTTATTCAAATAAATGTATAATTAGTGTTATTATAGAAGTTAAATATATTACCTTATACACTATCTACACAAAAGTTAGGTAGGGAGTGTGGTTATATTACTTTATTTATAATGTACTATAATTAATGTATTCAAATAAATGCATAGTGTTATTACAGATATTAAACAAAGTTATAGACTTTAAATTTTTACATTTTATGTAGGGAACTTGATTATATTACTTATTACTATATTTATCATTTTAATTATGATTTAATCTCTATATTACATAGTCGCGCTCTCTGTATCGCGCACTGCAGAGTTCAGCCCCGATGCACACACACAAACACACACACACACACACACACACACACACACACACACACACACACACACACAGTGAGCACATTCCCACTCCCACTAGTATTTGTAAATATTAGGCCGCAAAAAGACTATTTAAATATGAATCTGCGTGTCTCTGTGTTATGAATGTCGCAGACGCGCAGTTTTGTTTACTACTCGTACTGAAGCGTGTGTGACGCTTCCGCTGATATTAGTGTCTGCCGTCTCACTAATGAGGACATAACTACATTTACATTTACATTTATGCATTTAGCAGACGCTTTTATCCAAAGCGACTTACATTGCATTCAGGCTATACATTTTATTTTTTTTATCAGTAAGTGTGTTCCCTGGGAATTGAACCCACAACCTTTTGCGCTGCTAACACAATGCTCTACCACTGAGCCACAGGAACACTACATGAACTACAAGAACAACATCTCCAGAACTGCTCTGAGAGTCACTTTATGAGCATTTGACCATTTCATTAGAGTAAAACTATCCTCATCATATCATATACAGAAATGTAAAGGTATTCATGGCAACCCGTCAAAATAAAAGTTTGGTTTACCTTGAAGTCATTGCGGCATAAATAGCCAACATTACTATTGTTCAGCAGAATGTGGCTACTACTAAAATTATTAAAACCTTATTTTTAAGGGATAATCATACAATATTTCTTCAATGTTTTTAATTGAAATATTAAATCCCCTTTATTTTGAATGAATGTTTTATGCCTTAAAAATTGCAATACACAACACAGAATTTCTGGGGGGGGGGGGGGGGGGGGGGGGACATAGGGCTATTGTAAGAATAAATGAAACTTGTTTTTATGCTTTCAAATAATTAAACATGCAAAACACAGAATTTGGTAACAATAAAACATAAGGTTGGAAAAAATAAAACATTTCACAGGGCCCTAAACATGTAACTTTTAATACATTGATGTTAAATTGTTCAAGTTTCATGATTTTAATTAGCTAGACATGCTTTTTGATTAATACAATTTATTTTAACCATTAAAAAGGATTCCAGAAAAATTAAAACGGAAAAAAAACGGACCCCACCCCCAAAAGCCGAAAACCTAGGGAAAACAATGTAGTATACCATTAAATGCAATAATATATATATATATATATAACAACACACACACTATAAATATATATATATATATATATATAATTTCAACTTTTTATTTACAACTTTTTTACTAATTTACTTTTACATACACTTTTGTATGAAAGGCACTAGATTTTATTATTATGAAAATTTTAGGTGTGCCGTAAAATGGCATTACAATGAGTGTCAAATGCTGTATCGCTGTGTCATTCTTCATTTAAAACCATATTATTTAAAATCCCTATCCTTTTATGGATCTCTCCACCATTCTCCTTCATAACCTGTTTTTCTTACACCTTATTTCCTTCTAATTTCTCTCCTTTTGTGGCTTTTCTATTGCCCGTCAGATCGTTGGAGCTGCAGGCAGCACAATCGCTCTGTGAATATTCCAATCCTCCGATAAGGCGAGGGAATGCTGTCCTGTTGAATTGTGGGTAATATGGTTGTCTATTGTTCTGTGAAAGGGCTCCATTGAGGAGTCTGTGTCTAGCAGCAGATAAAATCGTAACTCGTCGTGGACACACTGCCTGATAACAGCACGATTCACAGCAACACACACATACTGCAACAAGCTTAAACTGATCTGGATAAGAGTGTTTTAACGAACAAAGACCAATATCACAAGTCAAAAGAGCCCACCCACAAGCATCTATGATATTCTGCTCTCTAGATACAGATCAAGTCCCTCCTTCAGTGGGATTTTTCACTAGTTCAATGTCTTCCAGGCAGAAATCACAGGTATGTTTGCATATAACACATTTGGAGAAATAATTAGTGTAAATAGAACGATAATTAGGGTTATGGGTTTGTTCAAATCACTAACTCTAAATATGGTTCACAGCATTAATACGCATTAATCATAACAACTTGGTTCAATTTTTCCAGAAATTCCATCCAAAAATATTTTATTTACTAAATAATCGTACTAATAGCAGAGAACAATTTTCTTATTAATAACAAATGTGCCAAAACAGTTACCAGTCAAATAACTTTGAATGTGGAAAACAAAACAGATACAAAATAAATTAATTTTAAATTAAATATCTTAAATGCTGACCAGTTTCAAAAATATATCTAATAAAGCCAATCTCAGTCATTAAGTTAATGATATCAGAATCAATTATAAAAAAGCCTTTAAAAACACAATGAATAATAACAACTATTATTATTATCATTTTATTTTTTGTTTTTAATTTCTTAATTATTAATTATAAAACAGAAATGTTGTCAAATGTAACATTTCAACAAACAATAAAAAGAAATAAAGTAGTTTGAGGGAAGCAGTAAATAAGTAAAAAAAGAAAGGTTAAAGCTATAATTATCTATCCTTTAAAGCTGAGGTAAGTGATTTCTGGTAGCCAATGTTGAACGATTAGTTCTGTGAAACAAAGCAAAACCAATGTCCGTCATGTGCATTGAGCGCTCTCTCCTCTGCATCATGAGTAGACACGCCTGCTGATTGGCTACAAGTTTTTTTGGTACTCGGCCCGACTCTCGTTTCTGAAAAAATGCATACCCCACATTTAACAAAGATCCAATAATTGGACTATGTAATAATGAATTCAATTAAGAGATTTTTTGATGCCATCTTCAACAATCATCACTAATAAACAGATCACAACAGCATTAAGAGCACTGATGCATTTCACACTAAATGCATCTTTCCTCACTATTTTAGCACATCTTGTCCTACATTTGTTCGTTTTTCCCCTCTTTCTATCCTTATTTAAAAATGTTTTTAAATGAGCGCTTTTCCAGGAGAGAGCCAAAGAGCCCTGGCCCTCTTCAGAGCCGTCCTGAGAGTGGCCAATCAACAATCAGTCGCTGCCGTCATAACCCTGTTATTTGCGACCCCGTAATCATTTCCATCAAAACGCAGCGATGTCCATAAAATCTGCAGACAACATCCAAATCACAGGCAACCTTTTAGAGAGGATACACATCGAGTCAAGGACACTGAGAGAGAGAGAAATATATGGATGCATGTCAGTCCAGATGTGCTATAGGCTCATTTAATACACATACACATCGACCAGACCAACACATAACCACATCATCCACACACACACACACACACACACACACACACACACACACACACACTGTAATCACCATGCAAATGGCTGTTAATATTTCCCAGGGATCTCATTTACAATTGAAAAGTGTGAATGTGCTCAAAACGTCCAGCAATATTGAAGGGGCGAAACTGTTATCTGTCATACAAGCACAAACATATTTATACATAAGACAGCCGCTCAAATGGCTGTCAAAACAGGTTTTCCCTTGAATGCTGTCTGTTTGTACACTCTCTACCAGCAAGAGCCAAAGAAAACCAAACAAATTGCAAATTATAAAAAAAAAAAAAACACCATGAAGATGACAAAAAGGAATGGCACATAAAGCAGGTTATTTCGTTTTGTATATATTTTAGTTGTGTTGTAAATAAAATTGTACTCATAAATATAAAAATGAAAAAGGTTTTACATTTTTATATAAAAATAATTAAATATTTAAAATTGTTATTTTATTTTGGATTTTAACATATCTCACATAATCACACAGAGGAGATAATAAGTTATTAATTTAAGAAATAATAAAATTATATAGAAATTATGCCAAATTTATCATTTCATCAAAAATAATCAAATAAAAAAAGAAACAATAAATATATAAAAATAAATATATTAAAAAAAGAGAGAAAAGAATTAAAGTTTAAAACTATTATAATCTATCATTTAAAAACAGTCCAATTATTGGCTATGTAAAAATTAATCCAATAAATGTAAGGAAAAGTTATTTTGGAGAATCATCCACATACGGTTAATCTGCCCTCATAATAGTGATGCTACCAAAACACTAATAATACACAAATAATTTATTTAATTATATTAGTTGCTTAGGATGTTATGAATGACTGACAGGCTGTTGCTATGCAGCTGCTATGGTGTTTTGGGCTGTTGCTAACAGATTTTCTCTCCACTCTTTCAAAAGTATACTGTTGCAATATTATGATGATATCAGATGGCAGTACGATGGTACTTTGATATTCCTAAGAACTGAAATTCATGTGTTACAGTATTTAGTAAAGAATACGATGATAAATGTTCAAAACATCATGGTTGCACCATACTTTTTTGTACAGTAAGTATTTATTTTTAATATAGATCAATTATTTATCAGCTGTAGCACAAACAGTTACGGTTACTGCTTTATATAAAAAAAAGTTTAAGCAATGGTAGTTTTGAATGATGCCTTCTTAGCAAACATTACTGTAAAAAAAAATTGGGGAATTAAAAAAATCTTGCAGCAAAAATCACTTTACAAGGATCTAAAACCACACAAAACATCCATAAAGATTCAGACACCTGAGACTATAAAATAAGCAAGACAGATAAATGATGTTTCATTATAAGTCATTTCAGGTTAGATTTTAGTGTGGCACAGAAGCAAGTGTGATTTTTGTGCTATTTGCCTCAGCGTGAACGACGCCGGATGATAAACAAAAGAAAAAAGCTCATGCTGCATGAAAAACAATGTTCTCTTGCAAAAGTAAGCAAGAAAAACCCTCAAGACTTCCTGCTTTTATGCTGAACTTTCAAACATGCATTAAATTGTTGCAGTACTTGAATCAACGCTGCATCGACGGACTAACTAGCTGTGAAATAAACTACTGATTGTTTTCCAAATGACTTTATGCTAAAAGAAGCAGAAGATTATGGTTGAACAACATGTGGCACTTTACTTTATCTGAACCTGTCCTGCGACTATCAAATTTATGACAAAATGACTCCGTAAACAGCACCATTTAATCCAGTGCAAGTGTTAAAAACCTCATCAACAAATTGTGAACGCATCCATGAGAGAAAATGTGCCATTTCTACCATTTTCAAAAGAGCTAGTTTTCTCTTTTCACCTCGCCGCCAGACTTGGACACACACAGACACAGAGACAGAGAGAAAGCCCTTCATGGGGGTTTAGCGTGTGATGAGATGGGCTGTTGTCTTTTGGAGCGTGGCGAGGTGGATTTGGGGAGCTATCGATTGGTATGGAGGGATCGATGGAGAGGCTTTAGAGACACCTCAACCCCTGAGCCCCGTCTCCTCATTCGGTCCGGCCGAACTCCTCGCGGCCAGGGAACTTTCATCCGATTTATAGAGACTGCGCAATCATTTACAATTATGTTCTTACTAAAGCGACTCGAAAAAGTGCACATGTGGTGTAAGTGGCAGTTACTAAAGCTGGTATCAAGGGATACAAATCAAGTAATAAGGCGAGACCTCAGGCGCCAAAACGAGAACTGCACGGCAATTACATACATGGGGCTAATAGCGTTTCTGAGAACATGCTTCAAAATAAACTATCTTAATGGTATTCGCAGCACATTAGATTCAGAGAACTCTCATCTCATCAAGAAATGCGTTATATCCATCTTTATAAGGTCTTTTAGAGATTAAAGTTAAAAAGCAACAACGCAGGGGCCCCAAAAAGTATTCGCTCACTTGAAGGAATAGTTTACCTAAAAATGAAAAATTGCTGAAAATTGACCATCCAAGATATAGATGAGTTTGTTCCTTCATGGAAACAGATTTGGAGAAATTTACATCCCTTGCTCACCAACGGATCCTCTGCATTGAATGGGTGCCGTCAGAATGAGAATCCAAACAGCTGATAAAAACATCAAAACAGTCCAAAAGTAATCCAGACCACTCAAGTCCATCAATTAACATCGTGTAAAGTGAAAAACTGCTTGTTTGTAAGAAACAAATCTATCATCATTAAGATGTTTTTTACTTCAAACTGTTGCTTCTGGCCAAAATACAAGTCCACAATCCACAATAATGCTTCCTCCAGTGAAAAAGTCATCTTGTCTGAATTAGGAGAGAAATATGCACAAATCAAGCAATATTTACAACAAAAAAACAGTTCTAAACAAATATGCTTGTGTATTAGGGAGCTTTTCTCTTAACAAGATGTTAACTGATGAATAGGAGTGGTGTGGATTACTTGTGATATTTTAATCAGCTGTTTGGGCTTTCATTATGATGGCACCCATTCACTTCAGAGGATCCACTGGTGAGCAAGTTATGGAATTGCACATTTCCACAAATCTGATGCCAGTTGCATAAACTTAGCCACCATGTTGAGATGTGTCTTAAGAACTAGTTTAACCAACTAGCAGTTGCCAAGGGGTAATCAGTCTTAAGCTGCATTCACACTAGCAGCGACTCCCGAAAGTCGCTCTTCATTTGCATAAAGTTGAAGGATTCTGAACTTTGTCACGTCGCTGGACTCGCCCCATCCATCGCCAATGGCCGCTGTCGCCAGAAATCGCCAGCCTTCCATTAAAATGAATGGGATTGCGCCGCTTTGTCGTTGCGTGTCGCTTGTAGTGTGAACGGGGCTTTACTTTTACAATACAAATAAGACCAATCTACCTTTTCAGAACTGAATTAAAAAAGTTATGACCAGTCTTGAAGAAAAAAACTTACTAGATGACTAACTATTTAAGACTAGTCTAAACAGTTTATGCAACCGAGCCCTGTTTTAATGAAGAAACAAACTCATCTACATGTTGGTAGACCTGAGGGTGAGTAAAATTTCAGGTAGTTTTTATGTTTGGGCAAACTATTCCTTCAAGTCACACTTAAAATGTCTAGATGTCATTGCATTACATAACAATATACTGTACTGAAGAAAGTTAGTAAAGCACAAACCTCGCATTTTTCAAGCAAAACATTGCACAATAAAGATGTCTGTTAGGTTTGAATTGATAAACCTGTTGTTGAAATCCAAGATAAAAAGTTGATTTTCCTGCAGAAAAATTTTATTCTTAAAGGTTTATTGGATCATGTTCATGAGTAATCTGATGAACTTCAAAGACATTGAGCAAAAAATATGAAGAAATGCGAAGTTTTTGAGCAGATTCTAATACTCTATTTTGTTATCTAATGCAATGACATTGAGATTTTTCATCATGATTTAAGAGAACAAATACCTCACATCCAATGCAGAAGGTTTTCTAAAGAACTAGAGAGTAGTTTTGGTTGAAATGACCTGTAGTTGTAAAAGTGCAGACAGTAGAAGTGAAGACGAGTGATCTAGTGGTAGGACTGAAAGTATGCAGTGCAGGTTTAGAAGCAGTTTCTCTCTTTCTTTCTCTTTGACCTTTCTGTTTCTCCTTGACTTTGATACAAGCTAACCGCATCTTCAGCATGCAGAAGTGTGATGGCTCCCGGAGAGAAGCGACAGAATATTCAGTGAAGACGTGGTTTGAGGAGTGCAGAGGAGGCTGAGAGCTAAAGCAGCCTGAGTGTTTCTACCTGGAGGAGACACTCCAGTAAATTACAGAGACGACTCCAATCAGGATGCTAAAATTACAAAAGCTGAAGGGTCACCAAGGCAACCACTGGAGGCAGAGCGTGCAGACGACATGCATGTTGATGCGCGCTGGACTGAAAGTATGGGACGAGATTAAGAATCATTTCATCATGAAAAAGGCTCTTATATATCTCAGGCTGTTCACAGCACAGCACACAATAGCATACTACTTACACCATTTAGCAGTATGCAGTATGTACATTGTGCCCAGTATGCAGATTTGCTTTGTGCATCGCAGATGACCTACTACATGCACAGTATGCTGTATCCCACAATGCAATGCATTCAAATGTGACAAAGTAATAGCTGCCATGGTTTTACCACTAATAACATTATCGTTTCACTTTATCTGGCAAAGTTTTTCAAATAAAATGCATGATTTAGAGTACAATAAACAAACAAAATAAATACATATAACATACATTATCACTTCATTTTATCAGCCAACATTTTTAAAATAATATAAAATAAAATAAGAAATAAAAATGCATACTACAATAACAATATGTAGTGTATAATAAACTAAATACATTTAAAGAAATAAATACATGCATTTCACATAACATACATGATCTCTTCATTTTGTCTGCCAACATTTTTAAAATACATTACATAAAATATAATAAATATAATCTGAATATATAATGAAATAACAATATTTAGAATAAATACATGTATTATTTAATACAATTAATAAAATACATTAAATTGATTTCTTAATTGAATAAATATAAAAACAATATTATTTTATAAATAAGTAAATATATAAATATAATATACATGACCTCTCTCTCTCTCTCTCTCTCTCTCTCTCTCTATATATATATATATATATATATATATAGTGTATAATTTTGTCATGTCTTGGCATTTTTTCCCAGTGTGTTCTGGTATCTGTACAGTACGTCCATCTCTCTGACCACTAATGGCACGGATTGGTACTACAGTTGGTGCCAGCTTTGCCCTGCAGCCAAGCAGCGCAGTTCTGCCACAATAAAAACAGTGTTTGAGATAATTGGCTCTTCAAAGTGGAACGAGAGCCGCTCTCGCTCCCCGGCCCCTCTAAGTGCCCGGGGTCCATTAGCCATTGAATACATTACCAGCCTTAAAGGGCCATCTTTAAGACCTTTAATCAAGCTAAAAGTAGAGATGTATTAGAACAACCTCCATTCTGGACCTCTTCCATTTTTACGTCCTTGAGCGCATAGAGTGTGTGGCTGTGAATTTGTTCTTGCTGTCATACTTCCTTTTCATTTTATTATGCTATTTATTAATTTTCTGTCAGCTTGATACTCTAACACAATGTTAAATCGTGTTTTTTAATCACCATTTTTTTTTTTAAAGCATTCAGTGAATTAGCTCTCCGAGTTGTCAAGGAATGCATCACATTTAAATTTTAAAGACAGTTTTCATGTTGTCTGTATTAACTTCAGCCAAAAATTATAATTTCGTCATCAATTGTTGTTCCAAACCTACATGACTTTCATTAAAACACATGAAGATTGTTGCAATTACAATTGGGGACAAAATGGACATGAAAGCACCATAATATAGTCCATACAAAAATCTTTTGAATCAATAAAACAGCTTTGTGTGAGGATCAGATTTAAACGAGAGACCCAGCCATGTAGGAACATGAATAAATCATATTTCTGAGTCTAATCTTTCCAATCAATCAATTGATCCAAACTGGTCTAAATTATTTGTTCATGAATCAGACTGATTCGATTCTCTAGTTCAGCTCAATGAGTGACCAAACAGTTTGACTTCCATATTATTTTTTCCGTAGTCAATGGCTACCATCACCTGTTTGGTAACCAACATTCTTCAAAATATCTTCCTCTGTGCTCAACAGAAGAAAGAAACTCATACAGGTTTGGAACTACTTGATGATAAGTAAGTGATGATAGAATTCCTTAAATGTTTAAGGCACTTTTTCACAGAGCCGTATTTCTAAGAAATCCATCTGCTGCCGGGTGTGAAATGCAGATGTTGAGGGCCGTAGGAGCCGTGAACACTTTGTAAGTCTTTATAGCTGCAGGTTGAGCTTCTGGAGGCATGAGGCATTTCCACAGGAGAGATAATGGAAACACAGCCTGTGTTACTGACCCTCCAGAGGAAAGAGAGTCGCCAAATGAACATGACAGAAGAGTGAGAAGTGTTTCCCTCAGGCGTCTAATGTTACTGACCATGTATGACTGTCGAATACATCGAGTTGTGTACATGATTCTGACTGAAATGGAATACTAGCATACTGTGCAGTACATACTACTATCTTTTTTTAAATGTGACAAAAAAGTCACATGCATTTGATGCTTGCGCATCTCGTCAGTAAAGCCGGTTCCTTGATTAGCAGTAAATCTCCATCACCTGTTTTCAAATGGAGCGGCATTTAATACACAGAGCCGTAGATCACTGACAAGCTACACAATATCGCGACAGAATCGAAGGCGATTCATCTGCTATTCTGAACGCGATATTGCGTAGCTTGTCAGTGATCTACGGCTCTGTGTATTAAATGCCGCTCCATTTGAAAACAGGTGATGGAGATTTACCGCTAATCAAGGAACCGGCTTTACTGACTAGATGCGCATGCATATCGCATGAGATATATCGCCCAGCCCTAGTAGTACAGTTACCTTATCACAGTGCTTTGTTTAGGAGTCTAAATCATCAAAAAACATAATAAATCCTAAATTTGTGTAAAAAAAAAAAAGCAATACTTCTTATGGAAACAGAAGGTCGCATTGCGTTGTGGGATATAGTGTTTCAACTCAAATCAGAACACCATAGCAACTGTATAGCAACACATTTGACCATAGCAACTGTACAGCAACACATTTTACAAGCCCCGCCCACAATTGTTGACGGACACTGCTGTATTAGCAGAGACTCTGCCCTGAGTGAGTCGCACACAATCCGCCATGTTTATCTCCATGCTACAGCATTTAAAAGCAGCATTCAAATAAGAAATGTATTTTTATTAAAGCTATATAAGTTATTCAGTCCAGAGCAGTGAGTGATTTTCTGTTTTTATTTTATTGTTTGGGTCATATTATCAGCATACACAGCAGTATAGGTACTGTATATTACGCTGCTGTCACTTGATACACAGATCTAATATAAACATGCGATTTCTTTCCCAGCTTTTTACCTTCACAGACATAACAGACTGTTTTTATTTGTGATTTTAACATAAACTTGTGTGCATTTGACAGTTTAAGTGCAATAAGAGATGAAAGAGAGCTTGTGACAGCCTCTTTCTGTGCGCTCAGAAACCCGTATATCAGAAGTTTAAACTGATATGGATTTAAAACTCATGATTTCAGTGCCATAGACATGATAATAAAAACCAAACAGATGTGCAGATTATCTGAGACGAGTTGTAAAGGCACAGTCATATTCTGAAAAAGGGGGCAGGGCGCAACAGCTCATTTGCATTTAAAGAGACACGCACAGAAACAGCATGTTTCTGCTTCCACTCAAAATAGGCATTTTCAGAATGATATAATAAATTATCTGTGGGGTATTTTGAGCTGAAACACCTGTGACTTATATTACATCTTGTAAAAAGGGGCATTATAGGTGTCCTTTAAAAACTGCAAAAACCTAGTTATACCTAGCTAATTATGATTTCACTGCAATTTCCAACAAATCTTTAAAAATTCAATTCTGTGTCATACATACAGTACATACAGTAATCAGATTTCTGATTTAATAGACTACATCTGAGCGACTTCATATGCAGAAACATGAAGATAAAGTCCGAACACATTTAAACACATGTGAGGAGAATTTCTTGAATGCAATGTCAAAAGAAGAACTGCTTAAAAATAATGCAAGCGTCTTGTTTTCTGATGAAAGGCTTGATTGATTACAGAATGATGATTATGGCAAATGGCCTGGAAGATGGCAGTGTCTCTCTCAGCACAGAGCGCCTCTCCTCTCCTCTCTCCTCTCCTCTAATGGCACAGCTATTAGCGCTAATGCATTTCAAACATACTGCTGACACATTGGATGGAAAGTGCACATCTTTTCCTCCTCTCTCTCTCTCTCGCTCCTCTCACTGCTGTCTTACACACAACACCCTTCAAACACATCTAATCAAACAGGCCTGGGCTTCCTCGCAGCTCTTTACCTTCAGACTGACAGCTACAAGTACAGCGACATACGCTGATAACGCTAGCAGAAACAGATATGGACCAAACCATCCAAACGCATTCAGTGATAATGAATAGAGCTGTAATTGTAGTGATGGGACGATTGTAGCCGCATTAATGGGTAGTGCCACATTGAAAATAGTTATTACTTTAGTGCTAAGCGCACTAAAAACAAATGTAGCTATTATCATAATAGCATGTTGCAGAGCTTTATTAAAAAGCAGCTACAGTGTGCGATTACAGCAGACCCGGCTTTTATTTTTATGCACTTTCACTTTATGTCAATGCAAATGTGCATCAAATGGTACTGGCCAAATTCACAAACAAATCTTTTAAAATGAATCGTTAAGTAGTTACAGGTTTGAATTAGTTTGATGAAGCATTCACTGAATAAATGTATGTACTTGTATTTATATACTTTAGATAGATAGATAGATAGATAGATAGATAGATATATTAAAATATAAAACTATTATACAAAAATATTAAATACATTTAATAATACAAAAAATAGGATTTTTAAAATGTATTTTAATAGAAAACGTTTTGAATGTTTTGACTTTCAAAAATATGCTTGGATTAAGCTCTGACACCTTTTATACATTATATTATTAATTATATTATTATTACATTATTTAAAAATGTTATTAACTATATTTATATTTTTTATATATATTTATTATATATATATATATATATATATATATTAGGGCTGCAACAACTAATCGATAAAATCGATTATTATCGATAATGAAAATCATCGACAACGATTCTCATTATCGATTAGTCGGGTCTGCCCACAGTGCATGTACAACTTCAGCCGGTCGCGTCAAATTACAGCACTGAATAACGCATTTCTATGGACAAAATACATCTAAAAAATAGTGCAATATTGCAGGAAACAGAATGAGATGCTGCGGGAGAAGTATGTGACCCAAGCTGCCCAAAACATGAGAATTCTTTATATTAAGCTTTAAGTTAATGCATTAGCGTAATAGCTTCACCTGTCAGGCGCTTTGACACACGAGTGTGCGTCCTCAGCTCAAAAACTTTCAGTTTACGGTCATATTCTTATCTGTAAATGTCACAAATTCACGCGAGCATTTCCATTTTTGCATAAAAGTCCGTCCTGAAAGTTTAAATATTTACTGAATGAGCGCCTATTAGATTGTGTTTTATTAACGTCTACACCTACCCCAACCCTAAACCTATCTTTACAGTAATGCAGATACATTAAATATTGTTGTCAGCGTGAGAAAAAGGACGCAATATTGATGTGCGCATGCGCAGTAAGCCCTGGTAGGAAAATCTGACGGGTAGGATAAAATGTCAGGACAGGAACACAGTAGAGAGAAAGACAATTAATATTCAGTGCAAAAAACATTTGTTGTGCTGAAATATCCATTGTTGAACGTTAAATTTAGGTTGAAAAGACAACATGTATATATAACAGCGTGTCTGAATATAAATGTCAGAGGCTTCATCCTCTTTTATAGGATAAAGAAATGACAGTAACTGTGATCAAAGTGAACATGTGTTCCTGCAGAACATTCTCACCTGTTGGTTAACACTAAGTTTGTTTTTATTCGTCTTTATTATCTGTATTATTCTTTTAATTTTTTAATGTAGAAAGTTAATTAAACTATGTTCACTATATACAGTGCTTAACAAATTTATTAAAACAAATTTATGTAAGGTTTTTAACAAATAATGTAAGGTTTGTACCACTGCTGCTCCAAACTAACAGTATTGGTGATTACCAAAATATTTTTTTTAGCTTTCTGTATCGGTTAGTCTTCCAATATGCTTAAGCTCTTTAGTAACAGTAGTAGGCAATTTCTAATACTATAATATAATTATTGCTGTTATCTATGAAACAATAGTCAAGCGCTTTAGTGTTTTTTCTTCAGATACCCAATTACAGGTCAAAAGGTACATAAATGCCAGCGAGAATGCTGTTATGAAAGGCATATAGGCCATTTTTGATATGTGAATAAATACTATTTAGTTGTTTCAGTTTGTTATTTGCCCAATAAATGACAATAACATTTTTAGATTTAAACCAATTTTTTTTGACAGATTCTGAAAATATTTGTGTTTTCTCTTTATTATGACAGGTGGTCTAATAAATTGTTAAGCACTGTATGTTTTCATAGCATTCATTTGGCACGTTTGTCTGAAGGATATTGGGCAAAATGTGGAATAGTGTGTTTTTTGTCAATAAAAGAAAAAAAAAGAAAAAGGGGCCTTTTTTTATCTGATTAATCGATTAATTGAAAAAATAACTGCCAAACTATTCGATTATCAAAATAATTGTTAGTTGCAGCCCTAATATATGTTTTCTCCATACTTTTTAATGTCATAAAATATATTTATTATAAAATTAAAATATTAAAATATGTACAGTATACACATTATTATTTTATAATATAGTATATTGTTATATAAAATATTATTATTATTTTCCCAATATAATATACTTTTATAATATTATACTGTATTATAAAATATAATACAGAATAATAGTGCATGTATATGTGTGTGTGTGTGTGTGTGCAAACTGAGCAAAAATCATTAATTAAACCAGAGGAACCTGGGTAAAAAGGGCAAACAGAAAAACTCTGACATACTGAAACACTACAAACTGTACTACTGAATCAACTGCATTTACATGGTTAAAATCCATGATGTCTGACAGATATACAAGACAACTGCATGTTCTCATCATCACGTACAGATCTAGATATGACACAGTCCTTGTTTATTCTTCTCAACAGTGCCTCGTCAACCGTATTAAATGGTATTACGATATCCAGTGAAACAGTGGCGGGGCAGCGAGCCGGAGGAGATGTAGTCTTTGGGTAGTCGTTGTGCTGCCTGCACCAGTTTAAACGAGACAATCGCATTAATCAGCCAAGAAATGGCTCTCAAACCAATTGTGACAGAGAGGCTGGCCTAAACGACCTTGAGAAATAAGACGCAATAAAAGAATTTAACGACTATTTCACACACTATTGCATTCAGATGGATTTAAAAGGCCGGCGTGCCACGACTAGCGCTGTTGTTATTACAAGCCGAGCCGCGAGAGCTCGATACTGTGGTCAAACATGACAAGCGCTGCATTCAAACAGCTCATTCTGTATTGTGGATAGAGACGGGTGGCTGGACAAACAAATATAACACGTCAAACACTATATATCGTATGATACGGAATCATACAATGCTAACACCAGTGCTACAGCAGCTTGATGATTCACATGCCATTATATTGACAAGGACAGTCAGGTCATGCCTGTTATGCAGTGTCTTGTGACTGTTTTGACTTTCAGAAATATGCTTGGATTAACACTTTTTATATATTACATTATTAATTACATTATTTAAACATTTTATTAACTGTATTTATTAGAAATTAATAAAAATAAAAATCCATATTTATTATAAAATAAAGGTTGAAAAATTAAAAGAAAAGAATAAAAATAAATCATTTTAATATTTTTAGAAAACGGTATTAACAATATTTATTATAACTTAATAACAAATGAACATATATATATATTTTATATAAATGTTATTCAATAGATTTATTATAAATTAAATGTATAAGTATATAAAATTTAAGTAAATTAAAATATGTATTTTAATTTGACTTAATTATGTTCAAAATGGACCAAAAAAAATGCTAACATGGTATTGATAACGTGGAATACCTGCAATATTCCTTAATAAATTATCATGTTAAAAATAAACAAACTAATATGATTTCCACCTTTAAAAATACAGAGTTCAATATTTTTTCCAGGAAAATAAACCAAAGAAATACCTGCAATAATGCTTAATAACTTTTCAGATTAAAAATAAACAAACTAATATGATTTCCATCTTAAAAATACTGAGTTTAATATTTTATCCAGGACAATAAAATAAAGAAATACCTGCAGTATTGGACAGTGATGTGCGAGTATGTTAACAGAGTGACGGCGAGGACTTTCTGAACAGATGAGGTGTGTGGTTATCTATCACGTCTGTCATGGTAATTAAGTGTGTATGGCAGCTGTGATGTCTGGCCATCAGGGGAAGCGCGCGGAGCAAAGTAATGGTGACTCGCGCAATGAAGTACGAGCTGCCTTGCTGGTCGCTACGGCAACAGCAGCCACGGTATTCTGGGAATCTGGGCCGATGATGTCACCTTTGTTAGCACAAAGCACAGATGGACTGAGGCAGGTACCGAACAAGAGCTTCGCAAACACACGCGGATGGCCAGGTGTTCTCCTTCCCACAGTTGGCCATGCATAGAGAAGCACACACGAGGACGCGTTTATGGGAATACACTTAAGAAAACAGACGCGGCTGCACGCTAAAGGACATTTCATTTGTGTCAGGGCTTCAATGCAACCTGTGACCTCGACGTGAAAACACCGTCAGAGGAAGGCGATTTTACCAGAAAAAAAGCGTATGCATATCATATCATATCATATATCATAGAGCTGGGGAAGCTACTTTAAAAGCACCCATTATTTAAAGTAGTTAAAATACAGGCAAAACTCTTGAACATTACAAGCTACTAATAAAAGCAGTGAAATTATTTAAAGGGGCAAAATCTTTTTAAACTGTCACAAGGGATCACATGATCAAACAAACTCACTTTATCGCAGTAATAAACTTTAATTTTAAATAGCAATTTTATTTTAATTTTAAATAGCAATTTTAGGTGTCACTAGAGAATCCCACAGTGCTTTAAATCAGTGTTGTTATCGTTTACTTAAAATACAAATATTTAAAAAAAATCATTTTTGTATAAAGCTTTAAATAAAGCTAAAAATAAAGTATAAATATTAGATAAAAAAAAAACGTAAACAGATTAAAAATTAAACAGATATACTGATTGTACAGATTGATATACTAAAATTACTAACACTAAAACTGAAAATAAAATAAATTAAAACAAAATAGAAATAAAAAACTAATATAAACATTACAAAAGTACATAGCACATTTACTAAAACTTCCTCTAATATTAAAATGAAAACTGAAAATGTTATAATAGTATATAAATAATACTAAAATAACACTGATTTGAACTAAACAGATAAATTTACATTAATACAAATTAGTGACGTTAACAACTAATGTATATAGCAGTCAAAAACACAATAATTAACTGAATATTACTTTTAAAAAGAAGATTTAACCAGTGTTATTTGAGGTCATCAAGATACTATTGTAGTTTTTATTAATATTTGAAACCAGCTTTTATTTTTATATTTTCTGTTTTTATTTTATTGTTAGTTAAAGTTTTAGTAATTTGTTGTGTTGCCATTTTTAGTAGTTTAGTTTTAGTTATTTTAATACATCAAGTTAAGCTTAATTAAAACAAGAATGTTGTTTTTATATATTTTATACATTTCCGTTAAAATTTAAGTTCCAAAAAAGGTTTTTATTTATTTATTTTTTAATGGTTTTAATTTTAGTTTTAGTTAACTATAATAATAATAATAATAATAACCCTGGATCGAAAAAACAATGAATAAGTGAATCATTTATCTGAACTTTCCCTGAAAGCATCCCTCCACTAATATCACCTGCCTCTGACTAGTGTAGATAACTATGTGGGTGCATGTTAACTACTTCAAACTAGCTTCCCCAACACTATTTCTAAGCACGTTACCCTTTTGCATCTGATCCGTGTGACACCTCTTTTTCTCTCCGTCTCTCGTATTTCCTCCAGCCGTCGCTCTGAGACGCGTGTGTTTTTGCACTCCTAATGTGCTAAAGAGCATGTGAGACTAATCTAATTACAGCGTCGCTCCAAAAGAGAGGGCCAAACTGTTACCAATCTAAAACCCACAAATGGAGAGACCCCTCGCCGTATCCCAGCATCCTCGACGCCCTCCTCTCGTTCCTGTCTCTCCCGTGAAAACGGTGAATTGGTTTGGCCCCTACAGTGCTTCATTACCTGGCCTAATTATAAAGGCAAATGAAATCAGCCCCGCAATACATTATTAATGTCCGCATGCCATTAGGATTCAATTGCAGTATTTGCAACAATATGATATTTTCAAACTGTTTTCACGCCTGATTAGAAACGAGGACAGATAAGAGGGAGGTGCGAGAGGAAAGAGCGAGATAGTGAAAGAGGAAGGTGAGCGGAGAGGAGAAAGTCATGAAAACTGAGAGAGAGAAGCCGTATATGAAAGACAGCTAAATGAATACTGCAAAAATAAACAGACAAAAGACGTGATGAAACAAAGGAACGACAGACTGTAAAAGAAAGGAATAATGTGAATCGTGCCACAGTTCTGACCTTTAACATTAGAAAACAAGCAAAAGTCCACGTGTTTGTGCTTTGACTGGTTTCAATAGTCTAACAATACTTTCTCATTAACGTCTCAATTGTTTCTCCAAGCAATGAGCAATGAGGCTAAATTTAAACTTTCACTTAAAGGAATAGTTCATCCAAAAATTTAAATTTTCTAAAAAATTTACTCACCCTCAGGCCCTCCAAGATGTAAATGAGTTTGTTTCTTCATGGGAACAGATTTGGAGAAATGTAGCATTATGTCACTTGCTCATCAATGGATTCATTGCAGTGAATGGGTGCCGTCAGAATGCTGCATGTTTGTAAGAAACAAATCCATCATTAAAGGGGTCATCGGATGCCCCAAGTTGATATGATTCTTTAGGGTCTTAATGAAAAGTCTATAACATACTTTGGTTAAAATTTCTCAATGGTAGTGAAAAAAACACCCTTTTTACCCTGTCAAAATCAGCTCTTTTCAGACCAACCTGTTTTGTTGTATGTCCTTTTAAATGCTAATGAGCTCTGCTGACCCCGCCCCTCTCTTCCGTGGGGTGATGAGCAGACTGTAAACTTTAGCCGCAGTTAGTTGCGAAACTTGCTAAGTAGCACATTATTAGGAAACGTGATTTGCAAAGATTCATAAAAACCCTTATACTCACTTCTTCTGGATGTGAAACTCTATCACGAATGATTTGCGCGAACATAGATGCATTTAGGCAGATCGGGAATCGGCGCATTCCCTTCAAAAACAAAGGTAATCCACTGCGTCTTCAGCGGCTCAGATGTTGGGAGTAAATGATGACTTCATTATTCATCATTATTAAATCCAACAACAAAACACCTCAATCGCTTAATCTGAGACATTCTTGTCTTCCCCTGCACCGGAGGCGGACAGCTCTCAGTTCACTCAGGGCGGGTCTAAGGTAAGACGGTCTTGTTAATCAACTATCGTGGGAGGGGCCTGTACAGAACTACGTCATTCTGACAGGAATCTCAGAACAGCCTGGTTTGAGAAAGGGGATTTTAAAATAGGGATTTTAAAAAAAAAACACTGGGTGGATTTTTATCATTATAGGATGGATGTGTACACACACTTCCAACACACATTTATGTTCAAACATGGAATGTGAAATTTGCATCCGATGACCCCTTTAAGACATTTTAAATAATTCAAATATGTCCTCTATTCGTAATATTGCTTTCTCCAGTGAAAAGGTGTGTTGCCTGAATCAGGAGAGAAATATGCACAAAATATGCACCATTTACAATTGAAAACAGTCCAGATCATTACTTAACAAATATGTCAGTGGATCTTGATGAGAGGACAACAGGAGATGAATTATAAACTATGTTGTTTTCATTCAGAAGGGACGGTGTGAAGTTAAAACATCTTAATCATGAATTTGTTTCACACAAACATGCAGCTTTTCAATTCACAAGATGTTAATTGATGGACTGGAGTGGTGTGGATTATTGTGATGTTTTTATCAGCTGTTTGGACTCTCATTCTGACGGCACCCATTCACTGCAGAGGATCCACTGGTGAACAAGAGATGTAATGATAAACTTCTCCAAATCTGTTCTGATGAAGAAACAAACTCATCTACAGTACATCTTGGATATCCTGAGGATGAGTGCATTTTCAACTAATTTTCTTTTTTGGGTGAACTATTCCCTTTAAGGCCAGAAACATGCTTTGCTGAAGTGCAAGTGTGCTAACCCATTGTACAGTTCTCATGTTATTGCTGATTACAGACCTTAGTATTTAAGATACTGAAGTCTAAGACTTAAATATGAGCAGAAATTTTTCTCATTAAACTCTCAAATGATCTCACCTGCGATCCACATTCGCTGTGGTCAACCATAAGGTCAATTTCCATTTCATACCAACTTTAAGATTACAAATAAAATTTCTAAATAAAACATATGCATGGATGAATCATTCACAATAAGATCAATAACATGCATTTACAATATAGATTCATTCAAAAATAAGTCTTTACAAAATCTTCCAAAACAGTCAATGTTTGGTGATACACAGGGAAAAAAAAAACATAACCTATGTCTATGTATGTGTGTGTGTGTGTGTGTGTATAATATAATCTGTAGTCTATCAGGTCATTTGAGCTGATGCGGCCTCATGCATGCAGGGTGACAGACAGTGGCCTGCGTCCTCCATCTCCTCCCTCCTTCACTGCTGACTTTAGTGGCTAAGCAGCCATGAATAGAGATGGGCTCTCAGAGAGGAGGTCTCATAATTATTAGTTTTAGAGCCTTTTCTCAAATATCCCGCGGGAGCAACGGGGTTAAAAATCCATTTGTGGGAAGTGTAGCATGACAGCAAGGCACGGTCTCCCTGGAGACAGCCGACATCACACAGCAGTGTGTGTGTGTGTGTGTCATGTATGTGTGTTTATGTCTGTGTGTGTCTCTACATATGGAATGCTTTGCTATGGTGTTTTTGTAGTCATGAATGGGCCTGCTCTAAAAAAACAAAACAAAAAAAAAACAGCCACATTTTACACTACATTCACTCCTTATACTGTGTTAATTTTACTAAATATTTTTGAGATTTGAGATTACATACATATATATATATACAGTATATACATATATAATATATAAGCTTATATATATATATATATATATATATATATATATATATATATATATATACATATATATATACATATAAAATTTATATATATATATATATATAAACTGTATATTCTATATATTAATGTATGTTGACAGGGCCATGTTAAAAAAAAAAAAAATCATCAATACAATATTTTCTTTATATACTTTTAGATTTATAATAATATAATATAATACTTTACCATGCACTATATCACTTATATATCACTTTAGCATGGTAAAACCACAGTAACTTTTTGTAGGACTTACAAGTGCAAAATATCTACTAACATTCAGATTATCAAACTAGTCAGCGATCTGCACAATCCTTCAGTTGTCACTGCATATAAGCTCACAGATTCAGACTTTTCCTCATAATGCTGCCGTGGCGTCTGAGCTCCGACCCTCCAAGGACACCCGGGGGTTTTGCTCAAGGAGCTCTCAATGAAAGAGTTACTCTTGCATTTGACAACGTGACTAACTTAGCCAGTCAACTGCACTGAAAAATAGGCTCAGTAAGTAGTCAATGGGGCGTCCCAGACCAGGGACTATTTCAAAGTAACTGTGTGCCTGTATAAAAATACAGCCCGGCTGATACACTTAACATTAGCTTGTCAGTTAGCTATAGAAAAAAACAAGGCAGGTGTGGGATTTGCAGGCATGTCAATACATTAGCAGCTTTAGCCTGTCTGTCAATCTATCTATCTATCTATCTATCTATCTATCTATCTATCTATCTATCTATCTATCTATCTGAAAAACTTTTCATGCCCACTTTGGAAAGGTCTTACAAGGCAGGTTTTTTATCATTAAATAAAAATAAAACCTTAAAAAAAAACATTATTTCAAATAAACATTTATTGAAATAAAATAAAATATATAGCTACTAATAAACATTTAATTTAGTTTAACTTTAAGTACTAAAATAACAAACTAAAACTAAAAGTAAAAACTATATAGGCACTATACAGACAAAAAAACAAACAAAAAAAAAGACAAAACCGCACAACAAATCCCTTATTAACAGTATATAAATGATACTAAAATAAAACTTATTCATAGAAACTGCTAATGTCTTTGGCAGTAGGCTAATTATTAATAAATTACTGAAAGAAAGCAAATCATATTCTCACTTTGATTGCATCTTGCCATGAATGCTCTCGTTGGATGTCTTCAGCTTCTCTAGCCAATCTCTGAAAGAAAGAAAGATACAAATGTCAAAGGTGAAGGATCATGGGTGACAGTACACAAATGACCTGAAGTCTGAAATCTAAAATAACAATTGTTTTAAAATCAACATCAAGATTTTGGGTAAAATTGTGTATGAATGTAAGGTAAAAAATTTTATTTTAGGTCCCGTAGGTGACCACCACTTGGTCCATCATTTTGGGGTACTTCAACTCAGAAGTTTTGTGCTTTTAAGTAAAATCTGCATGATTATTTTTATGCTTCTACTTCAAACTGTTGCAGGCGCATCATTATTCAAATGATGGCTGAGACTTTGCTTTTTATTTCAGAGCTTAAAACTCAAAGTGTTTCTGGGTCAAAGTGACTCAAAATGATGGAGCCATCCACGTTTTCAAACACTTTTTTGTCTTCGCTAGCTCAATTTAAAAAAGGCTATGAGGTGTGAGAAATGAATTTTTAAAAGTACAAATATTCCATGAAGTTTCTCAATTAATATGAGCTCATGCTACACGAATAATAATCTATAATAATTATAAACAAATTAGCACATGATTTTGATGGAGAGCAGCACGTCAAACTGCAGGAATGGCTTTTCCAAAGTATTTGTCAACAAGCTTCATTTGTAGTAAAAAGAGAAACACAAGAGTACATATTTTATCCGAGATAAAATGCAATGCAATTATTGCAATTTATCTAAAACAACATGCATTATACTATTATTTTCTGGAAATGCTGCCTAATCAGTTTAATTACTTCATTTCAATTTATAACAGGGAGAAAAAAGTCTTTACAAATTGGCACAAAAATATTCAGCACTGGAATCATACAAATCTTACATAAAGTGTTTGATGTATTGTTCTTAACGTAGGACAAATCGTCTCTTGACACAGTTCTCAGAACACGTGGGCCGCTCAGCATGCTATAGATTCATTACATGCGTCATCATCATTGAAAAGCTCCGGCTCTACAGAAACAACCCACTCCTCTGTGCTAATGGTAATAATTCACTTCAACCTGCTCAATGTCAGCAAACTTTTCCCAGAAAGTCAGTGTGACAGATGTTTCACAGAAATCTACATTCATGAACAGATTCACTTTCCACTACACTGACTCACAGGCTGCGGCACAATTTGCATTCTTCTACTACACACTAAGTATGTGCTTCATGATAATGGCAAGTATGTGCTTCATGATAATGGCAAGTATGTACTTTTTAGTATGTAGTTTGAAAAAGTAAGGACATACAATAGTATAATCATCAAAGTGTGTTTTCATATGAAAAAAAGAGCTTTTTGTTGCATACTATTTGTGTTTGCAAGCAAGTGTTTGTGTGTGCGTTATTTTTTAAATCATAAAGTTTTAGGTACACACATCTAAAACATCTTTTTATTTATTTATTGTGAAACATTTAATACAAAATAACCATTCCTAATAATATAGCACACCATGATTTTGGGTAATATTAGGCAATAAAGTACACTTCATTATTTTCTAAATCTCAACAGTATACTATAGTACCAATGGTGCTACAGTACAAGCTGCATCCTTAGCTTCTTAGCAGTATGCAAAATTAGCCTTAGTGCATCTTAAATCATGTTTTTTTGATGCAATGTTAATAAGTAACATCTGTATGGTCAATATTAGTCCAAACACCATGCATATTTTGAAAATAGTACACCAAATGATAATTTTGCATACTACTAAGAATGCAGAGTTTGCAAATTAGGATGCAACCTAATATTTTCAAGTGAGATGTGGGATATTCCTACTTAATTTTGCACGCCATTGCACTTTTCCAAACAGGAAATTCTGAGTTGCAGCAACAGAACATGTTGCCGTCTAAAGGAAGCATGTGTTTAATTGGCTGCATATTGATTGCATCAGCACTACTAATTGGTTAAATGTGGAGCATGCACATTTTATAAGTAGCTGATCGTAGTAAAACTGTGGAAAAGATGCTCTCCCCATCTGGGAGTGAGAGTGGAGTTTTTATCTGACCTATGCAGTTCTCACTTCCTGTGCTCATGAAGGAGAAACGAACACCTGACAGCTTCAGACGGCACCACAGATCAGTGAGTTTGCCCGGATAAAGACGGAGGAAAGTTGGCAAAAGTTTTTCCACTAATAATTGCTAGAACTGTTCAGACCGTGTCTCCAGAGTTTGAACGAGCTGTTCTTCTAACGAGAGCCACTTCGCTTGAGGTTCACAGATGAGATGCCAGCAAAATAATGAAAGGACAACTGGACATGAAATCCTTCCATTTCTTTCCCATACAGGGTAACAAAAAACTGCAGAACTGAAGAATCAGTTCCCTTTCAATTCATGAGTGTTGAATTGCCACATTACACAGAAAGTTGAACCGGAATGATCCTTATGGGAATTTGCAGTACTATAATTTAAAGAAATTCAACACAGATGCATTTTGGGAAATTAAATGTCTATCTGTTTGTCTGTCCATCTATCTATCTATCAGACATTCAAACTTTACTTTTCTAGTTTTATGAATTTCTTTGAATTTCAATTAATTTGCATTCTACTTCCGTACATTTGAATTCTATTTACTATAAGTTTGGGCACAAGTTCCAAACTGACCATTCACACTGAAACCATTAAATCAAATTCACTCCACATATGAAAGTGTTTTGGTGCAGGTAGTAATTATATGTACAATTTATATTAAAATAATTTCTAAAATAATTTAATTCTATTTTCTATTTCTATTAATAGCAATATATGAAGAGTTCATTTGCAAAAACCGATAACTCCCTTTTTTTTTTTTTTCAGAAATCACTTTTTTATTGCGCATTCCAAGTAATATCAATCAAACTGCAGTTGGGTTGTTTTGATTAAGTAATAATATCTAAACAAATACAGAAAATTTACAAAATTAAAGTTAATTGAAAGTATGTTTTTTTACATATTAAAAGTTTGTTTTATAGCAAAAGCAGATAACTCTAACAGTCGTTTTTTTTGGCAAAAGCAGATAACTTGTTTTTTTGTACAAAAAAAACACTTGTTTAATCTTTGTAATCTCCTCAGATGACAATGTAGATGCCTGACAAACATTGTTTTTGTTGTGATCATAGATTTATGGATGTGATTACACGTAATACACAGAGCTTTTCCCTCACCATTGTAATGCGCTGCTTTCGCAAGGATCCATGAAAACGTTTCAGCTTTTATTTTCCTTTACGCCCTGAAGAAGATATCACAGGTTCATCAAGTTCATTGAAATTATCCGTCCTCGATCACTTTTAGTGAGCTTTGACGAAACTCCTCTCAGCTAGCACGTCTTTTCAAAGTGAAAGTAGCCTTGTCACCTGACCTGAATACAGAGCGCTGATTCGCTAGAATGGACTTATCGGCTTCTGTTCAAAAACAACACGGGCGCTTGTCGGCTTCTGCAGTAAAACATGAACTCATGATGCCTTGAAAGTGGACAATACAGGCTTTTTTTTAAAGTGCCGTTTATTGGTTTTTGCAAATGAACTCTTCATATGTTATATTCATGTTTTAATAGTAATATTTATAATATATGAATTATAAATATAATAAAATCTATAATATATAAAATAATTTATTAATAAAAATTTATTTGATTTTTTTGTTTGTTTTTATTTTATTGCAATTTATTTTGGACGTGTAAAAAAAACACAATTAATTTAATAAATAAGCCAATCAACCAATCAATCAATCAATCCACTTGAACAACGTGATTGTATAAAACCAGAATTATTCTTCCATGAGAAAAAAAATTAATTGCAATTCTGCAAGACATTCTCAATTCAGTTCTGAACTGAGAATGTGTTTCAGTGTACCAACCCTGAAAAATCATGGGTTATATTCTTGTGCAACAGACAAACTGATCAAATATATCTTGAATGCACTCTAAGACCAAAGAATCTGTCAAATGCATATAGGCAAGACTACTTTTACAGTGCTTTTTTGCCTTTTTGGACAAGAGCAGTGTGAACATCCCTCTAAGTAGCTCCTTTTGTTCAGCACAGAAGAAAGAAAGGTTTGGAACGACATGAGAGCGAGTAAAAGATTAGCCAGAATATTCCATTCCGGGTGAGCTACTGATTTAATCATGCGTGGGAGCGCGAATATTGTTTTCAATCTCCATTTTCGGACACCATCGGACGTAGTGTAATCAGAGCAGCTCCCACACAGGTGATTCACGCTCTCAAGCCCTGTTCTTCGTGATTCTCCTGGGGAGATTCACCTGATCTGTGTCCAGACTCACCCACGAACACCTGCCGCCCGTCTCCGGGCTCAAGGTGCAAAAACTCCCACTCGTTTCCAGTGGGAACGCGGGCAGACTTCCAGACGATCTCCATCACTCGACTCTCGACAAAAGAGCCCTCATATAAAGCCTTCGAAAATATCAATTACATACCTTTCATTGACTGCATTCGAAAGCTTTCAAACTGCGGCTTAAACGACTAATATGCTGGCTGCGGTAATGTACCTAATGTTAGAGAAATAACAGAGCGAGCGCTTGAGAGGTGAGTCTAATTCAATGGCAGTTGCGTTTAATGGCTACACCATTAGGAGTAATGCAAGAGCCAAATGACACTCCACTCCAGGGTGCCAATTCAAACCGTATTAAACACTATGTCTTATTGACCAGACTTGCGTGAGGGACATTATCCACATCTATACGCCATCCTTTGCTTTTCATGCATTTTAAGTCACAGTCGTGCTTATGAGTAAGATTATAAGTAAGACGGAACAAATTGGTCCAAGATATTAAGTGTAAAGCAATGTTTATTGTTGAAGTTCAAGTGTGTAATTTCTGCAGCACTAAACAGAGCTGCAATGTTTGGCAACGATCAGTATCACTGCAGCTCTGTTATTGTTGCCATTAGAGGCGCAAAATGACACACTCACTGTTAACTATATAGCCAAAGCTGCAAAGTTTGAAAAAAGGAGTACTGAGTAAAAAATGAGTGAAATCTAACACAACTGTATTATGTGCACTGTGTATGAAATATCCTGAAAAACAAGTTTTGATCTAACAATTCAGACTGAAATACATTTTAATAAATCAAATCAAATTCACTCCACACAGGAATGTGGTTTGAAGCATATTTATTTATTTATTTAGTTGCTGTTCAGACTATGAACAAAATGAATTTGTTTTAGAATACAATTTTTTTTGTAATAAATAAATAAATAAATATAGCCACCTGGAGAAATCCACAAAAGCAACTGAACCTGTTTCCTGAATAAAAACAGAACTCTGTCACCCAATTTTACTTTATTTTATTTTATTTTACTTTACTTTATTTTATTTGATGTTACTTTATTTTATTGTTTGCTTTTCACACTTCAAACAACTACAATGAATACATTTGAAAATGCAAAATATATAAACAAACAAACTAACTAACATGAATAAATAGTATTTCAAATTTGTTTTACTTCATTGTCTGCTTTCAGACTACAAATATAACTAAATTAATTAAATCTGAATGGGCAAAATAAAAATAAAAACATTACTCATAATAACTAAATTGATTAAATTTGGAAAGGGAAATAAATAAATAAATAAAGCTGGAAAGGAATGAATGAATATTATCTATTGTTTTGTTTTCAAACTTTTTTGTTTACAAACAAATAAATTGATTAAGGTCGGAAAGGCAAAAAAAAAAAGAAAAAGAAAGAAATTTATTAAATAAATAAATCGGCACCTCGATTATTAGCCACCACTATGAAAACCAGTTTACTTGTAAAAGTACTACAGTTTAATGCCACAGCTAGTCTACACTAACTACCTAACCGGCTCGGTTACACAAAGCTGCATGTGACAGACTGTATCACACACACTCATAGTATTCTAAAATCTGTGGCTGAATATAATCAGCTCGGTACGGTTAACCTGAGGGCATTCGCTGTTAATGTCGAGACTACATTAGCTGACATTTAACTCTGAGAGGCCATTGGATCACTGATTGATGACCGCTAAGCTGTGCACAAATCACACATGCACAGTTAAACAGCTACGACACTTCTGATTGCTGCAATATTTACAGTAGAGAGCAAATTTGTCAAGTGTGTTTAGCTTGGCCTTCTCTGGGTAATACATAAAGACAACTGATCCTGTTTACTGTCTTAATAAATCTCTCCGGTCATTCTGCACACAATACATCAATGCAAGATATTCTTAAAACAATTATAATCCTTCATTAAACATGTAATAACATTTTCATCCCTGAAATTAAGCAAGGTAAAGATTTTTTTTGAATGTAGAATATTTTCTTAAATTAAAAAATAAATGAAATAATGTCATAATCCACTTTTATCATCCAAATATAAGGGAAAACATTTCTTATTTTAGCCTATTGAAAGAAAGAAAAAATAGAAAATGATATTTTGCATTAATAAAATTAACCAAATTTTAGGCCCATTTATAGTCACACTATACATATATATATTTTTTATATTTATTTTAATATTTATAATATATATACATTCTTTTTACAGTACCGAGAATGAAATTGTAGCCTAAAGACTATCTTAACTGTTTTAATGTAAAATATTATTTTCCAGTTTTGTTTTCATGAAATTCACCCATCTCTTACTCAGTATTTTATTTCAGTTGAAAATATGGCATAGTAAAAATGTTGTGAATGCCATTTCATATTTTTCTCTTAATTAAGGCATTGTCTTGGAGTTTGCAGACAGCAAAGTGGTATTTTAAAAGTCAGAGAAAGTGTGCAGAGTGAAAATTCAATATGGCTTCTTTATCTGTCTGATCAGTAATCATGTCTCTCATCTCTGTGTCACAGCAATTCAATCTCTCAGACTTATTGTTTTGTACTGTCTTGCTGTTTTCCTCTTATTGCCTTAACTTCCTTTCTATCTATCCATCTTCTTTTCCTTCGCTCATTTTGTCCATCTTTCCTGCGCTCCATCTCTCTCTGTCAGACAGTATTCAGTGTGATTGCTAAAGCACGCTTCAGTATTACTATTGCAGGGATTTAAACAAACCCCAAACCCCTGACCCACAGAATTAAACTGCAGCACGTGACCCGTCCTGCATGGGAAACAAAACAAATGGCTTATAAACCAAAGGCAATGACAGACAGATATTTTCCTCTCTAGCCTCCTTTTTCATTTCACTCCCTCTTTTCCCTCTCAGCTTGCCCTCTCTCTCTCTCTCTCTCTCTCTCTCTCACTTATTTCAGTCATTCCAGGAATATAAAATCCTTTCCAAGAGCTGTAAAAATGAAAAACCTTAATATTCATAACTGCTTTTTCACAGTAACTCAAAGGGCAACTATAATCACTCACATACATAGTCAAGGAGAACACACACACACACAAAATGGCTGTGTTCGGAACAGAATGCATATTAACAAAGTACACAGTATATACTGGATACTGTTACTGTTACTTTTTGTAATGTGTGTATATACATATAAAATGTTAACTAAAATTAAAACCATAAAACCATTAAAAAACATGTTTGTTACTTGAAATAAAAACAATAAAAACATTAACTGAATTCAAATTAAATATAAAAAAATCTCTTAAACCTATTTAAGCCAACTGATTTTTTTTATCATTTTCACTTAGTTTAACCTACTGTGCTACAATAACTAAATCTGAAATAAAACTAAAATCTATATCAGGGCTAGACTGCGACCATTTTTTGAGAGTGTGCGAGTAAAAATTTGACGTGGTCGCACTTGTGCGAGTGCATGGTCTGCACTGCTCTTCATACAGCGCGCTGCCAGCTGCAGCACATTGTAGCAGGAGAAATATTTCACTGATCACGTGAAGAGAGGCGCTTTCAGCGTGAGCTCTTCAGTAGAGCCTGGTTTACACCCGTTTCACACCGCACGCGTAAGCAGAGGCAGCGCAGAAGCGGCTCGTATGCAGAGCGGGAGCAGCGCACGCTCATTGTGCTTTCACTCGCCGCGTCAGCACGAGCGTGAAGGTGCGCACCACGGACAGAGGATTTGGTTTTCAAACTAAAGTAAAAGGCCGCTTCTTAAACCAGAGAAGGTGAACATGTTGGTATTCTTGTAGAGAAAACATGCAAGTCCTGTCAGAGACAGACAGTTTAGTTTTTGTTTTCTGAAACTTTTCTTTTTGTTTTCGTTTTGAAAAGCTTGTTATCTTTGCCGTTTACCTCACGTTACACTATGGAGGCTTTCCTTATTTTTTTTATATTATTATTTATTTGATTCCTCAGTGTTTGCTAAACATTCTGTTATGTATTAGTCTGTATATAATACAGCATGTGATGTGTCCTATGCCATGCCTTGTCTTATTCGTTTTTGTTAATAAATGTAATGTAAGCTAGTTTGTCATTGTAACATACTGTTTTATTGTTGTTGTGCTTTTTAATTAAGAATAACAATGAATCCATCTTTTGTTTTAGTCTTAAAAAGTGAAAGGTGTATAGATATAAGCAAAACAGACAATTATTTTTTCTTGTAAAACGTGACACCAAGATCGTGAATTTGAAAGCACACAAAAAGAGGAATTCCTGTCACAAAATTTAAATCACATAATACTGATGAAAAAGAACGGGTTGAATGTTGAACACTTTCGTTAACATATAACTATAAACTATGATAAAAGTTAATCAGCATGCATTGATTAATCAAATGTTGTATCAAAAAAAATAATAATTGCGACCAAATTATGTGCTCGTGCGACTAACTGAGAAAGTTAGTCGCACAAGTGCAACCAGTGGGAAGAATGAGTCTAGAGCCCTGTATATACGTATATATATATATATATATACAAAAAAATTACTACAAATTTAACAAAAACGTAAATGAAAGCAGAAAGTATAAAACAAAAACTAGACTATTAATGAAAACTATAATAGTAACAATAATAGAATACTAAATTAACAGGTATGAATGTATGAACAGACAAATTCATGAACCAGGAAAACCCAAGTGATGCGTCTCATACAAGGGTTCATGAAAGATCTTAAACTGCAATCAAAAGTCAGAGACTTCAATATAAAACAAACATTTCTCATCAAACTCTCTGATCTGAGCTTCTATTCACATGGACTTCATACCTCCACACTCGTACCGCGTGACAACAACAACTCACACCATAAGAAATCTTAGAAGAAACATGGGAGACTGTGAACGCAATTTGAGTTTCATTAGCTATGAAAGAGCAACCTCAGAGCAATACAGTCTTCCTCTGTGCATGTCAGAGCCAGTTTGGTCCAAACCAGAGCTCCAAACGCACAACTTCACGAGATCAGACCACAACCTGAGGGAAGATGCAGCAGTGTCCAGGTCTCAGATGTTTGTAGACGTGGTGGAGCAGCGAGGCTCTAAACCCTTCATTCACTCCTCGGCGCTCAGCTGAGATTAAACCCAATCACTACAGCCACTGAATCAGAACACACGCACAATAACAGATGGGCACACGCTCGCACAGAGAGACTGGAATTCAAAACTTTCAGCTTCTGTCCATCATATGTTCATGTGTGTGTCTGAGTGTTTCTCTCGCTCTTTGTTAATCACTCGTGTCCCCACTTATTCAACCAATTCCCAATAGAACACATCAAATTCTGTCCCCATTTTACTTACAATATCACAGCATAGAAGTAAAACAAGTGCCAATGTCATTTCATGTTCTTACTAAAACTTGTATTGAAATGCAAAATCACTGTATTTATTCCAGAACTGAATGACAATACCTGTATTAAACATGCAAAATGGTCAGGTCATGTGACAACAATGTGGAATACTACTGTTTGAAATGTTCCATAGTACATACTTAAAATATAATGCAATATACTGTGTATACTATCGTTACATTTATGCATTTAGCAGACGCTTTTATCCAAAGCGACTTACAGTGCATTCAGGTTATAAATTTTTTATCAGTATGTGTGTTCCCTGGGAATTGAACCCACAACCTTTTGCGCTGCTAACGCAATGCTCTACCACTGAGCCACAGAATCGTTCAAAAACTTAAAAAGGAATTAATACTTGTATTCTGCAAGGATGCATTAAACTGATTAAAAGTGACAGTAAATACATTTATAATGTTACAAAAGATTTCTATTTCAAATAAATGCTGTACTTTCTACTTTCTAGAAAAATCCTGAAAAAAAAGTCTCGCAATTTCCACAAAAATATGAAGCAGCACAAATGTTTTCAACATTAATAATAATCAGAAATGTTTCTTGAGCAGCAAATCAGCATATTAGAATGATTTCTGAAGATCATGTGACACTAAAGACTGGAGTAATGATGCTGAAAATTCAGCTTTGATAGAAATATAAATAGAAAATAGTTATTTTAAACTATAATAATATTTCACAATATTACTGTTTTTACTATATCTTTGCTCAAATAAATCTATCTATCTATTTATCTATCTATCTATCTATCTATCAAACACTTATCAAACACAACTCCAAAATCATTTTCAAACATCATTTTTCATCACACTGTAATAAACATCAGAGCTTTACACATCATCTATTGGTTGCAAAGCATAATTACTCCTCCTGGTTTCATTCCTCTCCTCTGTCTGACCACCCTCTCTAATTCACTCCAGCAGACTGAAGCCACGATTGTCTGAATTTAATTGAAACTCTTTTGAGACAACAAGCACAAGTGGACGAGAATAAACACGATAATGGGTCTGATGGGAAGTAAACATGACAAACAAAAGTGGAGTGGGTGTAGAAATCCACCGCTAATCTACATGTCTGCTCAGAAAATCTAAAAAGCCCATTCTCTGGAAAACCCTTGAATTTCGGATGTCTCCGTCTGTTTAATTCAGGGGTTTTCAGAGTCCCAGACAGAGGGCCTTCCCTCCGACAAAACACTCAAGACGGCCGCCGTCAATCATCACGCTGAAGCTTCTGGTCGTGACACGAAAGAGCAAACATCACTCTTAAATCTGACATCCGCACTTGTGTGTAAATGCACAAGAGAATCTGTCTGATATGACGTCACACGCAGCCCACGTTAAACATTGGTTTGTAGGAAATGTAGCAACATTTTTGCAATGAATAGTCAATGTAAATGCAAATTCTGTCATCATTCCCCCTTATAGCATTCCTAATCCATAAAAAAGGAGAAAAGGTATTTTCCAGACAGCAAAATTTATGAAAAATGTAAATGTCATATAAAAGTAGTCCATATGACTTGCACACTATATTTTTAAGAATATTTTCAATTTGAAGCAATTTTCATGAAAAATACACTTTTGTAATCAGTTTGTTCTCATTCACTTTCAATCTATGACAACACAACATAATTCAGCATTTACTAATGCATTATTAAAATCAAAGTGTGCATCTGTTAACATTAATTAATGAACCTGAGTTAACATACAACGAACAGTTGTATTTTTATTAACTAACATTAGCCACGGTTAAAAAATACAGTAACAAATATCTTGCTCATTGTTAGTTAATGCATTACCACTCTAGCTTATACAGTAATTATAATGTTAATAATGTTGACTCTTTGGGTGAACTATTCCTTTAAACTATAGTATTAGTTATTCAGTTAAGTTTAGTATTTAAACATCAAAAAACAACATACTTCACCTATAAATGAAGATAATTAAACTATCCTAAAAAGGCAAAACAAAGATTTTTGAGGCAAAGCCACTTTTTGATTGATATCTGATTAATTTTAACACTCTGTTTTATAGTTGAGCAACACCCATCTGTCACAGGACTTCTTATTTGATAATCAATTCTGACAAATTGTATGCATTTGTATGGAAGCACAATCAATTGACATTAACACTATAATTTTAGCATTGTAATAAATCTTAATTTACTCCTTTTATGAACTGTTTTCTTCATTGGCATTATAAGATATGACTCCACAATGCAGGGTTTTTGAGTTTTACATGTGTTCCCTACAAAGATAGCAAAACCTCACACACACACACACGCTTGTGCAGGTAGCATAAGTGCTGACACTGGCTGAATAGCCTCAACAGTTTCTGTACAAAAGCCAAGCGTGGGCTGAAGAGGACGGCATGAGGACACTCGCAGCCTGCCGTCCTGTTCCACACAAACAAACAGAGAGAGACACGTCGCCACATTGAGTCCGTCACCTGCGCTTGTACAGCAAATAGAGGACACGCACATTCACACACAAACAGCGGCGCCCTGAAAACCCCTCGGTGGCGCTCTGATGTTGATCCGAATATCATCTCGATGTGCGTTTGGCTAGAGGCAGAAGGGAAGGTCAGCATTTCGGGTCTCATAAGATCTGTTGCTAGTCAGCGTCCCCACTGTTTGCTATCTACATAGACAGCTACCTTCTAAGAGAGCATTCTAACTCAGAAACACTACATAAGCAATAACTTTGCATATCTCACTGATTCTAAATAGAATTTCAAAGCATGCTGCTATACTAACAACTTGATACTTTAACAAGACAAACAGTACATAATATACATTAGATATTTCCTAGATTCATTCATTTTCTGAAGAAAATATGAGTGGTGCTTAAGCCATAAGTCAAAACGTTTGCTAGGGTGTTCTGAGTGGTCTCTGTGATATTCTGGACTTTACATATGGCTCAGGTTCCTTCTTCAAAGTAGTGTTGCTGTCATTGTAAACTAAAACTAAAACTATAAAAAAAAAAAAAAAAAAATGTTTTTTTGGTAAATGACATTAAGCTGAAATAAAATAAAATTTAAATATTAATGGAAAAATGTGAACTTGAAAAGCTTAAACTAGAAAACAAATGAAAAATCAGAAATGTTGCCTTGTCAACTAAGAGAAATAAACTGAAGTACTAAAATGACCAATTAAAAATGAAATAAAAAGCTATATAGAAAAGCACACACAAACCAAGAAAAAATTACTAAACCTTAAACTGAAATAAAAAAAAAAAATCCAAAATTAATTTAAATTAAAAATAAATAAGTAAATATTGAAATTATTAATAACTAACTACTATATAATAGTGTATATATAAGTAATAGTAAAACAACACCACTCCAGTATAAGTCTAGGTTTTTTTAACTGCTTTTTTATTTACTTTTTTTTTCTTCCAGGTGAAAATCATAGTATCAGCAAACCACTTCTAGAAAACACATGATTTAAGATACTGTTCATGTCTGTAGCATAAATAAACTGTGAAACACCAAAATTCTATACTTAAGGTTGGAGTTTGTTCAAATTATTATTACAATGAACAGTAACGGCGATATTTAACTTAGTAAACACCACTTAATACGGGGTTAAATAGTACATTCTATTAAACTGTAGTTAGATTAATACTTTTCAATGAATACTTTTGATATTAAACGGCCAAAACAGTTTAATCAACCAATATTTGTCCACTTTAAGATTACTGGCATCTCATACTTCTTGACATTGTCTAGTCTTATGAGCACTGATTCCTTATTCCTCCTTGTCAAAATATTCCTTATGTTTTCTTATATTAAACATGAAATGAATATACAAACTGACCAGTTGCTGAATATTTCAAGGCCCAACATGAAAACGGACTAAAATCTAGTAACTATTACAGTCATGCAAGACCATTAAAGAAAAACAACATTACTAAAATGAACACCAATCACATTTCTGAGAACTACACATCTGCCTCCTGGGTTTAGAACAACTCAGATGTACTTATTCAAATAGTTTACGGCATAAATACTTTTGTAAACTGTATACCATTATAAAAAGTACTGGAAAAAAGAAACACTGTTCATTATTACTATAATTTTACACCAACTGGTCCCCAAAAATACACATATAGTCATACAGAACACGCGGTCTAGGTAGGACTAGACAGTACCAGGCTTTAGAAGAGAGTCTGTAATATACACACAACAGAGATGAAGAGAGAGACAGACAGAGCGGACGAGATAGTCGGAGAGAGATGACAGCCAACAATGTTCTTTTAGGGACTGACATGGCAGTGTTATCTTAGTCTATCAAGCCGCCCCTCTCTCTTCCACGTCCTTCTCTCCCTTCCTCGTCTGAAACCCACACACACACACACACACAGAGTCTGGAGCTCAAGGGCGAACTGTTTATTTTTGCTTCCCATCTCGTTGCCCTTTACTTCAATCACGTTCATGTAGCTTCAGATCCGCGGCGGCAATCATGAAACGCTGCGAGAAAAAAGAAAGGTCACACGGAGCACGTGGTGACAGATATCTGTGCCGCTGAGTTATTGTATTTTTCATATTCAGGAGGGAAAGATCTGCGGTGAGATGACAGCGTCGTAATGTCGGCGCTTTGGTGAACAGACAGCGCTTGTGTTCGACAACGCACATCGGCCATGTTTTCCGTGGACGTGCGATGGAGTGTGTGCGCTCGTGTGCGTCGGAGCTGGTGTTTGAGACGTCCACGAGCGAACACACACACACACACACACACACACACACACACACATATATATATGCATGTGTGTCAGATTCGGAGGGGTTTGAAGAAAATGTCGAGCCAGCCAGCTCTCAAAGCAATTACAACAGATTGGCAAATTAAAATGGAGGCCTTGAGCAAACGGAGCGTGGAAACGTGGATAGACGGGTGGATGTTGAGGGGGTAAAATAATTTCCATGATGCGAGCAGCTCAGAGCAATTCAACATCCCACCTCCAAAATCAGCACTCGCTCACTTTATTACATTTACATGGACTTCATACCAGTCGCTGCTTATTTCAAGACCCAACATGAAAACGGTGCAGTCTAACAGCGGAAATTACACCGGTTTGACTGCCGTTTACTTGCTGTAGCATGCTGGAATTTAGCATGCTAACATGATGCATTAGAAGTAGGCGAACTAACATATGTGATATAATGCTTTCCTGAGTACCAGTGCTGTTCAAGTCAAGCTCAATTAAAATCTCTTTCAAGGAAAGTCAGTTCCCTCAGCGGCCACACTGGCACAGTATTTCGGTCATGCAAGACCAACTCCTATCTACTTAAATGAGGACATACCGAAATCTGGAACTGTTGCCAAACTCACATTTTAACTACATATTTCAAAGCAGCAATAAATTCGGACATGAACTGTCTCAGAAAAGTTGTTTCTTATGATCAAAAAGCATTAAAAATGTGCATATACACTTGTGGTACAGCATAAAAACAAAACAAAAAATGTCTTGTCCATCTTTTTATTTAAAACATTAAAATACTCGCTGTATCAATAGTATATCTATATGTATATATATATATTTCAAAGTGGCTTGAAAGTGAATTTCTACTCCACTAGCTGCACTAAATGACTTTTTTCAGGAAAGTTTCTTTGCACTAGAGTGACCTAACATTTGCTAGAGTGAAGCACTGATCAGCCTGAACTCACACTGGATTCTTCATGTGCCCCTCTGATGGACAGATCTGTAAAATCAAAGATCAGACAGAATCAGTGAGTTTAAACAGTCCAGACAGCTTTGTCCTCTGGAGGTCGTCCGCTGATCCAAAAATAAATTTATTCATCTAAAGATGATGTAAATGAGGGATTAGATGTAATTTGAAGACTTTGAAAAGAAAAAGTGCAAAGGAAAGAGATGTAGCGTGTATGTGGGAGACAGAAAGAGCTCTCTAATCTAAGTCTAATCAGGTAAAAGGCCCTTGAGAAATCCTCACGCCGAGACGCTGCTAATGTCAAGCCAAGACCAGGAGCTGGGCCTTCAAATGAGGGACCAGAACAATATACTGTTCTTTAGTTTGTCCTGTAGTCGTGACTGAGTATCGGTCACTATTCACGGATGATACAGGACATAATTAGGATCTAAAACATTACAAAAAGTATAACAGATAACAGTCACTACTCAATAGCATTGGGTGACCTTCATTTAGAAAGGACACTTTCAACCATGACATGTAATAATTTAAATGGGCATAAATTAAGAATCAGATATAGACATGGATTAGGATTTCTTAAATGATGAGAAAAGGGAAAAGATAAACACAGAGCAAGAGATGTAACAGAAATATGCTGACCTAAATAACACTCATATAACACACACACTATTATATTCTAATAATTCCAATATATAATAACAATAATTCAAATATATGTTTAATCTGGTATTATGATTTATGTATTGCATATTTTATTATAAAATGTGCTGTAAAATATTTTTATATAATATAAAATCATTTATTCATTTAATTTGTTTGTTATATTTTTTATATTATTTTATGTATATTTTATATTATATATTATCACACACACACACATACATATATATATATATATTATTTTTTTTGTCAGTTTATAGTAAAAAATACAAATAAAAATCATACAACACGATAAATAATAGGCCTACATAATCATAATACAACATTAAACATATCAGAATTTTTGTATTATATATTAGAATAATTAGAATATATTAGAATCAGAATGTCCTTCCACTGTACGTGTAATGTGTGTGTGTGTGTTATAAAAATATAGAAAATATGCAATAACATTACTTACAACATTTTACAGCTACGGTGCATTTTATAATAAAATATAATAATAACAAATATACAAACAATAACATATACAAACAATAAATCAATCAATCACAATAACAGATTAAACATATATTCTAGAATAATTATGAATAAAAGGAATGACCTTCCATTGTTAGTGACAATTCTCCATCTTTGTCAGGAACGTACTTCAGAACATCATAAACTAAAGCAAGCACATGTACTAACTCCATCTAGACTACTACACAGCATACTTTGATTGTGTCGCGGGACGCATCTATCTTTAGAGGATTCATAACATCAGTTTTTAATCTTCCAGGATGAGCTTTTTAAATTGTCACCGTCTTCTGAGAACAACTGGCCTGGATTTTAACCTGATCTAATAGCAAATTTCCTGCAGATACCTTTTAGAAACCTTGTCTGTCTTTTAGGGTGCACACTTTCTGCAGAAAGGAAGTTCAGGCATAAAAGTGACCCATTTAAGGCATATTTGGCTCTGTCTGTACTGACATAATATGTTCAGAATGGCATACTCAAGTATGCAGCATGCATGTAGTGCACGCACAGTACGCAAAATGAGAAGTATACAATTACTGCTCTGAGTACAGCATCCCAGAATGCATTGCACTCAGCCTTCCATTTCTACTGTGGCATATGAATCAGAAGTATGAATGAATCAGAAATATGAATCATGGTTTTTAAACATCTTGTTTCCGCCATGGAATTAAAAGAGGTGATTATTTCACAATTCTGACTAAGATCCAACAATTGACCATTTTTCAGAATTGCATGTTTATATCATTATATCATAACCAGTTCTAAACATATAATTGCATCTCACGATTTTGACCTTTTTCTCAGAATTCTGAGTTTACATCTTAGAATTCTTTTTTTTCCTTAAAATTCTGAATTTACATTTCACAATTTCTACTTTATTCTCTGAATTCTAAGTTTACACCTTGCGAATCTTTGCAACACCTTCAGATTT
Source organism: Schizothorax lantsangensis (assembly GCA_027422415.1). Classification (NCBI taxonomy): domain Eukaryota; kingdom Metazoa; phylum Chordata; class Actinopteri; order Cypriniformes; family Cyprinidae; genus Schizothorax; species Schizothorax lantsangensis. Next base: position 4,208,947 of record CM049853.1, on the reverse strand, counting down.
TTTTCTCAGAATTGAAAAAATTCTGAGATTTTTCTTTTTTTTTTTTCATAGCAGAAACAAGCTTCCATACTTTCTTGAATCATTTTTGTTTGTTTTACACACAACTTATTTTAAACTGCAAAATAACCCTATTTTCTTCAAAATGATAATCAATCATATAATAAGTCACTAGCTGAATTACTGTACCATAATGTACCATACTACTTTTTTAAACAAACGGTACACATTATATATAACATACTGTGCAGTACACAGTATGCAAGCATTTCATTTTGAACATACACATCAATTATGTCATTTAAAATATAACCAGCCTGAAAAAAACACACATTTACACACTCGCATGCACATTTCCTGACGACACACACTCGATAGGTATGGAGAGAGCGTCGGCGTCTGAGGAGATTGTTTGTATTGTGATAGTTTAAATAGTGAAAGGATAAGCTATAGCTGCCTTGAAACTTCTGATCTAATCTCATTTTCTTATTCTCCCGAGAAAGCAATTCATCTGTTATCCGTTTCCTTCACTCTCTTTTCCCCTTCACTCGCTCTCTCTCTCTCTTTCTCTCACTCACTGCTGCTCGTGGTGTCTTCAAACATTTGTTCACAGTTTGGCGTATCATCACTCTAAAGCTCCATCACAGGTCTTTCCAGACGTTTTCCACTCTCAGTAAACCTGTCTGATATTTATAGAACAATTAGCATACAAACTGAAGAGCTGTAATGGTTCCTTGATAACTTGGCATAAACCTGCTTTATCTCCTGGAATAGATATCTAGTCTGTCCAAATGAAATCAAATGAAATCAAAAAAATTCCTCATAACTAATCATGATAATAAATATCAGACTAACATGGCAACAGAAGACATGAGAGTTAAAAGGTCTGGACAAGAGAGAGCCTGAGGCCACAGTGCTTCCCAAATGAACATCAGCAAAATTCAAGCTCATAAACAAACAGTAATATGACTGAAATTTGCTTACAGAAGAACATCAGAAAACAAATATATGAAACCTAGGAATGTCAATAGATTCAAATAATTCATTAGAATATTTGAAAAAGCACATATTGCACATGTTCTGTACACTACATAAGTACTTATTGTACTGAAAAAAAAATCCTCTTAATGAATATTAGCAAAATGTTATTCCCCCCCTTTTTTCTTGTTGCTTTTTTTTTCTTTCTTTATTTTTATTTTTTTATTTAATTCATAATGAGCTAAAACAATACAAAATCATACTGATTGAGCAAATGTTTTGCAATGCTCTTGTGAAAGCTTAATCAAATTAGCTAAAATATCTCATAAACAACCACAAGGAAAAGTGGACGTGTAGAAAACCATGAATGCGGGACGCTGTAATTCTGCAGGTGCAGATTTCATGTGATTCTGCTCACAGGTGATATTTCATACCTGTTGAGCTCAATGATAATTATGTTCTGCTATAGAAAGCTTGCAAATTATCTTATTTTTTTTAAAAGTCCCATCTGGATTAGATTTATAAATAAATGAGACTGAACTGAACATGCATGCCTGAGCTTCTATTCCCGTCAGTCTTTAGAAGGAGGACAGAACCAAATAAAGCCGGTTTAAATGTCAAATGAGGTGAATGTGTAAACTGCATTAAATCAATTTAGAGGCATTAAACATTCAGCTAATTAATCTCGAAAAGTTAACTCAAATGTGCAAACCTAATGAAAAACAAACATCTTCATCAAAAGTTGCTTGAATATGCAGTAGGTTGAGTGAGATGTGTTTTTAGTAGGTAACGTCCCTTGCTCGTTCTGTAGTAGTGTTTAGAGCGGTGTAATCACTTGAGAGAAAACACATAAGCTGATTAACGGCTGCTCAGCCTGCAGGATTTTAATGGGGGAGATATTTGTGTTTTTGGATGCCAACTGTGGACCTGCTATTGCATAATTATTAAATCTACATCCAAAACAGCTCTTTATTTCTGTCTCGGGCAAATAACGCACATTTTGCGATCATAATCACTCCAGCAGAGTGTAATTACATTCCTTACACCAGCAGAAATTACTCTGACCGCTACTATGACAAAAGACCACACTAAAGGGACAGCGTGAACAAGAGAGAGAAGAAACAGTCCCAGATACTAGTGTTGTCAAAAGTACCGACCGCAATACCATTCGGTACATGAATATTAATTTGTTAATGTGACCATGTGGTCTTTGGAAGACTATGGAGCAACATCAGCATAAGCTAATTAATATTAATGTGAAGTCATGGCCGTATAGTGACATCACAACCCATCCATCAACGGCATCACAACTTTTTCCTGTCTAAGTGAGCGCTTCCTGGCCAAAATAAGCTGCAGTGTGGAAAGTTTATGCTAATGGCTTGACAAGACCAGAGGAGAAAAGAGAGAAAACGAAGACAAAAGAGGAGTAAACAGAGAGGGGAGGGAGGCAGAGAAAGAGAGAGAGAGAGAGAGAGTCTAACCTTGACGGAGAGAGTCTTCTGACAAGCATCTGGCGGCTGTAATAATTTGGGAAATAATCTGCGCTCGCAGAGGCCCAGCAGCCTGACTGCTTCAACGCACAGCGCCTGATCGATCTCTCCATTCAACCCCCACATTACATCCATCAGAGAGAGAGAGAGAATAAAATGACTGAGACAGATGGAAAGAGACGAATAGAGAAAGGAAGAAAAGTTCAGACAGATGGAAAAGGGACGCTACTGGCAGTGAGATCGACTGAAATGATACGGCCAAAACTCTGCTGCAGCGCCACGGATTTCTGGAATTTCTAGAATTAACATTCATTGCTGCTGCTATTTAGTAGATTTACACCAAAACAAAAGAGCGCAATGTTTGAAATCAATCAATCATGTTTTTTTGTGCGTTAACTATTTAATATGTTTAAAAAAATAGTTTGTGTAACACAGTAAAGCATAACAGCTTTATGCTTTATATTTAAAATGTGCAATGCTTTATATAATTATAAAATTAAATTGAAATATATATACATATATATATATATATATATATATATATATATATATATATATATACTGTATATATATACGTGTGTGTAATTTATACATATGTAAAAAATGTCATTATGTGTGTGTGTATATATATATATACTTATGTAAATATATATTATAAATATAAATGTCTAATTATTTTTTATTTAATAATTATATTTAAATAATATTAATAATGCTGAGGTCTTGTGTGTGTGTGTGTGTGTGTGTGTGTATATATATATATATATATATATATATATATACACATACACATATATATTATAAACATATACAGTATTATTTATTTACTTTTTGTTACTCATTTCAAGCCATCTCTAACATGCAACTCAATGAATGTTGCATAACAGTATGTTGCACAAACTATTTTTCATAGTAAGCACTATATGGTGTATACTGTGCAGTATGCAGTACATCAGTTTTGTAATGATATGTATTTTCTACAATACAGCACACGTTCAGACAGCCTGAATTCATAATGACATATCAAATCTTCACACTTTGATAAAGTGCTGCTGGGAAATCGGTCATAAGTAATGCAACATGACAGACAACTTGAGGTAAATGCTGTCTACATCCTGAGCAATCTTTTAAATTTTCTGGGGTGTCCCAAATGTATCTGTGCCCCATAAAATCTCACAGATCTTTGTTATGTGATGAAGCCTGGATACCATGTGAGATCAGCAAACACACCACTGAACTCAGTGTGTGGATTTTATCCATGAAGATTGTCTCAATATTCACAATAGTTCACACATATTATTTTAAAGTGCCCCTATTATGGATTTTTGAAAATTACCCTTCATGCAGTGTGTAACACAGCTCTAAGTGAATGAAAACGTCCTGCACAGTTTTAAATCTGAAAGTGCACCGTGTATAAAGTTATTGTCTCTCAAAAGAAAGAGTCGACTCTGAATCATTGAAATGAGTCGTTTTTAAAATGAATCCCAAGCCGTTTTATGTTGACCTCAACCTGAAACATTAGCATATTGCCGCCCACTTGTTGTTTGTCTGAATGAAAATGCAAATTCATTCTTTGCCACTAGGTGCCGCTTTTGGAGTGGTAAAAACATAGATATGTAACATATCTATGGGTAAAAATAGCGGTTTCCCTGGTAACGGCTGTACACAAAGCAGCACTGCAGCATACAAAAGCTGCTTTATCAGGCATTACAGGCGAGATGAAATGAACTCGACCAATCGGACCAATCACTGCAGATTAGCGTCACGCAAAGGAGGGGTTTGGAAAAATGAATCTTTGAGCGAATCGTTTGGGAGTCGTTGAGCAAGTAAGGTAAAAATAAATGCATATTATAAGACAATGAAAGTGTTTTTTGACCTTGCATGCATGTCAACCTGTTGTTGGGGACACCCAAAACCAAAATATGAACCTTTCATAACCCATAATAGGGGCACTTTAACAACTTTTAAGCTATCTTCTTGATTTCTGAATAATGATCATTGCATAATATAATATAATATAATTAGGGCTGTCAGTTTAACGCGTTAACTTAATTAGTTATGACAAAATAACGCAATTAAAATATTTTAACGCAGTTAATGCACTGGCCCCGCCCCCAGACCTGTACGTCATCTTACATTTCATACAGTTGACAAATATGATGCAGGGCAACAACTTCATAAATGCTGTTATCCCCTAAAATTCAAGATATTGGGGGGGGGGGGAATGCCCCTGTATGTCTCATATCTCTCATATCTTTTTGTCTCACATTTATATGATAAGCGATGTCACACGAGCAGCGAGAGCAATATGACACGAGTGCTGTTTGTCCCGAACATCACGAGTGCACATGTGATTTTATACAACAGTTCAGTAAATAAGAAGTTAAAATTGTGTTATATTTTAAACACAATATTGTGTGTTTTTGTTCAATTTTGCCAATGAAAATATTACCTATAAAGCCACAGCAGATCTGTTGTGAGTCTCCGAGCAACACAGCAGTGTTTAGTTTCTGAATAAATGAATGAATTCGTGTGAACCAATGATTCAATGATCCATTCATAGAGAGCCGTTTACTTCATTCCTGAATGAATCAGCCATTTGAACGAATCGACTCACATTTACCGCCACCTGCTGGTAGGTTTAGTTTCTTCTTTAGAGTATCATTTCATTTATTAAAACTAAATAAATCAATAAAAAACATTAAAGGGATAGTTCACCAAAAATAAATAAATAAATAAATTCTATCATCATTTACTCACCCTCATGTCGTTTCAAACCTGAATGACTTACTTTCTTTTGCACAACATAAAAGACGGTATTTTGAAGACTGTTAGTAACAAAGCTGTTTTGGTTACTAGTAACTTTAACTGCATGAACAAAAAATACTGAGATGCTTCTCAAATGATCATCTTTTATGTTCCATACTATTATACTATTCCATACTTATTCCACATTATTCCATACTTATGTCAGGCCGTTGAAGCCTAAACATTTAACACAATAATAGCTTTAAATTGTCTTTTGGGGGTATTTTCACAGCCAAATTTAGTTTGCAATTAATTAGATTAATTAATCACAGCACCTTGTAATTAATTAGATTAAATATTTTAATAGACTGACAGCCCTAAATATAATATAATATAATACAAATTAATTAAAACATGTAAGGGTTAACACACTGGTCATTATTTAGAAAGCAAATATTACAGAGAATAATATAATTATATGATTTGTTATAAAATAAACTGCTATACAATGCTATGCTAAGCTATACTATAATATAATATAATAAAAAACAAATGAATGAATTAATTAATAAGACGTGCTGATATCGCGTTTGGTCTCGTTCTGTATCACGTATCTTGTCAGTGTCTGCGCTTGCTTGGCATTTGTTGTGGAGAAAATAAGGAAAGTGTGTTCAAGCGCCAGCAGAGAGAAGCAGTCTTTATCAGCGGAAGTTAAAAGCAGCTCGTAAGTGTATTTACATTAGTGTTTAGTGCAGTTGTCTTTGCTAGGAAACGCTTGTTTTGTTTACTGTGTGTCCAGCTGAATTCGAATATAATAATAATATATATATATGTGTTTATGTGTGTGTGGTTGTACATACACATATGTAGTTGTTTTTTGGTGTTTGGCTTAGTGTTATATTAGAATCATTATTATACTCTTATACCTTTTGTTCTTTAATATTTTTAATTGTTTTTAGCTTTATTTTTTGTTTTTCATTTAAAAGTTAAGTTTTGCAATTTTGTTGTATTCATTTGTATGTAGTTTCTTTTTTTTTTTTAAATGTGTATATGTAGTATTTATACAGTTTTATCTGTTTTTAGTTGTTTAAATACTACAATTGATTGCTTCTGTTCTCATTTGTAAGTCGCTTTGGATAAAAGCGTCTGCTAAATGACTAAATATTATATATATATATATATATATATATATAAATATATAAATTAATACATTTTAGGGATAATGCATTTCTCATTATTCAGAAAGCAAATATTGAAAAGAATAATATAATTATATGATTCATTATAAAATAAAATATAATATAATACAAATTATAATATACATTTATAAAAGTAATTACAAAAATAAAATAACTGCAATGGATAATTTATTGGTCATTATTCCAAAAGCAAATATTTTAAAGAATAACATGATAATAATTTATAATAAAATATAACATGTAAGGGATAATGCAAATGCAAAGGTCATTATTCAGAAAGCAAATATTCCAGAGGATAATACAATAATAATCATATAATTATATGTAATTTAGTTTTTCACAACCATTTTCCACCGTATCTGTAAATGACATCTATTATGATTCTTTAACCTTTGTGTACCAGTGTAGTACTGCTGCAATTTAAATCAAAGAAATAAAAGTAGAAAGCAGAAACATAATGAAACACCTCCCCTCAACAAACACGGGTTACACCAAAGTTCAGTCCCTAACCCTGTGTATGAACAATGATAATAGTGATGCTTCACTTAGCAAACACCTCTAATAATCAGTGGAGACACCAGAGACGTTTCATTATTACCATGAAAATGATAAAGAAGTCTCTTGAGATGTAAGAATTAAAACCGCTAAATAAAGCGTCTATCGAGCAACACATGCATCTATGTGCAAATGGACACAAGTGTGGCACGGCGCAGCACGGGTGAATACTTTAAACCAGGTAGAGGCTTATTTTGATAAGCTGTGCATAAGCTTGTAAGTTTGTAATCAATGAGGGGGATTAATTTGTATTAAAGCAGTGAAGACACTGGAGTCAACGCCAGCGCTTTTATCTTGAGCCACTTGGATTACTGAAGTCAGAGATCTCAGGAGAGAGAGAGACCGAGATGAAGGACAGGGAAAGGAAAAAAACAGAGGTAGAAAAGGAGCGACAGGCAATCTACACGCATCCCATAGGTTATTTAGTCAAGGTCAAAGTTGGCCTTTCTCCTCCAGGCTTTACATGGACATAAGCCATAAACCAATCAGCAAGTAGAACTCATTTCACATGTTCATTTAGCTGGCGGAACGACTAATGCGATGGTCTGCTGAAAAAAAAGACGCATGCATGCACACACATTCAGACAGGGCCTAAAAATAACAACTGCCACATCTGCCAATGGCTGGAGACTTGAGAAAATTTACCGGCCATAAATATTTTTTTACTGCCCATGAAACTGTATGTGCATTACTTCATTAAAAAGTAGGCAGAACAAATTGGGGAGAAACATCTAATTGCAACTATTATTATTATTATTATTATTATTTATTAATTACATTATTAAAATTAAACAAATCAAAAAAGAAATATCACTAAAATACTAAATACCTGTAAAGTATTTAATAATAATAATAATATATTAATATAAAATATAATTTATATATAATATACACTTTCTTCTTTGTTGTATTCTGGATTTTTTTTTTTTTTTTTTTTTTTTTATTATTTTGTAGTGTATTTAAATGTGCTTTAAAAATGAACCAAATAGAATTAATAACTGGAATTCATATGATGATGATGATTATTATTATTTTTATTATTTATTAATTACATTATTAAAATTAAATCAAAAAGAAATATCACTATAATACTAAAGACCTGTAAAGTATTTAATAATAATAATAATAATAATAACAATAATAATAATAATAACTTTAATATAAAATATAATTTATATAATATATACTTACTTCTTTGTTGTATTGTGGATTTGTGTTTTTTTGTATTTTGATTATTTTGTAGTGTATTTAAATGTGCTTTAAAAAATAAACTGAATAGAATTAATAATTGGAATTCATATTATTATTAATATTATTACTATTAATAATAATAATAATAATAATAATAATATAACAACAGTAAAATTACAGTACTAATATTTATGGTATTTTTCTTTGCTTTTAAACCATAGAGATTTTGGAAACTTATTGTTTGTTAATAACTTATTTATAAGACATTCACATTACAAAGTTAAGAAGACGTTCAGAGCATTTTCAAATGCACACTATAAGCGACTCAAGCTCAGCACTTGCAGAGAAGGAGTTTGGAGTATTATTATTATTATAACATAAGTTTTATAACACTGTTCCATATACTCACCATGCTATTTTTTACTTGTATTTTTTTACTCACTCAGTTAGGGTCAATTTTAGGCCCTGCACACACCTCTGCAACACGCCAGCTAAACGCATGAAGGAAATTAACAAATATACAAGCTCCTGAATTATGTCGCAAACACATGCAAAAAAACAATCTGCCAATCAATATGACAGTCAGGTCTTCACCCAGTGAGATAGCGTCAAAAAATGACAAGCTGTCAGGCGCAGGCAGGCGTTTGGAGCGCTCTCTGACAGTGAGGCTGAACGCAGACTCACTGCTGCTGTAAACTGATGGAGCAGTCTGTTATTTATGAGGGTATGAGGGCACAATAAACAATCATCCACTCTAATAGACAATCATTTATAATATTAAACAATGACTCGGCCTCAGACTCTGCGCTGGTGTAACAAATCAAACGCCGCTTCTGCAATAATCTCAGACAAGCTGCTGCCTCATACTAAGTCAAAGCAGCAAACGTCTTGGACTGGAGACTAATTTTGTGGGGGGGTTTTAAGACAAGCATCACTATTATTACAGCAAATTCTACATAATCAACAAAAATCAGACATGAATGGCACATCAAATTGCATTGTTTACAATAAAAGGTGTGTAAAAAAAATATCTTTTTTATTTTTCTGAATTCATTTTTTTTTTTTACAAACATAATGAAAAATTCTAACAAACGCACCAAAAATGGCTAACAATTTTTAAATTGTTCTTTTTTTTAAAGAAATTAATAGTTTTATTGAGAAAGGATGCATTCAATTTATTAAAAGGGTCAAAAATAAATTTGTATTGTTTCAAATGAATGCTGTTCTTTTGAACTTTCTATTCATCAAAGAAAACTGGAAAAAAATGTATCCGATATCAGCAAAAATAAGAAGCAGCATAACTGTTTTTAACATTAAAAATAAGAAGAAATGTTTCTTGAGCAGTAAATCATTATTTCTGAAGGATCATGTGACTCTGAAGACTGGAGTAGTGATGCTGAAAATTCAGCATTTCATCACATGAATAAATTACATTTTAACATATATTCAAATAGTAAACAGTTATTTTAAATTGTAAAAATATTTCACAATATTACTGTGTTTACTGTATTTTTAATCAAATAAATGCAGCCTTGGTGAGCAAAAGAGTCTTACCGACCCCAAACTTTTGAACTGTAGTGTATAAATACACAAAACACAGCATACAGAAGCATTACAGTGAATGAAAAGAACGAAAGAAAAGCTAGAAGATTGTGCATTATTTATTAAAAACAGAAACCACAGACTTGGAGTGTCGTCATTCTTTTGCCCACAAGATAGATGAACGTTTTAACCGTCTTCAGCCTCAATCTCCACCTTGAAAATCACCTTTGAAACTGCTGAAACTAACCCGGCATTACAAACAAACATATCAATCTGATGATCTACAACACACAATATAAAACACTTCAGCATGGCCAAAACACTCAGCATTTGTCGAGGCATATGCTGGTTGCTCTCTTAAGAAAATCAGACGAGTCTCCAGTGCAGACGCACTATTTGTGCCACGAAGCTAATCCTCCAGACTTCCCACACGCTGACCTTCAAGCCTGAAAACACAGTCTGCTCTCCAAATCTGACAGCTAGCCCAACAGAAGCAGAGAGAGGAAAGCAGGAGAGAGATGGGGAAGCGCTGATGATAATTCGGCAGAAGTCCCTGGAGCCTGAAGGCCGTGGAGAGCAGCGTTCTCCCTCAGCGGAGCCGTGGAGAGCAGCGAGCGGCCAGTCGGCAAGATAAGAAGAGGAGAAGCGTAGATTAGCCGTCCTCGCGGACAGAGACCCAGGCTAATGCTCGCCACTGACCTCACGTCTCATGATATTTTCATAGCCACATAGCGAGGCATAAGAGATAGGACAGCTACAGAACGAGGCGGAAAGGTTAGCGCTTCAACTAATTAGGTTCAATCTGTAGAGCCAGCGGACTGCTAATGAAGGCCACTTTAAAAGGATCCACTTAAAAAGACAATGCAAGACTAAAATATTGAGTCTAATTAATTTTTGAATGATAATTTATCAGCTCTAGTGCCAACCAATGAAACATGGGAAAACAATGGAAACATATTACTCAGTCTTACTCTTGTCTTATGGATATAATTTCTTCTTCTCAAAAAAAATTGATTTTTGCTAATAGATAAGAATTTTCAAAATTAGTTTACAAACCATTTTTTATTATTTATTTATTGTGATATTATTATTATTTTTATTTATTTATTTTTTTTTACAAAATATATATTGTAATTTATTCTAAAAAAAACTTTGCTATAGGTAAGAATATTAATTAGTGAATTTGTTTGCAACCCATTCTAATTTAACTTAAAATTAATTCTCAATTGTTCTTAAAAAAAGAAAACTTTTGCTAATAGGTAAGAATTAATTCATCAAACAATTAAACTTTTTTTCAACTATATATATATATATATATATATATATATAGGACAACATTTCCTAATAAGTGAGATCATTAATTTGCGAATTTGTTCTAAATTATTCTAAAAATTGAAAATAAAAAAATAATTTAAAAAAAAACATATTAACCCCATTTTATTTTATAACTTTAAAAATTGATTTTATCCTTTTCAAATTGATTGGATGGAGAAATGTGGGCAAACAATACTGATTACAAAATAGATTTTTTTCAGTGTATTATTCTCGCCACAGCTGTGATTTCTGTCTTTCACACAAGCACTTTCGTTTAGCCGCTCGAATGGAAATCAAAGACCTTGTTTGACTGTGACCGACCCCGTGGTGCTGCCGCTTGCTCATCAAACAACTTCATATGGTGACATGAAAGCGTTCCGTCTGTGTGTGTGTGTGTGTGTGTGTGTGTGTGTGTTACGGACAGACTCCTGATCAAACCCTGTCTGAGAGCGACTGCAGCCCGACAGTCTCCTCCTACTAGTCACTGACAGAAAGAGAAGAAAGCAAGAATAAAGTGAGAGTGAGAGCTCAACTCTTCAAGAAGGTCAAGTCAAACACACAAATGCATGTACATACATACATGAATACAAAAAAAAAGATTGCATACAATGTAAAATGATTCCTCAAATAAAGAAAATTAAGACCACATACAAAATTTTCTCTTCACTATATTCTAAGTTCAACTACACTGTGAATTAAACATCTTATGTTGTTCAGTCAATGATAAACATTGAAATATGTCTTTTTTGTGTGGAAAAAGTGGGGAAAAACATATTTCTTTGGTTTTAGCTGTTTTGTTTTTGCTCTCTTGGTCATTTTTATTGACAAAGATGGCAAGAAGAATAATTGAAGTCAGCTTCAAATTCTGATTCAAACTAATTTCTTGCACATAATGCATTTGCACAACCATAATTTGTATTGAGTATTTTTAATGTTTAGTCAGATAACTAAGCACACAAGAGTACAGTATGACAAAGTGAAAAGAATATGACGCTAGTAAGCTATTCTGTTTTCAGCCTATTTTTGTCAACATTAATTAAATTAATTAAAATAAAAAAAACATATATGGTCTTGTTGTACATGATTTCTCAGTGCACATTAAGAAAAAACTAAAATAGATACTATGAAATAAAACAATATTTATGATAAAATAATAATCTAAAATAAAATAAAATAATGAATAAATGAATCAAATCAATATCAATAAATAAATACATTAATCATTAAAAAAATGAATGAATGAAAGAATGAATGAATAAATAAATATTATATATATATATATATAATAAAATAAAATAAAAAAGTACATACAGATTGATAAAACCAAATGCCATTATGATTTCTTTTTCTTGTTGCATATCCTGTTTCACATAATATTATGGTTACCGATGTAAAATGTTTGTGAAGGCATTTTGATATTTACCTTAAATATGACATCTAGTCTATATTTTCTTATCCTACACATGTAAATGTACAGATCTGCAAATCTCACACGTGCACATGCCTATATCTCTCATTCCCACAAGCTCCACACTCTTCACTGCTCTTTATTTGACATTTAGCAGAGAGTCCCTGTTCATGTTAGATTGTAAAGGGGAACATTTTCAAAAGCTCTTTTTCACACAAAGCGATCTCTTTCAATTGTAGCCCGCAGCCGAGAAAAACAACAAGCTGAATAGACTCGTGAATCAACTCTAAACGCATCCACAGAAAACAACAGAGAAAAAAAGCCAGAATCATTGTTTATGTACTTCAGATACAGTTGGTATTTTAGGAGATACTCTATAATTGTCATGCCACACTCAGACGTTTTAATCCTCATCAAGAACAACAGCGGTTTGCGTACATGTTTCACGTGTCTCTACAGAAAACACTAAGAGTGCTAATTTCTATTCATCTCGACGCCCTTGTCTTGCTCTTCCACAGGAAACGCAGGAGTACGGCGAACAGATGCTAGTCGAACAACTGCTCAAACACAGGAGCCATTTCTGTCTCCTCAAGAGCGTCTCGTAACAATTAAGGCAACAAATCGATACCGTCAGACGTGCAAACAGACCCCAACAGCCAATGCAATCAAGGACTGTCGGGTGATGCAGTACTCCTGTTAAAATGGAAAGTGTGTTATGTTTGAGTGAAAAGAGCCTATTTGAATCAGCGGGTTAGTATGAAGAAATGCAGATTGCTTTTGAAATACTGAGAGCTTTAGTGGATTAGAGCTGTTTTAAACAGGTAACATTTCCTTTGTCGGTCAGACAGACCTTTTTTTTTGTGGTGTTAGATTCTATTTGTGGATTTTGGACTTTTTATAGGCTTTAATCCAGTTTTAATAAAGGACAGATTCTAGTCTGATTTTGATGGGTGATCTAATCTTGCTGCTTCCTCAAGATTTCTGCTGGCCTCTCTTAAGTTATTCTCTTTATATATTAATGCATTGTTGAATTCTTGACTCTGGATTGGTGGTAGACGTTCCAAGATATTCATTAAATAAATGCATGGCAATTATGAAGTTTCAGTTTAGCTGACTGCATTCAAAGTCTCTTTAAAGTAAGTCATTCCATTTGGTGGCCATCTTGGAAACATGTAAAGCAAGTCATAACCCTGAAAATCATTAAAAAAAAATAGAAAAATAATGAAAAATCTGGAAATAATATTATCATAAACTGTGCTTTTCAACTTTGAAAATAAATATGTATTTATACATCATGATAATATGTATTCTACTTGATTTTCTTAGCTATATAAATAAGAATAATATTTTGCTTAAAAATGCATATTTTAAAATATGCATTTTTTTTCAGGATGTTTTGCATTTTTACATCATAACAATTGAGTAAATGTCTCACGCAATTCTTATTATGGCAAATAAATATATACATATACAAACAAACAAACCAACCAACCAACCAAATATGCATACATCATGATAGTATTGTTCTAATGGTTCAAATTTGCACTGATTTTAATAATAATAGTAATAATAATAATAATAAACACCTAATTTAAATGCAAAGAAAATATAATAAAAATAAAAAAACACCTAATTTAAAAATCATTAAAATAGTATATTTCTGTCATAAAAAATACTGTATTACAGCAATTAAAATATGAGAATATAACCATTTATATTATTTCAAAATTTAAAATAAAAAAAATCCCAAATATAAAACATACAGACACATTACAGCAGTGAGAATTTGGGGACAAAATTACTTAAGTATCATAAAAAAAAATCTAAATTGTCCTGTAGGCTCAATTTTTATAAAATTAATGTAAATAAATATGCTTTATATTTTAATTCTCCAACAGGCTTCATTTTCATTCTTAAAAATATAATTCCTCTTAATATAATTTCTTTGATTTTGAGGTTAAACTTGACACAGGCAACACACAAATAATTTGAAGTGTAACCAGATCCAGCTTGTTAGGTCTAGTTGAAGGGATGAACTGGATGAGGTGTGTGAGTCTGGTGTAGTTTAAGAGCTCTGTAGCTGATTTGCTTCAAGGTTTGTGATGTTATGAAAATATTTATTTATTTCTTTGAATGCATGAGTTTAAGGAGCTTAAATACTTTTAAAATGTATTAAAATATGATTCATAAATTATATATATATATATATATATTTATATATATAAATTATATATTGTCATTATCATTAGTAGTATTTAAAAATGTATGAAACGTTTATGGAGCTGAAATAGTCTCAAAATTAATGTATTTACAAAATAATATTCACAAATTTGTAAAGGTAATTCACATTAATTCACAAAATAAGTTTATATAACTCATGAGTTAGTTCATATTGACAAAATATGATTTGCAAATGTACAGTAGCAGAATAAGGTTCACAACTGCAAAGCACAATTCATAAATATATGCTGTTGCGAATGTAAATTAAGTTGTGCATTTACAAAACATATTGTCAATATAAATTAGGTTTGTCAATTGGTATTTGCGAATGTATTACATTTTATTGTGAATGTGAATTAGTTTTTAGGCATTTGTGAATCATATTTTGTAAATGCATTGATTTTAGTAATTTTTTTTTAGCGCCATACTGTGATGCCTAAGCGGTTCCGTAATTTTTTACTTTAATATTAAATTAATATAGTATATTATGTAATATTATATTATATATTACAACATTATTAGTTATTGTATATTAAATGAATGCACATTTACAAATTATTTGCGAAATATTTTGCTAAATAATAAGCATTCGTTACAGTTTTTGTGTGTGCAATATATTTTTGTTTTGTTAAACTATACTTAAAGGGATAGTTTACCCAAAAATGAAAATTAGCCAAAGATTTACTCACCCTCAGGGCATCCTAGGTGTGTCTGACATTCCTCTTTCAGACGAACACATCCGGAGTTATATTCCACATTGTCCTGTCTGTTCCAATCTGTATAATTGCAGTGAATAGTGCCCCTGTTTCTGAATCCAAAAAAAGTATCCAACCATCACAAAACTACTCCACACGGCTCCGGGGTGTTAATAAAGGACTTCTGAAGCGAAACGATGCATTAGTTTAAGAAAAATGTGGATTCTTAAAACTTTATAAACTGAAATGTGCTGCTTCCGGTCTCTCAAGCAGGCGCGCTCACGACAAGTCGGTCGAGCGTATGATGTAGGTGTAACGAAAGGCGAACGTAAGATCACAAACTTATTTAAACA
This sequence comes from Schizothorax lantsangensis, assembly GCA_027422415.1. Classification (NCBI taxonomy): domain Eukaryota; kingdom Metazoa; phylum Chordata; class Actinopteri; order Cypriniformes; family Cyprinidae; genus Schizothorax; species Schizothorax lantsangensis. Next base: position 4,193,257 of record CM049853.1, on the reverse strand, counting down.
TCCCGGGTATCGACACGAACGCACCATTTTAATCAAAACAGATACAATTTACTTGTTCACATGGTTTTCCTGTGCTGTATACAAAACTTGGTTCTCACGAGATTACACGCTTCTCCCCGGAGCTTACTCTCGTGAGACTACAGTCTTCTTTCCAGATCTTACGTTACGCCTTTCGTTACACCTACGTCATACGCTCGACCGCCTTGTCAATGGGGACCAACATCTGTTTGGTTACCAACATTGAGGGTGAGTAAATGATGACAGAATTTTCATTTTTGGGTGAATTGTTTTCCCTCTGAAATTCCCTCTGGAAAGCAAATCTATTTAATTGCCGTTGTGTTTCAAATGGTATAAAATCATCTTCAAGCTAATGGTAACAAATAATGGAGTTCCTGTTGATCTGTGGTGCAGAAAAACTCCAGGATGTGGAGCAGTACTTGCTTAGTCAGGAGGAGGCGAGTATGACGATGACAGATGGAGGAGTTATATTGAGAGGAAGGCGGTGTTGGGGGCTGCTAATGTATGCAGTACAATCGCACGACTTCACAGCGCTAATCTACATGCACTCACGCACTTACTTCAATAAACTTTCCTCCATTTGCAGTCTTGCTGTAAACCTACTCCCTGACTGTACTGTTCCCAAACTTATCATTGGCCTGAAGTTTGTGCATCCACTGGTACGCCGGTAACAAAAGCAATGCGATTGTTCTCCCCCGCCATCCAAGTGCCTCAGAAAAAGAGGAAGAAAAAACTAAGAAAAGCAATTTAGTTTTCAATTTCCTGCAGGCCCACAGTGAAGCGGTTATAGCGCTCTGGTCCCTTTGGAAAGGGAGAGAACTAGGCCGCAGTCTCCTCGCACGAAAATAGCACACATAAACATCAGCGTGTGAAAATCACACAGAACCGCTCAAACCATTTGACTTGAATAGCTGTAAATTATCCGTGCGCATCCTGTTCAGATCATAGCAGTCATTAGAGCACAGTTCTGTGAATTACGACATCAAAGCAACACGTTCCTCTCAGATCTACAACAGGTTTGTCTTAATTTGTCTCAGAAATCCCAAATGAGACTGCTTTAATATCTGAAATGTTTCTTGAGCAATGAGATTAAATGGAGAGTCCTACTTCTCAGATGTTTCTCCCAAGAAAAAATCTAGTAATCTCATATGTGTCTATTCTAGAGTTTCAGAAGATATCTCGGTAATTAGTTAACCGAATTTGTTAACCAGGGTTATGATAGTTACCTAAAACTGAAACTAATATTCAAATAAAACCTGATTCAAAATATTAATAGTATATAATAGTATATGAAAAGGGTTGCTGCAGGATTTTTAAGCTCAAATTTAAGAATTTTAAGACCTGCACAAATAAAATGAATACCATATGAGCGGGGTGGGCAATGTCTATGGTAAACTATTAAACTGTAAAATGACTGTAAAAAGCATGATTTACAGTTCAGATACAAGTTTTCAGGAAAACAAAAAGTTTTATAAAATAATACACTTCACATTTCAGCCTTTAAACCATTTTTTAAGAAAATGGATGAGTCAAAAGTATTAATTATATTAATTTAAACAATTATAATCAATAAATTATTATATTAATTAAATAACATAGAAACACATTTTACTGTTTAGATTTGTATAATGAATTATCTTCTTATCGATCCACCAGTTCACATTTACAGTTCTGCGTGTTTCAAGGTAAAAACATGGGTGATTTTCACATTGGTCTGAACAAAAACAACCCAATGTTCCTGCCGTACCGGAGGCTGCAGTTCTAGGACTGCACAGGACCCTATTTTTTGGGACAGCGCCATCTACTCCAACAGAGGAAACCTGATTCAAACATCAAACAAACAGATGCAAAGACTAGATCCATGGAAACTATTCATTTGTTATCTTTCCATCTTATTTTTAATGTAAGAGCTAGCGTGAACTGTTTGAGGGGGAGTCAGCAATCTCCATTTAGCCTTTTTAGCTGTGCAAAACAGTTCATTGTGATGCTGGATGTTGTAAATTAGTATTTGTATTTAAATTATTTTACATTTATTAAAGTATTAATAATCACACTAATTTGTACCGCAATTGTTTTACCATTTACTGCACTTTAAGTGTGTCACACATCAGACGTGAAGCGCTGCGGCTAATGAACTGAAGTCTTGCACAGACACAAGTCTTCTTTCCAAGAAAACTGAATTTAAAACCAGAATATATTGAAATAAATTAGGTTAAATATTTCAAGAGGGTTACCAACGGGTATGTTTAGGGTTAGGAGTTGGTTAGGACAATAATTAAGTGTATACAATTAAACAACTACATAATTCCTTAAAAATAATAATATACAGAATTGAATAGCAAGTGCTATAAAATAGTATGAGCCACTAATATTTGGTCATTTAGCAGATGCTTTTATCCAAAGCGACTTACAAATGAGGACAATGGAAGCAATCATAATCAACAAAAGATCAATGATATGCGCGTGCTATAACAAGTCTCAGTCAGCTTAACACAGTACATGTAGCAAAAAATGTTTTATTATATAATAAATAAAAAGAAAACGGATAGAATACAAAAAGATTAGAAAAGCTAGTGTTAGTTTGTTTTGTTTTTAAGAAAACAAGCTGTAAATGGATAGAGTGCAAGTCTAAAAGGGACATTTTTTTTTTTAAGAATAGAATTAGAATAGAGAGAGCTAGAGTTAGAGGGTCAAATAAAGATGGAAGAGATGTGTTTTTAGCTGATTCTTGAAGATGGCCAAGGACTCAGCTGCTGGGATTGAGTTCGAGGTCATTCCACCAGGAGGGAAAATTTAATGTAAAAGTCTGTGAAAGTGATTTTGTGGGTGAACAATAAAGCGACGTTCACTTGAAGAACACAAGCTTCTAGAGGCACATAAGTCTGAAGTAATGAATTTAGGTAAAGAAGTGCAGAGCCAGAGGTGGTTTTGTAGGCAAACATTAATGCCTTGAATTTTATGCGAGCAGCTATTGGTAGCCAGTGCAAATTGATGAACAGAGAGGTGTGACGTTCTTCATTCTTTCTTACATTCCTTTTGGCTCATTCAAAATTAATCTTGCTGCCGCGTTCTGGATTAATTGTAAAGGTTTGATAGAACTGGCTGGAAGTCCTGACATAATACATACACATACAATAAATAAATAAATAAAATAATTAAAAAAACAAACAAACAACAACAAAAAAAAACTATAGGGTCCTAGAAATCCGGTTCTGAAACTACAGCCTCCGGTATTGCATGAATACCCTACTCTCGACAACAGTCTTATTGAACATACAGATTCATTCTCTGCCAGCAGGAGGCGCTTTCGAACTGTTTCCGCGGTAACAGCAGAATACAAAGCAGAGCAGCACTGGACTTTGAAATGTGCAGCGCTCATATTTATGTATTTTTGAAGTTTAATCGTCGCATTAAGCTGCATCGCGATTCTGGTCTGTACCCAAATTTAAGACCTCTTGAAATCATAATTAAGACAATTTAAGACTTTTTATGACCTTAAATTTGATAAATTAAATTTAAGACTTTTTAAGACTTTGTAAGGACCCGCGGGAACCCTGATGAAGAGTTTATTTGCAAAAACCAATAAATGCCACTTTAAAAAAAAAACACATTTTGTCAAAAAAGCCTGTATTGTCCACTTTCAAGGCATCGTGAGTTCATGTTTTACTGCAGAAGCTGACAAGCGCCCGTGTTGTTTTTGAACAGAAGCCGATAAGTCCATTTTAGCGAATCAGCGCTCTGTATTCAGGTCAGGTGACAAGGCTACTTTCACTTTGAAAAGACAGGCTAGCTGGAGTTGTGTCAAAGCTGACTAAAAGTGATCGAAGATGTATAATTTTGACGAACTTGATGAACCTGTGATATCTTCTTCAGGGCGTAAAAGGAAAATAAAAGCTGAAACGTTTTCACAGAACCTTGAAAAAGCAGCGCGTTACAATGATGAGGGAAAAGCTCTGTGTGTAATCACATCCATAAATCTATGATCACAAAAAAAACGTTTGTCAGGCATCTACATTGTCATCTGAGGAGATTACAAAGATTAAACAAGTGTTTTTTTTAAAACTCTAAAACATGAAATGTGGAGTTATCTGCTTTTGCCAAAAAAACGACTGTTGGACTTATCTGCTTTTGCTATAAAACAAACTTTTAATATGGAAAAAAAACATACTGTCAATGAACTTTAATTTTGTAAATTACCTGTATTTGTTTAAGTTATTATTACTTAATCAAAACAACCCAACTGCAGTTTGATTGATATTACTTGGAATGCGCAATAAAAAAAGTGATTTCTTACAAAAAAAAAAAAAAAGGTTTTTGCAAATGAACTCTTCATATCTATATAGTAAAACTAAAATCGTATCTCAGTGATACTGACATGAACTGACAATGAAAATTATTTACTAAATATTTATTAATTTTAATTCCTGGTTATTAGTTAATACATTATTAAAATCAAAAGTTGCATCTGTTAATATTATTTAATATTCTTTAATGGAATAAAAACTTTAATAGTATCTTAAAGTTAATAAAATAACACTGAAATGAACTGACAATGAAAAACACTTCTGAAGTATTAATTCATGTTAAATTACTTATGCATTTTTAAAATCAAAAGATGCATCTGATAATATTATTTAATAGATCTGGGCCCGTATTCATGAAAGATCTTAGTGCTAAGAGTTGTTCCTAGTAACAAAATTCTAAGAAAATTCTTAGAAATGTGGGTGTTTCCTCTTAAAATTAAAGAGAAAAGAAAAAAGTAATTCAAAAAGCATCTTTACCCTTAAAAAAGGTCTTAAGGTCCGAAATTGTTAGGAGTATGAACGCGAACATTTATGAGGCTTAACAGTTTCTTTAGCAGTGGAGAAAATAGACAAAACATGAAGAAGAAGAAATGTGTTGCACACAATGCATGACAGTGAGTTAATAAAGACGCTACACATTAGATTGTGCAGAGATCATGTTTGTGACCGATCTTATTAAAGACACGCTAATGACACCATGCTGAAATGCCATAGCGCCAGAAATGGAAGTAATCACTACATTAACATATTTAGCAACTGGAAAAATGCAACTATTCAGCAGTGATGATTTGGGTCTGTCACAAACTTCTATAAGCAAAGTGATCACTAGAGCTGTCGCGATTCGTCGATTTTAGTCGACTAGTCGATTTTGAATAATCATCGACTTCATTTTGCTAGCGTCGACTAACCGCAAAATACCGGAAGTGCCGCATTTCATGGACGAGAATCCATAAAACACATTATTAGACTGTTTTGCAAGGCTGCATGATATTAAACCCATTTAAAAATCATAATTAAGCATAATTGTGAATTCACAAACGCTATGATTTAATTAAATAATTATATGCGATGCAGTTCTAACACATGAGCTTTAATTATTTACATGCGTGTAGGTTAAGTATGTGCATCACACAGCACATACTGTTCACAGTAGTTCCACAGAAACTTATCATTTACATGTGTGGAGCATCTCAAACTCCATCTCTGCATGTTGCTGTGAGTTTGGGTTTATTATAACGTTCATCTGGGAACGCAACATGCGCCATTTCATCAGATTTGTAAGGTAAATCATTTATAAACCTATGCAAACACAGGAGAATACATCGAGATTTCAAAATAAAAGCTCAAACCCTCACTCTGAGTTTACACGTTTTGATGAACACATATTCATTTAATTACAGTGGCTATAGCATTTCTGTCCTAAAGAAATGACCAAATATTAAAGATTAAGTGGACATTTGAATTAAATGGTGCTTGGTCAATATTAAACAAGGATTAGATCGCGCAGTAATGTTTAAAAATAATCATCAGGCCTTTGGCGCCCCCTGCAGGCCTTTGTTGTTATGCGTCATCTACATTAGCTCTATTGTTTATAATACATTATGTATTTTAACAGTTTTGTTCAATAAAACCATATGATTTCTTGCTTTTGATACTTTATTTGAACTAATTATTATTGCATCATTGCTATTATATATGTATTTTAAGTCATTTTAAAAGCTATTGTTCACTTACATCTATTTTTATTACCACAAAAACATTATTATAATTATAGGGCCCTATGAAATCCGTTTTATTTCCAAATTAATTTTTTTTTTCATTTTAATTTTTCTATACTCTGTTTTAATGGTTAAATTAAATTTTATTAATCAAAAAGCCTGTCTAATTAATTGAGTTTTACAGTTTTATCTGTACCAAATTCTTATTTTCTGGATTCCATTTTAATGGTTCCATTTTTTTATTTTTATTTTTCAGAAATACTGCACATTTACATTTTTCTCCTAACTAAATTCTGGTAAATAATATTTCTGGTAAATACTCCTTTATTTAAAATACTGATTATAATTGTATTATTAGACTAGAACACGTGGATATGTTGTCTTTCTTACACTATAATACTGAACTTTGATTTCAGAGATCTGGACTGAGATGAGATGGACTCTTGCTTCTTGCACTCTATGTTGCACTTTACTTTTGCTTTAAAAAAGGATTTCATAGAAATTTGGATTTAATTTGGTTTAATAAAATATTCTTAAGTAAAATTGTTGTTGTTTTTTTGTGGGAAATTAATCGTTTAGATTAATCGATTAATCAATAAATTAGTCGATAGATTAATCGAAATAAAAATAGTCGTTAGTGGCAGCCCTAGTGATCACACAAACAATTACAGCACTTTCAGAACCTTACTGTGTCGCTGTTCATTTCCTATAAAATACATTAAGTATGACAGCATGGTAAATAAAAAATAAAGAATATATATATATACATATATAATGTGTGTGTGTCATAGCTAGCAACGGAGTCAGCCCCGCCTCCTCACTAAGATAAAAGTTTTTGTCTTTTCCTCGCTCAGAGTTGCTCTCAGATTGATCCTGATCTGTTTTACCTTTGTAGACATAGTGTATGTCAAGTACTGATTAATTTATGTTTATTTGTACTTTTCCAAAGGAATTTTAAGACAAACATCTGAGATAAGGTTAAATAAAACATTCCATGAAGTTATATGAGCTTTGAAAGAGCAGCCACGAAGCAAAACCATTTTCCATTCTTGTTCTCTTTTTCTTCTGATTTGTACTTCTCTCCATCTCACTATTTCTCTCTATCGACTCGTCTTTTTCTCTAGCGTACATCACACCACCCTCTAGCCTGTGTCATTCAGATCTATGAACATCCATTAGCAACCATCTGTTACCACCTGCAGCAAAAGCCATTACACCTTTTTCCTGGCCTCTCTCGGTGTCTCTCTCTCTCTCTCTCTCTCACTCACACACACACACACACACTTGTACACTTACAGCTGCTCGTTGCCATGCTAAGCTTCACTCTCCTGCTCGGCTTATTAGACAGATGAACACCTTTATGATGTTGAAGCTCCAGGTCAGAACATCCACCGATCGACGAGTCGATCTCACTCACCTGCCGGTGTCAAAACATCACAAACCTTGAAGCAAATCAGCTACAGAGCTCTTAAACTACACCAGACTCACACACCTCATCCAGTTCATCCCTTCAACTAGACCTAACAAGCTGGATCTGGTTACACTTCAAATTATTTGTGTGTTGCCTGTGTCACGTTTAACCCCAAAATCAAATTTCAATGCCAATGATTCACTATGTTTACAGTAAACAATAGAAAGCATCTTAGCAAAGTTGTCTAGGCTTTTCTAGAGTACATGGAGCTTCCAGCACAATAATACCAGCCGACTAAACCTGACAAGTCTTCACAGAGACCAATTGACTGTCTGTCGCCTGGATCGCATTCTCCTGCTCCCTCTGGGTGCCATGTTTGTGACACGGCTCAAAGGCCCGACAAGAGTGAACTTTGGGTCACGCTTCCCTTTATTCATCACTCACCGGGCGATGACATGACCGGACTGAAAAACCACACGAGTCACGGCATGACACATGGTCAGGTGAACTGTACAAATGACAAACTCAACTGTACTGATGAATAATACAGCATCTGCCGTGATGCTGCTGTTCTCTGAAATTATAAAATACACAGAGACCTGTGTCTGTTCATGGATGCTGTCAAAAATCAGGAACACTCCAGTTAGCAGCCTAATTATACAGGGTTTCCTAAAGAATAAGTAATCAACTAGTCAATATGTAGTTTTACACACCTCTGATAACTACCTCAGCTAGGGAAGCTTAGGAAGATAGAATGCACTGTTTAGTTCACATTCCCAATTTAGATCTATAATCACGTCTACAAACAGAAAACCCCTAAATTAAAGCAGATATCTCAAATAAACCCTAAATAGATTGATTCAATTTACCATTGCTGAAAACTTGGGCCTTAACATCAATTTTCGATTAAAAAAAAGAGGAACATAACTCAACAACCATATACTGTATAACTCTCTGAAATGCTTTATAATGACTTTCATGACTAAATCATTGATTTTACATGAATCATTAAGTTAACATATCAATAAATAACTTATCATAATTAGTGGTCGACCGATATTGGTTTTTTGACAGCCGATGCCAATGTCGATATCTTGGAAAGCAGGGTGGCCGATGGCCGATATAATTATATTTATTTTAATTAATATTTAAGAAATCTGAAATAATTTGAAAATGGATTAAACTTATGTAAAATAAACATACTTATACTTTAGATGACAAAGTATTTTTCACAAATAAATAAATATTTAATAAAAATATAATTAAAAAGGAAGTAAACAATGTAACCAACAGGGCACTCATTATTCTGGGATGTTTGTGTGCATTGGGAATCATATTTTTTTCAAATAAAGTCAAGGTAACACTCATTTTACATACAGCACACAGTGAAAATGACATGAATATGACAGTGGGCAAATGCATAAAGCGCAGCATAATTTGAAATCACAAATGTATTGTTTAAAGCATTCAATTTGCACCGAAAGTCACACAGTGAACATGCGATAATGCAGGATACACATGCACACTTCACAAGATCTCACAGCTGGACTCGACTAAGTTTGCAAGGTTTGTGAAATTAAATGTTCATTAGCCATTCAAAGATTTGTTTAATTGATATAAATGCGTATTTGCTGAATGCTGACGGCAAACGGGAAAGTATTATAATGTTTGCCTTTCTATTACTAATAATATAAAAGCAATCGTTATAATACTTTTTTGTATACCTTTTAATCCCTTTGTTTAACCATTCTATCTGATTATTAGACAGACTTCTGTCCGTATTAAGCCCGATTCGGACGGTAATTGTTTCTCATATGGACGTCTGTAAAAATAAATTTACATATCACCTCAGTGACAAAACTCATGGATTCGGATGGCGATTTATTCACAGTGGAGGAGTGAGTTCTGTGATCCTGTGCACCCCGGGACGCGCTGCTCACGTGACCAGTCACATGATTGTCTGCTGTAAATAAAATGAATTTTATTTACAAATGTATTCTTATTATTGTGTAAAATGTATTTAAAAATACGTATTATTATGTAAAATGTATTATTATTATTCCAAGCATATTTTATATTATTATTTGATTATTTTAATCTCCTGTTTAAAAATAGGAAAGACGCGCTATAGTTGTATATAATTATACGCGATATATATCTGTTTATAATACACATTTTAAAATTGTATTGCATACCTGCTGCTGCCATAATAAAGACCCCTTTGAAAGTTTATGTGCTTTTCTTCTTTTTCTGCTCCCAGTCGCTGTGGTTGAGCAGTCATGAAGTATTGTTCTTTTAAATACTTTCCAGCATTTCAGAAATAATATGTAAATTACACCGAAGTACGTACGGTGTGCGGGAGTGCTCAAAAAGGGATTAAACACTGAATTTTGAATCGATTTCTTCTCGTAAACTCAGAGATGTGGATTCGGACGGCAATTAAATTACCACACGACCTCGGTGTTTGTCAAAAAACAGTAGGTAATTCTGCCGGGGATTTTCACGGGGGTGGTGAGAGAAAAACACCGACATCCTGGATTCGAACGGCAATTAAATCACCAACTACCCCCTGTATATGGTGAAAATCACTTACGTCCCCCTGAGAAACAATTACCGTCCGAATAGGGCTTTAGACAGAACTGTTAATGTCGACGGTGAACAAGAGGGAGAATGTGAGTGCTGTGTGCATGCAGAGAATGTGAACGGCAGCGTCGTCAAAATAAAAGTCCCGCCTCGAATGCATTGGCCAAACAGAAAAACGTATCGGCCGATGCCGATATTTGAAAAATGCCAAATATCGGCCGATATATCAGCCTTGGCGATATATCGGTCGACCACTAATCATAATGCTTAATAGATCAATATATTAATATGAACTTATATGAGGCAGTTCAATGATTTTATAAACCAATGTGAATAAAAATAGTAATGACAATATTTCTATAGTAAAGATAATATTATATATGATTTTTATGGTTTTTGAAAGGAGTCTCTTTTGCTCAGCAAGGCTGCATTTATTTTATCAAAAATACAGTAAAAACAATTAATATTGTGAAATATTATTAAAATTTCAAATACCTGTTGTCTATTTGAATATATTTTGAAATGTAATTTATTTCTGTAATGCAAAGCTGAATTCTCAGCATCATTACTCCAGTCTTCAGTGTCATATGATTCTTCAGAAATCATTCTAACATGCTGATTTGCTGCTCAACAAACATTTCTTATTACTATTAATATTGAAAACAGGTGTGATGCTTCATATTTTTGTGGAAACTGTGATACACTACAACTAAAAAAAAACAATACAAACTTGGAAATGGAAAAGTTATTTTAAAGCTGCAGTCCGTAAATTTTTTGGGTTAAAAATGATCCAAAATCAATATTTGAGCAAGTACATAACCAGCCAGTGTTCAAAACTATCGCCTTACTTTAGCCTGATTCACAACGGTTATCTTATAATAATGTTTTCTAATTTGAGTGGTACGGGTAGGTTTTCGCAGGAAATTCGAGCATGGCACTGCATCATTACGTCACGTCTGTAAACATAAAGAAGTTGTCCCGGCTACTCAGCTATTGCACGTGAGGATCCTGCAGGTGGCGGCTACTTTATAACCTTTTCTCACAGCAGCTAGAAAAATTAAATGTATTATTTTGATGGCGGATTGTAATCCAGAAAGGATTATGTGTTTATGAAACACATGTGAATGAAATTAAATTATATTCCAGTTTTAAATGTGCTTCTGATTACAGATAGCCTTATTACACAAGATTTGTATTTTAAAGAATACCAGTTCGAAGGAAGCATAGTTTGCTTTTTGGGTTAAAATAATTTATTAATATGAAATTCGAATGGTATGACAATTAGATATTAGACAGTACATAAATTGAAATCTACACGTTAATACACACTATACTCATAGTCACGCAATGCTGATGTTGTTAACATTAATAAGTTGAGAATAAAGTATAACAATAATAATAATTTGCACGGTTTGATGTGATATGAGCTAACTGATCGTTAGATTTAATCACCATTGGTAGCGCGATTTATTGTAATGCTTTTTTCCTCAGTTGGTCAGAACAAACGTGGCAGGCTTGTTACTTTCTTGTTCAGATGGCAATATACAGTGAAAATTCTTATTTGGGTCATATATTCCAAGATGTAGGCTAGAATCTGTGATTGCGAAGTACAGTAAACATCCACACCGGTGCGGTGACCTGACTGCCACACATACTCTTCAAAACATTAGATTCATCCGCGCTGCAGCCGTGCCGACTCACAACCCCACGCAAGGAAGATAATTCCGCAAGTAACTGCAATTCCAGGTTTTCAAGCATAGATGGCGACAAAGAGGCAAAACTTACAGACTGCAGCTTTAAAAAAAACAGACTTCGTGAGCATGAGAGACTTCTTTCAAACGCATTAAAAACTTTTGACCAGTAGTGTAGTATATAGAAGTATAATTTTTTTTAGAGTCTGGACTATTTATTTTCACGTTAATGTTTGTTACCGTAATTAACAAAGTTAATATAAAGCGTTGCCCATCCCTGTTAATGTGCCCCTACAGAAACACAAAAGCGCTGTTGCCCTACTGAGTATTTCCTGTCTGATGAGGCCGATCAAAACCGTCCTCTCATTAGTGAAACAGCAGGAGTAATTAATTGTGTGTTTATTTTTAGGGGCGGCAGAGAGCACGGGACTAAATTTAGCACGTACGAAGATCAGTGGGGCCGGCCAATTAAACGCAGGCAGAGCAGAGCCCACCAGGGTATCTCAGTCCAAAAAAACAAATCACGTTATGATGAAGTGTGTGCGCTGTAATACAGTACACTACGACAAACCCCTGCTTCCTTTGTGTGTCTGCTTCCACAATGTCATACTGGATTTCACCGCAAAGACGGCCCGATTCGCTCGGTCACGTGCTGCATCTGCGCAACGTCCAGTCAATACGATCCAGTTCGTCATAACAGTCCTAATCAGGGTCGGTCATACACAATCTACATCATATATAAGCACACACACCACCAGCCGCTGGAAATGATGCTTACTAGTCTGTATGACTGCATTAGTTTGTATTACGAGAAGGAGAATATGACATCACAAGCCTGTAAGTGACAATCTAAGTGATGCCATGTGCTGAGTTTGATTGACAGGTTCTGTTCAGCAATATCAGCTGGTTTGGGAAGCAATTCGTAAAAGAGAGAGAGAGAAAGGGCGAGAGACACAAAGCTGAGCTCAGCTGTGATCCGTACGGCTGCAACACTGTTCGTTTACATGACAGCTTCCCCAGCCCGGCCTTGACATCTGTCAGTCACACGCACCGCGGTCACAGTAATAAAGATTTAAGAGCTTCTAAAAATACGTGGCGGGACACTAACACACAAACGTGGGCAGAAACAGTCAGAAACAGTCATCTCTCCACGAAGCACAACATCAGCCCTTCATGAGGAGCCTGTCTCAGATCATTAAAATGCTACTAAATGCAGCCGCAAAACTACCAGACAGGAAGCGACTCGTTTCAGGACAACATGGCCGACCCAAATGCACTTCAAGCCTCTAGAGTAAAACAAGGGAGACGCACAAAAAAATGTTGGAAAGAAGTAGAGCAGAGAGAGATCTCATTCATGAAACAACTGAATGCAACAATTTATGTAAGAATGACTTTGCAAACGTTTGCAGTTGAATGCAGTTGATATGCAGTTGAATGCAGTTGAATGCAACAATTTATGTAAAAATATAAGTTGGGTTACATAAAAATGTGTTGTGCACAATCAAGCCAATGCAACAATTTTTGTAAGAAATGTTTGGTGCACATAATTCTATGCTCTTTTGCAAACAAATTACATAAAAATTTGCTAATTAAAAAGCAACAATTTACATAAGAAATTATGCAGATTTATTATAAACAATTCTATGCATTAAATTAAATTATTTTACTACAAACAATTCCAAGAATCTGCAAATTAATTGTATAACATAGAAATTTGTTATGCATATAATAAGCTAAATTTGACAGTATATTTGAGCATGGACTATTGCAGAAATTTGATGTGCACTAGTTTTACATGAGAATGACTTTACGAACAGATTATATAGAAACTCGTTACATATTCAGCCAATTCAACAAACCATTTAAATCAGAAATAATGTACAGACAATCTACACAATTTTATAACGCACATGATTTGATCTGATTTTATGAAAGATCTACCCAGAAATGTTCTATGTACAAAGCCAAATCAAAGTGACAACTTACTTCCTTTTTTTTTTTTACAAACAATGTACACAGACATAATTCAATGTGACAATTTACAACTATTTACCCCAAAAATTGTTGTGCACATGCAACAGTTGATTTTATGAATGATTTACACAGAAACTGGCAATGTACAGAGCCAATTCAAAGAGAATATTTATATTAGAATTGTTTACGAACATCCTCCATTGCGAAAATTTGTGCAAGAATGGATTAACAATAATTTACATAGACATTCGTTCTGCTTGCATTTCTGCTCATTAATAAAGCCGCTGGAAAATGACACCCTCCTGGCAGCTTTGGTGAACTATTTTCAACGGACTATGATTTGGGACACACTAATCTTAATCTCACATATTATTTAGGGCAGATAGTACGTGAATTGGGGCGCGGGGTCTATCTATCACACTCATTAGTGGTGACCTGAAGAAGCAGGTGCGAATAAACAGGTCAACGCAGGTGTGAACCAGTTTCTGCTGGAAACGGGAAATTATTTTTTTCTGAACTAATCCGTAGAAACTTAAAAGTAAAAATACATATTTTGCATTTATTTTACTCAATTTTCAAAACAAATTTCTATATAAAATAGTTAAATAACTCTATAATACATTAAACAAAAATTAATAACTATTGTAGAAAACCCTAATACGTTTTTGAATTATGGCTTATGATTTTTCACTATGGCTTTCCCAAATTCTGTTGATTCTGTGCACGCTTTTAAATTATTATTTTTTTATGTGTGAAAGAATTATAATATCACAGCTAATTTGTTGACATTCAAACACTCAATTTTGAGTGTTTCAATTTCGATTCAATTTTGTGAACAGCCATAAATCACAATACAAGATTTAATATGATCCAACTATGTGCTTCTATTAAACACTGTCAAAACTCATCCCCTCCAACACTTTATCATGAGATTACAAGACGTCTCCTCGTTCCTCTCTTGCTTGTTCTCTCTTGCTTTACCTTGTTCTACATCCTACATCGCTCGCTCTTTCCTCTCGATTTCTCCCGTCTGCAGCTCATTTTGAAATCAATGATTTCAGAACTTCATTTCCTCGCATTTCCTGACGCCTGAAGGGCCGTTCTCATTCTGGGCCCATTTTCTCTCTCTCCATCTCTCTCGCTCGCTCTCTTTCTCTCAGTTGTCGGGAGTCTGCTGGGCTTTGGGTGATGGTTCATCTGGTCGCCAGCACACTGCTGGCCCTGATAGCAGCGGGCCCTATCTTTAACTGTTCAGTCAAGAAAGCTGCTCGGAAGCACTCGGAGCGCTGCTGCTTTGTGGCCAACCAACTCAATTCCATAGCACTGAAACATCGGCTCCGTTCCAAACCCTAGTGAGCCGCCTAGCAAGACGGCAACGAGCAACACTCTTCAGCAGGCAGCAAAATTACATTGCTTTACCATATGTCTCATTTTGGCACACATTTAAATATCAAAAATGTGTGCCATTAAATATTTGATTGTGTTTCACTTGCATTATTTGCAGAAAATCCAATCCCGAAATGCATTGTAATGAATCCAAAATGGCGAGGGAAATATAGTAGAATCCTAAAAGGCAATCATACAAGAGTATTTTCTAAACAGTCCATCAATCAACAAGAGCAAATCGTAGCAGCAACTATCTGGGCCATAATTAGTTGCAAATATAAAAAGCTGGTCCATAACAGGTTGATGGCAAGAAGTGAAGCTGAAGTGAAACGAATCAACAGATTATACAATGAAACTGCTGCTAATTTTTCTTTGCACTCATTATTATATTCTAAGTCTTAGCTTCTGCTTTTCTGGCTTTCCTTTTTCATCTTCTTGGCTGATCTCCTGTTAATACTGCTTTTCTCTGGCTACCAGACAAAAAACTTCTTGGCTGATAGAATCTGTTGTACTTTTGGGTATTTGCCAGACAAAAAAAATTAAATCAATTCCATAAATCTTTGTATTTTTATTTAATCTCACTCAGTTTTCAAAATATAGTTTTTATGTATATCTCTTAAGGGGTATGGGTTTTAAAATCAGTTTTCATTATATATTTTTTATGTATATTCTGAAGGTTTTACAGATGGGTTTGTTAAAATATAATTTGACATTTATTATTATTATTGTCGTTGTTGTTGGTTGGTTGGTTGGTTGGCTGATTGATTGATTGATTGATAGTATTTTCTCTATGAAGTGATAAAGAGAGTTATCCAAAACCCCATCTGTAAAAAAACATCCACTTTAATATGTCAACAAAATAAAACAAAAATACTTTTGAGACTAGCTATATTCAATGTTAATTTTTTTTGTTCTGGAAATGTATGCATATTAATACATATTCAGTTAAATAATGGCTCATTTGCATTCAAATGAATGCAATCATTATTAATGTAATCATTCAGCTAGAGAAGTATGGTGATATCTATTGGTTACATTTATTTACCCTTTTTACCTGCCTTAATATGATTGCAATGGTGCTTATGAAGGTGAAAGTGATTTACGATCACTTCTCAAAGAGAAACCAGAGAGACGCAAATTCTCAGCAAGGTATATAAAACTCTCATCTGCACCATCAAAACAACATTTGTGCAGTTGGGATGCATTAGAAGGTCGCTGACAAAATAGGGAGCATTCGGCGAGGTAGCACACTAGAATGTGAAGCAGTCATTTTGAGTCTCCTGCGTGTCTGCATGGCATGACTCACATTAGAGAATCTCAGCTAATCTCGCTCGAACACCAATTTATGATAAGAAATTCAGAGTGTCTCCCAGTGAAAGACCTCAGGCAGTGTTCATATGCTACTTTTAGTCAAAAGTACTAAAGTACTTTACTTACCAAACACATGACTCATTTCTGAAGCTTAATAAACACTCATTTTTCAGCTGTAATTGTCACATGCGCCAGCATATTCCACACGTTTTAATCAGCCGCTAAAAGACTCAAACCAACACAGCGAAAGGCACTTCAAGATCTTCAAAGAATACCGTGGTGCAAACACGGTAGTACCATAGCATTTCTTATGTAAATGTGTATATGTGATGCTCCATTCATCCCTGAATTCATCTTATGTGTCGCTGTGTCGTGTCCTGTGGATTTGAAGAGGGAGCAGATTGGAGGAAGACAAACTCATTACCTGCTTAGTTAAGCAGGCTAATAGAGAACAGTGGGCATTGATAATATTTTTTTTAGAAATCCAATTTTTCTCTGATTAAAAGAGACAGTGGATCGATTCCCCTTTTTAATGCAACAGATAAGAGTTTTACACCACGATTATCAACGGCTCGACTTCCTGCTGGGAGAGAGCGATTGTTAGCGCTGCTCACCTCCAGAGCTTTGCGTTTCCTGTTGAGCAGTTTGGCGATGTCTCCTGCCACCTTCTCCACCAGCTGCTTGGGCGTATTTCGCTCCACACCAAAGTGATTTCTCTTGTCAGTATAAATCTGTGGGAGGCAAAGGTCAAAGGTCAGGCACGCAGGGATTTCCTTTGTGATCAAACATCAAAAATGATAGAATTTTGAAGCTCAAATCAAAAATATCTTGATATTTTACATATGAAATTCAATATTTAGAAAAAAAAATACAATAAGTAAAAGGTAGAATTTCTTAAATATATAAACATACCATTTCAAAGCATTTATCACCATTTTAATGAGCTCTATTCTCTATATAAAATAGTAGCACCTTAGTTAATATGTTCCAGTAAGTTGAGCATAAAACTAGTCTACTGGTACATTCTAAGAAACTTAATCGTCAAGTAAAAAGAAGACTAAAATCATTACACTATTGATGTTATGTTGCATTTCATAATTACTCAGCTTATTATTTATATATATTTAAATATTTTTATATATATTTAAATATATCTTATATTTTTTTATTAATGCAATTAGACATTAATATTTATATAAATGTACATATATACTATTTAATATTACAAATAATCATTTATAAATAAAACACTTTATATATATATAAGGTTTTACTTATAGTAGCATTTAAGTAGGTTTTACTTATATATTGTTTATTAATATATATTTTAGACAGTTAATATATAAATGTTTTATTAATAAAAATCATCATTAATGTTTACATATTATATCTATTATTTAATATTATAAATAAATATTAATATATAAGAAAACAAGTAAAACATTGTTTATCATATATGAATATTTGATTATTAATAAAAGTTATTATTAACATTTATATAATATT
Source organism: Schizothorax lantsangensis (assembly GCA_027422415.1). Lineage (NCBI taxonomy): Eukaryota > Metazoa > Chordata > Actinopteri > Cypriniformes > Cyprinidae > Schizothorax > Schizothorax lantsangensis. The sequence goes on along the minus strand of CM049853.1, from coordinate 4,175,355 downwards.
ATATGTCCTATTTAATATATAAGTATTTGATACATATTTAATTATTTATTTTACTTATTCAATTATAACATTTATTTCTGATATTAAAAATCTCTTTCATAGGAGTGTCCTGGCCAAGATTAGTAGCACAGTAGCATATACACATCACATACTAATAAGACAGCATACATACATTAAACAAAATGTAAACAATTTCAATGCAATGACTCATCCTCCAGTTGCCAAATAACACTTTTAAAGTTCCAACATAATTTTAAATATTCCAAAATACTTATATGTGGTTATATATTTCATATAACCACACATAAAAAAAAAGTAAAATTCTGCATTGACATTTATCCAAACATAAATGTCTATGCATTTATCCAAACATAAATGTTTGTTGCATTTAAAAAACAGTCAACATGAATTCATTCAATTAAAGTAAGTGAAAAAGAGTGCAAGTCAGGACACAATCTGATGTGGATTTATGGGTCAGCATTGTTCCTAATGTCAGCGCTTTTCAGCGGTGATTTACACACAGCAGGTCTGGTCTTACAGTCTGACTCAGCACACCGCCGTGCCGTCCACCGTAATCTGACCCCCTGGGACACCCACTTATCCCCTCCACCCCAGGGACTCCATTACCCACAAATCCATCTATGTCAAACTGAGGACTAGGCAAAAAGCCAATAGCAATCTCCCTAGAAAGAGGGATCCGTTCACACACACATACACAGCAGGCGGAGGCTTTAGTAAGGGCTCTGGCCTCTAACACTGCGTCTGAAGCTGTATGTTCCCCTGTTACCAGATAATGGCTAAAACACAAGCACTGTTTTACGTCACTTGAGTGAACTGGGACAGAATTGGCGTCTGTGAGAAACCATTGCATGGAATGGGCCGGCGACTGGAGAGGGAAGGGACATTAGCGTAACCTAGTTTTAAAACTGTGATACTTGTTATTTTTGGAATACAATTATAAAGCCCTTGAAAAAGTCATTAGCGTGTTTGATATAAAACACACACAGTTATGCCAGATACTAATCTCATAAAACAAGAACACAGTTCCAATTTAAATCAGTACACACACACACACACAAATTAAGATGTTCATGGTTTACTTTATGTCTTAGGATGTGATGAAGACTAATATATAATGCATTTCAATCAGAACACAAATACTGCCCCTTAAATGCCAGGAAGGTCAATAACAGCATTAAAAAGACAAAATCACATCAATTAAGTCAAACGTTTGGAAACACCTTAACCAGAAAGTATTAAGCAAATCAAAAATACTGAATATACATTGAACAACTGGTTATATTGGATGTATGTTGGACACATTTAAGCTTTTCCTTTACTACCTCATTCAACGCACCCAAATAAACAAACAAACAAAAAATGAAATGCATTTAGGCTGGACTTTCATTTAAATCAAGCATTTATAAGCCTTAAATTGCTTTACAAGATCACCAATCAAAATGACAAAAATTTAGCTACTTACATTACTTTTTTACTTATAAGTTTATTTAAAAATATATATATGGTTGAATTTATATTTATATAACATTTACATTTTATATATGTTTTATAAGGCAATGCAAAATGGCTAGAACCAATAAATAATCTTTTTTATTTTAAATTTTTGGATTTTAAATGCCCTCGATATGTTCAAAGGAAAAGGAAAACAACATTTAGATACACAGCCAGTGCTAAACCTCCCTTATTGAGATGCAGTAGCTATTAACAACAAAACAGGTTTAAATTTAATCTGTAAACATTTGTATTCAGTAAAGTGTGAAATGCTGGAGTGACTCATGGACTTTAGCTTTCAGGAGAAGAAATTAGGTCAAAATGTGGAGAAAATAATATACTTTAGATTGTGTGTGTGTGTGTGTGTGTGTGTGTGTGTGTGTGTGTGTGTGTGCTTGTGTGTGTGTGTGTGTGTGTGTGTGTGTGTGTTGAGATGAAGAAAGAAGGAACAGCAGGCAGGAGGGTCTGCTGTCTGGGTCGGGCCAAGAGATCTAGATGAACTGGGCCAAACACACTCACACCACTGAACCAGAGCAAGCAAGAGCCCGTCCAATTCAATATGCTCCCATTGGCAGTCACACATCACACACACATAAGTACATAATGACACTCTCAAACAAACACACACAACACAAACTAGCGTGATCTCCAATAACAGGACAGAAGCAGAACACACAGTGTCTCATTAGTGAAGAAACTCGTCCCAGTATGCCAAACTGAGACTGTGTTAGAATAAACACACAGATGGTGCAAGAGAAAGAGAATAAGGGAAAAAGCTCAAATATGGTCTGAGAGCACACAAAACGCAGACACTGAGAGAGAGAGAGAAAGAAAGAAAGAATTTATCAAGACAATATACAAGTCAGTATATTGCATTTTTTAATGATTTAATTAAAAAGAAGGAAAACAACACAGAATTTATTTCTGAAATATATTCATAAATAAATAATTATATACATTATACAAATAATTGGGACAGTATAAAACGCAAATATATTGATTTCTAAATTTACTTTGACTTGTATTTCATTGCAGACAATATGAACACCTAAAATATTTCATGTTTTGTCTGGTCAACTTCATGTTTTGTAAATATACATCCTTTCCTGTCATTCAGACCTGCAACACATTCCAAAAAAAGTTGGGACAGGAGCAATTTAGGGCTTGTATGAGGTAAATTGGTTAAATAATGATGTGATTTGAAACAGTTGATGTCAACAGGTGATTGTAATTATGATTTGGTACAAAAGCAGCATCCTGGTCTAGTCCTTTAGGAGCAAAGATGGGCCGAGGATCGCCAGTTTGCCAACAAATACGTGAGAAAATTATTGAAATGTTTAAAAACAATGTTCCTCAAAGAAAGATTAGGAAGAGATTTGGATATTTCACCTTCAACAGTGCATAACATAATTAAAAGATTCAAGGAATCTGGAGGAATTTCAGTGCGTAAAGGACAAGGGCGCAAGCCTAAGCTGAACAACCGTGATCTCCCTCAGGCGGCACTGCATCAAGAATCGTCATTCATCTATAAGCGATATCACACATGGGCTGGACTACTTTGGCAAACCTTTGTCAGTACCACAATACGTAGTTACATCCACAAATGCCAGTTAAAACTGAACTGAAAAGAAAGCCCTATGTTAACAGTGTCCAGAAGCGCCGTCGACTTCTCTGGGCTCGGAGGCATCTGGGATGGACCATCACACAGTGGAAACGTGTACTGTGGTCAGATGAATTAGTATTTCAGGTATTTTTTAGGAATTGTGCTCCGTAAAAGAAGAAAAGGATCATCTGTTACCAGCAACAAGTAAAAGCCAGGGTGTCATGGTATTTGTGTCAATGCCCTAAAGGTAACTTGCACTTCTGTGATGGCACCATTAATGCTGAAAAGTACATAGAGATTTTGGAGCACAATATGCAAGAAGACTCTTTTCCAGGGACGTCCATTTATTTCAACAAGACAATGCAAAGAATTACAAAGTCCTGGCTGCGGAGGAAGAGGGTACGGGTACTTGACTCGCCTGCCTGCAACCTGTCTCCAATAGAGTATGTGTGGCGCATTTTGAAGCGCAAAATGCGAAAGAAGAAAGAAGGAAGAAACAAAATTATCAAAACACTTCATCACCCCAAACGTACAACATTACAGTGGTAAATGCTTTACTGTCATTTTTTAATGTGTTGCATTGAATGAATTAAAAAATGAAGAAGTTGAAAACAACACAGAATTTATTTCTGAAATATATTCATAAATAAATAATTATATACATTATTCAAATAATTTATGTATTTAACTATATAAGAAAAAATAATTAATTACAAATGTTATTTTATATAATGTATTATATATTTTTTATATATTTAAATACATTTTTACATTTATAACATACATATAAAATAATACACACACACAGCCACTCAAAAGTTTGGGATCAGTAAGATTTTTTATGTTTTTTAAAGAAGTTTCTTCTGCTCATCAAGGCTGTATCTATTTGATCAAAAATACAGAAAAAAAAATCATTTTTTGTGAAATATTATTGCAATTTAAAATAATAGTTTTCTATTTTAATATACTTTAAAATATAATTTATTTCTGTGACCAAAGCTGAATTTTCAGCATCATTACTCCAGTCTTCAGTGTCACATGATCTTCAGAAATCATAATAATATACTGATTTATAATCAATGTTGGAAACCGTTGTGCTGCTTCATATATATACATTTTTTTTAGGATTCTCTGATTAATAAACAGTTAAAAAGAACAGCATTTATTTAAAAAAGATTGTTTGTGTTACAATATACAATGCTATTCAAAAGTTTGGGGTCAGTACATTTTTTCTTTTTTTTTTTTAAAGAAATTAATACTTTTATTCAGGAGGGATGTTAAATGAATAAAAAGTCATAGTAAATACTTATATTATTATAAAAGATTTCTATTTTGAACAAATGCTGCTCTTTTTAACTTTGTATTCATCAAAGAATCAAAGAAAAATGTATCACATTCCAAAAACAATATGAAGCAGCACAACAGTTTCAACACTCATAATAAATCAGCATATTAGAATGATTTCTGAAGGATCATGTGACACTGAAGACTGAAGTAATGATGCTGAAAATTCAGCGCTGCGTCACAAATAAATAAATTATATTTTAAAGTATATTAAAATAGGAAACCAATATTAGAAATTGCAATAAGATTTCACAATATTACAGTTTTTTTCTGTATTTTTGATCAAATAAATACAGCCTTGATGTGCAGAAGAGACTCCCATAAAAAACATAAAAAATCTTACTGATCCCAAACTTTTGAGCAGCAGTGTATATATATACATTATATATATATTATAAAATAATGTTTCTATACATTATTTTATAACATACCTAATATTTGTTAAATTTAAATCAAAATATTTGAGAATAGAGAAATTATATTGTTAGCTAATAATAATAAATGAAGTTCACTTATTCATTAGTATTGTTTTTTAAATTGCCTTACTCAAATATTTGAGTTACCATAACTTGTTCAGTCAACTCACTTTTATTTGTCATGGTATTAAATGTGCTTATTGATATACTTAAATACTAAACATGTCCTTTGTGTACTGGATAAAGAAAGTCATAGGACTGTAAAGCCATGAGGATGAGTAAACGATGATAACTTAAAACAACTCTCTCAGTAAACACTTCAACAGACACGACCGTATACCTGCGATTACACTCCAGCAGATTTACTTTCCCAGCCTGACAGACAGTTTCCCTTTCCAAACACCACAGACAAAGCAGCAAAAGAGTTTCAATTTGACCTTGTGTCTTATTTTTTTAGTCGCAAAAAGATTTGTTTGAGGTTTTCTCTTTTTTTTTACGTGACTGGCTCGCGTCGGAGAGAAAAACGGCTCCGCTTATCAGCCCATGAAGCAGACTGTTGACAGAGACAGATGCTGCGTCATTAAGGAATATTAGTGGACTCCGCCAAGCAGACAGCGCATGCATCCCGCCAGGCACAGGAACAGTTCAATAAAACAGAGAGAGAGAGTGAGAGAGATGGCGAAACTCTGAGTCAGACAATGCTAAAGGGAAGCAGTCAATGGAAGAAAAAGATATGGCCTCCAGAGATTCGAACGGAGAGATTCGATACAGATGTGGTGAGACGGAAAGGACTAAGGGACTTGAGTGACAAGAAACATACATAACGTGAGGCTGGAGACAACAGACTAATAGAAAAGGAGGTCTCTAGATCAAGCAGGATAAGAGCAGAATTCGAGCTCGGGAGAATGAGAGATGGATGTTTGTTGTGAGAAGACAGTCACGGCTGCTGTTTTTATCATGTTGTGTTTTGAATGCTGGCGTCTTTAAGACAACATTAAATGCCGTTTAAACCATTTTACTTCCACAACAGAACATTCAGCGGGACTTTTATTGAACTGCATGGTCTCAGTATGACAGGTGGTTGAAGGGGAGGAGCTAAAAATAAGAGGTCTTGATGACATCAGCTGAAAAGGAAAGTCGTTTGAGAGGCGGAGCAAGTTTGATGAAAGATTACAGACACACTGAGACATGAAATCTGAATTATATTAACACGCAATAAATCGTATACATCCTAAATAAATACAAATACTATTTTTGCATAACTTGATGCTATAAAATATTCTAAAATTTCATGAAAAACATTCTGTTCACACTTAATATTTACTATTTTTTTATATAAATATATATCATGTCATATATTTCAACTTCAAAATTTTGTCTCCTTGATAAACAAGCAGACTAACTTATGTGAAAACATTATTAAGCAGCAAAACTGTAGTGAAAATGATGCCCCAGCTGAACAACCAAAATAGTTTCACAAAATACTGAAATGGACATAATGTTTGTCTTTAATTAAACCCTCGTGAATTTAAAATTGCATAATTTAAGTCAACATAAAATGCTGTTCAAACCAATTTACTTCCACAAAAGGACATTCAACAGGACTTTTACTGAACTGGATGGTGTCTATATGACAGGTGGTTGAAGGGGAGGGGCTAAAAACAAGAGGTCTTGATGACATCAGCTGAAAAGGAAAGTCGTTTGAGAGGCGGAGCAAGTTTGATGAAAGATTAGAGATGCACACTGAGACATGAAATCTGAACGCTCAAAATGACTGACAGACAGATTCTCTTCAGCTGTCACAGAAACAGATGTGATTTGTCATCTATCCAGTGATATCTGACAGGAAATAGGGACATTTTATACAGCAGTCTAACTAGCAGCAACAGCACAACATCCTTGGTTTACAAGTTTTGCAGAGACCAGCATACAGTAGCTCTGTGTTTCTTCAACTATGAAGACATTTGGCCTTTATTTACTGTAAAGAGAAGACTTAAACTCCCTTGTGGAAATAAACTCTCACTTTTTACACTTTCAGTGGTTTATTTAATGCATCCTAAATGATTAACATTGCATCATACATACACATTTTTTTCCTGAAAGTCAAATATTTTTGCAATATTTTCAATTCAAATTGGACTTATTTCAAATGCCATGGCTATAACACCAAAATGACATACATCCTAAATAAACACAAACAATATTTTTTGCAAGGTTATAAAATTTCATTCAAACCATTGTTCACAAAACAACAATTTCATTTACCTCAGAAAACACTTAAAGATTTTTTTAAACTCTATAACTCAATTTGTTTTGTTTTATTTTGTTTTGTTTTGTTCATATCATGTCTCATATTTCAACTTAAAACTTCTCCTTGATAAACAAGTACATTAACTTTACTAAAATTAACATTATTAACACATTAACATTATTAAGGGACAAAATTGCAGTGGAAATGATTCCACAGCTAAACAAGTAAATTATTTTCACAAAATCTTGAAATTGTTTATTTAATGACTTGATTTGTAAATAAAGGCATAATGTATATGTCTTTATTTAAATCCTCATAGTTTTAAAAAATACCACAATTTAAAGTATTATTATTGATTTTCACATTTTAAATACTGAATCTGAGACAATAGTAAAACAATTAAGTCAAAATATAATAGGCATTTGAGAAAAAAAAAGAGAGAGAGAGAGAGAGAGAGAGAGAGTGAGTTGAAAAAGTCCAAGAAAGTTTTAATGTGACCTTCATATAGCAAAAAGGAAAAAGTTGTTATCTACTGTTTTAATAAAAATCAACTCTTGGGAAATAAAAGTGCCTGAAGCTAAACCGGCATGTAAATTTGTGCTATAGTCTCTGGCTGAACTCGATGGCAGGAATGGCAATAAATCACAACTGCTTTCAGCGATGATGTGTCTGATTGAGCCAGACTCTGAAAGCCATCACATTAACTGCTGGCTCGTGTCACTGTTTATGAGGAAGACTGACCGTTTGAGCAGCTGGTGTATTAGATGAGTGTGCCGATGCTAAGCACCAATGCAGCAGCTTCAATTCACTACTCAAATATACAGTTGATCTGGTTGTTGCTCATCATTTCAGACATTCACACAACACGCCCTAAAAATACACACCATCAGCTGTAAAATAGCACACATATTCAGGGTCAGAAGAGCGGATATGAGAGATGAACATGCCACACACTTCTCAGTGAGAAAAAAAGCCAGTTTCTATCTCTTCATCCTCATCTCTTTATGGTATCAGTCTTTAAGACAGATATGAACATCAGCTCTTTATTAACTTGCTGATAGAGGGGATTGCATGTGCATCACTTCCTGTTCTGTATATATTTTACCCTCTACATCTCAATCCCTCTTTCTTTCTCTCTACTAGCATAAATGTTCGCTCATTCATGCCTGATTCATTTAAAGACAACATTAAACGAAATTCAGTCGTTGATTAACAAACTTTATGAGACGAATGAGATGGTTTTAGGTTAATATTTAAATAACTGTTTAAATTTAAAACCTTCAAGTAGATATTCACATGTTCACAGTTCTCTCATGTTGGTTAATGGCTACATGACATGCACGTAAACAAATATAATATTCATTTTTTTAGTAAGCATTTTATTTAGCTTTTTCATTTTTGAATTATTCATTTATATATAAAATTATTTATTTATTTATTTATTAAATATTATATTTTTTATTTTAATTGAACTATTTGTTAAACAATTATTTAAAAAATATTTTGTTTATTTTACATTTTTATTATCAACTACAAACCTCAGTTTTGCTATTATTGCTGTAAATTTTATCTTCACATTAAAACTGTCACCCCCCATTTTTGAACATATACATGAAAGTGCACTATCCAAACTTAAACTCTTATAATTCATGAATGCTTTGGAATACAGACATAAAGTTGGACTCTTTTTAAAGAAGACAATCAGTAGATTACTGCAAAAGTGGAATTATTTTAAAATATGAAAGTAACAAAAAGTTATAGAAGTTTAAATTTACTGTAAAGAAAATACACAATATTAATTTTTTTATATTTTATATAAAATAAATATTTTACATAACAGGTTTTACTCTAAAATTGACATAAAATTAAAGCCTTATGTCTAAATAAGTTATGTTCCAAATTTGAAGTTGATATGAAAAAAAATGAGGTTCCTGTGAGATTTTATTTAGGGCGTAATACCACAAACAGCCACCGGGTGCCATCCAAACTCCATTTAATTTTTTTGATGCATTTTTATATCACAAATGTCTAAATTTCTCTGTCAATATTACTCCGATCATAAAATGACCACCAAATATGGAATCCTGAGAGTCAGACCTTTCCGATTATAAAAGATTATAAAAAGTTTTGATTCTAAAAGACCGTAATACATTGTGTAATATGACACTTGACACCGCCCACTAAGGGGGAGGAGACCGCCAAAAGATTTTAAAGTACAATTTCCATGGTAAGGCAATGTCCGATTTCAAAATGGTTTTCACAGAATGAATTTTGAGGTTTTAAGCTTTCAAATGATATATCATTTATGATGATTACTAAAATATTTCATAGTGAAAAAAGACAACGTAAAAAAGAGTGCCAAGCGTCCCACAGGTGGGACGGTGACAGTTAAGGGGTATTGCTAATTACTAACGCCAATATGGGGGGGGGGGCTGTATTATCTACAAAAAAAAGCTAAAGACAAAACTATTGACTTAAACTATTGGTTGACATTAGTTAATATTAATCACTAGCCCTTAGTTGACATCATGTTGACTTTAATTATATTCTGTTAAATATACTGCTGTTGAATGCATTATATTCATTGCAATAATAAGCAAATTTACACAGAAGGAAGACATTTAATGACAGAAATGTTCCAAGTTCCACTTATAAACATTGTTTTAACATTATATAATGATACAATACAATAAACAGGATGGCAAGGGGCTGATGGAGGTTCAGGTTCGGTGTGGGTGGGTTAGTTATGCGCCTAAAGTCAATGTCACAACACAGGATGCAATTAAGGAAAATTGTGCTGTAATCAGCCAATTACGTCTGCGCTCCTTGGATAGAGCTGATAACTAATTAATGTAGAGAAGGTGGAAACAGGAAACCAGCTGTGACACATAAGTTCTCACACACACACGCAAGCAGACAAACACACACTTCAGGCTGTCTTTGATTGAGTTTGACACACAAACTCTCACGGCTACAAACCCCGAAGCCTCCCCTTGTGAGCTGATTGTACCGATAGCTAAGAGTTATGTGTGTGTGTGTGTGTGTGTGTGTGTGTGTGTGTGTGTGTGTGTAGAGCTCATCATGCTAATCACTCCTCTATTTCCTGCTTTGCTGATGAAGGTCGTCATCTGTCCATCAACGTGAGCACAATCCATCGGCTGCACACGTTTAGTCTCCTCTCCTCCACTGATTCACTGTATTATTAATGGTATTTGTTAAATCATCATTATTACTATTGCTCATACTTGTGCTTAGAGATCTTAAAAGCTCCTATGCATTACACTTTGGCATGAAAATCATCTTCAACAATAAAAAATCAACAATAAAAAATCATAGCACAAACCATGTGTCATGTTGAGGAGAAGTATGTGCTTGGTTAAATGCCCACAAACCTAGAATTATGCTGGTGTTTTTTGCACACCACTTCCATTTGCTTCAGTTGTTAATGTCTCGTCTTGTCTCCATCTCTCTCTCTCTGGCTCCTGTTTGAGAGTCCGTAGCCTGCAGGCTTTTACTCAGGGTTGAGCTAAAATTAAAGTGTGTGTGATTAAGAACAAGAGCATGTTTAGATGTTGCTCCTAATTGTTCTCGATTACTGAACACCCGAAAGCCTTTTTTTTCTTGTTTGTGTTTTGGATTAAGTTACTTAATTTATACCAAACGTACTCTCCCAGAACTCCCAGAAACAGATCATACCTCAATGATTCATCATTAATCCTCTCTGGGCAGACGACTGAGGCATGTTTTATGATTGTCCATACGCATGGACCCAAACATAGACTTAATCTTCAAAGAAGACAGACTGAATTAAGATATCACTCATAGTATCACCGCAAATAGATGTGGATGGAATCACAAACGTAAGTCAGGAACCTCACGCTAATCAAAAATAATAATAATGTTTGTGCTACGACACACAATCAAACTCCCTGATCAAAACGCATCAAGTCACAATCCTGTGAGGAAAATTATATCACCTAAAAGTTGATCTTTCATCGCTCAAGAGACTATTAGTTATGCCTTATTTAAATATCAGCTTTGTCTCAGATGTTTCTCCTTTCTCCTCTTTATGTCTCCTTTAGATGAGTCTAAAGGAGACATAAAGAATTAATTGAGACTATCATTGACATACAGTCAATTAATTGAGCTAATTAATTAATGTGGATGGCAATGCCTAGATAATTTGGTTCTAGGATAATTTGTTGAGAAATTTTCATGGTCACATTGAGATCTTTAACATTTGGTTGCAGACATTGTTATCTGCAATCAAAAATCATTGTTATTGTTCAAAGAACTTCAAGAGAGACACTTTTTTTAAGGAGAACCATTGAGAAACAGGGGAGACTTAAGAAAAGTCTCAATTTGCTCTGCATTCAATCCCACTGCTGTCTAGTTGAAAAACCTAGATATTAATAATGATTTTTATTTCCCTGCACTGAAAACAAATGGTGATGGATTTATTCAAAACAATTTTCACTCAGAAATTGGTAAATTTCACAAATAATTACAAAGAATCCACAAGTAAAAGTGAATTCAATGTGAGTGTGAAGTATAAAGTATAAAGACTGAAATGATTCTATCCCAATAATCTTTTAGACATTTTTTTTCTCTAAATCACAATATTAGACATCCAAAGTCACTCTATAAAAATGTATGTTTTTCTAGCAAAGATGCTTGAAAATGCAATAAAAATGAGATTGTAATGTAACTGTGATGTTATTTTCCTACACTGATAATAATTTGGTGTAGAGACGATTTTCACTCAGAAATTGCTGGTAAATTTCACCAAAAGTAAATAAATAAAAATACAATGAAACAATGAACACATTGTAATAAACATTACATTTTGAATTAGAAAGACCAAAGAACTTTCTTGTAAAACATACTCCAATAATCTTTGTTTTATTTATTACTATAAAAAATTCTTGTTTTTACAGTGTACAAGCCGTTTTTTCTGTATTTTACAATCCCTTACAGTCACTCCAATAAAAATGCATTTTCTTTCTGAAAATGCTCGAAAATGCATAAAAAGATGACTTCAGATGGCTTTGAGAGCAGTTTCTGCTTTCATGAAGGGATTTGGGGATTTTTATTTCCACCTACAGAGCATGTATGGGTCAGTTGGTAAAATTACATACGAATGTGTCCTTGGACAATATGTGAAAAGACCGATGTAATCGCAGCCTTTCTTATCTTTGAATTCTGCCGGACGCATTTCTGTAAATGGCGGTGAAATGTCACCAAACGAGTCCCCTGCCACCTCAAATGTCAAATGAATTCTAAACGCGCAGCCATTGCCCTTGTGCAGGCTAAGTCAATAAAGTTAGCTCTCACTTAAGGAAATATCCCTGTCTCAGTCCATAGAAACCCGTTCAGATATAAAGCCATTAAATTCAGTTTAGAGTGATTTATTCAGCTGCGCAATGAGGCATGAGTGAGTGAGAGAACCGGACCAGCGTCAACCATAATGTATACGGGGGGGTGGACTGCTTTCAGCCCCGTGGACAGCTAATGATGGGATGACCGAGAAGTTTGGGAATGTTTGAAAATAGCAAAAGAAAGGCAGGTTAACGTCAACATGAAATAGCATGCGTAACCCATTTTACTCAAATAATAGAGTTCAACCGTCGGGATCCGGAAGTAAAAAGTTAATTTTCTCCTTAGGGAAACAAATTTTTAACAATTACTTATAAACCTTTAAAGACAGATCTGTTGTGAGCTACAAGGTTGTTAAATGATGGTATATGCTTTTGTTGAAGCCATTTGTTTGCATTATTTCAACTTATTTCTATAATAATCATGTTTACCAGCAGAATTTGTGTTGAAAAACTACATTACCAATGATGCTGTGCATAAAATTCCATGATCAGAGAGTCATGGCAAGCAATTAGCACCAAAAGAACTTGTTATCTTCCATGAGGCACCATGAATAATGGAGTTGGTCTCCCTACGCTATAAAAATATTAAATATGCATATTTAGCTGATTAGTAAAAAGTAGGCAAATAAATATATACAGAATAAACTCTATAAATTGTACTGTATATATATATATTTTATTTTTCTACCTGAAGCACTGATGATTTGCTCACAGACAAGGAAAGCAACTTCATGTTGACTTTGACACATATGCTCAAAAAAATATTAAAATATGCACACCCATGTGACAAAACGATTCCACCGTTACGGTCCAAATCAGTCCCGCTGGCTTTTTTCCCTCTCCTTCTTATCCTAATAAGTGAAAACATAATTTAATTGATGGCCACATACTGTTAAATTCAAACCGCAAAAGAACACTGCTTTACAGCTACTACTCTGACAGGAAGTTTGCAAACCCAGACAGCCGAGGAGGAGGAGGTTGATGAAGGCTTGCCAGATGTGCATCCCGCTGGTGAAACGACAGGTCTGATCTGCCTTTAATTGCTCGCCATTATACCCCCCGAGGAACGCAATTAACACACGAGGAATCTTTTGATAAATCGGAATTGAGCTCGTGTCCACTGACGGGATGTTTTATTTAAATCCAAAGTGTGGCTTTATCTTTAAACATGACTCCAAAATACAAATGATTAAAATTATCTAGATTTCTGCAAGAACGGCTCCTAAAATCTGATCTGATATTATCAACTATGTCACAATAAAGGCAGTTTAATTTTTACAAAAAAACTACATTTAATACTTGGCGTTAGAAATGGTAATTGGGATGCAAGTTTCAGCAAACCTCACTGACAAGGTCATTGGAGGAAACTATAATGACTTGTTGAAAACAATAATTGGGGCGAGTTGTTCCAATCATAGAACAAGTGCATTTGACCTTCGCTGCCGCATGAGCAGTGTGTTTACCAGCCCTTCACAAACAGATTTCTGTTCAAGTGCAGTATGAAGATTTCAGAAGACCTCAGAAGGGCTGTTGAAGCTCATAAGACTGCAAAGGGTTACCAAAGGATTTCGCTTCACAATCAGAATGAAATCCAGCACTGCTGCTTCTCTCCGCTGGAGTGGTTGTCCTACAAAAATAAGTCCAAGGGCACACTGCAGAATCCTCAAACAATCGACGGAGAACTCGAGGGTGATAGCTAAATATCTGCAGGGATCACTCGCACTTGATAATAGCTGTGTTCCTGAGCCGACTAGAGGAAAAACACTGAAGATTGCTGCTCATAGGAGGTTCATCGACAATGAAAAATGCAATGAAATGAAAAAAACAAAAAAACACTGCTGCACATACTGTGTCAGATTTGAATCAGGGTGAATTTCATGCATGTACACATTACATGTACATTCCTAAAAAATACAAATACATTCACTTTTGTATCAGCAAAAAGGTTTTAGAACCATTAAGATTTTTGCTTTGTGACATTTTTATGACAACTAAGCACAAATTACTGTAAAGTGTATACATATTTTTATGATTTTTTTTAAATAATTATTATTAAATGTTATTTTAATAAATTATTAAGCAACAACAAGAATAATAATAATATATATTTTTTTTAAATAGTCAATAAATATATGTATTATTATTGCAAAATGCAACAACAATTCTCAGTTACAATAAAAAAGCTTCATTTTATTATGTTAATTATAATTTCTTATTTCTTATGATTTTGAAGTAAAATATATACTTGACAGCTTTTGTGAGATTCCCTAACCCCAAATCATCATACTTTAGATTAAACACAGTTTTTTTGGAAAATGCAATCCCTGTTGAAAAATACAGAATATGCTGGTTAGGTATGTTTTGAAGCATAGCTGCTGGTTTGAGCTGGTTTAAGCTGGTCCTTAGCTGGTCATGAGCTGGTTTAAGCTGGTCATGTGGTGGTCCTAACCTGGTTCTGAGCAGGAGCTAGTTGCTTAAGACCAGCCTAGGACCAGCACATGACCAGCTAAGAACCCTCTTAAACCAGCTCAAATCAGCAGGCATGCTTTAAAACATACCTAACCAGCATATGCTGGTTTTTTCAACAGGGATACTAAGTCTTCATTAATAACCGTTTCCAAATTCACAATTTGGAAACAAAGATTTCGAAATTCTGACATAAAATTGCTTGACAAAGTAGAATGTTCATGCAACACTTAAAAAATACATGCAAACTATAACTATATAAAAGATGACAGGACTGAAAGCTCAGATCTGAACAGTTACATATAACATTCAGTTTATATTTTTCCCAATAAAAAGGGAAACACAAGCGATCACAAGCTTTCCATCAATGACCTTGACTGTTTAAACCGTATCCGTGTGTTCAGAAAACACCTAAACTACATGAATCAAACTCTCTGCAGTGCAATATCACTGTACTGGACCGAGTGCATACATCTATATGTGTATTTTAGTCTGCTTAAAACAGAAATTGTATTTATGCATAGATATACCGGCATCTATGAAGCATTTTCATATATTAGGTTTTTGAAGGCATGATTGACATCTCAAATATGTATAAAACAAGCATGTTTCGCATTACAAAGCAGCCCTGGATATTCAAATACCATGTGACACCAGCGTTTAGCATAAATGCACAAACCCACACACACGACATTCAACGTGTTGCCTGGCGATCAGATAGAGCGAGCAAGAGAGCGTTGGGAGACAAAACGAGAGAGTAATTAAAGGGACGTGCCGCCCATGTAAAACGCCAATAGGGTCAAAGCCCTTTAAAAGGGACTGGCGAGAAGAGAGAACACTTAAAGAGAAGTGTAAGGAGATAAGGCTTTTAGCACGCTGTGTTAATGCGTGTGTTCCGTTAGAGCAAATAAAGACCGGGCGAGGAGTTTCTGAGGAGGTCAGGAAATGGCCGATCCGTGAGAAATCCTGATTTTATTAAAGGAGTAATTCACCCATAAATGAGCGTTCTGTTGTCATTTACTCACTCTCATGTCACTCCATACCTGTATTACGTTCTTTCTTCTGTGCCACTCAGTGTTATTTTAGTATCATTAGCTATGATTACATCCATTCATTTTATCTGAATTTAGGGGGGGGGGGCACTGGAAGGAAATAAATAAATATTTCATAGGGCCTTAAAAAAGTAATTTTTACTTTTAATAAATTGTGTAAGTTTCATGATTTCAATTAATTATACATGTTTTTTAAAAATAAAATTGTATTTAACCATTAAAATTAGTTTAGAAAAATTTGAAACGGAAAAAAAATGAATTTTGAAAAAAATAAAACGGAATTTGGGAAAAAATAAAATGGATTTCATAGGGTCCTAGGTTTAGAACAACTAAATTATGACAGAAAATTTATATTTGGGTGAACAACCCCATTAAATTCGCAACTTTGGATTGAAACATAGCTAATAAGATTATTAGTTCATTTTTATTAATATTTTGAATCTTTTTATTTGTTTTCACTTTAAGTTTAAAGATATATTGTTGTGTGTTTTGTCATTTTTTTTATCAGTTTTAGTTTTTGTATGTTTGCTTAATGTCTTTTTTAAGATTTTATTAATTTTTGTTTTAATTATTTTAGTAACTTTGGTTTTAGTTAATGAAAATGAGAAAAGTCTCCTTGGCAATTCGCTGAAATAAAATAAGTTTAAATATATATTATATTATTTCAGTTTAAATTTATTTTATTGGAAGTAAGACATTTTTCATGGTTTTAGTTTCAGTTAACTGTATGAACTGTTGAAATGTATACCTTGAAAGCAATGTAAGTTGCTTTGCATAAAAGCCAAATGCATAAATGCAAAATGCGATGTTGAAGCGGCTCTTTTCCAAACATAATGTGCATGGTGACCAGGTGCTGTCAAGTGCCAAAAATGACAAAAAAGCACAATCGAAAGCATCTATATGACTTGTGCATTACATTAAAAGTCTTCTGAAGTCATTCAATAGTTTTATGTGAGGAACAGAGTGAAACTGAAGTCGTTATTCATGTACATGTTTATATGTACATGTAATTGAGGCACCTCAAAACCATGTTTCATGTCAATGACATCAAATACAATCGACTGATAAGTCATTTCATTGACTTCAAAGATAGCGTGACACATCTTGAAACATCATGTTACAATGTACATGAATGCATCCCAGTCACTATTCACTTAACATTGTATGGAATTAGAAGTGCATTCAAAAATGGCGCCTCAAGACATGTCTCCACAGGTTTAACATCAGACCTCATTGATTGTTGTCACTGATCTCATAATCGACAAAAAAACCCAGATGCAATGCATCTTGAGGTGTTATTTGAATGCACATGTATCCCAGTCCCCATTCACTTTCACTGTATGGAAAACAGCAGCCAGGCCATTCGGCAAAACATCTCCTTTTGTGTCCTATAGATGAAAGAAAGGTTTGAAACAACACAAAGGTGAGCAAGCAATGACAGAACCTTCATTTGTGGGTGAGCTAACCCTTTAACTCCATCTCACACATACATGCACACCGTGACCTTCGCATGCAAACCGACAGCTGCGACAAAAGCACGACGGTGACCTAGAAGAGCACACAGACCTTTGCAGCATGACAAGGTAATTTCACCGCGTTAGACCAGAGGCCAGTTTACACCCTACCAGGCCATCTCCAAACCGCCGTTGCCATGGAAACCAGCCACTTAATGACTGATAACGGCAAACGACCAGGCAACGAGCAAAGATTGAGAGCAGAAGAGAGAAAGAGAGAGAGATATTACGTGGAACAAAGATGGCAATTTAGTATCAGAGGACAGCGTGAAGCCCGATTATGTCATCAGCGCAAATGATCATTAATTTCCCTCTGTCCAAGCGGCGAAGATTAATGCCTCGTTCTTCCCAGCGTAGCAATGGAGAGGGATCGTACCACTTAGAAACACCCCTATCTCATCTACAACCAGCATCCAGCGCTGTAAGGAAAGAAATAAACAGCAGTGTTTGAGATTTCACAATCGTAGGGGTGATTGTAAATGATGGCGCCTGGTAATATTAATACGCCGAGCGCTATCTGCGTTTCAGCGCCGGCTGGGTCTTTATATTCAGTGTCAGAATGAATTAAAAGCCACTTAGGAAGCGCAGACATAAACTATTAAAACAAACTCGTTTGGAGGTTTGACTGAAGATGTGACCGGCGCTCATTTCTCTGAGCCGCTATCACAGAAACTCCCAGACGTCCACGGAGGGCATCATAACCCTGGGGTTCTTCTCAAATGCACTACCATTTCTGCTCGGGGAGATTTTTTACAGACTGCCATTTCAAGATATTCGCTCGGCTTCAAATGTGTAATCTAAAATGGTTTACCTGAGCCAGAAGTGCTTTTATGAAAGCTTTGATTTCTATCTTGCCTTGTGAGAGCTGTCGGAGGGTATTTTTGTGATTTTACGGCGCATTATGCCAAAAAAGCTGCCTATTCTGTTGCGTCCAGAAAAAGGCATCTAGAAATCAGTCGCAGTCGTGAGAAATAAATAATATGGTAATCCCAAGCATCATGGGAGCTCAGTTAACTGAAATAACGAAGGTGTTTTTTTTTTTTACATTTTATGTGTGCTAATAACCTTGAAATTAACCCGAGACTATACTGGGGTTTATGTCAAGTGCCACTTCAATATTAAAAAAGCAATTAAAAACAGTAGTTTTTCAATTTTGTTCAAATGTGCACATTATGCATGGCTAAATGTGCTATCTTTATGGATAATGCAATATATACACACACACATAAATACCTCAAAGTACCTCATTTTAAGCAATAAATAAAACCTAGAGGATTATTATAGACAAGTAATATAGTATTATAGTTAAATAATATTATATATATATATATATATATATATATATATATATATATATATGGCTCTAGACTGCGACCATTTTTTGAGAATGTGCAAGTAAAAATTTGACGTGGTCGCACTTGTGCGAGTGCATGGTCTGCGCTGCTCCAAAGCGTCTGCTTCATACAACGCGTGCTGCAGAGCCGCTACACATTGTAGCAGGAGTCAGATTTCACTGATCACGTGAAGAGAGGCGCTTTCAGCGCGAGCGTTTCAGGTGTAGAGTCTGGTTTATACTCGCCGCGTCAGCACGAGCACGAAGGTGCGCACCGCGGACAGAGCGCAACGGAGGATTTGGTTTTCAAACTAAAGTAAAAGACCGCTTCTTAAACCAGAGAAGGTGAACATGTTGGTATTCTTGTGGAAGAAAAACATGCAAGTCCTGTCAGCGACAGACAGTTTAGTTTTACTTTTCTTTTTGTTTTCATTTTGAAAAGCTTGTTATCTTTGCTGTTTACCTCACGTTACGGTATGGAGGCTTTCCTTAATTTTTTTTATTATTATTTATTTGATTCCTCAGTGTTTGCTAAGCATTCTGTAATTTATTAGTCAGTATAATACAGCATGTGATGTGTCCTATGCCATGCCTCGTCTTATTCATTTTTGTTAATAAATGTAATGTAAGCTAGTTTGTCATTGTAGCCTACTGTTTTATTGTTGTTGTGCTTTTTAATTAAGAATAACAATGAATCCATCTTTTGTTTTAGTCTTAAAAAGTGAAAGGTGTATAGATATAAGCAAAACAGACAATTATCTTTTCTTGTAAAACGTGACACCAAGATCGCGAATTTGAAAGTGAAAGCGCACGAAAAGAGGAATTCCTGTTCACAAAATTTAAATCACAAATAATACTGATGAAAAAGAGTTGAATGTTGAACACTTTCGTTACCATATAACCAGGGCCGGATTATCCATAGATGGGATTGGGCGAGTGCACTGGGGCACCAGCCAATAGGGGGGCACCAAGTGATTAAGATAATGACTAGACCTTTAAAATATTTTTCATGTTTTATATATATATATATATTATTTTGCTGGAAGAGATGCAGTTGCATAGAAAATGAACAGTTAATGATACAATATATAGAGAAAATATAAAATATATGCACGCATATAAAGAATTGCGATTGGGTCAGGTCACAGTGTATTTGCCCAGAGTCGAGCATTCACAAATGGATAGGCAGCATCAGTTTAGCGGTTGTGCGAAATGTAAATAAAAAAAAAAAGAGAAACTATCACGACACATAGCCAGGGCTCTACAGCGCGACTGAAAAGTACTGCGTGCGACTATCAAAAAAATAATTAGGAGCACCTGTGCGACTAACCCCATCAACATAGGCTATTTATGTTTGCGCTGAGGGGAGCTTCAAAGGTTTCTACTTGCGTGTTTGTGCAGCATTGAGTAATGTATCGAATGCAATGTTAATCAGAATCCACTCACTGCTCAAAATACTTTTGTTTATTGCTGAGTTATGCAAGCTCACAAATCCTCTCATTATAACAAACAAAGTGTAGACAGGGTGTAAATAAGAGATTCGTTGTGCAGTGTAGAGCTTTATTGATTAATGGAGCTTTGTGAGATCGCGATGAACTGAAGTGAGTGACAGCTTTTAAAGATTATTAAGGGAGTTTGCAAATGTGATATTAAATTAATACAACAGTTCAATAAGTTAATGTAAAGTGATGTACATTGTATGACTTTAACAATATTGCCTGATTTTGCTCTATTTCATCAAGGAAAATAGTTTCAAACAGTCACTGCTGAGCCGCTGCGCATCTCCATTCAAACCCAGCGTTGTTTCATTTATGAATGAACCTGCGTTTTTAAATGAATCTAGTGAGTCAATGATTCAATTACCCGTTCATAAAGACAGTCACTTGCTTCATTCATGAATGAATCAGCCGTTCAAACAAATCAATTGAATGAACGATTCAGTGATAAAGTCAGTGACTTGCCGCCACCTGCTGGCAGTTTTATTTTTATGTTTAAAGTGTCATTTCAGTTATTTAAATCATTTCAATCAAACAATAGTTCTATATTCAAAATGTTATATTTAAAACATTAATCTCACAACATTGTTATAAATTTAAAACATCCATGCCACCTCTGAGCCTCTGTAAATGTAAAACTTTACCTACATGCCAATTTTGTGTTCTTCTGTGCCACCTTTGTAGTGGAAACTAATTTTGTTAATATTGATTTATTTTGATTGGTAACTTATTCTTCTTATTCTACCTGTTCTTATTCTATTTTTTTTTTATTAGAAATTTTGGAAAAGCTTATAAATATAGATTTTTGAATTTGACATAATGACATACTTGTAGTAAAAATACATAAAAAAATGGCAATAAATTGCGACCAAATTATGTGCTCATGCGACCAACTGAGAAAGTTAGTCGCAAAAGAGTGACCAGAGGGAAGAATGAGTCTAGAGCGCTGTATATATATATATATATATATATATATATATAAATGATAAAAGGAGTTGTGGTTGATACTTTAAAATAACACAACAGATTCACTTCTTCTGCAAAAAAAATAAAATTAGGCTCAATTTTACTTCTGCAAAAAAAAAAAAAAGATTTCTTATATTATTTTTTGAATCTTTAGATGAAATATAACTAATAAAACTTTGTGACATTAATCCTTTTGCAGTTGGAAGAAATATATCTAACTACAAAATTAGCTACAAGCAAAATCATGCTCAACTAACAAGACATTTTATTAATTTACGGACATATACATGCATGCAGACAATGAACATATTCAATTATTCTAGATAAAATATAATTTCTCCTCTCACCTATTGCATTAAAATATTGTGACATTTCAAAGAAGCTCACTAAGCAGGTAATGAATTGTGGGTAATTTTGCTCTGCCAATGTGACTCAGTATTCACCGGGCCAAGCATGGCTGATTCTCTCACAGCCCTTTCTGCTGTTTATCAACCTCAAGCCTATAATTTCACTCCACTTTGATATAAAAAAAAACACCCAATTACGAAGCGATTAAATTCGCTGAACACAAAAGCAGAGCTCTGATAAAAGGTGTAGAAACACAGGGTCATTCACTACAGAGCCACTGACTGCTAAATACACGGACAAAAATGTGCTGCATCACTGTGACGAAAGAGTCATCAAGAAACAAATGAATGGGGCTCTTAGTATTTTTTTTTTTTGGTAAGATTTTGCAAATAGATTAAAAGCACATGGAAATAAATCAACCGCCAAACTTAAAGACCATGTCAAAAAGTATATTTCTGCGTTCAATGAAATGTTCTCTGAGAGTGCATATAAAGATCAATGGGATATTAGTTGTTGAGTCATCACTTGGCCTATAAATGAAAAAAAAACACAATAAAAGTAAAGAAAATCAAAACGGTCACCTTATCAACACAAATACATGCATTTACAATATAATTGAAAATCCAAGGGACCTTTTTAACCCTTGTGCTGTGCTGAAAAAAATGACCCACCTTTTATAAAATTGCTTGTAAATCACCATTATGCTACATTATCACCAAATATTGGATTCAATCTTTTTATCAGCTTCTTTTAATTAGCATGTTTTGGCCTTATTATGCACTATTATTTGTGGATAATATTGTCAACATTCACTCAAAAACTGAGGCACCTACGCTCAGATCAATCAGGCCTGTGATCAATGAGTTCCAAAAAGAAATACAAACCCTGTGCTTATTTAAAGAAAACAATTTCATAAAGAGATTGAATCCAATATTTGGTGGTAATAATATAGCATAATGAGAGATTTACAAGCATTTTTTGTAGATCGGTTATTTTTGACCAGGAACATCACAAGTGTAACCAGGTGGGGGAAAATTGTAAAAAATAAAAAAAATAAAAAATTCTTGTTAAAAACTGTGTGAGCGAACACTTTTTGGTAAGTTTAGCCACCAGATTTAAACTTTACATATGTTAACAAGATAAAACCATTTACTAGTGCTGTCTGTGCTAAGTTATATCCAATGTTTCACTTTTTGCAATGGCCATGTAAAGCTGGTAATCCTGGTAACTTTACAGAAATATTAATGCTGGTTGGTGATGCATGTCTAGAAGCTTTTCCAACAGTAGTCTCACAGCTAAAAGATGGATTTAGGCAACTTTAAAGCTCAAATAACATACTTTCAGTATAGAAGAATGAATATAAGCGGTTTTACACCACACATTTCTGCTTTAAAGCCTCCATGTCTTCCCCCATTGACTTCCATTATAAGTGCATTACTGTGAATGTAAGTGTTGCTTGCGTTTGCAAAATAAAGGACTAGTCCAAATGATTATCTGTGTGGTAATCAACATTATACCACAAACTCAAGTCCGTAGAGTTCGTTTTGAATCCGGAACATTCCTTTAAACTGGCAGTCAACCCTAAAAAGGATGTAGAAAACCGACACTATGGAGTGTGTCTGATCCGTTTAGACTCGAGGAAACTTTCTGCTGTTACAAATTCCACAAAAGCACTAAACTTAGCCTGTCTGGAAGAGGACCAGAGAGACAGAGATGGCAGCTGAACATGGCCGTAATGCAAAAGATACATCTCACATGTTAACATTTTACAAAACAAACAAGCCTTTTCTCTCCTGTGTTTTCCCCTTTTCTGCTTTGTCTTTCAGTCACATTAGAAACGAACAAAGACTTTGAAAAGCTGCCTATTGAAAATCATGTTCCTTCTTTTGTGTCTGTCATTTCCATCACTATGATAATTGCGGCAGGACAAAGGACCTGACAGAGAGAGGCAGAATCGGAGAGAATTCATGCCGCCTTCCAGACAAAACCGCAAGGATTTCAGCGCAGCTGCGAGGCAGAGCAAGTGAAGGAAAAAAGATGAGCTCAGGAACGTAAAGAGAAGAGAGGAAAAGCGCTTGGAGGATATATAACCAGGAACTAGCACTGAAGACAAAGCGCAAAAATGTGCAACAAGCAATGATGATGATGATGAGCACTTACTGTAAATGAAGCAGAGTCTCATACTGTACGTCTGCCACATGCTTAACACACTAACACAAAACACGATGCTGTTGACTTTCATTTGTACATTTTTATCACCCTTTCTGCATGAATGTAGAGGAAAATCTGAGCAGTGAACTGAAATATGGTACAATGTGTTACAAGTCTGTTTTCAGCAAACTGAAAAGCACTTATAATGTTCAAAGCTTCGAAATGACACCAATTTTGTGTTGATCAAGCAATTAACTTGGTTTTATCATTCTTTATTTTTCATTCTTTGATCCCCAAAATTATTTGTAATGACATGACATAAATGCAGGGTTTTACTATATGTTTTGCTTAATAATTTTGGAAAAATAAATAAATAAATAAAATAAATACATTATTTAACAATATTTTAATTTCTAAAAAGAATTTATAAATAAAATAAAATGTACTTCTTCAAACACAACCACAGAAGCACTAATTGCTGTATTTGGCAGAGTTTGCTTAATGGCATCAAATCTTGATATTCAAGAAATTTAGTTTGAGACAAATTTATGATATTTAAACATCTGGATGTTGTATTTTTATACATTACATTAATTATGTGCAAAAATGTGCATTATTTGAAGTTTCTAAAGTAATTTTACTGATAGAAACAATGGTCTCCACACTTATTTTAATGGCATACATAAATGCTGGGTGGGTTTTATTGTATTTTACTTCATATTATTTGTTTTCTCAATTTAGAAAATTAAAATAAAATAATTACCAAACACTTCCACAGAAGCACTAATTGCTGCATTTGGCAAAGTTTGCTGCTTTTAAATGAGTTTCTGTCTTGTGTAATATTGGATGGATGTAACTTAAGAGTTACTGACCATCAATCAAGCAAATTTACAATCCTACATACTACATAAATCCCATTACATTCTGCTATCATGTGTAAAACACATCCACGCTGCTAGTGTTTGCTTAAACCATATGATGAAGAACTCATGTGGAGGTCGCTGTAACACTTCACAGGACTGTGCTAAATTCAGGAAGCCATGACTAAAAGCTGTTAATTAGAGCAGTAAGGTCTCACTGGTTAATGCAGACAGAACACACATGCAGGATTTAGTCACTTTAAACCTTCACATAAAACACACACACACATAGTGGGATCATCAGTGGCTGTATAGCCGTGTCAGACGTAGAGACTCCAAAACAATTATATAATAGAAGAATAGCAAAAAAAAAATCCAGTTTAAAAAGCTCTGTACTTTTCTGTCGCGTAGCACAGAAAACATATTTTGCCACATAGTTTACATTAATGCACTTAAAATGGAACTCTATGGACATTCTGGAACAAGTAGAAACATGCAACTTATATTTTTGTATCTTACATCAATTCTGTGCATCAATATTATACATTTATTTTCTCAAAAATGTTATTTATAAGTAATTTATAAATTTATAAATAAAATAATAAAATATACATAAAAAACAAAAAACATATTATGCACATCACCCAACACTTCCATGGAAGCAGTATTGCTGTTTTTGGCAAAGTCTGCTTCATGGAATCAATAAGTTTCTGTGTTTTGTATAATGTTGGATATAACTTAAGTGATTCTACCATAATATTTGTCACATATAAAGTTTAAGGTATTGTCGCTATATGTTTGAAACAGAATGCAAATTAACATTAATCCCAGTGCAATGTCTCTCCACATAGACATCCACAAAAAGTGCATTAGTGGAAACACAATATTTTTAGAAACTGAGGATGAAATTAATTTCTGGTAATCCACATCATGTCACAGATGCAGCAGATTTGTGGTGAAATCTCTGTCCTGATGATTGTGCACTTAACCTCATGTTGCTCCACAGCGACTGAACCTGTTTAAAGTTGCACTGCAGGTCGCTGTGAGTATAAAAACATCTGTTAAATGACAAATAACTAATTATTCCCAGTGACATACAAACACACATGCTTCCAGACACACAAACTCTATTATACAGCTCAATCAGAGATTTGCCCATCGTTTTTATCATCTGCTTTCTGGGGCAAATCCTATCCAATACAAACGGCTTTATCCCTGCCTGAGACCGGTCCAGCTACACACACACACAATCAACATTATCCCTGCCATAACAGACCAGTCCAGCTAAAGATTCATAATTCATCAAGAGCCAAAGCCCTGAGGTACAGCCCCAAACACAGTCAGAGTTTATACTGCAGAAATGACAAATCTACAGCACACTACCCCAACACCGCTGAGATCAAACCAGTGTTAGTCACAAGAGAGACTAGGGATGCATCGATCCGATACTCAGGATCGGTATCGGCTCCGATCCAGTCATTTTCCGCGGATCGGGTATCGGTGAGACAAGACCGATCCAAATCCGATATTGTGTGTATACTATTCTGTGTTATTGTTAAGCCCCACGAAAGCACAAAAGCATTATAAAGCACCATAAAGTCAAAGTCCAAGTGTTCTGAAGCCGTTCCATAGTTTAATGTGAGGTACAGATGAATATTTAAGTCGTTAAATTCAAGTTCACGTAAACTCTTCTCTCTGCTGTGTCTGTCTGTCATCCTCCGCTCAGCATTCAAACTGCGTGCTGCTTTCGGTTAAGACAGACAAAACAATGAAACTCTCTTCAAGAGCGCTCAATAACTGAGATTTAAAACCGTTAAAAGAAAAGGCTCAATAAACTATCGCACAGATTTAATAAGCTACGCATCAATATCTCTTTCCTCTGTGCTTTGAACTTCGCTATCAGGTGCTGGGCGCTATGACTCCGTGCTGCTTCAAGCGCATCATTCTGCACACGGGATACGCATAAGGGCTTTATGCCGCTCTCTATTTGAGCTTTTCGTATTATAATACTTTTGCGCAATGAAATATTATGTATAGCGTTTCTTGTAACTGTCCTATCAAGGCTATTAATAATCTAATGTATAGCACAGTAATGGAGGCAGCAACATATGATAGATAGGACTCCTCTATCACGTGTTGCTGCCTTCATTACTGTGCTATATATTTAAAAGAAATGTCTTTTAATTTTGTAGTTTATATTTATAAATAAATACATTTACCTGTTTTCATTAATGTATTTTACAACAATGCAAAGAGCAATGTGTAACATTTTACCAGGTTTAGTCCTTCACATATTCACTTTTATTTGTTCCCCACTAAATAATGTTATTTCACTAAATGTTTAGATTTTATAAAAATTGTGCACTCATGATTTTTCTAGAATAACTTTTGCTGCTAAATTATCCACTAACCTAGTTTATAATAGTATTTTTGTCATAGATCATGAATGGGTCTGTTTACACCTGCACGTCATGTGTTTTCTCTGATCGGATATCTATCTGATTTGTTGAAACGTTTCCATTTACACTTGGCCACATAAATCTTCACAAAATGGATATAAATCCGATCTTCAATTCCCGCGCTGTATATAAATTTAACGAAGTTCACGTCAACGAAATCAAAAGCGCTGCATTTTATTAATTATCAGCTCATTTCAGATCAAAGAGCGCAATAGGAGAGCGCGCGGCATCAGCACTGGAAAGATAAGCCTGTCTTCTACTTTTAATGAAGATGATTGTGTTGAGCGTCTTAGTCTTTCTTTCAGTTTCACTCGCGGCAGTTTGTGCGTCCGCTTGCTGAAGAGATACTCAGCTCATCCTTGTTGCATTAGCGCAGTCATATCTGACTAAAATGTCATATAGCCTATAACACGGTCTCACACGTTTATTATTTTTACATTTTGGGAGGAGTAAAATTCACATGTGTGGCTTCAACAACCAGATGCATTTACACATGTCCAGTTCGTCTGGAATGCGGCCCAGACCACCTCCTGAAGTGTTTTGAGCGATCGGATTTATATTACAAAATGCATGAAGTGACCAGATGTAAACAGCCCCTATATATATTTTCATGTTATTTTTCATTAAAATGAAGTTGTCTAGTAGATTGTGTTTAACACACAAAAGAGTGACACAGAAGTATAGAAACTCTACATTGATTAAAAAAAAAAAAAAAAAAACTGTGCTAGGATCGGATCGGATCGGTATCGGCCGATACTCGAATACATTCTGGATCGGATCGGATCGGATCTGAAAAAATGGTATGGTTGCATCCCTAACAGAGACTGTATCTGTGAGAGAAAATACAGAGCAGAGATGACGGTGGGATATTTCTCATTAACCCCTGGTCTTCAACATATTGCTGCAATTAAATATTATTTTAGAATGGCCACTATGTCTCTCGATCCGCAGTCTCTTTATCCTCACATAATAATTTGAACCTAATAATTATTTATTTATTTATGTATAAGATGATTTAATATTATCCAGTTTCTAAAATAAAATAATTGTATATTGTCATAGAAATAAATCAAATCAAATCAAATATTATGCACATCACAAAACACTTCCACAGAGTCACAAATTGCTAAATAAATATATATATTTAATTGATAAAATAAAATAAAATGGCAGAAATACTATTCTAGATCTAACTTATTTTAATGACGTAAATAAATACTGGGTTGGTTTTACTCCATGTTTACTTTAGTTATTATATTATTTGATCATATTTATTTAATTTCTAAAAAAAAATATACAAAATAATTTCTAAAATAAACTAAAAAAGCAATAAAATAAAAGAAAATAAGAAAATATAATAAAATATGCACATCACCAAACACTTAGAAGCACTAATTGTGAGCTTCATGGCATCAAATCTTCAAAAGATATGAGACATTTAGTTGGAGAAAACTTTAAAATGGTTAAACATCTAGACTACATGTATATCGTCATAATTAGGCCATCAGCAGCATCATATCATATTTCAAAGTTTTAGCATTATCATTGTCATTAGCGCACAGTTATGTGACCATCATTAGCTTTCTGGTGTCGTCGTTAAGACTATCAACATCTTAACTACCATCATTATAATCAGCCTAATTGTCAAAGAGTCATCATCAGGACTCTCACAATTACTTAATGCTCAGTTAAATTAACTGGTGACTCTAAAGCCTGATTCTGAAAGGTTGCAGAGTTTGACCAACAGGGGCTGATTTTACGTCATGATGCGTTTGTGGTTAGTGCATCATGACGTCAAGTTATGACATACATTAAGATCAGAAACATGCACTAAGGAACCATCGATTTTGATTTTGCATTGAAATTACCTGTTTTGTTCTAAGTTGATGTCACATGATTAAGTTGACACATGTTTTAGGACACAGAGGAAGTGAGTTTCCCAATATCATCAACACTGATTGCAGAACTATTCAGATCGTCCTCTTCATGCTACACCTGAGGCGAGGCACTGACTTCACACACACCTGACCACGGATGACTCCTGGACTCATCTCACACGTGCATAACTCGTTTGAAGTTATATCTTTGACAGACGAGGCACACATCAGGTCATTTCAATATGAATGCGGGTGTGAAGGGAGACGATGGAGAGCAAGGCAAGACGGGAAATGCGGTTTCATGCAGGGTTCCACCACGCAGAGTTAATGTGGGCTGCCTTTGAAGTCTCAGCTGTGTGTGAAATGAGCTGCTAGTGCCGGCCACCACCATACACACACACACACACACTATACGGTTCTCTCCGTGTCAAGCACTATGTCACTCACTTAAATACAGCTGTACATGAACAAATTTACACATTCCTCTACAGTCACACTCAGGCGATCACCTGAGTGAATCTCACAGAGAATTTCAATGCTAATAATATAATGAAACACATATTTATATAATTTAAATGTATATATTAAAATAAATATTATTATTATTATTATTACTACTACTATTATTATTATTATTATTATAGTAGCTGACTATCTGGTTTTGAGTCATATTTGATTATAAAATTTGACAGTAATATTTGTGCCAAAGTAGAAAGTTTAATAATATTTCTAAAAATAAAAACATAGGTCCGTAATATTATAAAAATTGTGTGCATATATATATATATATATATAGTATATACAATAATGAAAATGGAATATATCATAAAGATATTTGCATAGTAATATAAATATATGCATAGCTAATTAATTAAAATAAATAAAAAAAATATACATTTAATATACATTTCAATATAAAAAAAATTCTCATAATCAGAATTGATATAAAAAATAAAAGAATGTGAAAAATGTTAAGCAAATTATTTCAATGTGCAATTGTAGAAGCAATTTGTTATCTAACAGTAATAAAAATAATCATTTTATGTACAGATGATTTATGCTATTATTTTGCATTACAAAATAAGTCAAATGTCCTAAGACTTGAGTTTAATTACGGCGCTTACAATAAGACACTGCAAGCAAAATTGTACCAATCCCACACTGGACATAATTTCCTTAATGCAAATGGGCATAATTTCCTTAATGCAAAATATAATTTCCTACATTGTCTTTTGATTATGAGGAACAAAGTCCTCATGAGTTTCACCCACCTACCAAAAAGGGCATAATATATTACTTATGACATTTGTAGCAATTATAATTAGCTTTGTATATATTCACAAATAAAAAAATAAACAAACAAATAAATGTTTTACTCTCAAAAGTGAGGATTTGTAAGATTTACGTTCAAATTTGGAAAATTGTGTCTCCGGAGTAGAGCCAAGTAAACCCACCCACACACTCTTCAAACATCAATCTCACAAATGTGTTTCTGGGAAAGGTCACTGAAAAGACACAAAACATACTGTACACTTCCATATAATGCACGCTCAACAGCACAAACATGCAGACTGCTCCAATGAAGCTTACATCAAGGCTGACAGGAAACCAGGCCATAGTAAGAAAGAAGATAACCTTTATTCTAATTCCTCTCGCATTCATTTATGCATCTGCACTCATACGGCAGCGAAGAGCGATTCTTTGTCTTTGTTGCATATGTGTGCATGTGGGCTGCTCTGTATCTGACAGTAATGGAAGTGCATGCAACTGTCTGATTTAGCTTTTATAAGCCGGCATACATGTGCAGAGTTTCAAAATGCAATCATTTGTATTGTATGTACTGCAGGAAGTCTATATGTGTGTGTGCGATATATAGATGTTGCAATTGTAAGGCCAAAGCACAAATCCCATCAAACAACGAACCCTGGGAGAAGGGCCAGAGGCGCAGATCAGACCCAAAGCCAGCTTCACGAGTGTGTGCATGCTGGAGAGAGAAAGACAGACCATGAGGAGTGTATCCGAACCGATCCATTGGAGAAACAAGAGGAAACAGAGTGATTAAACAAATATGAGGGAGAAAGCAAGAAAGAAGAGGTGTGGGCTGGTGCTTCAGAGGGAAGGATGGATAAGCGTTCGGCTTTAGGAGCATAACAATGGATCGAGAGGGCGTTCGAAGATTCCACGAGAAGAAGCCAACACAATAGGAAGAGGAGCGCTGATCTGAATTCAGCTGAACGCATCCGCTCGCACATTTCCCAGCATTCCCTGCGAGCTGCCGTGTCCTTTCAGTCAGATCGGCAACTTGCCTGCCTTTGCTCATGGTTTAGGTGGGAAAAGGAGAGCTGGGTGCAGGTTGAAACAATGAAATGAGAAGCAGATCGTTAGAAGATGGAAACCACTCTAAAATAGTGAGAAAAACTAGCAACCACCCAGAGCACCCCAGCAACTACCTAGCAATATGTAAGATTTATAAAAATGATATTAAAAAAACATTAATAGAAATATATTAATTAAATAAGAATTAACAATAATATTAAATATATTACTGCTACTACTACAATTATTATTATTATTATTATTATTATTACACAAACAATTTTGGTTTTGAGTCTGTAAAAACAGTCTAAATACTGTATATAATAACAGTCTAAATATATAAATCTATTATATAACATATCTAATATAAAAATACATTTACAAATAAAAATAATTTATATTAATATGTTGTATGCATATTTTATTATTATTATTATTGCAAGTAATTTTGGATTTGAGTCTGATTTGATCATAACATTTGACAGTACTGGTTGGGTCACAGGTAATATACTTATATATATAATATATATATATATATACATATTTTTTAATCAAATATAATATAATATAAAAATATTATAAATATTTATATATAATATAAAAATACAATAAATACTACTGTTTTTATATCAATGTAAATATACAAATATTAAAAATATTAAAAAGTCTATAATATTCTAAGTATATAATTATTATCATTTTAAAAAATAATATTGCAAGACAACAACAAGCAAATCACAGAGTCTCTCTGAGCAGGTTAAAGTTAGTTAACCTGTCAAATTCATTATAGCTAGCTACCTAAATAATAACACATCCAGTTTAATTTTCCATTTCTATTTAGTACTGAGGTTTGTAACCACCACAGCTACTGCTGTATGATGATTTCTGTGTGTGTGTGTGTGTGTGTGTGTGTGTGTGTGTGTGTGTGTGTGTGTGTGTGTGTGTGTGTGTGTGTGTGTGTGTGTGTGTGTGTGTGTGTGTTTTGAGGAGGAGGAGATAAGATACAGGACTGATGACATCTCCAGCAGGGGGTTGGTGAAGGATGAGCAAACAGTGGAAATCATCATTCTACATTACATACAGTACAAACACACCACAGCCAGCATACATGTCTTTTGATCTCATTGTGCAAGGAATCAAGGGGAAAGAAAATGTATTTAAATGACAGAGAGCAAAGTGATACAACCTTAATCTTTCCTCCGCAAGGAAACTGACACTAAAAGACAGAATGTGAAAATCCTCTTTCAAACATCACACAAACACGCATGTGTCATGCACAGATGGACACACACACTCTCTCATTCAAATGTATCATTTTACAGCAAAAAATGAAAAAGCCACTAGCTGTATTTTTCACTATATCTATAGAATGTACAAAAATAGCTGTACTAAGATAGGGACAGACTTGCCAAGTAGGCAAAAAAGTTCTTGTAAGGCAGCATAAGAAAAGTTTTCTCATGGGATTTTTAGCTGCAAATGTTATGGTGACATCACTGTCTGGCAGATTCTAAACATTTTAATATTTTTTGTCAGGTATGAATGAATGAATGAATGATGCATTTATATAGCGCTTTTATTGTGTATTGCCATACACCCAGAGCGCTTTACAATCATGTGGGGGGGTCTCTCCTCAACTACCACCAGTGTGCAGCATCCACTTGGATGATGCGTCGGCAGCCACAGGACAACGGCGCCAGTGCGCTCACCACACACCAGCTACAGGTGGAGAGGAGAGAGAGTCATAGAGCCAATCAAGTGGATGGGGATTATTAGAAGGCCATGATTGACAAGGGCCAGTGGAGGGAATTTGGCCAGGACAGGTAAGGGATTTTCAAAGTTTAAATGTTACATTTTTTAAAGCATAAAGTTAAAAAAGTAATACATAGAAATCAACCATCTAAAAAAGTTGGAATGGAGTCTGTACATTAAGCTGCTCAAAGTGAATTAACAGCTGAAATTTGCAGAAAATAAATTAACATGATTGAAGAATATCAATATAATGCTGCTGTGTGAAAGAAACACCAACGCTTCAGTCTGTGAGGGAGATGCACTGAAAGCGCAATAATCGGATTTCCAGCCAATACACAATATTGTCTTCACTTAAGGAAATGCAGAGGATTGTCTCTTCCTGTATCTCTTCAGCTCAGGCCAAATAGACATCTGTGAAATATAACATTTGTACATGCAAGCAAAAAGCTGTTTGCTGAAGACCACACAGCGCAGAAGTAACAAAACTGTTGCGGAGTGAGTAATATTATGAATAGAGGACTCATATTGTAGCCTGAAACAACGGTTTAACTTTAAAAACATCTTAATGTTTCTTACAAACATGCAGCTTTTGGCTTCACAAGATGTTAACTGATGGACTGGAGTGGTGTGGATTATTGTGATGTTTTTATCAGCTGTTTGGACTCTCATTCTGACGGCACCCATTCACTGCAGAGGATCCACTGGTGAGCATGTTATACAATGCTAAACTTCTCCAAATCTCTTCTGATGAAGAAACAAACTCTTATAAATATAAATTAATAAACTTATACATATAGTATAAATTTCGGATGACCTGAGGGTGAATAAATGTTAATTTTCTTTTTTGGACTATTCCTTTTAAAGGAAACATTTGAGTTGGTTTTCGAATCTGAGCACACTGTTGTTTTCTTCTAAAGAGGACACACTCTGCGATTACTAGAGTCTCAGGAGAAACATTTTAGAAACAGGAGATTTAATTTCCATTTGCTCTCTATGTAATCTCATTGCCATCTAGGCAAAACAAATGAGATATTAAAGAGATCTCATTTGTGATGTTGCATTCCCATGGGTAATGACGTGAATACCAATGCCAACTAGTTTATAGGGATGGGTCATGATTTTCGAATAATAAGTCCGATTCGGACGGTAATTGTTTCTCATATGGACGTCTGTAAAAATAAATTTACATATCACCTCAGTGACAAAACTCATGGATTCGGATGGCGATTTATTCACAGTGGAGGAGCGAGTTCTGTGATCCTGCGCACCCGGGAACGCGCTGATCACGTGGCCAATCACATGATTGTCTGCTGTAAATAAAATTAATTTTATCTACAAATTTATTCTTATTATTGTGTAAAATGTATTCTTATTATTCCAAGCATATTTTATAATATTTATTATTTGATTATTTAAATCTCCTGTTTAAAAATAGGAAAATAGACGCACTATAGTTGTATATAATTATACGCGATATATATCTGTTTATAATACACATTTTGAAATTGTATTGCATACCTGCTGCTGCCATAATAAAGACCCATTTGAAAGTGTATGTGCTTTTCTTCTTTTTCTGCTCCCAGTCGCTGTGGTTGAGCAGTCATGAAGTATTGCTCTTTTAAATACTTTCCAGCATTTCAGAAATAATATGTAAATTACACCGAAGTACAACATTACGGTGTTCGGGAGTGCTCAAAAAAGGGATTAAACACTGTTTTGAATCGATTCTTCTCCTAAACTCAGGATGTGGATTCGGCAATTAAATTACCACACGAACTCGGTGTTTGTCAAAAAACAGTAGGTAATTCGGCCGGGGATTTTTACGGGGGTGGTGAGAGAAAAACACCGACATCCTGGATTCGGATGGCAATTAAATCACCAACTACCCCCTGTATATGGTGAAAATCACTTACGTCCCCCTGAGAAACAATTACCGTCCGAATAGGGCTAAAGGCAACAGAAGAACACTATCACGTGCACACTGTAGACTTGCGTTGCATAAAAAAAAAGATTTGCGTAACATATAACGGTTACAGTAACTTGGGACAATGTCAAATAAGAGTGCTGTGTGGACCACAAACACCCCCGACTGGGTTAGAGGTGTGGCTGAATCCGTATTCAGAAAGGTGCGGAAAACAAATAACGCGTTCTACAGAGCCACTAAAGGGACATGGTTAGCCGCTTGCTAGCGGTAGCCTGTTACATTACAGTACATAACATTTCACTTACCACATAAACAGAGTAAGGAGAGATGACTGACAGGATGATGGCGAATGATTTGCAGATCCTGAGCACCACTGACAAACATCTAATCTTGTAAAATGTGTGGTAAGTAACATTACTACCGAGTGCTGCTCCGTACGTGTGATCGCAAATAAAGTAAAGTTAAAGTTAAAAAAAGTAAAAAACAAGTGCGCGTTCATAAGCAATTTCAATGCCCCACATATTAATAACGGCTCCCTGATGCCCGCAGTTTATATTCAGGTGCTGGTCATATAATTAGAATATCATCAAAAAGTTGATTTATTTCACTAATTCCATTCAAAAAGTGAAACTTGTATAATGTATACATTCATTCCACACAGACTGATATATTTCAAGTGTTTATTTCTTTTAATTTTGATGATTATAACTGACAACTAATGAAAACCCCAAATTCAGTATCTCAGAAAATTTGAATATTACTTAAGACCAATACAAAGAAAGGATTTTTAGAAATCTTGGCCAACTGAAAAGTATGAACATGAAAAGTATGAGCATGTACAGCACTCAATACTTAGTTGGGGCTCCTTTTGCCTGAATTACTGCAGCAATGCGGCGTGGCATGGAGTCGATCAGTCTGTGGCACTGCTCAGGTGTTATGAGAGCCCAGGTTGCTCTGATAGTGGCCTTCAGCTCTTCTGCATTGTTGGGTCTGGCATATCGCATCTTCCTCTTCACAATACCCCATAGATTTTCTATGGGGTTAAGGTCAGGCGAGTTTGCTGGCCAATTAAGAACAGGGATACCATGGTCCTTAAACCAGGTACTGGTAGCTTTGGCACTGTGTGCAGGTGCCAAGTCCTGTTGGAAAATGAAATCTGCATCTCCATAAAGTTGGTCAGCAGCAGGAAGCATGAAGTGCTCTAAAACTTCCTGGTATACGGCTGTGTTGACCTTGGACCTCAGAAAACACAGTGGACCAACACCAGCAGATGACATGGCACCCCAAACCATCACTGACTGTGGAAACTTTACACTGGACCTCAAGCAACGTGGATTCTGTGCCTCTCCTCTCTTCCTCCAGACTGTGGGACCCTGATTTCCAAAGGAAATGCAAAATTTACTTTCATCAGAGAACATAACTTTGGACCACTCAGCAGCAGTCCAGTCCTTTTTGTCTTTAGCCCAGGCGAGACGCTTCTGACGCTGTCTGTTGTTCAAGAGTGGCTTGACACAAGGAATGCGACAGCTGAAACCCATGTCTTGCATACGTCTGTGCGTAGTGGTTCTTGAAGCACTGAATCCAGCTGCAGTCCACTCTTTGTGAATCTCCCCCACATTTTTGAATGGGTTTTGTTTCACAATCCTCTCCAGGTTGCGGTTATCCCTATTGCTTGTACACTTTTTTCTACCACATCTTTTCCTTCCCTTCGCCTCTCTATTAATGTGCTTGGACACAGAGCTCTGTGAACAGCCAGCCTCTTTTGCAATGACCTTTTGTGTCTTGCCCTCCTTGTGCAAGGTGTCAATGGTCGTCTTTTGGACAACTGTCAAGTCAGCAGTCTTCCCCATGATTGTGTAGCCTACAGAACTAGACTGAGAGACCATTTAAAGGCCTTTGCAGGTGTTTTGAGTTAATTAGCTGATTAGAGTGTGGCACCAGGTGTCTTCAATATTGAACCTTTTCACAATATTCTAATTTTCTGAGATACTGAATTTGGGGTTTTCATTAGTTGTCACTTATAATCATCAAAATTAAAAGAAATAAACACTTGAAATATATCAGTCTGTGTGGAATGAATGTATACATTATACAAGTTTCACTTTTTGAATGGAATTAGTGAAATAAATCAACTTTTTGATGATATTCTAATTATATGACCAGCACCTGTACATTATAATTACCCAAAGAAATAATTGCGACAGAAGATATTGTTTAGAGCTAGCGCAGGAGCGCTAACACACGTCACCCACACTGATCCCAAACACATCACACAGACACACACTGTCCTGCTGTCCCTCTCATATTTTTCCTCCCATCTCGTATCTATTCCCTTTAGGGGTTCCATTTTTTAAATGGAAAAGTCCTAGCCTTATGTCCTAGCCTTAGCAGTTGATTTATGCTTATCGACGGACCGTTATGTTAATAAGTGGCGTCATTCGGTTATGTTTATTATATTAATATGCTTATTAATATAGCATTCATTTTAATCCTCCAAAAGCGTTAAAGTTTTGTATTTAATTATATTAAAATGGTCAGAATTATTGCCCTAACATAACATGAATATAACAAAAAATGTAACCAGTGAGAAATAGATTTAAACTACCATTAAAAGTTTAATACAATTTTCACAGCTTTTGAAGAAAGTCTCCTCTGCTCACCAAGGTTGTATTTATTTGATCAAAAATAAAGCAAAAACACCAATATTGTGAAACATTATTACAATTTAAAATAACTGTTTTCTATCTGAAAATATTTTAAAAATGAATTCACATTTTTGAAACAAAGCTGAATTTTCAGCATTACTCCAGTCTTCAGTGTCACATGATCCTTCAGAAATCATTCTAATATGTTGATTTGCTGCTCAAGAAACATTTCTGATTATTATCAATGTTGAAATCATTCAGTCAAATGTAATTTCATGTTGACTTCAGTACTAAGTGCAATTAAACCAAACCACTGATCAGCGATTAAATCAGCAGTCCCTGATGAAACACCAACGTCCAGAAGTGTGTGTGTATGTGTGTATGGGTGTGTGTGAACAATTCATGTATAAAAGATGATTTCAAAGTGCTGCTGTCAGCTGAAGTCTGAAGCTATGATTATAAAGACCACTGAGGACAATCTGCCCACACACACACACACACACACACACACCTGCATCATTTAGCTTTAGAAATCAAGCCTGTCCAGAGGAAAATGTAACTGCTAAATGTGATGTTCCTCTTTCTGGAATTTTTTTGTCAGATGTTTCTCCTAAACAATAATACAAACCAGTAAATAGCTATAATACAATAAGTGTATAGAGCCATAAAATCAATGTGGATAGCAGCTCAGATTAGAGGTCGACCGATTCGATTTTCAATGAGAAACATAGTTTTTAAAATGGATACTGAGATCTCCTCTGAGACATTTTGTAAATGAAATGTTGTACTAATGCGGTTTACTTTTCTCAGGAGAAATGTTGAAATGAACTTTTTTGAGACTTATTGTTAGAAAAAGTGGCAATGTGAATCAAATTAAATCTTTATCGGCAGCATGTGGACATGCAAAAGCGCAGCGCTAATCAAATACTATGTTGATGGACATTTTGTAAGTGTCAAGCTATTAGAATCAAGTCAGACTCTATATCAAGTTTATGTGCTTGTGTTTACAAAACATCAGACTATGTGCAAATCAACTATCGGCTGACGTTAATCGTAGATGCTTCAGCTTGGAACATCAGGAGAAACATGCTTAAGAAAAAGTTATGGGTAATGAGCTGGAAGTTTGTGCCAAAACATGGGATCTTGGTTAATGGCTAAACAGAAGAACAGAAGAACAAATATCGCCTGTCACGTGAATCACATATGAGACTTGAGTTTGACATGTTCCTACACTGAAAAAAAACCTGACATAGAAACAATTGTTCTCAAATTTCACTTTACATCACTTGCTCACTAGTGGATCCTTTGCAGTGAATGGGTGCCATCCAAACAGCTGATAAAAACATCACAATAATCCACAAGTAATCCACACCACTCCAGTCCATCAGTTAACATCTTGTGAAGTGAAAAGCTGTGTTTGTAAGAAACAATCCATTAAGACGTTTTAACTTCAAACTGTTGCTTCAGGTCAAAATACCAGTCCATAATCCATAATAATGCTTTCTCTGGTGAAAAAGTCATCTCGTCTGAATCAGGAGAGAAATCTGCACAGATCAAGCACCATTTGCAAGCCAAAACAGTCCAAAACAGCTCTAAAGATTGATTTTCCCTGGAGGAAGCATTATTATGTTCTCGTTTTTTGGCCAGAAGTGATGGTTTAATGTTAAAACATCTTAATGATGGATTTGTTTCTTACAAACACGCAGATTTTGCCTTCACAGGACATTGAGTGATGGACTAGAGTGGTGAGGATTATTGTGATGTTTTTATCAGCTGTTTGGACTCTCATTCTGATGGCACCCATTGACTGCAGAGGATCCATTGGTGAGCAAGTGATGTAATGCTTAATTTCCCCAAATCTGTTCCCATGAAGAAACAAACCTACTTACATTTTAGAGTATGAGTAAAATTTTTGAAAATGTTCATTTTTGGGAGAACTATTCCTTTAATGCCTGATATAGTTTCACTACATTTTCAGTATAGTGCAACTTCAAAGAGATGAAATAAAATTCATTACATAACATGTGATAAAACAAATCATCCTGTCTGCAGACTCGTGGCTTGTGCTGTATTTCTTTAGGGGGCATCAGTAGCAGTTCCAGTATTATTAGCTGTGACCCGTCAGTTTGAATTATGCATGGTCTCTCCAGCAGAAAGCAGGCAGAGATCAAAGGTCACGGAGGGCAGCTTCATAGCGTCACTCTCAACAGTTCACATTACTCCAATATGATTCCTGACTTCATCCTAATTAAGTCATTCGAAACACTAGCTTCTGGCTGCAGGACAAAGACAAGGAGTGACATCATATCCTGTCTCACATAGCTTGATTTAGACTTTTTACATTTCTATTTATCCATCGGCATATTAGGTTCAAGGTTCAAGGTTCTTGTTTATTTGTCACATACACAATCATACAGGGTATAATCAGTAGTGAAATGTAGATCCGGACGGGTCCGCTCAATGGACAGTGCAAAAAAAAAAAAAATAAATAAAAAAAAAAATAAAAGATTATACATAACACAGGAGCATATCTATAAATATAGGTAGGAATAAGATAAAAATAAAAGTAATAATAATAATAATAATAGTACAAACAAGAAATAAAATAAGGAGTAAAATGTGCAATGAACTAAAATGTGCAATACAGTCAACTGAGGGTTTAATAAATATTAATATAACCAGGGATGTGCAAGATGAATGTGCAAACAGGATGAACCGGGTATGTACACATAGCAGCAATGCGGATGATGGAGAATGATGGGTGTCGCAGTTAATTAAATGAGTCCTGTAGATGTTTATGAGACTGAGTTTAGGAGCCTGATGACCTGAGGGTAGAAGCTCCTTCTCAGTCTCTCAGTTTTTGCCATCACACTTCTGAAGCGCTTGCCCGAAGGAAGTGTGATGAAAAGACGGTTACCGGGGTGATATGAGTCCTTGATTATTTTTGCAGCTCTGCTTTTGCAGCATTTGAGGTAGATGTCCTGCAGAGAGGGGAGGGCAGACCCAGAGATGCGCTCAGCTAAGCGCACGACTCTCTGCAGGGCCTTGCAGTCCTGATTTGTGGCGTTACTGTACCACACTGAGATGCACTGAGTCAATACACTTTCTATGGCCCCTGAATAGAAAGTTTTCAGGATTGCTGGTGAGACCCTGAATTTCCTCAGCTGTCGCAGATGGTACAGTCTTTGCCTTGCTTTCTTGACCTGTGTTTGAATGTGTGCAGTCCAAGTCAGGTCCTCGGAGATGTTTACACCGAGGTACTTGAAGCTGCTTACTCTCTCCACAGGGGTCCCACTGATCATAAGAGGAGTGTAGGGCCGCTGCTGTCTCTTCCTGAAGTCTACAATCAGCTCTTTAGTTTTGCTCACGTTCAGAGAGAGACAGTTGTCCTGGCACCATGATGTTAGTCTCTCTACCTCACCCAAGTATGCGGTCTCATCATTGTTGGAAATGAGGCCCAGAACCACAGTATCATCAGCAAATTTGACAATAGAAGTGGAGCTGTGAGAGGACACACAGTCGTGTGTGTAGAGAGAGTAGAGCAGGGGACTCAGAACGCAGCCCTGCGGGGCTCCTACGTTCAGGGTGATGGAGTTGGAGGTGAACTGGCCCATTTTCACCACTTGTGGTCTGCCGGTGAGGAAGTCTTGGATCCAGTCACAGAGTGGAGTGTTTAAGCCGAGGTCTGAGAGTTTGACAGCTAGCTTGGAGGGGACTATAGTGTTGAAAGCTGAGCTATAGTCAATGAATAACAGTCTGACATAGTTGCCATTTTTGCTGTCAATATGAGTGAGGGAAGAGTGCAGTACCTGAGAGATGGCATCATCAGTAGACCTATTTGGGCGATAGGCAAACTGAAGAGGGTCCAAGGTAGCAGGGATGGAGGAGCATATGTGTTTCTTTAAAAGTCTCTCAAAAACCTTCATGACTGTTGATGTGAGGGCAACTGGACGATAGTCATTCAGGCAAGAGGGTTTACTGTTCTTAGGCACAGGGATGATGACAGATTTCTTGAATGAGGTGGGAATCACAGAGGTAGCAAGGGACTCGTTAAAGATGGAAGTAAACAAACCAGCAAGCTGATCGGCACACGATCTCAGAACGCGACCAGTAATCCCATCAGGTCCGGCGGCTTTTCTGATGTTTACTCTCCTTAATTCTCTCCGGACCTCGTCCTCCGTCACGGTGATAACATGATCAACATCGCTGCTCTGTCTGCTGCTTCCTGACGCGTTGATCGGCAGAGTCGCACCGCCGTTGCGATCGAAGAGAAGATGTTTAGCTCTTCGGCCAGCAATGGATCTGCTCTCAGAGGGGTTATTTCCAGAGGAACAGATGGTCTTCAGTCCCTGCCACATGCGTCGAGAGTCATTGAGCTGAAAGTGTGACTCAATTCTCTCTCTGTATCGGAGTTTAGCAGCTCTAACTGCCCGTCGGAGAGCATAACATGATGATTTGTAAACGCTCATGTTTCCTGACAGAAGACCGGCGTTGTATGCGGCAGTGCGTTGGTTAACCGCAGCCCGCACCGTTCTGTCCACCCACGGTTTCTGATTGGAGAATGTCCTTATTGTTACCGTTTCAGTGGCTTGTTCGGTTAGCATGTAAACAAAGCTTAGTGCTACATCCGTGAACTCGCTGACGTCAGCTGAACTCGCCCGGAACATGTCCCAGTCGACGTCATCAAGAGACGCCTGCAGCATAGCTTCAGAATGGGAGGACCAGCGCGTCACTTCCCTCACCCCCGGGGATTCCTGAACGATCCTTTGTTTATATTCCGGTGTGAGGAAAATGGCCGCGTGATCAGACTTACCAAAAGCTGGCAAGGAACGAGCTTTATAGGCATTCTTGAACTGAGTGTAGCAATGATCCAGTGTATTCGGTCCTCTAGTTGGACAGGATACATGCTGATGGAAGTTCGGCATTACTTTCCTGAGGTTGGCTTTGTTAAAGTCCCCAGCGATGATAGAGGCAGCGTCAGGGTGTTTGTTGATGTAAACGCTGAGCTCTTCGTGGAGTTTGGACAAAGCCAAGCTCGTGTCTGCCTGAGGTGGAATGTAAACGGCTGTAGCGATGATCGCGGAGAACTCGCGGGGTAAATAGAATGGGCGGCAGATAATGGAGAGATGTTCCAGATGAGGCGAGCAGGAACGCGACAGAATGGAGATATTCCTGGGGTCGCACCATTTCTTGTTAATCATGAAACACACTCCACCGCCCTTGATTTTTCCGGCCTCGGCTGTTCTGTCCATCCGTAAAACAGCAAAGTTATCAGACGGAGTTACTGCAGTGTCCGGTACCGAGGGAGAGAGCCATGTTTCAGACAAACAAAGGATGTTACAGTCTCTAATGTCACGTTGGAAACTAATCCTGGCTCTAAGATCGTCCATCTTATTTTCCAAGGATTGGACATTAGCGAGCAGAATACTGGGGAGAGGGGGGCTGTGAGCTTTGTTTCTCAGTCTGTCACGAATTCCAGCGCGTCGCCCGCGGTGTTTCTTTCGCCTTCTGGGATTATTCGGGTGGCCTTTGTTGAACTCGGCGTTCCGAAGAATCTCCAACGGCCACGCTGGATCCGTGGGTAAAGTGTTCTGAAGCAGGTTAGTGCAGCGGTGTCCGATGTCCAAAAGTGTTCTTTTGTCATAGATAAATAGTGCAGACGTTAATCGTTAATGAGCGGAGCCATCCTTTAACGTCGACTGAACACAGCAGCGCCGGAAGCGGAAACCGCTTCCGGCGGTTTCCGCTTCCGCGGAAACCGAAGAATAGTATTACTACTATTCTTCTATATAGGACAAGCAAATCTAGTTCATACTTCTATCTGATTCAGAGAATAGCATGCATTCTGCAGCACTTTCTAAACCTTTTCTTGACTCAGTGTCTATTTCTGTCTCTTACACAAAAGACACAACAGTCCAGGTGTCCAAACACCCAACAAACACATGCACGAACACACACACAGCTGGCTTCAGAGAGAAAAAAAAAGAACTAAACAAGAAAGAGATAAACTTAGGACAAGGCATAAAATATG
Source organism: Schizothorax lantsangensis (assembly GCA_027422415.1). NCBI lineage: Eukaryota > Metazoa > Chordata > Actinopteri > Cypriniformes > Cyprinidae > Schizothorax > Schizothorax lantsangensis. Next base: position 4,131,664 of record CM049853.1, on the reverse strand, counting down.
CAGATGACTGGCCCAACATGAGCTGTCATAACCTTGAAGAGGAGCCCAGAAACGGCCACACGAGTGTGTTCTATATATAGCCGCGCTACTGAACTAAGTGTAGTTTGTTAGGGAGTGTGTGTGGGAGTAAAGCTGTATGACTGCTTATCTAACATCACTGACTAAAGAAACAGAGAGAGACGGAAATAGAAACAGAGACAGAACGAAAAGGAGCAGCGCTTTCAACGTCCGTTCTATTTCATTTCCAGAAGCAAAGTAAATCAGGATGGAAATGATGCAACTGAAAGGATGTTCATGTATCTCAGGGGTTCCCAAACTCTTTTTGTCAGCTGAATCTCTTTAATCTGAATTATTTAGTTGGAAAATGTTAGCTTCCCAGCACATACACATCAAAAATGTTTTGTCAAGTAAAACTAAATGTGCTTCCTATGGTAGCATCTAAATTGGCTGGTTTTATTCAAGTCAAAAATATACAAAAAGACCAAATCAACCTGACTACTGTACTTTACCAGTCTTTCTCTATCCAGATTTCTCTCTCGAATAGCCAGGAGGTCTGTATATATATATATATTTAGGAAGAGTTCATTTGCAAAACAGATAACTTAATTTTTAATTTTCAAAAATCATGTTTTTTATTATGTTATCATGTTTTTATTGTGTTTTATTGTGTTAATTGGAATGCAGAATGAAAAAATTATTTGAGTAAAAAAAAAAAATGAGTTGTCTGTTTTTGCAAATGAACTCTTCATATATATACAGTATATATATATATATATATACAGTATATATATATATATATATATATGAATATATATATACAGTATATACATGACTATATATATATATATATATATATACACTGTATATATACACACACATATATACACACACACATTATTATTTATTATTATTATTAGTAGTAGTAGTAGTAGTTATGCACTTTTTAATAAAAATAAATAAATAAAATGCCATGGTTTATAAATTAATTAAAATGAATAACAATAGAAAATACATGATCTCATGTGGCATAAGATATGAAAGTATACTGTTCACTTAAATTTTTTTCCATATAGTTTTCAAAAATGTACTTTATCGAACAATTTTAAGCCTTAAACCAAACTAACAGGCTCCCAGAAAAATCACATTAAAAAAATTTATTTGAGGCAAAAAAGTATCAGAAAATCTGAAAAAAGAAGAAACTAAATGTACAAGCATTTGTAAAAATCAAATCAGTAAAGACAATGTAAAACTACAAAAAAAAGTATAAAAAAGTATATATTTTTTTCATGCTTTACATTTTAACTAAACATATTCATTTTAATTTTTAAAAGACACAACACTATATTTGGACAACACTATATATTTACTCAAAATTCACTCCAAAAAAACAAAGCAAAAACAAAAAACAGAAAATTTATACTCAGAAGTTCACATTCAGCCAAACAGGTAAAGATATCAGCCGATATTGATCATCTCAAAACGGCCAATGTCATCAGATTCTATCACTAGTCCTAACCATGTTTACTGAGTTTATCTATCCAGAGGTCTGAATAACAACTAACATCTGAATTTTCACTATGGTTAAGTATTTGCGTTCAGCTTGCGTTAAGATCTTTCTGATTCCTTCTTTCTCCATTTCTCTCCTTCTCTCCATCCCAAATATTTCCAACTCACCTGCTTGTAATTTTTCAAGCAAAATGTATTCAGGATTGTTGCGCGTTGAATGCGGCAGGTCCGTTCTATTTACTTTCTCCAAAATAACTTTGAGAAGCAAAAAAAATGCTTAGAATTCATTTGCAAGACTTTTTTTTCCAGAAAGGGTGGGAAAAGAATATCGGAATAAACTGGGCATGAAGAGGAAAGAGAGAGTGACGAAGGAAAGCAATCTTGTTAGCGGGCCGCCGTAGCCCAGGGAAGATTTCTATCAGATGCACATATAGGGAGAGGCATCCATTTAGAAAATGGCTTTTTCTGCACATGCTGGGCCATTTAGCACTCCCTGTGATGACTCCTGTTTGGGCCGGAGATAAATGCGCTTTCACAGACTCACTGCACACACACACTCAGACCACAGACTCAGCAACCTCCAGCTACTGAGAGTGCAAACACAGACTTGCATGCATTGTGTCCCAAACTGATTTCCTAAAAGACACACACACATATACGGATGGATAAATTAAAATATATTTTGCCCTCGCAAATAACTGATAATGTTTAGCCTCCCTATCAGTTACTCTGCTGTGTATGCCAGCAGAATATATTTAATGCCAACAAACAAAAACTGCCAACGCTTGAAATAGCCTGAGATCAAATTTACTGGAAATAATTTATTAATATTTAAACATATATTTAAAATCTGAAACCAAAATATTTCTGAATATATATATGTGTGTGTGTGTGTGTGTGTGTGTGTGTGTGTGTGTGTGTGTGTGTGTGTGTGTGTGTGTGTGTGTGTGTGTGTGTAAAATATTGTATGTTTTTATTATATTTCATTATTCTCAGATTTAAGACATTATTATTCTCTGTTTAAGACATCACTATCTCATATACAATTATTATTATTATTATTATTATTAATTGTATTTCAGACGGTGCTATATTTTATTTTAAATTCTTCTTTTTGCTCAAATAAAAATGCATTTTTTTGGTCTAAGACTTTTTAAATACTGACAAATTATTTCAAGCAATATAACAAATTATACCGAATACTCATTTAACATGTGAAACAGACATGTGAATTATAAAATCTGAAATATTTTATACTTATATATATATATATATATATATATACTGTATATATATTACATATTTGTGTTTATTATATTTTATTTATTTTCCTGGTCTATTTAGATATTAACAAATTCACAATTTCACAAATAATACAGAATACTCATTTAAAAAGTGAAACATACAGGTGAAATATTGTATACAATACAACATATATAGTACTTCAGGCTTTCAGAAACTACTGTGAAATTATTGCTTAGTGCCCAAGACTGTGTGACCGCTGTCAACAGAAAATGATTGTTATGAAATGTCACTATTGAAACGACCACAAAAAAACACTGCTATTACTGTAATCATCTTATGCAACCACTGTTATCATAACATCAGAAACAAGTTAAAGCTTCCTCCTAAGGCACCACAACAAAGGTAAATAATACAGTGTGAATATTACGGTCGCTTCCACACTGATACAGAAGAGAGGCGCCTTTGCCCTAAAGCTCTGAAACTACACAATATTTTTCCATCTAGCACGGCAGTACAGTATAAAACAAGTTAAAGAGGTTAAACTTACTCCTTTCATTTGCTGAACTCCGGTGACGAGCTGCAGCACCTTCTCCAGTTCCTTCTCTATGCGACCTGCCCAGTGCATCATCCTGTTAGATACAGAGAGCACTGGTTAACAGCAATGCAAATGTACAATAATTACCATCACATAATGGCTAAATCCCAATTCACATCCTATCGGTTCTATATAGTGTGTGGCAATAAAACAAAACAAAACGGAAATGTGATAAAATTGGAATGACAGCACTTATTTTTTCCAGCTGTCTAGGAGATTACAAGATGACTATAGTAAAATAAAATAAAATAAAATAAATGGAATAGAATAGAATAGAATAGAATGGAATGGAACACAAATGTGATAAAACTGGAATGACAGACATAATTTTTTCCAGCTGTCTAGGAGATGACAATATGACTATAGTAAAAATAAAATAAAATAAAATGACAGTGCTTATTTGTTTCCAGCTGTCTAGGGGTTGACAAGGCAACTATAATTGAATTAAATTAAAAAATAAATTTAAATGACAGTGCTTGTGTTTTTTCCAGCTGTCCGGGAGTTGACAAGGTGACAAAAAAATAAAAGAAAAAATAAACTTTTGACAGTGATTCTGTATCATAAAACTGACAGTCTGTTTCATACTGCAGGGTGATAATTAACAATTAATAAAATTTATTTAATTTTTCCTGCGACCTTGTATGTCTCAGGAGCTATCAAACCTACACTTTTTATGAACATCCCATGTGTTTTATTTTGTATTTATTTTTTTGGTAGAAATAAAGGCTTCCAAATTACAACGTTAAAGATTTCAGTGAAATCAAAATTGGAGTTGCATTGCTTTTAGTGCATGTCCATTAGCTTTAAGGTCATCTACTGCACTCCATCTTCTTGTTTTAAGAGGCAATATGTCAACACATTAAATAGAACCGTGTTCACCGAGTCATTTCATTGGGTCTTATATTTAAATTATTCCAGTGAGCGATCTGGAAACGGACTATATTACCGCTCTATATTCATATACTGGTTTTACAGACAGTGTGACATTTCATAAAAAGCATAATATCTACTTGAGCACATCTGCAGTCATGAGGTGTTTTAACATTCAGTGTTCGGGAAACTGATGGAGAAAATTACTGGGGAATTTCAGCAGTGTCACACAAACCCTATAACAGTTTTATCTGCTCTTGCCTAATGGTCAGAGATTTGCAACCACGGCCCGGGGTCAGAAATAACCCTTATCTGTGTTACACAGCCTGAGAATAGCCCAAAAGAAATGCTGCATGTGTGTGTGTTTCTGACTGAGCTTTCTCATTTACTTGATAAGAATGACTGAACCCAGCTATTCTATTAGAATTTAATAATATAATGTGTTGTACATTCAATAAATATATTGTTTCTTAAGAGTGTGCATTCCAATTTTCTGTTTTTCTTCATACACTGGCATCCAGTTGAACTCCAGAAACTAGATTGTGAACCAATCACTCTGTGAACTGGATCAACTGATTTATTAAAAAGATCAGACTCAAAAGAACAATTCAATCACCAAACAGCTGTTGCTTCTTCTTTCATAAATTAAATGTATGAACGAAGTGATTTGTGGTTTGTCATCACATTAAGTTATTGTGTGACTTCAAAAGAGCCGTAGGAACTACTTACAATACTTTTGGTGCTTTTCTGTCATTTTTTTGTAGTTTAAAAGAGCCAGATTATACTGACAAGATTAGACAAGAAATTGTTGAAAAATGCAAGTTTTGTGAAGGATAAAATAAAATTAAACATTTTATTTTAAAATGTACATTTAAAATATAATAAAACAATAAAATTAATTTTAAATTATTAAAATAAAATAAAATATAAATGTAATGTACTGGCTAAAAGTTTGTATTCACCAACACACTCTTAAAACATAATAAATTAAATAAATAAATATGTATATACAAAATAATAATATGAAGGAATTTTCTGTATTTATATTTTACAGGTGTTCTACCTGTATTTTGAATTTTGCACATTGCATTGTGTTTTAGGGTTAACAGAAATGTCTGTAACATTAACAGATAATGTCCTGGCAGATAATAGGGATGCACGATATTATCGGACTGATATCGGAATCGGCAGATAATGGCTTTAAATGTAAATATCGGAATCGGCCCGATATGAAAAATTATGCCGATATGTCTTGCCGATAAGAGGAATACGTTAACTCACATGTGCTCAGGGTGTGCTAGTGATTAGATCACGTCAGAAGTGTGGCTCATTCTTGAAGCAAAGTTTTGCCTGAATGGTGATTAGATTCACTGTTTTAGATCGCTACATTTAATCTGTGAAAGCACGTACAGAATGACACGTTCGGTGTATGATAGAGTAAACGGTAATAGCATGTGCAGCGGCAGCCTCCTCCTCCCCGTTCGGTAAGGAGTTTTAATTCTGTAGGGGGGCGCTGTTGGCCTATTTCTAATTAATTTAAAAGTAAAATAGCATACACAAATAACATTTAGACTGTGTTTCTGATTAAATAAAGCAGTAATTTATGTCATAAAATGATGAGTATGTTTTGATTCAACGGTCAGAAGCTATAGCTTACATAAAAAAAAAAATCACAAACATGACACTTGTAAATTAAATAATTTTATATATACGGATTTATTCATTAATGTGTAATATGTTTTATTTTTTTTAACAAATCATAAGCTCTAAAAGATTTTCAGAATTTTTACAACTCTTTTGCTTTAGACCATCTACAAATGTTAAATCTTAAAATAAAATGTTCGGGTTAACACTGCATCTTTCTGGGGGGGAAAAAATGCAGCGATTGATATATAGTTTATTTATAGTTATTTTCAAAGCTTCAACGTACTGTCAAAAAACCTTCATTATTGTTTATTTAATTCTAACAAATAAGTTCTTGTTAAAAACTAACCAAAATTTAAAATATTTTGCTTATAATTTCTGCACATGAAAGTAGGGCTGTCGCGGTGAAGGAATTTCCCTTGCGGTAATTTTGAGTGGCTCAATAGCGCGGTATGCGGTATTACCGCATATATATATATACATATACACATACATATATGTGTATGTATACATAAGCATGTATACCGCATATACACATATATGATATAATCTGTGATTAGATTATATATATAATCTGTGTGTACCTGTTACGATGAAACGAGGTCATATTCAGAAACCAATGGAACGAAACTAAATCACGTTGAAACAGGAAGTGAAGTAAACGGAAGAGAATGACAAAATAACGGTCCACATAACAAAACATAAACCTGACAATAAGATCGATAGTCTATTGTTAGCATACATACACATATATATATATATATATATATATATATATATATATATATATAAAACAGTTAGTTCTGATCCTCGAATCTGACTGACAAGATACTTTTCTGTTGATATTTCACCTCCGTGTTTTAGACGAGTCTCAGTCAGTGCAGTTTCATTGTTGCGCCACACCGGTGGCGGTAAGAGACTGTCTTTGAGTGGGTCACCGTTCATTCAATTGCACGTTCAAAAACGCTGATTCATTCGAGATATGTAATGTTATAATGATATGTAAAGCTGCTGAAATCATTTTAACTTTGAGCGCCACTTTTAAAGGCTAAGCTGAACAGCAGAGCGTCGTTAAGACAGATTTCACTTTCCTTGGACATGACAACCTGTTTTCACAAATATACATGACTCGGCCTGAAGGACAGACTCAGGTAATCGCACGCGATCAGTCGATCTCTCTCATTCACTGTCTGTTTATGCTTGTTAAGTGCAAATTTACTGAGCCTCTGTACAAATCAGCATGGTACACATTGTTATCATTACTAATATTCAGTACATATGCACTAAGTATAAAACGAGAAGGGAGTAACCTTATGAAAAAAAAAAAAAAAAGGAAATATCGCGGTTGCTGCGGTTGTTGCATTCCTCTGCGGTTATGCTCGTCAATAGCGCGGTATTGCGATATTGCGGTTATCGCGACAGCCCTACATGAAAGACTTGGTGTTGTTTCCAAACAAAAAGGAAATATATCAGTATCAGTATCGGTATAGGCCAAAATGAGGTGAAAAATATCAGCATATCAGATATCGGCAAAAATCCAATATCGTGCATCCCTACTTTTTTTAATACAGTTTAGTGCTGAATGCAATTGATGTGCTTAATAAAAGTATGCTATTTGGGATTCAGCAAATAAATAGAATTGACATTGTTAGCATTAACTATTTGTCATAACGTGAAAAATATTATAAATTAGAAGTCAAAGACATTCAATCAAAACATATGGATAAAGACCAACACAGTGTTTTCAGACACACAGCAAGCTTTTAAAGCTTTCAGCATTTGACAGTGATTTTATATCAGAAAACTGACCGTCTGTTTCATACTACAGTGGTGATAATGAACAATTAATACAAATGCTTTTATTTTGACCCTGTGACCTTGAATGTCCCAGATGGAGGAAGAACAGCTTACATATTTGCATGAGTAAATGATGCACTGTCACTTTAAGAAAGTAAACAGGCTCAGTTTGGATTCATCTTGACTTTAATCACTACCCTTCCAAACTCTCATCTGCTCTTTCTCTCTCTGGCAATGGGCTGCTCGGCTGTTGGCAGGTAAGAGTGGATGTTTAAGGAGCCGAATGATAAAGAAAGGCCGGTTCTGACAGAAGTGCCTCCCTAAGCAGCAACAACACTTGCTAACTGGGCCAAACCCGAATGAAGCGATCAGACATCCGCAGATCAGAGCTGTATATCTGCCTGCAGCTCCTAAAGCTCTTAACACAATGAGATTCAGCAGAAGAGAGATGGATTGAGAGTGGAAGGTCAGAAAATGCTTTCTTAGGCCAGGAACGTAATGTACGCGATTACACAAACACAGACGTGAATGAGCTCAGGCGACTGCACTGCACGTCTGCAGCTTGCTGTACGTACTTCTAGAGATAGTGCAGACTAAAATGAATTGTCTATCATCATTTACTCACCCTCAACTTGTTCCAAACTTGTATGACTTTCTTTGTATCATGAAACACATAAAACATGCTGTTGTTTTAAAAATTTCTGTTTAAAGTCATATGATAGCTCTGTGTGAGGAACAGAATGAAATTTACATATTATTCACTGAAAGTCATCTTCACCATTTACTTACAGCAAAACACTACTTTGTATTGTAAAAATTAATTACAAAAATAAAACGTAAAAAAATTGTAAATAAATAAATAAATAAAAATTATTTGCGTCATTGCGCTTCGGGTGTCCCGTGTTCAAATCCCGACTCGAGGACCTTTCCCGATTCCGACCCCCTCTCTCTCTCCCACTTCGCTTCCTGTAATGTCTGATCTGTCCTATCACAATAAAGGCAAAAATGCCCCAAAAAAAAAAAAAAGTATTTATTCATATAAAAATGTATTTTATATTAAAATAAAAAACAGGAATGACAGTGCTTGTTATTTCCAACTGTGCAAGAATTGAAAAGGCAGCAAAAAGGAGTAAATAAAATAAATAAATAAATAAAAGGAATTAATTAAATGAAATAAAAAAAAGGAATGACACCGACTGTCCAGGAGTTGACAAAGTGACAATACAAATTTAAAATAAAATAAAACAAAATAACATAAAATAAAATAATCCAGCAAAAAGAACAGAAAAGAAAATAATAAATTCTTATTAAAAATGTTTAGGCAATCTTGTAATTTTTATGTGGTTTTATTATAAATAAATATGAAGAATTACCTTTAAGAGTATTACACATCAACACAAATTATGCAAATAAGTGAATATAATTATTGACTTTTTTTATTCCATTGAAAACAGACCAATTTAAAGATATGAAAAGCAAATAAATAAATAAATAATGTTTATCAAGAAAAATGTTTTCAAACAAAAGAAAAAAGTTGCAGACTTATAGGAAAAAAAATATATATATGTATATTATGTATATATATTTTTTTTTTTTAAGACACAAAAATAACTTCTCAACCTGAAAGTAAAAAATATACACATAAAAAAAAACAGCTAACTTGTGCAATTATGTGGTCTGAACTTTCGGGAACAATGAGGCATCAAATCAAGTATAGACAGAAGCTTTAACCTACTAGAGCACGTTTTCGAGTTCAGACAGAACTCGAAGATAAAAGATAATGGATGTCCACATTACCAAAAACGCACACACCTATGAGTGAACACACAATGAATGGACTGGCTTTTCTAATACACACATGCACACTAAAAGCTTTAAGGGCTTTTAGCACCTACATATCAATGTACACTGAGCTGGGTAAAAAGCACTAAGAAACATTGACTGAGACCAAAGTAATGGCATGCATAAACGCAATCGTAACTTCATTCAGTGCTGAGTAAACCTTTAAACACCCACAAATAGTCCAGTGCTTTCAGAGCACTGATTTCAGATATTTACTCCTCAATTACAGCTGTTTCACTGCAAATCCAAAGACACCGGTAACAACATCTACCTCCACCATCAGCCGAGCAACATGGTCATTTGTCACTGAATGATAGCACAGAAAAAGAAATGTCAACGTGAAATGTCAGCTCCATCTGAATGACAAGGATAGGAAGATCAGCGGAAGAATGAGTCACGACAGCAACAAAGAAAACACACTTCTCCACAACTGCCGTCTAATGTGGTTAAAGCACTGTTTTCCTCATACGCAAGTGACAAATCACCGTGTTTTGTAAGATATAAGATTTACAACAAAGTACATACAGCACACAAGCATGTCACAGTGCCAAACAACACATAATAAACTACTTTTTTTTCATTTTTTGAAGAAAATTTACGAAGTGCTTGCCTATGCAAAACTCACTGCCATCATGTTTGAGTTGGCCTGAAAACTATACTTTTTGTAATACATTGCAGAGGTGTTCTGAATGATTTCTAAGGAATTTCTAAGGTGTTCTAAGTGATTTCTAACATGCTCTGAGGGTTTTTGAAGACATTTTAAGGTGTTATAAATGTTTCACACAGAATGCATTTTTCCATCCCGATGTGCTACATTTTCCATTGTTTTGTTATGTAAATGTGCAAGGCAAACATGTATGATGGTCTTGCATCTTTCGCAGTGTCTCACACATGAGTGCCGCAATTTTAAGATGCCGTGTCAAGTTAAAAGTATTTAAATGTTTACACGCAGTGCCGCTCATCAATGTCAGTTCCAAAACAGTGGACCAATCAGAAGACCCCGGAGGCGGGGCCATAGACATAATAAATACCTAGACGCCTCATTGGCTGCTCGACCGCACGTCAACGTCGCCGCCACATTGGTCCGGGCAACTCTCCATAAATCTCATATCGGGACAGAAGAAAACATACCTGACTCGTCGGCAGCTTGGGGATCTACAGACCGTCGCACATTAATAAAAACAGATCTCGGGGTATTATCTTTCACAGATAAGACTGAACAGTTGTTTCTGGGTTTTTTTTTGGTCATTTTTAACATTATGTTGGCAGCTTAATTAGCCACCAGTGTCAGACGATTAATAGCTAGCGATAATGCTAGTTAGTTGTGAAAGCTGAGACTTTATAAGATATCAAAGCTTAAATGAATCCTTATTAAGTTTTAACTTATATTGTAATTTATATCATAAAGTAAATTGTGCTATGAGCACAATATGTACAGTGAGCACTTTGACAAGACAGTGTCAGACTGTCAAGATTAGGGATAGAGTTAAAGCATCTCTCTTTAATTTCACTACTCATTTAAAAAGAGTAAGTTTATCATCACTTGATTATAAGGATTTCATAGCTTATCATACAACCGTGGACTGATTATATATAAATTTTTTCCCCTAAACCACCCTAAATGAATGGCCAGAATGACCCTGATCATATTCAAACTTCTCTTGTTCTCTCTCTCTCTCTCTCTCTCTCTCTGTCTCTCAATCTCTCCCAGGGTCAGAAATGAACTTTTTCATTGTGGGGCAATATTTGCCCCCGGAATAGACTTCCAGGAGCATTCATTACCTTTGTAAGGGCAATTTGTATAACAATATTATGTAATATAATTAGCTTATTAAATGTTTCTGTCATTGTTGTCAAATATTTAAATATAACCAGTTTCTCCAGTCAATCACAATACTATAGACTGCATTTAAAATTATTTACACAGGCTGTTTAATGCTGATCATGTACTGTATGTGCATTTAAATACAAAAACTGCATGTATATAGCCTAGAAAGGAAAAACACAGGAACTCCTTAGTGAATGAAGCTGCAATATCATGACAAAATCATTGTTGATTATTGCTCTTGATGTTGTAATAATGATTATTAATTTTGATTAATATTTTTTTTTTTGTGGGGGGGGGTCTCATATTCTGATCTGTGTTAAACATAACTATACTTTGACATTTTGTTGTACAATGTAAACTGCACACACTCACACCACAAACTTTCCTAAGTAGTAACATATATTGAAAAATAAACTTTGGTTTAAAAATTTGTGTTTTCTGCATGGGTGTGTGTGTAATTTGCATTGTATAGCAAAATGTCAAGCTTTGTCAAGTTGTTTCCCACAGACCTTATTTTACTCATTCATTAAAAAAAAAAAAAAAATATAGGAAAATCTTGAGGGAAGCAGTGGGAAATTAGTCTTTATTAGTCAGGTTTTGACGTCACAACTAAACCACTCTATTCCCAGGGAAACTGAAAACTGAAAACTGAAATAAAATGATTGATTCAGAGAATTATATATACCTGTATATATAATAGGGGGATAGGGGGGATTTCCCCCCTCTGGTCTATATTATTTGAAAAAGTTTAATTTCTTTTAAGTTACATGATTATTTTTTTATTATAGTACTGTACTGTTAGATGTATTACTTTTTACTCATTTATTTCGTTATTTTAATCGTTATTTATTTATTTTAATCTATTTTCATTTATTTAACCTATTTACCTTTTCATCTATTTTATGTATTTATTTAAATTAAATTTCTATTTATTTTAACAAAATGTTTATTTATTTTAATCTATTTTTGCTTACATATTTATTTTAATCTTATATTTTTTGTTCTGAATGTGTTCAAGTGAATCTATTGTCTTGCATCTCAATCCTAATTCTGATCACACATAAAAGTGCAGCACAATCTCTTCATTGTCACACATTTGTGCTGTGGACACAAGCTGTGTGGCAATGAAGAGATTGTGCTGCACTTTTATGTGTGCTCAAGTATGTTCTAGCAGATTTCTAGTAAAGCATGGCGCTTGCAACATCAAGGTCATGGGTTCAATCCACAGGTAATACATTAATGATATATACCTTGAAATCAATGGATAAAAGACTTGTCAATGCATGCTGGCATGCATACTTATAAATTATGGGTGCGTTCAAATCAATAATCCTAACTATGAGATATGGTAATAGTAATAATGTGGAAACAAGCAGCAGTTACCTATAGTCAATTCGATTTTAAGGCTACTTTGGCTTAGTGTCATCTTACAAAACATCCATTAGAGGTTGATTCGGTTAAGTGAAATGTCTTTTGGCAGCTGAGATTCAATTCACTCAAGGAAAAGGGAAGCCAATTCACTCTGTGGCCAACTCAGCATCTTTCGGGCAAGAACAAATCTCCAATAGTTTGCTAAGATTTTACCATAAAAAACATATGTTGAATCAAATAATGGCATCATTTTCTTTAGCTTTTCCCAAAAGCGTTTTTTTTCCAAGAGACCCATCTCTGACTCACTGCTTCCTCTCACGTTTCATGCTTTTCAAACGTAATTAACCGAACTAAGCCAAACCCTGTTATTATAAGTACTGTGACCTCAGAAACCCCTGATGCAAATACAAGCGGCTGAGCCAGTGCAGAGGGAGATTCCTGTTATCTATCGATCTGATACTGACAGAAACACAGGAAGTGAAGAAGCGAGATTGAGCGTGTTTAGATTACACAGCTCCTAATGAAAGATCTAGGAGGAGATGGTAATAAATGGTTTGCGGGGACGACGGCGCTGCTGAAGGAAACGTGTCAACCGAGAAAAGGTCACAGAGGGAAAAATAAAGGTTTTCAGAGTGAGGGAGTACTGATGCTAACCGCTAATGACAACACCTCCAGCATGTGTGGGAATCTAGAATGCTTGTTCTTTTATACTCACACAGGCTATAAAATGTGCCAGGTCATGCTTTATGACTAGGGTTGGGTACCGAACTCGGTACTTTTAAGGGTACCGAACGAATTGCGTCGGTACTACCGAGTACCGATTCACATTAAATCATTCGGTACCAAATTTCGGTACCTGAGAACGCATTTGGGCGCATACGAGAGAGAGAGAGAGAGAGAGACCCTGTGACATGATGTCACCCCTGCAACTCTTTAAAACACAACACACAGGGCAAACCGAAATGTTCTGAAGTGTGCTTACATTTCTAGGGTCATATGGTTTCCGTGAAAACGTGGACAGGATGGTGGAGTCCTTTCATAAAAACAGAATTTACTCTATAGCGCGGAATGCCACGGAATTCGTATATTTTTGGATGAATAAAAGAAGGTCTGTCACTTAATTCGAATCGTGATATGAACTAGTGTATGTGAATATTAAAACGCAAAAAGACGGTTTAAATATGAATCCTGCATGTTCCGTTAGCCTCAATATGTATGAATGGCGGAGACGCGGTTTTGTTTACTACACAAATACTGAAGCACACGTGAACTCGCGGTGATTTTCTGCCTCTGCATCTCACTACATGAACACATGAACTTACAGTCACTTCATGAGAATTTTACCATTTCATTTGAGAAAACTAGCATCATATCATACTGTATACATACAGAAACTTCACGGCAACCTGTCAAAATAAAAGTGTGGGTTAACATGTAACAGAAATATATTACTCTTGTATTACTTTTGTACAGTATAATGTACGTCTTTATATATTCCATTTACTGTCAAATTTAAATAAAACAATTAAATGATAAAAATAATTATTACAGCCACATTAACCACTTAATTGTAGAAAAAATACAATTATTATTAATGCATTTGCAAGCCATAAAAACCTCTCTCTACATAACCAATAATTGTAAAAATATAGTTAAAACACAGCACTGACCCTACAGGGTAAATGTTACTTTTCTCAACTGGCTGAAAACTCTCTCACACTGGCCCTTCTCTGTTGCTTTTTACAACTTCTCCTTTGATATCTCTCGTCTTTGAAGTTGCCTTACTAACCAGCCTGAATATCCCTGGTTAAATACCACAAAACCAGCAGCAAGATCCAGAGAGGTGCTCTCTTAAAGCAGGGTTACATATTCACTGCACATGTAACAGAAAGGCAGATTAGGAATAGAAAAGATTGAAAAACAATCACAAAACTGGTGCCTAAAGCATGTTAGACAGGACGAAACCCTCCCAATAAAACTAAAATATGCTATAGGCTATTTTATTGTGTTCAGTATCAAAAAATAACTTAAATTAAACTTTAGTGCCTACTACTAATTACTGTCTGTGACTCGTATACTGATCCTGGCACAGTAATAACCTCATTCTACACAAGCTCTACAGACAACGCTCATCATTTCATAACAGATAACAAAAGTACTTTGAGTGCATGGCTGATATTTCATCCTTACAGGCTTTTTAAAAAAGTTTTGTTAATGTGTGATTGAATTTCTTTGAAGAAAAATCTAAAATCCCCAGCACGCATGTAAATGTGGTTGAACAGTGACCTTTCAGCACCATGGAGAGCGCACTACAAAGACATTACACTGAGACAGACAGTATTTTTAGACTATTTTATAAACATTGCATAAAAAAATTTAGTCTGTACACAGCTTAATTATTTACAGATAAAACAAATTCTATTTTAAATATCACATGGCCTTGTGTCTCGATTTAACCAAGTGTAAACTTCATTGGCATAATTTATATCAATAATCTTATAACATAAAATATGCAATAAATAAATGGCATTCAGGACTGTGATATACTACTACACTGTAAAAAAGTTTGTTTCGAAGTTATAAATATGTTTTATGAGAAAATATTATTTCACTCTTTCTACCTAAATTCATATCTAATTCAATGTGTTGCAGTTTTTGCAGTTAACTGTAAAACTTACTACTAATTACAAAGTAAAAATTGTTTCTACACATTTTTAGTGCACTAATAACACTAAGAATTAAAAATGTGGTGAAATTCTAAATATATTGTAAGAACTGACTCCTAATTTCAATGCATTAACTGAAATTTGAATTGGCCACACCCTCACAGGACCTTGAACAGGAAGGGGAATACACTGAATTGGAATTCAAAGAGTGTTGTGACAAAACATAAATAATTACATCATTAACCAATTATGATATTTATTCACTGGATCCTGTTAGCTACCTTAAAATTGAATTGAAAACATAAAAGACATTTTATTTTTTCATTTAAAGTTTACATTTAAAAGGTGCACAACCATACCCACAAGTATTTTTCAAACTGTGAGCTCAAAGCTATATCTGAATAAAATGAAAAAGAAAAAGAAAAAAAAAACAGCTGAAAGAAGACAGGAGACTTGGTTTGTGTCACTAAGAAGAGGTTACTTTCCTCTCCAAATTAATTATTTAAATGCTGAGTCATTTAGCCATTAACCAGCCTGCCGTGTTACTGGAGGTAATCGGTACCACGAGAGCACATGTCTCTCACTCAAATTGCGTCATCATGATGCAAATCTGTAACACAAAACACCCTTAAATGTTATCAGTAAGGAGATTTTTGGGTTGACCCATTTATGACCAACACAACAGGTACACAATTAACTCAATGGCTGATGTTTATGAATTAAAGACCAGGATTTTATGCCATTTAGGCTCTGTTTCAAAACAAGTGAGCTTCTTATAAGCTAGTAAGCTGTCTTGTTGCCTTACAAGGAAGCATAATTGACAAAGGAACTTCATACTTGAGAAATTTGAAATGTTTTACAGAGGCACCAACATACAAATTTGAATTAGATGAAAATTATTTTATCAACACTTTTTGATAAAGAAAGAAAAACTTTTTCAATCAATATTTCTCTTGCTTTCAAAATAGCCTCCTTGTCAGGAATGTGCATATGATGTCTTAAAAGACTGCCAATGTAGACAGCTCACTAGGTTTTGGAACAAAGCTTTAAAAAAAACATGGCAGCCACTTTCTTTTATGCCACTAAAACCGAGGTTGAAAGATATGAAAAAAAAATAAAAACATACCAGCACATGTCTATTATCACCTTTATAAGATTAAAACACTGAATGGAATAGGCTTTGATAAACGTAAGCATGATTTGGTTTTGTTTATTGATAGATTTTTTTGTTGTTGTTGTTGCTTTTGTTAAATCCTTCTCCATGGTGGTCATGCTAGCTTACTGACTGGGTTTGGTAAAGAGGAGCAGGCCTCGAGGCTCAAAGCACTGTGTAAAATAAGCGTTACAAATCTCTGTGACTACAGGCCACAACACCGCGAGCAGAAAACACACTAACAGAGAGAGCAAAAGACAGTCTATATCAGCGTATTATGAAGATTATCAGTTATTAACCACACAGGTGTTGAAAACCAGCCTATTGTACTATTTAGGCATAATACTATCCAGCCATGGACTATTTGTTCTCTGGCAGCGTCTCTGTGCTTCTGACAGGTTGATAGACGTCGCTTATCAAGGTTGACAGATTACATATGCTGCGCTGTTTGCAAAGTGAAACAATCCTTTCAAATGCACGACACTGTTCTCATGCAAGGCAGGAATAATTCAAAGACCTATAGGTTAGTTATTATCGTGCCAAACATGGAATAATAAATCTTTATTAAATTTATATAAAATTCTGATATAATGCCCAGACAAAATACTACACAAAACATAAGGAGGGATATATTTATAAAATTGTACAAATGTCTAAAATTGTACAAAGATCATTATCACTGTCTCAAATACAATTATAATTATTATTAAAAATTGTACTTGACACAGTGATAATTGCCTCAAGCAGTGAGGATAAAATAACCAATTGCATTATATAAATTATACTATATTATATATAACTGTAAAATAATCAATAAATAAAAATATATAATATAATATGCTGCAATATAATACACAATAAAATAATATAATACAATATAATACATTACACTTTAAATAATATATTTAATAACAATATATAATATAATTTAATAAAATATACCTGTATATGAATAAAAATATAAATATATATATATATTTATTTATTTTTTTACACTGAATAGCCAAATTCTACGGATGTACCAAAAATGTTTAACATCCAAAACCAAAAGACATACAAAATGTTTTCTCCTCTTAATTAAAAGATAATAATGTCTATATACTATCCTAACTATGCCTGATCACACAGATATCTGCAGTATTGCAACCCTATCTGTACAGACTTGCGACCTATTTTGGGATTTCAACCCACCAGTTGAGTTGAGAAAACCACTGTATGTATAAATTCCAATATAAAAAGAGAAATATAATTTTTAGCTGCAAATGTCAACAACAAGATGACACACAACTTCATTTCACATTACGTAAAACCTTATATAAACAGCATCAAAATTCTATAATTTCATACAGCATGAGAGACGAGATAATCCACTGGGGACTGGCATGTGTGGGCACACAGCGGACAAATCCAGCCTCTGCCCCATACGAGCGCACAGCTGGCATGGACCCAACACCCTCACTTCAGAAAGCGGCTGGTGCACAGCACAAAAATGAGACGCCTTACATGCCTCCGAGGCAAACAAATATGATAGTATGCTGCAGTACATCTTTGTAAAATACAACAACCAATTCTAAACTTCATGAATGGTGGTATATTTACATACCAGAAGTTTTTGGAGAAACAAGGGGAAAACTGATTGGAAACTGATTCAACCACAGTAAAGAAAAATCTCAAAAGAGGTCTATTTAAAATCACAATTGTTTCTCTTAAACACCAATAAATGCATTAAATTCAGAGAAAACCACATTCTCTTACTGTATGTCAACAGTTGTCTCACTTGTGTCTAATTTTAAGGAAACATCTCAGACAAAGTTGATGCTTAAAGAAGAAATTGTCCTCCAGGCACTTATCATGGGTAGTTTATAAGCAATACTCAATATCAAACGAGTCACTGATACAGACAAGTCATCATGCTCTCGGTATCTAAATTCAACCAGGGACTATAACAGGGTATAACCACAACTAAAACTAACTTACGTTTCAAAGAAAGTTACAGGGTTCCCAGCCCTTATGTCCAATGACTTTGTCATTTAACAGACACTGCACACACACACAAAAAAAAGCATTTTGGATCTGAGCGGAACTAGATAAACAATCCTAAAATGACTTTCCCTCGACTATAAAACAGCATTTTTTTTATTCCCTGATGTCTTACGTTTATTCATGACTGTGGGAATCCTGCATCTAATAGCGATCAATACAATAATAAAACCCCGTTTGAGTGATGCGCTTCCGTCAAAAAGTAGCTGCGTTCAAACGCACCGAGCACTCTCCAGTCGTTACCGTATCCGTGCTCCGTAACATGACAGCTAAAACAGCAAGCAACTACAAATACATCTAACGTTACGCTGAAGCACTAACTATCGCCGTTCTCCTGTCACGCCTCTTTCGATCAATAATTGAACGAATAACCTCCCTGGAAATGGTAAACAATCATGCAGAATTGCTTAGGACTACAAATATGAGCGGTGATTAAAAATAAAAACAGACTGACGCGTTAACGTCCGCGTTAACGGAGATATCTTGAGTGCCTCGCGAAACTGGGACGCTGTGAAACGCGCGCGTTCGACGCCTCGCGCTTCCTGAGGTACTTACGTGTAGTGCTGAGGAAAGAGGAGCGTCGCCGTTCCCGGTGAAGAGAGGCTAAGGAGCAGCACAGTTTGAACGGAGAGGAGGCACAACAGACCGGGGGACTGAGCAAACATCGCCATTTTCCATTAAAAATTCAAGAAACTGTCTAGATATAAACGGAACGGTAGTCAAGCGAACGGGGGCCGAAGCCGAGCTGTCGACGAGGATGGAGAAGGCTCGTTAAGATCCAAAGCCGCTGTTAAATCTCAATCGGTAACGGGGCTGAGGGATTGATTGGCCCGAGACAAGGCAGTTCGGAGACTCGCAGATGCGTTGAGGCTACTGCCGCCACTGGCGCTGCTGCTTCTGCTACCGCCGCTGAGCCTTATTTGCTCTCTCTCTCTCTCTCTCTCTCTCTCTCGCTCTCTCTCTCTCTCTCTCTCTCGAGCGCGCTTTCACTGCGCGACAGACGGGGGCGCACGTCTTAAGAAGACCCTCTTGTCCAGTAGTTATCCAAAATATACTCATTAAATAAGACAAAGGCTGTATGTGAAATATAATGTCGTATACACAAACAAAAAACTATTCTTTGAAGTATGTAACATAAATAGAACATCTGAGAATAACCACCACCTGATAGCATCGCTGTGTTTTTTGTGCTTGTGCTACTTTTTTGTATAGAAAGTGAGAATCTGGCCATACTAGTTTTTGGCCAAGATACCATGATAATGTCATATACTCTTTTGAACATGCACCATATGATTTCTTTTTTTTTTTTTGCATCAATCAAGTGATGTGATGTTTTAATATAACATGTAAAAAAAACTATATACGTATATATATAGAGAGAGAGAGAGAGAGAAATCGATTTTAAGATTTAAGGGGATATTTTTATCATTTATTTTTCTAGGATATATTATGTAAAAAAATATATATTTTTAACAGTATTTATACATACACACATTTATTTTAATATTTTAATTATACTGTACTTTAATATACCTTACTGTAATTGGCCACTATTAAATGAGATAAAATCTAGGGAGGCTAAATCAAGCATCATATTGCTTATAATTAAAAAAATGCATTAATTTATTTAAAATACACATTATTTGTTAATGAAGATATCTATATCTAATTAAAGCTACAGTGGTGGCCAAAATTATTAGACTAAATCCAGAAGAACTGTGGCAACGTCTCCAAGATGCTTCAAAAACCTACCTGCAAAGCTACAGTCCTGTTTTAGACACTTGTGTAAAAATGCTGTAAAATGAGGATGCTGTCAAAAATAATGTCATAAATAGAATTTCTTTATCAATAAACTTCAATAAACTAAATTAAATCAACATTTGGTGTGAGCATCTTTTAAAGCTTTTGCTCTCGGTGCACTTGCGCAGAGTTTTTCAGGTAGTTGTGCAGATAGATCTCTTGAAGCATCTTGGAGACGTTGCCACAGTTCTTCTGGATTTAGTCTGTCTCAGTTTGTTCTGTTTCTTCATGTCATTCCAGACAGACTGATGATGATCAGATCAGATCTCTGTGTGGAGCACTGGCTGTTGGCAGACAAAACTACGGGGACACTATACTGTAAAAAGCACCATCTTTCGGATGAGACATTAAACCGAGGTCCTGACTCTCTGTGGTCATTAAAAATCCCATGGCACTTCTCGTAAAGAGTAGAGGTGTAACCCCGGTGTCCTGGCCAAATTCCCTCCACTGGCCCTTATCAATCATGGCCTTCTAATAATCCCCATCCACTTGATTGGCTCTATGACTCTCTCTCCTCTCCACCTGTAGCTGGTGTGTGGTGAGCGCACTGGCGCCGTTGTACTGTGGCTGCCGTCGCATCATCCAAGTGGATGCTGCACACTGGTGGGGGTTGAGGAGAGACCCCCCCCCCCCCACATGATTGTAAAGCGCTTTGGGTGTATGGCAATACACAATAAAAGCGCTATATAAATGCATCATTCATTCATTCATTCAAAACTCTCACTGGATTATTACAATTAATGGCAAAATTAATGTTTGGAAATGTAAACTCATATTTCCTACTGACACACAAAAGATAGAAATAACTGACTTAAAGCCATTTTTTAGCAGGTGAAAATACTAGTGTTCTAATCAGTTTGGCCACCACTGTATGTAAACACACAAGTCAATACAACCATATAGTGTGCAGCATATATCCAAATGTGCAAAATGTGTAAAAATTAAGGCAAATACCATTTTTATTTTTCCTTAATATTTAAAAATGTATCTTTTGTTGGGGATTTCCCAACTGGGACACAAGATTTGCATTTTTTTTTTAGAGAGATTCAATTATATACAGCGGGTAAAATAAGTATTGAACACATCACTATTTTTCTCAGTAAATATATTTCTAAAGATGCTGTTGACATGAATTTTTCACCAAATGTCGGTAACAACCCATATAATCCATACATACAAACAAAACAAAACAAATAAGTTATGTGAAATAAAATGGAATGACACAGGAAAAAATGATTGAACTACTGAAAATTATTTAATGCTTTGTACAAAAGCCTTTGTTGTAATGAGAGCTTCAAGACGCCTCGTGTAGGAGAAACTAGTCGCATGCATTGCTCAGGTGTGATTTTGGCCCATTCTTCCACACAGTCTTCAAATCTTGAAGGTTCTGTGAGCCTCTTCTATGAACTCTGATCTTTAGTTCTTATTTTCTATTGGATTCAAGTCAGGTGATTGGCTGGCCATTCTAGCAACTTTATTTTCTTTCTCTGAAACCAATCGAGAGTTTCCTTGGCTGTGTTTGGGATCATTGTCACCCTTGTTTCATCTTCATCATCCTGGTTCTGTAGGTGTTGGGACTGAAGCAGCTAATATTAATTTCCACTGACATGTGGCAGGATTGCTTTCTAATTACTGATAGATTTCAGCCGGTGTCTTGGCTTTCTATGACTTTTTGCAGCTCCCTTTCTTCATGTGTTCAATACTTTTTCCCTGTGTCATTCCATTTTATTACACATAACTTAATTTCTGAACTTATTTGTTTTGTTTTCTTTGTATGTATGAATTATTTGGGTTGTTACCGACATCTGGTGAAAATTTCAAGTCAACAGCACCGTTAGAAATATATTTACTGAGAAAAATGTTGACGTGTTCAATACTTATTTTACCCGCTGTATTAAATCAAATCATAATCGTATCACGGCATGTTTTGAGGTATCGGCCAAAATCGTGTTGATAGATAATCGATGTCAGTTCATATTGTGATATTCATGTCATAACATAACGTGGTTTCACATTGTAATAGTGTACTTTGAAATATGTACTATTGAACTGAAATTCATGTGCTTAAAGGTCTAACAGCTTTTCACAAAACAAAGTTTGTTAGGCTTCAGATGATAAAACAATAGATATATAATTGTTTTTGTTTTTTTTAAATGTTTGCAAGGAACTGATTTAAAAACACTAGTTGATCATAAGACATTGAGCAAAAATGAAAAACAGTGAAGTCAGTGAAGAGAAAATATCCTGCAGCATTCAATACTGTGTTATATAATCCAATGACATTTACATTCATTTTATCAATGCACAAATAGACCAAAAAAAGTGAACATACACAAACACTGGCTTTGTGTTCTGTGCTCAATGAGCAGAAAGCCTGAATTCATTCCATCTTGTGGGAATTCCCTAATTCATGAGTTGGTTTTTCTCTTGTTGTCTGTACTAGTTAGAGCGTGAAACACAGATGTCCTTCAGGGCCGCTGCGTCACGAGGATGTTATCGCACGATCCGATCAGAAAGGGACAAACGACACAGTGCCTCTTCCTCAAACACGCTGTCTCAGGTGCCCTTGACTCAGTATTGATCAGAGCAGACAAAACACAGTGTCAGCCTCTCTCTCTCTCTCTCACACAACACTGTCACTCCTGCATTCAATGTGTCCTTGTTTCCCATGTGTGTTTGCATGATGGATAATTGCATCATGATTTAGGTTGCCAGCCTCTGTTAAGTTCCTTTCCATTCATTTTCTGCTCCCTGCTGTGTGTTTGTAATCATTTACACGTTCGAAAGATTCAAACAAAGTAAACCTCTTTTGTCCGTTTTGAAAGCGGTAGTGGACTCTGAAGAGACTGACAATGACAATTTAAGATCGCTAGAAAATTGCAACTAAATTTATTGTCACGGTACATTTGTCTGTCTGTTACATTTTTCATATTATTGATAATTAGGGATTAAAAAAATATTATTTTTTTAGTAATTTAAAGGTATACACTATATTAATATTAAATGGTTGTACTGACAGTATGCTTGCAAATGCACAGCTTTAGAAACATAAATCTTTATTAAAAATTAATATTATAAATTAATTTATTTTTAATTATAAGCAATAGTAATAATGATGCTTGATTTAGCTTATATATTTCTGACGTTAATGGTGGCCAATTACGGTGTGATGTAAAGTTAGAATATGCATATATATGTATATTATCATCATTTTACACCTTACTTTAAGTAATTAGGGACCTAAAAAAATATTATTGCTCATACTTATTATCATACTTATATTTATTAATTTATTTATGGTATACACTAAATAGAAAGGATTCATAAAATGTGGATGTAAATATAAGACTAAGCAAATAATTTATTCATTCTGATTAATATATTATTATAATTTTACATCTTACCATAAATAATTAAGCACTAAAAATGATGGGGGGGGTCAAGCATTGTACTTCAAATATTTATTTATGATAAACACTATAAATAAAAATGATTCATAAATGTCTATGTAAATGTTAAGTGGAAATACAAATGCTAATTAGATTTTTCCTGATTTTTTTAACACCTAATTTATTACAGTACGATTTAAGATCATAGATATGGATCAGATATTATGACAGACCATTTTGGTCTTTAGGGTGTATTTGATTAATACTAATTCTGTAGTCATTAAATACTACTGCCAACTTGCTTTTGCAACTTTCATGAGGCCAGTTTCACACCGAGTTGAGAAGAATTGATTGGCTGGATATAAGAATGCATTCATGCTGACATGTAAACCTGAGATGTTTGGCCATTCATTTTTAGATTGTCTAATGCATGATGATGGCATCTTTCTTTAGAGCCCAGTGCATCAGAGTTTCTGTAAAAACACATCACACCGCTCCTGGAACGGAAAGAGTGAAGGAGAAGAAGGACAGACTGGAGAGAGAGCGCGACTAAATAAAAATGCACAGAGATTCAACAGAACATGATTAAAGATATGTGGCTGCATATTGTATTGATCCCTCGTGTAAATTCAGCTGTAGTTATAGGTGGATTAATGATAATCAATAGTCACCTTAGATGGAGGGCAACCTCTGAATTGCTAGTGCATTCACCTTCACGTTTAAATAAACACTGACCATTGATTTAACAATTAATCAACAAAAACACAATAAAAGAAAATAATTAAATAATCAGATTAATATTTAAATGAATGTTATTCATTCTATTTTTTTTTTAATAAAACAAAACAAAAATATAAAATACATTAAATTAAAAATATAAAAAGTGTCAAATAAAATACAAAAAACAAATAAAAAATAAAATTAATTTAAATTAAATAAATAATATAAAATAAATTAAAATTAAATTAAACATTTAAAAAAATAATTAAACAAAAATACTCTTAGAAGTTTAAAATATAATAAAATGTAAAAAACATGATAGCGCCATCATACATTATGTAAATGAAATAAATACTGAATAAGTGATGAATATGCCACTGAACGTGACAATGTGCTGTGTATTACCATTTGTACTAGGGCTGTCAAAAAAAATCCGAATTTCGAATGCAAATAAAAATCCACATTCGAATTTTAGGTGTGCGTCAGGCAGCCTTATCAGTGGCGCACGAGATGCGATGACGAGGTTTCATTGCATTTTAATGCTTTTTTTCATACTGTGGAAAAAGAGAACATCAGTGCGGAGATGATGTTGTTTAAGTCAAAACTGAAACCAAGCCGTTCACACAGAACGCATATTTTGCGCATTTTCTAGAGGGACATCTATCAGCGTTGCACTCGCGTCTCGCAAAAGAGAGTCGGATATTTAGAAAGCCATTTAAAATTATTGTAAGTTCAACTTTGAAAAAACATTTCATCACCATTCGTTATCAATTTATGGCGGGACAGGTCTCTCCCCATTCCACTGCATCTCATGTTTTTAAATGAAGAAAGTAACGTTTCTCTTTGTGATTGGTTTTCTGTGCTTTGTATTAAACTGTGTATACATGATGCTGTTTTGTTTCTAATTGTTTAAGCAACTTAATTAATTATATATGGTTAAACATTATTTTAAACAGTATGCACTTTTTTCAAAGATAGTCTGTTATTTTATTGCTTGAAGAACCGTGGATTAGTAATATTTTGCTCGATGCGCCCTCTTGTGGCCTCAGGAGAAAAGCCAAAAGCTTTTTTTCCTCTAACTGAAATTATGCCTTTTAAATTCGAATATAATTTTATAATTTTGATAATATTTAAGTACAAAATTAGAATTTAGTTTTTCAGCAATTTTGACAGCCCTAATTTGTACCATCCTAGTGTTTTTAGAATTTCATTTTATTTTTTCCAACCCTCACATTTATGTGAAAATATCTCTTAAATGTGAAATATGTCTATTTAATTTACACTGCCACTGAATCTCAGTATAATTATGAGTGTATATGTTATTTTTACCAGAGTAAATGGGTTGAGCAGGCCTCCTTCAGGCTAGACACATTAAGCATCAGTCCCTTAGTGAAAGCGTAATGAGGAGACCCCGCCGCCCCCGTTTCCCGAATCCAGCCAACCATCAGAAAAGTATTGATTCCTGGGAAGTGGCCAACGCTGAAAATGAGAAGTAGGCACTGATCCCTCTTCCTCTGCAGACGCGCCTGACACACAAGCAGCTTAACTGAGCATAGAGGAGACCAATGGAGTGTGTTTGGCATTGCTGTAGATCGCTGTTCTCCCTAATTGAGTCTTACATTGTGTTGAGGAAGAGACAGAGAGAAAGTGAAAAGCCTAGAGGAAAATTTCAGAGTTCACAGTTCGCTTTCGTTCAAGGATCAGCTTTCTCAGATGTTTCTCCTAAAATGCCTGAAGAAAGAAAAATAGAAACTAGATTATACATTTTCTGAAAAAATGTGTGTTTGTCACTGCCGTGATCCAGGGGTGCTGGTATGACACAATGACTATAGTGCTGCTGTATAAAATGATTGCGTATAGCATAATTTACATACAGATTATTTGATCTTAGAAGAATTTAATGAGAAATAGTGACGTTCATATTGAGATATATGATCTTTAATTGTCAGACATTGGTATCTTGCTAAATCTGAGCATAGTTTGAGACCGTCAATATATTTTAACATCTAGATGAATGATTTGGGGAAAAATCTACTATAGAGATTTTATGATGAAACATTTAGTTGCAAAAAAATTTTAAGCTCCAGGTTTGCTGTGCTTGTTTGTAGGGCTACATGATTTGGACAGATTTTTTTTTTTGTAATTATATACTTTATCAGTATAACAACAACAACAATAATAATAACATTATTATTATTATTATATATATTTTTTTGATTAATCATGCAGCCCTGTAAAACAGCATTCAAACTCTTTTTAATTTAATTAATTCTGAATAAAACTGAAATTTTATCATAAGAATTAGAACATTTATAATAAGAACATCAATAAGATTAACATTAGTCAACAGCTTGCGTGGCTAGGTGACATCATCCAAAACAGACATTTGTTCCAGAGGCGGAGCAAGTTACAATTATAATTTATGAAAATTTGTGAAGACAAACTATTTTTGGACCTGGAACATAAATACAATCAGTATGATTTCATGTTGATTTCAGTCTCCGTTTAATCTGAATGCTGAGTAGGAAAAACAATTGAGATGTTAAGGAGATCACATTTGGGATTTTCCTTTCCTACAGGAGGCAGAAAGACGGACAGCGCAGGAAATAAGGTAAAACGGGTTTTACTGGAGCATCTGAACGACGGCCGAGAGTAAAACACACTGACGAATGGCCTCAAACTCCATCGATCCCCGCCGGGCTGAGAGCCGTGAGTGGTGAAAGAGCCTGTCAGGAGCCATCAGATACTGATCAGGGAAAAGAGGCAGAAACGTGTAGCGTTAATCCCAGATGCTGAAGGCAGAGCCGAGGGGGAAACTCACATACCTGGATACATAAACGCATGCATGCACGGCCCACACACACACACACACGCAAGTAGGACATGCTTGGAGAGAAATTAATCATAGCGTATGGCTCCTGTCTCTAAGATAGGAAGAGGGCACGAAGCTTTCTCTCAGTAATACTAAAATAACCCGTCCACACACGGGCTCCAGCGGCCCACGCACGCTTGTCTTATCTTCTGCTCTCTTTATTCATTTCTCCTCTCTCTCTGGCCGTGCAGCGGTGTGTTCAGCTTACGAAAAAACCACCTGGACAACAGACCTTTCACTCGCCGAGTGCACAGACCCTCAGTGCTGGTCTGTGTTTAACACCGCTTTACTACACCACACAGAGTCAGGTTTGCTGATATAAGCCTGGGAAAAACCAAGGACCTATATGATAATAGCTCTTAGCCTCTTACTATAGTTTTCACTAACACTCACCATGAAAATGAATACAGAACCCATTTCACTCCATGATGTGATGTATTTAGTGAAACAGGGAACTCAGTTGGGAGGACAATCCACCCCTACATATCCATCCCAAATATGAGGATTAATTGATGGATAGATAGATAAATAAATATATATTTTTTATTTTATTTTACCATTTTATTACATATTATAGATGGAAAAAAAGAAAGAATCCATATAATTAAAATACATACTTAAAAGAAGACTTGTTGAACAATTACATTAATTAAAAGATAATTAAACCATTAAAAAAGATAATTAAATATAATATAAAAATAATTATATTTTACATCAACCAATATGTATTTATTTAAAATATGCATTTACTCAATCTCTATTTATTATAAATAACACCTGTTGAACAATTAAGCCAATAATATAATATAAAATAATATAATAAATAATAATTTATTATAATTAAGTAGTATTATAATAATGCACATATAAATAAATATTTATTTTGTTATGATAAATAATATTTACCAGTACATAAAAACTTGAAAATAAATAAATAAAACACATATAAATACATACATATTTTTTTCAATATTTACCATTTTATATATTAAATCATATTTCATGATTTCCATTTCCGTCTTAAAGCAAAATGAAATTGAAATAATCTCAAATTCTGTAACACTAAAGCTTTATTTCTATTTTTTTCTAAATCATTTCATATTTCCAATTGTTTGAAACCCCCTGGCATGAAAAAATCTTGGCTTTCTTATACATTAGTCTTTTAAATATGAGTAAGCTAAATAAACAAACTGAATTCATACACTTAATGGCAAGTCAATAAACTGTCATGGGCATCATCTGATTTACAATAAAGATTCATCAGCGGCTGACAGGAGATAAGTGTCGTCCTCAGACTGCAAAACACTAGCAGAGACCTTTCCCACCAGCTGCAGGGCATTCTGGGAGTTTTATGCTCAAATGCCAGAGTGTCTTAAACTGATGATGAGTCACACACACACACACACACACACACACACACACACACACACACACACACTCAGCCAAGCCTCAGAGACGGCACAAGGCAGTGATGTTTCATCAGTCAGATTCATTAGAGCTGGAGGAAGTGCACTAGCAGCTGATCTGAGATGTCTTGAAGACATTTTTATCACTATTTGGATTGGATGAGCTCTCTTGACATACAGTTATGAACACAGAGCGTCTGTCATGCACTGATTCAGACGGGACTGGGATCTCTGGTTTATATTCTGGATGTGGGTGTTACAGACGCTCACTAATGTGCATCAAGATGGCAGCAAAGAACAAAGCAAAACATTTGAAGAAACATTAGTCTCTGTGTGGAGCCTTTATCATTTCAACTTAAAATTTAAGTGTGAGGAGACCTGGGAAAAACTGTGCAAACATTTCAACATTTGACTGCGAGTACAAAGGCCATACTGTACATCATATCTCAATCTATCCCAGATGTGTGAAGCAGAATAAGTTGAGAGCTTGAATGGAACCGAAATGACAAAGTTTGTCTGTGAAACACAAATGTACCTCCTTAGGGAAATGCAGTCCCATCTGAATAATGCTTTTAAATGTGTTCGACTGGAAAAAATGCAATTTCACAAATTTCATTTCTATTATGATAAGATTTGTGCATTTGGAAGATTTCTCTCCATCCTGTTTTTAACTCCCACGACGACATGTGCCTGTAAAATACATTTTACTCTGAATATTGCATGAGCAATAAAAATATGCATGCTTTTAATGCCGTTTCTCGAGGATTTTAACCGGCGGGAGCCAGCAGGGGCTAAATGTACTTAAGGTGGGCGATCATGCTATAGACCTTCTTAAATGTCAAGAATAAAACAAATGCAATGCTGTTTTTAAATAAGACGACAACCAAAGACTGTCCAGCTAAAACTGAATAGAAGAATGACTGAATAATAACCACAAACGAAGTATAAAATAATATACCAAATATTATTTGGTGATTGAAAACAATTTAAATGTTGACATTTTAAAATAAAGTATTTGTGTTGGATAAATCAGGTCATTTCTGAACTCACATGCAGCTACATGAAAACGTGCGACACACATCTCTCTTGCATGTACAGAAGTTCATGCAAATGTGTGTTATGAACACACACACACACACACTCACATACACACAAATAGAGTTACAGCGCTGACATGCTCTACTTGAGGCCTAATGACCCCTGGGTAATGGCCCTCTTTGGTCTTCAGGAAATCCTCTTTCATGCATGCCTCAGCAGAGGAGGTGTGTGTGTGTGTGTGTGTGTGTGTGTGTGTGTAGGACAGGAAGAAAAACTGATTAATGGAGAAAAGCAAAAGGAAAGATAAATGGAAAGAGGTAAAAATGGAACAGAGCCAACACATACAGGGGAAAAACTCAACATAGCATATCCATAATATGATAAATACTACATATATTTTATATTTCATACACATTTTAAATATGTATAATTTTTTACAAATATTACAATTAAATGTAAAATAAGAGAGAATACATTATTTATATATTAAAAATAAATTATATTTTAAAAATGATATATCAAATAATTTTAATCACTAAAGACTATTTCTTTGATAATATTCAGCCAGTATAATACTTTACTGACTTTCCATCTCATCATTTCAACCAGTAAAATAAATGAAATTGATACATTTGTGATATACACTGACCAAAATTATAAACGCAACACTTTTGTTTTTGCCCCATTTTTCATGAGCTGAACTCAAAGATCTAAGACTTTTTCTATGTACACAAAAGGCCTATTTCTCTCAAATATTGTTCACAAATCTGTCTAAATCTGTGTTAGTGAGCCACTTCTCCTTTGCCGAGATAATCCATCCACCTCACAGGTGGGGTTATGGTATGGGCAGGTATGTTATGGTATGTTATGGACAACACAGGTGCATTTTATTGATGGCATTTTGAATGCACAGAGATACCGTGATGAGATCCTGAGGCCCATTGTTGTGCCATTCATCCACGACCATCACCTCATGTTGCAGCATGATAATGCACGGCCCCATGTTGCAAGGATCTGTACACAATTCCTGGAAGCTGAAAACATCCCAGTTCTTGCATGGCCAGCATACTCACCGGACATGTCACCCATTGAGCATGTTTGGGATGCTCTGGATCGGCGTATATGACAACGTGTTCCAGTTCCTGCCAATATCCAGCAACTTCGCACAGCCATTGAAGAGGAGTGGACCAACATTCCACAGGCCACAATCAACAACCTGATCAACTCTATGCGAAGGAGATGTGTTGCACTCTGTGAGGCAAATGGTGGTCACACCAGATACTGACTGGTTTTCGGTCCCCCCCGGACCCCCCAATACAGTAAAACTGCACATTTTAGAGTGGCCTTTTATTGTGGCCAGCCTAAGGCACACCTGTGCAATAATCATGCTGTCTAATCAGCATCTTGATATGCCACACCTGTGAGGTGGATGGATTATCTCGGCAAAGGAGAAGTGCTCACTAACACAGATTTAGACAGATTTGTGAACAATATTTGAGAGAAATAGGCCTTATGTGTACATAGAAAAAGTCTTAGATCTTTGAGTTCAGCTCATGAATAATGGGGGCAAAAACAAAAGTGTTGCGTTTATAATTTTGGTCAGTGTATTATCATATTATCATATATTATCAATGTGCTATATTATCGTAATACTATCATCTCATTATTTTAAACAAACTTATAAATTTGTTATATATTAATGGAATATTATGCTTAGTTTGAGAATTTTAATTTTATTTGAACAACATAATGCTAGTAATATTAAACAGGTATTAAAACAATGCACTGATGTTTAATACTTAATGTTTGTACTTGCTACTTGCTCTAGTTTGCTTCCTAATCTAGTTGTCTAATAAACCTGCCACTGAATATTACAAATATAGTTGGCTCTTTGACAAATTGCTTTTGTTCCTCTTTTGTCAGTTTCTTTGGATAAAAGCACCTGCTAAATGCATAAACGTAAGCATAAATGTACTTGGCGACTTTTCAAATCTCTGAGCAATAATAATAGCAGTGCTGCCTTAGCAAACACCTCTAACAAGATACTGCATCTCAGGATTTCAAAAGTGTTTACAGCTTCAGGGTTATGCTGTTAAAAACATCCGATTGCATTTGCTCATCTCTTCATCAATCTTAATAACACCTACAGTGATGTCAGGCCTGAGCGTGTAACACAGCCGTCTCAAGCGGAGTGCAGAACTGAGTCGGTCCCGTGCCAAAACACTATAGTAGTTACTGCCCCAAAATACAAGAGAGATGCCCACAGTCCAGATTACCCATAAACCTCTGCATAATATTGTTTGTATGGTACTCCAAAGTACAGTTAATATATAAAGGAATCATCATGGTATACACTGGTGGCAAAAAGTTTGGAATAATTAAGTTTTTGTTATTGTTTATGAAAGAAGTCTCTTCTCCTCTGCATTTATTTGATCAAAAATACAATCAAGTAATATTGTAAAATATTTTTACAATTTAAAAATAAAATTTCTATTTGAATACATTTAAAATATATAATTTATTGCTGTGATGCAAAGCTGAATTTTCAGCATCATTACTCCAGTCTTCAGTGTCACATGATCCTTCAGAAATATGCTGATTTGCTGCTCAAAAATAATTTCTTATTATCATCAATGTTGAAAAAAGTTGCTTATATTTGATAGAAAATGGTATACACTACCATTTAAACATGTGGGGAAAGTATGATTTAAAAAAAAGTAATAATAATACTTTTATTCAGCAAAGACGGATGAAATTGATCATAGCTGATAGGACAATTTTAATGTTACAAAAATTATATTTAAAAAAAAATTATAAATCATATACCATAGTTTCCACAAAAATATGAAGCAGCACAACTGTTTTTTAACATTGATAATAATCAGAAATGTTTCTTGAGCAGCAAATCAGCTATCTGCATATTAGAATGATTTCTGAAGGATCATGTGACACTGAAGACTGGAGTAATGATGCTGAAAATTCAGCTCTGATCACAGGAATAAATGACATTTTACAAAATATATTCACACACAAAACAAAAGTTATTGTAAAATGTATTAATATTACTCATTATTACTGACTATCCTGCATTTTTGATAAAATAAATGCAGGCTGGGTGAACAGAAGAGACTTGTTTAATTTTTTTTTAGAAATCTTAAACTTTTGGCCCCCAGTGTATGTCCAAAATAAATAAATAAAATAAAACATGCAATGTAGTCTATGTGGATTTGGAGAGGAAGTTCTGGTTTGATTAATGCTCGTCAGTGAACGGATGCAGTGAAAAGTGCCATTTAAAACAGTCCGTGGACATTTACAGAGGAGGATCTGAGTAACACATGCTGGCTTTAATTGAAGACTGTAGAGAACTGAAGGCTGGCCGGTGTTCGGGTCAATGAGAGGGTTACAATGAAACTGGGACATCAACAGATGCTTTGGTGTTGATCTGTACAAGAAAGACTGTTTATATGAATGTTATGTGTAAATATGAAAGTGTGTGACTGTACTGTGAATTTATTATAGTGCATGAGTGTTAACTGCAGAATGCTCATGTGCTAACAGATTGTAGTGAACATTGCATCTGGTTCCTCATTAGCTGTCACTTTAAACTGTCTTAATTAGCATTAAACCATTGACAAGGTCCTAATGAGTGTATTAAGAGATAAGGCCTAATTCTACCACACACAGGCTACACTTTATGGTAAAATGGACTTTAAATAGACTCTGTAATCTGATTGGATGAGCCATATTTGACACTTTCATGAAAATAGCTGATATACACAAACACCTGTGACTGCAAATTAACTGTTTGGCAACTATAAGAGTCTAAATTAAGGCCATTGAACTGTATGGATGCTGTTTAAGGCAGACTTTGCAGTGCTGTGGCTGGGGTTCAGCTAGATACTAAAGTCATCATGGTAAACAAACCCTGACGGTGGAAAGAAAAGAACAAAAGGCCAGTTCACGAGGTAAACCAAACAAAACAAAGCTGTTCAAGAGGTAAATCTGTATAAGAAAAACTCGGAGGAACCGCATGCAAGCCCCTAAAGCCAAGGCATGCCGGCTTGTGATGATGACTTTATCTATATGCATGTGTAATCTGTTTTAATTATGAGTTAACTAATGAGTTCATGGTACTAAGCAGCAGAGCATGTCTGAAAAGCCATTTATCAAGGGTTCATCATGGCAAATAAGTAAAACAGTTTTCATAAAACAAAATCTGGTCAGTTGATTTCTATATTAATTTGCAAGCTGTAAACATTATGAACTAGATTTCTTAGCTGGTTACTGTAGTTATTATAAACTGAGGGGAAAATGGTGTAGAAACAATTTTCACTCAAAAATTGTTAGTAAATATCACACAGTAACAGCAAGTAACACATTGAGTTGAACATGAAATTTTGAAGATGAAAAACCTAAATTATTTTCTTGTAAAACTTAAATTTTTGTTTTATTTAGGCCTATAACTTGGAAAAAAATTAAAGTGTTAGTTAAAACCAAAAAAATTTTTTTTTTCTTTAAATAAAATAACCTAACTAAAATAAAAGGATACATATATTTAAAACAATATTAACTTATTTTAGTTCTGCTAAATTCACTTTTTTTTAGTAATTTGATGTACAAAAACTAGAACTGAAAAAATATATTGTGATATTAAAAAAAATAAAATCTGAAAAAAATAATTACTAAAATTTTAATTAAACTGAAAATGGGAAGTTTCAATATAAAAATTAACTGAAAGTATTAATAAAAACTTCAATAGTATCTCAATAATACTAAAATAACACTGATTGGCTGACATTGCTACCAAGTTAGGGGGAAAAAAGGCTGTGTGTGCATGTGGCAATATATGGCAACATATTATATTCATATATATTATATTTATTTTTAAATTATATTTTACATACTATTGCCACAGTGGTATTTGTTATTTAATATCCCAATAACATTTGACAAAAGCAAAGTAAATACAATCAGTAATTCATATACTAATTTGACTTAAATTTAATAATATTAAAATGTACTTTTATTTAGTTAAAAAAAACCACCACCACCATAATACTCTCTAATACCATTTTCGCTGTCATACTGTGTTTGTAGGTCTGGTCTGGTCTTCCAGTGATTCGACTGCAGATGCGTCTCTCAGTCCCGCAGGACAGCATGGCACACATGCTAACCCACACTGAGCTGGTCACATTATACACACCATGTGCGCTCCGTGATGTGTGGATCTGTGTTTGTGTCCAACAAGGAGACACTAGAGACCTCACGGAGCGGACACACAAAAAACAATTTGCACAACAGATATCTGTATAATTAAACCTGTATCTGCAGTATAATTAGATATGTAAACATAGAAACGGTTCAACAGTGCTTCTGTTTTTTACAGCTTTCAAATAATAAACACAATTAATGGGAATCTGATTTAATTATCAGTGAGTTATAATATACATGAGCTTTAACAGGACAGTTTAGCCAATAATAAAAAGTCTGTCATCATTTGTATGTATCTATATCCTTAAAGGGATAGTTCACCCAAAAATGAAAATTAGCTGAATATTTACTCACCCTCAGGCCTTCCAAGATACAGATGAATTTGTTTCTTCAGCACAACAGATTTGGAGAAATGTAGCATTGCATCACTTGCTCACCAATGGATCCTCTGCAGTGAATGGGTGCCGTCAGAATGAGAGTCCAAACAGCTGATAAAAACATCACAATGATCCACAAGTAATCCACACCACTCCAATCCATCAGTTAATGTCTTGTGAAGTCAAAAGCTGTGTTTGTAAGAAATAAATCCATCATTTAGGCCTTTTTAAGTGGATTATTGTGATGTTTTTATCAGCTGTTTAGACTCATTCTGACGGCACCCATTCACTGCAGAGGATCCATTGGTGAACAAGTGATGTAATGCTACATTTCTACAAATCTGTTCTGAAGAAGAAACAAACTCTTCTACATCTTGGATGGCCTGAGGCAGAGTACATTTTCAGCAAATGTATATTTTTGCATGAACTATTCCTTCTGTTTCTGAAGTGTTTTTGAACTCTTCAGGGACAAGTTAAAGTTAGTTTTATCAGATTATGTTCTTGTCAGTCTTGCCTGCATCATTTATAATACTCAAAAGAGAATATTTAAATTAAATTCTCTTTCTAAAACGCATCCTGTAGTTTCATGACCCAGAGAACAAGGTTTGCAATGCTAAAGTAAACTATGTCTAACTTATCTTTCTGAAGGCATATTTTCATCCTGACATGATATTTCAGATCAGTTTGAGATGACAAGATGCAATTTACTGACACAACCACATTATTTATTTGATAGAGAATGTTTAACAATCATCTTATGAAACTACAACAGGCACCTGCTTCATAGAACGATCCACAAACTCATACTCTTATATGGGAGGCGGTTCATTTGTTTATTTGCAAAGCCATTAAATGTTTCCTTGTGTCCTTTAAACGTGCGGCGGCTTCATAAGAGGTCTGAAGCAGGCTGGACTTTGTGGCGAGCGTCCATCAATTAGACTAATGGGCTCTCTATGGGCACAGACCGGAGCTTTCAAAATCCCTCTGTTTATCTGCTCCAAAATATATTTTTACTTTTGGGAATCTGTCAGACAATGTTTTGGCAGCACATCATCAATTACCAGTGTTCATCAATCACATAAACATACATTAAACACTGACGCTCATCTTGCACGCAGGCTTTTAAATGCCAAAACACATGATAGCATACACATACACCAAAACACTCTTTCTCTCCCAAATACACACATGGCTTTTGTTTCTGGAGAAGAGTCTGGGTTCGCCGTTCCGCATAAAACAGGCCAAGAAAATTACCATATTCTAGGATGATTTTTGACTACATATTTTCTATATACATGCTAAAAACATTAAAGTATGGCATAATGAATGCCAAGGTGAAGCTAATGCCATGTTTAACCAATTTAAACCACTGTGGGAATGCATGAAAGCACAATGATCTGGCAAAATGTTCTAGCATGTACACTTCACAACATGGATATTATGCTAAAAGTCTTATGGTTTATATTGGGAATATATTTACTAATATAAAAATCGGCCTTATTTACTTTCCTAAATACATTAAAATACTCTAAAATGCTGTTTTTATGTTTAATGATAAACCAATGCATATTATTGCAAAAAAAAAAGAAAAGGAAAAAAATGTTTATTAGAAATTCAATTCAATTCAAGTTTATTTGTATAGCGCCTTTTACGATACAATCGTTGCAAAGCAGCTTTACAGGAAATTTAGTTTCTACAATATATTTATATATTGTAGAAACTTAATATATTTAACTTATGGCAAAATTTGGTAATTCTGTTAAGCATTTTTTGCAGTGTATGCCTCTGGGTCATACAGATTATTAGATGGATGCGGAGGCATTTTAGGTTGGTAGAAAACTGTGACTGTTGGCTCCCATGGCTGCAAAACGAGGCGTTTTCCAACAACTGGCAACCCGGGTGTCATAATACTAAATTTGCAGTGGGTGGAGTCACACAGACCAAAACATAAACATTCCGACATGGAACACACTTTTCAGAAGCAGAATAACTGGCTATTGCATTGTTTTTCAGAGAAACAAGTATGTGAACTAAGCATGTTTCCTAAATATCTGCAAAGCTATTATGGTATTTTATGCATTACTAAACAGTCAAAAAATTACATACAGCACTTTTAACTTTAAGCAATTGGTTGTAATAAGTCTCACTATCTTTGAGAAGTTGACAAACTGAAACACCACCAGTAGAGATTGTGTATAACTGATGCTGTTTGATTGGTTGAGGCTTGTATGAGTGTATGAGTGAGAATATTCCAGGCATTCTCAATCATCTTCTCTCTGATTAGACCACAGATAATGTCTACAAAGAAATAAGTGCTGCAGCCTCTGAGACAATTATGCTAAAGTCATTGAGCGGGCATAATACACACGCACACACACACACACACACACACACACGCACCTCAGATGCAGAGGTAAGATAGTGAATGAGGGTTGTTTGGAGAAAGCGCAGCTCCCCGCTGAGATTTCTCAGGAATTACCACTGAATATCTTCAGATAAACTCTTCTGCTCAACACATTTACACATTAAAGCAGAACTACACAATTACACACAACAGACTACTGGAGCCATCACATGGATTTTCTGTAATTTGTGGCTTTATAAAAACTAAAGTTAATTTTTTAAAGCACATTTGAGTGGTGCCAGACGATGCAAAACTTTTGCTTTTTAAAAGCAATAGCTTTTATGTTGTGAGTGATTACTTCAAATACTGTATGCTTAATTATACATAAAAAAAAAAAATGTCACAATGAAAAAATTATAATAAAATTGTCTGCATTTACTCATTCTTTCTTACTTTCTTCTTTGAAACACACAAAGTGTTTTTTGAGAATATATTGGCCTCTATTTTCCATATACTGTAATAAAAGTAAATCAGAAGTAGGGCTATCAATCTTCAAAACAACAAAAAGCACCACAGAATAATTGTAAAAGTGCAATTTTTTTTTAACAAAACTCATGATATTTTAATGAATGAGATATGATTTTAATTCATGAAATATATTTAGTAATGATGCTGTATTTACAAATGTATAAAGTAAAAAAGAATTTCAATAATATATACTGTATATATATATATTATTATTATTATTTAAGATCATTTTTTTATAATCATAAATATTTTTCATTTATAACTTGTAAAATAATTCTTTGACATCATAGAAAGATGGGGCGGCACTCTATTTTTCTGCACACAGGTAACAAATATTATGTACATACAATTTCTTTTCAAAGACAAATACACAAGCGCACTGTTTGACAGACACTGCACATCCCACACACACTCATTTGCCCTTTACACACCAACACACATTTGCCCTTCAAGGTTCAAGGTTCTTGTTTATTTGTCACATACACAATCATACAGGGTGTACTCAAGGCCCTTGAGTCGTAGGGAGCAGGAATTCTCCTAGTGTTCACTGCAGGCAGCGTATCCTAGTGTTAATCTGCAAATACGTCTCAAACACACACACACACACACACACACACACACACACACAGAGGATTTTAGATGTATCTAAACATTCCCTCATCTGCAGAAGCACAATGATTATTGATTGGCAGCTGCTGCTGCTGCTCATGGAGGGGAAAGAGCCTGAGTTTATCAATTAAGGAGTAACAGTCAATTCTCTCTCCTACTTTAATGCTTGACAAGAGCGGAATTCTGATGAGGTCGAATCCTAAATCAGCAGAGCGCAGAGTGACACTGCAGACTGACCACCTCATACACACACACACACACACACACACACGCACACGCTCACGCTCACGCTCACACTCACACACTTGATGTAAATATGATATAAATTTATATTAAAAACATTTAATAAAAGTTATTCGAAATGTGGTAATAGACAGACATTTTTATAAAAATTAATAAAAAAATTTAATTGAATTAAATTTTAAAATATATACAAAAAGGAAGTGAAATGATCACGAGGACTTTTGTGAAATTAATCAAATGAATCAAGGAATCAACTTTCAAAATGAATTAAGATAGAAGTTTGTGAACATTATGACTCAAATGAATCAGTGAATCTTTTATCAAAACTGGTTTGCTGAAATGAACTGAACAGATTCATTAAAAACAAACAAATAGGACAGATTTCTGCAAACACTACTGAGTGATCACTTGAATCAGCACCTGGTTCATTCAAATAAACTGTCAATGAACTGATTCATTGTACAAATGGACTTCTCTGAACACTACTGAGTGTTGGCTTCAATGAATCTGTGCTTAATGATTCATGACAATTCAAATCACTTTATCGTCCAGTCAAAACGGACTTTTGTGAACACTACTGAGTGATGACTCAATACATACATTGAACTAATTGATCAAAATAAACCAACTGGGCTGATTAATATGCTAAAATAAACCATTCTAACTGACTTTATAACACTATTTAGTAAAGAAATGTATGAATAAATCTATTTATTAATTTCACTAAAATGAACCAACTGAATCACCAAAAATAAACAGTCCAAAATGACTTTTGCAAACACAACTGAACAAATGAATCAGCAAATTGTTTTGAACCAGTTCACTGAATGAATCAATTAGCTAAAGTCTATGTCTTCACTACACAGTTTTTAATGATAAAGATTTTGAATTGTGAATGACTGTAGGAGTGTTTGTGGAGGTGAGAGACAGCAGTGATAAACTCAAGGTGTTTTTCTAGCGTGTAGCTGCCATGGTAACAGTAACATCCCGCTGCTAGTCTGATGTGGACTGACGAGAATGTAGTTTCCTCAGACAAACTTTAATGTTCAGAATCCTTCAGTCATCATAAATCAAGTGCTAATGAGAGGCTCTTGACGTGACTGTGCTAATGCTAATGCTAAATGAGCACATCTTTGAAGTCTAAAAGATTGAACCTGAGTCTCAACCTCTAACTTTTAATGTTTGCCTTTTCATCCATCTTTCCAACAGCAGCGAGATTAAATGGTGCACAAACTGTGACTTTTGCTGTTTTCTTTTTTTGTAATTGCATTAGTGCATATTTAATAAATTCCTTAAAGCAAGTTTAAGCAGATAAAATGCTTTAGAATGTCACAACTTCAGTCCAGTACACATAAGTATTCATTTTGATTTTTAAGAACATTTTACTGAAAATTATAGCACTGTCCACAAAAATCTCCAATCCATATGAGAATCATAAACTTGTCTAACCGAGCAACAGTAACCAAGAGGGTGGAGCTTAGCGAAGGAAAAACTGTCCCATAATGCAAAATACTTTGTAAATGTATTTAGTTAGTTATTATTATTTTTATAATTGTTAGAGAGGCAAAACTGTTTGTGTTTTTAGAGAATATTTATTGAATTAAGATTATTTTTCATGTTTTCAGCACTAAACCCCAAACTAAACTAAAAATAAGTTAATGCTGAAAACAAGAAAAAAAAATGTGATGGAAAAATAAAAAAAATTTCAAGTATCTCGATAAAACTGTTCAAAAGTTTGTGGTCAACACGATTTTCTTTTATTTGTATTCAGCAAGGACACATTAAATTGATCAAGAGTGACAATAAACATTTACGATGTAAATAAATTATGTTCTTTTGAACTTTCTATTCATCAAAGAATCCTGAAAATAAAAATGTATCATGGTTTCAACAAAATTATGAAACAGTACGACAGTTTTAAACATTGATAACAGTAATAAATATTTCTTGAGCAGCAAATCAGCATATTAGAATGATTTCTGAAGATCTTGTGACACTGAAGACTGGAGTAGAAAATTCAGCTTTGCATCAAATTCTATTTTAAATTATATTCATATAGAAAACAGTTCTTTGAAACTGTAATAATATTTCACATTATTACTGATTTTACTGTATTCTAATCAAATCATTTTAGCCTTGGTGAGCAGAAGAGACTTCTTTCAAAAATATTGAAACTCTTACCAGCCCCAAGCATTCTGAACAGTACTGCAATGTTTTCTGCAGTACATTTGGATTTTATTTCTCTGAAGGACTTGCAGGAGAAATATTAGAGATAAATAGTTGATAATTAATGCAACATAGCTGTCAATATCTGGCTATTTTTCCCTCAAATGAACATCTGAATTGTTGTGTTTCCCCTCTCTCTCTCTCTCTCTCTCTCTCACGAAACACAAAGGGCTCCAGTGACTTTCTCTTCGATCGAGTTACCAGAGAATAAAATTGGCTCTCGAGCAGCTCTCCAGAGCCCAGAAGTCCTCTAATCCTGACCAACCTTCAGCCAGCAGGGTCTCTCTCCTCTCCTTACCTCTC
This sequence comes from Schizothorax lantsangensis, assembly GCA_027422415.1. NCBI lineage: Eukaryota > Metazoa > Chordata > Actinopteri > Cypriniformes > Cyprinidae > Schizothorax > Schizothorax lantsangensis. The sequence goes on along the minus strand of CM049853.1, from coordinate 4,090,041 downwards.
TATTCCTTTCGCTCTTGCGCTCTGATTCACATCTGATCCGACCACCAATTTCATGGCTGCTTTACCTCCTCCTCCCTCTCCTGAAATTCCATCATCGGGCCTCAATAAAACAAATCCTGCTCCAACTCCTCTGGAGTCGCACGCTAAAACTCCTGGATAAATATATCCCGCTGCACTCTCTCAAAGTCTCGGAGGAATCAAACACATTTAGTGAAGGTCATACAAACACAATGTTTGAGTTACAGCTGTATGAATGCCAACCAAAGCCTTCCGATTGGTCAACGTGTTTACGTTAATACCGTTCAGTAGGTACAATAATCCCAAATGGCTCTGCTAACAGGATTTAGAGTTATAGAAACTTTTAAACCAATTTATGGATTATATTTATGGACTGTAGGGTAATGCATTGCTGAGTGTGCGTGTGTGTGTTTGTGTGCCAAAGATGGACTCCAGAACATTCTCAGTAATAACTGCCAAAAAAAGAGAAAACCAACAAAAATGATTCTCTCTGAAAAACAAAAGTGCTGAACTAAATAAGTACAGATAATGGTTATTAGTCAATAAAGATTAAGCAGATCTCACAATGTTCTTTAACAAGTCTTTTCCCCGACAAACTAAAAATTATATGATTAATAAGCTATGGCAAGATATGTTTTTACATTATGTGAATTTATCAAAATAAATTTAATTAAACAATTTAAACTTTTTTAAGTAAATCATCTAATTTTTTAAGTCAGTTTAATATAATTTAATTTTATACTTAAATCATATTAAACTGACTTAAGACAGTAACTGATTTTTGACAGTGGAAAATGTATTAAACAGAATAAGCCAGCACTTTGTTTTTGAGGGAAAAAATAAAAAAAATAATTCTAAATAAAATTTCAATAACTAAATATCTGTAATTAAATAAGCCAAACTGTAAGTGTACAAATACACTTGGTATTATTTTTATAGGTAATATAATTTCCCAGTAAAATATTGTTTTCAATTTGGATTTTTTGCTGTTGTTGTTGTTTGTTTGTTTGTTTCTAATGAAGTATGAATCACCTTATAATTTATGTAAAAATGGGCATTGAAGTTATTGGTTTATTTTAAAATATATTAAAATAGAAAGCAGTCATTTTAAATTGTAATAATATTTCACAATATACTGTTTTTACTGTATTTTGATAAATTTAATGCAGCCTTGAGTATAAGAGACTTCTTTAAAATAATAATAAAATCGTATTTAAAAAAGAAAAATTATGCTTAGAAGGACATTTAAGAAATTCTAAATAAAAATAAATAATAAAAATAAATAAATGACTTAAATGACAATAAGAAAAATAAAGATGCCAATATACAAATATGTGTATAAGACTGTAATATCACAGTCAGATCATGCTGGATTTTATGACTGATTTATGAGACACAACAGAAAAAAACATGTAAAAACATCATGTACTTCATATATACACAACAAGAAAAACATACCATTTTGTCATGGTTTGGTTTGTATTTCTACGGTGCTGTAGGTCCCTGTCCACAGTGAAATCTCATCAAGTTTTATGGCAGTTGGCTGGAAAAGGCTTATGAATGAGTATTTGAGATAATGAGGGAGAAAGAGAGAGTATCTGAAATCTGCGGATGTGAGACGGCTGTCCCGCTGTCTGTCATCTCTCTCCTCTCTGACCTCTGCTGTCTGAGGTTAATCTGGGGTTAATAGCTGAGCCATAATATGCCATAAGGTTACATAACACTGACCTCAAAGCACACACAAAACAAACACACATACACATAAAACTAAGAGATAAAGAACACACACACAACACACATATACAAAAAAAAGTTGTAGAACCTACTTTCACTCAGAAATAAATTTCACAAACAATTACAAGTAATAAGTAACATTGAATTCAACATGAAATTTTGAAGTAGAAAGACTGAAATATTCTTGTAAAACATACTCCAATAATCTGTTTTATTTACAGTTTAAAAAATAAAATCAAATGTACCAAACACAATGTACCAAAATACTAAACTAATTATCTTCTGCACTGTATAAAAAGCATATGCCAAAATGATATAATATTTTTTTTAAATTGGTTATATATTGCATTTTAAAACTATGAATTAAGGTAATAAAAAAAATCTAAAATATTTTAATAAATAACTGACTAAAATGCAAAAAATTGCTAAATGTATATGTATATAAATAGAAGTTATTTGTGTAAGGTAAGTTTTTTTTTCCGGTGAAACACTGTTAGAAATTTGTACATTTATGTTTTATGAAGTATGAATCACCTTACAATTTATGTAGAAAAGGGCATTCAATTTAGTAACTTTAAAATATATTCAAATAGATAACTATGGAAGCCCGTTTCCGCCACTGAATAAAAAAAAAAAAGGTTATTGCGACTATATTTATATAAAGGTTATATTATTTTTCACAGAATTGCATGATACAAACTCACAATTGCGAGTTATAAAGTCAGAATTATGATTTATACAGTCACAATTGCAAGATATAAACTCGCAATTCTGACTTTTTTTCTCTCATTTGCGAGTTTATATCTTGCAATTGTGACTTTTTTTTCACAGTCAGAATTGTGAGATATAAACTCACAATTGCGAGTTAAAGTCCAGTTTTTAGAGGGAAAAAAGACTGATATGTTCTCAGAATTGTGAGTTTATATCATGCAATTCTGACTTTATTTCTCAGAATTGCGAGTTTATATCTCAGAATTATGATTTTTTTTTTAACTCGCAATTGTGAGTTTGTATCATGCAATTATGAGAAAAAAAGTCAGAATTGTGAGATAAAAAGTCGCAATTACCTTTTAAATTTTTTTATTCTGTGGTGGAAACGGGCTTCCATAGAAAACAGCTATTTTAAATTGTAATAATATTTCACAATATTATTGTTTTTTTACTGTATTTTCGATCGAATAAATGCAGCCTGGGTAAGCAGTTTAGATGGAAAACTATAAATTAAAGTAATTAAAAACATTCTAAATCAAATTTAAATAACTACAATCGCTTTAATATAAAGATGGCAAAATGTACATGTAAACAAATTAAGATGGTAAAATGTTATGTATTAATGTTTTTTACCATAAAATATTGTTTTAAATTTTGTTTTTGTGAAGTATGGATCACCATGTAGAAAGTCAAGTTATTGAATGACCCATCACTTCAGTTAATGATGAATACAGTTATGAACTGTACAAAGGCATCTTATACAGTAATGCCTGAAACTTTAACATAACACTCTGGCAATCACAAGTGGCAGTTTTAAAATGAAGGAAACATTTTTTTTACAGTACTGATTCACATTTCATTTTGTTTTAAACATATTTGCTTATGGAAAAAGATAAACCTCATGGAAAACACATACACACAAACACACACACACACACACACACACACACACACACACACACACACAGCCAATCCTTATCATGAAGAAACACACAGCACCTCAGAGACTTCACTGTCGTACAGCAAATAAACAGCAGCCAAATGAGTTACGCTGTACATATGTGAACACAACATTTCCATTTACAACATATACAATTATTACCTTGTTTGATGCATTATAAGTTTGGCAACTGATGTTTTAAATACACAATTAGATTTGTGCAGGTTGGATAATAAAATAAAGTAAATCTCATGAATGAACGCTGTATAATGTCTAGTAAATGTATGTCCACACTTAAATGCATGCACAAACATACAGTAACAAAGCAAAAAGCAATCATGAGTTCTGTTTACTGTTTGCAAAAGCTCCTCTCTTCTCATTTCAGTTCTATAGACACGACTGGAGCCATTCACCACATACACAAACACATGCACACCGAGTACACAACCTGTAATTGTTTGAAAGAGAGAGCAGGAGATGCTGGACAGAGTGCAATGGAGGTGAACATGTTGATTGTTTACACAAAATGATGTCGCAACAAGAAACGCAGTGAAATTTGTGCTGTAATGAAATTCTTCATTGTAAGGTGGAGAATACTAGATATGACTGTCTGTGAAATATCTGATGTAGAGATGAATCACACTACAACTGCATTCAAAGTAGCTGTTGATATATTCAGTGTCGTCTTTAGAGGTCAAAAGTATAATTCAGAATATTAGATCTGAAAAACTATATTGAATTTTGAATATATGAATTCTTGAATGAGCTGACAGCAGAATTAAGGGCAGAGCTTTGTTTTTTACAGTGATGAAGCAGCCATTATTACATTTCACAACTGTTGAGCAAAACCACAAGATGAAGAGAGAGAATCATACGGATGGATGGATGGATGAATGAATGGATCAACAGATAGGGATGATGGATGGATGGATGGATGGATGGATCAACAGATAGGGATGATGGATGGATTGATGGATCAACAGATAGGGATGGATGGATGGATGGATGGGCGGATGGATGAAGGGACAGATGAAACAATGGAGGGAGAGACAGATAGACAGTTGGATGGATGATGGAATAACAGATAGGAAAGGATGGATGGATGGAACAATAGGTCATGGATAGATAGATAGATAGATAGATAGATAGATAGATAGATAGATAGATAGATGGATAGATGGACAGATGGATAGACTATATTGCCAAAAGTATTGGGTCGCCCCCTTCTAATGAACAGGTCTGACTACTTTAGTAATTTCTATGAGTACAAATCTTAATGTTAAAGCACATAATGATATTCTAGGAAATTGTGTGCTTCTAATATTATAGCAACAGTTTGGACAGGACTATTTTCTATTCTAACATGACAATGCCTCTGTGTATAAGACAAGGTTCAAAAAGAAAATGATTGATTCAGTCAGTGTGGAAGAACTTGACTGGTCTGCATAAAACCAAGTCCTAATCCCAGTTTAACACCTCTGGTGTGACTGTAAATGCAGACCTTGAGCCAAAAACTCATCACCAAACACCAATGACTTGTACATATGGGTTCAGTCATTTTTGACACTTTCAAAACTGTTGCAACAGAGATGAAATACAATTTTTAAATACATGAATTATGTTCCCATCATTGTTGCCACAGATTTGGAAGTACATTTTTCTGTTCTAAAGAAGGGGGTGCTTTTGTCTATATAGTGTATGTACAAGTCATTGGTTTTTGGTGATGAGTTTTTGGCTCAAGGTCTGCATTTACAGTCACACCAGAGGTGTTAAACTGGGATTAGGACTTGGTTTTATGCAGACCAGTCAAGTTCTTCCACACTGACTGAATCAATCATTTTCTTTTTGAACCTTGTCTTATACACAGAGACATTGTCATGTTAGAATAGAAAAGAGTCCTGTCCAAACTGTTGCTATAATATTAGAAGCACACAATTTCCTAGAATATCACTATATGCTTTAACATTAAGATTTGTACTCATAGAAATTACTAAAGTAGTCAAACCTGTTCATTAGAAGGGGGCGACCCAATACTTTTGGCAATATAGTGTAGATAGATAGACAGACAGACAGACAGACAGATAACACCACACAGAGAATGTATCTACAATACCTTGTTATCTCACAGAAAATTAGTAAAATGAAAAGTAAATGTATCTTGTTTTAATGACAATTAACAAGATATTATTACAGAAACTAAGTCGCGGCCTAATGGTTAGAGAGTCGGACTCATAACCTAAAGGTTGTGAGTTCGAGTCTCAGGTCTGGCGGGAATTGTAGGTGGGGGGGAGTGAATGTACAGCGCTCTCTTCACCCTCAATACCACGACTGAGGTGCCCTTGAGCAAGGCACCGAACCCACAACTGCTCCCCGGGCGCCGCAGCATAAATGGCTGCCCACTGCTCCGGGTGTGTGTTCACGATGTGTGTGTGTTCACTGCTGTGTGTGTACACTTTGGACGGGTTAAATGCAGAGCACAAATTCCGAGTATGGGTCACCATACTTGGCCACGTCACGTCACTCACTATACAAAGATGCTGGGTAAAAATATGAATATGCAACGTGAATGTAAGAATTTGTCATGTGCATAAGCATGCCTTCTGCAGAACTTCCTGTGAATATGAGATCAGTTTCCAGCTCGTGTTTTCTCATTGCCTGCGGCAGCGGATTTGTTTGTTCTAAAAGATTTTGCTTCTAATGGATAACATTAACCAACAGGACAAACATTAGTACAGATCATCCGTCATTTATCATGCAAACCAGAGTGTCACACTCGTGTACATGCTCTTATATAACACGCCTGTGAATACAAAGAGGTGAAGGTTAGCAGGACAGCAAACAAAGGCCATCTGCTGAGGTGAGGGTTATCAGAGGTGACAGATTCTCTCTGTGTGTGTGTGTGTGTGTGTGTGTGTGTGTGTGTGTGTGTGTGTGTGTGTTTCCTCAGTGAGGCAGGCTGATATGTAGCGGCAGCTCTTGTGTAAAATCACACAGTAGTTCAAAGGAACTAATCGAATCCAGCTGAATCAATACACTCTGAGGAATCACACACACACAAACACACTTGTATGCATGCAGATGCACACAAACTCTACAAGCTCTGTTCTACAAATTAACGCACTGCCTACATAGACAGCTACCATGTAAGCTATTTAGTTAGCATCCTAATAAAAACTGAAATGTGACTGATTTAGAATGCTCTACGTGAAAGAATCGACTCATAACTGGTAACCAGTGTTGGGCAGTAACTAGTTACTGTAACTTAGTTACTGTAATAATATTACTTTTTGCAGTAACTAGTAGTGTAACTAAATACTAATAAGATTTCAGTAATAATATTACAGTTACCATCCATAAAACAGCTTAGTTACTTTTGATGCCTCAACCCCGCTGATTTAAAATCCAGCAATCAAATAATTCCTAGATTTAATTTCATAATTTTCACGACTGTGAAATGTCCCCAGTGCAGCAGGCAAGCTTAGAATATGGAAAAGCTTACATTCAGCAGATAGAAATATTGCAATATATTGATTTTGTCAAGAAAAAAGATGATCTGAACACTGTTGTGTATGTTGTGGCTTTACTTTACTCTGGCGTTACATCCCACCCACATCCCTCTGATCAGCATGTGGTACATTATATTACTATAATAAAAAATATTTTTTGAAAATTAAACAGTTTCTTACAAACTTATGTGATTTCATGAAATACATAATGCAATATAATCGTATATGGGAAACGGAGAAATTACAATTAGCTTCAAGCTACACATGACAATTAATGAGATTAATACAACACTTCTACTTGAATGTCACTATCAATCACTATTGAGTGCTTGTGATAACTTTTGATTGCGATCCAATGTGGATTTTGGTCAAATGATGAGGAAGAAATATGTTGTTAGTAACATTCTAGAAGAATTTTGTGTGGAAGATACACAGTTACAACTTCTGTGGGGCGTGAAGAAAAAGTAATGTAACTAGTAGTGTAACTAATTACTGTTGCCAGAAAGTAATAAGTAAAGTAACAATATTACTTTTGAAAGGAGTAACTAGTAATGAGTAATAATATATTACATTCTTTGAGTAACTAGCCCAACACTGCTGGTAACAAATGTGATACTCATAAGCATAAAAACAAAAGCATAGGGTAAAACAGTCCCAATCAGGGTTATTATAGTTAACTAAAACTAAAATAAGTTAAAAAATCATTACTTGAAATAAAATAAATGTTAAGTGAAATAAAGTAAAAAAAAAAATCTATTTAGTTTAACTAAATTAAGTCTCCAAATTTAAATAATAATAATATAAACCCAAAAAACTACTAAAAATGGCACAAACACAATAAAATTACAACATTTTATCTGAAACAAAAAAGTATGGAAAAAAATCTAAATATTAATAATATTAATTATTAATATTATATATTAATTCCATCCAGCATTTTTCAATGTAAATGCTGCAATGCATTTTGGGAGTGCCTTTTCCATCAAGTCTACACAAACGCATGATGCTTCTAGCTACACAAGCCCAATTTAATGCAATGTTTTATGAAATATGCCAAAGCAATTCATAAGGCAACACAAATGCGCATTACATTTTCAATGGTACGAACAGCGTTACACAGGTTATAAACATAAACAGACTTCTTTATTTAGGTTAACTACAGACAGAAGAGAATCTTGCCAAGCAGATTAGTTACAATGAGCTAAACTGTCGGCATGTTTATAGCTTGGTTTATAGCTGTTAACAACAGAACAATGTGCAATGAAAACAACAAAGAATGCACACAACTTGAATGCCTAAAAATGCTGTCTAGGCAGCTCACTACTTTTCTTGATTGTTTGGAGCTAATTTCTCTCTAATGTTACTCACACACAGCCCATTTTATCAAGTGCGAACAGTCAATTGCACAATAGACTAGCTTGTGACACAATTTGCCCTCCATTCTCTTCTCCCTGGTGTTTGTGTGTTGTAGGTGTGATTGAATTGAATTGCACAGAGACTTGCTTTTGCAGGCGGTTAAAAGGAGAAATTTGATTGCGGTTTTAATTAACAAACATAACAAGCCTTTTCATTGGCTCTGAAGATTACAATTACGGCCCACAATGCAGCAGCATCCCTGCTGGTGATTCGGCCGTTTGTGCTCGAGACCCAGCGGGAGTCTGTGACGGAGGACTGATCTAGGACCAGTTTAAGTCAACGCAAGACACAAGCAACTCTTATACGGTGTTTACAAGACCGTTTGTTCCTGTGGTGTTTTCAGGTAGCTGTAAAATCCAGCCTCAACTCTGGATAACTACAACTGTTTCTCATCTACTGAAGTAGAGAAATGTTCATAGAATTAAAAAAAACTCCTGATATTTATAAATGACTAACACGATTACCAATGTATTAACATTAATAAATTAAATATTTTTTATTAATTATTAGATGGAAAAACTTAGAAATGTTGCCTTGGCAACTAACTGAAATAACTGCAAGTTTATGTACTTAAATAACTAACTAAAACTGAATAAATTTAAATTAACAGTAAATATGAATATTTAAATATTAAATAAAAATAAAAGCACATAAAATTATTTTGTATAATTTTGTGATTATATACTACAATACTATATACTATAATAGTGTATAAATAATTCTAAAATAACAGCTAACAGACGTGGCCCAAACTATTGATTTCATATTTAAAAAATAAAACAATACTTTTTTAGTTAAATTTTTTATAAAATATGCATTTTAAAAGAGTATTTTAGAGTAATTGCTTATTTTTCAGTTTTTATATTGCCATTATTTAATTAATTTCTAATTGCATTTTTTCCTGATAAAAATTATGATTGCAATTTAAAATGCAAATTCAAAAAAACATTATAATAAATCAAATCAAGGTTTGTTTGTAAGGCTGAATAATTTGGCCCAAAATGTGTGATTATATGCATAACAAGATTACTAAAACTAAATTAAAATTGAAAACTGACTATTTGAAAATTAAAGCTATTCATATAAAATCACAATTGACAGACATGGCCTAAAAGCCAAGAAACAGTTGATTTCATGGGTCATAAAAATGTATAAATCAAAAATTAAAATGTAGTGTAAAAAAATAAAATAAGTTCACTTTGTATATATGCAAAAAGTGCATTTTAAAAGAGTATTTACCAATTGCGTATTTGTTCATTTTTAAATTTAAAATAAATTGATAATCCCGTAAATTTTTACATGGCACTTTTACTCCATAGCTTTTGTGCCATGCGATTAAACAATATTAGAGCACAAATATGGCCTTGTTTCACTCTCAATATATATCAAACTATTAAGATTCTCTATTTAGACATTCAAACTATTTATACATTAGCCTATACAGCTCTCTATACAGTCTTTACTGACTGATCACTTCAATTTCCTGTATAACCCAATCACGAGGACTCTACAGCTCCACCTATGTGCAATCACACGTACTGCATCCCAGCATTAGCGATTGATAATTCAGCCAAATAAACAAATCTGTTATCATCAGCATTTATTGTATTACAATGCCTGCCAGCTCAAGAGAAATAAAACACCACTTAGCGCAGACATTTCATCAGCTTTGTGTTTTAAAACTACATATTAGCGTTAATGATACCCTCCGCGAGCGCACTCAAGTGCTGGCGCAATAACAACAACAGCAGCAACACTTAATCACTTGTATGTTTTTAAATTGGAAGATTTCTGTTTTGGCCCCCACGGCTAATTCCTGGGGTGAGAGTGTAATATTTGTTTCCTCCGACACCGGCGGCAGCAACAAATGGCAGTACAAACCGCGCTTTATCAAAGGGTGCCACCGCAGATGTGGAGGCCGTTCTTATCGCCACACGGCACAGAGCGACCGGCCGGGAATGAGCCAATGAGGGCCGCAGCGTTTATCGAGAACAACACGGTGGTCCTGGGCGGCCGCTGAGGGTGGGACTGGGTGGATGTGAAGGGGCAGTTGAGCGGTAACCGTGGTGACAACCTCCGGAGCATAAGACTCATGTTAACTAGGCCTTTTCCGCCTCTCTGTCTTATCAGCTCCGAGCCGCCGACGCTCGTCAGCGAGCGTAATTGAATAAAAGCCAGCCAGGCGTCTGTACGCCTCTCTCTCTCTCCATTTGTACCATGCACTCTCTATCTATTGTCCATTTTTTTCCTCCACCCTTGTTGCACGATCTCTCTTATCTTGCTCTGGGGGGGGGAGAGGATGGATGGAGGGATGGGGTGATGACTTAAGAAAATGGGACATGCTGATAAGAGCAGTGTCAGCCCGCTGTGCTGTAAAGACAGAGACAGTTGTGATTATCACATCCCTGTGATTAATCTCTCATTATCTCCGTCTGATCCAACGCTACTGCTGACTGTATTCACACACGGGCTGCAGGCACAAACCGCTGACGGATTCAATCATGCACATACAGTAGAGCACATATAGGCTATTCAAAGCATACCATGCATGCGTACATTTAAAGAGACAGTTCAGTCAAGAATTGAAAAAGCGTTATGGTTTACTCACCTTCGTGTCGTTCCAAATACATATGAGCTCAAAAGGAGACGTTCTGATGAATGTTCACGCTACTTTTTTCCATTTGATGAAAGTGGGTAATGGTGATTTCTGCTGAAAAATATCCAAAAACACATACCATAAAATTACTTTAAATTAGGGATGCAAGATTTGGGCAAAAATAGAATTGCTAATTTTCTGATGAAAAATTGTGATTTCAATTTAAAATAAGAAAAATAATATAATATTAACTTTTTTATTTTATGTTATAACTGTAAAATTACAATACTAGTTATTATCATTATTTAAAAAAAAATTTTTATAAACATTTTTATTTTAATATTTAACTGTAAAATAATACAATTTAAGTATTTAAGACAATATAATATTATTTTATTTTGCAGTACAACTGTAAAATTACTATATGTATTATTATTATCATTATTAAAAGTGTTAAAATACAAAATATGCAATATTACTATTTTAATATTTCACAGTAAAATAATACAAAAATAATTTTTAAAGTATTTTAGACAATATAATATTAATGATTTTATTTTGCATTACAACTGTACAATTATTATTATTGTTGTTGTTAAACCAAAAACTGGAATTTTAAGACAAATAATATAATATTAATAATTTATTGTGTTTTACAACTAACATTTCACTACAAATTATTAATTTAGTTATTACAAAAATCTTTAAAAAATACTACAAATAAAATACGAAATATTACCATAGTAATATTTCACTGTAAAATAATAACATTTCTAAAAGTATTTAAGAAAATATAATTTTATTTCACATTACAACTGTAAAATTACAGTAGTAATTATTTATGTCTTAATTTCTTTATCTTTATTTTGACAAAAACACACACAAAAAGCCCTTCAAGCTTTTCTTTGGTTAAGCACTTGAGAAGATGGTTGGCACACGTTTGCGTTATATTATATAAGTTATAGATAAAAAGAAGGAAGGAAGGACGGACGGACAGACAGACAGATAGAAAAGAGTCCACTCTCATATCTCCATTATATTCTGGTCTTTTGTCATCTGCAAGGCAAAAAAAAAGCAAATCTGCCCATTAATAAAGTAACAGCACATCTCGTCTGCACACCAAAGTTGATGTTAGGGGTTTGTTCAAATCTCTAATTCTCTACACAAAGCAGTCCCTCATTTCAACTCCAGGGAAGCTTTTTCTCGTCATTAGCCTCCCTTTCGCTGTCAAATATGAATATACCAGTATAATTTAGGCCTACATACAATAGGACAGCAGAGGTTGAAATCAAAGCTGCACAAGGCCATTTATATGAGTTATGAGGCACATGTGACTCATTCATCAAGAAGAATATCAGCACTTATGAGCAGTGCACATTACCATCACAGGGATGAGATAATGCTGAAGACACATGAACACGTATTCAATTTACAATCTGGACAATATTTTGTATCTGTAAAAGTTACTTAGAAATGAGCACCTATATACACACACACAACACATTCAATAAAAATATACACAAATTTAAATTTGAGGGGAAACATAATACAATATATATATATAAATAATATGAAGAATTTGGGGAAAAACTAAACAAAATTGTAAATTAAAATAACCAAACTAATATAAAAATTAATAAACAAACATATGAGTGTTTAATTTGAATCAACATAATAATGTAGGAGCTTATTATTAAAATGTATTTATTTTTTATTACAGATTCAAGCTAAAAGAACCATATCTAGTCCAAGAGTTTCAAATATTTCCCTTTCCTAGCTGAATAACTAAAATTTAAATGAATGGGAACGTTAACAGAATTCACACTAACTAGCTTTCTGAGGGTGACATTTCACACTTGCAGTGTATTTAGTGATATTGTGATAGAATCTGTAACAGTCTTACACGTGTTGTTTCTCAGACCGTCAGACGTGTGTGTGTGTGTGTGTGTGTGTGTGTGTTGTGTTTCAGAGGCCCTGGCGAGCGTGCGGGTGTAACGCTGTCACTGATGAGGTCACCCGGAGAGGGGAGGCGGGTTAATTGGGAGGTGCTTGGCAAATCTCAGGATGAATTACGATAACCAAGTCTTCAAGTGTTCAAAACGAGACAGAAATGATAAATTTAGCTGCGAGCTGCTCCCAAACCACTCCGCTGCAGATGAAAGAGATTCACCTGCAAGACTGGATCTTACAAAATGAGGTCATGATAGTAGATCGGGAACAGGACGATTATCTGGACTGAGAACGCTAGCCAGCACACGAGAGAGGGAGATAAATACACACCGGCATCTCCACACGCTACAACAGATACGATGTTTTTCCACTGTTAAAGACAATGTTTTCTAAGCTGACATGACAGGCTTACAGAAAATGAACAGCAATAATTCTAACTGGAGAGTGATGACAAATACAATCTCAAAGCAAACATCATAAACTGTGTTAATGGCACCATAATATTGCTTATTTCCTGTATGAAATGCATGAATTTCCCATTTAAACGTTTTTTAATTAAAATAATTAATTTAGAAAATTTATAGGATTATTCTTTGATCTTAAACCATCAGAAATGCACTAAAAGATACACAACTTCAAGAATACTTCAGATTATTTTATGAGTGCAATTTATAGGAGCATTTAATTTATCCATCTATTTATTAGTGCTGTCAAATGATTAATCGCAATTAATCGTATCCAAAATAGAAGTTTTTGTTTACATAATACATGTGTGTATACTGTGTATATTTATTATGTATATATAAATACAAACATGTGCATGTATATATTTAAGAAAAATATGTTATTTTTATATTAAATATATTTATATATCATAAAATATAAGAGTATAAACATGTAAATATTTTCAAAATATATACTGTCTGTATGTGTGCGTATATACATAATAAATAAATATATAATGTAATGTAATCTATCTATCTATCTATCTATTTCTCTCTATATCTATCATCAGTACTGAGAAAGATTAGCAGAACATAAGTAACGTTTTGCAGAATATAAATAATATAATTTTGGATAATTCTCATTCTTATAAATTAACAAACAAAATAAAATAAAAAGCAAAACATAAAAACAAACCTTGTCACAAAAATGTGACAAAGAAATTAAACAAAATGAAGGCAAAATAACAAATACATTCATGCCATATCCTGCGATTTAAAAGAGGACCATTCATTTGAGATTTCCTAAAAGTGCTTTTATCTGTTGAGTACAAATCAATTCAGCCTGTCAGACATACAGTCTCCACTAATGGAACTAATTCAAACAAATATAGACACACAACCCACGAACACACACACACCTCACTCAAGGTTTTTCCCATTTCAGACAGTATTTGTTGAGTATCTGTTGCTGGTTTGGCACCCCAGTACATGTCCACAGAAAATGGGAAACGCAAACATTTAGGAAAAGCCATGAATCAAAACAGTGTGCACTACATACTAGGAACATTTTAAACCATGTTTCTTCAGTATGCACTATTTGTTAGGAACATTGTTCGAATTAGGATTTTTTAGTGGGCACTTACAATATCTCACAAAAGTGAGTACACCCCTCACATTTCGGCAATCAATTTATCTTTTCAATTGAATCTTTTCAAGGGACAATACTATAGAAATGAAACTTGTATATATTTTAGAGTAGTCAATGTGCAACTTGTATAGCAGTAAAGATTTACTGTCCTCTGAAAATAACTCAACATACAGCCATTATTGTCAAATAAGCTGGCAACAAAACTGAGTACACCCCTAAGTGATAACAGCTATACATCGTTTAACCATGCAAAGCCACATGTCCTATTCATCATGTTCATGTTTTTGTCTGCTTGACAGGACCATACAGATTTGTGTATCTTGTTTTAGAGCAGTTAAAATTTGGTTATTTGAGTACAATTCTCTCACACTGACCACTGGATGTTCAACATGGCACCTCATGGCAAAGAACTCTCTGAGGATTTGAGAATTAGAATTGTTGCTCTCCACAAAGATGGCTGAGGCTATAAGAAAATCGGTAACACCCTGAAACTGAGTTGCAGTACAGTGGCCAGGGTCATACAGAGGTTTTCCAAGACGGGTTTCACTCGGAACAGGCCTCACAAGGGTCGAGCAAATAAGTTGAGTCCTTGTGCTGTGCGTCAGGTGCAGAAGTTGGCTTCAAAAAAACAGATGCATGAGTGCTGCCAGCATTGCTTTAGAGGTTGCAGAAGTGGAAGGTCAGCTTGTCAGTGCTCAGACCATACACCACACACTGCAACAAGTCGGTTTGCATGGCCATCATCCCAGAAGGAAGCCTCTTCTGAAGCTGGCTCACAAAAAAGCCTGCAAACAGTTTGCTGAAGACAAACTGGCCAAGAGCATGAATTACTGGAACCATGTCCTCTGGTCTGATGATTCTAAGGTAAACTTGTTTGGCTCAGATGGTGTCCAGCATGTGTGGCGATGCCCTGGTGAGGAGCACCACAAAAAATGTGTCTTGCCTACAGTCAAGCATGGTGGTGGTAGCATCATGGTCTGGGGCTGCATGACTACTGCTGGTACTGGGGAGCTGCGGTTCATTGAGGGAAACATGGATTCCAACATGTACTGTGACATTCTGAAGCAGAAGATGATGCCTTCCCTTCAGAAACTGTTTTCCAACATAACCACCCCAAACGCACCGCCAAGATGACAACTGCCTTGATACTGAAGGTGAAGGTGAAGGTGATGGAGTGGCCAAGTATGTCTCCAGACCTGAACCCTATTGAGCACATGTGGAAGAGGATGCCAGCAACAACTTGTGCAGCTCTGGTGAATTCCATGCCCAGGAGGATTAAGGCAGTGCTAGATAACAATGGTGCCCCTACAAAATATTGACACTTTGGACACAGTTTTGACATGTTCACTTAGGGTGTACTCATTTTTGTTACCAGTTATTTGGACAATAATGGTTATATGTTGAGTTATATTTAGAGGACAGTAAATTTGTACTTCTATACAAGCTGCACATTGACTACTCTAAAATATATCCAAGTTTAATTTGTGCAATATTGTCCCTTGAGAAATTATACTAACATTTTTGCTGAAATGTGAGGGGTGTACACACTTTTGTGAGATACTGTATATATGAACATTCAAAGAATATTTAGCGCTCACAGTATATACTAGAAACATTTAGCCAATGTTTGTTTAGTATGCAATGCATTATGGTAATATTTACACAACATTCAAATAATGTTTGTTTAGTATGCACTATAAACTAGAAACATTTGGCCAATGTTCAAAGCATGTCTCTTTAGTATGCACTTTATGCTTAGAACATTTATGGATCTAAGTTTTTACTGTGAACTACATATTAGAAACATTTAGCCAATGTTCAAAGCATTCATGTTTAACATGCACTGCATGATTAGAACATTTAACGTTGTCTAACATGCACTATATACTAATACCAGGAACATTTACCCAGTGTTCAAATCAGGAATATTTACTATGCACTGCATGTTTGTAACATTTACACAGAACATTTAAAGTATGTTTGTTTAACATGCACTATATACTAAAAACATTCATATCTCATTAGTATACACTGAATGTTTCGTAAATGTTTCTAGCATGCAAAGAATGTTTTTTAGCATGCAGTATATACTAGGAACATGTAGCCAATGTTCAAATCAGGATTAATTAGTATTCAATGCATTATAGGAACATTTATGGAAGATTCAAGGAATTGCGCATGTACAGCATGTCTCTTTATGCAACGCATGCTAGGAATATTTAGACAGAACATTCAAAGAATGTTTAGCATGCACTATATACTAGAAACCTTTAGTCAATTTTCAATGCCTAATCTCTAATATGCACTACATGCTAGGGACAATTACGGAACATTTAAAGAATGTTTGTTTGGCATGCATTATACACTATAGGAAATTTTCAGTAAGCACTGCATGCTATGAATGTTCACAGAAAATTTTAAGAATGTTTGTTTAGCTTGCACTACAGTACGTCCTAGCAACATTTAGCCAATGTTCAAATCAGGATTCTTTACAAGCATTTCACTACAGGACCATTTCTGTATGCAGTAGGGCTGGGCGATATATCTCATGCGATTCTCATGCGCATCTCGTCAGTAAAGCCGGTTCTTTGATGCGCATGAGAATCGCATGAGATATATCGCCCAGCCCTAGTATGCAGTATATACTAAAACATTTAGCCAATGTCCAGAGATGGTCCTCACTGCAGAACACAAGATCCAGGGGGCGAGGTTGGATCCAGATCCAACTCCTCCCACCTTACATATAAATAAACCTACCCGTCTCCACCCCATGATCCCTAAACCTACCATCTCCACCCCTTAGATGTGGATCCAACCCCGCTCCCTGATCTTTGTTCTGCAGTAAGGGGCTACTGAATGTTCAACACATGCCCCTTTAGTATGCTCTGCATGCTTAGAACATTTACAGAATATTCAAACAATATTTGTTTAAAGTGCACTATATGCGAGAAACATTTAGCCAATGTTCAAATCAGGTTTTAGTATGCACTGTATGCTAGGAACAATCTAGCATATTTCTCCAGTATGCACTGCATCAGACACCAGTGTCCATGTGGCGGCAGATTGCGGTCACTCAGGGTTAAACCCATCTCAATCAGAATTTGAGACGAGAACCAGCACAAGGGCTACTTACACTCCTTCTTCATCCCTACAAGAAAAAAATGCTGCATTAAGGTGCTTTGAAAGAAACTGCTTAAAACACAGATATAACCTTGATCACGCAAGCAGACAGAATACGAAAGACAAAGTCACAGCTGGGAAGCACTCACCATATGGCCAAGACTGCTGGCTATTACTACAAAGGGAATAACAGGCAACCCACTTTCACAAACATCCAGGCACAATACAAATGCATTACCTTCATGCCCATTTTTAGGTTCAAAACACCAAACCTGCCATTAAAGCTCTCAGCGTGCCAGGAAGATGAGATGCTCAGAACTCTTGAAAGGAGAAACTCGTGAAGCGTTTGGCCTTGACAATGAATATTACACATCCTGAAAACATGGATAGATGACTCCGCCATTCAGGATATTTTCAACCTTTTGCTCTCAATGTTTATTGCGCCGATTTTGCTTGTGTCACATTCCCAGTCATGCCTGAATGATAAGCATGCAGTGACATTTCCATGGTTGGAGTGGTGATAAAGTGTAGACGTGTGATTTTACATGGTTATAGAAAGACCAGCACTCTCTTTCATCTGTGACACGGGTCCACTTATAACAGACAGATCTATGAATATATACTGAATGATACCGTATCTGTGGTTCTACTCTCTCTATTGGAAAGAGCATGAGTTTGAGGGTGGGACTATGTGATTGGCTGACCAATGGCAGACAGACACCTGTTTGAAACAACCATTATTTTGCAATTTCATTCAGTAAAAATTTATCCAAAAACCCTTTACCTTTATAAAGCCAAGCTGAGATAATCCAAAGAATCCAAAACGCAACATATGCTGCTGACCAGCTGTATTGTGCTCTTATTTACACAATATCTATGTATGATCATACCAAATCATATAAAAGTATGGAAGCCTGTTTCAGCCAAGGAATAAAAAATAAAAAAGTTAATTGTGACTTTTAATTTCACAATTCTGACTTTTTATCTTGCAATTCGGAGAAATAAACTCCGTTAAATAAAGGAGAAAATTCAAAATTGTGAGATATAAATTTATAAAAACAGAACAGAATTGTAAGAAAAAAAGTTGCAGTTACCTTTTTATTAATTTTTTTGTGGCAGTGGCAGAAACAAAAAACAGAAAAGTAATTATTAAAAGTAAAAGTAATTATATAAAGTCACAATTCTTTAAAAAAAAGTTTGAATTGTAAGAGTCACAATTGGCAAAAATGTATATGAAATTTATAAATATAAAAATAAACAAATAATTAATATATTAATAAAAAATATATTTTGTATACTATTTATATAAATCATGTATTTGATTCTCTCTCTCTGTGTGTGTGTGTGTGTGTGTGTGTGTGTGTATATATATATATATATATATATATATATATATATATATATACCAGGTGCTGGTCATATAATTAGAATATCATCAAAAAGTTGATTTATTTCACTAATTCCATTCAAAAAGTGAAACTTGTATAATGTATACATTCATTCCACACAGACTGATATATTTCAAGTGTTTATTTCTTTTAATTTTGATGATTATAACTGACAACTAATGAAAACCCCAAATTCAGTATCTCAGAAAATTAGAATATTACTTAAGACCAATACAAAGAAAGGATTTTTAGAAATCTTGGCCAACTGAAAAGTATGAACATGAAAAGTATGAGCATGTACAGCACTCAATACTTAGTTGGGGCTCCTTTTGCCTGAATTACTGCAGCAATGCGGCGTGGCATGGAGTCGATCAGTCTGTGGCACTGCTCAGGTGTTATGAGAGCCCAGGTTGCTCTGATAGTGGCCTTCAGCTCTTCTGCATTGTTGGGTCTGGCATATCGCATCTTCCTCTTCACAATACCCCATAGATTTTCTATGGGGTTAAGGTCAGGTGAGTTTGCTGGCCAATTAAGAACAGGGATACCATGGTCCTTAAACCAGGTACTGGTAGCTTTGGCACTGTGTGCAGGTGCCAAGTCCTGTTGGAAAATGAAATCTGCATCTCCATAAAGTTGGTCAGCAGCAGGAAGCATGAAGTGCTCTAAAACTTCCTGGTATACGGCTGTGTTGACCTTGGACCTCAGAAAACACAGTGGACCAACACCAGCAGATGACATGGCACCCCAAACCATCACTGACTGTGGAAACTTTACACTGGACCTCAAGCAACGTGGATTCTGTGCCTCTCCTCTCTTCCTCCAGACTCTGGGACCCTGATTTCCAAAGGAAATGCAAAATTTACTTTCATCAGAGAACATAACTTTGGACCACTCAGCAGCAGTCCAGTCCAGACACTTCTGACGCTGTCTGTTGTTCAAGAGTGGCTTGACACAAGGAATGCGACAGCTGAAACCCATGTCTTGCATACGTCTGTGCGTAGTGGTTCTTGAAGCACTGACTCCAGCTGCAGTCCACTCTTTGTGAATCTCCCCCACATTTTTGAATGGGTTTTGTTTCACAATCCTCTCCAGGGTGCGGTTATCCCTATTGCTTGTACACTTTTTTCTACCACATCTTTTCCTTCCCTTCGCCTCTCTATTAATGTGCTTGGACACAGAGCTCTGTGAACAGCCAGCCTCTTTTGCAATGACCTTTTGTGTCTTGCCCTCCTTGTGCAAGGTGTCAATGGTCGTCTTTTGGACAACTGTCAAGTCAGCAGTCTTCCCCATGATTGTGTAGCCTACAGAACTAGACTGAGAGACCATTTAAAGGCCTTTGCAGGTGTTTTGAGTTAATTAGCTGATTAGAGTGTGGCACCAGGTGTCTTCAATATTGAACCTTTTCACAATATTCTAATTTTCTGAGATACTGAATTTGGGGTTTTCATTAGTTGTCACTTATAATCATCAAAATTAAAAGAAATAAACACTTGAAATATATCAGTCTGTGTGGAATGAATGTATACATTATACAAGTTTCACTTTTTGAATGGAATTAGTGAAATAAATCAACTTTTTGATGATATTCTAATTATATGACCAGCACCTGTATATATACACACACACACACACACACACACACACACATAAATTGCATGCAAAATAGAAATGAAGCAGTTGCTTTTTTTATATAGGTTAAAACACCTGGATTATCCTAATAAAACATCCAAGATGCTCTACGATTAAAATATTGTCCAAGCAAGATAATTTCTTCCAAATATGTAGTGGCATCAGTAACTAAACAGATTTCCCAGCATGCAGAGCAGGATCAGTTCAAATATCACTGTAATCAGATTAAATCTGAACGCCTGTGCTCTTAAATGCTGCTCTCTTACCAGTACCTGTTTGCTTCACTCACAAGTGTTTCCCAGCATGCAGCAACAGCCACGAGACCAAATTCATGATGAAAGCAGGATAATTGAGCTAATCAATCACAATGATGAGAAGGCAGGAGGTGGCGGAACTGACAAAGTGGTGCCACAATAACAATCTGCTGCTGATTGTCAACAAAACGAATGAGCGCGCACAAGATTCGAGATGACAGACCTGCTCACTTTAGCATTAGCGCTGGTAGTTTACAGTATAGACTGTTAATGATCTCAAGTTATATCATAAACCAATAAGCCATGAGAGGATGTGCAACAGTGATTTTACTGCAAATAAAATAGGTGTGGATGCTAATATATATCAGCTGACCGTCTTGTGTATATCATCTTCTTTATGCTAATAGTCATTACCAAATAAATGACAATAGTCTCTAAAATTTTTGCTCACATGATGTGTAAATAAGTAGTCAGTAGTAGTAGTAGTAGTAGTAGTAGTAGCAAACAATGACTAACTGTACCTTTAACTGTGTTGTATTTTGCTGTCATACGTCTGAGAAATCGGTGAAACTTTGTGCTACAGTATTAACTTTCTGATTAGCATGAAATTATGTTTAAGGAAGCATGAGATTATTGGCTGGTGTTTAAAAATGTAATTTGTGATTAATTCAGCTGACACACCTCCCCGGTGCTTCCAGACAACAAATGCTTTCAAACTAAATTTAGCCCTCTAGATTCTGTAGAGCGACTCTAGCCGTGTGCTGCACTGTGACTGTGAGGTCTGACAGCAAACAGTAACTAGATTAGAAAGAAAATCTGATGGCAGAACACTCTGCATTTGCAAAGGTGATTAGAATTTATTATGTTGCTCCATGGTTGCTAGGCGGTTACTAAGGTGTTCTGAGTGAATGCCAGGGTGCCACTGTTGCTAAAGTAATCTGAGTGGTTGCTAGTGTGTCCTAAGCAACTGTTACTGAGCTGCTATGCATTGCTAAGGTGCTCTGAACAGTTGCATTGGTATTGCTACTGTATACTGTACAGTTGCTTTTAGTCCCAGATCCCTCCTTTAAAGTAAATCTGCTGGAATTATATGTAGGGCTGTCGCGATAACCGCAATATCGCAATACCGCGCTATTGACGAGCATAACCGCAGAGGAATGCAACAACCGCGATATTTCCTTTTCTTTTTTTTTGTAAGGTTACTTACTCCCTTCTCGTTTTATACTTAGTGCATATGTACTGAATATTAGTAATGATAACAATGTGTACCATGCTGATTTGTACAGAGGCTCAGTAAATTTGCACTTAACAAGCCTAAACAGACAGCGAATGAGAGAGATCGACTGAGCGCGTGCGATTACCTGAGTCTGTCCTTCAGGCTGAGTCATGTATATTTGTGAAAACAGGTTGTCATGTCCAAGGACAGCGAAATCTGTCTTAGCATCGACGCTCTGCTGGTCAGCTGAGCCTTTAAAAGTGGCGCTCAAAGTTAAAATGATTTCAGCAGCTTTACATATCATTAACATTACATATCTCGAATGAATCAGCGTTTTTGAACGCGTAGTTGAATGAACGGTGACCCACTCAAAGACAGTCCCTTACCGCCACCGTGTGGCGCAACAATGAAACTGCACTGACTGAGACTCGTCTAAAACACGCAGGTGAAATATCAACAGAAAAAGTATCTTGTCAGTCAGATTCGAGGATCAGAACTAACTGTTTTATATATATATATATATGCTAACAATAGACTAACGATCTTATTGTCAGGTTTATGTTTTGTTATGTGGACCGTTATTTTGTTATTCTCTTCCGTTTACTTCACTTCCTGTTTCAACGTGATTTAGTTTCGGTTCCATTGGTTTCTGAATATGACCTTGTTACATCGTAACACGTACACACAGATTATATATATAATCTAATCACAGATTATATCATATATGTGTATATGCGGTATATATGCTTATGTTGTGTATATGCGGTATATATGCTTATGTATACATACACATATATGTATATATATATATATATATATATATATATATATATAATATATATATATAGCCTATATATATGTGTGTGTGCGGTAATACCGCATACCGCGCTATTGAGCCACTCAAAATTACCGCAAGGGAAATTCCACCCCACAGCCAATAAATGAAAAGAGTCAATCATAAATTACAAAAAAAAGAACACTTTCCACGTGCGCGACGCTAAGCCTGTGTTATACTTTCCACGTGCGCAGAATCCTTCACTACAACTCCAGCTTCTGCTTAACTGCTCAGAAATGAATCACTACTGTGCAGACTCAAGCTCCAAATGAATCACTTACAGGTCAGACACAGCCTGCGTCCCAATGTGCATACTATCCATCCTAAATTATATGTGATAGTAGTAATTTTCAATACTATGTAGGGCAGATAGGGTGGATAGTATGCACATTGGGATGCAGGGACAGGCTTCGAAAGAATCACTACTGTGCAGACTCAAGCTCCAAATGAATCATTTAATGCTCAGACTCAGGCTCCAAATTAATCCCTACTGTGTAGACTTAGGCTCCAAATGAATTACTACTGTGTAGACTTAGGCTCCAAATGAATCACAATTGTGGAGACTCGAGCTCCACATGAATCACTACTGTGCAGACTTGGGCTCCAGATGAATTACTACTGCGAAGACTCAAGCTCCAAATGAATCACTACTGTGCAGACTCAGGATGTAGATGAAGTCATTGACGGAAGATGACAGCGGCCATATCTGGGATATTTTGGCTTCACTTTTCTATAGTGGAAGGAAGTGGATACGTGTCGTCCATTTTTTTTTACAGTCTATGGTTGGTACTGCATATGCGTCAAACGCATCCATCTGCGCTCATTCAAGGCAGATTATCCACCTTTTTCTTCAACGGGGAGGCAAGCCTATGGGCAAGACTTCCGGTTCATTAGCCGCTATAGGGAAATAATGAGAAGAATAACAACGTGATGTAAACGGTAAAACTGTTTGCACTACAAAACAGTGTTTCCATAAATAAGATAATGCATTAAAATAAAATAATAAGACACACCAATTTTCAACATCAAGCAGCAAAAAAAAGCTGGACGCAGATGACACTGGAAGCAAGACACTTATAATTTACAAATGGCCCATTTTTATGGGAATAAAAAAAATAAGTATACCCGGGCCTTAACCCTTAGTGTGAGCAATAGTAATAATCTTGTAGCCTATGTCTTAGCTAATACCACTAATTAATACTATTGTTTTTTATTTAACAGTTTTCCTGGACCATTTTAAGAGCAGCCAAGAGTTGATGGCATTTGTCTTTCACTCCATTCTGTCGTCAATATAAAATTCTTTCTCAAACACACACAAACACAAATGAATGTCCCGTGCCCTCTCCAGCACTCGCCGATAGTGGCACATGTATAATTGCATTGTGCAACAGTGCGCACCTTAGAGGAAATAATTACCACCATAAAAAGAGCAATTACTAACCTGGCAGAGAGCAGCCGTGGATTTTAATGCATCTGCTCGGTGACGGCAGCTCATACAAATCTGTTTGTTTATTTGTCTGAGTTACAGCATTGACAGACATGAAAAAATAAAAAACCTTCAAGTCACACCAAGCAGATGCACCGAATCAAACCAAATGTTTCAAGATGTGCAATGAAGGCACTTCTCACTCCACGTTTCGCTCGCGCTCATAAAGATTTTATTCCAGCGTCAAAAATAGAACTCGTGCACAATGGGAACTATCCATTTTCGATTGAGTCGAGGTCGTTCAATTCATCTCACTGTACTAAAGCTTCTACAAATTGGAAGTCATTGTCAGAGGGTAATTCGTTTTCATCTTAAAAACCCCAGCTCGTAATAAAGAATCATTTAAACGATATGAACGCACGACTGAATGGTTTGGGTAATTTGCATCACGAGCAGCGGCACGGGCCTCGGGTGCCGTGACACAAGCAAATGAAAAGATGCATTAAAGAGAGCGCCGAGAGCTCCAGCGCCTGCATCAGGTCAACGACACCCGAGTGCCCCGAAAAAAAAAGAGTCACGTTTCGAGGGGACGATTCTAGTAGATTCTCACTGTCAGAAAATGAATCACAATCTGCTAGCTGTCTCCGTCTGAGGAAACGCTCATCAATCACAGTCCTCCTCGCATTATGATGGCTGGAATACGACTGTCTGTGATTCCAACTCTTTTGAGGGTGAAAAATTAAAAACTGATTGATTGTAAGAGGCGGTTATTAAAGGTCATCGTTTGTAATATTCTCAGGGAGCATTAGCATGGTGTCGTCTTTCAGACAGAATAACAATGGAGAGGCTGACATGCTCGGAGAAGAAGTGTTCATTTATTAGGTTCCGCTTAGGAAAAGGACGGTACTTTTTACAACCTGCCAGTTAATAGCAGAAGGATGGATGGTTTTTACTTGTCGGGGTGTTTATTATTGCTCGTATTAGGGTTATCATGTATCTATGTTATTGCTAACCAATGTCCTAACTAATCAGACTTTAAAATGTGCACAAAAAAATCCCACATACTTACATTAATATAACATTTATAGAACAGAATATCATAAAGACTATTAACCATCAATAACCCATACATACAAAATATATTGCAAATACATGTTAAATTTGTAACAGAAAAACTTAAATACATATCATTTTCAAATCTTTCAAAATATATTTTGTTAAAACTATAAACTTCAAAATATATTATAAAATGGCTGCAAGAAAATACATTTCAAAGACTATGTATATTTTTAGTATATTTTATATATGTATACAGTATATATATATGTATATATATATATATATATATATATATATATATATATATATATTAGAATCATATCAGCATGTGTATTGTATATTATATACATACTGTATATGTGACCCTGGACCACAAAACCAGTCATAAGGGTATTTAAATTTTTAAAAAACTGAGAGCTTTATCATGTATCTGAAAACTGAATAAATAATGAGGACTGATGTTTTTTAGGATGAAATCTTGAATACAACTTCATGGAAATCTGAGGTCTGCTGCGAAAAAAGCATCTCAAAAATTGCAGAAAAACATCGCTCTTTCAAACTTCAATCCAATTTAATATGTGCCAGCAGTATATTAAAACATATCAGCATGTGAAGTTAACATACTGTATTATCTGAATGCTACAGTGAAAATGTGCGTGAATGTGTTTGTTAGGCTCTGCCATTTACCCAATTGTATGAGGTGTGCCTAAATACACCGTTTGAATTCATGTCATGTGAGCTCCTGCAATGCATATTACTAATCAAAAATAATTTTTGAATCAATAGTTTACAAAATATCCTACATACAGCACCTTTAATATCCTAATGATTTTTGGCATAAAAGAAAAATCGATAATTTTGACCACAATGTATTGTTGGCTATTGCTACAAATATACCCCAGCGACTTAAGACTGGTTTCGTGGTCCAGGGTCACATATGGTCATTTTATCATTGGAGGGAGAGAGAGATAGAAATCTAGTTTTAACTGTTCTTCTGGTATACGTTTCTTGCTCAGTATAATTTCATCTGTCGGCTTCTGTGTTCTCAGATCACTTTAAATTCACTGCAGCCTCCATCAAATCAAAGCAAACTCCAAAAAATGCCTTAGCACAAGCAACACTGTCAATGCAGATTATGCTGTTGATTGATGACTGTAAAATATGCTTACAAAACGTGTTACGGCCACAGTGTCAAAAAGAAAACGTGTGCTGTTGAAAGCACAGCTAGATGCAACGAACGCTTTCCCTTTTACAGGGCAACAGCCGTCAATCACAGCATTCAGCACGGTGAACGCCACTATAGTGTTGCCAATGAGACTGAACTTGATCTGGCATGACTACACTTGCTACCAGCAACGTTTCAATATCATTTATCACTCTCACCCTAGTAAGCACCGGGCATTTATTTGCTTAGATTCACTGCACTGTATTAACATCAGTCCCATTACCTTCACATTTAATCTGTATAAACAGTGATTTCTTACATCAAAATGTACAAAATCAAAAGGTAATTTTCAGTATTTAGCAATATACTACTTAGCACTTTACAAATCCAATCAAAGATGTCAAAATTTGTCCAGTTAGTATGTTCTAGTTAGCCCCTGCTGGTAGATGTCACAATTACACCATTCTGCTGACAAAAAGCATCTTTAAATGACGGGCTGTATAGCTGCATTGCATTGTATTGTATTGTATAAAATAAAATAAAAAATTACAGAAAAAAAAAAAAAAAAAAAATTAAATAAAATAGAGAAAATTATAAAAAGAAAAACAGAAAAAAGAAAATAAAGTGACAAGATAGATAAAATTAAATTACAAAATAAAATAGATAAAAAAAATAAATTGGCAAAAATAAATAAATAAAGTTATAGCTGATTTTTTTTTTTTTTGTAGAACGCTTTTAAACGTATAAAATTGATTAGGTAATATTTCCTTGTCTGTTGACTCTGACATCACAGCTCAAGATAGTCGCTAGTAAAGGACAACTAGCATGGTCTAACTGGACTACCCAACTAAACGTGATCCTTAGATCCAT
This sequence comes from Schizothorax lantsangensis, assembly GCA_027422415.1. Taxonomy (NCBI): domain Eukaryota; kingdom Metazoa; phylum Chordata; class Actinopteri; order Cypriniformes; family Cyprinidae; genus Schizothorax; species Schizothorax lantsangensis. The sequence goes on along the minus strand of CM049853.1, from coordinate 4,062,615 downwards.
AAACTGGCACGCTGTTCTATCATTAATGTAGCGCACACTTTCAGTGCATAGTATGCAAATTTTAAAATGTTAAACTATAAATCATTCAAAGCTTCTGTAGGACTTCAGAAAAAAGTATTATGGACTATATACCATTTTTGTCCTTTATGGAGCTTTACAGCAATTGGTCACCCACAGAGATGGGCATAAATACATGAAAATGTATTTAAAATAAAAATACAAAATACTGCCTGCAAAAAATGTATTTAAATACAAATACAGTATTTTGTATTTTGAAAATACATAAAATTAATTTGAAAACTGGCCATCCAGCGAAGTACCACTATTAAGGCTTGTTCGCACCAAGAATGATAATTATAAAGACAACTTTATTAGCAAATCCTAAGCATGTGCTGCTGCAGTTATGTGATCTGTCACTGTAAATGCTTGAGCTCTATAACACAGGATTGTGTTATAGAGGACTGGCTGTCACAATGTTTTTATCATTCATCAGTAGTATAAAATTGCTCTGAAAGTGATTTGGACAATATCATGTTTTTTGTGCCGTTATTGTTATAGTTGTGATGTGGACTCTGCTATTTGTTTAGATTTAAAAAAAATTAGAACTATATCTGGTCCCACTTTATATTAGGTTGCCTTAACTACTATGTATTTCAAAAAAATAAGTACAATGTACTTATTGTGTTCATATTGTATTGCAAAACACTTCTGCTGCTATTGAGGTGGGATACGGTTAAGATTAGGGACAGGTTTGGTGGTATGGGTAGGTTTAAGGGTGGATTAAGGTGTAAAGCTGATGATACATGGGGCAAAATTTTGCCAAGTAACTTTTTGAGCAATGTTGCTTGGGCACTTTCCCATTGAGAATGGGTAACAAATTTCTATCTGGATAACTTTAGATCAGTCGTGGGCCCTGTGTCTCACCTGGTTGCCTGTTGATGGCAACATTGCCCAAAGTTGCCCGGCAACATTGTTAAAAAGTTGCCCCGTGTATCATCAGCCTAAGGGATGGGTCAACTATGTAATAATAAATGTAATTACAGAAATTAGTTACAGATGTTATTACATGCAGGTATTTTTTTAAATATAAGTACAATGTAAAAACATGTATGTACAAGTTCATTGTATCAAATGATTAGTTTAAATGCAAGTACATAGTAGTTAATGCCCCTTAATGTAAAGTGGGACCCTATATCTTTATCATTACCATTATATATAGTTTGTCTCGGGCCACGCACACAGTAAGCTGCCTTTCAGAATGCGAGTAGGCCTACGGAATTCTCGAGTTCTCTTTAACAGCATACTGCACTTTTATTAACTCATCTCTCGCTTTATTACTGATGTTTTTAATCTCCCTAAGTCCTGCCCACTAAAACCTGCATTGATATATTTGCATACTACAATATATAAACGATATATAAAATGTTCAGTCGTTCACACTTTATATATCCACCAACATATAGATATATTGCCATAGCAAGCAGTAATGCTTAAAGTTTAATAAATACAACTGACTAGCTAGTTGATAAAACCAAAATTTGACCAAAATAAAACTAAAAGATTATCAAGCCTGACTGGCTAGCTCTAATGTCCAGTGCTAGTGATAATTATTAAAACGGTTATTTCCCGCTTGCTAGGAAATAGATAATTTTGAGTTGATACCCAACATTTTTGAGTTGTGCAGGCCATAAACTTTAAACATGGGGAAAACAGTTGCTGCTGCGACAAGCATTATCACCTCATTTTGATATAATGCATATAGAACTGCAATAACTATTTCAAGCATTTTGTATGTTTTATATACAGTAAAATAGCATGTATTTGACAGAAAATCCAGAATTGTCAAGCTGACAAAGTAAATAGCGCTGTTAATGTTTAAATGGTTGTCAATGAATGGGACATTTTACTAAAAATTAATTTACTTTAATAATTACTTTAATAAAATTTCCCCAAGAAACATGGGGTCCTCCATGATTCTTTCTGACAGCAAAGCACTTGAATGTGACAAGCTCGTAATCACAACTTCAGAAGTGGGAAGTAGGATATTTCCGCACATGAAGGCAGCATTATTCCTTATTTCCTTACAGGAATCATGAAAATTCACTCACCCAAATCTAGATGGACTTGTACAGCTGCAGCTCACATGAAAGTGGCATGTCTGAACTAGCCGACACAGGAAATCAACTGCATAATAAAGAGGTTGACTGGCAAAAAGTATTTTATGTATTTTGAAAATACAAAAATACTAAGCTTAAATGTATTTAAATACAAAATATATTAGATTTTTTGAAAAGGTATTTAAATACAAAATAGTATTTTGTATTTCAAATACGTATTTTAAATACATTTATCAGAAATACTGCCCATCCCTGGTCATCCACTTATATTGTCTGGACAAGAACCACCTGGAAATTCATCAAAACATCTATTTTGTACAGAGGAAGGAACGTCAAATGGGTTTAAAGTGACATCAAGGTGAGTAAATAATGTAAAATAAATAATTTGTATTAAAGGGGTCATCGGATGCGAAATTTACTTTACAAGTTGTTTAAACATAAATGTGTGTTTGAAGTGTGTGTACACATCCATCCTATAATGATAAAAATCCACCCAGTGTTTTTTTTTTTAAATCCCTATTTTAAAATCCCCTTTCTCAAACCAGGCTGTTCTGAGATTCCTGTCAGAATGATGTAGTTCTGTACAGACCACTCCCACGATAGTTGATTGACAAGACCATCTTACCTTAGACCCGCCCTGAGTGAACTGAGAGCTGTCCGCCATTGTGTCAACATTTTAAGCTATTCCTTTTATCATAATTTTTCAATATCACAAAAATAATTGCAATTAATTCAAATAATATGTTTTGCAAATGATGGGCACAACAAAATAAGCTTCTAAACCTGCTGTGATAATTTCGACGCCTCAAACCCATTCTAACAGAGACAGCTGTTGCTCAGTTTCCTTACGGGCTAAGGTCAAACCGCCACAGAAACAAAACACAAACAAACACATAAACCCGGAGCTGCGCCCGCAGTCGGCTGCCGTAACCCAAGAGCCTGGGATCTGACAGACTGCACTCTGGATTATGGAGCTATCAGCATTTCTGCTACTGCCTGGTGTAAGTAACACAATCTGGTGTCTAATTTCCACCAGCTGTTCACCACGGCACCGGAGAGGAGCGGCTAGCGACCGGGACAGAACACCTTGATGATCCGCGGCCAAAGACATGACAATGAATTTTTCATACTGAGCAGATCGCATTAAAGAGGGACATGAGAGCGCTTAGCAAGTGGAGGAGCGGAACCCAAACAGATGGATGAGGACAAATACACACAGAGCCACAGAAACACACTGATGAGTGTCGATACATACAGTCACACAAACAGCAGCTAGAGAACAAGAGATGTATGGAATTAGAATTGAATTTAGAACACTTCAGCAACTGCACAGCAACACCCTAGCAACCGGATGGCAATGCAATTTAAAGAATAAAGTTAGCAAGTAACTGTATAAAAAATAGAACACTCTAGCAACTAAGCAATGCACATAAAAACATTCAGAACACTTTGCATAGCAATGCCCTAGCAACCAACATAACGCTCTAGCAACCCCATTGCACTTTTCAGAACACTTCAGCAGCTGCACAGCAATGCCTTAGCAAACAACCATACATCCCTAGCGATTGCACAGCAATGCACCATTCACAACTCTTCAGCAGCTGCATAGCAACGCCCTAGCAACCATACAGTAATGCACTTAAAACCATTCAAAACACTGCAGCATAGCAACACCCTAGCAACCAACCATAACACTTTCTCTAACAACCTCAAAACCATTCATAATAATTAATCAACTGCATAGCATTATACTAGCAACCACCCATAATACTCTAGCAACCCAAATGCACATAACTATTCAGAACACTTCTGCAACTGCATAGCAATGCCCTAGCAACCACCCATAAAACCCTATCAAACATATAACAATGCACTTAAACCAATTAATTCATAACAATTCAGCAACTGCATAGCAACGCCCTAGCAACCAACCATAACACTCTAGCAACCCAAATGCACACAAAACCATTCAGAACACCCTGGCAACCACTTATAATACTATAGCAACCTCAATGCACATAAAATCATTCATAACAATTCAGCAACTGCATAGCAACTCCCTAGCAACCACTCATAACAACCTTGCAAAATAACAAAGTTTTTCAAGGGCAAGTGCTATTAAAATGTTTACAGAATGTAAAAATGTAATTTTTGCAATTGTGCTTTGTGCGATGCAAGTTGAGAAATTACACACAGCAGCTTTAATAATAAAAAAAACTCCCTCTGTTTTCTAAGTGCTGCCACGTTAAATGCAGATTGAAAAAGTCAAACGCTGTCTCACTAGCGCAGGTCTGAGTGATTACTTGTGGAACTGCAGCAGGAGGAAATTGTTTAATGCGTGAGCAACAGTGTAGATTGATAATGAAGCTGTGTGGGTTCATGCCCTTAAACACGAAGCAAATGTAATACCGTAGACAGAACGTGCTCTATGAAGCTCATCTGAATGTGATATTAGGATGGCAGGAACCTCAGAAACATGCTAAAAAGGAAAGCCTATTGCGTGTGGCGTACCCTAGTGAGTGTGTTTGTGTGGCTGGGTCCCTTGTTAAGTGTATTTGCAGGTGTAAATTGAGTGTATGACACTGTATAATTCAGTCGCTGAGCGGTGGGCCGCCTGCTTGGTCACACCAATTCACTGAAACAGTGACTGCACAAAATCCATTCCACTAAATTTTCCGTTTATACAGCAACACATCCCATTAGACCACATTGCCTAGCAACAGTGACAAAATGCACTTATAGTAACATTAACATCACAGCGTCCATAAATTACATAATATACAATAGCAAAATAATCCACAAAATGATTATTCTGACTTTGAAATAAAATGGAAAACTCAGGAAGTTTTAAGACTATATAAAATATATTTGTCCATATTTTTTTAGATTTTAAGTCATCTTTATGTTAATATACTCTTAAAATATCACATTTACTTTAACCAGACTAAACCTTATTTTAGAAAGGGAGGATTTCATTTATTTGTATGACAGAAATATTGTATATGAATTTTGTATGGAATTATTAATAAATAACTATTAATAAATACATTTATAATTTATCTACATTGAATTTATTTGCATAATTTAAAACTGCACCATTTTATATCTTTATTTGACTTCAGTGACTAACAGGGATGCACCAACAGAAAAATGCTAATAATTTTTATATTTATTTTATTTTAAACTGATAAATAGATCTTTAAAAAAAATCTATATTATTTGGTTTTAAAAAATGTTAAAATAAAATAAAATAATAAAATTGAAATGACTGAAATTTATAGGTTTTTGCTAATCTATGTTGAATTGTGCAGTATGTAATACGCAATATAATAAATAACTATTCATTTTGAAAAAAAAGACAATTTGAATTAAAAAAAGTTATTATAAGTCTATTATAATAGAACTAATGAGAGCTATATTACAGGGGGGGGGACTCTAGAAATAAAAATTTAAAAATAACAAATTAAAATAAACTTTTTAAAAGGTAAAATATTGAATGGATAATACAAAATTATTGCTAAGTCAGTACTAGAAGATGGCAGAAAATAGGGAGAAATGAGTGTTCACAATTAAAATTATTGTTAACAATAAAAAATTATATATTTTTTTAAATAATAATAACTTTCCATATTCACTGCTGAAGTAAAATATATCAAATCACATAATAAGACCTTCATATCATCCATAATATACCAAATGAGGTCACAGGTCAAAAAAACAATATAGGCCTAGATAATTTGAGAATATTTATGGAGGAAAACAATGCAAACCTTCCGTTGTAAAATCATATAAACAGCAATACAATACATTTGAATCAAGTAGCCTACATTTGCAGAGTCATAAACACCTCAATAAACAATCTGCCATCATTGATCTGCTGTGTATTTTCCCCTCAACAATGTGAAGGATTCTGGATGATTGGTGAGATTACAAGGGTCAAAGGTCACCTTTAACAACCCACTCACATGAGTGACAGTGGGATGCCACCTGCCAACCATCTCTCAAACATAAAAAACTGTGTTGCATGCGCTGCTATCACTTCACACGCCATTAAACTGCCCGCGGTTTGCTGGAGCTGATATCGATTCTGCAAAGGCTACTTGGGCAAAGCAGGAGACTGATGCGCTGTATCACTCTAAATCATGGGGTGATCCGGACGCTTATGAAAACCGCATCATTTCCCGGTAATATTACAGCTGTGGCGCTCCACGTTCTGGGTGATGTGTGTGGGAGAGAGCGAAGCAATGTGTGTCCGAAACTGTCCAACAGGAAAAACAATCAAGCTAGTGGTAAAACAAGAGAGATTATGCTGCTGCTGCTTGCTGATTGTGTTCCAAACATGAAAAAGCTGCTTTCACAAGCAGTATACAGAGGTACAAAGACATAAAGTCACAAACAAATCTCAAATTTGCTGCTAATATGGTTTTGAAGAAGGCAGCATGCAGTAGATGTATCCTATCCTTCGCTGCCTATAATATCCCACAATTCTGTGTGACATTCAGATGGAGCTGTACGGAGTATACACAGTATGTATTATATACAGTATACTTAATAGTATTCCATTTTTATTAAAAAAAATAAGTTCATTCCTATATATACTTATGTATTATAGTCACACAAATTACATAAATTAACTTATACATTTTTAGAATGATTCCACTTATATTGAGAAAAAAAAACATTGAAATGTAATAGGTTACAGATTACAAGTTACCCTATTCAAAACATTCAATTACTTTATTAAAGTAATGTAACTGATTACATTTGAATACTTTTTGATTACTTTTCTAAATTTCTAACTTGTGTTTTCAACTCACTGTCAATCTCACTAATTCATCACTTGAATTAAGATTACAATAATTGAATTTTAAAGCACAGCCACCACAAAATCAGACTTTAACACCTCTTTTTACTTTGAGATGGTTTTGATTTCCAGCACTGGAAAGCATTTTTATGACTCGCCATGACAGGTTGTAGCCTAAAGCTTTCAACGGCAATGTAGATTGATGTAATTGGCAGATGTGGTGCGCTGCAAATTCAAACGAGAGCCAATCAAAAACATCAGAATAGCACTGCTTTACTAAACGGTCTTTAAATGGCAGGAGGCACTGTGCATATCAAAAACAGGCAAAGAAACAAATTAATATTATTCAACATATGCTAGGTTTTGCAGAAAATATTCAGATGCAACCCTCTTTGTAATCGTTAACATTTAAATAAATAAATAACTAATTTAATTACACATTTTTTCTCAGTAACTGTAATGGATTACAGTTACATTTATTTTGTAATTAAATTACATAATGCTGTTAGTAGTTAGTAACAGTAGTTCTCAACTGAATTTGTTTTGAAATTTTAAAACTAATATTTTAGTTGTTTGTATAGAACTAAACTAAAATAACCTTAAAACAAATAGACCTTAAAAACAAAACATTTAATTGAAGTAATATTACCATAAACAGAAATCATATTAAAATGATTAACTAAACATGCTAAAAAAGGAATAACTGGCCATTTTCATTTCTAAATGTCTCTTGAATTGTTATGGTTTTAAATAACTCAAAACACAGTGGGCACAAGCCAAATGACTGAGCGCATTTCCTTTGACATCAACAACAAAAGACATGAGAAGCCTATTTAAAGTTGCACACAAGTATATGGTTAGACCCATTTTACTATTTGCATTTAATACTGTTGACCTACAACCCGTGGGTCATGACCCAGCAGTTGAAAACCACTGTATTTGATCACCAGACATGACGTGATGGTGCCTTAAAAGCCCATCTGAAACCAGTCTGATCAGTCAGCGATGCAGCTGCCTTCAGTTTTGGGCAGAGGCTGCATCGGTGACACACTAAAAAGCTTGGTGTGTGCGCAGGTGTATGAGTGGACAAATGAGACATGCTCTATCATCGAGTTTCAAGAGCACTTTTACACACAGACATCTCTTTGGAGCATATGCCCGGATCCTGTTGCGGCAGATGGATTTACGTGTTTGTTAGCTGACTAATGTCGTGGCGGGGACTGTATTGTTTGCTGCTGAGGGTCTAATGACAGGTAATTTGTCACACGCTGACTGAAACTGTCAACCGCGGTCAGGTAGAACGCTGTCATGGCGACAATGTTCTTTTTCACCATGGTTACCACTCCCTGAGCGTGTATCATGGGGGTCTGGCAACAGAAAGTGTGCTGAAGGATTCTCAAATGCTTCAGAAACTTGGTTAAAAGTCACTTTTGCTATCTATATTCACAAGCAGGAGCAGAAATAAGCCAGCTGAAGCCATTCAAAGCAGTGCAATAAAAGACAACAATAATCACATTTAATCATACTACAATTAAGTATAAACCATTCAACACTTTCAAATGTTGCTCAGAGTCAGAAATGGACGTCAGAAAATAATCACATTTAATAACATTACAACTACTCTAAAACAATCAAACTATACTATAAACATGATAAATACTCCACAATCCAATAAATACTCTGAAAACAAATACTATAAAATAATAAATGCTGTAAAATTCAATAAATACTCTGAAAACAATCAAATAATATTATAAGCATCATATATACTCCAAAGTCCAATACATACTCTGAAAACAATCAAATAATACTATAAACATAAATACTCCACAATCTGATACATACTATGAAAACAATCAAACAATACTATAAAAATACTGCTCAGAGTAAGAAATAGAAGTCAGAAAAAGAATTACAATTCTACTTAAATAGTAACATGACTCTGAAAACAATAAAAAATAAGCATAATAAATACAGTAAATACTCTGAAAACATTAAATCAAACAATATTACAAACATAAATAGGCCTACTCAAATTCAGTGAATACTCTGAAAGCAATAAAGCAATCAATACTATAAACATAATAAATACTATATAAAATACTACAAAAACTAACAATCAAACAATACTATAAATAATAAATATCCCATCATCCAATAAATACTCTGAAAACAAACAAACACTATAAATAATACATACTCCAATATCCAATAAATACTCTGAAAACAACCAAACTAAATAGAATAAATACCCCAATATTCAATAAGCAATCTGAAAACAAACAACCAAACTATACTATACTATAAAGATAATAAATACTCCAGAATCCAATAAATACTCTGAAAACAAACAAACATTCAAACAGTACTGTAAACATCCAGTATACAGCTGTTCCCTACACAGGGGTCACCGGCAGTGTGAGCAGATAAAGGACACTAGGAATGTTTCCACAGGAACGTTTCAATCATCATGAACTCTGACTGTGTTTTCCCAAGCATGTTAATCTCAACTCTGAATTGCGAGACGTTTGGTATCAAACTGAGACAGTAATTAAAAGGGAATGAGTTTAATTGTGTGGAAATGGAGTCACACCTAGTCAGTTCTGAAATATATCACTGCCAGAAATGATGCAGGTCTATCTGTAATTCAGAGCGACAGGTGTGTGTGTGAGAGAGACAGAGAGAGACAGAGAGAGTGAGACCTGACCCAGCCTGACCTTCATCTGTGTCTGTACAGAATGTACTGTATGTACAGTTTAATACTTTCATTCAGTAAGGATGCGTTAAATTGATCAAAGTGTGACAGTAAAGACATTTATAATGTAACAAGATTTGTATTTCAAATAAATGCTGTTCTTTTGAACTTTCTATTCATCAAAAAAATAAATCACGGTTTCCACAAAAACATCTAGCAGCACAGCTGTTATCAACATAACTTTGATCATAATAATGACTTTTTTTCTTTTTTTTTTGAGTAGCAAATCCACAAATTAGAATGATTTCTGAAGGATCATGTGACACTGAAGACTGGATTATTGATGCTGAAAATTCAGCTTTCCATCACAGGAATAAATTACATTTTACAATATATTCAAATAGAAAACAATTCTTTGAAATTGTAAGAATATTTAACAATATTACTGTTTTAACTGTATTTTTGATCAAATAAATGCAGCCTTGCTGAGCAGAAGAGACTTCTTTCAAAAACATAAAAATCTTACAGACCACAAATTTATGAACGGTAATGCTTTAAGAGCCAAACATAATAGTGCCAGAACAGTCCAAATATTCTGACTGCTATATTCTGTGCTCCATTGAAAGAAAATTTCTATTATGAAAAGGGAACTTGTTTTTTTAATACAGCACACATAATTCTTTAAATGAAACTTATGACTGCTCTATAAAAAAATATGCAACAAAGGCTCAGAACAGATACTAAGACCTGAAAACATCAATCTGGATCAGAACAATTCAATAGAAAACAAAATAAATGTCTAATTTCAATTGAGGTTCTCCAGCGGGATTGTTCGTAATGGAATTTTAAAAGGCGAAATGAAAAGAGGCCGATGAATGACAAGGATAATCTCTATTGTCGATGCTTGTTGGCTGTATGGTTGGTTTCTCTTGTGTAAAGACAGGACATGACCATCTGTCTCCTTACAGTGAACTCTATACTGTAGATAATGAGAGTTAGCCATGCAGTCAGAGATTATCAATCTGTGTTACATTAAGTCATTCCACATTCATCTGAAGCTCTGCTGGGATGTGCTGCAGGAGTGAGATGGTTTTAATCAGCAAAAAACAACCAATGATAACTGTTACGAGGAAGAAAGGCCCAAAAAAAAAAAAAGGTCTGATTTCCATATTCATACTGGTACTGCAGGTTACACAGAGCTGCAGTATTATCATGGTATCATTATCAGTGTTGTTTTTGTTAAAAAAAAAAAAAAATTTGTTAATTTAAATCAAACTGCAATAAAATATCAATATTAGATGAAAAACTTTGTCTTTATTTCAGTTTTGTTCCATTAATAATTTATTTGTTTTAAGGTGAAGCAATACTCAATTACTCAGTTGAAAGAAAGAAAAAAAAAAACTTGTAAAAATGAAAAAGCACAAAATCACTATAAACTAAAAAAATAAATAGATAAATAAATATTAAACACTTAAACTTGAATGAATGAATGAATGAATGGGTAACACTTTACAATAAGGTTCATTAGTTAACTACATTAGTTAACATGAACTAATAATGAACTGCACTTATACAGCGTTTATTAATCTTTGTTAATGTTCATTTCAACATTTACTAATACAATATTAAAATCTTGTTAACATTAGTTAATGCACTGTGAACTAACATGAACTAACAATGAACATCTGTATTTTTATTAATTAACGTTAGCGAAGATTAGTAAATACAGTAACAAATGTATTGCTCATGGTTAGTTCATGTTAGTTAATACATTAACTAATGTTTAACTAATGAACCTTATTGTAAAGTGTTACCAATGAATGAATTAATTTTAATGTCTAAATAATAACACTGCATGGTACATTTCCAAAAACATGGTACTCTAATGTATTTCAATGAATGCCTTGGTAATACCATGGTACTTTTAATTACTGAACTTACAAAAAAAATTACCTATAGGTACCATAGTAGTACCATGGCTTTCTTAGAGTACCACATAATACCACAGAATTTGAATTTCAATACCATGGTATCTTTTAAAGTACCATAGTAATGTACCCTAGTAACATCTGAAACCACATATCCTAGGCTTTTAATTTGAAGCTAAATAGACATTGTTGAAAAGAAGAAAAAAAAAAACTTAAAACCTGACAAAAGCACAAAACAAAGTTACTAAAATTAAACTAAAATCAAAATGAAATAAATTACACTAAAAATATTAATATATAAACATATTAATAAATAATACTAAAATAACACTGCATGATATATATCAGAATCAGAAAGAGCTTTATTGCCAAGTATGCTTGCGCATACAAGGAATTTGTTTGTGTCATAAGCTTCCAGTTCACAGAGACAACAATGACACACAGACAATAAAAATAAGATGAGAATAAAAAAAAATACACGTTAATATAAATACACAAAAAAATGAAAAGAAAAATCATTTGAAAAATAAATAAATTGTATGTACAGTTGTGCTATAGATGATAGAATGGAATAGAATAGAAAGAGATGCAGGGATGTACTAGGATGGAGGTGGTAGCAAATAAATATAAGGTTATTGCACATTGTTATTGCATAATGGGGGGAACATTTAACTGTTCATAAAGTGGATTGCCTGGGGGAAGACACTGTTCTTGTGCCTGGCTGTCCTGGTATTTGGGGCTCTGAAGTGCCGGCCAGATGGCAAAAGTTCAAAAAGGGTTGACTTGGATGTGAGGGATCCAGAGTGATTTTCTGAGCCCTTTTCCTCACTCTGGATGTATACAGTTCTTGAAGGGTGGGCAGGGGGGGCACCAATAATCCATTCAGCAGACAGAACCGTTCTCTGTAATCATCTGATGCCTGATTTTGTAGCTGAGCCAAACCAGACAGTTATTGAAGAGCACAGAACAGACTCGATGACGGCTGAGTAGAACTGTTTCAGCAGCTCCTGTGGCAGGTTAAACTTCCTCAGCTGGCGAAGGAAGTACAACCTTTGTTGGTTTTTTTTATTTTTTTTTACAGTGGTGTCGATGTTAGAGTCCCAATTCAGGTCCTGGGAGATGATGGATCCCAGGAACTTGAATGTCTCCACTGCAGCCACAGTGCTGTCCATGATGGTGAGTGGGGGCGAGAAGGGGGGTTCTTCCTGAAGTCCACAATCATCTCCACAGTTTTGAGCATGTTTAGCTCCAGGTTGTTAAGACTGCACCAGACAGACAGCTCTTTAACCTCCTGTCTGTAGGCAGACTCGTCACCGTCCTGAATGAGGCCGATAAGTGTGGTGTCATCTGCAAACTTCAGGAGCTTGACAGTGGGGTCTTTAGAGGTGCAGTCATTGGTGTACAGGGAGAAGAGCAGTGGGGAGAGGACGCAACCTTGAGGGGCACCAGTGTTGGTGGAGCGGCTGTTTGACATGAATTTCCCCAGTCTCACTAGCTGTTGCCTATCTGTCAGAAAGCTGGGGATCCATTGACAGATAGAGCTAGGGACCAAGAGCTGGGTTAGTTTGGTCTGGAGTAGAGTTGGGATGATGGTGTTGAAGGCTGAACTGAAGTCCACAAACCGGACCCTCACATAAGTCCCTGATTTGTCCAGCTGTTGATGGACCTGATTTGTCCATGGTATTAGCATAGTGCATGTTAAAAGATGTAAGGTACAAACAGAAGATGCACCCGTTTGCTGTGTGAGAATGTATGTGCTGTTGTTGCTCTGCTCTCAGATGGATGGACCAGTGTCATCCAAAAACTTGCTACTATAATTAATTTTAAGCAATAGGCCAACATTGGTATTCCCATCATGATAGTGTCGAAAACATGGTAATACCACGATACTTTTATTTACTGAACTTACAAAAAAGTACCAGAAGGTACCACTGTCTGCCTTGTCTTGCCTTGTCTACATTAAAGACTATTATTTTGAGTTTACGTCCTCGTCTGCGTGTCCATGTTCCTCCCTGCTATGTGCACTGTGACAGCATGGGGTTATTAAGTACCTTGGAATTTCAAGCTACAAGTATTCCAATAATACCATGCTAATGGTCATTTTAATGGTCATTTGATACCATCATTATATCTTGAACGGGTAATGAAATCAAGTTAGTTTCATGACATTAGCATTTACATGCATTTTCAAAAGAACTACCATGGTATTAGCACAGTGCATGTTAAAAGATGTAAAGCACAAACAGAAGATGCACCCATCTGCTGTGTGAGAATGTATGTGCTGTTGTTGCTCTGCTCTCAGATGGACAGACCAGTGTCATTAGTCACAGCCCTCTCCCTCTCATTAACTCGGCCGGTCGCTATGGCAGCCACACAAAGGCCGTCCCCTCCCTGCCTGCACATGGAGGGTGACAGGCCAATTAGAACAGGGCACATTGACACACTGTGATTACCTCTCCACAATCCGAGGAGAAACAGACTGCGAAAAACAAGGGTGGCAGGAGGTAGAGGAAGAGGTGGAGGCCATGTAAGATCAGACACATCTCATGTCATCGAGCGTTCGCGTTTGAACACATAAGCTTTGCTCTGAACCCTAGTGTGCTGCCTACCTAGACAGCATTCTAAGGCATCATAGGTGTGCTAACCAGGTGCTGTAATGTATCTGTCCACACAGAAAGCAAACATTCTGCACAGTGCAGCGGCAGCCAATCAGAACACACATGATGTTTAATATTAAGCGATAGGAGTGGATTTTTGAACCAGTGGGTGGAGCTTCACAACATGATACTAGAGCTGTCGCGATTCGTCGATTTTAGTCGACTAGTCGATTTTGAAAAATCGACTTCATTTTGCTCGAGTCGACTAACCGCAAAATACCGGAAGTGCCGCATTTCACAGACGAGAATCCATAAAACACATTATTAGACTATTTTCCAAGGCTGCATGACATTAAACCCATTTAAAAATCATAATTAAGCATAATTGTGAATTCACAAATGCTATGATTTAATTAAATAATTATATGTCATGCAGTTCTAACACAGTATATGCGCTTTAATTATTTACATGTGTGTAGGTTAAGTACGTGCGTCACACAGTGGCTCCATTCACAGTAGTTCCACAGAAACGTATTATTTACATGTGTGGAGCGTCTCAAACTCCATCTCTGCATGCTGTTGTGAGTTTGGGTTTATTATAACGTTCATCTGGGAACGCAACGTGCGCCATTTCATCAGATTTGTAAGGTAAATCATTTATAAACCTGTGCAAACACAGGAGAATATATCGCGATTTCAAAATAAAAGCTCAAACCCTCACTCTGAGTTTACACGTTTTGATATCCACATATTCATTTAATTACAGTGGCTATAGCATTTCTGACCTAAAAAAATGGCCAAATATTAAAGATTAAGTGGACATTTGAATTAAATGGTGCTTGGTCAATATTAAACAAGGATTAGATCGCGCAGTAATGTTTAAAAATAATCATCAGGCGCCCCCTGCAGGCCTTTGTTATTATGCGTAATGTACATTAGCTCTATTGTTTATAATACATTATGTATTTTAACAGTTTTGTTCAATAAAACCATATGATTTCTTGCTTTTGATACTTTATTTGAACTAATTATTATTGCATCATTGCTAATATATATGTATTTTAAGTCATTTTAAAAGCTATTGTTCACTTACATCTATTTTTATTACCACAAAAACATTATTATAATTATAGGGCCCTATGAAATCCGTTTTATTTCCAAATTCAGTTTCTATACTCTGTTTTAATGGTTAAATTAAATTTGATTAATCAAAAAGCCTGTCTAATTAATTGAGTTTTACAGTTTTATCTTTACCAAATTCTTATTTTCTGGATTCCATTTTAATGGTTCCATTAATATTTTTTTTTCTTTTTCAGAAATACTGCAGTGTTACATTTTTCTCCTAAATAAATTCTGGTAAATAATATTTCTGGTAAATACTCCTTTATTTAAAATACTGATTATAATTGTATTATTAGACTAGAACACGTGGATATGTTGTCATTCTTACACTATAATACTGAACTGATTTCAGTGATTTGGACTGAGATGAGATGGACTCTTGCTTCTTGCACTCTATGTTGCACTTTACTTTTGCTTTAAAAAAGGATTTCATAGAAATTTGGATTTAATTTGGTTTAATAAAATATTCTTAAGTAAAATTGTTGTTGTTGTTTTTTTGTGGGAAATTAATCGTTTAGATTAATCGATTAATCGATAAATTAGTCGATAGATTAATCGAAATAAAAATAGTCGTTAGTGGCAGCCCTACATGATACTGCAGAAATAGGAATCCAGTGACCAACTAAAAAACTCTGATTTACATGGAGGAGGCTGGTATAGAGTTCTGCAGGGATGATTCAAAATCCAGTTGATTTTTTATTTATTTTTTCAAGGGAAACATGATTCTAACTTCTGGGTTGGCCTACAAAAATATCACTATTTGGAGAAGAGAATCCTAGAATGCATTGGAACAAGCTTGAAGAAATATTCAAGATTACATATTATAATATAATTCCTTCAGTACCTAGAAGAATTGATCAAATTGGTTCACACTATGATTAAAAATTAACTTTTTCCACTTAATAATCGAGCATGCTGTGTATTTTCGATCACCCAGACTACATAATTAAATGCAAATTAACAATGCTAATTATTCTAATGCATCCCGGACAAAGGCAAAGCACTACCTACTCAACTATAATTAAACCGTTGTGGTACAAAAAGGGTTTTAAACTTGTGGGTACATGTGGCTTTCAAAAATAGTAATTAAAAAACAAAACCATCTGATTGTAAACTTTGGAAAAGTTCATGCAAATGCATGCACACTTTATGCAAATTTGTCAGTCCAAATGTTGCATTAATGGTGCAATTAAAAGTCAAGGATATTTGACTTTTTGGACTTTATCAACATGCAGAGATTTTTTTTTTTCTTCAGTTTTCGATCACATGGAACATGGACTGGAACCAAAGCAATGGCCTGTTAACTGAAGCTTTTCAAGCCACAAATATTTAGATCACTTCCCAAAACAGGAAAAACATACAAGATATGTAAACAAAGTTTTTGGACACTTGTGATCCATATACAGCACCTGTCGCACTTTTTCAATCACTAAAAACAGGTGGACATTCTAAAAAGCAATATTATGGATTATGGACTTGTATTTTAAACAAAAACACAATTTTTAAGTAAAAACATCTTGATGATGGATTTGTTTCTTACAAACTCCAGTTTTGCACTTCACAAGACTGATGGACTGGAGTGGTGTGGATTACTTGTGATGTTTTTTTTAATCAGCTGTTTGGACTCTCATTATGACGGCACCCATTCACTGCAGAGGATCCATTGGTGAGCAAGTGAAAGTGACATGTGGCCAAGTATGGTGACCCATACTCGGAATTTGTGCTCTGCATTTAACCCATCCAAAGTGCACACAAACACCATAAACACACACCCGGAGCAGTGGGCAGCCATTTATGCTGCGGTGCCCGGGGAGCAGTTGGTGGTTCGGTGCCTTGCTCAAGGGCACCTCAGTCGTGGTATTGAAGGTGGAGAGAGTGCTGCACATTCACTCCCCCCACCTACAATCCCTGCCGGCCCGAGACTCGAACTCAAAACCTTTGGATTACGAGTCCGACTCCCTAACCATTAGGCCACGACTTCCCCAGCAAGTGATAGAATGCCACATTTCTCTGGGTGAGAATGAGAACATTTTCAGCTAATTTTCATTTTTGGACAAACTATTCCTTTAAAAATATAAATATATGCAATATTAGTGGATTACTGTTAGCAACATTACCTAAAAGTCAATTGGGAAACATGAATGTCCATTTCAAATCTGAATTTAAGCAGCATAGATGCACATTTTAGTAAACTACTTCATACTTGATATAAAGTATTTTTTTTGAGTCTATAACTTTGGTTCTTATAAACAGGCAGATGGGAGTGCATGAGTCTGTAATAGTCTCAGTGTCTTGCTTTCATGTGCTAATATGCAGACTGCCTGTCTGCACACTAAATGGCTATAGAGGGTGAGAAATGAGATATGGAGAGTTATTGGAGTTCAAAGTGATGAGCAGACGCTGGCATTATGATAGCATTAGTTGTCAGCTGTAATCTACCTTACTCACCGCTGCTGTCCCGGTGTATCTAGCTCATCAGCCACAGTGCAAATGGATGTAATGTTTTGATCTCACGAGTACAAAGGCAGCCTACAGGTCAGAATGTGGATCAAATCAACCAGTAATTATGGTAATATTCTGAGACGTTCATATCATGTAACTTTTCAAGCTTACACTGAAGTGAAAATACAGAAACCTTATTAATGTAATCCTGAGAGCAAAAGCAGCCATTATTTAGCTACAGTACACTATTACAGGAGTAACCTGAATGATTTTAGAAACATTTAACAATTTAGACTTTGAATAAAAATTAAATAAAATTTTAAAAAGTGACATTTTGTTCATAGTACATCTCATTTATACACTCCTGTTTTTTTTACTGTTTACGACCCCTAAAGTTTGGGGTCGGTAAGATATAGAAGAAAAAAAAGTCTCTGAAGCAAGTCTCTTTTGCTGAACAAGGCTGCAATTATTTGTTCACAAATACAGTAAAAACAGTATACATTGAGAAATATTACAATTTAAAATAACTTTTCTATTTGAATACATTGTAAAATTAATTTTTATGTATTATATTTGTTATTATTTTTTTTGATGAATAAAGTTCAAAAGAACAGCATTTATTTGAACTTTCTGACCCCAAAGTTTTAAATGGTAGTGTAAATATTTTTGAAGAAGACCAACTACTGATCGCAACACAAAAATAAAAGCTATAAATAAATGCTAAAATAAAATAGACTATCTGTGCCGAGTGGCATCTATATAACTTCTAAAATAATATGCAAAACAGATTGTCTAATTTCCATATTTTATCATTTTTAATGTGAAAATTTTAATGTCTTATTATTTATATGTTACTTATTTTATGTTTATTCTTATATTTTTGCCTCAATTACCAGCAGTACTTGCAATTACTTCAAGAGTCTAGCTTGCATATTTCCCCATAATTCCTGTCATTGCTAACTATATTATATATTAGAGTACTGGGGAAGTCGTGGCCTAATGGTGAGAGAGTCGGACTCGTAATCGAAAGGTTGTGAGTTCGAATCTCGGGCCGACAGGAGTTGTAGGTGGGGGGAGTGAATGTACAGCGCTCTCTTCCACCTTCAATACCACGACTGAGGTGCCCTTGAGCACAGAACCCCCAACTGCTCCCCGGGCGCCGCAGCATAAATGACTGCCCACTGCTCCGGGTGTGTGTTCACGGTGTGTGTGTGTTCACTGCTGTGTGTGTGCACTTAGGATGGGATAAATGCAGAGCACAATTTCCGAGTATGGGTCACAATACTTGGTCGTATGTCACTTTCACTTTCATATGTATAAAATACCAGTGCAAGTAAATAGAAGTCTTATCTCTGATAACCCCATTACACCAATCAATAGCAGCCTGAGAGCGCTGAAATACATGCTGATGCACTTTGACCTTGAGAAAGCTATCGAGTCAGTGTTTCACCGAGTTAGCGAGTTAATTTAATAGAGGAATCCATGCTGGCTG
Source organism: Schizothorax lantsangensis (assembly GCA_027422415.1). Taxonomy (NCBI): domain Eukaryota; kingdom Metazoa; phylum Chordata; class Actinopteri; order Cypriniformes; family Cyprinidae; genus Schizothorax; species Schizothorax lantsangensis. Next base: position 4,043,418 of record CM049853.1, on the reverse strand, counting down.
TTACCGACGCCGATGACCTTATCCGTCCGAGCCGGCGTTTTCCAGGGATCCTTTAGTAAGAGGAATCAAAAAAGACAACACACTGCACACACAGACGGGCCAATTCCCAGCCGCTCACCGGCCCAAACCCCTGAAGAAATCTCACCGCTCGCCGTTCTCAGCCAAAGCTCATCTCATCTCGCTGTCTGTAAGGACGCCACTGAGGCTAGTTTGTATATGCCTCAGACAAAGTGAAAAGTTTAGCATATATGTGCATAAATATACTGAATTAATAAAGATAGATAGATAGATAGATAGATACTGACAGCCATAAGGTACTACAAAAATCAACAAAAAATAATAATATTCTAATAAAAACAGAAATATTTTATATATTTAAAACAAAAATAGACAAAGAAAGAAAATCATCTTAATTTAACTAGCCTATTTGGTTATGACGGTTTAATTGAATGATTGCTTGAGGGAAAAAAATGAAGAAATGTTGACTTGATTGAGAAATATTTGAAAGCGATGTGCCATTTTAATTAAACATTTATTAATATTTCATTATTAAATTAAAAATGATTTAGTCATTAATTTATTTCATTATTTTCTCTATTCAATTTTAATTATCAGCTTTTTGTGTGGTATTAAAGTTACTTTGAGAATTGTGAGAATCAATATTACACCCCTAATATTGATACTGTATCATCATCAAAACACTGACAAAGTGTTATCTGGTTTTGCTATAAAGGCCCAGTGCTAGAAGACTCTAACAGAATATGACTGGCCTTAAAACACACAGACCAGCGAGTAACACAAACACACAGGAATCAAACGAGGTGGGATAGCTCATTTTCACAAGGTACATTTGACTTCTGTGTTTTTCTTAGAGTCAAAGACAGCGAGAGAGAGACAGAACATTATGTCCAGGCAGACGAAGGCGTTCCTCGTCCAGCTCTCATCTCGCTGCTTCTATGGGAACGCTTCACTGCCTTTCAATAATAAAAAAAAAACATGGAAAAAAAAGAGAAAGAGAAACATTTTATCCAGCGTTCTCCAGGCAATTCTCCTCTCTCCACACTGACCTCAACAAAACACAGCACAAACACACCCACACAAAAGGAACAAAGTCAATATGTATGCCACATTTCTCAAACACAAAGACAAATTATTTTCATAATGGTTTTCATAGGCATTTTGTCCCTGTGGCTGAAGGAGAGAGGCTGGATGAATGATAGGAGATCATTGGGGAGAAATGGCCGGGTAATAATTTAATAGCTGGTAAATTAAGTGCAAGAAAGCCACACACAAGGTTTTTTTTTTTCCAAGAAAGAAATAGGAGACAGAAAAAGGATTGATGGAAAAAATATAATGCATCTAGAATTCAAAAAAAAAATAATAATAATTTTGCCACATGTGAAGCCAGAAGAAAATGTTATTGCTCAGATGTTGCTCTTTCTTAGCTTAGGAGATTTTATGGAGACTCGTTTAACATCAAACTCCAAAAAATACACTATTTACTTTCATAATACACATTTCTGGTCTTATTTTGTGTAATTATAACAAAACAAAATCCTTTGTAATCTTTCAAGGATAGATAGATAGACAGATAGACAGACAGACAGATAGATAGATAGATTTATTCACACACACACACACACACACACACACGTAGGCCTATGTTCTAGTATAAGATTAACATTCATGATTTGTGCACTTTTAAGACCTATAACTATTAAAGTAAATGAGGTCCATTTGGAGTTCATGTTCTTGCTCCATTAAATCTCATTTCTGTCTACTAGGAGAAGCATTCGAGACATTACACGAGATCTCATTTGTGATTTGTCTCTTTCCTATGGGAAGAACTGGTTGGAAAGAAAAACACAGAGAGAGAGAGGAGAATGAAACGGGTGATTTGGCCAGAACTGAATTGACGGTGGCGCAGAAAGACTAGAATGAAGAAGAGGGAAGGAGGAAGAAAAGACCATAGAAAAATAACAGACTGAGTGAGCGGGGCGGAGGGCAGAGGGGTTACAGATTTGTGCAGGCCGCGCGGCGGTATAAAAAAAAGAGCGTGCGGCACATAGAAGCTGTTAGTCGGAGAGCGGCGTGGCATAATCGATTGTGAACACCGCCACCCAGCACAGCCAATCACAGAGCTTCACACAGACTTTTCTGGTTTAGAGCACTTGCACTTGAGGAGGGGGGTAAAATGAACAAAAGAGCAGTGATGGAAAAGAGGGAGGAAGAAAAACAGACTCTGAAGACGGGATGGAGAGCGTAGCAGACAGCTCAAGACTGGCGGGGTGCAGATTTTTTAGCGAGCCGCTCTGATGAAGTGACCTTGAGACGACAAAGAGCGTTTTACGCCTAATCTGCTCTCGAGAAATCACAATCACACATGACAGGACGGTAATTTACAATGCGTTCGAGATTAACTCGTCTCATTTCGGACTGGTCAATGCCCAAACCTATCCAAGCATCTGTCATCTAAATGCACACAACAGATAAGGTTACCACAGGATGACATTTCTCTAATCTCCTTATCTCAGCTTGATGGAGATCCAAAGGCTTGCAACAGCTTTTAAAATCAAATCTAACCTGAACAAACAAAGTTTTAACACTAGTTTGTAGTAACCCACACAATCCATAGAAACAAACTCAATGTGTCAACATAAGACTGTAATGTAAAAACTGTGACCAGCCGGCATACAACCATGACTCAAACCTCTCCAGGTGTTTCCCATCCATTGTTCCAAAGTTTTTTCCTTGCCAGTCACCTTTCATTCACTCACCAAGGACTTTAAGACATTAAGGCAAGCTTTGTGTAAAGCCAAATACAAATAAAAATCACTTTAATACTTTTAGCATTCTGATAAGAATTATTTTATCTTACTGATAAAGATAAAATTAGGCATGCATTATTCTCAATTTTATAAATTAATTTTTATCAAATTAATCAAATGAAAAAAAAAAACATTTTAAAATAAATATCTACTTATAAAAATAATTTATAATAAAGTTACACATATATACACATACATACACACAAGCACACAACTTAGACACATTTATGTACGCAAGTCACTTCATAGCATAAATGTTAGCTGATGTACAGTAAAAGCAATAAGGCATTGGCATTATGATGAAATTTACAGTTTAATACTGTGATTCTTATCTTTCATAATATGTTGATTTCAGATCCATTTAATGTATAAATAACACATTTCTCTACTTTATGTAGGGTTCTTTCCAAGGGCAACAAGAGGACTGAGTCTGACACAAAACATACTTTAATATCACAGTTACTTTGTTGATCAGATCAAATATGCAATCCCCAGACACGATACTAATATAATCATGACATGACACCTTCATAATCATGACATGACATGTCATGAATATGAAGGTTTTTTAAGCATGTTTATGACAACTGTCATTAAGTGTCATTCGCTCAGTTATGTAATTTTTAATGCAAAAATTACATTGTTTGAGATGTCTTTGTTATGTGCTAGGGTTAGGGGTAAGGGTAGGGGTAGGGTTAGGTCAAATAATGTCATATTTGCATTAAAAATGACATAACTGAGCGAATGACACTTAGTGACAGTTGTCATTAACATGCATAAAACCTCCTTCATATTCATGACATGTGTCATGCCATGATTATGAAGGTGTCATGTCAGTCTTATGCACACCCCTTCAAGTAAAGTCTTACCCATCATTTAAAGTGCATGCCTATATTAAGTGGCAATAATCACCATGCTAAAATGTTGTATAAAATCAGGTGAATTATATATGAACAAGGCAGCTCTCCTATAAAATCCTTCATACAGTAATATAGAATGAATAAAGCTCTAAAGTTAAGTACTGCTGAAGTGGAGATGAGAACTCATTTAAGATACTGCAGGCTAATTGAAATTTACAGAGGCAAATAGATGAAGTGCACTGAATTAAACACTTTAAATGTATAATTGGATTCTTTCTACTAGTCAATAAATAAAGAATAAAAAGAGCACAAAATTGACCAGTGCATGAAAAAATGTTTTGCTCCACCATAACAGAAAATGGAGCATAAAAACAGACAGATTAGATGCTGCCACTGAAGATCTTTCATTCATCAGAGCATCCATAACCAAAGTCAACCACATGCATAACCAGTGTCAAGCTTCCTTACTCTAGCAGAAACCAACATAAACTCCCTGCCAAAAGCCACAGTTTAAACCGTCCCAAGGTGGTCTGTTAATCTTTTACTCCACACTCAGGGTCACAGCGATGCTGAGATACAGCTGTAAGACACTTCATCTATCTGTAGTAAAAGTGGAAACAACCAATTAACCAGCCCTCTCCCTGTGACAGGCACCATCTTCATTAATTTCCCATTTTGTTTTTTTTTTCCCCGCTGAAAGAAAATGGCAGAGGTCCCTTAATAAACGCTGGAAAAAGAGCACAGAGAAAGCAGAGAGAGAGAATCGGTGACGGTGAGAGTGAGAGAGATCTCATTCGTCACGCTCGACAGACATCACCTGTTCAGAGAAAAAAACATCTCAATTATGAACCGGCATTGAAAGATGGGTTGCCAGATTAAGCCATCCTCCTCCCGCCGATAATGCGAGGCTCGGACGCACCGTTACTGGACTGGCACCGGGAAGATGGTGATAAAACAGCAGAGAAGAAGGGAATGTTGTGTGTACAGATGCTCAGCAGGAGCAGGTAGAGCAAAGTATGGCAAAAAAACACGTTGACCACATCTGAGATCACAACAAGAAGATAAAGCACGAGTATATCACTGAATTTGTCCTGTAAAGCGATAGCTCACATTACACTCTAAAAAATAAATCAATGGATTTGTACCTAAATATCACAATAATAAATAACTATTACCTTAATAATTTGTCTGAATATCACTTAAAGGGATAGTTCATCCAAAAATGAGAATTCTGTTATCATTTACTCACCTCTGTTCCAAACCTGTATGAGTTTTTCTTCTGTTGAGCACGAAAGAAGATATTTTGAACAATATGGGCAACCAAACAGTTGACGGTAGCCATTGACTTCCAAAGTATGAAAAATAAATACTATGAAAGTCAATGGCTACTGTCAAATGTTTAATTATCTTATTTTGCTGTTGACAGAAATGTTTTTACAACATTTGGAGAGTGCGCACATTTCATTTTGGGGTGAACTATCCCTTTGATTGTTTGAGTTGGACATATCAAAATAAATGGCTAAAATAGTAATAGTAAATTTTGACTCTGTTAAATTTTCCCTCTATGGACAATTTTCAAAAGAAAACTAGAACTAATCACTGGATTGCCGTGGCATTAAAACTTTGCAAGATATTTAATGAGTAAACCAGTCATTCTTGAGCAACATAAGAGCAAACTGTGATGGTACAAACTCCTCACCTCACGTCAGCAGCACCCCGTCCCTTCAATCGCTGACCGAAACCGGCGTGAGAGAGAAGGGACGCACGCAATCACCATTGCTAACGGCCAGCGTGTGATGAGGCCTACCTAAAGTTAATAGCCTCTGTTTGCTTGCACAACTTTCACAGAGACATTCAATTTTTTATGTCCCATTAATATACACACCCAGGTCAAATGCTTAATATTGTAAACAGATAGTGATTTGCATTTATACATTTAGTTCTGGAGCTTTTATTCAAACAACAAATGAGGAATATCACAAGCATTTCATCATACAATCAATGAATCAAGATAGTATTAATTTAAAAAAGAAAAAGTATTAATTAAATGTTGTTTTTGTGGGTGCCATGTACTGTCCTTGCTGCATTCATAAAAATTTTTAAAAAAACTTACTGACCCCAAAGTTGACTGACAAGTGTTGATGCACATGTCCCACTAGTGTACATCACATTACACAGCGCATACATCCCCGCCTGACCGAAACGTAAGCATGTCCACCTTTTGATTATTGATTTTGTTGACTGCAGTAAACAGCGTCAGTTAGACTTACCACTGACCGAGCAAATGCGCTTAGCAAAGCTGTTTGTGTGACTTTAGCCGCTTCCCCCAGTGCATGTTGAGCCCTACACGGCCAGATAAAGATGCACAGAGACAGATAGCAACATTTGAAGCTCTCTCCATGGGGTCACGTGTGTGCGCGCATGCGTAAAGCCGTGTATCCGCGTTGTTGAACTGTGAAGGGGAGAACGCCTCAGGGCCAGACACTGATGGGGACCTTTCAAATCCCATTGCGTTGTCTCCGTCCTTCATTTTCCCATTGCATTGCCATGGAGGCAGATAACATGCTCGAGTAAAGGTTACAACGCATGCTGACATTTCTGCTGAAACCCACAACTACTAGATTCTTAATAATAGTGGCCCACTTTGTACGTGTATGTGTGGCCATGTCTGTGTGTGAGGAGAAAGAATATGAGAAGGAATGAAGAGGGTAAAGAGTCAGAATCACAGAGCTTACCAGGAGTTTTTGACTTTCTTTGCAATACTTTAGAGCAGTGTGACACAAAAATGGGAATCAGATCTGTTCTAATGCTAAAGGGAATTAAATCAAATACAACTAGCCATATGTGACCCTGGACCACAAAACCAGTCTTAAGTCGCTGGGGTATATTTGTAGCAATAGCCAAAAATACATTGTATGGGTCAAAATTATTGATTTTTCTTTTATGCCTAAAATCATTAGGATATTAAGTAAATATCATGTTCCATGAAGATATTTTGTAAATGTCCTACCGTAAATATATTAAAACTTAATTTTTGATTAGTAATATGCATTGCTAAGAACTTCATTTGGACAACTTTAAAGGCGATTTTCTTTTTTCGATTTTCTAGATTTTCAAATAGTTGTATCTTGGCCAAATATTGTCCTATCCTAACAAACCATGCATCGATGGAAAGCTTATTTATTCAAAAATGGACCCTTATGACTGGTTTTGTGGTCCAGGGTCACATATACTCCTGCATTGTTGCAATTGCAAAAATACTGTAAATAGGCTCGTAAAAAGGTAGAAGTCTTCCCATATCTTTTATTGTTGTCAAACGTCATGTGATTTTTAAATTCTCATTACTTGATCAGACTGTAATTTTTTTGCACAAAATTGAATTAATGTACTTGCTAACATTTATTTATAATGTTTTATTAAAATTAATATTTATATAAATAGATTATCACAGAAGACTTGTGATTTTTCACTAAATTGAATATAAAAAATGTATTTGCAAAAATGAATTTATTAATATGTTTGCTTAAATTAATATTTATATAAATAGATTAACAGCAATTTTTCAATTCTCTTTACTTGATCATAATGTAAATATTTGTATGCTAAAATTTATATTTTAGTGGAGAATACTTATGACAAACACCTTTGATGGTTGAGGTCCAAGATCATGTGATTTTAACTCCCATTATTTGATCTGTCTGTAATATTTTACACAAAATTGTGTTAAATATGTATTTGCAAAATTTTGTTAAAATGAATATTTATATAATTAGATTGGCAGAGAAGACTTCCCATATCTTTCATTACTGATGTTTATCAGACTGTAACATTTTACACAAACTGATTAAAATGTATTTGCTAAATTAATTTATTAATATTTTTGTTTAAATTCATATTTACTATATAATGAGATTAGTGAAGAAGACTTCAAATATCTTTTTTGTTGTTGTCAAAGGTCATGTGATTTTTTAATTGTCATTATTTGATCAGATTGTAACATTTTCCACATAACTGTATTAAAAAATGTATTTACAAAATGTTTATGTTAAAATTCAATATTTATATAATTAGATTTGCAGAGAGGACTTCAAATATCTTTCATTGGTGAGGTCAAAGGTCATGTGATTTAAAAAAATTCTCAGTATTTGATCAGACTGTAACATTTTACATAAAAATGCATTTGCAAAATGTATTTATTTTTTAAATGTTAAAATTAATATGAATATACTAGTGAGGAAGACTTCAAAATCTTTCATTGTTGATGTCAAAGGTCATGTGCCAAATCAAACTCTTATCTTATTTTAGTTGAAATTCAATTGTCATTCCGTAGAAGCCCAAAAAATGAAAAGAAATTCACAAAAAAAAAAAAAAACATTTGCCAATTTCTTTTTTTCCCATTTTCTTTTATATGATAGAGAAACAGCGTCACATTAACAATCAATATCCAATGTTCAGACGGAGGGCAGCACCTAATGAATGTGCTAAATTAAAAAGTATTTTAATGAGAATGTGTGACCTAAATGTTTTTCTTTTATAATTATCGTCTCATAAAAAACAATAAAGGCAACTCGTGTATCCCTATGGTGTTCAGGCGTGACTATATTAACAATACAGCACAGCCTCAAATGCCTAAAAATACATTAGAAAAGTTCATTCTCTGCTCTTCAAAATAAAAAAAACACATATTTCTAAGGCCTGTAAGTTAATTAAAAGAAAGCCTTGCTCAATAACCCACAATGCATTGGGGTGAGTGATAAGAGCGAGCAGGCTAATTTGACTGAAACTGGGATAACAAAATGATGTGCAGAAAAAAGTGCAAATGGAAAGAGCTCTAATGAGACCCAGTCGTGCTGGTTTTATGTGTGTGGTTTGTGTTCAGACAGCATTAGGTTTGAACAGATTCTATCAAACCACAGACCTCAACCACTGCGCCGCGAGATGATCACAGATGCTTCTCTCTTATCTAGCAGGGGTTTTCTCACACACACTAATGTGTGAAGTGTGTGTGCAATGGGATTATCTTTGACTCATACAATATAATTATACTTCTTATTTCAAATACACACACTATTTTTGCTTGGAATACTGTCTCCCACTAAACAATGCATTGACCTTTTTAAGGTAATTCTGAAGCAGAAGGACAGCAACCAAGATTTTTTCATTCTCATTACTTGACAGGAGGACTGTAACATATTACGCAAAATTAAATTAAAAATGTATTTGCTAAATTTATTTTATGAATATTTTGTTAAAATGAGTATTTGATTATTTAATAAAATGTAGGCTAATCAATATTTATTTTATATTACAAAATATATATAATTTCTATCAAAATGTATATTACTACAAATCAAAAAGATATGTAACTTGTAACGTGCTTTAGCAAATAAAGATATAAATATATATTGTTTTATTATATTATATTATATTATATTATGTACTTACTATTTCTTAAAAATGGTATGTGAAAAACCGTATACAGTTGGGACAGGAGCAATGCAATAATTGGTTAAATAATGATGTGTTTTGAAACAGTTTGTCAACAGGTTTTTTATGATTTGGTACAAAAGCAGCATCCAAGAAAGGTCTAGTCCTTCAGCAAAGATGGGCCGAGGATTTTGCCACTTGAGAAAATTATTGAAATGTTTAAAAACTATGAAGAGATTTGGATATTTCAGGACAGCACTGAATTGCACCATTAAATTACATATGCATTTCATATTTATGGTATATATTTTATGTACTGAAATTTTTTTTACGTACTGCATACTAATTACTTAAAAATCATCCACTGTTAGTGCCAGGGTGTGAAGTGCCCTTGGCACAATATGCACTATATATATATATATATATATATATATATACTTGACTGGCCTGCCTGCAGTATCTGTCTCCATAGAGAATGTGTGGCGCATTTTGAAGCGCAAAATGCGACAACGAAGACCCCGTACTACCTTAAGACTTGTTTGCAGGAAGAATTTACACCTGAAACACTTCATCACTTGGTAGTCCCTATCTTTTAATGTTGTGAAAAGGAATGGCAACATTACAAAGTGGTAAATGCTTTACTGTCAACTTCAGGTCAATGACAGGAAAGGATGTATACAAATGACATGAAGTTGACCAACAAGCATATTGTCTGCAATGAAATACAAGTCAAAGTCACTACTATTTGCGTTTTCCAACTGTCCCAACTGCTTACTATTTCTTAAAAATGGTATGTGAAAAACTATACAGTCAAGTTATGCATTTACTTGCTATGAGAGGACAGCACTAATTGCACCATTAAATTACATATGCTTTCAGGTATATATTTTCACTGAATACGTACTGCAACTAATTACTTAAAAATACAGTGTGTGAAACTATGCAGTAGCATGCAACATAATGAGCATGAATCAATACACTATTCCCATTCCAAACATAACTACTGTCCACAAGCAATAAAACTGTCCTTAAACTGCATGCTAGTACTACTCAAGCAGTACATAAATAAACCTAGAAATCAAATATATGAATGACTAAGATGAAAACTGATATACCATCCCTAAAACCTGTAAAAACAGAGGCAGTGTGGGTCAAATATCAGGCTACACACACCAAATAACCAATGCCTGTGACGACAGAAACCCTCTGAAGGTTGATTAGAGAGTCTCTCTCCTCCTTGCAGATAAATTGTAATCCTTCAGACAAAAAAGTGTGGTTGCCATTTTTGCGAGAGCAATCAGCACACACTTTCAAATAAGTGACCACGGTGTCACTCCAATTCTGCGGCGAGGCGGCCCGATGGGCAGTGAAGCGACACGGCACCGATAGCAAACACATTGCTCCTGTGCTATCCAATTTATTAGCCAGATTAGCGTAGAGAAAGAGAAATGTTTATTCAGAATGGGTAGCGAGTAAATGCTGAAAGAAAAAAAAAATCTGGATTATGGGAATGCATAGCAGAAATCTTAGGGTGCTTTCACACTAGCACTTTTGGTGCGCACCCGGGTTCGATTGACGTCAGAGTTCGGTTTGTTTGGATGATGTGAACACTGTCTTCCAAACTCGGGTGCGCACCCGCGAACCGTACCCAAGTCTGCTTAAAAGGGTGGTCTGGGGTACGGTTCAAGTGAACTCCGGTACGGTTCGCTGCTGATGTGAACGCAATCGTACCAAATCACGGAAGTGAACCGCTATTAATGCTGTATTATTTAATAAAAAGTTGTGTTTGTGTATGTTTCACTCACTTTCCTGACGAGCGTGACTGACGCGCTGCAAGCAGAAAGCTGTATGTCTCATTTCTGTTCTTCTTCAGCATTCTTTAGAGCATTTGCAGTACATTCGTAAGACAGACTTAAGTGCCTTTATGCACTGAAGCTTTGTAAACAAAACGAACGGTTCAAAAACGTAAATATATAAAAGTGCAGAGAGCAATCTTATGCATTTTGCCGCCTTCTCCAGCGCCGTCGTTACTAAGCAACGGGGTAAACAGCTGCTGGCTTGATGACGCAAACGAACCGCAGTTCGGACCCAAATAAAATAATATGAACGCAGTCCAGCGATGGCAGGGGGAGGGGGGGGGGGGGGGGGGGCAATCAAACTCGGGTTCGGACCAGGCAAGCGAACCAAGTGTGAAAGCACCCTTATTTAAATCAATTATAAAAACAGAAGAAGGTTTTCAAATGAAATACTAATAAATGTGGCTGAGGAGGAAAATGGGTTATTACGCCAGCATGTGTCCGCATATTAATGCATAAATGGCTGTAATGTGCAAATTGTATATTTGACTGCAATACCTGATTTTCATCTTTGATTGGTTGCCATATATGCCAAGGTTTGATGATATCAAATCTGACAAAGTCTTTGTGTGCTGACAAGAGTGTGTGCTTATAATGGTTTCAGGTCAAATCTGGGAAGATTTTTTTTTACTGTTCTGAGTTCTAAGAAACTAGTTTCGAGTGACTACATACAAAACTGTCACATCAATTCAATCTCAATTCAATTTTAAATGCAAATTCAAAAGAAATATATGCATCTCTGAAAATTAAGTTGCATGATTCTTGTAACAAAAAAAAAAAAAAGTGTTCAAAATCTATCACTCCAGACTTTTTCTCCTGTGGAACAAAATATGCAATTCATAATTATGACAGGAAGTTCATATTTTCTGCTCTTTTTTCCACTTACTGACAAAGACAGGAAAGTTTTAACAAATAAACAACGCTCAGATGATGCACTTTAGTTCTGTAAATGGTGCTTATGAATCTCATGTATTTTTTCCCCTCCAAAATCCGCTGCCTCTTTGGAAAATAAATAGTATTTTCTTGCAATATTTACAGCTAATCTTCTTCACCAGTACACAAAATATATCTAAATAAAACTGTGCAGTCAACATTTACAGCAAAAATGTAATATTCACCAATGCAAATTTGCTTCTGCCATGTTTTTTTTATTTTTTAAACTAAATGCTCCAAAAATGAAAAATAAGCACTATAAAAGTTATCCACATGACTAGTATGCTAAATCATTCAAAAAAATATTTAGGCCTAAATTTAAGATTTATGTATTTAAATTGCATATAAAAAAACAAACTAAAAAACATAATGGGATGCATATTTGTCAGTCATACATAACGAAACAGATAAAAACAGGTCAGATTTCTGTAATAATACTAAAAACTGAATGCTTTTGAATGCACTATAACCAGGTTTATATATTTATCATCAATAAATCCAATTTCTTTCAATATTATACATTTATCGAATTTAGTATTTCTCGTTCCACAGCAAACCATATTTTAATGCTTGTACTTTTTTAATTGAATAAATTTAAAATGTTTTCACAATGAAAACATTTATACTGATTTTAAGCATAAATTTAAGCATTTGAATAAATGCATTTTGAAACTGATCATTTAAATAATATCCAATAGCTTCAAATAATAATCTAGGCCATGATGTTTTTGAGTGCAGTTTCTTACCTGTTTCATTTATGACTTATAAATATGCATTACATTGTTTAAAACTGTGTAATCCTAATAGATGGAAATTGTATGCAATTCAAATACATAAATCTTAAATTTAGATACTATAACTTAGTGTGATAAACTGGCTGAAATTCAAGTCATTATTCACTATTTGCTTACAAGATACACTGGAATTAACAACGTCAAACCTGTTTATTGAATATCTTGACATAATGGTCTAATGAGGTGAAGTACAAACGTTAAGGGCCATGCAAACACATCATCCCAAGACCATTTTCTCTTTAAACTCATCCCCAAAAGGTCTACAACTCCAAAGCTCAAAATAAAGTGAAAAGATAGGCAGCCATGACTGAAGACAGAGTCTTGCTCAAATACAGAGTCCCCTCACACGCGATCCGTGTGCCCACTCTTTCTGAAGGACAGAGGCCAGCGTGACGAAGTGCTTATTAAAAGCGGTGAGTGAGTGAGATGACGCTGGCGCTCGCCAGACCACCAAACAGCAGGGGAATGGAAAGCATGACCGAGGACGGCACTCAGGTCACGACACCAAAAGAAAATAGATGAGAGGAACAGAAGCAGAAAAATGGAGTTGGGTGTCTGGCAACGGTTAGGTGGGTATCTGAAACCTAAAGCTTTAATTAACGGTGAAGGTTGTAATACTGTTGAACTGGAAAAGTTATTGTTTTTAAACAGCCCCATCAGATGCTAATTTTAATATTTTTTACCTGAACCTCATGCACAGGATTACAGATGCTTTTAAGATTTTTTCAATGTTTTTTTTTTGAAGTCTTGTAAGCTCAACAAGGCTGTATTTATTAGATTAAAACTACAGTAAAAACAGTAATATTGTGAATTATTATTACAATTTAAAAGAACTGTTTTATATTTGAATATATTGTAAAATGTAAATTATTTCTGTGATGCAAAGCTGAATTTTCATCATCATTTCTCCAGTCTTCAGTGTCACATGATCCTTCAGAAATCAATATGCTGATTTGCTGCTCAATTTTTATCAAGTACTGTTGGTGGTCTATTAATAATGGTTCTTATTATTCATGTTGAAAGCAGTTTTTTTTCCAGAATGTTTTGATGAATAGAAAGTTTACTGAACAACATACTTTAAATATAATAATTTGTAACATTATAAATGCCTTTACTGTTACTTTTGGTCAATTTAATGCATCCTTGTTGAACAAAAGAAATCATTTCTTAAAAAAACAACAACCTTTGCATATTAGTATATCATGGTTCCCACAATAATATGAAGCAGCTCAACTGTTTCAACATTGAAAACAATAAGAAATGTTTTTCTTGAGCAGCAAATCCGCATTTTAGAATGATTTCTGAAGGATCCTGTGAAGACTGGAGTAATGATGCTGAAAATTCAGCTTTGATCACAGGAATAACCTACATTTTTATATATATTCAAATGGAAAATAGTTATTTTTAAGTAAAAATATTTCAAATAAACGCAGCCTTAGTGACCAGAAGAGACTTGTTTCAAAAACATTACAAAATCTAAATTACTCCAAATGTTGACTGTTAAAAAGTGACCAGATGAAGAGATCTTAGTAGACATAATGTTACTAACTTTGTAAAAGCAGCATTTTTCAGATGTTGGACACACTTGCTGTCTCTCAGACTGTGGCGAGCTGTCTTAAGGGACTGCTGTTTCAGGTTGGAGACCGATAAAACACAAAAGTTGCAAAGGGACGTCTATTATCATCCTCTACGGCAGCTTATCTGTCTAAATGTGTGACTTTGGGTCAATGCAATCAGTTCTGGGGGAATGGAAGTGAGCCTAAATTTAACGGCCTTTGTTTACCTTATCTCATGAGCGCGGGTAATTCTCTCACCGCTGCCACAGACCAGAATGACCGAAATGTAAAGTTTTTCTTCTCTTAATCAGTGATCCGGCCATTTTTGTAGGTTTTGTCTAATGTGATTTTTTTTTTTACTGGCAATCAACCATGAAAAGGACATTTGGATTCAGTAGTTTAACTAAATAAAAGTCTCACTTGAGTCTGATGTTCATAAAAACACTAAGTATAGATGTTCTGTGGATGTTTGCAATGGATGATTATTCAACTAGTCATGCAACAACCAAAAGTTCATTAGTTTAGGTTCAGATAAACCTAAAAGCAGCCTATTTATTTAAGACATCCAAACAATTAGTCAAATAGATCTGGATACAGATTTGTATAGCCTATATTACAAAATAAATATTTATTTTAATATATTTAAACAATTATTTAAATACACACTAATAAATTGGTGTAGGATTTACATTGATCAATTTTCACTCAGAAACTGCTGGCAAATTTCACAAATAATTACAATGGCAAATAGAAAGACTGAAATAGTATTTTCTTGTAAAATGCATCATCTTTTTTCTTCACAATTTTGACAAAATCATTTTTTACAGTGCACAGTTTTGGATGTCTCTACACTGTAAAACCAGATAAGTTAAGAATACTCAAAACATTTGAGGAAACTTATTGCCTCAAAACATTTGAGTAAACGAACTAATTTTTTTTTTTAATTTAATAGAGCTTAAAATTTTTATGACAAGTGGGGCTGAGAGCCAAGCCAAGCCTCGCTTCCATGGTCCCACCCCACTCTTCACAATGACAATTATATACAACTTGCTTCCATAAACATCACATTCATCCAGATCTTTCTCTTTTCATTCATATCTAATCGCTGGTTAGCAAAAGCACACCAGCACATACTGATGTAGTTAACAAAAAGACTGTCACTATACACTTGCATGTAAATAGTCAAACAACATGCAGTATATTGTATTTTTAACATTTTGTTGTCCATCCTAAACCTAACCAAAGGCTCTACTTTGCACCACATTGGTAACACTACAAAACCAACATAACAGAAACCTATGTAAACCCTAACATAACACAACATTTAAAGGGATAGTTCACCCAAAAATGAAAATTCTGTCATCATTTACTCACCCTCAAGTAGTTCCAAACCTGTATGAATGTCTTTGTTCTGCTGAACACAAAGGAAGATATTTTGAAGAAAGTTTGTAACCAGGCTGTTTTGGGGCACCATTGACTTCCATAGTAGGAAAAAAAAATACTATGGAAGTCAATGGTGCCCCAGAACTGCTCTGTTTTCCACATTCTTCAGAATATCTTCCTTTGTGTTCAGCAGAACAAAGACATTCATACAGGTTTGGAACTACTTGAGGGTGAATAAATGACAGAATTTTCATTTTTGGGTGAACTATCCCTTTAAGTACTAACTAACTTCTGTCTCCCAATGTTAATCTTGTGCAAAAACACAAAATAACACTTAATTTCAACATTTATTTTCCTTGTTGTCTGATGCAAAGCATGCTGGGAACTAGAAAACTCAAATCGTTTTAAGTTTAGCTTACTATAACAACATTTTGAGTTTACAGAACTTATTTCAATTAAGTCCAATTAACTTTCATTATTATTTGAGTGAAAATAACTCATTTCATTTATTTCACTGTTCAGTTTTACAGTGAAATCAGCAATTTGAACAAAATAATTTAATTTTTAGAATTTGGTGTCCACATCTTAGTAAATTGGATGTAACAAGGATGTAACTAAATGTAAAAGTTCATTCGGTAATTGGAAAGAAGCTCCAAATTGATCAACCACTAATCTGAATCATTTTGAAAAAGATTTTTATGGCATTTTTGATTTTTTATATTTTATGCATCAAATATAAAAAATGCCATAAAAATATTTTTCAAAAAGATTTAAAAAGATCTAAAAATTCAATTATTTAGTTAAAATTGCTGATTGGAGTCATCTTCTGTAACCTATTGCAACTGGAAAATACTCCCTTAATAGTGTGCTAGGTCTCTCTGACCCCCATAAAGGTCAAACCCAAACAGCTTCAAATTATTTCCATTTTCTCCAAGATAATGCAATAACGATGAGAAGATTACTATGATTGCAAAGATTTCCTTTTCTTTTCACTCAAATCCAATCCAAGCCTGTTCACAACACTTATCCTACAAGAAAGTAAAATACTATGGTAGTACCATGGTATTTTGGACATGTACTACTGCAGTACCTTGGGGTAGCATGTAAGTTACCATGTTGTTCAGTACATGTAGTATCATAGTTTTATCATCCAATACCATCACTGTATCCTGGTCTCCCAACAATACATTTTGTAAGAGAATTACATCTACATAATTGACATGTCTAAAACATTGGAATGGAATCATGATTTCAGTGGAATTAATCAACAGTATGAGTAATAGGAATATTCATAGTACAAGGTTAAATAACGAGGTCGACGATTTCTATTGAACAAATCGAAGTAATACACAAAACAAAGCCATTTCTAAAGACCATCTTCGACAAATAGGCCCAAAAACAGCAAAGCAACATGCCAACGACCAAGCTACACACCTTAGCAAACAAACACATCCACATCCGATCGAAGCTATCGTGATTCATGCTAAGTTTCATTGAGTTACCTGAGTGTTTCTAGCCCAGACAATTAGTAAACAAGTCTTTCATGTTTGCCATCTCTACATATTATACAAAGGGTTTTGAACTGGATGTTACCAGTCATTTTAGTACACTTGACAGTGTGCTTCTACTGTCATCTAGTGGCCCTACAGAGTGAGTTCAGACAACTGTCCAACAAAACCGTCAGCTTACCTTCATACAAGGCTGCACTGTATTGATTTTCCTCAATTTTTTATTATTCCTCACAGTTTTCTTCAGTTAATTTAGTTTTTTTTATCACTTAGCTGACCGTTTGGGCAGGATATATCGAAGGCCTCATCTAGTTTTTTAATCCCTGAACTATGATTTGCTAGCCAGATCAGGTGGTATCGGGGCATGCTAAATCTAGAGAGCGTTTTATTGGAAAAAAAAATCTGCATATAATCTGTTTATGATTTAAACGCATATATCTGCTAAACGTTGAGTTTGTTAAATTTAGGAGTATTCTAGCTTTTAAATGAACTCAATTCCAACAGACATGGAATAAAAGCCACAAAACTTAATTTTATCAGCTTGACTGATAAAATGTTACACTACAAAGATGGTGTCAGTCAGATAAAGCTGATCTGAAAGATGCTTGCAGAGTGTGAAAGGCAACAAAGCGGCTCTGATGTGGTATTTCTTTTGCAAATAACCATCGACCAAAACCAAAAAAATAAAACCTGATTTTAACATTATTGTTTCAGCCTCACAGGCTTTTCTGTTTGGGTATTTTACAGTAAATTAAATAATTCTTAACCATGCATGCATAACTGTTTGTATAACAGACATTTTTAGGCAGAAAACTATAAAAATGCAATCATAATGGAAAACAAGAAAGAAAAAAAAGTAGACCTATTAATATTACACAATTTGTCAAGTTTATTGCATATATTCCATGAGATTTCAATGATTTGATTTTTGATACTGTTTATGAATAAATTTGATTAATAATATTAATAAAATCAACATTAATTTGCATTCTCAGAGTTTTGCACGTTTGATGTAAACAAACACTCAAAATTAAACTGCATATTGATTTTTGTTTTAAATCATATTTTATAAAGTTTAGCTAGCAAGCATGGAAGCACATAGTCATTTAGTACACACTTTATCTAAAATGACTTCAAGTACATTTGTTAAAGCCACAATCACCCTGTAAAGTCAAGTCCACAATGGTAATGTGTTGTTCAGCTTCAGGTGACCCACCCTGAGCTTTAACCCTCACAGTCTTCTAGTCATTCCTGTCATGTAAACAGCTCTACAGGCACTGGTTTCTGACACTGTTCTCCTTCCCAGCCTGGGAAACACTGGCACCTAAAGCTGGCAGTGAATCCACTACTTTCTCCTTCAACCATTCTGAACCTCCTGTGGGCTACATAAGACGGACCCCTGCTAACGGGCCCGGGCAGCTTAGTTCTGGGAACGATGGACCATTCGGCTGGGTCCAGATGCAGGTAGGCCGTGCTGCTCGGGTCTCTCCTGATACACCGGCCCTTGGACGAGCACACGGTCTGGCTGCAGAGAAACGCTGCCTCCGTCACGTTCACAATGTAGTGGCCAAGCGTGTCGTCCAGGTAGTCCCGCACCGCTACACAGGCCTTCTGCACAGAGGAGACAAGCCATGGCCATTTGTTGTGTTTATGTGTGCAAGTATATGTGGTTTATGTATACAATGTATATGTGGAAGTTAAAAATGATATACATTTATAAGAGAAGAAAGCATGTATCTTAGGTATGGCAATTGGTCTGTTTTTCATTTTATTTTTAATTATTTCACTAGTTCATTACAAATAATTATTTATTTACATTTAATTATTTAAATTCTAATAATATGTAATTTAATTATTTAATCATTTTATTTATAATTTATTTAATTTATATAAATCTCTTTTTAATATATGGTCAAGCATAATAAAAACAAAATGCTTTTTAAAATAGCTTTAGATGGAGTAAAGCATAATAATAAATGTTCTTTTAGTAATATTTACATATTATCATAGTATTTATTAATATTGTGAATTAGTTTTTATTTTTATATCAAGTTTTAATTTTAATTTAAGTCCTAGTAGTTTTGTTACATGCTTTTGTCATTTTTATTAGTTTTTTCCTAATATTTCTATTTTGCTTTAGCTTCTTTCAGTTTGTTTAAGTTTTAATAATTTTAGCAGTCCAACATAAACATTTATTTGAGTTAAAAATATATTTATTTCAAGTTGTTTAAGTTGAAGTTATTCATCATATATTTACATTTTATTTTATTTTAGGTTTTCTATTTTTAAAAAAGGACATGAATCTGTGACAATTACATCCTTTATTGGTCAGACTAAGTGAACTTGGAGGTCAGAGTTAACTGAACTAGAATTATTTTGTATACAGTAAAAAGATATGTGCTTGTGTAC
Organism: Schizothorax lantsangensis; assembly: GCA_027422415.1. Taxonomy (NCBI): domain Eukaryota; kingdom Metazoa; phylum Chordata; class Actinopteri; order Cypriniformes; family Cyprinidae; genus Schizothorax; species Schizothorax lantsangensis. The sequence continues at coordinate 4,023,864 of CM049853.1, read as the reverse complement.
CCGCTTTTATGCGTTCACGTGAGAATGAGTTGACAGAACGATTCTAGTGTGACGCCAGTTTCCCTACGAGTCATTTTTTCAGATCTGAAAACAGCTTGTCAATGCATAATACACTCTAGCTTTCTAGCCAACCACTAATATACAATTATCAGAAGTGTATGAGCGCATGTGTAATAATCAACAACACTCCAACCTTCGTTTGAGAGTAGTTTCCATCTCCCCACAGCACGACACCAGCAGCTCCTAGAGCGACACTCTCACCGATAGTGTGCACCAAGTCCTCCTGAAAACACACAAACCTTTCTTGTTAAATTACATATTTTAAACATTGATACATAGATCAACTTTATTTAGCATTTAGGCCCGTTCACAACAAAGTCGATAACTATAACGATAGATAAAGCCAATCAGAATTCAGAATCAGTGTTTAAAAAAAACAAGTATTTAAACCAGCATGTGACCAAACTGCACACGTGCTTATAATAAACAGAACAATATCATTTAGTTATTGTTATAGTTATAATCCTTCTTGGTGTGAACACGCCTTTTTTATTGCAAGGCAGATCATAATCAATAAACATGTGAATCACTTGAATATCAAACTATGTATAGACCTTAGATAGTCAGGTTAGGCGACAAATAGAACTTAAGCCTAATTTTCATTCCAGTCAAAAATTACATTTTCATATATTTCATATATTTTTACTACCCAATGTTATTTCAGTATCATTGAGATAATATTATAGCTTTTATTAATATTTGAATGTTTTTAAATATTTTATAATATTTTATGTATTACATTTTTTATATTTTTAGTAATTTTATAGTGTGTTTTGTCATTTTAAGTAGTTTCTGGCATAATTTATTTTTTTAATATATAAAATTATTTATTTATTATAAATATATATTTTTTATTTCAGTTTAAGTTATTTAATACATCAAGTTAAACTAAATGAAATTGAGAAATGTTGCCTTGGAAACAAAAAAAATTTAAAAAGAAAAGTTTTTCATTTTATTTTATTTCAGTTAATGTTAATTTTATTTCAAGTAACAAAAATGTTTTTTATGATTTCAATTTTAATATTATAGTTAACTATAATAACCCTGGCGCTACCCTGACTAAGATCTATAACACTTTGTTAAACAGATATAAAACAAGTAATAAAGGGTAAGAAATTGAACGGGCTTTTACTCTGTGCTGACCTGTGAGAGAAACTCCATGGAGTAGGTGTAGGCGATTCTGGCGTAGGAGAAGACAGATGGAGGCTGATGGGTGGTCTGTTCCCTCACCCTCAGGGCCTCCAGGATTCGATGGCGGCTGTACAGCAAGATATCCCGACCGCGGCCCCGGAGCCCGAGATCCAGATAGATATCAGGGTACAGGGCCGAGCTGACGTTCCACAGCCAGGCCAGTTTATCATTCCTCTTCATCTCCAGAGCAGGACACTCACCTGTGTACGTCTCGTTCTTCTTGTACTGATTATTATAGCAGCAGGGGAAGCCATAAAACCCCCATAACCCTCCAGGACGCTCTCTACGGCCCAGTTTTAACGTCTCCTCCATGAAGGCCCGTGAAGCGTCCTCAAATTCCCTCACCGCTTCCTTTTCTATCTGATCCGGCTTCCAAGTAGGATGTTTGGCTTTCACTAAAGCCCTGGAGCCATTCCAGTAGATTTCCTTAGTGTCCCAGTTACGTTCCCACAGCGGCCTCCACTTTTCCCAGTCGATGACAGCAAGCCCGTGAAATCCCAAATCTGGTATGTCAGTCCTCAGGTCATTGTCGGCCTTCCAGAGGTGCTGGTCCAGGCTGGCGTTTTGAGGAACGCCTCCATACACTGGTTCACCGCCAACACCATAGTAAGGATACTCTCCCAACTTGTCAGAGTAGAAGATAGTGATGTTGTCTCCCATGAAGGCCTGGTCATGGTTGTGCACGATGTCAAAGACACTCAAATCCAGCTCGACCCCAAATCGAGATGTGCATCGCTCTGTTGGCGCATTCCATACGGAAAAAAACGGGAGATGGGTGAGAAAGGAGGATGGATGGCCCAGAACAGATGCAAAACAGATGGCGAACACCACCAGAGGACACGTCCCACGTCCAAGCCCGTCCATCCCTGGAAAAGGTGACACGTTGGACCTGCAACGAGGGAACGCAGAGCGTTTAGCATCCAGCTCCACATCTGATGTCACATGAGCAGAGGCAATTTAAATGGAAATGAAGCCGAGCTACAGTCTAATTTCAAAAGGTAATTTCAATGATGAGAGGTAATTTTTTGAACAAAGGTATACTTTATTCTGAACAACTCATTATCCATAATAATCATCCACTTCAGGAAGCACTACATTAAGTGTGTGTGTGGTGTGCAGACCTTTCCCCTGAAACGTGACTTTATAATGTACATGATTTTTCATTTCACTGTGAAACAGAGGCAGGTAGAGATACTTACAAAGTGAAAATTACTAACATTATTATTTAACATTTTGGACATGTTACCATGGTAATACCGTGGTGTTTTGTACACAATCATGATGGTATTTTCATAATATCATTTGAAGTATCTAAGAGTATCATATTAATGTCCTGATATATGAACATTAAATCTGTGTTGATACTGTTATATGGTAAAGTTAGTATCATGATACAAAGTATCCAAATAAAAACAAAAGTATCGAAACGTACACTTTTACCTCCATCTTTTTACATGAATTGCAGTACCATGATTTCCATGGTATTATTATCAGTACTTTTTTGTAAGGGACGTGTACCACAGCCAAAAAAAACATGGTATTACCATGGTACTTTTATGTTAGTGTTGGCTACAAAGGTAATTTTTACACAAAACGTGAATTTAAATACACGCATTACATTGTCAAGATCTGACTAAATAAGTTTAGATGTTTATGATTATTAGAAGAATTATAGTGAAATGCATTTTGTTGTTTATATTTCGGACGTGTTAAAAAGAGGAACTGTGACTTTACGCAAGAAAACCGAGAATGTAGACACAACTCACGCTGTTTATGTGATGAAATACAAGCGTTCATATCATCTAAACATATATCGTACTTACTGATCCAGTAAATCTTTAAGAATCTTTCACGAAACAACAAATGGTTTCGGCTTTACTCGTGACTCTCTCTTGTTAAAAGCAGAACGTCTCCTGTCTAACCAATAGGGAAGAGGGGGCGGGGTCTAAAGAGGAGCGTCAAGACGTTCACACAGGACGCGTGGACGTCGGTCCGTACAAATAAATGTTTAAAAATAATAATAATACACCCTTTGACTGTGGTCTCAATTAAAGTTGGAGTACTGTTGAAAGATAAGAACATAGACTTTTTGATAAATAACTTAATTATTTTATGCAAACACTTTATTCACAGATGTAAGTATTTAAAGGTTAAGCCCCACTTCAGCGGATGGAAGAATGAACTGAAGATATTTGCTAAGTCTCTTTATTACATGAAGGACAGAAACGCCCAGAAACTCTTATATAATTTGAACTTGTATTTGTTGATAGAATGAGACCCACACTCTTCTTTTTTCTTTGTTCCTATTTAAAAAAAAATCTTGTTTTTCTTTTTCAAATTACTGTATCAACACTAATAACTTGTGTTTAGTTGTTGAAATGTGCCTTAAAGTTTGTATTTGAATTGTATGCCTTAATAAAAAAAAATTAAAAAAAAAATATGCAAAAAAAATGTTTAAAAAAAACATGTTATAGTGGTACAGTAGTGTATCAGATTGGCCCACTTTATACACTAACAAAGTATGAAACAAAAAAAATATATCTAGATACTTTTTTGTTTTGTTTATTTTTATAAAATTGTGCTTTCTAGGTCATTCATCACATATTTCTTACATATGCCTATTTCAGGCAGGAAAGACTTAGGCCTATACAATTTTAATGTCTTTTATTGGATAAGACTCAACAAAATGCTCCCTTTAAAGCACTTATTTGAATATAAGACGATATTTTTTTTCTTGGAAATACATCTGAAAAAACGCGGCCGTCTTATATTCAGGGTCTAGACCAGTGGTTCTCAACCTTTTTTTCCACCGGGCCGCACTATGGTCCAAGTGCAAGTCTCACGGGCCGCACGCATCTCATTTACATATTACGTCATCAATTCAAACCAACCAGATTTATAATATTATTTATAGCCTAAATATTATGACATCTAAACGATTACATTTATTGAAATAAATAAAATGATTCTACTCACCTAATAAAACACCTGACGCTGTCGGGAGCTGACCAATTTTGTGAAATTCTGCTCGAAAGGAGTAACAGCACAATGAAGTTGTGATTGTAAGTTGCAGAAGACGCGCACGGAAGCGTGACTTGACGCGCGACACTGCAGAAAGTGTGCGTTCACAAATGTAGCCTATGTTGATCCAAATATGGAAACCATTTTCAAATTTAATAATCTGAGGTTCTCTCCAGAGATGTTTTGCCACATTTCTGTAATAAGGATGATTGCTACGTAGTAGTATGGGCAGGGGCGGACTGGAACAAAATTTCAGGCCGGGAAATCTCACTCTCATCCAGGCCATCCCATACACCCACAACAAATTTTTAAACCGGACAACAATATTTTTTGTATGGCCATCATCATCATTGCATAAAAAAGTTTCAATCCCTAGGCTGGGGCCATGCAAAATAATTAAATGTTATCTTTTGAACTTCCATTTTCCTTTTTAGTCTCTTCATATTCCCTGACATCTCTATATGTGTTAGTCTCTCATGTGTATGTTTACTTTTTTCACTAATTTTCTTGCACCTGTCACTTTTCCATCAACACATCTCCACCTTGTTGCAAAACAGCCACCTCATTGTAATTTGTTTGCACATTTATTTTAGAAAAAAATAAGTATTATAACATTATTGTTTTATCTTGTCAAAATTAGCACAATAGCTACATCTTGAATATATCTTTATAGAAAAATCTTAAAATTGAATATGTTTTTGCATTATCATGGGTCATGTTTGGTCCTAAGGAAAATTAACTATGGTATTATTAGACCTATGGTAAAAGTAACCATGTTTTTGGTGGATTGATTACTATTTGTATAACCAGAGTTTCACTACAAATACCATGGTGAAACTATATCGTGTAGCAAAACCATTATTAATTTGTGGTTACCATGGTTTAACTATAGTAACCATGTTTTTTTTGGTTTTATTTTTAGTAAAACCACGGTTAATTTTCCTAAGTGTTGTGTTGTTGTCTGCCATAACTCCTCCTAAACCCGTTATAAAACTATGTGAATATTTATCTGCTAAATTCCTTCTCTTTACAATAGTTATGTCCTTTTGTTACGTTTGCAGTAATTGACAGCTACTGCTAACATTTGCTAGCAGTTTAATGCTTAACTAAGTAAACAAAGATAACACTACAATAGTCTATGTACAGATGTAACTGACCTGCACTTGAAGCACTGAACAGGACAGTTTAGCCTCTCTGCTCCACCTGGGCGCTTCCACTCCATTCTAGAGTCTCGCGGACGCGCGGAGGCGCGGAGCGCGCGCGAGGCGAATCGCGTTGCCAGTCAAGACATAACCGATTCATGATATATTAGTGTTTTATTATTGAATGGCGAATTCGGAAATAATCACTTTAGTACATTCGGCAGGCAACAAAAACAGCAACAACAACAATATAAAATAATAATAATAATAAATAATAATAATAATAAAAAAATAAATGTAGGGCAGCGGGCCAAATTGGCTGCCAGGCCAGCGGGAATTCTCCCGGTGCTCCCGATGGCCAGTCCGCCCCTGAGTATGGGTGTTTCTTTTTACCTGAACATCTTCAAGTGAGTGGCGCGGGGCAAACTGAAAGTTGATGCCAAAAGTCCAGCACTCTCTTCTCTGCGCCTATTCTTGTTTGAATGCGTTCCTTCGCTGGCATTTTCCACATTTCGTTTTCTCCCTTAACAAATTTGTCCATTCTGATGCTCAATTTTACAGAACTAATGGCTGCTGATGACTATTTGAATTGAATTCTGCCAAAGTGCGCGCTTGTAAGTGTTCGTTAAATGCGTAACATTAATTACGTGAGTACATTGATCTGCTCATGTCTGAAAATAATATATATAAAAAACTAAATTATTTTACATAACAAAAACATCATAGCTTATATTTGTTTAGTACATTTTTAAAGTAATGTAAAAACTAAAATGAATTGTAAAACTGAAAGTTATATTTTAATTGTGTTCAGCACAGCATGCACTGTAAAAACTTACTATGATCTACTCAATTTTTTTGGTGAAACATTTTTACACTAAAAAATATTGAGTAAATTCTAAAGATGTGAAATCATTGAAATATACTTTAAGAGTCAAGTGAATGTAACTAAAAAAATTAAGTAGATTCAAATAATTAGATTAACTAATCTCATAAATAAAATTGAGTAATTATAATTAAAATCCTTAATCAATGCAATAGTAATTCTAAATCAAACACACTAAAAAAAATAAGTAGATTTATATAATTAATTAATTGATCTCATAAATAAAATTGAGTAATTATAATTAAAATCCTTAATCAATGCAATAGTAATTCTAAATCAAACACAATAAAACATTTAAGTAGATTCAAATAATTAGATTAAATGATCTCATAAATAAAATGAGTAATTATAATTAAAATCCTTAAGCAATGCAATAGTAATTCAATAGTAAATCAAAAACACACAAAAAAATAATTTTATTTACATGCTGTATATACAAATGTCCTTTACTTTTTACTTATATTTTTAAACTGTATTTACCATTTACTCAATGAGTACTTTACAATATGTATAATAAAACCAAATGATAACCAAAACAGTTTTAATTAAACATTTATTTGTCAAATTTGACCATAACTCCATACTTTTCAAATGACTTGAATACATTTTAGTCACTGAACTGTGGATACTACAAAATTCATATATTTCATTCACAAAAAATAATTAAAACAAATATTTAAAATTTTTGACATTTAAAACCATTACTTCTCCAATTAGACGATAAAAACAATGTCATTAAAGGGTTAGTTCACCCAAACATGAAAATTTTAGCCAGAGCTCTGCATATGGGAACTTTCAAACTAAATTTGATCAAAAATTACTTGGCATGTCAAATATTAAACGGCCTGAGGCTTTGTTTACATTAAAGACAACACCCATCCAAAATGCATTTTAACAATTGCATTGCAATGTGCAACAGAACGATAGACAAAGTTATTAATTCCGACTAATCGCATCCAAAATAAAAGTTTGTTTACAAAATATGTGTGTGTACTGTGTATATTTATGTATATGTATATGTATATTATATATATATATATAAATACACACACATACAGCATGTATTTTGAAAATATTTACATGTATATATTTATATTAATATAAATTATATCATATATAAATATACTTAATATATAAACTTAACATTTTTCTTAAATGTATACATGCATGTGTGTGTATTTGTATATTCTTAATAAATATACACTGTACCCACACATATTATGTAAACAAAAACTTTTATTTTGGATGCATCACTAACTAACAATCTAGGCAATCAGGTAATTTTTTAGTCTCTGAACCTTTTTTAGCCAGAGCTCTGCATATGGGAACTTACAAACAAACTTTATCAAAAATGACTTGGCATGACGAATATTAAATGGCCTGAGGCTTTGTTTACATTAAAGACAACACCCATCCAAAATGCATTTTTTAACAATTGCATTGCAATGTGCAACAGCACATGGACGATAGACAAAATTATTAATTCAGATTAATCGCATCCAAAATAAAAGTTTGTTTACATAATATATGTGTGTACGGTGTATATTTATTATGTATATATAAATACACACATACAGTGTATATTTTGAAAATATTTACATGTATATATTTATATTAATCTAAATTATATCATATATAAATATACTTAATATATAAATGCAACAAAAATATTTCTTAATAAATATACACCGTACCCACACATATATTATGTAAACAAAAACTTTTATTTTGGATGCATCACTAACTAACAATCTAGGCAATCAGGTAATTTTTTAGTCTCTGAACCTTTGTAGAAAGCTTCAGTGGATCCAGATCCAGGAAAAGTTTCTGTAAGACCTCCAAAGTATATTTAATGTTCTTGGGGTATCGCAGGTCCAAGGCATAGGTCAATCCCACAAGATAGAACGATAGCAGCAGGCTCTGCTAAGATCACGAAGCTTGTTGAGGACCGTGATGCCCTCAATCACAATGCCTACATCAGTGACTGAGCCATCTTTTTGCAGCTGGTAAATCTTCAGCACTTCCTGTGCCAATTCCTCTTGAAAACCAGTTGGCGGATCAGCAACATCCTTAAGACACAAATATAAAGAATAAGGTTACAGCTAATATTCAGCCTGTATGTTACAAGACAAGGACAGAGATCATATGGTTCATATGACCTGGAGAAGGAGACCATCCTCAAGGTGCTACAAATCATGACTAAAAAGTTAAATCTCAAACATCAAGTTTACCCTCCAAAGCTTATTACAAACACAAGCCCTGTCAGAATGGTCATGTGGGAGACGTTGCAACAATTTACAGCAATATTCTTATTGAACAGTGGAATTTACTGTTGGAAACCATTATCCATGATTCTGCAAAGACTTTTAATCAGAGTAGCAAATGTCTTTGTCGATAGTCAAGACAATATTAGGCTCATTCTCCTATTAATGTATAAAACTATTATTATTATTATTATTGTTGTGAGGCGGCCTATTATTATTGGGCTATCAAATTGCCCCGCTAATTCACCTCAGTGCCGCACTTCACACACACACGCAAATGAGGATTAAGGCCAAAGTATACTTTGGCCGTCCACGTCCACACACTGTCCTTATTACGTAATTTTCGTCATCAAGAGGGCTCGCGGACAGTTGCACACCCCGTCCGAGTGCAGGCAATTTTTTGAGACCGCGCAAGTCAAGTTGGTGGTTCTGCGCATGTGTTGAGCTCGTCCGTTCTTGTTATGGAGCTGCTGACATATTACATCTGCATTTTATTAGAAACCCCTTACTTCAGATACTCAGTGATTTGATTCTTAATTCTCCATCTCACAGTAAAATTAAAATGTTAAGCTTTAGTAAACTTGTAGCTAAAGTTCAAGTAAATATTTATTTTTCCATCTGACAGTTAAAATTAAAATGTGATTTTTTAATAAATTTGCAGCTGATGTTCTGGTGAATGTAAATGCCCATCTAACTAGTAAGATTAAAATGTATAACTCTGCAAATTCATTCAAATAGTATACAACAATTGAAAACAACTAATGAACTGTGATTTTTCTCTCCACATTAGGCATGGGCCGGTATGAGATTCTCACGGTATGATAACCTTAGATAAAAAATATCACGGTATCACGGTATTGCCATTACAGGGCTAAAATATGTTATTTTTAAATGTCTGGATATATTGCGTTCAGTCTAAAATATATTTTATTTTTAAGAAACATAGAACATTTTGGAACAGTAAACGTGTCAAGCTAAATAATTAAAATAATTGAATTCTTCTTAATTAAATTAAGTGCAGTCACTTAAGTGAGCCTAAACCTGCAGCTCAACAATAATCAGAAAATAAATAATTTTCTGTAATAAAAAAATCCTTATAATAAAAAAATGCAGTCACTAAAAGTGAGCCTAAACCTGCAGCTCAATAATCAAAACCATAATCAAAACTTTCAGTAATTTTTTTTTTTTAAATAATTCTGAAAAATAATTTAAAAAGCAGTCATTAAACCTGCAGCTCAACAAGGTTTTTGACGACATGCTCACTTTCTACAAATTCATCTTTCAGTAAAAGTTATGATGCAGGAATATTCACCTTTCCCAGATTAAATTTGGAGCGGTGAGGTACGAGGATGTGCGCACATAAACATAAGGAGAGAGAGAGAGAGCGCGAGTGTGTTACACACACACACACACACACACGGCCTCTCTCCGTACAACACTCTAACAGTGGCAAAGTTTGTTTTTTAAATGTCATGATTTTGAACAGATGTAAACAATGGCAGGAGGCTTAAATGTATAGACGTGATACCAGCTAAATTTAATTATTGTACTAAATCGCAGAAACGTAGTTCTTTAGTCTGCTATTCCCTGCTCTGTGAAGTAACGTGAGGGAGGAAACTAGTTGACGTTAGCTAGTTAATTAGCCATGTTATCTGCCTCGGTAGCAAGCCAAATACTATTTATTTTAACACTGAAACAAACGGAAAATGGGTGAGTCTCTGTCTTGATCGGGGGTGAAAGAGGGAGAAATGAAGATGACAGATAGTTTATCAGGCATGTGATCAGCTAGAGACAAAAAAGAAGGAAAATCTGACCACGCCCAAAGCCACGCCCACAAGCCACGCCCCCATCACTTTTTAAAAATATATATTTTAGCACATTAAAAGATATATCTTATACTGTAAGAATACATACTATTGTCCTGTAAAAAATAAAAAGCAGCACTTAATAATCATGATAACAATATAATATATTATAATAAAATACTATAATATATTATATACTAAAGTATAAAGTATATAGTATATAGAATTGTTATTATTATTAAAGTACCTGCCAAAAGTTTGGAAACATTACAATTAATGATTCTGAAATAAATATCTTCTGCTCATCAAGGCTGAATTTATTTGATTAAAGTAAAAAAAAAAAAAAACGGCAATATTGTGAAATATAATTACAAATTTAAACAAAAGTTTTCAATTTTAATATATTATAAAATGTAATGTTATTCCTGTGATGCAAAGCAGAATTTTCTTCATCATTACTCCAGTTTTCAGTGTCACATGATCTTTTAGAAATCATTACAATTTATTTGACTCAAGAAACATTTCTGATTATTATCAATGTTGAAAACAATTTTGCTGCTTCATATTTTGTGTGGAAATGGTGATACACTATTTTTCAGGATTTTTTGATAAATATAAAGTTTAATGAACAGCATTTATGAAATATATTAATTAAATTTGCTAATGCATTTATTAAATAGAAATCATTTTAAATGTCTTCACTCACTTTTTTATCACTTTCATGCATGAATAAAATTATTAATGTATCTCTCTTTTTTAAATCTTATACAAATGTTTGAGTGGTTTCATTGTTTCCACAAAAATATTAAGCAGCAAAACATTGATAATAATGAGAAGGATTTCTTGAGCAGCAAATCAGCATATTAGAATGATTTCTGAAGGATTATGTGAAGGATTATTGAAACTTCTCTTTGTAAACAACATATTTATAAATGTTTACTATTAGGGAATTATAATAAAGAATACATGAATGAATGAATTCTATGAATGTATCTCTGAAGGTTCTGGCTGTCTTCAGAAAAGATTCGATGGCATTTTATTTTCATCTTCACTCCATGTAATAATACCTAATAAAGTTGCGTTCTTATCGCAATGCTGCTTTGTCGACGGAGATTACAGGAAAACAGCTCTAACACTGCTGTTCCATATCTGTTTCTGTCACCTGCTGTCAGAGAGTGGATTTACAGAGACACTTACATTCGCTTTCAGCCTGTGTGCAGTTTTTGTCTGGCCAAAAACCAGCCAGAATTTGCATGCCCAGCTATAAATTGACCGGTTGATGAAAAACAAGCTTGTTCTACATTTAAAAATATAATTATACTGAAAAATTATAGTAAACTGGACTTACCTTCTGCCTTTTGTTATTATTTTTAAGTTGAAGCTGAAGTTGAAGACAATAGCATCAGTTCTGTAAAACAAATGTTCAACAGTTTTGCCATGAGATTCATTACTTTACACTTCGTTAATAACAGTAAGGTAGTGGTTGACTGCTCTTACGAAAATTAACCAGTGTTACTAAAAAAACAAAAACATGGTTACTGTAGTTAAACCATGGTAAACACAAATTAACCATGGTATCAAACATTAATACGTTATATCTTAAACCATGGTATTTGTAGTAAAACTGTCCTATACAAATGGTAATAAATCTGCCAAAAACATTACTACACTTTACTACAATAAAACCATGGTTGATTTTGGTAAGGATGAAAAAGAAACTCGATAACTGATAACGCCATAACTTCTTCACTATACCTCCGCCATTTTGAGCGATTCCGTTTCAGCGGGTGCTTTGATACAAATCAGGAAGAAAAAAAAAAGCTCTCTGAAAAATTTGCATCGAGATCCCAAGTTGTAATTACAAGTTATAACAAAGAGATGGTAACTTTATACACAGTAATATTGTAGTTTCGGCAATTCCGACATGGTGTGAACTCACACAGAGAGACGGCCGATTAAAAATGGTCTCTTTCAAGGGGCCACTGACGCTGCGCACCGAGATTTGTCTCATTAACGTTACACCCATAGACAGATATAGATATATCTATGGTTACACCAGTTTAGTTACAATTGCTGGACTACAGATAGACTAGTAACTTTAGTCGTTGTTTTTTGCAATTACTCGTATACGCTCATTACCCAAGTAACGTTAAATAAATTGACGAAACCGACAAGGCGGTTTATAACGTTAACTTACAGCGCCTTCCACGGACACGCTATGTTGCGTTAAAACAGGAATAATTGGCTTATTTTACATACATATCAAGTTTCCGAGCTGTATTAACCGTATTTTAGCTGAATATTTGGTGGTATGAAAAAAAAATACAAAGTCACAGTGATCCTAGAAATGCTTGCCCCTTCCAAAAAGTTACAGAACAGCATGGCTGCAACAGCATTCCAAAAAATACACCGGACGTGTTGTGTACCCGAAAACACAGCCAATATTTCATTCACTTTTGATAATTGACTACTTACCAGTATTTTAAATGAGTCTTGAGGTGGTTTTAGCCGTTGTCCTTCTTGAAGGCTTCTTCAGACCAGCAAGCAGTCGTTCAGCTCTCAGCGCGATCGTTGACCACGTGATCACTAAAAGCCGCGAAACTTACTCAATTTTTTTAAGTCCTCGTGTCCACGTGATTACAAATAGCCGCGAAACTTACTCATTTTTTTAAGTTGACGCAAAATACAAAATAAATCGATAGAAAACGAGTAATAATTTTGGTTCTTAAAACTGACAGTTTTCATTGCATCATTCTCAAATATTTTCATTTAAATGTACAAAAAACATTAAGGACATGTGAAAAACATAATTTGTTAGTTAAATGCTTAATTTTTAAATTAAAACATACTTAAATAGCACAAGTAAATTTGAGATAAAATAAACTGTGGAATTTTTACACATTACTTTTGGTAATCCCAACTCAAATAATCTCTTAAATGATATTCAGAGATTTTATTAAGTTAATACAAGTTTATATTTTTGTGATATTTACAAAGCCACTGAAAGTTATATTTTTACATTTGTGTTTGCACAGCATGGTGGGCCGCATTAGGATTCGTGAAAAAACGCGGCCGTCTTATATTCAGGGTCTAGACTTTGACATGTCAATAATACACCCACAGAAACAGGTGGCGCCAAATACAAGTAAAACGAGTGTGCCATGAAATATACAGGTGCATCTCAATAAATTAGAATGTCGTGGAAAAGTTCATTTATTTCAGTAATTCAACTCAAATTGTGAAACTCGTGTATTAAATAAATTCAATGCACACAGACTGAAGTAGTTTAAGTCTTTGGTTCTTTTAATTGTGATGATTTAGGCTCACATTTAACAAAAACCCACCAATTCACTATCTCAACAAATTAGAATACTTCATAAGACCAATAAAAAAACATTTTTAGTGAATTGTTGGCCTTCTGGAAAGTATGTTCATTTACTGTATATGTACTCAATACTTGGTAGGGGCTCCTTTTGCTTTAATTACTGCCTCAATTCGGCGTGGCATGGAGGTGATCAGTTTGTGGCACTGCTGAGGTGGTATGGAAGCCCAGGTTTCTTTGACAGTGGCCTTCAGCTCATCTGCATTGTTGGCTCTGTCTGTGTCTCTCATCTTCCTCTTGACAATACCCCATAGATTCTCTATGGGGTTCAGGTCAGGCGAGTTTGCTGGCCAATCAAGCACAGTAACACCATGGTCATTGAACCAGCTTTTGGTACCTTTGGCAGTGTGGGCAGGTGCCAAGTCCTGCTGGAAAATGAAATCAGCATCTCCATAAAGCTTGTCAGCAGAAGGAAGCATGAAGTGCTCTAAAATTTCCTGGTAGATGGCTGCGTTGACTGTGGACTTCAGAAAACACAGTGGACCAACACCAGCAGATGACATGGCAGCCCAAATCATCACTGACTGTGGAAACTTCACACTGGACTTCAAGCAACATGGATTCTGTGCCTCTCCACTCTTCCTCCAGACTCTGGGACCTTGATTTCCAAATGAAATGCAAAATTTACTTTCATCTGAAAAGAGGACTTTGGACCACTGAGCAACAGTCCAGTTCTTTTTCTCCACAGCCCAGGTAAGATGCTTCTGACGTTGTCTCTGGTTCAGAAGTGGCTTGGTAGCCCTTTTCCTGAAGACGTCTGAGCGTGGTGACTCTTGATGCACTGACTCCAGCTTCAGTCCACTCCTTGTGAAGCTCTCACAAGTGTTTGAATCAGCTTTGCTTGACTGTATTCTCAAGCTTGCGGTCATCCCTGTTGCTTGTGCACCTTTTCCTACCCAAATTCTTCCTTCCAGTCAACTTTGCATTTAATATGCTTTGATACAGCACTCTGTAAACATCCACACCTTTCAGTAATGACCTTCTGTGACATACCCTCTTTGTGGAGGGTGTCAATGTTCGTCTTCTGGATCATTGCCAAGTCAGCAGTCTTCTCCATTATTGTGGTTTCAAAGAACAAGAGATACCCAGAATTTATACTGTATGGATGGTCATTTATTGAAACTCAAATGTAAATATTCTAATATTTTGATATACTGATTTTTGACTTTCATGAGCTGTAAGCTCTAATCATCAAAATTAAAAAAAAAAAAAAACTTTTGAAATGTTTTACTTTACATGTAATGAATCTAAAATATATGAAAGTTTCACTTTTTGAAATAAGTTACAAGAAAAAAATGAACTTTTTCACGACATTCTAATTTATTGAGATGCACCTGTATGTAATGTAATGTGTGTTGTAAAGATCGAGTGAAAACAAAAGAAAAAGAAAAAGCTTACAGCGGCATGAGTTGTGACTGTCATGTTAGCCTGATGGGACCAAACTTCCTCTGTAAGTGATTTTAAAACATAAGACAGTACCCAGATTTGAAGACTACAATAAGATTTCACTTCTACTGTTAATAACATTTTGGTAGGCCACTATTAGATGGATAGCCTAAATGTTAAATAATTCAGATGGGCTACCTGTTATTTTTATGGTATATCAAAAAGTGTATATTTTTAAATGTGATTGTTGGTACATTTTACCAGTATTTACCATACTTTCAAAACAAAAATGAAAATAGGAAAAATGCAATATGAAAATAATTTAAGAAAAAATGTGTTTTACTGGGAAAAAAAACAAGATTTGGTTTTCAAAAAGCCTTTTTCCAAAAGATACATCTGGAAAAAGGTGGTCATCTTATAATCAGGGTCGTCTTATATCCGGGTCAATACGGTACTTACTAGACCACATCAATATCATATTTTTTGCACATATGTTTGATTATATATTTGAAATATCATTGTAAATGCCATGCCACATCAATATGGTAATCATTTAGTGCCACGGTATAGGCCTATATCAAATTATTACTGTACAATAGTACAACCTATTGTACCTTTTTATTGAAAAACTGCTCTAAATGTCACTGTTTTAAAGGAAATTTGCTTTCCATGTAGATGGCTTGTCATTTATGGTCATGTGGGTAACAACATTTAAAAATGATGACTTTAATTCTCAAAAACAAGGAAGCAATTTTCAGATCTCTTATCTTGATAGTCAGAAAATATCCTTTATACGTGGAAAGAGCTAAAATTAACAAGCGAGGAACGGAAAGTTAGATTTGTGGGTAACACCCTAAAACTCTGCAGCTGCATGCAAAGCATCTGAAGTCATTTCTAGAGTGATTAAAGATTAACAAACACACCATATTTTATATTGCTTCCGATTCTATTTTGAGTAAATGCTCACAGAGTTAAAAGCAACAAATATAACTTCTTGGTTTGTAAACCCTGTAATTTGGGCTGGTTCTTGTGCTGAGCAGATCCAAGGTTTGTAGTCTCATACGTCTCCTCCATATAGTTAGTTCTTTTTTCTTACAGTAACTGAGAAACACTGAATGGTTACTGGACAAAATCAATTTGAGACAACAAATGTGAAAAGAAATGAACAAAAATGAATGAATGAAATGAATGCACAATATCACCAGTACATTTTTTTAATCAAATGCAGAAATCATTTCAATCAAATACAAAATGATCTCTCTCTATGCATCACACTTTCAGAAAATCTAATTCATAATAATGTCACAATTGTTTTGGCAATTTAAAGATATAATAAAAATCTCTTCTGCTTCTCTCACAGTCCAGTGCCTTTTTCACATATGAATATAAGCACTGTCTCATAACTCTCATAACATAACAATCACTGTTACAACACTGATAGAGACGCTGAACGAAGCAAAAAATGTGCATAAAAATATATGCTGATTTGGCAACAGTTAAATTAGTCCATGAAACAGTAATAAAGAGGATATAGTCCAAAGTTGCCGAATACTTTTAAATAACAGGATATAAATAACCGTCAGGTCTTTAGTTGTATCTTCTTTAGTTATTTTTTAGGTGGGTTTGCCTTTATAGAACAGGACAGGATGGGGAATGGGGGTTGTGATCAGGAAATGACACACACAAGCCAGATTCAAACTCAGGTCAGCCAGCATAAGTGACATTGCATGACATGCATCCACATTTCCAGCACTAGTCTCATCTTAAAGAAATAGTTCACCAAAAAAGGAAAATTTGATTTAAATGTACTCGCCCTCAGGCCATGCAAGATGTAGATGAGTTTGTTTCTTCACCAGACCAGATTTTAAGAAATGTATCATTACATCACTGATTCATCAATGGATGGGTGCCGTCAGAATGAGAGTCCAAATAGCTGATAAAAAATAATTTACAAGTAGTGTAAATAATCCAGAACCTTTAAACAAGTTAGTTTGTGATAAAAAACATCTTGATGGATTTGTTGGAACTTCAAACTGTTGCTTCTGGCTAAAATACAAGTCCTGAATCAGGAGAGAAACATGCATAGATGAAAAGAAGCACGGTTCAAAGTTAAAACACCTTAGTGATTGATTTGTTTCTTACAAACATGCAACTTTTGGCTTCACAAGGTGTTAATTGATGGACTGGAGTGTTGTGGATTATTGTGATGTTGTTTGGACTCTCATTCTGACGGCACCCATTCACTGCAGAGGATCCTCTGGTAAGCAAGTGATGTAATGATACATTTCTCCAAATCTGCTCTAATAAGGAAACAAATTCAAATTCATCCACATCTTGGATGGCCTGACAGTAAGCACATTTTCAGCAAATTTTCATTTTTGGTGAACTATTTATTTAATAACTATTAAAAGTGGTTCACACAGCTCATGTCCTATATTCAAAGTCTTCTGAAGTCATTCAGGGTAAGACTTAAATATAAAGGATGTAATATTGAGTAAATAATGACAGAATTTTCATTTTAGGCAGAACTGTTCCTTTAAGGCTTGCTCGTATCCTATTCAAATCATACATGTGTATTTGGGTAGTTGACAAATAAAAATTGGACTGTGTCCTATGGTGTGACATAGCAAAAATGTAGAAACAAAACTTAACATACAAATAACATGAGAAAAATGTATCTTCATTAGAGTTACAAATAGCATGAGAGAGGTTTATCCTCAATGTTAGAGGTTATTTTTTTTTACATTTTTCCGTCACACTATAGCACACATTGATACGTCAACTACCTATTTGCTTAACTACATTTGACATCTGCAGCCTACACTGTTGTGTTAGATAACCAACATCTTTATAGTCACATCTCAAATGTACACTCAAACCAAGATTGCCACTTAAATTGTTTTAACAGTGACTCAAGCGAAGACTTCTTCTGAATGAATCCACTCATCATCAGTTAGTCATAAATCTTCATTAGATTTTCCTGTTGCACAATATCCTACATCTGGCTCAAATGTTGTGTGAGTAGCGTGTGACAACAAACAAAAGTGCTTATTTAAACTCCAAGGAACTCTGAGTTTCCTGTGTTTATACATATAAATTTTGATTTCAAGCTCATCCACATGACTTCATGAAAGCGAAGGACCTTTTCACAACAGCATTTGGAGCACACTGACCAGCCAAACATTTCATAAGCAGGAAAAACATGTTCAAGTGTCTTTGGCATGTGCTCAGGTCAGTAAATGCAGCAGCAATGGAGTGAGAAGGTAAATCCATAATGCTTTCAGTGCATGTCCGTCTCCTCGCTGCTGAAGAGGGTCCTCGAGATCACACCTCTCGCCCTGATACCCACTAAAACACTGGCACTGGAAGTCTTCACTCATCCGCCGCTGCTCTTCCACGCTCACGTCTCCCTTCACACGCAGTTCGCTCCCCTGGCCTACTATTGTGTGTGTCTGTGGGTCAAGATGCAGATATGTGTCCGTGTCCGGATGTCTGCGCAGACAGCGGCCGTGGGAACTGCACAGGAAGTGACTGCACTGCTCGGCTGCTGTGGAGACGTTGAGGAGGTAACGGCCCAGTGGACCCCGCAAGTACTGGTTCAAACTGGAACAAATGGCCTGAATAATGAAACCGAAAAAGAGAAGGAAATTATGTCAAGTAAAAGCTAGAGTTTTACATTTATTAAAGAAATGGTAAGTGGATGGCAGGCAGTTGCTAGAGTGTTGTAGGCACTTTAGTATGTTACTATGCTGTTGCTAAGGTGGTTAGGTGTTTTTTAAATGCCTGACATGAAATAAGTCACAAAAGTCGTTTTTTGTTTTGTTATGGTACAATTTGTTTTCACACATTGTTATTTATAAGATCAAAAAGTAAGATGAAGTTTTGATAGCTAGTTAAGTCAATCAGTGAGATTGTTATTACAGTATAGCAGTTACTTACATAAAATGCATATGCTATAAATATAAGCTGTCACTTTCGCCCAAAAATATCTTCGTAAGATGATATTTAAATGCATAGTTTTATGATCAAAGCTCTGTGGTTATAAAACATATTGCAATGCAATACAATGATTGATAGATGAACAAATAAACTTGCCTGATGATCATCTTTGATACTTACATTTTAACATGATTGTTATAGAAAATGATGTATGGATAATCAAGTAAATAGATTAATAGATTAACTTTATTGTCCCCCAAGAGGGAAATTCTTTTCCACAGCACTGCACTTATTTGACACACACAACATAACAAGCATAGTACAATTATATTATTATTACACAAAAAAAAAAAAAAAACAGCTAAGATAACCTCAGCGATGTCTGTTATTGAGATATGTGATGGCTGAAGGAATCAGGCTTCTTCCAAAGCGGGCCCTCCTACACCTCATAGCCCTATACCTGCGCCCTGAGGGCAGTGGGGCTAAATACTCATTAAGTGGATGTGTGGAATCCTGCTCTATTGGATCGAAGTTGCTTCAGTCCAGTATATGTTCATCTTGAAATATTAGTAACAACATAAAAGTCATTCTTGCATTTACTTTTCTGTAAACATTTCACAGCAAACTGACCCATGAACCATGAGCTGAAGGTGGATGTTTGTACAATTAAACTAAAAAATTACTACAAAAAGTATAAACGATCAATCAGGCGCCATGTACTAGATTGTGTATAACAGGTTATTCAGCAAAGTTTTGATCAGGCTGATCATTTAATCTAGAGGCCTTAGAAATGTGTGCATCAAATATGATGCAGTATCATATATGATACAGTAGGCTTTATATGGTTAATATGATCAATAGAAGCACCATTAACAAAATTATATTATTATTATTAGAACTAGCATCAATAGAAACCCTTTAACAAGCACTGTTTCTGATATAATGTGGTGTGTGAGTGCTTACATTGTTGCTGGCATAAGCAGCTTCACCCCAGAAAACGATCCCAGCTGCACCCAGAGCCACACTTTCTCCAATGGTGGACACCAAATCCATCTGCACAGA
This sequence comes from Schizothorax lantsangensis, assembly GCA_027422415.1. Lineage (NCBI taxonomy): Eukaryota > Metazoa > Chordata > Actinopteri > Cypriniformes > Cyprinidae > Schizothorax > Schizothorax lantsangensis. The sequence goes on along the minus strand of CM049853.1, from coordinate 4,003,729 downwards.
CACAAATAAAGGAATCGGTGATAGGTTCTTGATTTTTTTAACAAAAACAAAATACAAAAAGTTAATTCAGCTCATTTTGAAAGCTGTGTGTTAAGGTCACACATATTGAATGGGGTAATTTTTGTAACAGCAACAGTGGAAATAAAGTAGGAAATCAGCTGGTGTGGTGTGGTGGGTGGTGGCACTGTAAGTGTGACCAGCACCCTTCCTGTTCTCCTGCACACACACACACACACACACACACACACACACACAAAGATAAAGAACAGAGGCCTGTTGCACAAAGCTGGTTTCGGTTTTTACCCAGGTAAGTTTGCATTTAGTTTGATCAAACTCTGTGTTTTCGGGCTCATGAAGGTGGGTTGGTTTTGAGCGGGTTTTATCACCATGGTAACTTAAGCTACACGGCTACCCTGCTCCTGAGCATGGTTTTATTCTGGTTTAGAGATCGCAAACCCAAACTGGACCAATCAGCTGTGAGCAAAGTGACATATATCTGATGCAATGAAGCCACTCCCCCTTATCTCTCGCTCCAAATTAAAGCAGTTTACAGTCGAAGAATTTTAGAGATGAAATTGCCCGACTTTTGCAGCTACTTATTATATTTATATTACATTAATTATAATTGTTTATAATTCATATAATAAATTCATATAATTTTATTTGAAGTGGCAATTAATTTTAAGCTTTGCATTTAAATTAAATTAAATATATATCCATATAGATAAGCTTTAATATATCCAACTTTTAAAATGAATAAATGTCTATGTTTTCCTTTTGAGCACTGTGTGAAACTATATATAAATAAATTCAGTTGATTCCTTTGCATAGTCATTCATTTTCTTTCTGCTGCCTTAAACTTTTCCTGCAGCAAAAGTGTTTATTCCTGCCTTGTACATTTTTAATAACGAAAAGCAAAAAAAGTGAATTGCGCCGACTTTGTCAACTCTAAACCTTTTGTTCAGCTAGCTTCATGCAACAGGCCACCGATGATTATGTAAGGAAAAGTTTTGTGATAAACCACACAAAGATGTGTTAATCTTCTCTAAAATAGCTTCACTGAAATCTTCACTGTGTTGAATGAACACAGCAATGTTATGAAAGCACCACAGAGTCTCATTTCTAGATGAATCATGTAGTTAGAACTTGGATAGAAGAAAGTATTTCTACAACACAAATTGTGCAGATAGTCTAGTGGGCAGTGTGAATGTGTGAAGGTGTGAATGTGAGTTTGAATCCCGGCTCAAGGCCCTTTCCCGTCCTCTCTCTCTCCCACTTCACTTCCTGTCTCCTCTACACTGTCCTATCGTAATAAAGTTCACCTTTAAGTTCTATAAACTTAAAATCTTTATGAATATATCTTGTTCTAAAGATGTTTAATTTTTATTTTTTTTTGCTGCATAAAACCTGAAGATCTTTATGGGGACAAAAACACAGTTATGCATGTGAACCTCTCTAGTGTCCACAAGAGAACTTATTTGCAGACGTCTCTGGCCTTTGAACAAACAGACTGGAGAGTCACTGACAGCTGAATGGAATATTTATTCCTTTAAGGTCAACCTTCATTTCCGCACATTTTGTTACATGTCAAAGTTTAGCTGCGGGTCATATGGAGTGATTTACATATATTTTATTGTCTATTTGCTAAGACCTGCCTTACAAATGTTACAAGGCTCTGCTACCTTAGCAACCGTCGCCATCCATAATACTATCAGACAAGCTTTTGCAATAAATCTATGGAGAATCTGTGTCTTTAGATAGTTTTAAATGGACTTTCACATAAATTATCCAAAACTATGGTAAAATGTTGTTCCCATACACTTTTACAAATCTCTGAACATCAAAAAAAATAAAATTTAAATACTAAATGTAAATAATATTTTAAATGTAATACTATCTATAATATTTTAAATAAATAATGATTGTATAAAAGTAATACATTTAGCTAAATGAATGTATTTATAAATGTAAAATTACTAATTCAATGTTAGTTAATTTGCATATTGATTCAGATTATTAAAGGCCATAGCATAAAGCTACTTAAAGAGTCGTTTATTTTAAAAGCTACAAATACTAAAAAATTCAGTTCCATCCTACACATATAGTAAAAAATAAATAAATAAAAATCTTCAGTTAATTAAGCATTGGGATTAAATGAAGATGGAATGTTTTGCTACAGTCTTAAATATTTCTCCATCACAAAAGTGTCTCAAACAACACTCAAATCTGACCAGATATAATCAGTTTAAACTTTAATCTGTAATGATATTTTAATCTGCAAAGTCAGAAATCAAAAATTAACATTACTAACTTAATGTTCTTTCATTTTCACATTGACTCGGATTATTAGTATAATATTAACAATAATATCCAATAAATTTTACCATTTTAGTGGTTCTACGATCACACTCTTCACGAAAATCAGTAATGGGTTTAAATGAAGAGCAAAAAATATATATATTTATCTTAAATGCTCAGATAATCTGACATGTGTTTCCATCGCAGAAGATCATTAAAGACTAAATTAAAGAAAATCACCTAATAAATATACTTTGCAATGCTGCACTTAATTCTAGCCTACATAAGAATAACATCCAATGAATGTTTACTACTTTTGGTGGTTCTGCAGAGTTTTGCAGATTTCTTTCGTTCATTCCTATGGGACGTTCTGTAAAGCTTGTCTGAGTTACCAACAGTGAGTAAGGTGGGGCAAAGCTTAGCTAAATGCCAGTAAGTTAAAATTGTGTTTTTTGTCACTGCAAATCAAGTGCATTTCTACAACCCCACCTCTGTCAGCAGTTCCAGCTCATCGTCATACGTAGGGCGGCTGTAGACAAAAACAGGACGTGCCAATCCCTCTCCAACCGATGCCAATCTCATTCCCTCCTTCACCCGGTTTCGGACGAACTGGCGAGCGGAGGATGTTGAACGCAACACGGACTTCATGTATATGGATGGAAACAGAGCCGTGCTTTCAGTCCACAGCCACTTCAGCTGGTCGTTCCTGGCCACCTCCACATCCGGGCAGCGTCCAGTGTAGTTCTCCAGACTGCGACGATAGTCATGGTTATAGCAGTCAGGAAATAGGTAGAAGCCCCAAAGCTGGTTTGGACGCAAGCTTTTGGCCAGCCGTAATGTCTCCAGCATGAATATACGGCTGGACATCTCGAACTCCTGCTGAGCTACTTTGTATATCTGGGTTTGAGTCCAGCCTGTTTTTTTCTGGGACACTAAGAGCTGCGACTGGCTCTTGTAAATGGCTTTGGTGTCCCAATTCCGTATCCAAATCGGACGCCATTCCTCCCAGTCGATCACGGCCAGGCCTCGCGCAGACGGGTCACGAATGTACTTCGCGATCCCCTCCGGCATCTTCTCTCGGTGCTGCGTGAGGCTGGCGATCTGCGGTAGTCCACCGTTGACGGCCACTCCATCCTGAAAGTGCGGATACAGGCCCAGGCGGTCTTTGTAGAACATGGTGAGGTTCTGCTTGGTGAAGCCTTCATTCGGAGAGGCCACGATCTGAAACTGATCGAGCTGGAGGTGGACGTTGTGCCGAGGCCTGCAGTCTTCTGTCGGGGCGTTCCAGACCAGAACCAGCGGCTTCTGAGGGTAAAGAGGCCATCTGGTGGGCTTCAGATCTTCAGCAAGAGCAAGATGATCCAGAGCCAGTGGAACCAACAACCAGATTCTCCAATGAAGCTGGATCCAGTAAGCCATGACTTCAGTCATTCACAATACAGGCCTTCACTTCTGCCAAATAACAAACAAACAAAACAAAACACATCGTGTATTACAATCCATTAGGAACATAATTTTGATATTTGATATCTTTCTGGTATCAGTGTTCATTTAAAAAGGAAACAAGAAGGCACAAATCTTTCACGGAGGAATCATAATTACTGAAGCAAATGTAATACAACAGTCGTTTTAAATCAACAATATCATGACTTGGAGGAAATAACTCACATTTGACATTAAAAATAATCATTCCCTGAAAAATAAATCAATGATATTTTTACTTGGAGATAAGTTCTTATTTGAAACAAAAGTTGGTTAATATTCTAAAATTATATAATAATAATTGTATTATTATTATTAACCCAAACCCTAACGTTTTGGGAGTGTAAAAGTGTTTAAAACACTTAAAAACCAACATCATCCTGTTCACATTATCCATAGATCAACAACCATGAAAAAAAAAAAAAAAATCATGAAATATATGACCTTTGACATTAAAATGAACAATCATTCCCAGATAAATTTATCAAAAATATTATGACTTGGAGGTGAGTTTTTATTTTATAAAATTGGTTAATATTATAGAATTATATAACAAATATTCCAGTGTTACAGTTATTCCCCACTTATTGAATTTAATATTATATAAAATATTATAAAATTACATATTTAATATAAGTAAATATTTAATTGTAATAACAAGTAATATTATTTTATTATGCACATAAATATTTGCAGGAGGTTCTAATAATCTGTTTTAAAGAAATGTCAAATGCTACTCTTATGTAAAGCAAAACTTTTCCACAATCATGTCTTTCTATGAATTATATGATGATATTCCATCTGAGGGCAGAATGACCTGATCAGACATTGATCTTACTGACCCATGGGACAGTACAACTAAGCAAAAAATGACCAAAATTCTTTGATATCAATTGTATCTCATACATTAATAGGATTAAATGAAGAGCAAATGGGAAATTTAGCTTAAATCTCCTGCTCATCAGATGTTACTCAGATTTAAGACATTATATAAGATATAATTTGTTCAATTCTTCAGGTCTCCACATTACCTTATAGCTTAATATTCTTACTCTTTGTTGACATCTGACACATTTATATCTGTTTCTCCTATTGAACTGTGTTTGTGGATGTTTAACTAAAACATTACTGACAACCCCATTACATTTCCAGCGCTATTAAAGATCAACATCTGAACAATAAATTGTAAAACTACAATACTTTAAATACCATGGTCCTGAAATTCACGGTAATTACATGCAACTTCAAAGAATATCGTGGTAACGTTAGTACCATGTTAGTTACACACAGGCTACCAGCGTAGTGCCATTACACTTTTTGTGAGTGTTTAATACAATTAAAAACCAACATCAGCCTGCTCAAATCATTCATAGAGCACCAAAACAACTTTTTCATGGAAACAGCTCACCTTTGACATTAAAAGTAACATTCATTCCCAGATAAATAACTCCATCCTGTGGTTGTGATGTAAATCATTGCTGTTACCACGTCGCCTGTTGCCTTCTACAGAAGAGAGACTTTCGCGAGTGTTCCTCCGTTCATAAAGACTTGAGATCAGGCGGACTGATGTCGCGTGAGGTCTGATCTGTCTTCTCACGTTCTTCATCTGAGACGCTTTTATCTTTGCGGCTGAGCAACAATTTCAAAGCGCCGCTTTCATAAGTTTCATTGATTCGGTGCAGGGGGCGTGGTTTCATTACCAGCTCACTGGGGGCGTGTTTTCCTTTATGCAAATGATAGGCCTATAACGTGGTCATTGCGTGCCCAAAAAACATACACAACTTTAAACTTTAAAACTTTAATCATATACATAATAACAAAACTACAAAAAAAGAAAAACAATTGCAAAATAAATATGTTATAAGGAACGTTTTCATTGAATCAACATTAACATGTACATTCGTTGAACTCTAAATATTAAATATTATACAAATATTTAGCTATTAAGTAATAAAACAGTAAAAAAAAAAAAAAAAAAAAATCATAAATCAAAAATCATCTAAAAAAATAATTGTTTTATTAAATAAACGTTAACATTATACAAGCACTTTTTTCCTTCAAACCTAAATATTAAACACTACACAATTATGTAAAAAAAAATTTTTTTTATAAAACAGTCAAAGAAATAATGTTTTTTTATTTTTTTATTTTTTTATTTATTTTTAAAGTGAGGGGTAATAAAAACAAAAAGGTCCAAAAGTCCAAAAGAACATGCTCACTGTTAACACTAAATAAATAAATAAATATATAAATAAATAAGGTAATAAATATTTTTTTATACATTTTTTAATAAACTTTAAAAAAATATATATAAACGATTTACCATTTAAGCAAGTTTTGTTTCATTAAGTTTATTTTTAATGAATTCATTTTTTTATTTCAATTTCTCTTCCATCACATAAGATAAGAGTAAGATTATTTTTATTTGTCACAAACACAATTACATAGAGAGCATATAACCAGCAGTGAAATGTATTCTCTGCATTTAACCCATCCTAAGTGAACACACACCCGGAGCAGTGGGCAGCCATGTTACAGCGCCCGGGGAGCAGTTGGGGGTTCAGTGTCTTGCTCAAGGACACCTCAGTCGTGGTATTGAAGGAGGATACTCCCCCCACATAACTGTAATATGAATGTAAGATTAAATTCATTTGAATATTTAGCCATATTAGGTATTTGGTTTGGTCTATAAAACTGTGTGAGCAATAATAGCATGGATTCATTAAAACTTTTTCTGATTGAGGATGCACATGATGAATATGAAATCAGAGTAGCATTGTGCGGACTTCAAGTGATTCCTTTCTGACAATGACCTGCAGAGATCCTGTTCCGTCGTTCCTGCGTGTTCTGCTGACTCATGTGTGTGTTCATGAAAGAGAGAGGGACACTTCCTTCCTCGGGCCTTTTCCTTTTCTCCCCGTTCTTGGGGTTTTACATCACCGTTTATTCCAACTAGGCAGCGCCAGGAAGCTTTAACAATATGAGAGGAACTGGACGCACACACACCCATCACACCCGCCTCCCAAAAAAGGCAAACTCACATCCTCCTCGAGCGTAGGAGCGATCAGGGTTCCCCTGTATTATCACTCCAGCTCTACTCCTATAAGACACTCCCATAGTACACCCTCAGGTCAAAGGTCAACCGGCAGCTTTATCAGATAGAAGATTTTTGAAAAATGCATTTCCTTAAGAAAGATCATTCAACAAGCTAACAGGAATAGCTTTTATCATATACCTATATATATATATATATGTATATACAAACACACATTTTTTAAAATGATTAACCTGCTACCCAACTAGAATTAGACATAGAATTTCCTTCACCATTGTATATAAATAGTTGTGAAGTAGGCTAATCATTTTGAACTATTTGCTAATATTTTAAAATATCCACACATGCACTTTTTGGTTAGCTATGCCTAATATGTAGGAATCGCACACGTTTCTTGTTTCATCACATTCAGTTAGGAATTGCATGAATCATGTAAATGAAATCATATTTTCAATTCAAAATGGCTGTTTGTGAAAAAACTTTGCGTAGTTTGCATCTTTGGATATTACTGTTGGGTAATGTTTTGCAACTTTCATTTTACCTCTCTCTTTCTGGAATCAATCTGTTCAGCCTGCTTTAATTTGATTGACAATTTAGCTATTTGTAATTATTGGGGGGTGGGACTTGTCCCCTTAATTGTCTATGGTGGTTACTTACGGCCCTGTCATATACATTTGAAGCATTATAGGGTGAGTTGACGATTACAGAATTATAATTTTGGGTGATCTGTTCATATAACAGTACTTTCACACACAGAAGCCCCTGAGGGCCGCTGTAACCTTCACATGTCTCATCACGCATTCTCTCATAAACCCTCCAAGCGTTTATTCTCTCTTATCAGTGTCAGTGATTGTGCGCAGACATGGCATCCTGTCGGAGCTTCCTGTATTTCATTCACATGAGTGGGACAAACATTCCCAGTGAAGTCATTTTCATCGAGACAGGCATCTGTTTCTAATGAAACCTACCTTTGAGGGCCTGGCCGGCTCTGATAAAGCGTCTATCTCATGTCAATGGAGATCAAGCCACTGTACGGGAGTGAAAGCCTCCCGGTGGTGAACTTCAAAGAAGCGAGGAAACATTGAAAACAGCTTAACCTCTGACATTTCACCATCTACCACACCCAGATCCCCGGTGCCAGGCGTACTACAACCCACAGCCAAAATAAACTCAATATGAGAGAGGGACAGTGTTTTCAATTCACAAACTAGAAAGAGACCAAAATTATTATTTTTTTTTTAAAAATGACTATAATTTATTAGAAAAATATTTGTAAAATCTTTTTCTATTGTATTACAACTACATTGTGTTGCACCAATAGTGAGATTCTACTAAGATAACTACTTTAATCTCAGGGACAAAAACTGATAAATAGCATAGATGAAAATTCCATACTATTGAATGAATTAATAATGACTATAAATTATTATTATTATTAATGTCCATAATGTCCATTAATGTTTATAATAAATAATCATTATTTATTTAAAATAAATTAAAAACAAAATACTAAAAACTTGTGAATTTCGAGGTTGCAGATAAACCACAAAAAACATTTTCATTATTTGAAAATAAAATAATAAAATAAAATAGATTTTAAAAAACTTATTTTATTTCAGCTTAATATTTCTCATTTTGTTTAGTGTAAGTTAGTTTACTATACAGACATTAAACAAAGTAATAAAAATTACAAAAACACAACAAAAGCACTAAAACTTTAACTAAAATTAAAATGAAAACAGAAAATATAAAAATAAAATCTAATTAAAAACATGATCAAAAACTGCAATAGTATATAAGTGATACTAAAACACCACTGGCCACAACACTATGTACTGTTTGAAAAAATAGATATTTATTTTGAAATTTGCTAAAGATGATATTTAACAGTGTTAAATATCCACAATTAAATATCCAATATCAGCTGATACAGATGCATTAAAATATTCTAATATCGACTAATAACTGATATGGTGCCGATAAATCTTTTCTCACTGAATATATTGTTTCACCTTAACATTATGGATGTAAAATGGACTGACTGTCTTTTTATTTTATTATAAACATTTATGTTGAGTTACATAAATATTTACTACTGTGTAATCTGCTAAACTGTTTTATTCAAGTATATCAACTCATAATTTACTGTACAATAAATGAGAAAAAAGTGCAGATGTCAGACTTTGATACAACAGAATATTATAATATACAATACGACGATAAACACACACTGCAGTTGGTCGACATCAACAAACACAAGTGATTTCTGTACAATCCCTGCACTGCTTCAGGATCCATCCTTACACGCTCTCATCTCATCACACATGCATTCCTTACTGTACATCACAGAAGACAAGACACCGTATGTCTGCTGTCTATACACCAAAATACAAATCAGAAAATATGATTCATGTTTTTGGTCAAAGCCACGTGAAGGGCAGAAACCCTCGCTGTCGTAACAGAATCCTCTCAGAAGAACACCGAAGGTGATTGTGACGTAGTCTGTGTGCTTATATTTCACACAGGATGACAGGGAAGTCGACGTGGATTCGTGGGTGATCCAACTTAATGATTCCCTGTAGACATGAAATATAACAAATACTGTGAAAAAAATGTATATACAAAACAGTGCTCTAAAACTAAATTATGTGATTTAAGGTAAGTGAAATGTTAACCAAGAACAAACAAACAAAAAAGATGTGTTGAGATAGGAGACCAATAACAAATAGCCTATCAAATAAATAAATGAATGAATGAATGAAGGTAAATGAAATGTTTAGATGAGAGACAATGAATGAATGAATAGAAAAATAAATAAATAAATGTTTAGATAAGAGTCACCATTATTTATATAGTGCTTTTTACAATGCAATTTGTGTCAAAGCAGCTTTACAGTATTAATAAATAATACAATAAAAATATAGGCTTGTAGTCAATGTTTTTTTATTGCTGAAAAGCTGACCAAAAATATTTCATAATAAATTATAAATTTCATGTGCTACTGACTACAGGGGTTAAAGCAAAAACAATCCCGAGCCTGAACTTTTTTCCGGGGGCGGGGCAGGGCGGGGCGGGGGGGCGGGATGCACATGCAAATTATGCAATGACTGTGGCAACTTTAACATTTGAAAGGGTACTATGGCAAAGTTATTGCTTTCCTTATTCAAACTGATTTTTTTGACCTGGATATATGGTTGACCTGAAGAATGAAAGCTATATCATACACTTGGAAAATTATGAGCAATATCACCGCTTATCAACACTAGGGGTATGACAATACACTTAGCTCACGAGATGAGACAAAATACAGACACTTGGTTCACTAGAACGAGACAATATTTTAATACTATTTTTAAGAAATTTTCAATGACAAAATATTTGTCTTTAAATTACAAAGTAAAACAATGCAGTTGTATTTTAAAACATTTTAACTAATCTAGGGCTGTAACTAATGATTATTTTGGTAATCAAGTAATCTACCTAATATGCCTATACATAATATGAAAAAAAACAACTTAAGTACATTATGTATTATAACAAATACCTGCAGAGGGCGCCGACGGCCTGGTGACGTTTCACTTTACAGCGTGATTAAACCGATGTTTAAATCCATTACATTTTAATATTTGGCCACATGCAAACTCAGAAACTTTTATTTTGAAATCGCGATGTACAATAAATGGCATATTTAGAAATAGGTTGATGTATTCTCCTGTGTTGGCAAAGGTTTATAAATGATTTACGATACAAATCTAGTGAGATAATGCACACTGTTTTCCCAGATGAACGTTAAGCAATTCAAATTCACAGCATATGCAGAGGAAGAGTTTAACCCTTTCACACATACAGTCTTTACTGGTAAATTACCGGCAAGTTACCATTAGGAGATCATGTGTGAACAGGACCTTTTCAAAAGTCCTGGTAAATTTGTTCTGGCAATCATATCGTTCTTATGGAGATTACATGATTACTCTGAGCTGTTTACAAAGCTCCGCTGCTTTTTAATTAGTTTTTCTATTTAAATATGCACATCTTTGACCATGCTTTTTCAACGTGTCGCGCTTCTCCATTCATCAGGGCTGTGACTCCTATAAGAGCAAAAAAGTCTGAAAAAAGTTAGTAATGTTAGTTTGGTTGAGAGAGAAAGCTGTGCTCCTCTCATACCATTGGTAGGCGAATTCATGAACTCAAAAGTGATATCGAAAGTGATAGTTTTTTATTTTTTATTTAGGATTATCTTTTTCCGCAGCCAAACGCTACACGCCGGAGATCCGGCACGGTGCCGGAGAACTTTAAGCCCTGTGACTAGCAAAATCAAGTAGCAAATCATGGGGTTTCCTATCAAATCTAATGTCTTAATCATCATAAATTATAATCATTCTGTTTAAATTTCAAATGATTTCCTGAGTTGATCCTGTCAATTTGCACTGAATATTTCCATGTATCTCTCACCTGAGGTATAAGGTTTTTCTGAATTCTCTTCAGTTTAGCTTTCTTTCTGCCGTTCTTGGTCACCACAGTCTCCTCGTAAAATTCATGAGCCAGATCTCCATCTTCATCAAAATACAAGGAACTGCAACAACAAACAGCAGCTGGATGAATATCACAAAACACATACAGGTCTCCTTTCACTCCTCTAAAAAACAAGAAATTATTAACAATTTAAAATGTACACAAAATATGAAGTCTGTATTAATTTTGTAATTAAATATTTCTTAAATGTTTATTTAAATGAAATATTTATTATTTATGTATTATTTAAATACTTATTTATTTATGTACTATTGCTATGCATTATTTATATCCCTTTCTCACAAACTGAGAATGACTGAAATGCACTGTTATTTTTGTAAATACCATTTTTCTCAATGCTGTTGAATGATGAGAGTTAAGATTTATGAAGTTACATTATTATGAATTAAATGTGTGCCATTCAAAGAATGTGTCATTCTATAAACAAAAAATATTTTCTTATTTCTTTTTCTTGGTTTTGAGGTGAAAAATGATGTGTTCTTGACATAAGAATGACTTCACATGGCCCAAACCACCAAGAACTGACCAGGCTAAAGTTAATAGCTCTCAGATATTAAAGTTTTTTTGACCTGAACATTTACCTTCTCCTTGTAAAGACAAATGGTGTTGCGTTCTTGGAGCCTCGTATACGTGCTAAACACTGTTCGTTGATCTCAACGGGAGCTTCTCCTCCAGCTCCTGAGCTGCTAAAAGGCCAGACTCCTTTGGTTTTGGATCCGCTGCCTCCCATTTTTATTGACAATGCATTACTGTAAAGGAGGCGGAGCGGCCAGCAGATCACGTCAGTTCAGCCCTGGAAAACAGAGCATGTTAAAGACTTCTGCCATAAAGGCAACATATGGCAATGCATCTGGGCATGTGTGGCTTGTGGTGTGGCTTCAAAGTACTGCTGCGGCTGAACTCTGAGCAAGAACCTGTGGTCAGGTCTTTTTATAGTCTGTAATACCTGGAGGCAAGGTCCAAAATGAACACTCACCAAGCACCAGATGTGAGTAAAAACTGCCTTTGTGGATGGTAACTGTTATAGAAAATGCAACATACCACCTGACCTGTGTAGTTATCTTTTTTTAGGGAAAAAATAAATAAATCACAATAATACACGTATTTTACTATTTTAGTAAAGCATGTTAAAAACAGCAAATCGTTTTTCATCATTTGTTGATACAGCAGCATTCTCAACAGTCTCTAAGCACACAGATCTGGTTAAAGCTGTAATCCCAGTTAGTTAGCCGGCTAGCTGATTATGCCTTACGTCACTTTAACCAACCAAATTCTCACAACTAACCACTATTTTACAAGTCTTTGAAATCCAATATATTTGCAGTACGAATGCACATATTTTTTCTCAAAATGTTATTGACTTGCACTAATTGACTTGCTGTATGTTCTAGAATTGTTTGCAATGAAAACAACACAAGCCATTCAACACACAACAAAACACGACTACCACGCGTTTCAGTTCATCGGTTCGATTCGGTTTCATTCCACAATACATTCAAATAGAAGATAACGTGAAACGCATACATACAGATCATGTAAATCTCATTGTTTTGATTCTTCTGGTTTGCTGTCTTCAAGCACAATGACGTAGCGTGACAACGTCACATTTACGCGCCATGTGTCACGGAACCGACAAACTGCCCCTTCGTCCAGTCACGTATTATTTATTATTTTTGTAAAATGTAATAATATTGCAATTATAATTTATCTTATCTTATCTTATCTTATCTTATCTTATCTTATCTTATCTTATCTTATCTATTATATTATATTATAAGCATGACGACTTATTTATTTTGTGTAATTTAGGCTTTTTAGTTTTTATTTATTTAAAAAGTAAAATGAATCTATCTATCTATCTATCTATCTATCTATCTATCTATCTATCTATCTATCTATCATCTATCTATCGTCTGTCTGTCTGTCTGTCTGTCTGTCTGTCTATCTATCTATCTATCTATCTATCTATCTATCTATCTATCGTCTATCTGTCTGTCTGTCATCCTACATGCAGTTTCAATATTTATTTATTGTGAAACCATGTGTACATTATATTATATTTTTTAAAGAAGCGTGTCTACTTTTGTTTTTTATTTATATTAAAAGTAAAAGTTATTTATTATTATTTTTATAATTTTATTCTTTTTAAATATACTCGGTATAAGTAATTTGCATGGAAGACGTTACATCATCTATCTATCTATCTATCTATCTATCTGTCTGTCTATCTATCTATCTAGTTTATTGTATTATTTATATATTTATTTATTGTGCAACTGTTTGTATATTATTTTTTATTATATTGTTTAAAGAAGCATGAAGATTTATTTATTTTCTCTTTTTTCCTGTTATTTTTCTTGAAGTTGATTTTGTACTTGGCGCCAGTCATTTGTCACAGACATTATATGAGCATATATAATCCGTGAGATCCGCCTCTCTTCCCATCAACCTGCGGCTCATCCCGCTTTTCCATTGGCCTTTTATTCCAGTGACAGGCGGCTATTCCTGAACTCGCTTTAATCGCATCTATTCCGCGTCTCCCTCGATACGATCGGAAGCGACAGAGTTAATTTCACTCTTTTTCACACGCAGACGTCTATTTACCTCGGAATTAGACCGTGGTGTATCGGTAGACGGTCGGTTGCGCTCTAATTCAATCAGCAGACATCGTGCGGGAGGTGGGGCCACCGAACAGAACAGCGCGCATCACACCATTATTTTCCTGTAAGTGCATGTAAGTGAATGTTTGGTTCTGTTGTAAATGGTTGCACGAGGACTGTAATGCTCATTTGCACGTCCGTCTGTACGTGCAGCGCGCGCTATATGGCTTCCATACAGATTTATCGTTGCATAACCTACTGAGCGCCTCGCCTGTGCATCAACACCAGTTATTTTCCAAAGTACCCAGAAGGGTTACAAACATGAATGCAATTATGAAACTTTATGAGACTGACTGTGCATTGTTTTAATGTCCCAGAGACCCTCAAAGCTGTATGCGTGAAAATGATCACAATATATCCTTCCTTTAAACTTAATCAGTCATTGCATCTAGATCTTTTTATACCTGATTTAAGTTACGGTGGGTTTTTGAATAATCAGTTCATCATCGGCTAATGCATTCAATGTAAACATATATTTAAGTCACATTAATATAATCAGTTATGCTATCAATTCAAATTGCATCTCTTTGGATATAAAAGCGGCTGTTTAATGAATTTAATTTCCATTTAAACAGCCAAGAAACATGAGTGATTCAGAGAAACAAACAGTTTCCCTTAAAGACAAGGATGGAGTTGAGAAAAGGGGACGAGGAAGACCAAGGAAACATCCAAAGGTATAATATAATACTGCATTATTAGTGATCAATTATTTGTGATCAATATTAAACCAGTTTACTTTCTGAGCGAAAATAATATAATAATGCATGGGGCTTTTATTTTTTTCAATGATGCAATAACAATATACAGTATTTGATGCATCCCCAGTTTTAGTAACATTACAGTGTTGTATTAAGGCAACTTCTTAATAAACATGTTTTCTTGCAGGAATCGATTGGGTCGCCAACTGCGAAAAGACCAAGAGGACGGCCAAAAGGCAGCAAAAACAAAGGCCCATCCAAGAGAGTAAGCCTTCTTCTTTTTAATTAACTCACACTATGAATAATTAGTCTCTTTGTGTGATTATGGCACTATTTTTCTCACTATTGCCAAGTAGTACAACACAGCTGTCTCTGGTTTGCAAACACACAGAGACATATGCATTTTTAATTATGAATAGTTTTATGCAGGTTTTTCATTGACAGCTCATCCGCTGACCAAATGCAGGTGACCCGCTGTTAGCCACTTAGCCCTGAGCAATGCACTGTCAGCTCCCGCCTCAAGAGTCCTCGATGAACTCAATGCCCCCTCCATCTGTTGTCATGTGCAGAAACAGGCTCCCTCTACTGTGCACTTGCCATGCAATGCCACATTGGCCTGTGAAAATGATTTGAAAAAATAGAAGCGCCCTTGGTTTTATCCAATGGTTTAGCCTGGGAGGGCTTATTGCATACAACTAAGTCACAGATTTTTTGACACTTGTATAATTGTTTGTTAATTTCATTTTCTGTTCAATAGAAATCATCGGCTTCTGGCAGCAAACCTAAGGGAAAACCGAAGAAAGAGGTACATATTAAAATAATAGTTTGTGCAAAAAAATCATTGTTTACTTTCTTCTGTGGAACACAAATCTGGACATATTATATTATATTATATTATTGTTTTTGCAGCATTGACTATGGAAAAAAATCTATACTTTATGCAAGTATACAGATGTGAATGCTTGGCCAATGCATTAAAAGCACAGAGCACTGTTGAATATATTTAACATGCATTTTTGCAGCATCGAGTTCTGTGCATAACTTTCATGGAACAAAAAAAATCATAATGCATGAGAGTAAATGTTCAGTAATTGTACACTACTGGTCAAAAATTTGAAATAATTAAAGTGTTTTTGAAAGAAGTCTCTTCTGCTCACCAAGACTGCATTTATTTGATCACAAATACAGTAAAAACAGTAACGTGAAATATTATTATTCAAAATAACAGATTTCTATTTTAATATGTATTAAAATTGCAATCAAAGTGCGCACATCCAACAGGCCAAAAGTTCAATGTGGGTGCTCAACCACAAAAACAATTTCAAGCAGGAAAAGCAAAGTTTGCACACCACAGCTCCAAAAGTAGAAATATTTATTTATGTTATTTATGTGTTTATTTATGTTATTTATGTTGTCTGATGAATAGCTTTTAGGCTCGAAACGTATGAATTAAAATGTAATTTATTTCTGTGATGCAAAGCTGAATTTAATGAGGTAGTCCTTCAAAAATCATTCTAATTTGCTGATGGCTGGCAGTGTATGTTTTGGTAAACTGTCTCTTTAAATTTTTAATTTATTTTCAAGTTGCACAGAATTGATGTGTAAATTTAAAGGTCACAGGATCTTGCTAAACCTATTTAAAATGGCATTGTAAATGTCAAATATAGCATCTAAGAGAGAAGCTTTGCTTCCATGCATTTCATCTCCAAATGTTTGATTCCGTTTCACCCAGGAAAAGGAAAACCCTCAGGACTCATCTGAGGATGCTGAGGAAGATGACGAGGAGGAGCAGTAACAATCTAACTGGAGCACTACCTCATACTCAACCAAACCAAACCAACCGTCTGCTCTCCAACCTGTGAATAACATGCAATGTCATTCACATCTTTCTACAGCCACAAAAGGACAGTAATAGATGTAATATTCTGCATAATACATGAGTTTTACGTCATTAGATCAAATATACTGTAGAAACCTGAATCACACTGCATACAAATGTCACGTGTTTCCAGTTACTTTTACTATATATCTATTGGACTGAGGTGCTTTTCTACTTATACTTTGTTTGTAGTTGTAGACTAGATTTAGATCAAGCTATAATTTAATGTGTAACATCATGGGCTTAATAGTTCTCATAGAATGCATTCATTTTGAATGTAGCTGTTTACAGTTGATCAATTAACAGTTTACCTATTTGTTAGTGTATATTACTGTGCAACCTTCAGTGAAAATTTGTTTCAAGGCAGGTTCTTATATTTTGTAATCAAATATAAGTTACCCAGGCCAGGTTTGAGGGAGCACATAGATTTAGCTTGAAGGAATAGTTCACCCAAAAATGACCCTCACCCTCAGGCCATCCAAGATGCAAATGAGTTTTTTTGTTCATCAGAACAGATTTGGAGAAATGTAGCATTACATCACTTGCTCAGCAATGGATCCCCTGCAGTGAATGGGTGCCATCAAAATGAGGGTTCAAACAGCTTAAAACTTAAAATATGAGTCCGTAATTCATAATATTACTTCCTCCAGTGAAAAAGTCTTCTCGTCTGAATCAGGAGAGAAATATGCAAAGATCAAACACCACTTATATCAACAACAAAAACATCCCAGAACAATTCTAAACAAACATGTGGGTGGATTTTGGTGTGAGAGGACAATATTGGGACTCTCATTCTGACGGCACCCATTCACTGCAGAGGATCCATCGGTGAGCAAGAGACGTAATACTAAACTTCTTCAAATCTATTCTGAGAAACAAGAATCATCTACATCTTGGATGGCCTGAGCATGAGTACATTTTCAGCAAATATTCATCATCCCTTTAACAGCAGCTTATGTGAAGTTTTCCTCTAGAATCCCCAGGAATCAGCATTGAGGATACTAGCAAAGGTTTGTATTTGGATGTATAATTCTGTGTTTGTATTTGTTTGTCACTATTGAAGTTTATGGATTGTTACATTTTGAAGCCATCACTGACACCGACCTTGCGGGTACAAATTGCACTTTGAAACTGATTCGCAGAAAACAGACGTCTTTGCTGGTGTGTTGATTTCGAAGACATTCCAGCTAAAACGATTGGTGTTTTGGAACTACATGATGACATTTATTGTACTAATTCCTAATGGGGAATGAATTTGGCACAAGCACTTTGTGTTTCTTACACAGTTAAAAAGAGATTTAAGCATAAAAATATAAAGGTGAAGAAAGAAATTACACATCAATTTAAATAATTCCCTAATATGCTTGGCTTATAGAAGTGGTTCTCAGGTGGTTTTGCTTCAGGACGCCATCAAGTGGTGACTCAAGGTACCAAAAAGTAAAAATAAAAATCCTTAAAAGCCGACCATTGAAATGTATTCATATTACTAATAATACATAACATTCACAAACCACCTCCTTACAGCATTTCCTCATAGGACTGTTTGCATTACAGGTATCAGCTCAAGGTTCTCCACACCCAAGTGCTTTTGGAATAATATTTCAAAATGATTTATTTTAATCATCTAGCTGTGTACATGACAGATCACAACAGTGACAATAAGCTATGCTTCTCAACGATTTAGATTTATTCTTTTCAGGGTCCCTAAAAAATAAAATTATACACTCCCTTGAAATACATATATTGAGCAAAAGTGCAATGTAAATTATAGCCTATATCAATCCAGTTTTGGACTGCATTTTATGCATTCGAGTACTCATAACTTCTGAAATATTCACCTCAGGTATTACGGTGTCATTAACAGACAGCAAAAGCCCAAGACAACACCAATCCCTTCAGTAGTAGAAATAGCCTTTATTCTGCAGTGATTGTCCGTGTAGCAGTAAATATCCTACAGAGGCATATGGTGTGTGACATTTTATTAATACAATATTAGAGTTATAAAATGTGTATTAGATTTATAGACTTTATTTGTATGTATAGTGTGTGTTGATCTTAATAAAAAAGTACTTTTTCAAATTGTTTGTGCATTTTCATATTATAAAAGACTAATAGTTACTGTTATATTTAATATTTTTTTATTATATCATAATAATTTAAAGCTGCAGTCCGTAACTTTTTTTGGGTTAAAAATGATCCGAGATCAATATTTGAGCAAGTACATAACCAGCCAGTGTTCAAAACTAAAAAGTATTTACAAGACAAAATACAGTACTGTATATTTTAATTAAATATTGATTTCAATAATATTTTAACAATTATTGTTAATTTAACTGCTTAAAGTCACAATAATAACTTAATAAAAGTAATATAATATTAATTAAAAATAATATATATTCTGTAAAATACTGTATATTTTATTCAATAGCCTACTGATTAGACCAATTTAATAATAGGCCTAACAATTATTGTTAATGTACCAACAATTAATTAACAAAAGTTAATAAAACATTTTTTATTAATTACAATAATATTAATAACGCGTACACAATGAACGGATTGTAATGCGGCCCTGTTCTCTAAAACCAACAGCGTGCTCTTATCTGTCTGCGCTGTGCCGGTTGCGCACATCCTGTAGAGGTTTCGATAATGGCGTCTGTCTCCGAGATGCGCTCGGCTTTGGAAAAATGAAGCGCAGAAGAGTTTATTTCCAGTGATTGACGCGGGGTTTCCATTCGCGGACGGACTTTGCCTCTCTCGCAGCGCGGAAGGTTCAGGTTCCGATCACATAACTTTACAGCCCGAGATGATGAAGCTCAAGTCGAACCAAACGCGCACCTATGATGGAGACGGGTTCAAGAAGCGGGCCGCCTGCCTGTGCTTCAGGAACGACACCGAGCAGGAGGTGAGCTATCAGCGGTTAGCCTGGGACTGATTAGCAGAGTTAGCCTAGCGTTAATGAAGCTGCGCGACTCGTTGACAGCTTGATTGATTTATTGAAATCATGTGCTACTTTTACATTTAGTCGTTTAGCAGACGCTTTTATACAAATGATGGCAATCAAAGCCAACAAAAGAGCAATAATATGCAAGCCTCGGTTAGCCTATGTGCTAAATCTCAAATGAGAGATCTTAAAGACTTTCTTGCAATAAAGTACTGTGGTGTATCATGGTATATCCGATATGGTCATTTGAAATATGGCGTTTAACGTTACATGTTACTTCCATTGTGTCCAAAATACCACGGTACTTTATTTGAGCATCACTAATAAGAAGTACCATGCTATTCTTTGATGATTGGACCATCGCTTACAAGAAAGTAATGTGGTAGTACCATGGTACCAGGTAATAGTAGTACTTTGAAATATACCGTGGTGGTACAGTTGACGATGTGGAAACCCATGGTAACTTACATCCAAGAAAGCATTTGATTCCATCATGTGAAAGCATAATTAAGAGCCTCGTTTAGCTCCACACATCATCAAAGGTGAGGAACAAATCAGGATTTATATAAAGGCATCATTTATAATGCTATATAAGCAAAATGAGCAACATTTGAACTGCTTTGCTTTGTGATAATTACTTGAATTAAATTTATTCATTAATTATGAGTTTCTGGAGAGAAAAAAGCTTTTATTTATTTTCTTTTTTATTATGATGTTTTATTTCCACTTCAATTTAGATACTAAATAAAGTGAGGTAATTGATATATTTTGAGGGACATATCTTTTTATAGTGTTTATAATTTTTAGTATTTGATGGATCTGTAACTTTTATAGCTATTTGTATTTGTTAGTGTTGTTTTATTTGTATGTTAATTGGTTATAGGGATTTTTTCATCATTTTATTTGTGAGAAATGCGTTACATATTAGTATTTACATACTAGTATTACTTCACACATTCAAATTACAGTACTGTTGATTAATAATATTTAATTAATAACTCTTTAAAATTATATAAATTATATTGTATAATTAAAATTATATTAATGATTTCCTAAAAATATATACATTTATTTATTGATAGATTTTATTGACAATAAATAAAGATTTATGAAGATGCATATATTTAGAAACATGCTTTATAAATCATTCATAAAAACACTTCAGAAACTGTTGTACATTTATATTTATTTTGAATTTGTTTTACACAAAACTTGACAAACGAGGCCCCAGAGTTTCACAAAAAATGCTGAAATGACATCTATTGTACCAAACAGTGACTCAAAATCAGTTAACAATTGTGCCGGGAGATTTTGAACTGACACTAGAGGAACTATTGCTGTTGTTCATGAGCAGTTATTATTTCTCAGTGGTGCATTATTAATTGGCCAGGCCGATATATTGTCCCGTCATTGACAGTCATCCTGTCCGACAGACTGAACACTTTCAAATGTTTCGATGTCAATGTTAAAATGTTTCCTCACAGGTGTTATTGGTGAGCAGCAGCAGATATCCAGACAAATGGATCGTACCTGGAGGAGGAATGGAGCCCGAGGAAGAGCCCAACATCGCTGCTGTCCGAGAAGTCTGTGAAGAGGTTTGACTTTCATCTCTAGGATTATGCATGAAATAGATGATCATTTTTATTATTTATCATAATAAGCTGTCCATTAAAAAAAGCTTCTCACGCCATTTGTAGTAGATATCATTAATTTATCATGAGTTTACATGATTTTTTGATGGCTAAAAATGTGGATAAAATACACACAATTTCCAATTTATATGCACACTCATTTTTGTACAATATTTACTTAAAATAGATTCAGTATCAGTAAATTTGAGCTCTAAAACACAACCGATGGACCCGATCATTTTAATATGGCCAAATATCACCTGATTAATCAGCTGATCACCTCTCACTACTCGCAGTAATTTATGTTTTGCCATATATTTTTGACTCAATCCATTGTGCAAACATGGAAACGCTAGGTTTTCTCTCTGCTGACATTTAACCTATGGGGTTTCTCATAAAAGAGAAGTGATAACGTTCCATCAGCTGAGATCCGCCATACTCTCTTACTTTCTCTGGCCATCTGACAGACGGCAAACATGTTGTTCATTCTGCCGGGACGATCGCCTTACAGTTTTAAAGGGCATTACACTCATATTAAGAGCTGCTCTTCACACCTCCACTGCCAGACAGTAGCCAAGAGCGGCCGTACACTATAAACGTCCCATGACACAATGTCATATGTGTTCGAAGGAACTGCATATGTGGGATTGTCCTGAAGTCTGAGAGCATATTGAAAAGTTTTTAGATTTCGAAACCGAAATGTAATGTTGTGATGTTAAAATAGTAAGGAATATTCTGCATTTCTATGTGACTAATCAAA
This sequence comes from Schizothorax lantsangensis, assembly GCA_027422415.1. Classification (NCBI taxonomy): domain Eukaryota; kingdom Metazoa; phylum Chordata; class Actinopteri; order Cypriniformes; family Cyprinidae; genus Schizothorax; species Schizothorax lantsangensis. The sequence continues at coordinate 3,981,789 of CM049853.1, read as the reverse complement.
TGTAAATGAGTGTTTTTGATCACGTGACTCTTGGTCAGATATTCTTTATTTTAACATGCTCTTTGGATCTTGAATCATGCTGAAGAACATGATCATCAGGCCATTAAAGCAAAAGAAAGCAAACCTAAACTTTCTCAAATTGTTATCCTGATAATGTAATTTGTTATATAGGGTCAGTAAGGTTTTTTTTTCCATTTATTTTTTTTTTCTTCTCCCACACGTATATAAATATTCATATATATATATATATATATTTTTTTTTGTATGTATTATATTTTTTTTACTTATTTTTTTAGAGAGAGAGAGAACTTAAATATGTTTAAATTAGCAAGGATCATTAAATTGATCAATTATAATGTGACAATTATAATGTTACAAATAATTTTTATTTATAAGAAAATGCTTTTCTTGAGCAGCATGAAAAAAATGATTTCTGAAGGATCATGTGACACTGAATGGAGTAATTAGCGGCCCACAATTCAGCTTTGATCACAAGCATAAATTACATTTTGAAATAAATTACAATAGAAAACTGATTTTTTTAATTGTAGTAATATTTCACAATATTACTTTTTTTCTGTATTTTTGATCAAATAAATGCAGTCTTGGTGAGCAGAAGAAACAAAAAAAAAAAAAATCTCACAGACCCCATGCTTTTTAACGGTAGTGCATATTAAATTGAAAATGTTCACTAGTGGACTCAGACTTTTGGACCATTGCTATATAATCAGGACTAAATTTAGACCATGTTTGACGACAATCATCTACTCAAGTTGAGGTCAGCACCATGTTGTGTACATGACATTTGGCCTAAACAGCGTCATGATGGATCGCTATCACTCAGGACAGGTGTAGACTGTCACAGACTGAAGAATGCCTTCATGTTCCTGTTGATATGCTGTCCTGCTTGTTTTCACCACTACTCTTTTCTTGACCTTCGAAAACATCAGTTGTCAAATTCTCACTTACTAATTAATGCATCAGTCATTGTTTCTCCATTGATGACAATAAACTGAAGGACCTGATCATGTAATAATGACTGTCTCTTTAAAATAATAATAATTATAATAAAAACACAATGATTTAGTTTTGTTCATTCGTTGTTTTACAGGCTGGTGTCAAGGGCACTTTAGGAAGACTAGTAGGAATATTTGAGGTAAGTACTATAAGAAAGAATGGCTTTCTGTAAAAGTGTTGTGTAAGTGTTGTGCAGTTTGTCTTAACTGTTTTAAATACCGTTTTGTTTTATATTTAGAATCGAGATAGGAAACACAGAACGTACGTCTACGTTCTCATCGTAACTGAAGTTCTAGAAGATTGGGAGGATTCAGTAAACATTGGTTAGTACTTTAGAATAATACACTACAGTTCAGAAGTTTGGATTTTTTATTGTTTATTTATTTACTAAAAATCCATTAAAAACAGCAATATTGTGAAATTATTACAATTTCAAATCCTTTTTTATTTGAAAATATTATAAAATGTAATTGATTTCTTTGATCAAAGCTGAATGTTCAGCATCATTACTCCAGTCTTCAATGTCACATGATTCTTCAGAAATCATTCTAATATGCTGCTCAAGAAACCTTTGAGTATTAGCAATGTTGAAAACAGTTGTGCTGCTTCATATTTTTGTGGAAACCGTGATGCATTTTATTTTTCAGGATTCTTTGCTCAATAGAGAGTTCAAAAGAACAGCCTTTATTTGAAATAGAAATCTTTTGTAACAGTATAAATATCTCTACTGTCACTTGAATAATTTGATGTGTCCTTTCTGAATAAAAGTATTAATTTCTTTTAAAAGCAAGAAAAAAAATTCTTACTAACCCCAAATTTTCGAAACCGTATGAAAGAATGGTTCTTTACAGTGTATCTCATTATTCAGATGAACACAGGCATGTGGCAATGTCACGGCAACATTAACATGACGTATCTCATCAAAATATGACCATATTCAAATTGATATCAGAATATTCTTGTCAGAGCCATTGTGGGATTAGCAAGTGTGAAAAATCTAATGTTTGTGATTGGTGAACATACAATTGTCTTCTGTTAGTCATTATCAAATCATTTGGCTCAAAACACCTGCTTATCTTTTTTTTTTTTTTGACAGGGAGAAAAAGGGAATGGTTCAAAATCCAAGATGCCATAGAAGTGTTGCAGTGTCACAAACCAGTACAGGCCACTTACTTCACGGCCCTACAGGAAGGCTGTCTGAACAGTAACGGGACGCCCCTGGTGGCCACGATAGAAGGAGACCTGTCGCCCACCTACAGCATTAATCAGAGCTCTGTCTCTGATATCAGATAACTAATGCAAAACATAGACACTCCAGATGCTTCCACCACTCTTGCTCTTACTTTCATTATACTATCCTTCTTTTGTTTTTCTTTAAAAAAAAGGCACAAAAACAACAGTTGCCAAGGCTTTTTGAGCACCGAGAAGGTTGCGCAGATATCAAGTGTTGGTTGAATATTCGAAACGATGTTTTGTAAATGTAACACTTTTTCCTGTTTAATCCTCCTTTCATGCGGACTGTTGCATGAAACCCGCGGCCCAAGTGTGAGATTAAACGAATGCAAGAACTACTTTTTACTGTTGTGATGTAAAAATCTACACATGGTGCGTCAGCATGTGGCTTTCAGTATTTTTACACATTCGATTTCCTCTGCGTGAACGAGTGTGCACGATGTGTGAACGAGTTTTTCGTTAGCTCTCTTTTGGCGGTTGCGAGAGGAAGCGTTTAGTCTTCTGAATGGTGGAACTGTGAGAAGTTAATAGTTTTGCATGAACACTGGTATTTATTTGTCTTATGAGTTTGTGTGATGCGATGAATGTTTAACCTGTACTTTGTACCTGTAAATTGATGCTATTAACTTACCCTTTTTTTGTCTTGCCATCTTGTAAATAACTTATGGGCCTGCAAAAACATATATAATTTATACTAGTACCTGATTAGCCTGGAGCGCAATTCTACAAGCGCACTTTTTTCCAACCCGCTGAGGTTTGAAGCACTTTGAATTTAGTATTGCAAACTTTACAATGAATCTTGTGTAAATTTGTGCCACTAGCAGCACCAATTCATTACAACTAAATTGTTCGGAAATTATTTCTGCAATTCTATTTGGTGCGGCTAGTGATGTAGAAACGAAACTATTCCCTTTTAAGCAGACTGTGATAGAGTGGTGGTATGATTTGGCAGGTCGTTGTTGTGCTGTTATGGTTTTCTGTAGCACTTTTTAAAATCAACAACTCAATTTACTTTTTAACATATTTTCCTGGTTTCATCAGTGCACCATGCAACTGTAATCCCATTCTGGAATGAAACACCCATTTTTCAAGATACAATCACTTCAGATGGATTGAAGTCTCATTTCATTTCTTCCTCACAATACGTTATACATTTTACAGAAGTAAAATGGATTGCACGTACAATGTTGACTTTAAGAAGTGCCACGGTAGATAGAGTGGACAATTAAATCAAGAAGTAGCTTGGAAATCCTCCCTAAACTAGAAGATTCACTTCAATTTTCAAAGCAATCTGTTAAAAAACTGTTACCTGGCAGTTTCAAAAATCTTCGCAAACAACATGAAATCAAAATGGACGCTTTTTACTTTCTCAATGTGTTTAATGTATTATTGAGCATGATTCATTTCAGTTCATGTTGTTTGAGGGAAAAAATGCCATCAATAATGAGAAGTTGAACTTGGATAAAATTAAACCACTTTTGTTTCTTATGGAACATACTGAAATGTATCAGAATAGTTCACCCCAAATAATCTGTCGTTATTTACTTATCCCATTACGTATGAGTTTCTTTCTTCTGTTGAGCACAGAAGACGACATTTTAAAGAATATCATTAACTTAATTGACGGTAGCTATTGCCTTTCATAGTATGGAGAAAAAAAAAATGAAAGTCAATGGCTACCATCAGCTATTGATTCTATTTTTGTGTTCAACAGCAGATAGAAACTTGTACAGGTTTGGAACAACATGAAGGTAAGTTAATAATGACAGGATTTTCCTGTCATTAAAGAGAGGATCTCTTTAAGTTAGTAAAATGGGTTTCATGTTCATTTTAGCTGTTAGCAGATGTTTACATTTCGTTAATACCATAACGACTCTCAAATGACACCTAAAGAGATATTTCAGTGGAGATGTTTATATAGCATATTATTTTTTTTCCACAAAACTAGCTCTAGTCTGCACTAGGACAGTTTTCACATCGTGTTTTGAGGGCACTTTTTATGGATGTTCAGCAGACCCCTGAAATGGTTTCATCCTCCTTTAGTAGATTTAGCTATTAATATTCTTCTGACAGTTGCTGGTGTTTTCTGGCCTTCTGTTTTCTTGGACTTCAAGTCCTGCTGATGAGGTATTTGGTTGTTTTAACCTCGCACCCTTTTTAGAAACGACCATATCATCATCTACAACTCCTTTAAACATTTGACAAACTTTTGAAATGTCAAATACGTCTTGGAAGCCGCTCTGTAAAGCGCTTGGCGCAATACTGTGAATCTTGAGCCACTGTAGTTAACAAGATGTTTTGGTGTCTTTTAATCGCTCTTGTACAGATCAAAACGTCAAATTCCAGTGCTTGTCATTATGATTTATAGATATGGTACACACTAGGTTGGGCAATATATTTCCTGGAGACTGAACCGCGTCGTTTTGCTCCTCTGGAGTTATAAGTGCATTTATGATGCAAGATCCTTATGAAGTACATTTTTAATTCAAGATTTCTTTTTATTGTTAGTCTGACTGCAAAATGAGTAATGATGAACCCAAGATCTAAAACGTGAATGAACATACATTGATCAGTGATTTATGTTTACATGCCTTTGATTAATATGTCAACACTAATGTCATCGATTTGCAGCTGATTGCAAGTCTTTCTCTTTCACTTTGTGTAGCATGTAATAGTAAATCTGGTCTGTTTTCTTGAATGAGATACGTGATGATGGCCATACTAATGTACTGCTCATTTAGCACAGCAGCATATAAAATAACTTTGACTTCTGTAGTAAGTGGAAGTGTCTGCGTCTGTAGCTGATCATCTGTGAATGATCTTCTCTTGAACAGTCGTTTCAAAGTCCCACAAAACAAGGATGTGAAATCTAAACTGCTGCATTTGAAGTACATCACAGATCATGTGAAATACCCATATCCTTGACGAACATCTCACGGAAAGCACCTTAAATTTGCTCTGCTTGTGACTGAATGTAAACTTGGGTAAAATACGAGTTCAGCCTGGTAAACATGATGTAATTGGTTTAAATGGGATGCTGGAACTATGACTGAAATCTCCCAACACTCCGAAACAAAAGCTGTGAGACTTTAGTTCCACAGCTGTACCCTTCACTGGAATATTTTGCTTTTTCATTTTTGGATTGTGAAATCAACCAGTATAAGAATGTAATATAAATGTGCCAACTAATAAACACCAGTATTTCACCTCAAGGTGTCAGTGACTTTATCCCACAAGCTATATTTGTAATGCTTTAACATGCCAAATATTCTGATTTACGTAACACTGTTTGTACTTCATGGCTTTTGAGGAAAACTACATGTGCTAATTTAACATTAAAGTTTTGTCAAACTATGTACATTTAAGATGTACAGGTTCCTTCCAGCAGGGTTGCTGCAGGATTTTTAAGCTCAAATATAAGACTTTTAAGACCTGCACAAATAAAAATAATACAATATGAGCGGGGTGGGCAATGTCTATGGTAAACTATCAAACTGTAAAAAGCATGATTTACAGTTCAGATGCAAGTTTTCAGGAAAACTAAAAGTTTTGTAAAATGATACACTTCACATTTCAGCCTTTAAACCATTTTTTAAGAAAATGGATGAGTCAAAAGTATTAATTATTATATTAATTTAAACAAGTATTATCAATAAATTATTATATTAATTAAATAACATAGAAACACATTTTACTGTTTAGATTTGTATAATGAATTATCTTCTTATCGATCCACCAGTTCACATTTACAGTTCTGCGTGTTTCAAGGTAAAAACATGGGTGATTTTCACATTGGTCTGAACAAAAACAACCCAATGTTCCTGCCGTACCGGAGGCTGCAGTTCTAGGACTGCATAGGACCCTATTTTTTGGGACAGCGCCATCTACTCCAACAGAGGAAACCTGATTCAAACATCAAACAAACAGATGCAAAGACTAGATCCATGGAAACTATTCATTTTTTATCTGTCCATCTTATTCTTAATGTAAGAGCTAGCGTGAACTGTTTGAGGGGGAGTCAGCAATCTCCATTTAGCCTTTTTAGCTGTGCAAAACAGTTCATTATGCTGCTGGATGTTGTAAATTAGTATTTGTATTTAAATTATTTTACATTTATTAAAGTACTAATAATCACACTAATTTGTACCACAATTGTTTTACTGTTTACTGCACTTTAAGTGCGTCACACATCAGACGTGAAGCGCTTCTTTCCAAGAAAACTGAATTTAAAACCAGAATATATTGAAATAAATTAGGTTAAATATTTCAAGAGGCTTACCAACGGGTATGTTTAGGGTTAGGAGTTGGTTAGGACAATAATTAAGTGTATACAATTAAACAACTACATAATTCCTTAAAAATAATAATATACAGAATTGAATAGCAAGTGCTATAAAATAGTATGAGCCACTAATATTTGGTCATTTATCAGATGCTTTTATCCAAAGCGACTTACAAATGAGGACAATGAAAGCAATCATAATCAACAAAAGATCAATGATATGCGTGTGCTATAACAAGTCTCAGTCAGCTTAACACAGTACATGTAGCAAGTTTTTTAAAATTATATTATAAATAAAAAGAAAACAGAATACAAAAAGAACAATTATTTTTATATAATTATATAAAATCCAAGAATTTTTTTTTTTTTAAAGAAAGTTCATCCAAAAATGAAAATTTGGTGAAAAATTACTCAACTTCAAGTCATCCAAGTTGAGGATGAGTTTGTTCCTTCATGAGAACGGATTTGGAGAAATTTAGCATAATTCCATCGCTTGTTCACCAATGGATCCTCTGCAGTGAATGGGTGCCATCAGAATGTGAGCCCAAACAGCTGATAAAAATATCACAATTCACATAAAAATATCACAATTGGAATTGTAAAAGGTTTGCTTTTATTTGTGTGCATTCACAATAAAAACAAATATTTGCGCTTTTGTAAAATAAGCCTAAAAACAAAATAAAGGGATTCCGCTTTCTACCGTCTGCTTTCCTTTCGCGCAGCACAAAAATGAACCGAAACTCTGCATAGGCTATTTGTTGCAGTTTCTTTCGTTTTCTTAAATTATTTAAGTGAAAATATATTTCTCGTATAGGCCTATTTATTCGTTATAATATATATATAGCGCCTAGCTTTATTATGTTTTTCTCCGCTCACAGAAGCGCTGCAGGTGCGTGATGTGATATGATCATGTGAATCCTCATGTTCTGTTGTTTGCTGCTTTTTGCGCATGTAAAAATCCCCGGAAAACAAATGTTAGTATTTTTAACGGGTCACAGACTTATGAAAATTCTTCACTTATTCTTTCTAATTTAAAATAATCTTGTCGGTTAACGGTTAATAATCGGTTATGGAGCGTCGGTTAGGAAAAATAACAGAAATGAACATCCCTAGTAGCAAGTTTACATCTTTGGATAAACAATTTCTTTAAGGCATTAAATATCACACTGTATGCATTAACAAGTACCTGCAAACCAATATATGAACGAGTCGGACAGAGAAGCACTTTTGAACCTTTATTGTACAGATTATGTGGAAAATTATTGTGGCTGCTGTCCTCGGCCACGGCCAAAACCACCTCTCTGAAAACACAAAAGAGAGCGCATGCAAAATTGAGCGTCACAATTTCCGTTTCCCAGTAGGATAATTCAAGCTTGCGTTTATGTAATTGCTTAGAGTCATGCATTTAAATGGCATTTAAACAGCAATACTTACAAACTGGAATTCTGTGGCAGCACCTGCACCAGCCTCAGCCTTCTTGTCTGCACCAGCTGTAGAATGAAGAGTGTTTAGTTTAACAATGCCGCACAGAGGCAGAAGAATATGCTGACGTCGACAGTATGTATTGTGTACGTACGCGGAGCAGCAGACCGTCTGTAAGCATCTCTGTCTCCCTCGCCACGGGCCAGACGAGCCGGTCTCTCTCCCTCAAGACCTGAAAAACATCATGTTGCACTTTAGTCAAGGTCTACAGCACATTATGAATGACATTTAGCAAATAGGATCAGAGTAAGTGGTTGAAACACTATATTAATTCTCTTCAGAAGCCATAATATAGCTTTCTAGTAGTAATGATTTTACAAATTAGTGTATGAGAGATATTAACTACTTTCAATGGCTTTTTGTTCATTGTGAACATCATTGCATGGAAAAGCTCTATGGATTTTCTTCAAAATGTTGCATGGAAAATCATGAAGGTAAAAGACATTATTTTGAAACGCTTTTTAGGAGAGGAAGATGAGCCTCTTACCCTTGGGACGGGGTCTGGCGGTCTCGGGGCGGGTCTGGCGGCGGAGGGTGGCGGGCACGATCTCTGGGGGCAGGTGGAGGAAGTCCCGCAGGTACTGGATGCCCTCATTGGTCACATACCAGTAGAAATGGCGCCAAGCAAACTGCTCTTTGACGTACCCGCATGACTTCAGAGACTGTAAAGGTAAAAGTATTTTAATATACATTCACATGTCATTAACTGGTCCAAGTTTGTGCCGTTAATGATGGTCAGAAGGACTCACCTGCATGGCCTTCATCACGTGAAGGTTGGGTACGTTTTTGTCAGCGAGCTCTGGATGTTTAGCGAGATGCACGTCTTTTTTGGCCACCATGACGCCCTCTTTGAAGAGGAGCTCATAGATAGCAATGCGGTTCTTCTTGGGCATCAACATCTATTAAAACAGAAATACAATTATTTCAGTTCATATTTATGCTTTTAGCAAACAATTTTACCCACAGCATCTTTAAAGATGCCAGCTTTATTCGATTAGATTAAGGATCAGGATAAAGGGAAGAAATGCAAGTATCTTCAAAGAACAATTATTAAGGCAACATCTCAGACTTAAAGTACTCTAATTTTACCATACATATCATGGTATTCTTTAACATATCTTATAGTGCCATTTGCGTAATATAAATATGATAAACAGTACCATAGTATTTCCTTAAAAGCACACTGCTATTACTATAAAATATCACTGAATCAAAGTACAGCCACATACAAGGAAGACCTGCTGTAGTACCACAGTACAGTGATGATAATACCATGGTATTAAATGTACATACTAAAGCACACAAATATAGTAGTCATTTCATGATAGTACCACGGTCAAAAACAGCATGTGACAGCATGGTAAGTTTAGTCAGCGATGATATTCTGCGCGGCTCTGAAGACACTAGCATGCTAAACGTGTTGATGTATACACAATAACGGTTTTAATGGCTTTTCTGCACTTAAATTACTTATTTCCTGTAATAACATCTATAGTGCCTTTATTTTTCTCATTTCGTGTCACTACATCGACTTAATACGAGTCGTGAAGCACTCTCGCGCCGTAGCCAACAACACACTATATATATAGTATTTTCCACCTGCATATTATCTCAAGACTAAGATATATTCACTATAAGGATTTATTTGAACTAAATCCGGTTGAAACACCATATCAAATAGTAAGATGATGAAGATTTTGAACGGATTTTCGGCTCTTGTTTCGGCCTACCTTTACTCTTGCTGAGAGACCGGAGCCGGAAAGAAGGTCCTGAGCTCTACTTCCGGTAATAGTTCTGCGCTGTATACAGTCTCGTGTGAAGCGTGAAGCGACAGCTAGTGTATTGGAGGTGTTTTTAATTTCGTTACAGATTGGCTTAATAAGAAATAATGAATAAAATAAACAAACATGAATATATTACCACATATATATAATACAATACGGTAAAGTTCTTTGTTAACGTTACTTCTAATGCATTTATTAATCTTAGATAGTGTTCATTTCAACATTTACTAGTACATTATATATACTAGTAATATATCAGCCTATATATTACATAGACCTAACCCTCAAAGACCCAAATATAGAAAACAAAAAACTGTGAAAAAAATCTTTCACCTTTAAAATGTTGTTGTAGGAGGACTCTAAAATGGATTTTTACAATTTTGACATTTTAGTAAGTTTTTTGGGAGATGTTTCAACAAAATTACAACACTGACATAACAAGCTCAAAATCTGAAATGATCAAAGCATTTGACAATACCTTAACATCTACACGATCTAGACATATTACTAATCACAGAAAAAAATATTTGAGGTATTTTACTTGAATGTTGATTTATCCAGTTGAACAAGATGACCTATTAATTGCATAAATGCAGGGTTTTCTTTTAGTCAAGCTAAAAATGATGTTACAACAGTGGGCCTTACAGGCTAATTAGATATCATACTTAGTGTCACATGACTTGAGACTTGACTCGGTCTCGAGTCCCAAATCTGAAGACGTGTAACATGACATAATCAAAGAAGACTTGAGACTCGACTTAGACTTTGACAACAATGACTCGAGACTTGACTTGGACTTGAGCCCTGTGACTCGGCAAATCTAGATATATAGAGACATAATTAAAATAAAAAGATAGGCTATATATAGAATTTTCATTAGGTCTTTTTCAATTTTTTTTTAAAAATATTAAAACACAATGGATGTCATCAGTGCTCATTCATTGTAACTGCATGGAAAACAGTGACCAGTTCAATTCAGACATTGGCTGTTTTGACTATAAATACTGTCCTGTTGTGACATCAAATACAGTCACAACCACTTATTCAGAAGTCAGTTCTCTGCCCTGACTTTTTTTCTGGCTGGATAGAGTTGAATGCTAAAGGAAATTACTTTTTCCCTGCATGGCTGCTTGAGGAATATATTTATATCTCACAATCACCGTCTAGTGACAGAGAAAACACACACATCCTTCATAGAAGTAAGCATGCAATTTAACAATTGAAGGAAATGTATGGTATGTGACCTCTTATTCTTAATTATTGCATTTCATGGATTACTTTATATTTGATCTGCAATGAACTCAAAGTAGGTATGTATGGACTACTTTATGGTACTATTCCTAGATGTTTTCTAAACCTGATTCTAGAGTTACTGGCTCTTTGGTTGTAGACAAACAAGGTGTTTTTATGTCAACCATTGAGAGTAGGTCTATATTATGAGAGAAATCAAATGTATGGTTTAATGTGCTGTTTTGAGGTAAACAGTTATATTTAAAGTCTTTTTAAAAGTTACTTGAATTTTCGGTTTTGGCATGAGATCTGGGAACATTTCAAAAGCTATCGCTCAGTTCAATTACAGACTAAACCTCTTCACTGGATGCGTTAACAAGAAATGTGTTGCTTAATATTTCAGCGCTCAGATCATTTCTCTGGCAGTTTGTGTTTGGCAGCGAACAGTGTTTTTCTGTTTCCCATCTGTGTTGCGAGGCGGTGATGTGTTTAGTGCCTGAGGTTTGTGAACTTATGGGAATGAACCTTACAGGAGCTTTGATTGTTGTTCCACCTGTGCCAACTAATTGAGAAGTTAACATTGCAACACCTCCATCTGCTTTCACACACAGAGCACCTGTGCCGCATGGCTTTGCAGTCAAATTCCTTTCAGGTTATATTACATTTAGGAGCAGATTTGCAAGAAGTGGCTACTACCACTCTTACTTTAGTATCATTGAGATTATTTATATATATTTTTAAATGTATTTATTAGAATAAGATTTTATTTTTATATTTTCTGTTTTGATTTTAGCTGAAGTTTAAAATAAATACTTAAGTATTTATTTATTTAGTATATTAACTAAAAAATATTTAGTCTATTTTTAGTTTATTTAGTTTTCTTTAGTTGATTTAACTTGAACTGAACAAAAATGAGAAAATGTTGCCTTGACAACTGGCTGAATTAAAATAAGTTTACATATTTTTATATTTTATTATATTTTTCATCATTTATTTTCAAGTAATGACTTTTGTTATCATTGTAGTTTTAGTTAAAAAATAATAACCCTGGATATTATAAGGGGCAGGTTTAATGCAAAAATGCAAAGTAGCTAATGAATATTGTATCAAAGTTTTTTTTTATTACTGCAATATGCACACATTGAAGCCCAAAATAAGTAAGCATTTGCAATGTTTCACCAATAGGTGGCAAAAATGAACCCTTATGTGAACCCTTGTAAATACCACATAGCTACATTTCAGTACCATAGTATATACCATGGTATTAACATCACTGTATCATGGTACTGCAGTCACGCCATCTGCGCTTCGGAGAAGCGCGGTCACGCCATCTACGCCGAAAATTTCGTTGCGCGCCTACATGGCGTTGCGTGGTAGTGATAGCCATGAAGCTCTGAACCCTTTGCAAATCTTTTTTTTTTTTTTTTTTTTTTTTTTAAAGAGTGCGTATCAAACTGAAACCACAGGCACTTCTTATTTAATGGTATTTTATTGTTTAATTGTATTCATAATGTATGCAATTTCAATAAACCACTTGAAATGGGTTTGTAAAATGTTTTGTTTTAAAAGAAATCATAAAGAAAAAATTAAATTAAATAGTTTTCTGCAAATTCTTGTTATCCATCTACCAAGTAACACAGTGGTAATTTTTTAATCGTTTTTTAATGATTGCATACCAAAGTCATGACAAATGCTATTTACATTGCCATATAGACATATTTAAAAATTCATAAAAATATCAAATCAAATTGTTTTCTGCAAACTCCACCAGATTCTTGTTCTGTGTCTCCCCAAGTACCACTGTGATGATTTTCATGTTGTTTTACTGTATCATTTTTAATAATTGCATAGCAAAATCAAGAAAAATGCTAATTATTACCTCACTATATCACATTTTAAAAATTCATAAAATTATCAAATCAAATTGTTTTCTGCAAACTCCACCAGATTCTTGTTCTGTGTCTCCCCAAGTATCACTGTGGTGATTTTCATGTTGTTTTACTGTATCGTTTTTTAATAATTGCATACCAAAGTCATGACAAATGCTATTTACATTGCCATATAGACATATTTAAAAATTCATAAAATGATCAAATCAAATTGTTTTCTGCAAACTCATCCAGATTCTTGTCCTGCATCTCCCCAAGTACCACTGTGATGATTTTCATGTTGTTTTACTGTATCGTTTTTTAATAATTGCATAGCAAAATCAAGAAAAATGCTAATTATTACCTCACTATATCACATTTTAAAAATTCATAAAAATATCAAATCAAATTGTTTTCTGCAAACTCCACCAGATTCTTGTTCTACATCTCCCCAAGTACCACTGTGATGATTTTCATGCTGTTTTACTGTATCGTTTTTTAATAATTGCATACCAAAGTCATGACAAATGCTATTTACATTGCCATATAGACATATTTAAAAATTCATAAAATGATCAAATCAAATTGTTTTCTGCAAACTCCACCAGATTCTTGTTCTACATCTCCCCAAGTACCACTGTGATGATTTTCATGCTGTTTTACTGTATCGTTTTTTAATAATTGCATACCAAAGTCATGACAAATGCTATTTACATTGCCATATAGACATATTTAAAAATTCATAAAATGATCAAATCAAATTGTTTTCTGCAAACTCCACCAGATTCTTGTTCTACATCTCCCCAAGTACCACTGTGATGATTTTCATGCTGTTTTACTGTATCATTTTTTAATAATTGCATAGCAAAATCAAGAAAAATGCTATTTATTACCTCACTGTATCACATTTTAAAAATTCATAAAAATATCAAATCAAATTGTTTTCTGCAAACTCTACCAGATTCTTGTTCTGCACTGCATCTCCCCAAGTACCACTGTGGTGATTTTCATGTTGTTTTACTGTTTAATTTTTTAATAATTGCATAGCAATGTCTAGATAAATGCTATTTATTACCTCACTGTATCACATTTTAAAAATTCATAAAAATATCAAATCAAATTGTTTTCTGCAAACTCCACCAGATTCTTGTTCTACATCTCCCCAAGTATCACTGTGGTGATTTTCAAGTTGTTTTACTGTATCATTTTTTAATAATTGCATAGCAAAATCAAGAAAAATGCTATTTATTACCTCACTGTATCACATTTTAAAAATTCATAAAATGATCAAATCAAATTGTTTTCTGCAAACTCATCCAGATTCTTGTTCTGCATCTCCCCAAGTACCACTGTGGTGATTTTCATGTTGTTTTACTGTATCAGTTTTTAATAATTGCATACCAAAGTCATGACAAATGCTATTTACATTGCCATATAGACATATTTAAAAATTCATAAAATGATCAAATCAAATTGTTTTCTGCAAACTCCACCAGATTCTTGTTCTGTGTCTCCCCAAGTACCACTGTGGTGATTTTCATGCTGTTTTACTGTATCATTTTTTAATAATTGCATAGCAAAATCAAGAAAAATGCTAATTATTACCTCACTGTATCACATTTTAAAAATTCATAAAAAGATCAAATCAAATTGTAAGGATGCCTGTTGTTGCTTTGGTAGTTGTTATATCCACTGATACTCTGAGCTCTGGATCAGCTGCTTTCAATGGCTCTGAAGCCCCACAGCTTCACATCATCATTCCAACTCAAAGAATGACATCAGACCTTCAGCCTTCTTGAAGGGATAGCAAGTTAGATTCCTTAGCCCCGGTAAGGAACACACTTTCCGGTGATTTTCAATGTAGCTGAGATCCTGTTTTGCATAAATATGCACTGTTATCTCTGTGTTTTTGTGCAGCAAAGTCACAAAGTCAAAAGTCAAGACTAAAGACACTAATACACTCTTAACAGGGACTAAAAATCCGAACTTCTATTAATTAATTTATTTTTTGCTCTGTATATACATTGTTACTATAGAAACAGTAAGAATGTCACACAGAAGGCAGAAGCAATACATAAGATAAGAGTAATACCAAAGTGTTAAGCCAAACATAAAACATCGAAGGCCTGGTTTCACAGACAGGGTTTAGAATAAACCAGGATTAGGCCATAGTTCAATTAGGATATTTAAGTAATTTTTATAAACGTGCCTTAGAAATAACATTACTGGTGTGCTTTTCGAGACAAAATAAGGGCATTGATATATTTTAGATCAATCAGAGCAAGTTTCTTTCAGTTGAAACAGCTCAGACTTAGATTTTAGTCTGGGATTAGGCTTAGGCCTTGTCTGTGAAACCGGGGGAATAACAGTCAAGATCTAAACTTGTTTGTCATCTCAAAGCCAGCCAAACATAAAATCTGAGATCATTAAAAATCACAACAACAAAATGTATAATTTTCTGTGAGAGACAGGTACAGATACACAGATAATAACACATAATCAACAAACTGGCAAACACTGATTCATAACATACAGTACATTGTGGGTAGCTGGAAACAGAGAAACCTGAAGAACGGAATGTGCCTTTTTTCTTGAGAAAAAGGCCTCTCCATATGTTGAACTTCTGTTTTCTCCTCTCAGGTTCAATGTGACTGTCTAGGTCACAGAGGTTATTGGGGCCTCTCGGCTATGTGATCTACGTTTAGTCAGAACATTTAGGTGGTTTTCTAGGTATGTACATTATAAAAATAGCTGAATATTGTCTTAATTTCTCTCTGTTCTCTCTCTGAGAAATGGCACTCATTGTCTGTGTGTTTTGGGTAATGAGAGTAATAGCATAGCTACCTGACCTTGAGGGAAATAAGTGTTTCTGTATTCATGTGTTTTTCTATCTGTCTGTGCAGGACCAGTCTGTATACCAGACTTTGGTATGCAATTATGAAAATATTATACAGTAAAACAACATGAAAATCACCTCAGTGGTACTTGGGGAGATGTAGAACAAGAATCTGGTGGAGTTTGCAGAAAACAATTTGATTTGATCTTTTTATGAATTTTTAAAATATGTCTATACAGCAATGTAAATAGCATTTTTCTTGACTTTGCTGTGCAATTATTAAAGAATTATACAGTAAAACAACATGAAAATCATCACAGTGGTAATTGGGGAGACAGAACAAGAATCTGGTGGAGTTTGCAGAAAACAATTTGATTTGATCATTTTATGAATTTTTAAAATGTGATATAGTGAGGTAATAATTAGCATTTTTCTTGATTTTGCTATGCAATTATTAAAAAATGATACAGTAAAACAGCATGAAAATCATCACAGTGGTACTTGGGGAGACACAGAACAAGAATCTGGTGGAGTTTGCAGAAAACAATTTGATTTGATCTTTTTATGAATTTTTAAAATGTGATATAGTGAGGTAATAATTAGCATTTTTCTTGATTTTGCTATGCAATTATTAAAAAATGATACAGTAAAACAGCATGAAAATCATCACAGTGGTACTTGGGGAGACACAGAACAAGAATCTGGTGGAGTTTGCAGAAAACAATTTGATTTGATCATTTTATGAATTTTTAAATGTCTATACAGCAATGTAAATAGCATTTTTCTTGACTTTGGTATGCAATTATTAAAAAACGATACAGTAAAACAACATGAAAATCATCACAGTGGTACTTGGGGAGATGTAGAACAAGAATCTGGTGGAGTTTGCAGAAAACAATTTGATTTGATCATTTTATGAATTTTTAAAATGTGATATAGTGAGGTAATAATTAGCATTTTTCTTGATTTTGCTATGCAATTATTAAAAAATAATACAGTAAAACAGCATGAAAATCATCACAGTGGTACTTGGGGAGACACAGAACAAGAATCTGGTGGAGTTTGCAGAAAACTATTTGATTTGATCTTTTTATGAATTTTTAAAATGTGATACAGTGAGGTAATAAATAGCATTTTTCTTGATTTTGCTATGCAATTATTAAAAAATGATACAGTAAAACAGCATGAAAATCACCACAGTGATACTTGGGGAGACACAGAACAAGAAGCTGGTGGAGTTTGCAGAAAACAATTTGATTTGATCATTTTATGAATTTTTAAAATATGTCTATACAGCAATGTAAATAGCATTTTTCTTGACTTTGCTGTGCAATTATTAAAGAATTATACAGTAAAACAGCATGAAAATCACCACAGTGGTACTTGGGGAGATGCAGAACAAGAATCTGGTGGAGTTTGCAGAAAACAAGTTGATTTGATCATTTTATGAATTCTTAAAATGTGATATAGTGAGGTAATAAATAGCATTTTTCTAGACTTTGCTATGCAATTATTAAAAAATGACACAGTAAAACAACATGAAAATCACCACAGTGATACTTGGGGAGACACAGAACAAGAATCTGGTGGAGTTTGCAGAAAACAATTTGATTTAATCTTTTTATGAATTTTTAAATATGTCTATATGGCAATGTAAATAGCATTTGTCATGATTTTGGTATGCAATTATTAAAAAACGATACAGTAAAACAGCATGAACATCACCACAGTGGTACTTGGGGAGATGCAGAACAAGAATCTGGTGGAGTTTGCAGAAAACAATTTGATTTGATCATTTTATGAATTTTTAAAATGTGATATAGTGAGGTAATAATTAGCATTTTTCTTGATTTTGCTATGCAATTATTAAAAAATGATACAGTAAAACAGCATGAAAATCACCACAGTGGTACTTGGGGAGATGCAGAACAAGAATCTGGTGGAGTTTGCAGAAAACAATTTGATTTGATCATTTTATTAATTTTTAAATTATGTCTATACAGCAATGTAAATAGCATTTTTCTTGACTTTGCTGTGCAATTATTAAAGAACTATACAGTAAAACAACATGAAAATCATCACAGTGGTACTTGGGGAGACACAGAACAAGAATCTGGTGGAGTTTGCAGAAAACAATTTGATTTGATCATTTTATGAATTTTTAAATATGTCTATACAGCAATGTAAATAGCATTTTTCTTGACTTTGCTGTGCAATTATTAAAGAATTATACAGTAAAACAACATGAAAATCACCACAGTGATACTTGGGGAGATGCAGAACAAGAATCTGGTGGAGTTTGCAGAAAACAATTTGATTTGATCTTTTTATGAATTTTTAAAATGTGATATAGTGAGGTAATAATTAGCATTTTTCTTGATTTTGCTATGCAATTATTAAAAAATGATACAGTAAAACAGCATGAAAATCACCACAGTGATACTTGGGGAGACACAGAACAAGAATCTGGTGGAGTTTGCAGAAAACAATTTGATTTGATCTTTTTATGAATTTTTAAATATGTCTACATGGCAATGTAAATAGCATTTGTCATGACTTTGGTATGCAATTATTAAAAAACGATTAAAAAATTACCACTGTGTTACTTGGTAGATGGATAACAAGAATTTGCAGAAAAGTATTTAATTTAATTTTTTCTTTATGATTTCTTTTAAAACAAAAACATTTTACAAACCCATTTCAAGTGGTTTATTGAAAATGCATACATTATGAATACAATTAAACAATAAAATACCATTAAATAAGAAGTGCCTGTGGTTTCAGTTTGATACGCACTCTTTAAAAAAAAAAAAAAAAAAGAAGATTTGCAAAGGGTTCAGAGCTTCATGGCTATCACTACCACGCAACGCCATGTAGACGCGCAACGAAATTTTCGGCGTAGATGGCGTGACCGCGCTTCTCCGAAGCGCAGATGGCGTGACTGCACTGTATCATGGTACTGCACCGCAACCTTTTTTTATTTTTTGGTAAAAATAGACTGAATTAGGAGTTGAATTGAATAGGCCTATAGTCAATTTTAGGCCTAAGTCTTGGACGAAAATTTGGAAAGTGAATGATTCAAATATATTTCACATATTCGTTGATCTTACTGCTGTGCTTATTTCAGTAAAAGTCATTAATATGTAACCTGGGTCTCTTGGCTGACCATCCCCCATTTGATACACCCGCAGCACAACACTGGCTGTGTTCATCCGATACCTTTGTGTTTTACTGATGTTCGGTTCGCGAACGAATCGTTCATTCGAACCGATTCATTTGAACGGTTTCGCAATGCGTTTGTTAACCACTTCACTGTAACTAAGACTGTATAGTTACAGCAAATACATGAGTATTCCGTGTTCAACAAAATGTTTATCGAAATACTTATTTGATTACATGAAACTGTTCAGTTCTGTGAACAGGCTCGGTGAATTTGAGCCAACTCGCTAAAACGAACCGATTCCCTAAACCGAATCAGACGGCTCACCGTTATTGTGTTTACTAGAGTGGAGGATCGTGTGTATCACAGAGAGGCTGGATTCTCGTTCATCTGTGTTTGGTATGTCTTAACGCATGCTTTTGTTCTCATTCAGCAGCAGAAATGAGGTTGCGTGTCGATATATGCGAACACGTCTCGTCTTGCGTTATGTCATTTATTTCTAAACGCTTGCGCTGTCATTAAAGAACGCTGCGGTTCTTCGCAATGCTGAACAGTGAACGCTGTGTACACCTGAATTAATATGCATGTGTCGAATGAAGTTGAATTACATGAATAAATTACACTTTTGTGCATCATTATAGACGTTTTGCATGCATTTAGCAAAATATGATGTATTGGAACAAAAATAAACTACTTAAAACCTATTAGGTTAACTATTAATATTAGAAACCATTGCATATTTTAAAGCCATTTTACAGAGAGACGTAAGGATGATTGTTTTAATAGCCTATTTATAGAATGTACTTACCAATTATTGTTTAGATAAGCTATTCTAAAGTTATGCACATATATGGCACATACAGGCTATATCTTTTTGGACATGATAAGCTTGCAAAAAGTACCATGGTGCAGTGATGGTATCATATGGTAATGCCATTACATGTACTAAAATATTACTTTTTTATACTTTTTTTGTTCTTTTTTTAAATAAGCGTACCTTATGTTTTTGTACCATATTTCAATGTTATTGTTTAGAGTATCTGTTTAGAATACAGCTGTCTACAATATTGGAAATATGATGCTTTAAAGTTATGAATAGCTCATTAATTTTACTTAAATCACTTAAAATGGGTTATCAACTTTAAAGTTTAAAATGGACAGTTTTTGTCTTTAAAAAGGTTTGTAGTAACAACAACAACAAAAAATAATTAATTAATAAAAAAAAAAAATACCAAGCAGTATGGTTTTAGACATGGTGCCATTGAAATATCTTGGAGTGGCATGTGAATTAGGAATCTAATTTAGGGCACTTGTTATCCCAGTCCTCTATTCTGAGATCCACAATAGACCGTTTTAGTAAATGCAATCTCTGTTGCTCCCAAAGGAGACTTTACTGTCTTCTTGCATGATAAACTGCAAAGGTCTGCTTTAATAAATCAATAGCAGGTCTCACAGCTGCGAAGAAGATGAATCATTACAACAGTGTGTTATTTGATTAGCAAATGTCTGATGTTTGTCTCTGTTGTCATTTAGTTTGGTCTTACATTGCTGATCCCATCTGTCTCCACCAACAGTAAATATGCATGTGAGTGTGTGTCTGATGTGAACTGCTTCACAGACACCAGATGTCCTTTTGACTTCTTCTGTTCAAGTCAAAGGTGAAATCCTCCCCTCGGAGGGTCTCGAACTGTCCAAGGTCCTGAATCGTCCCTTGGCACCTGAACTCTTTAGCTCTGGGTCAGTTCGTATTTGTTCTGCCAGGGAAAGCTTCTGATTTCTATGCAGTTTTAGGGGAATTTGGCATTTCTTATACTTTAGATTATATGCAGTGCTTAGTATTAATCTTATGTATATTTATTTATTTTTCTACATTTTCCATCTCATTTGTATGGAAGCTTGTTTCCATCACAGGGAAAAAACAAAAAAGGTCATTGCAACTTTTGATCTCACAATTGAGACTTTTTATATCTGACAATTGTCTCTGAGTTTATTTCTTGCAATTCTGAATTTTTTCTATCAATTCTGTCTTTTGCAAGATATATCTGCAAGATATAAACTCAGAATTGTGAGAAATAAAATTGCAGTTCTTAGAAAAATGTCTCGGAATTCTTTCTTTCTTTTTTTTTTACCACAGAATTAAAAATAAGAAAGGTAATTGTGACATTTTATCCCACAATTCGGACATTTCTTCTCAGATTTGCAAGTTTATATGTCACAATTCTGAGGTTATATCTTGCAATTCTCACTCTTTTTTTCTTAGAATTGCGAGAAAAAGGTCAGATACCTTTTTTTATTATTATTCCATGCCAGAAATGGACTTCCTTACATTTGCTCTGTAGAATATGTAAGAAAACATGTTGCACAAGCTTTAGTTTTCCCCCGATCCTTTCACCTGATGAAGTCAAAGCCATAAAGTACACAGTAGATCTTTAACTGGATTGTGTTGGAGGACTCATTCACCTTGATGGTTGTATTGTTGAAATCTCGTTCTGAATCTGTCCTTCAGCCCCTATATAGCTTCAGATGGCAACTAAAACCAAGGAGAGCATGTAGAGGCTTTTAACTAAACTCAAGGTACAATACAAGGTCCTTACAGTCTGAACGCTTATCAGTGGGAAAAAAATCTCAGTGCATCTGAAGATATGCTTCAGTTTAAAACTCTGCTGAAATTCCTTTAGAAAATAGATTATCATTGCATATTGCTTAATGTATCACATACTTGTATACTGTTCAGTATGCAGTGAGTAGCACACTATTCCATTCTGAATGATGTGTCTGTTTGGTTGCATAACCCACACTGAATCATTTGTATTTTATCAGTCTAGGCAAGTTCATGGTCAAGCGCCTGTCACTGTGAAGGATGACCCAGAGTTCAGCAGGGCCATGTCATTGCTCACTTTAGGATGATTGGGGTCAAGGGTCAGGCTCAAAGGCACAGATTTTATCACCCGGGTACCTACTTTCATCCTTTACACCTCACGTGGGATTCCAACCTGTAACCTGAAAAAAAAATTATTCAGTAGATTTCTTAAATTAAATTTGTATTTTATTAACAATTATGTGTGTATGTAATATGTATTTTATTAGCAAAATTAATTTTGAAAATGAATTCAGTATTTTATTCCAAAATGTAATTTAATGTATAAATACATTTTTAAATGTATTTATAAAAATAATTTAGTAGTTTATTTCAAAAAGTAATTTTGTATTATTAATACAGTTATTTACCATTTTATTTATAGTTCGTTCAGTAGTTTATATATGTAATTTGGTATTTTTTTTTATTACAATTAATTTAACATTTTATTAATAAAATTAATTTACTATTTTATTTATAAAATAAATGTATTTTGTACATTATATTTATAAAAAAAGTATTTGCTATTCCTTTGTTATTATTTACATGATTCAAATCAATATGTGGTTTCAGTATAGGACTTTATAAAAAGTAGATTTTGATCTTTTTGTCATCTTTATTTAGACAGTATAGGAAGAACAGAATTCTGTGGTAAAAAGAGAGAGATATGATCAGAACATTTTTTCTGGTCGAATTTGAACCTGAGCTGCTGTGAAGAACCATAGAGAGCATTTTAAGAGTCCAGGCCCGTATGACGTCTTTATAGGATAGATTACGCTGTTCTTTGAAGCCTTAGGGAATCCATGCAACAAGATCTCAGCTGCTGCAGCTCTCCAGCGTCGTATTACCAGGAGGCTGGCTTGCTTTGTGACAGATTCTCATGTGTGTCTGAGCCGGTGTGGATATCAGCTGCGCTGTGACCTTGCCTTACCACACGAACACGTGCAGTTCAGCACAGATACGGCTCTGGCTGCTGCTAGATCCTGCATTGATCTCTCTCTGCAGTCTTGCCCAAGTTTCTGTCTGTCTGTGCGATGGACAGAGATAGAGAGAAACTAATTGAAGAGGTGGATGGTAGGACGTATCGATTGAGAATAAACGCTTGAGAGAAGAAGACACCAATGAGATGCTGAGGAGAGATGCGAGATTTATGCTTTGAACATTGCCAAGCAGCAAGTCTGCAGTGATCTGATATAAATAATCCGTTTCTCAGTTTCTAAACGTCTCTGAAGATGTTTACTTGTGCCTCACAAATGCTAAAAAGATGTGGGAGTGAGAACTAAGTGCAGTTTGTTAGATATTTCCACAACCCCACCCAAAGAAAGAAAAATCATGAATGAGATCTCTATAAAATCTCTATTGTTCTCCTAGGCTTATTTTACTGACTAAAATTTGCCAAGATTGAAAGTAATTCTTGTATACTTCAGTCTCTTAAAGGAATAGTCAATTAGGAACAGATTTGGAGAAATGTAGCATTCCATCACTTGCTCACCAATGGATCATCTACAGTGAATGGGTGCCGTCAGGATGAGAGTCCAAACAGCTGATAAAAACATCACAATAATCCACAATTAATCCACATCACTCCAATCTATCAATTAATGCCTTTTGAAGTGAAAAGCTGCATGTTTGTAAAACAACAAATCCATTATTCAGTTGTTTTTACCATTGCTTCTGGCCAAAATAGGAGTCCGTAATTCATAATAACACTTCCTCCAGTGAAAACATCCCTCCCCTGTTGTCCTCTGACATCAAAATCCATACACATATTTGTTTCAAACGGTTTTGGATTTGTATATTATTGGACACTCATTGTGTGAATGCTCTCTTTACTCTTAAAAATAGACTCTTTATTGGCATCAATGGTTTCATTCATGGAACCATTCCAAGGTTCTTTATAGAGGAAAAACATTCTTTAAATTATTAAAATGTTCTTCACACTAAGAAGGAAAACGGTTCTTTTAAGAACTGTTCATTGAAAGGTTCTTTGGGGAACCAAAAATAGTTCTTCAATGGCATCACTGTGGAACCCCCATTTTGAATCGTCTATTTTTAAGAGTGTTTTTTTGTTCAAATGGATTTCAGAGCCTCAGCGGTGCTGTTCCGGGGTGTGACTGTCATCAGTGCTGTTAGCAGTTACGCAACCCCTCTAACACATTATTAAGACACACATGCAGGAGAGAGATAAAGGGAGTGTGCATCGCTCTCTTGAGGATTCACTGAATGAATGAATCACTCTGTTTATGACTCTTTTCCTACACAAAGTGTCACCTGTGATGTTCAAATCCAAACACAGCTGTGGAGCTTTTGTATTTCACTAACACTAACATAGCTCTTGAGTTCCATTAATCAGAGGTGTTTATTATTGGCAGGAATCGCTGTTATTACTCATGCTTAGTGGTATTGTTAATGTTAACAGAAACCAATTAATCTTAACTATTAATCACTGATTGAAGTGAAGCTGAAATAAAAATAGATAAATATTAAACTTAAACTTAAAATTAAAATTTGAAATGTTGTCTTAGCAAATAACTGAAATGAGTTGAAGTAGTAAAATTACTGAAACTAAAACAAAAACAGATATTATAAAAAATAAAAACGAATAAAAATGACTAAAACTCCCAAATCTGTGTTTTAAACCTTGCCTCTGCCAAATACAGGAACGAACAAAGTCATTCTCTAATGCAATTGTTTTGCATAAATTGTATCACTTTTATGGCTGCTGTGGGAACGTAAATCCTGCCTTTATGTTAAATAAGCCAAACAGCTTATTGATCATGCATATGCTCTAACTAGATCTGAAAATTTGAGACACAAGAGGCACATTTTTTTATGTCATTGTTGTCAGATTATATTCAAAATTAAATTATATTCAAAGTTTCTTTTTCATCATTCTTTAAAGAATAGTTCATCCAAAAATGAAAATTTGTTAAGAATTTCATCACCCTCAGGCCATCCAAGATGTAGATGAGTTTGTTACTTCATCAGAACAGATTTGGAGAAATTACTTCATTTGCTCACCAGTGGATCCTCTGCAGTGAATGGGTGCCGTCAGAATGAGAGTCCAAACAGCTGATAAAAACATCACAATAATCCACAAGTAATCCACACCGCTCCAGTCCATCAATTTACGTACAATTTACACAGCGAAAAGCTGTGTTTGTAAGAACCAAATCCCATCATGGAGACATTTTAAACTTCAAGACTCATCTACATCTTAGTTGGCCTGTGGGTGAGTGAAATATCAGCAAATTTAAAATGTTTGGGTTAACTACTCCTTTAATGCTAATCTAGTTAAACGTATACCAGTCAGTGTGACTGCAGTGAACATTTGTTGGCTCTCCTGTCAAACAGATCCTGTCACTTTGGGCTGTGTGTGTGTGTGTGTGTGAATGCAGTGTTGGTAATGGATGCTCTGTGCTGCCTCAGCTTCTGTATTTCACACTTGAATGCACAGAACAGGAGCCAAGAAATGTGTGGTAGATATCTATTTATTGTGTTCAGAGGTTCAAGCGTGAGGACGAGAGAGGCATGTACGGGTCTATCTTATGCAAAGAAACTTTGAAATAATGTAAAGGCCTAAAAACTAATTTGTTGGTAGCTGCTGACTGCTCATTTTAGTTGTTATGCTTCATTTATGTGGCTTTCATTAGTATCCGGTTTGCAGCAAGCTGCTCTTAGATTGGATTTCATGCTGAGGAACGAACCGAGAGAGAAAATACACGGCCTGAACATTAATATGGTTATTTAGGCACAGAATTTCCTTTGAAACCCTTTGAATTTCCCTTTGGGTCGTGGAGAAAATTGGACTTCTGAAGGTGAAGAAAAGGCCATTGTCAGCGTGAACTGGGTTTGAACTCATGTGAAATTGGCAAGACATTAGCAGAGTGAATCTGCGAGGCTCATCTTTTGGAAATTAGCCAGTGCAATTAACCTCACTCGAGGCGCTGAGCTGGCGAAAGACGAAAAGACGAGCGAGATACCTATCAAACTCTGATTCCCACGCAAACCCTGCATCATCTGTGTCATTATATGCTCTGTGAGGATCAGTACAGTCACTGCAGAATAGAATAAAACACAATAGCATTGCTGACACTGTTTATATATATATTAGGGCTGTCAGTCGATTACATTTTTTATCTAATTAATTACATGATGTGTCGATTAATTAATCTAATAAATCGCAAATTACATTTGGCTGTGAAAATAAAAAAGAACAAAAAAAATGAAAAAATATTATTTAAAGCTATTTTTGTGTTAAATGAGAAAGTATTAAGTAGGCATTACAAATAGTAGCTTTAGAACTATGGAACATAAAATAACTTACTATAAGAAAGATTTTTTTCGTTCATGCAATGGAAGTCGTTGGTAACCAAAACAGCTTTGTTACCAACAGTTTTCAAAATACTTTCTTTTATGTTCCACAGAAGAAAGTAGGCCTAAGTCTTGGTCTAAGTCTTCATTTGGGTGAACTATGCCTTTAAAGTTTTTCCCCTTTTTTTCCCACCTGGCAAAAACCGAAAGTCTGATTTAAAAAAACCCAAAACAAACCATTTCTTGTGCTTGTGCCACATGAGCCACAGAGTTAGAAGCATAATTTATGTCTGCAGCACAAACAGCACAGGACAATTTACACGCCAAAATTGAATACTTAAATTATTGGTTTGTTCGAATCATTTAACCCTCAGTATGAGCAATAGCCTGGCTTATTGCAAACTCTACATTTACATTTACATTTAATCATTTAGCAGACGCTTTTATCCAAAGCGACGTACAAATGAGGAGAACAATAGAAGCAATCAGACCATCGAGAGAGCAACAGTATACAAGTGCCATGACAAGTCTCAGTTAGTCTAGCACAGTACAGTACACTCTACTAACATGAGCCGTTTAGTTATAGTCTCAGCACTGAGCATCTCAGCTATTGATATCTGCTGGCCTCAGTCTGGCCTGATCAATGCTATTGACTGGTTCCTGTGGTGGCCGAGATCCAGTCCACTGTGTGCTGAACAGCGTTTAGTTGCCAATTAGCACCATTTTGCTCCCTTTTTTGACCGCAATATTGAACAACACCGTATCCATCAGTATTAGTCCCGATACTTTAAAAAAATATGTATTCTTTCATATGGAAATGTTTCTCTCACCTACTTTTTGGGGCATTAATACCCATGTCTGCTTCCCAATTCACTTACTAGTATGTATGCACTAAACAGTATGCATTAAAAAGGGGTGTGTATGTAACAAATAGCATCTCTTCAATGAAGACTTGACCTGAAATATGAGCTTTATTTTTGCTGCTTTATTTTAGATTGTGTCTGTCTTTTTAAGACTCCGTGTGTGGTAATGTTGACCTGTCATTGCTCTGGCTAATCATTGATTGTCTGCCATCTTGCTGGGTGGGGTTGTCAAAGTTCACTTTAATGCTTGAGTGTGTGTCAGAGCAAATGTTTCTAAATGAATATATACTGTGTGTGTATGTATCTGTAATAGAGAGTGGGTAAAGTTACGTTTGGCAGCTTTAGACACACCCATTAGTCCAACACTAGTCTGATGTCAGGAGTATCCAGTGTCACTCGCAGGTCCTGGAACATCTTCTTCTTTTAGGCTGGATTTACCAGGTGAGGCTTTGTCTTATACTGAACAAATATTAGTCTAAATCAAATACTGAAAGTCTGTCTTGAGTAAAGTATAGCATGTGTAAGAGTGAATGTCACGAAACCTGTCAAGAATATGTCCAGGTTATTTCACACCGAAATCAAAAGAAATATTATGTTATATTATATTATATTATGCTTATACACTGTAAAAAATATTTTTCATTGTAGTAAATAGAACAGAGATTATTGGAGTATATAAGAAAATACTATTTCTGTTTTTTTCTACTTCAAAATGTCATGTTTATTTCAATGTGTTACTTGCTATTTATTTGTAATTATTTGTCAAATTTACTAGTAATTGTTTCAAAGTAAATTCCACACTTTTTTTCAGTGTATACAATTAATCCTATTTTTTATGTGATTACCAATATGTGAAAAATAAGGATATAGTGTTTATTTATTGACAATCATTTATTTAATCATTTATTTTAATAATTTATTTATCATGATATTTGTTGTAATGGCTTTGATTTTTGCTAAATTATTTTATAATAAAAATAATAGAATAGAATCTACTTAGAATATTGATAATAATTGGATTTACAAAAAAATCTAAATTAAAACAACTAGCATTATAAAAATGAGAATTTGAGAACAAAATATACTTAATCATCACATAAATAATGTAATTAAAATTTTTATTATTTGTTTTCAAACATAATTTCTTTAATTTGATTTTGCGGTGAAATTAATTTATTGGAAAGTTAGTCAAGATGACAAAAGCTGAAAATTTGTGAGTTATAATGAATGATGATGAATGAATGAAATTCCAGTGACATCAGACGTCAGTTATGCAAATATGCAAGTATCACGTTAATAAATGATTGAGTGTGTCATCTACAGGGCTTTTACAGCTGTAACGTGAAGCTTTGTCAGTATGTCAGACGTGCTTGAGGATGTGCTGAAGTTTCCCTCTCAGCTCACCGTCACCTTGACTGCTCTAATCAACTCGATGTAGAGCCGATAGGCTGAAATTGTGTTGACTTGTGCAGGGCAGCGTGTCAGCGACGGCCTCGGTGTGTTTGGACATCTGGCCTGTTTTTGTTGGCCGTGTGGAGAGCTTTTGGGAGAGAGGTGTTTAGTTTCGGTGCAGGGTGCCGCTTGAATATACTTTATTTATAGCTGCAGACAGCAAAGAGAAGCCGGTCATTGCTGAGGAGAATAAGGGATAGAAAATCACTCATTTATATGCAGAAAAAGACACTGAAAGAAAATCGGTGTAGGGTTTAATTTGAAACATTTTAATATTTTTTTTAAATGCCATTGGCTTATGCTGATCAGAGAGAAACATCGATAGAAATGGATATAAAACAAAATATTATTTATAATATAGAAATATTTATAAAAGTAACAATATTAAAATAGTAAAAATATATTAACAAAATTAGTATATTTTTTATAAAAAAAATTTTTTTTTTAAATGTAGGTTTTACTTTGAAGCAATTTTCTATAACTTCTATGTTATTATTTATTATTACTGAATCAACCTGACTGCATTAGGTTACAGCTTCTTTAAGGTTACATCTGCACATTTTAATAGCATTATTTTAGTATTTGTAGTATTTATTTAAAAAAGAAATAGCACAATTCTAAAATGCCACAAAATATAAAGCATTATTAAAATTGGTGTAAAATTATTTTTTCACTCAGAAACGTCTTCTGCTATTTCAAATAATTGCAAATAAATGGTTAGCATTTTTACAGTGTCTAGAATATATGCATTTATATTAAAATATTGTATTAGATTAGGATGGTAAAATGCAAAATAGAGGGATCATATTTTGGACCCTGGTAATAATACCAAAAAAAAAAAAAAGACTTCACCACTTTTCTTTTTTGCTGTTCACTTCCAAGTCCTGTCAAAAATTTCTACAAGTACAAATATTCCAGATATTTTCTCAATTGATGTGATGTCAAATAATGTGTGATGACTATTCAAGAATGATCTAAAAATATGTTTAAAATAGTTTTCCATGGACTATATAGCATGTGACACTGTTGGACATCTAAAACATTGTGTCTGTTTTCCAAATGTAAAGCTATTTATCAGAATAGATGTCCACACAGCATCTTATGAGACCTTTGCAAGAACTTGAAGTGGTTGTGTTTGAGGAAATCAGCATCATGAGCCGTGACATCAGATCTGGAGTCACATCACACATGCATGATGAAGCATTTCAGCCGACCGAGAGAACATACACACATGGCTCAAGTTATAGTGCTTTGACGTTTGTGGGTATGCAGGGACTCTAGAATCGTTTGTCGCTGTGATCCGTTAACTGAAGGCAATGAATTATTCATCAGTCCTGGGCTCAGAAGAACAGCTGATCATAATCCTGCCACTCTTGCATTTTCAGAAATGGCAAACGTGCTCTGAAAATAAAAATGGTGTAGGATTTGCTGGCAGTTTTCACACAGAAATTGCTTAGTAAATTTCACAAATTATTACAAAGAAATAGAAACACATCAAATTAAATGTGACATTTTGTAGAAAGACTGAAACTGAATGCACGACAATAATACATTTGAAAAAAATAATAATAATTGACAGTGTGGGTCATAACTTTTAGAGAGAACTTTTTCTGAGAACATTCCCTGTTAGTAGGATATGTGATTAAACAGAAGCCAGACTGAAAGCATGATCAAATTAGACAAACTTTTCAGCAAACGAACATTCAAAGGAAAGAGAATATGTTTAACTGGAACTCTGTGCAGCTGGAGTCGTCAGGCTCTGTGATCTGGAAGCGCTTGTATGTTTGAGGTACGGGAGCGGCGTACAGGCTGTGCTTGTCTTTATTGATCTGCAGGTCTCATGAGTGCTGCAGTGGAGGACTGCAGATGTACAGCAGCAGGACACTTCAGGGGCTTTACAGGTTATTACAGGTCAGACTATGTACACTGAAGACCTTCATTCAACTACTCTTTAGAATGGATGTAAGAGCGAGTTTTATAGACTGTAAAAATTGTTTGCCAGGTAACCAAAAATTTTGTAATATAAATTAACCATTTTTAAGTACATTTTATTATTATTATTATTTTTTGTTTGTTTTATTAATTTAAATACATTTTATATTGTATTATTTTACTATTTATTATAACTGAATTAACCTGACTGCATTAGATTACATACATACAGAAATAGCTTCTATAAGATTACTTCTGCACATTTTTAATAGTCATAGAAATTAATATAAAATAGCAAAAATATAACATAAAAAAGAAATTATAAAAACAAAAAAATATATAAGAATTAGCTAAGTATAAAATATTTAAGTATAAAATATTAATATTAGTATAAAGTTATTTTATATTATTTTGTACTATACAAATAGTATAACATTTATCAATTAAATTATATATTATATTTATAAAATTATATTTATACATTTTAAAGGGGTTATATGACGTTGCTAAAAATAACATTATTTTGTGTATTTTGGGTAATGCAATGTGTTTATGTGGTTTAAGGTTCAAAAAACACACTATTTTCCACATACTGTACATTATTGTTGCTCCTCTATATTCCGCCTTTCTGAAACGCGTCGATTTTTACAAAGCTCATCGTTCTGAGAAGCGAGGTGTGCTCTGATTGGCCAGCTATCCAGTGCGTTGTGATTGACTGAATACCTCAAGCGTGAGACGGAAATGTTACGCCCCTCACCGTATTGTGATGGCGTTTCCCGGCACGACGAGACTAAAACAATAAAACCCATAATAAACGAGGCATTTGTTGCATCCAGTGGGGACATAATTACTGATTATAATGACTTAGACTGCCTTTTTACGTCGCGTTGCATCGCGCCTCATAAACATTACCATGTCTGCATTTGTGATCAGAGAAACGACAAACAACAAACACTACTCTACACTGCTCAAAACTCACGTTTGAATCGTCAGTAGCAGAAACGTACTTACAGGCTGTGAGTCAGAAGCGTCAGACTGTCCTTGCAAAGTTGGAATTGCCCCACTTTATAGAAACAGCCTTTGAGCAAGCCAG
This sequence comes from Schizothorax lantsangensis, assembly GCA_027422415.1. Lineage (NCBI taxonomy): Eukaryota > Metazoa > Chordata > Actinopteri > Cypriniformes > Cyprinidae > Schizothorax > Schizothorax lantsangensis. The sequence continues at coordinate 3,950,386 of CM049853.1, read as the reverse complement.
CATTGTAAGCTACTCTTCCAGGTTCAGGAAATAGTCCTCCGTAAAATGCGCTGCACACACTCTAATATTTGGGTTGAACTGTTCTGGAACAGTGTTGTAAACACAACTTAACCACTGATTTCTAGTTGTGTCCTCTTTTGGAAGCCCAAACAAAGTTATTTTGCTTTCACAACGAAACACAGCGTCTCCAGGACATGGTGCCGGCGGCAGCAACATTACAGCGAGAATAATAGTTCTGTCTTCTTTCATTGCATATACATTTGGGTGGTGTTTTGCAAATCTTCCCACACCGTCACGTAGACATGTGGGGGCGTGTATGAATGAGGCGTTTTAGGAGGGTGTGGTCGAGTCTTAACTTTGATAAAGAATATCTCTTTGGTTTTGAGACTTTAGTCTTTGCAACTTCAGGGATCTTATCTATGCACAATCAGCTTGTAACACTCCAAAGAGAAAGAAAAATGTGAAATCGCATCATATGACCCCTTTAAGAGGCTATTTACCCAAATAGCCACAGCATTGCCATAAAAATGGGTACATTTCTTGAAGGTTTGAGTGTGTGTATGTGTGGGCTTGACTTCTGCTGCTGCTCATGCTGTTCCTCCTGCTGACTGATCAATAAGAGTCAGTTCTCCTCCACATCCGTCTCTCATTACGTCTTTCTTCACTCCATGCTTTCTGCTTCTACCTCATGTGAGGTTGATGGTTTGAGGCATACCAGAGAAATATACTGCAGATTTTACTTACAGTATATGTAGCATTGGTGTGTAAAATTTTATAAAAGCAATAATCCACTTGCTAAAGTGATTTAAGGGGTCCTGCTTCACTCTTTACCTAAAAATTCCCCCGGTAGAAACACATACAGGTGCATCTCAATAAATTAGAATGTCGTGGAAAAGTTCATTTATTTCAGTAATTCAACTCAGATTGTGAAACTCGTGTATTAAATAAATTCAGTAGTTTGGTTCTTTTAATTGTGATGATTTAGGCTCACATTTAACAAAAACCCATCTCAACAAATTAGAATACTTCATAAGACCAATAAAAAAAACATTTTTAGTGAATTGTTGGCCTTCAGGAAAGTATGTTTATTTACTGTATATGTACTCAATACTTGGTAGGGGCTCCTTTTGCTTTAATTACTGCCTCAATTCGGCGTGGCATGGAGGTGATCAGTTTGTGGCACTGCTGAGGTGGTATGGAAGCCCAGGTTTCTTTGACAGTGGCCTTCAGGTCATCTGCATTGTTGGGTCTGGTGTCTCTCATCTTCCTCTTGACAATACCCCATAGATTCTCTATGGGGTTCAGGTCAGGCGAGTTTGCTGGCCAATCAAGCACAGTAACACCATGGTCATTGAACCAGCTTTTGGTACCTTTGGCAGTGTGGGCAGGTGCCAAGTCCTGCTGGAAAATGAAATCAGCATCTCCATAATGCTTGTCAGCAGAAGGAAGCATGAAGTGCTCTAAATTTTCCTGGTAGATGGCTCCGTTGACTGTGGACTTCAGAAAACACAGTGGACCAACACCAGCAGATGACATGGCAGCCCAAATCATCACTGACTGTGGAAACTTCACACTGGACTTCAAGCAACATGGATTCTGTGCCTCTCCACTCTTCCTCCAGACTCTGGGACCTTGATTTCCAAATGAAATGCAAAATTTACTTTCATCTGAAAAGAGGACTTTGGACCACTGAGCAACAGTCCAGTTCTTTTTCTCCACAGCCCAGGTAAGATGCTTCTGACGTTGTCTCTGGTTCAGAAGTGGCTTGGTAGCCCTTTTCCTGAAGACGTCTGAGCGTGGTGACTCTTGATGCACTGACTCCAGCTTCAGTCCACTCCTTGTGAAGCTCTCCCAAGTGTTTGAATCAGCTTTGCTTGACAGTATTCTCAAGCTTGCGGTCATCCCTGTTGCTTGTGCACCTTTTCCTACCCAAATTCTTCCTTCCAGTCAACTTCGCATTTAATATGCTTTGATACAGCACTCTGGAAACAGCCACACCTTTCAGTAATGACCCTCTGTGACTTACCCTCTTTGTGGAGGGTGTCAATGTTCGTCTTCTGGATCATTGCCAAGTCAGCAGTCTTCTCCATTATTGTGGTTTCAAAGAACAAGAGATACCCAGAATTTATACTGTATGGATGGTCATTTATTGAAACTCAAATGTAAATATTCTAATATTTTGAGATACTGATTTTTGTCTTTCATGAGCTGTAAGCTCTAATCATCAAAATTAAAACAAAAAAAACGTTTGAAACGTTTTACTTTACATGTAATGAATCTAAAATATATGAAAGTTTCACTTTTTGAAATAAGTTACAAGAAAAATTGAACTTTTTCACGACATTCTAATTTATTGAGATGCACCTGTACTGTATCTTTAAGTTATCTCTAACTTTTGATATAATTTCCATTTTCTTAGCTGGGTTTCTCTTTAGCTGTGATTGAATGTGATGTGTTTGAGGGCTGTCGACATGCACACATAGACATACTACACCTTCAGACTTTAAACAGCAGTCGAGCAGCTTCAGATAAGCTATCTGAACACATTCCTTTGAGCATCTGTGATGTTGTCAGACTCCATTCATCACGGTTTTGACCTGATGATGACACTTCTATTCAGGACATTCTGTAATGCTGAAAAGTGTCATATAATGTGTTTTTAATGTTTTGAATATATACAGTAGATACGTAAATGATAACTGATTACTGATTTGTCCAAAGAGTTACAGGAATAGTTCATCTAAAACTACTGGGTTTGAATGACACGAGGGAGAGTAAATGATATGAGAATTGTTGTTTTTGGGTGAAGTGTCCCTTTAATTTGCTCTGTCTCATGGCACAAGGATGCATTAAATTGATCAAAAGTGACAGGAAAGACTTTTTAAAAATATATTTATAAATGTTTCAAATAAATGCTGTTATTTTGAGCTTTCTGGTCATTAAGGAATCCTGAAAAATGTATCATGGTTTCCACAAGCATATAAAGCAGCTTAATAATATGCAGTTTTATTATTTTTTAATAATCAGAAATGGTTCTTGAGCGGCAAATCAGCATATTAGAATGATTTCTGAAGGATCACTGAAGACTGGAGTAATTATGCTAAAAATTCAGACTTGCTTCACAGGAATAAACTGGATTTTAAAACATATTCAAACAGAAAGCAATTGTTTTAAATTGTAGTAATATTTCACAATATTACTGGGTTTACTGTTTTTAATCAAATAAATGCAGCGTTGGTGAGCAAAATAGACTTCTTTCAAAAACATTAAAACATCTTACAGACACCCATCTTTTGAAAGGTAGTATATATTTAGAATAATTAAATCTGCTTACATTTTCGGTATTTCCAAAAGCAAACAAACTGGTTAGACTGCTTTTAACTATAACTTAATACTCAACTGCATTACTGGCCTGATGAGAAATGAGAAATGTATGCTAGACTTTGGTTAGTAAACAGTTGTTAACATGCCACTAGACATTATTATGTCCCTGTCTTTTTATAACACAGAAACTCGTTCATCAATCATTGATATCACTGTATTTAATACTGTCATGGAAAAATGTTCCAGCGGTTCTGTCATTCCTGGTCTTTGTTGATCATTCTCATATATATATATATATATATATATGACATTTCACATATATCACATAACTGTAAAGCATCATTTCCATAATTTCATGAGATTGTTTTATCATACTATTGCTGTATAACTGGAATAAAATGCTATACATTTATAATTATGAAGGAAATCCATTGTAAACAGCACCAACTGTCTTCAGTGTTTTGTAAAAAAAATAAAAAAAATAGAAGCATTAAAGCTGAATTCCAATCCAATATAAAATATCTTACAGTTAGAATTTTATAAAATTTCTGTGAGATTTGTGAGACTTTCTCTAGTTAGTCTAATCTTTTAGTCTGATCTGATCTTTAAAAATGACTTTAGTGTAACCTAATGTACTGTCATATTAATTAAATAATTTTTATATAAAAAAGTGAAAGTGACGTGACGTGTGCCCAAGTATGGTGACCCATACTCGGAATTTGTGCTCTGCATTTAACCCATCCAAGTGCACACACACCTGGCAGTATAAAAATATATTTGATAAAATATGCTATATACTATAAAATAAGTTAATAAAATAATACAATTCTGTTAAAAATAGCACCAAATATTGTGTCTTCAGTGTTGTTTTTGTTGAAAATAAATAGAAGCCTTAAAGCTGAATTCACCCCAAGCCCCCCCCCCACTCACTCTGTCAGAATAATTCAAGTCAAATGTGATTAGTCTCTCTCTCTCTCTCTCTCTCTCTCTCTCTCTCTCTCTCTCTCACACACACACACACACACACACACACACACACACACACACACACACACACACACACACTGCTGCACTTGTGAACACCCACTTTTTTCACCATGACGTTTTTTTAACTACCCAGCATTAGAGATACAGTGAGTTTGACTGCGTCTGCAGTTACTCTAAAGCCTAACGAAACACTTAACCCAGGAACAAAGAGGTGGAACTGAACAAAAGTGTGTAGAGGAGCGGCGGTTGGGTTGGTTTTTGGCGGTGGAGGGTCCCACGTGCCTGGGATCTGAAGGCAGCCTGTGCCCTGGCTGAACGCAGGGGATCGGTGAGCCTTTTGTTGCTTTTCCTCTTTTGTCGTGGCTGGAGCGTTCGTCATCAGTATGGAGGAGATGATGCATGTGTTGGAGGAGAGCTTTGTTTAGGAGAAGCGTGGGGTTTTGTTTTTGACTGTGATTCGTATTTACATTCATGCATTTGGCAGACGCTTTCATGCTGCTTGCATTGCATTCAAGGTATACATTTAATTATGATTAGTTGAGTTTATCAGAGTTACATGCTCATTCAACTGGCTGGAGTCTCTGTTTTTGTGTGTATTTTAGTACATTCATACATGCAGTGACCTTTGATCTATCGGCGTGTAGATTGTATTATTTAATACGGTCTCATATCATTTGAAATGAGATAAAGATAGTATTAAATGCCAAGATGAGGTTAGCTGACTTATTTGAAGACATTTTTAATGCGATCTAAATATAGAAAGTGATTCAAGTTTATGATCTTAAATAATGTGGCATGTTTTATGCATTTGTGATGCAATGTTTTGAATGTTGCTATGATCTAAGTCAATCAACAGTTTAGGATGCCCAACCACTTTTACAGTTCTTTTGTCTGATGTGCCAAATAGAGTCATGTGCAATGATTAAAACGCCGCCCACTATCGCCACGTCAGTTTGAATGGATTAACTGAACATGCTGCCCAAATTGAGGCCATTTTGCCAAATTGTTTTTGAGCAACTTGCACAATAATTTCTTTAACTCTGCAAAGTTTTTTGAAGCTTTAGACAAAATATATTTCAAAAGTTGCATATGTTTTTTTTTAGTATTTGATACATCAGGCTTTTATTGTTTATTTGGATCCCCATTAGCTTCCACAAAGTGGTTGATAGTCTTCCTCATATATGATGTCTTCAACTTTTATGTATCATATATGATGCAGAGGAGAATATGGAGCTCAAACTCAAGAAAAAAGACCTCAGGTTTATTAAGAAGCTCAAACTGAGCAAAAGTGTGCAAGATGCTGATATTTATGTGACCAAAAAGTTAGAAATTCTGGTTCTAATGTAAATCAAGCAGATATTTAGATAGTTTTAAAACATATAATGCAATGCAATACATGCATATACAGTAAATGCATATAATATTGCATGCAATGCAATACAATACATGATGATGAGAGATGAACAAATAAATAGAAAACATGATTTTTCTATTTAAAAGAAAAGGATTTATGGATAGTAAAATAAACCAAAGATGCTTCAGTCCATAAAGTGTTCGTCTTGAAGAATTACTGTAACATTTTACAACAAGGTTCCATTTGTTAATGTTAGTTAACAACATTAGTTAACAAACTAACAATGACAAATACTTCTAAATCATTTATTAATCTTAATTTTGATTCCATCATTACTAATACATTATTAAAATCAAAAATTGCATCTATAAATATTATTTTAATGGACCTGGGCTAACAATGAACAGTTGTATTTTTATTGACTAATGTTAACAAAGATTAATAAATACTGTAACAATGTATTGCTCAATGTTAGCTAATGCATATAATTAATAAGTGGAACCTTACTGTAAAGTGTTACCATCATTACTTACAATATTCGCAAGTTATTATACATTTGCTTTATAAAAAATTAGTAAAGATTTCACAGCAAAAAGACACATGTACCACAATCTGAAGGTGGACGTTTGTACAGTGATACTAAAAGGCTTTGTGATACTAACTATCAATCAGATGACAGAACGGATTGTGTGCAACATGTAGATCACTTAAAAGCCTTTGAAATTTGCATATCAAATATGATCCAGTAGGCCTTACAGGGTTAAGATTTCTTTGTTGCTAATTTTGGTGCATTTGTGCCATCATTGTTTTTGTCTCCCTGAACTGTGTTCACATTTATTGGTTTCAACTGACACAATTATTATTCAGCCCCCCTTCTGGTGTCTTAATAAATAACTGGAGGCCTTTAAATCAGAACGTCTCATCTTGTCAGGTCTGAATAATGGCATGACATCATCATGGCTCGCCTATAATTTTATTATCATTGCAAACACTCAGAAGTCACTTGAGTCATTTGTCAATGTCGTATTCGTTCATTTTCGTAGTACGCCTTCAGTGAGCCATAGTATGGCATTCATACATTTTCTTCCAAGGTTATATTAGATGTCTTAAGATTTTATTGTGCGTTCAGGTCATGTTTGTATGATACTGTGACATTGGATTTGTCTCTTCTCTCTGGGTTCTCGTTCATTTCCTTCAGTGTTTTCACTTTGATTGATGTCCATCACTTTGACGAGATGGTTGTCAATCACTGATGGAGAGTTAAATAATCATGATATAATCAGGCCTCAAACTGAAGCCGAGTGTTTGTTTCCGGGCATAATGTAGCCAGAATCAGATATAAAGTGGCAGTGAGATTTAATCATACTGAATCATTTGTGTAATCTGGTCAGATGACACCTTTGTGTTCAAAGTCTGGTCTTTTGGTGACTATTCTTTAAGTGAGAATATAATAAACTGAATATCAGTTTATAGTAGTGCTGTCAATCGAAAAAAAAAAAAAGACTAATTAATCGCACATTTTTCTAAAATTAATCGCAATTAATCCCACCTAACATTAAAGTTTTTAAATATACTTTTATATTGCAATAATTTCACATTCAATCTTCAAATGTACAATGTACAAACAACATAAAGACAGTATATTTTTAATATTTCTTTAATGGCATCTTTTTTATGATTGAAGGCCAGCATCACTGATATCAATACTACTGATGTCTCTATAAAATTGTTTTTCCTCCTTAATATTTAACCATTGACTGTAGCCATTCAGCATTACAGTATAATTGACAGCTATCAATTTTAACATTTATTAGACTTAACTTCTAATTTAAGTGAACTTAAAACAATCTTCACACGAACCCATTACAATAAATGACATATTTAGCTACCTGTGCCCTTCAGCAGAAATATACAGAAAATGAATAGTTACCAAACACTAAATTCTAAATTAAATATAGATGAACCCCTTAAAGCTATAAAAGTTATTGATTTCATCTTTTTTTAGCTTATTTGCCTGCTATTGCTTTAAAAGCTGCTGCTGCTTTCTGACCCACTTCAGGTCTTAGTCTCTCCTAATGAACTGACGAGTTGAATCGGGTGTGTTAGATGAGGGAGACAGTGCTGGGGTGCCTCAGGGAAGTTTTGAAAACCATTTCAGAGACATGTTCTTAAATGTGACGCATATCATATTGCATGCATGCACACAGTTTTAAGGCAGCTTTAATTGCCTTTTTGGTAACTTCATGCCTTAACTGACAGCATAACTAGTACATTGCATGCACGTAGTTTCTTTCGCTGTTTGATATGAAATGATACAGGCTACAGCGTGCGCCGGCACCTTTGTGCGTGTATTTGAAGAGCGCGCGCTACGAGCACAGTATCTTTTCCGCGCTCGTTTGACTCGTGCCTGTTGCGGAGGCGGAGTTAGAGCGCGCCGTCTGAAACATCTGTGGTCATAAAGACGTTCTGTATCTAAATAAACGCAATCCTTTTCAAGAAAAAAGAGACGGAGGCAGCAGTTGTGAATGGGGTGGCCAACCCTAGCCCCGCCCCTGCATTAACGGAGTTAAATATTTTTAACGCGTTAATCTGAAAAAATTAATCTCCCGCGTTAACGTGCTAATTTTGACACCACTAGTTTATAGACATACAGTCATGGCCAAAAATATCGGCACCCTTGGTAAATATGATCAAAGAAGGCTGTGAAAATTAATCTGCATTGTTAATCCTTTTGATCTTTTATTTAAAAAAATCACAAAAATCTAACCTTTCATTGGATAATAAGAATTTAAAATGGGGGGAAATATCATTATGAAATAAATGTTTTTCTCAAATACATGTTGGACACAATTATTGGCACCCCTAGAAATTCTTATGAGTAAAATATCTCTGAAGTATATTCCCATTCATATTCACAATTTTGAGCACTCCAGGGTGATTATGAACATGAAATTATCCAGCTATGGCTTCCTGTTTCACAGAAATATAAATAGGAGGGAAAACAAATTCCCTTAATCATCCATCACAATGAGAAAAACCAAAGAATATATTTCTGATGTGCAGTAAAAGATAATTGAGCTTCACAAATTAGTGAAGTGGCTTTAAGAAAAGAGCTAGAGCAGTGAAAATTCCCATTTCCACCATCAGGGCAATAATTAAGAATTTCCAATCAACATAAAATGTTACGAAACTGCCTGGAAGAGGACATGTGTCTATATCGTCCTAATGCACGGTGAGAAGGAGAGTTTGAGTGGCTAAAGACTCTTCAAGGACCACAGCTGGAGAATTGCAGAAAATAGTTGAGTCTCGGGATCAGAAAACCTTTAAAAAAATGTGTCAAACAGCACCTACATCACCACATGTTGTTCGGGAGGGTTTCAAGAAAAATTCTCCTCACTCATCCAAAAACAAACTCCAGCATATTCAGCTGTCAGACACGACTGGAACTTCAAATGGGACTGGCTTCTATGGTCAGGTGAAACTAAAAAATGAGCTTTTTAGCAGCAAACACTCAAGATGGGTTTGGTGAACACATAAAAAGTACCCCATGTGTACAATGAAATATACTGCTGTATTTTTAATGTTGTGGGCCTATATTTCTGCTGGAGGTCCTGGACATCTTGTTTAGACACACATGGATTCTATCAAATACCAACAGATAAAAAATCAGTAAGTGACTGACTCTGTTAGAAATCTTATAATGGGCCATGTTTGGATCTTCCAACCGGACAATAATCCAAACACAAACCTCAAAAACAACACAAAAATGGGTCACTGGCACAAAACCAAGCTTCTGCTGGCCATTCCAGTCCTCTGACCTCAACCCTGTAGAAAATGAGTGAGGTGAACTGAAGAGAAGAAGCTGTGAATCTGAAGGATCTGGAGAGATTCTGGATGAAGGAATGGTCTCTGATCTCTTGTCAGGTGTTCTCTAACCTCATCAGGCATTATAGGAGAAAACTCCTATACTATTTTGGCAAATGGAGGTTTCAAAAAGTATTGAATAAAAGCGTGCCGTTAATTGTGGCCAATGTGTTTTAGAGAAAAACATTTATTTCATAATGATATTTCTCCCCATTTTAAATTCTTATTATCCAATGAAAGTTTAGATTTTTGTGAATTTTTTAAATAAAAGATCAAAAGTATTAACAATGCAGATTAATTTTCACAGCCTTCTCTGATCATATTTGCCAAGGGTGCTGATATTTTTGGCCATGACTGTATATATGCAGAATATAGAAAATCACATAGATCTCTACATTACTTATTTGTCACATTAGCATGTTATTGAATGTTTTGTACAGGCAAAAATGACATTTTAATCAAGTTTCCTTTGACAGATTCAATTAGGTATTGTCTGGGTTTAGATAAACACAAAACAATATAACTTACAAGCCATTACTATTGCAAATATTCCCTGTGTTGTATAGGAAAACTGCAGCGACATGCTTTGTCAGACAGCGTCTCTGTTTTGATGAACAGATTATCATGAATCGCCACTCACAGAAATATTGGGTTAGTGGAAGAACTATATTGGTTTAAAATAACCTTGCTGATCCATCTGAGAATGTGCATGTCCAGAACAACAGATCTAGTTTCTACATGATTGCTAAAAGATTCCTCCAGGGCTGTTTTGGGCTCCACTTTGTTTCTGTTGTTTTGTTTTTTTTTGTCAATGATTTAGCAAAAGGCATGTAACCAAATTAATTTTTTTTATATTGAAGAGGCTACTTGGGTTGGTAATCAGTGACAGGTCACCCATTATGGACATCTGTGCAAGTTTGTAAATTAGTCGTGATTGAATGCTCAGAAAACTAAATTCATGCCTAACACAAAACAAAAGACTTCACTTTTCATGCTTTTTGGACTATTTGAAGGAATAGTTCACCTAAAAATGAAAATGTGCTGAAAATGTAGTCACTCTCAGGCCATTCAAGACGTAGATGAGTTTGTTTGTTCATAGGAACAGATTTGGAGAAATGTAGCATTGCATCACTTGTTCACCAATGGATCCTCTGCAGTGAATGGGTGCCGTCAGAATGAGAGTCCAAACAGCTGATAAAAACATCACAATAATCCACACCACTCCAGTCCATCAGTTAACATCTTGTGAAGTGAAAAGCTGTGTGTTTGAAACTAATCTAGACATTTCCAAGACGTTTTTAACTTCAACTTCATAGCTCCTGGCTAGTGCTGGGCACTAAATGTTTTTTTTAGGATTCTGACTTAATGGTTTATCACATCCCCCCCCATTGTGCCTTTATATGAATCAGAATGCATGACAGAACGACTACATTTTAATTAAGATACAAACAAACATGCTACATGAGCAGCTTTTGATGTAAATTAGATTGTATAATTTCACAATTTGAAGCAAAAACATAATGGTCTGACCTTAGCATTGTGAAATTATGCCACATAAAACATGAATGAAACAAATTCACTCTCTGCCAGGAGGTGGCACTTATGGAACAGCTGTGACATAGTGTTTCCTTGGTTACAGATGTAAACAAAGCAGCTCTTTTAAATACTAACGTTACATTAATATGCAATATGGAGGTAAGACGAAAAGAAAATACCATCTAAACATTTCTGAAAATAGCCAGTTTCCATCAGAGATGCATTCATGTCAACCACTTCTCACTCCCAGCTGAGCATGTAGGATTTTCTTCCAGTATTTCGCGCATGGTGAAGTGAGTTTGCTCTGCCTGCTAACGTTACAGTGTTTTCTCCTCTTCGCGTTCGTCTTCAGCGTCTCTGGCCTCAACAGCTGTTTACAGTTGTTTCGTTTAAGCATTAATTGTGTGTTATCAATAGTTCTAAAAGTTCTCCAATCATTAGTCAGAAGTGTACCTGTTAAGTTTTTTTTTTCTCATACCGTGTCCGTAATTCAAACCGATTTACCGTTTAAACCAGTAACTTATATCGTCCAGCTGTCCAAAATACTGGTTCATAATTCATATAACGCTCATTAAAATCCACCAACATCTTTGTTTAGAGCTGTTTTTGGTTGTAAACTTTGCTTGATCTGTGCAGATTTCGTTCATGATTCAGAAGAGACAACTTCTTCACTGCAGAAAGCAATATTATGGATTATGGACTTATATTTTAGCCGGAAGCAACAGTTATAAGTTAAAACGTCTTAATGATGGATTTGTTTCATACCAACTTGAAGCTTTTTGCTTCACAAGATGTTAATTGATGGACTGGAGTGGTGTGTATTATCTGTGGATTAATGTGATGATTTTTTAGCTGTTTGGAATCTCATTCTGACGGCACCCATTCACTGCAGAGCATCCAATGCATTTTACGATGAACTATTCTTTTAAATTACTAAATGCATGGTCCAACTTGACATTTTGATGTTTTAAATGTATTTCACAAAGCATCATTTTCATGTAGGAGGTCCTGTTAGGTAGGTATTGAGGGTAAAATACTTTGTTGTTCTTGGTAAGTTTTTGCAAACTCATCACTTTTGTCATTTCTCTTTTCTGCAGTACATGGTGAATTTCATTTGTTAGCTTCAGTCCTGCTCTGCCAAATCTCACAGCATGTCGGGTGCCTACGATGAGTCCGCCATGTCCGACGAGACCACGGACAGTTTCTGGGAGGTCAGGCTCAAAATCTTTCTACATGTTGTTTTTGAATATTATTAATCACACACGTGTAGGTTAAATGTCTCATTTGTCCAGGCATGTAACAGGCAACCACGGCTGTGAAGCGCTGGTGGTTTATTAGCTGCCAAACATGCTGATATCGACTGTCACGTGATGTTGTATCATATTGACTAATCAACTTTCAGTGATGTGGAAGTGTGTCATACAGCCAAAGGGAACCAAACATTATATTGATCAGCATGGTATTAACATAGTATTAGAAGTAAAACTGTGTCATTGTTGTTCATTTATCTGCCATAAATTATAGAGCAGACTCTAGTAAGAACCCATTCACTTTCTCCACAGAGAAATCTATTTTTAACAGATAATATAAACCTTTCAAGCCAGACCTGGCGTGAGGCTTGAGATTGCTACTAACAAGTAAAGTAAATTGACTCCATATAAAAATGTGTTTGATAGAATACAATTGCTGGTTGTACCCGTAATCCTAAGAGAGATCTTCCAAATTACGTAATTAAGTATCCCGATGCTCTTAAACTATGTAATTATAAAATATATTATATTTAATTAAAATTAGATAATTTATATTTTTGTTTTATTGGTTGATTAAGAAGGTTGGCTATGTCTAATACTGTTAAACTACTCTTACTATTGCTGTAGTGTATAGTATGCATACGGCACACACTATGCAATTTTATATTTATAATTTTTATGTATTTTTTTAATATTAGTTATATAATTTTTTCATGATATATCATGTATAGTATTATGTAATAAATATAACAGAACAGTACAATATTAATACTATATTATTTACAATATACAATCACTATTGAGATAACAAATTTTTAGATGATTTTAATATACTTTTTTCATTTCAAATCAAAATGTTATTGGTTGGTTAAATTAATTAGATTTATTTTTATTCTTATTTTAGATTAGATTACTTTTATTTTTTTAGATTACATTTGTTTGTTGTATGTTTTTTTTTTAATCCATATGGAACCAAGGACACTGAAGAAGTGGACAGTCACTGTTTTCTATTGAATTACAGATCATTTAGCTCTAATGCTTTACTGCTGCCCTGTCCGTGACTTGACCTATTTCAGAATGTATCCATGTTTCTCAGGTTGGGAACTACAAGCGTACAGTAAAGCGAATCGAGGATGGCCATCGACTCTGCAATGACATGATGAGCTGCATCCAGGAGCGTGCCAAGATCGAGAAGGCCTATGCCCAGCAGCTCACCGACTGGTCCAAGAGGTGGAGGCAGCTGGTGGAGAGAGGTGCTGAAGGATTGATGATGTGGCCACGGAGAACCGTGTTTGTGCAGAAATCCTTGAATAGATTTAAAGTGACAATCTTAAAAGCAAATGTTTTGTTGCTTTTTAAGCTAAATAAGCTTCTCTTTCACCCTCGCTTTCTCACTCAATCAGTTTTAATGCGTTGTTTATTGCCGCTCGCAGGGCCGCAGTACGGGACATTGGAGAGAGCCTGGGTCGCTCTGATGACAGAAGCAGAAAAGGTGAGCGACTTGCACCAGGAGGTGAAAAATAACCTGCTGAACGAGGACTTAGAGAAGGTGAAGAACTGGCAGAAAGAGGCCTACCACAAACAAATGATGGGCGGCTTCAAAGAAACCAAAGAGGCAGAAGAGGGTTTCCGGAAAGCCCAGAAACCTTGGGCCAAAAAACTCAAAGAGGTGAGGAGACGGAGCTTTGTGACACTTTCTATTTTAAATATGCAATGTGCAATGCTGTTCTTTTGAACTTGGTATTTTTTTCAAAGAATCCTGGTAAATAAAATGTATCATGGTTTCCACAAAAATATGAAGCAGCACAACTGTTTTCAACATTGATGATAATCAGAACTGTTTCTTGAGCAGCAAATCAGTATATTAGAATGATTTCTGAAGGATCATGTGACACTGAAGACTGGAGTAATGATGCTGAAAAATCAGCTTTGATCACAGGAATAAATGACATTTTAACATATATTAAAATAGAAAACAGTCTGTTAAATTGTAATAATATTTCACAATATTACTGTTTTTATAAATTTTTATAAATGTCTAGGTGAGAAAAAAAGAGACGTCTTTCAAAACCCAAACCCCAAAACTTTGAACATTAGTGTGCACATTTATAATTTACAGTTTTTAAAGGCACACCAAGTAATTTTTCCAAAAACATTAATATTACTTTCAAAAAATGTCTTTGCTAGTGAATATCAGCTTCTTATTTTTGTGACCTGTAGTGAAATTCCATAAATGCTGATGAATTAGAGGCAATTTGGAATGGTATACTATTTCTGCTGTAAATAGTGTTTATACTGTGCACAGTGTGCATATTTTCTGTATGCATGGAATACTAGAGTATATTTGCCTAAATGCGTAGTATACAACAGAGCACTGTGTGGGACAACTATATCCCAGAATGCAATGTGCTCAACTTTACATTGCATTTTTAGAGGGACAATAGAAACGGAATCAATATCAATAAAATTTAAACGCGCAATGCAAGCAGTGCTCTAGTATTCCACTGCAAATATAGCCATAGACAAAAACTGACTTAATGCACCTTTAATGTTATGTCCTGACTTGGAACTACAAGATATTTTGGAAATATCTTTGCTCAAAACTACAAACAATTGAGTAAAATTGCTTATGCTTATCAAGTTCATCTTATCTTCAATTTGCAGTTGGAAACAGCAAAGAAAGCATACCACATGACCTGCAAAGAAGAAAAAATTGCATCCACAAGGGAGGCCAATAGCAAAGGAGAGGCGTCAGTCACATCAGATCAGCAAAAGAAACTCCAGGAGAAGTTGGACAAGTGCAAAAACGACGTTCAAAAGGTCAGGCATGGAAATAATGCATATTATGTACAACATGCATTTTTAATAACAATTGCATAGCATAAGCAAACCAAAAGTTATGTTTACGGTCATGCACTTACATTGAAAGTCTATGGAACAACTGGGACATTCCTTTAAATTGTGTGAATGGCATAAATTATTGTCAATATTTGGTTTTGTATTTTAGCAGTATCCATAAAATGTTGACCTGCTGGCCTGGTTTCTTTCGATAATGTATTTTATTTTAAAATTCATGTTGCACTTTATGTGACATTTCTTTCACCCGTCTGTGAATAAAAAAAAATCAGCTTTTAAAGTTCAACACAATAGAAGCAACAGACGGCAGCGAATGGAAATATCCTCAAGCAATTTCATCCGCTATTCATTACACCAGCAGGTCCGACTCCCCAGAGCTTCCTTTCATATTACTACTCTGCCTTTGGAACACTTAATGGGAAACAACACAGGGACGTTCAATAAATGGCCCTCTAATGCACTGTACAGCCAATTCATTAGCCTTTAACCTAGCCCAGCATCCATTAGAAGCACTTAACCCAGAGTCCCAGAGGAATCAGCTGAGCCACAATACAACAATAGACAAGCTGGACAGTTGAGTGACGCTGTAGTTATCTATGAAACCATCCCATGTGCATTTATAAAACCAAACCATATAATGATATTAATCAATTATGATAATGTATGCATGCTGTTGCAAGTATTGCAGGTTAGAAGTGCAGGTTTACTCATGTTTCAGCCCAAAATCTAAAGTTCTCTTACAAAACAAAACATTCAAGATATTCACCTTAACATTTCGTCATTATTTTCATGACAATTAATCACATTTCCCTCACAAATCTTTATTATTTTGGTGTGTCTGGACATTTTACATCTGAGTTCATAAGCTTTTTTTCTTATTTTCAGTATTATGGTGATTCTTAAATTACTGTAATACAATCATTTTTTATTTAATCAGCATAATAATATACACTTTTTTTAATCTGTATTTCTTTCTTTATTATTATTGTTATTATTATTATTATTTGTTCTTATTTTACTAATAATGAGAATTTGTGAAAATTGTCATTAAAATTGCACACAATATATATGAAAAAAATCTTAATTGTCCTAAAATAGTTTTATTTCTTATGAAATATATTTACCTAAAATGGGTTTTGCATTTTGTCATTTTTTTCATGACACTTAATCACATTTCCCTTACAAATATTCATTGTTTCAGTGTGTCTAATGTTTTTTTTGTTTGCGGTGCATTTATAATATTGCGGTTTTGTGTGCCAAAGTCGTAATTTAGTTTAACATGACAATTTTTGTCCTCTCTGGCCCATGAACTGGGTCCGAATTGAACTTTTTAGAACTTTATGCAAATACTCTCTGTTATGATTGGCTCACCTCTTCACATTTGCATAAACGAGGCATCTCATATGCAGCAAGTCAGAGGATTTAAGATGCTATTTGTTTTGTGTTTCAGGCCAAAGAGAAATACGAGAAGAGCCTTGATGAGCTCAGCAAGTGCACGCCGCAGTACATGGAGAACATGGAGGTGGTGTTTGAGCAGTGCCAGCAGTTTGAGGAGAAGAGGCTGAACTTCCTCCGGGAAGTGTTTCTGGATATCAAACGCCATCTTAACCTCACCGAGAGCCAAAGGTCAGCTTCAAATCACAGATCTGATCTCCTAAACCTGGTGGTCTGAAGTCTTGTCTTTTTATGAACATAATACATTCAGAAACATACTTGATTTCTGGTTTTTGATGTCTTTTGAGGTCATCTATAATATGCTAGTGTCTTGTTGAGGAATTAAACTTTTAGCAGATTCAAAAGTTTGGGGTCAGTAAGATTTTTTTATTGTTTTATTAAATTAATATTTTTAGTCAGCAACGATGCATTCAATGTGACAGTAAAGGTATTATTTATAATATCACAAAAGATTTCTGTTATGTAATGTATTATGAAATAAATATTTATTGAGCAGCAAATCAGAATATTAGAATGATTTCTGAAGGATCATGTGACACTGAAGACTGTTCAATCTGAGTAACAATGATGATGTTGTAAAAATATATTGTTCACTGAAAATTCAGCTTTGCATTTGACACTCAAATACAAACTGACATATTTAATTACATTTTACAATATATTTAAATAGAAAACAGTTCTATTCAATTTTAATAATACTTCACAATATTACAGTTTGTACTGTAATTTTTGATCAAATAAATGCAGCCTTGGTGAACAGAACAGACTTTCAAAGACATACAACAAAAAAATCTTCCCAACCCCAAACCTATATGAATATATATGTACACACACACACACACACACACATCACAAGAATAAATTACATTTTACAATATATTTAAATAGAAAACATTATTCATATTATATATTACAGACTTAATTTTTGATCATTAGCCTTGGTGAAAATTTCATACAACAAAAAAATCTTCCCAACCCCAAACCTATATGTTCACCAAACTATATGATTTATAATTTAAACTATATGATTTATAATTTACAGTCTTTCTCTAAATATTTATGCTGGCCCATATACAAAATTCACAAATTATAGGAAAATATATATTAAAAAATTAATAGGAAATACATGAATATATAAGAAAATTGCATTTACCAAACCAGTCATCAGTCTCTTAATGATCTCTATAATTCAATCTCTACAGCTATGCTGCAGTCTACAGGGAACTAGAGCGAAGCATCGCCTCAGCCAGTGCTCAAGAAGACCTCAAGTGGTTCAGCAACGTCCACGGGCCAGCCATGCACATGAACTGGCCACAGTTTGAGGTAAAGTCTATATGTGGGATCTCTGAGGATGTGCAACACATATCTGGTGCTAGTTACTGATCACTCATAATCCATCCTGTCTCTGGATCAGGAGTTCAACGCAGAGCTGAGCCACTCCATTAATAAGAAAGAGAAGGTGAAGAGGAACCATGATGGAGTCACGCTGACTCAAATCACACATGGTGTAGATCAGGGCACACCTCAGACTTCAAACCGGGGCAGGTACTGATGTTTTTGTGCTATTTAAGCACTTTGTTATTGTTCTAATCTATGAAGAAACTGTCGTGAGCTTCTCTCATCTGGTTGTTCTCCTCAGCGTGAGCAGTTATGAGAAGAACCAGCAGCATTCTGCCGAATGGTCCGATGACGAGCAGCCGCCTGCGGCTCAACCAGCCAGCGAAACAAACGGCGGTGGAAATCCGTTCGAAGAGGAGAGTAAAGGAGTGCGAGTGAGAGCGCTGTATGACTACGACGGCCAAGAACAAGATGAGCTCACATTTAAAGCAGGTGAGAATCACAAATCAAAACCTATCAGAGCCATACTACCCTTCAGAAGTTTAGGACTGGTAAGATTTTTAAATGTTTTTGAAAGAAGTCTCACTAAGGCTGCATTTATGTGATTAGATATGCAGTAAAAAACAGTAAAACTGAAATATTATTACAATTTAAAATAACGTTTTTCTATTGTTATATATTTTAAAATAATTTAAGTAATTTATTCCTGTGATGCAGAGCTGAATTTTCAGCATCATTACTCCAGTCTTTAGTGTCACATGATCGTTCAGAAATCATTCTAATATGCTGATTTGCTGCTCAAGAGACTGCTTATCATTATCATCAATCAATGTTGAAAATAGTTGTGTTGCTTCATATTTTTGGAAAACCATCTTTGATGAATAGAAAGTTCAAAAGAACAGCATTTATTTGAAATGTAAATATTTTGTAACATTATAAATGTCACTATTTATCAATTTAATGCATCTTTGATGAATAAAAATATATTTTTTATTAACTCTCTGAAAATGTTATAGCCTACAATTTATGTTCTATAAATGTTTTCCAAAACAGCTACTTTGATCCTTAAAATCTAGATCTAAATCTCTAGTCTTTTTATGAATATAAAGCATTCATAAACATGTGTTTTTTCATGTCATTTGAGGTCATCGATATGCCAGTGAACTGTTGATTGCATTTTTTTAAATGAAACTATACTTTTATTCAGCAAGGATGCATTCAATTGATAGAAAGTGACAGTAAGGACATTTATAATGTTAAAATAGACTCTATTTTAAATAAAAAACAAACGCTCTATTCATCAAAGAACCCTGAAAAAAATGGATCAAAAGACAAGAGGCATGAAACTAGCACAGTTACTACAAAATCAGTGTTTTATTCTTAAAAATGCCCATCTTTGCGTTTTATCTGCTCATATTAACCATAGGTCCATATGTTTTCGCAGGAGAGGAGCTGACCAAACTGGAGGATGAGGACGAGCAGGGTTGGTGTAAAGGCCGGTTGGACAGCGGTCAGCTAGGCTTGTTCCCGGCTAACTACATTGAGCCCGTTTAGTTGCCTTGTGCGGTGAAGAAGGCCTTGAAGACTTTATCCCGCACTGCTCGAATGCGAGATTTCAGAGAAACTTCAATTTCCTTGCCTGATTGACTTGCTGAGAAGCTTTACGCAGCATTTCCTTAATACCATAACGAAAAAAACTACAGTATCCAAAACACATATCTACCCCAGCGAGAGCAGGGAATGATTCTGTGCGTCTATGTAGCCATGTTCAGTATGAATTATTGTGCTGCTGACATGTGTTCGTGTATGGTCTCCTGTAACAATATTAATGTGATGACGTCCATGAAGCCTAGCATAGCGAGAATCAGCTATGCAATGTGTATACTAGACTTTTATTTTGAAGTGGAGGTTCTGTGTTAAACCTAGTGGCCCTTTCTCGTGTATCAACATGAAACGGCATTTTCAATCTATTTCGCTTACATAATTTGACATATTTATGGATATTCAATGAGAAAACTGTAGAGCGGGACTTGCTTTTATGCTAATTGGGTGTGAAAAGAGGGCGTTACATATTAGAATGGATCCATGTGTTTGAGGGGAGGGGCTTGAAAATCAAAGGGCTTGATGACATCATTCAACAAGGAGAGTCGTTGTAGAGGCGGAGCATTTTTATTTTTTTAACATATTTTTCTCAATGAATTGTGCACAATAAGACCAGAAACGTGTGTAAATAGGGTCAGTTTTGCTTTAATGCATCTTGATTTTTTTCCAAATGTAAATATTAATGCCTCAAAACACATTGAATTTACTTTTCCTTCTTTTTTCTTTTTTAATCTTTTCTTCTGTTTTATTTTTAAAAAAACCTATTTTAAGAAAATGTAAAAGCCTGTGAACAAATTGTAAGCTTTCTCTTAAAAGAGTGCAGAACTTTGGAGAAGTGTCTAGAAAGTATTTTTTTTTTATTATGTATCCTTATCCTAAAGGACTGCTGGTGGAAGTTTTCCGATTTAATGATACAAATTCAGAATGTTTGAGTCTGGATATTAGTTATGATTTCATGACCATTGAACTGTGGTTCACAGTGGGATCTGGGCACATGCTATTGAAAAGTGTGTTCAAATGCTTTTTCTTCTGCCTTTTGCCTGTTTATGAGACTGGGAATGTCTTAACATGCGATTCATAACTGATTCAGTGGGCAAACACCTTACTGTAGCGCAACAATGTTAATAATCTATGGTGATTTCATTTGTCGTGTTTTTAACACAAGCCTTGTTTTTAGCCTGAGAGCTTCGCTCGGGCTCAGCTGTTATAGATTGTGGATGGAGGAGGTGATGTATATATACTGTATGTTTAGACTGGGCTGATGTGTTTTACTCTTCATGTCAGTGTAGTAACTGTTCCATTCAAGTTCACAATAAAATAACCTCATGAATCTGAGACCAATGAAAATGAGTGAAATACAAAGCTTTGGGTCACCACTAGAGGTCAGGATTGCAGAAGTCCTTTAATAGTCAAAATCGATAGCTAGAAAAAAAAGAAGTAACATTTTTCTTAAAGAAAATTAAGTTTTTTAGATTTAATTCAATTACTATTATTTTTCATAAAAAAATTATAATTAATTATTTATATTAAAAAAGTACTATTAGAATAAAATATTGAAATGATGAAATTATATACATATTTAATCTGAAAAGTGTCTTAATTTTATTTACATCTCAGCAGAAAAATCTCAAATGTAACAAACTTAAATCTAAAGATATAATAAATAGTTGATATTAAAAATATGTAATAAGAATATAATTAATAAAATAATGTATGTAGCAAAAAAAATTAAGTAAAATGTCTGAATATACCATGGTATTAAGAATTTATATGGAATATTAATTGTCATCAAAGTTAAAGTTTAAAAAAATATATTTCAAAATAAACATTTTATATCTAAAATGTTTCTTTTTGTGAGATTCTCCCTTACTCTTTTACAACAAATGTATCCTGGTACAGCAATAGATTTGATGGTAATACCATGGTACTGTACTTTGATAGATATCGAAATTCTACTGTAGTTCCATGTCCAAAAATGTATGTGTTATTATCTATAGTGTTAAAATGATTGTATGATTGTAAAAGATCAAGTGAATGATACAGGACACAACATGATGAAAAAAAGAATATTTAATAAAGAAATGCATAAGGAACAACAACTGAATGTACATGAAAAATTACCTCTCAGCTTTGATATAACTGTATAAGTTCAGACAATATTTCGTAATTAGTGAAAACAACTGTTATCCAGTGACTCTTGTAGATTAGACTTCACAATAGAGATTTACAAAAATACAAGAGTCACAATAGAAACCAACCCTCCCTCAGGCTCCAAATGACTTTCTCTCCTAAACTCTGACTTCCTGACTTAAACCTGTCAATTAACCGTTACAACACACGTGACAAATGCAGTGTATGAAATCCACGGGCCTCGTTTGCATCAGTGTGAACCGTGACGTGAGCAGGGAGGTGCGTGCAAAGGTGGCGATTACTGAAGAACGTGGAGAAAGTTCACATGGGCAGACTTGAAAGGTTTGCAGTGCAATTAATCACAAACCAGAAAAAAGGCGATGTTTGTTGGGTGGCAGCCAGAGATTAACACACACTCGAGTCTTTCCACTGCAAATCATGGGCAGGGAAAGCAAGGTTTGCTCAGAGACACGCTGACTATGAGCTGACAGGCAGACCTTGCGAGTAACCTGTAACATACTTCAAAGAATATCTACTAAATCTCTCTTAGTGCTTCTGTTAAACATCATTTATTTGACAGGCTTTTCTTAAAGTAACAGAAAGTAACAGTGCAAAGCTGATACTACATTTTAACAGACACACAGTAGTTTTTAAAAGAGTGCAAGTATATATTGGACGTTTCCAAGCACAATTATATTTTACACATAGAAAATCTTGGAACTTTCTTGCATTTTTCTTGGTTTCACTGTCATGCAAAACCCAGAAATAGTCTCAGGAGATGTGTAGAGGGCTTGTCAGTTCTCAGTGGTTGAGTTCACTATCTCTTCTTACACCGGATGGACGAACTGATACACGAGTCTTTGAGAGACATCTGGCTTGCGGATGATGCCCTTTTTATAGTACTGCCGAATAGAGCGGCTGAGTTTGTCATAGTTCATAGCCGGACGGTTCTTCCTCAAACCCCAGAGACGTGCCACATGAGCCGAATCTTCGATTTTGAAGATCCCTGTGAAGACACACATCCAAAACACGTCCGTTATGGTTATGGCTTTAGCTAAGAAACTTTACTAACACATCAAATAGCAGGATGGTACTACAATGTTTTGGATATGTACACTCATAAAAAACGTTGCAAAAGTTTTGTTGTTGTTTTTTCCCAGCAATGCTATTAAAGAACCATTTCTGGTTCCTCAAAGAACCTCTAAGTGAACAGTTCTTAAAATAACCAAGTTTTTACCATCTAAAGAACCTTTTTCCACTCTTAAAAATAAAAGTTCCAAAATGGGTTTTTCACAGCGATGCCTTAAGAACCTTTCAGTGATCAGTTCTTAAAAGAAACATTTTTCTTAGATTGAAGAACATTTTAAGAATCTAAAGAACCTTTTTCCACTATAAAGAACATTTTGTGGAATGGAAAGGTTCCATGGATGTTAAAGGTTCTTCATGGAACCACAGATACCAAGAACCATTATTTTTAAGAATGCAGCACGGTATTCTTGGAAATACTTTGGAGTACCATGGTGTAAAGTATCATGGAAAGTGTGGCTCCAACAGACCATAGGCATCCATTATTGTCATTATTGTGCAGGAGAGCTGTCATGTCCTCACCTTTCTCTTTATTCAGCCAGCGGATGCAGCGTCCGTAACTGTGAGGTTTGAGGAGAAGTTCTCTGAGGAACTGCCACAGATGGATCGGCTGACCAGAACAAGACGAATCCGCTTCAGACCACAGCTCTTCACCTTCTGTGAGGCAACACACACACATACAGCATTATAGTTACATTTCAAGTAATAAGCCATAATAAAAAACAGAATTTCGTCAGAATAAATCATAGCCAGATCTATCCTTTTTTTATATCTAGACTACAAGCATCAAAAATCAAGTCTGTCTGGTCTAAAAGTGCGTGACACAAGCATGTTCTGTCTATCATTTCACATCTCTTCATTGATTATAATGGGAGTGTTCTGTTTTGTGTTGTGACACACAGTTTGTTTGCTGTACAGATGGAGTGAAAGTGTAATTTAAAGAAAATATAAATCAACATGTATCATGGACCAGTGTTAGTATTATATATAATATTATAGTATTTATTAATATTTTGAACTAGCTTTATTTTGAGATTTTCAGTTTTAATTTTTAGTTTAAGCGTTAGTAATGTACATTAAATCATCATCATCAAAATCATCTCTATTTTTCTATATTTTTTCTATTTATTTTTTTTTAGTAATTTTAATACTTCAACGTACACAAAAATGTTAATATAATGAAATACACTGAAGTACAATAAGTTTTTAACAATACTTACATTTCTTTTTTTATTTCAGCTTTATTTTAAGTAACAAACACAATTAGTAATAGTTTTAGTTTCAGTTAACAATAATAACACTTCCATGAAAATAAAATGGTATATGAATATTGTAAGCATCAGTACCATGACATTGTCAGAATACTTGTACAAGAAAATGTCTCACAATAACCTCTTTTGTTTATTGGCATTAATCGATCTGATCTGAACAGGTTAATCATTACATGACAGTGACAGTCCTTTGCTTTCACTAGTGCCATGCTCTGTCTGTGGTCTATTTGTAAGGTAATGCCATGGTATTTTTCTGTATATCGGTATCATCTGTGTAGTTTACTGTGATGTTACTGTGACGTACCTCTCATCCTGGTCTCTCCACCTGAACATCTTTCCTTCATCCAAGCAGCTGAATGCACAAAACAAGAGAGAAATGCAGCATGAATATACATGCATGCAAACATTCAGCCTACAGAACTGAGTTAAAGCTGCCTTCTATAATACTGTTTCTGAATTTATGGTTTCAGACAGGATGCAAAATTGAAATTTGAATAAAAGGAAGTAGAATGAAAATGGAATGGAATGAAATAAAAGGGAAAAATAGCTGCTGAAAGTTGTTTTTAATAATAAATAATTAAGTAGGCTGATAAAGAAATAATATTTTTCATTATGAATTTCCTGTAAACATAACATTAATAATCTGTTCATTGTTTTTACAGTATTTCTTAAATGGGTCTTAAAATATAAGATAAAAAATGCATTGAAGTTATTAGTCAAAGTTAATCACAAAAAATGAAATAGCAAAAAGTATTTATTATTATTTTGACTGCTTTTTTACATTCTCATATTTTATTTGAATTTTTAGTTCACGTTTTATTGATTTTGTTATGTGTTGTTTTTAAATATTTCTATTTAGCTTGAACTTATTTCATTTCAGTTTTAGTTTGAGTAAATTTCAGTTAGTTGACAAAACAACATTTTTTGTTTTTAAGTTTGTTCAACTTTCTAATCTTTAACTTTTTAATCTATTTTTATTTATTTTATTTTATTATTTCAATTAATGAAAACAATATTGAATAGTTTTAGTTTTAGTTAACAATAACAATAACACTGTGCTGTATTTCCTTGAATTGCATTTTAGTAAGTTTCCTGCCATTCAAAATCTGATTCAACTTCCTGTTTGGCTAATTCAATTCAAATTCACACTGACTAAATGAAAGGGAGTGAATTCTTATATTCTGAATTGTGCACAGCCCTAAATTCAAACAGTCCTTTGCATGTACTGTAGTAAGTGCTTAGTTAACTCAGTACACACTGATCAGACTATTTGTATTTCACCTGATTTCCATATATCCAGATGTGCGTGTAAAGTTTCGCTGCACTGTGGCGAACGCTGTCGGAAGTCTTCCTCGCTCATGGAGCATAAATCTTTGCCATCCAGGTCCTGGAAGGCCTTTCCCACCTGCGGGAGCCTATAGAGATGCTCCGTCCACAACAGCCACTTCTGAACGTTCCCACAATTCCACTCCATCGGGTCTGAAAGATCAGATCAGATCAGATAAGCGATCAGTCTGGAGCACTCAGCCATCATCTCTGACAAAACACACAGTTGGGATTCAGAGCTGTTTGGACAGACTCCAAATGTTTTGAAACATCTTAGTGAAGGAGAGCGCCATTCAGAAGAGCAAACAGTGGGGATGGGTGTTTACGTAAGGTGGTGTGACTGTATAAAGACACAAAATTAAGCATGATACCACAAATTGCATGAACGTGCTCCTAAAATACGGACAAATCAATAAATCAATTGTAATATGGACATGCCGCTGACAATTATGAGCTATTTTAAGATGCACAGATATTTCAAAACAATATTTACGAGACGTATTTGAATGTTTGCTTGCTCATCATCGTTATACGGGAGGGGTTTGAATGTCCTTAAGGAAAGCTCTCAGCACATTAATGAAACTCCGGAGGATTAGGCAGATCCTGGTCGATGTGCTTTCAGCTGCCTTCAGGGCTGCTGGAGTCAAAGGCCTTTTCTAACAGTTACATTATGACTGTTTGCACGGCTCAATCATAACTCAGATCTGTCTGTCACTCACATAGAACAGGAATGATGAATGACGAGTTGTTCATTTGAATAAGTGTCATGATAATATCAGCCTGTTGTGTTTTACAATCTGAATCTAATGTAAACAAAATTTGAATTTATAGCAGTTTATAGCAGTTTAATATTGTCTAAATACATTATTTGTACGTATCTGGCATCAATATGACTTTTATCATATCTTTTTTATATATTACTATAGCTGCTCATGGTTCTTTAGTAAAAAAAAAAATGTTTAAATCATATTTTGCAGTTTCAGATTGTACAATCTTATCTTATCTTTTGGCGAAACATCTTTAAAGTTGAGGAATATTTAACAAACATTAAACACATTAAATACATGGAATGAAAGTGTCAAATATTTTTTACACATTGTAAAATTTTGCACCAAAAGAGCATTTTATGTATTTCTTTACTTTTAATTAATTAAAATATACTGCAATAATATTTTATTTTAAAAATACAATAAATATATTTTATTACTTAAACTATATTAATATTTCTTAAATATATAAATATTCATACATTTTATTATCTTTATTAATTAAAATAATATTTTAGTAATGTTAGTTTTTTCTTTAAAATGTGTATATTTTTTAATTAATTTAATAATTTAAAAGGTAATATTTAATAATTGTAATAGTTAATTAATTTAATTTAAATAATATTAATATTTTCATATATATACTTTTTAAATAATGTTATTATTTTCTATTTTATTATTTAAAAAAATGGTTTAAATAATAGTTTATTAATTTAATTTAAATAATATTAATATTTTGATACATGTGACCCTGGAACACAAAAGCAGTCATAAGTAGCACGGGTATATTTGTCGCAATAGCCAACAATATGGGTCAAAATTATCGATTTTTCTTTTATGCCAAAAATCATTAGGATATTAATTAAAGATCATGTTCCATGAAGATATTTTGTATTTTTTTATTTTTTTTTATTAGTAATATGCATTGCTAAGGACTTCATTTGGACAACTTTAAAAGCGATTTTCTCAATATTTAGATTTTGTCCACCCTAATTGTAATGATTAGAATGATTACCTGGTGTGATGTTGAGAAGTTTACAAGCGGTCTCAATGTCCTTCAGAACTTCTCCCACTACCAGGCTCTGCACCTGTTCTAAAGATCTCTCCTCCACCTGTTCCTCCAGAGTAGGAGACAGCGGGGAGGCTCCCAGCCCGGGGCTGTCGATCACCGGACACTGCTCCGGCTCCTGACACGGCTCCAGCCTGGGCCCGACACCCGCGGGTGTGGACGAATCCGACACCCTCACCAGCCAGGCGGCGTCCTCGGTTAACAGCATGTCGAAGCAGGACAGATAGAGTCCCGGATGTCCTCGGTCCAAGCTGTCAAGACGGGGTTTATGGTCCACCATCTCCAAGCCATCTTCTCGCTTAAGGAGGGCCAGTGAGCTCTCGGTGAAGCCTGTGGAGTGCGGCGGCTGAAGAACAGCGCTGTCTGACTGGATTCGGACAGGACTGGCCATTATCTCCTGCAGAAATTAAAGAGAAGAATTGTTATTAAACCATACGCCTCGATATTATACAATTGTATGACTATGTAGTGTGTAAAAGAGCAGCTGTACACCAGAACATTCAGCAAACTGCTGGTTCTTGAAGGTTTTGGTGCTTCATAGCCAAGCAACTCATCCTATCCAAAGAAAACTCTGAGCCTACGTGATGCTGTTTCTGTTTTTAAGGCTTCCAGGATGAATGGGAATGAACGCAGAAAGTCAGTGCAGCATGGGGGAAGCAAACTGGATTTGTCTGAGTCACTTACTCATGGGTCACTTGTACAGAATGGCGACTGACACTGGAGCAGAGCAGTGGTTTGGAGGACTGCTTTCAAGGTGCCGTCCCCGGTCTCCTGTCTCCTGTGTCAGCATGAGTTTTTAATCAAATCGCAAAGAGGAAAAGATGCTTCAGATGTATGACAGAGGTGGGGCTGGAGCTGATATCCATCTCCAGTGGCCAGAAGGTAAAGAAACAAAGGTGGGAAGATAGCTTGAAGGAAAGAGCAGCTCGGGTTACAAGTTCACTGGAAGATCATTATGCTTCCGAAGCACTAATAGCCTTCGAGAAACGCCTTGTTAAACTGCTGGTTGAAAGCAAGAGTTTCCTTAAACAGTTTGTCTTGAAACAGTCATCTACAAAAGCGAAATATGCCTTAAAGTGAAATGAGAAGAGATATCGCAGGAAAAACAAGCAAAAGAACAAAGACGACAAGCTGTTAGCACACTACGGGTCACAACAACACATGTGGCTGTCAAAATAGTGATATACATCAGAATAAACCAGGGGTGATATTGTTAACCAAAACTAAAACTGTTCAAAATTGTTTTCAGTAATTGAAATAAAGCTGTAAAAATAGAAATAATAGATGAAAAATTTATATATTTTGTATATATTTTAGTTTTCATTAATATAAAAAATATTTTAATATTTAAATAATTATTAATTTTATGTAATAAAATGTATTTATTTATCAATATAAAAGTACTAAAACTAAAATAGATTATTCATTAATTAATTATATATATATATATATATAAAAAATCTAATAATATTGTTTTCAGTAACTGAAAAAAAATTAAAACTGAAATAAAACAAAATATAAATAGTAAATGAAAAACTAAATTAAATTACATTTGAAATATTGCTTTGGAACTAACTGAAATAAATGTATAAATAACAAAACAAACAAGCAAATAAATATATGTTAAAATGTTTTATTTAATTAATTTAAAAAATAAATTAAAATGCCAAAATGCACATAACAAAACTTAAACTAAAATTTTTACTAAAATGAAAATGAAGAGCTAAATCAAATAATTAATAAACTGTACTATATTTTCTGAATAAAATATGAGTGGTTCTTTCCCATGCAAAGGTTTCCACAATTATGCAAATGTGCTGTGGATGCTGACACTGAACCTTTCCAAAAAATAAAAGTTGTTCTTTGAATGAAGGCTGTGTAATATTAAAATATGTCTTATTCTTATTAATATTCCCTGTGACAGAAACAAGGAGCATCATAAATCATGAAGGTCTTGTCAGGGCCTCCACATTACATGAAGAACATCACAGGCAGACAATGAGAGGCTGTCGGAACGAACAAAGCCTGCTTTGGTCAAGTGAGTACAACTGTAATTTGGACACACTTTGAGTGTTCGAATGTCATAGTTGCATTTGTAAAAACAGAAACACATGGTTCACAAGTATTTCCAAGATTCTCTCCGGTCTTAAAGGGACAGTTCACCCAAAAATGAAAATTCGGTCATCATTTCAAAATCGAATGCTCTTCTTTTGTGTTTTGCATATGTCATACAGGTTTGGCACAGCATGTAAATGAGTAAATGATGACAGAAGTTTCATGCAAGCAACCACATCTCTGATTTCTGGATCTTCCTGCATTGACATTTTCCTCTTTGCACTGCTTTGGATTTCGTATATGTTTTATTGATAGCCATAAAAGTTTCATATTTAGATCCTGTGAGGGTATTTGTCGTAAATATGCGGGCGTAATAGTTTGATTTAAAGTTCACGGCACAGATGGAGAATAAGACGCGCTTGTCGGTAATCTGTTGTCATTAGAGCGTATGTCTACAGGACATTCCCCATCTACCACATGTTCTCGGAACACCTCCGTTTGTTTGGACACACCACTGCCGTCATTCATAAAATGGTGAGATTGCTCCACACCCAGCGATAGCAGAGGAAAAGAGGTATAAAAAGAAAACAATCATTCAAGTTTTAAAGGATGGATTATAATGGCTTAAACCTTTTATCGTGTCTCTCAGTTGACTTTTCCCTCATTTGTAAAAGCTTTCAAAAGTAACATTTGACATCATTTGTGCTTGTCCCTTGTCCTAGACCTCATTCACCTCTATAATACATTTATAATCTTTGCATTTTAATTTTTTCTCCCCTAACTTATATTGTGGTAACTGCAATTATTTAATATTAGTTAATCCATTGACTAACAACTAACAATACATTTAGTATTTATCAAGCTATACTTCATTTTAAGGATTTTGCTAAACATAGACCAAACAAACAACACCGTCTCGGACTACACACACAAATGGAAAAAGAAAAAAGCAAAAGAAGAAGAAGAAAAAGAAGATCAAGTAAATAATATCAATAATAACAATAATAGTAATATTTAAATTAAAAAAAAAAAGCTTTTTAAACATTAATTAATGAAAATGCAACTATTCAAGTTTGTGTTAGCTCAGGCTCATTCAGAATAATATTAACAGATGTAACTTTTTAATAATGCATTAATAAATGTTAAAATTAACATTAACTAAGAATAATACTTCGAAGTATTTTTCATTGTAGGTTCATGTAATCTAATGTTAACAAATTAAACCTTGTTGTGACAATTCTCGTTATTATTATTTATTTGTATTAATTTTTAATATTTTTTTTCATTTTATTATTTATTTTTATATTTCAGTTTTCAGTTTATCCGCCATTTATGTGTACAATTTGTACTTTTATATTTTAATAATAATTTTTAACAACAAAAAAAGAATAAAAAACTAATAATAAAAAAAAAACTAATTATCGCCATCATTAACGTCATGTTAAATGCTATAAACAACTGAGTCTTTATAAGTTAAGTATATTTATTCATTTATTTTTAGTTTTATGAAAAGTGCTTTTTTTTATTCCAGGATGTATGACAAGCATAATTTGACGGTGTTTCATTTGTCAAGACTTCAAGTAGTAAAACGTGTCAAAACGGCACTGCTGCTACTGCATGTATCACGTTGGATGTGGCGATGGAATGGCAGAGGGCCAGAGGTCAAACCATTTGTCTCTCGCTCTTTCACATCTCTGTATGCAAACACAAATGGAGGCCCCGGACCGTATCTTTGAAGCTGGCCTGGAGTAAACTCTAAAGGAAATGAAGTTATCTTTCCTGGAATCCCTGTTCTCATCTCCAAACTCCTGCTGCTTTCACATCCCCCTCCCTCTCCTCTCCAAGGAAAAAGCTGGAGCGTGCTTTTGGGGCCGGCTTAGTTTCATGTCTGTAACCTAGTGTCCACTCTTGCTCGCAACAGCTTGCGATAAGCCCATTAGACAGGCACATTTAGTCATATTGACTCTGGCCAGCGGAGAAAAAGCAGCGGTGAGGAGATGCAAACACGCTCCCCAGGCGCAGGATTAGGCCTGGGACTGATCCTTAAATGAGTTTGGTTAAAGACTCTAAAATTCATTTTGGAAGGGTTAAGAGCCGCTCCATTTGCCAGGTCAGCAGCATTCAGTGCTAAATAACCACTGTTTATCAGCATTTCACACCAGAAGACACAAGACTGGCCCTTCCCAGCAGTCACATTACTATACACCTGCTGTATTCATGCATGGTGCACTTCTCTAAAAAGCATACAGGAAAGGAAATAAATGATAATAATAAAATAAAAGGTAATAAAAAGTTTTTTTTTGTCATTATATTGCAGTGATAAAAAAAAAAAAAAAATAATAATAATAATCAATTATTGGAAAAAATGTCCAGAAAAAAAGCTTTAATTCTCATAAAAAATCTATAATTGTCCTAAAATAGACTTCAGTTATAGTGATTAATTTATGCATGGTGCACTTATATAAAAAATGCACACAGAAGAGAAAATAAATGATAATATATATATATTTATTTAAAAAATATATATTTATTAAATGGTTAATTGTCAATGGTTATTAAAGAAAGAAAGAAAGAAAGAAAGAAAGTCCTGAAATATAGGCTTTATTTATAATGATTTATGCATGGTGTACTTCTTTTAAAAGCAAGAAAATAAAAGATAATAAATATATACTGTATATTTTTTGCATTGTGACATAATGTTCTTATTAATTAAATACCAAATTAGGCTTCATTTTCTTCTAGATCTTCTAATTTTCTAGTCTCTCTATGTTTACTATGTGTTGGAATCTCTCCCAGCATAGCAACCAGCATGGCTCAATTCAATAGCAAAACATTACCTATTAATAACGAGTCTCACCGCTCAATGAGTCTATTAGGTTATGTATCAGTGTGCACATGCCATGCTCACAGCAAACGTCTCTTACTGGAAGAAATGCTCCGTCGACTGCAGGGTTTCAACAACAGCTGCGCAATACTCAACTTGTTCACATCATAAGGACATAAAAGATTTGGCAATCATTACAAGCAATTAGAGCGCTGGCTCCCCCACCATATGACTGAGCTCCAGTGATGTGTCGTACAACGACTGGCTGATTCTGAAAAACCATCAACAGAACCAATAAAAACACTATCCAAGGTCAAAATGCTGGCTACAAATGCTCATATCCATGTAAAGTGGACCCCAAA
This sequence comes from Schizothorax lantsangensis, assembly GCA_027422415.1. Classification (NCBI taxonomy): domain Eukaryota; kingdom Metazoa; phylum Chordata; class Actinopteri; order Cypriniformes; family Cyprinidae; genus Schizothorax; species Schizothorax lantsangensis. Next base: position 3,917,930 of record CM049853.1, on the reverse strand, counting down.
ATTAGAGTCTTATATTGCACACTTAAAATTGACTAAATATCAGTATGGATTTTGACTGAGCTTAACCCTGGGTTATTGTCAAAAATTATCCATGGCTTTATTCCAAATAAAACCAAAAACAATGGTTATAGATAAACCATATTGACCAACATTTAACCATAGTTTTGCTATACTAACCATAGTTTAACCGTGGTATTTGTAGTAAAACTGTGGTTATACAAATGGTAAGTAATCTGCCAAAAAACATAGTTAGCCTATACACTTTTAATAAAACCATGGTTCATTTTCATAAGGGCAGGTACTTCAAATAGTTAACCCTGGGTCATTTCAATCCCTGGTCGTGATTCACGGTTCACACTGCTCTTTTACCGCGGGTCAACAAATAATAATGGGTAGGCTACATAAGATGACACTGTACATTATTAAACCCTAGGTTAATGTTATTATTTGCATATTTGCGGTGTCAGTGTAATTGATTGGATGAATACAGCATGCTACATGTTTACATCCATCACTGGCCATTCTCATATTACATGCCTTCTGTGTTTTCCCTGAATACATCTGGGAAGTTCTTTTTAGCCAGGGTTAAAAGTTAAAAGGGTTAAAAGGTTTAGAATGAAGATAACCCAGGGTTAAAGTGCCCCTATTATGGATTTTTTGAAAATGAGCTTTCATGCAGTGTGTAACACAGCTCTAAGTGAATGAAACCATTCTGCAAAGTTTTAAATCTGAAAGTGCATCGTGTATAAAGTTATTGTCTCTCAAAAGAAAGAGTCGACTCTGAATCATTGAAACGAGTCGTTTTTAAAACGAACCCAAGCCGTTTCATGTTGATGTCAACATGAAACATTAACATATTGCCGCCCACTTGTTGGTCTGAATGAAAATGCAAATTCATTCTTTGCCACTAGGTGCCGCTTTTGGAGCGGTAAAAATAGCTGTTTCCCCAGTAATGCTGTACACAAAGCAGCACTGCGCTCACAAACGCTGCTTTATCAGGCATTACAGGCGAGATGAAATGGAAATGAGACCAATCGGACCAATCACCGCAGATTAGAGTCACGCAAAGGAGGGGTTTGGAAAAATGAATCGTTGAGCAAATAAGGTAAAAATAAATGCCTATTATAAGACAATGAAAGTGTTTTTTGACCTTGCATGCATGTCAACCTGTTGTTGGGGACTCCCAAAACCAAAATATTAACCTTTCATTACCCATAATAGGGGCACTTTAAGTACAGTGTAAAAGCCCTAGTCTCGCGTAGCCAGACCTTCAGACTGACGGCTGAAGGTCAGGAATAGATGGCAGAATTTATTGGCCAAGGCCCGCCCATGAGGCCGTTTGACTGACATGTCAAACAACCAATCACAGTTCGTTTCGTTAGTCACTTTTCGGTGCGTGGAAATGTCACCACAATAACAGACCGGTGTGTGAAACTCTCTGACGTATTTTAAAGATTCTATGCCGCGAACTTTAAATATTTCACATACTTTTGAAAATCGAGCGTTTAGTTGATCTGATAAGCGTTCATCGTCACAGTTGTAAACACGACGGCTTTCTTCTTTCGTGAGGGGGTTTGGCGTCACGGCATCTTTGTTTCCAGGCGGAACGTTAAAGAACGCGACACATGTCTCCCGGAAATCCTGTATAATTCAACCAATCCGATGATGACTTCGACACTCCTGAAGTGTTTCCAGATAAGTGTGCCATATGAATCAGACGTTTAGCCAACGGTCCGTGGGTGTGACGTCTGAGGCTGAGACTATAAAAGCCCTAACTTATATTAGAAGTGGGGACAATCGTGGGGACAAACGAAATGATGCAAAGTTGAATGTTATGGCTAGACGCTTAGAAACCGTCAGCCAATCGCTTGGCTCATATTCACGTGCTTTGGACAGTTAGGAAATACCACGCGTTGTGTAAACAGTTTCAGCGGTTTCAACATCAGTTAGATTTAAGGTAACTTTTTTCTTACCTTCATCGTCCGAAAAATCCATTCAGGAAAAAATGTATAGTAGTCTACAGTAGGCAAAATATGATAAAGCCGTTATGTAAACAGCAGTTTAGCTCGGAGTTTAGGTGCAGTGTACAGGTTTATTGATATCCAGGATTAATAAATTATGAGCACTGTGAAAAGTGAATCAAGATAACCCAGGATTATGTTTACCTGGTATTAGAATGACCCAGATTTAACTAGCTATTTCAAGTGTGAAAAGCCCAGCCATACATACTAACATCTGACATTTTAAGTGTGTTTTAAGTGTCTAAAGTGTTTCTGGGGCTTTAATAGCCCTAGCCAATATACAGTATATATTTTTTATAATATATTTCATGTCATATATAGCCTATATATATGAATATTCATTTTATTGTTTCATTAATAAACAAACTCAGATTGGAATTAATGGCCCACAATAGTAAAGAAATGATTTTAAAGATTAGAGATGCTATGGCACATCTTTCACTGATTTAAAATGAAAATGCAAATTTGTTGCATTGTTCTGTGACATTATAAGGCCATCATTTATCTTGTAAGACTGTAAAAACTTTGAATTTTGCCATAATTTCTTTACAAACACAACCCACCCAGCTGTTTGAACAAAAACTGGCATGGCATGGTAATATGCAAAGTGCCATATTAAGTAACTCAACCGCTGAGAGCCGCCTTTGATAAGCATCTCTGATTCATTCTGGGAGCTCAAGTGAAATCATACAGGGGATTTCTTCATTACTCAACATCACATTTATTCTCCTCTGCTAACGTGTTTGTGCTACTTCCTCGACCTCCAGAGCAGGTGTGATGTACCTGTGCCAGGTTTTCTCAGACATCTCAATTAGGTTATCTGCAATCTTACTTGACACCATTTGATACTGTGACCAAAACATTGGAATCAAATATCAAATTTTTAAAAGAATAGCTCAGTTTAAAATAAAGAAAATTCTGTCATTTGCGTGTGTCGTCTCAAACCATAATTTTGTATTTGAGCAACTGGTTTCCATATAATCAAGCTTAAAAAATGACCAAAAAAGCAAAATAATTTTTTGCAGTGTAAAAGTAGGCTAGTTCATGCAATGCATGCACTATATTTTAAGTTATATATGAACTCTTATTTAAAAAAAAATAAATAAATTAGAAGTTATGCAAGTTTGGAACATGAGATTTTTGATCTATTGCTTTAAGAAAAAGTTGACATTTGCTGTAAGCTAACTCAACAAAACTCAATAATGAGTTTAGTCCTAGTCACAATCAATAGAAACTTTATATTTGCCTTTGGGAATTGAGCTCTTTTCTTCTTCTGAAGGATTTGGATGAGAGCCAGAGCACAAGTCACTTGCACTTTTCCCTTCAGGGGAAAAAAACAGTCATTTGTGGTTTGCTGGTGGTGTTCTGGAGGCCAGCCAGATGACATTCGAAAACCTAAGAGCTTTACACCTTTTGATTTTTGTGACAAGTTCCCTTTATCTTTCTAAATAAGGACACATCGCATGTGAACGACAGGTGAACTGTGTCAGCTTGAGAACAGGTGCATTCAGAATCATCTGAGTTCAGATCGGCTTCTCTCAATGATATGAGCTGGTGATAAGGCTGATTGCTCGGTTGCCTGGAGAACTTAAATATGTATATTTATGAATGCATTTGTGTGTTTTGCCACACAAAAACTGCATTACCAGTCAAATGTTTGGACATAACCTCCTCCTTCTTTATTATGACCAATTTCTTCATTTGACGAGAATAGTAAAGTCATAAAATCTATAAAGTAGTGAAAATTAAAGTATGGGAATGATTTAGTGACAAACACATTGCAGATCTGAGCTTCTTCCCAACTTATTGAGGCCCATCCTGGCATGCTTTTAAACCCTACTGTGAAAGATGAACATGTGCATTGATGCTTTTTCTTTACTATCTGCTCCAACACATGCAATTTTAATTGTTTTACATGAAAATTTTAATTTCGTATTCATTTATAGCCACAATTTAGGGGTAGCAAAAACTAATTCAAAGCACTCAAGCATTTGCAAAAATATGTTCTGAGAATGTTGTGCTAACATTTCCATTAAGCTATGAAAATGTAAAAAAACATAATTTTCTTGATTATGTGAATGTTTAAGGCAAAACATTGCAAACATTAGAGGAACGTTGCTTTTGAATATTCTCTAAACCATCAGACGAATATCCTAAATTTTTCAGACAAAAATCCATAAACAATGCATAAATAATATATATTTTTTGCTAATGTTTTGAGAACGTTATAACTTTGAATGAATGTTCTATTAACACTACTGAATGAATATTTGTCAGAATGTTCTGAGAACGTTCACTGTTGGCTTGGTACGCAGAAGGTTTTAATGTCAGTCAAATGTGTCTGAAACTCTTGACTGGTGATGTACACAACAAAATATTTGCTTTTCCTTCTTAAATACAGATTAAAATACCAATAACAGGTTTGTTGCCCTTGAAAGTGGTAGCTGTGCAGACTTACCTGTCCAGGTGAAGACAGTGTTGCAGGTGCGATCAGAAAAGGCCTCTGCTCGATTCCTTTGGTTTCTGCTTGTTTCTCAAATGTGGGTCTAATTCTAGGCCTCCTACAGACTCAGCAAGGAACACGACACGCTGGAATTGTGGAGTGCCACATTACTAACCTCAATGACTAATACTGCTAGTGACAAGAGCGTGTGTGTGTGAGTGCACCTGATGTGGGTGTGCTCAAGTCTTCAAGTAAGAGTTAGTGAAGGAATGCCTGCTTCATTGACTCCCGTCGCACTTTTATACACAGGCCTTATTAAGTTGTGTAAACATTGTCTCAGAGCCCCATTCCCAGCCTGAAGGCGTTTGACATGCCAGTCCGTTGTTGTGGACCACTAACCCCCACCCTCAAAGGAGGAAAGACACTGTCTGATTAAATGTCTGACATCCGGTTTTTAATCTTAAATGACAACAGTTATGAGAAATATGATCAAGATAAATATGGCAAGATGGCCTAGATGTTTTGTGAATTTTTATTTCATTGCAGTCCATAGTTTTTATTTTTTTGTCGTATGTGCACAAAATCATATAACCAAATGAAAGAAATTAATTATTATAATTATAATTTTATAGAATAAGTTTCTGCAAAATATATAGAATTTTTATTTGGAGTATATACGAAATGGTCAAAAATAAAAATGTCACCCCACAATACAAAGAAAATATCACACCATAGGAAATCAATCTTTTACATAAAGCAAATTATATAAAAAGTTTTAACAATTCTATCAGTAATTTTATACAATAATTCTTCTTTATGCAAAATATAATTAATTTCTCATGATGTTTCATGAAAAAACGAACGATGCATACGATGCGTAGAAATACGTGCCTTCTTTTAATTTTATATTTATCTATGTGCAGATGTTACAGATATATCACTGTTCAAGGCGTTTCTCTTGGTAACAAATTGTGATGCAAAACACGAAGTACATTTCCAGATATTTCTGCGCATTTGAGTGAGAGCTTGTGCGTCAATGTGCTGATGATACGTCTGCAAGCACGCAGCAGGCCAAAATGTTTGCACAGTTAAACAGACACACCAATGCAAACCACACACACACACACACACACACACACTTAATAAAGACTTTATTGATGATAGAAAATAAAGAGAGAGAGAGAACGACTGGATATCAGACCATCATTTTACATGCTATTCCACAGACTTCTTCAGAAAAACCTGATAATTTTGGAATCTTTTTACGCTACAAAAAATGTCTGTGAAGAAACCTGCCAATGCAACAAGATACAATAAAATTACACTGTACATTATAGTGTTTTAAGAATATTTTGATACTTTTACTGTGAAAAAACCCCCCAAAGATATTAGGATTATGATTTTTGCAGTGATCTAGTCCAAATGCTGCATAATATCATCCCTGAATGTCTATAACAGGTTAACACAGGTTTGAATGTTATTTCCAGACTATAAAGAGCAACAACTGCTCAGATAAGAATTGGGAAACTTGTGGAATGTCTTGCTCCAAACAAAGGTTTACTTTGCACTCCTTCTCTGTATTTTTGTTTGTCTAGCACATTTCCCAGAGGGGGTTCATTTGCATGGCAGTTAGAAAGACCGCAGGTATAAGATGTGCTCTGTTCACCGTCTTACTTTGAAACAACTTTCTCATGCACTATATAACCATTTATGGACAGAAAGGTTACTGCCACCGCCAAAGGTGTCCGTTTATGATGAAGTTCAGTTGAGCCATTTGTCAGAACGTGCACACCTAGAACTCACTTGATGCTGTCAATGGCTCATTGTGAAAGAGACTGTACACATGAAAGACAGAGTTTGAGTTGGGTTCAATCCATAATCCATCAGACTTCTCCATGATGGATGTTGAAAGCATTAGGAATAGTGCCTTTTGGGCATAAGTTTATTTATGTGTAGATGTACCCTCATAAAAGACTGTCAATTAGGAAGTGTTGTTGTTCAAACCTAAAATTAGCTAATCATGTTATGAAAAGAACAAAATGCTCTAGTGACGTCGTTCATAGTGCAAGATGGTAATGAGAAGAATTTATTTTGTAGCTTTTGTGGTCACTATCACAACTGTGTGTAAGTGAAGTAGCTAAAAGAAAATGAAGAAAGTTCAGCTGCAAGTAATGAAGAGTATAGGCCTATCTGTTGTGGCATTTATTCTGGGTTTTTCATAATAAATTCTGTAAGATATTTTGTATGACTAAACTCACAAGATCTGACAATGACTCAAATCTGAGGATAACAAATATGTTCAAGAATGTCGTTAAAAACAGTTATATACAATTGCTTTTTTCCATTTAAATTAAACTCAGTATTTCACTAGAATTCACTTTATGGGCAGATTTCCAAAGATAAATTACTGATAAACATAAGGATAAGACTTGACTGTGAACTTGAACAGGTACCAGGCTAGTTCCCTCTTAATTAGTTTCCTTTCTACATTGATTTCAGAATGAAACAGTAATGTTAAAGATTTTTTATAAGCACGATTAACCATTTTCCAAGTTTTTAGTGTGCTTCATCATCTTTACCCTCATCAGAGGATTCAGTTAGTTAAAAAAAGACAAGAAACTTTCTGATTATTAAACAATGTGCAGATGTTATCACTAGCATACAAGGCACTTTTGCATGTGTTTGTTTATAACTACGCAAATTATTATAATAGTGGATTGAAAAAGCAAACACATTAGCCTGCCCAATTAAAATAGCAGACAATTATAAAATGTTACCTCTAGGTAGAGAGTTAAACGAAACTAAAACGTGTTGCTACAGATACTTAAGTGAGTCATGCACAAAACTAGGATCACCTAAGGTAAGGCGTCACAATCTGAAAGTGATTAGCCTAAATGTAGAAACTTGAGAAGGTGCACTGTTTTAGTAGCAGTACAGCTAACAAGTTGTAGTATAGCGAAATAAACTGAAAAGTTAGATTGCATACGTCAGAACACACAAGTTCATAAAGCAGTTAAAGTTGTACAAACATAATTTGTAAAACTATGCTAGGATTTTCAAGGACAAACTGTAGCTTCTTTTAAAACCATCTAGCGTTAAAAAACACACGCTGTGTTGTGGTATACCTTAGTATATCTATGTAAATTTAACAAAAACAGTTTTTGTCGATTTAAGCACTCGGCACGTTGTAGTTATTGAACATAGTTAGCGATATTTTGTCGCCAGGATGGAGAATCGAGGCATTTCTTCGCCTTAATGAAATTTAGCGCGGATGAAAACAAGACTTGCAATCTTCACAATGACATGTATATTATAAAGGTACTAGATTAAGTAATTTTCATGTTTTATGGAGTTTTTGTCTACTGAAAGTTTTTTTCTTTCAGTTATTTCAGAAAGCCAGTTGACTGACATTTCATCAGCTAAACAATCGCCTTACTACAGCAGGTAAAGTGGGACACTTAGACATTGACCTGCCTCATTTATGATATTGTTCATCATTTATGTAGTTCATGCAAAAATGGAATGATTTTAAAAACAGCACCAATCAGAAAGTACCCAGTTTTACCTGTATTTCCTTACCTATAGGTATATAGATAAGTCATCTTAAAATGTACATATAGACCTGCAGTCCCATGTCAAAGTCTCTGCAGTCAGTTAGAAATGGTCACAGTCCAGTGCTGATATCAGTGTAATCAAACTGCTATTACATACACCATTTTAAATAGCTTGACGAAACTCAAACCACCGTGTAAACAACTAAACTGACCAGGCTTACATCGTATCACCTCTATAGTCACCTGGCTTGTATGATTTATCAGCATTTTCTGCATCACGTACGCAACAGCCAAGAGTGCTGCATATCAGCTCTTAGGAATAAGATATTTGTCCTTCGAGACTGCCTGACAGGTTTACTTACCATACCAACTATTACACCCAACTGTGTAAATACCAAGTCTATTTGTGTGTTTACCCCTCACACTACAGAAGCATTATGAAAATGCACAGTCTTGGATGATATATACCCTGCAGTATTAAAGTAAGTTGTTCTGGTGAAATACACAAAGGACAATGCCCTGTAGTCTGAAGTCAGAAACTTCCTTGTTTGCAGTTGACGCCTTACGTGAGGTTTTAATGACACCAGGAAAAATTGGATTTAGGGAGTTAAATATGGAAATGGCATAAAACAGAGTGAAACTTTTCCACACCAGGAAACATTTGCTGATAGTTAAACACAAAATGCTTAAGGCTCATTTGACTTAAATCAGTGTTTTTATACAAGACCCCATTAACATCAGCTCAATACCACAGAATTTGCCTGCCGCTTCAACTCCCACAACCCACACAAGTGCTTGTGAGTCTTGAGGAAGAGCAGCTGTCAAACCAAGAGGAAATGCTTTGCATTTGTTTAAGGGCCTTCTATTATCTTACATGTTTGTCAGGTGGGTAATAATATGATAGTGCCAAGTCAAGTTGCACAAGTCCTGAGATGTGAGCAAATATTTGCCCAGATATGGTCTCCTCAGCACAGATCAACATATCCCATCTATGTGTAATTAGTTTAAACAAAGTTATATTCTTCCTGAAGGGCCATAGAACATCAGGGTTGTACTGGAATTCAGTTTATGATGAGAAATAGACATGGTTTTGGTCGTAAAAGGCATAAATATATAGCCTACTCTTCACTAGTGAAATTCTGTTGCACTTATTTGGTATTACTGGGGAATCTTTAAATGGGTTAAAATCAGTTAAAGATGTGTGAATCTCACTGATTAGATATCAAAATATCACACCAAGCAAAATACCTCAGAAAATAAGTTTGATGGATTTTACGGTGGTTGTAAAAGTTAGTATGTCGATTGTTAATGTGACAAACAACACCTGTGGTTTCTCTGTAGGACACCTGGGTGAACCTGAGGAGAACTGACTTCATACATCCATTAAAAATCACCAGAATTCAAGTGGATTAAAAGGCAGTGAGACTTCAAACATGATGAAGAAAAGTGAAGCTAGTCGAAGAGACAAAGGTCCCACATTTGAGCTCAGGTAATGACATTCAGGCTTTTGGGGCCAGAACTTAAGTTCTTTGCAGTGAATGGGTGCCGAGAGTCTAAACTTCTGATAAAAACATCACAACGATCCAAAAGTAATTCACATGACTCTAGTCCATAAATTAATGTCTTTGTGAAAAGATGTGTAAAAATAAAACAAGTTTTAACTGTTGCTTCCGGCTAAAAATACCGCTTCCTCCAGTGAAAAAGTCAACTTTGAATCAGGAATCAGGAGAGAAATATGCACAGATCAAGCACTGTGTACAAGCCAAAACAACTCTAAACAAAGAATTTGGATTTTAGGGATTTTCTCACTGGAAGAACGTCTCAGGTTACGTATGTAACCATGGTTCCCTGAGAGTAGGGAACGAGACACTGCGTCCTCTATGGGTCGCTATGGGGAACGTCGTCAGCGTGACCCGTGTCTGAAGCATACATACAAAAACACCACTTGTTGGCCGGCGACAGCCTATGACATCACTACTGGCGCGAACCACAGTATAAAGGGGCGCCGGGAAAATACGTCATCCACTTCTTCGTCTGAAGCTTGCGTCCGAAGCATGGCACCGCGCCTAGAGGACGCAGTGTCTCGTTCCCTACTCTCAGGGAACCATGGTTACATACGTAACCTGAGACGTTCCCTTTCGAGGGAACTTCGAACTGCGTCCTCTAGGGGTCGCTATGGGGAACGGAATACCCATGCCACCATGCTGAGGGGAGTGCAAGCCAAGCACAAAAGGCGAGCACTAAGTACCAACTCTACCCGGCTACGGGAGTTGCCCCTGGGACGGTTAGACGGCTGTCAGTGACATTATCCCCTACGGCCAAAGACCCGAGCTGCATACCCTGAACTTACCTGTTAAGGGCCGGGACTCCCGGACCCAGGGTAGAGCTCGAAGGCTTAGAATCATAAGAAAGATTCCTTTAAGGGGATACGGCCAAGTGCCTAGGATAGTAGCTAGGTCCTGGCCTGTCACCCAGGGGCTACCGCTTGCTCTGCATGAGCTCAATGAGGGAACTGTCTCAACAGACCCTTGGTAGCAACACCCTGTTCAAGTCAGTATCACTGATACATAGGTAGAGTGGGCCCAAGGCGAAACCGGGGCCTGCCAACTCAAAGAAAGGGCACGAAGCCGCAGCGCGTAATCCCTACCATACAGGATTTTTAGAAAGAACGCAAAACCACTTGATAGACGATCTTACCACAATGTGGATTTTTAGAAAAGTGCCCAGAGACTAGCGTGCGCACTTACATAATATGGATTTTCTTTCCATTTTAGGGAATCACAGAGGCTGTCATTACACAGCGAGCAGCTTAACAGGGAGGCCGAGAGAGGCCTAACAACCTGAAGTTTGCTGATTCCGAGCTCTGGGGAGCGGAGAACCTAACTCTCAGCATGAGAGGGAACTCAGACGCTTCAGAAGGGAGTGGCATGCTCATATGTGACCCTCTACAGAGAGGGGAGCAATGCTAGCTCCACCAACCAGGAGAGCATAAGGCTGCTGTGACAGCTCTGGAGAGCGGAGAACTCAACTCTCAGCATGAGAGACTCAGACACTCAGAAGGGAGCGGCATGCTCATAGGTGACCCTCTATGGTGAGGGGAGCAATGCTAGCTCGACCGACAAGGAGAGCAACCTAACAGGGAGGCAGAGAGAGGCCTAGCAACCTGAGGTCGCTGAATCACAGCGCTCGTGATCTAATTTGTCTTTCAAGCCCAGAGCATTGGGAGAAATAGGTAGAGTGGGGCCCAAGGCGAAACCGGGGCCTGACCAACTCAAAGAAAGGCACGAAGCCGCAGCGCGTAACCCTTACCGTACAGGATTTTAGAAAGAACGCAAAACACTTGATGTGCGATCTTACCACAACGTGGATTTTTAGAAAGTGCACAGAGACTTAGCGTGCGCACTTACCATAACATGGATTTAAACTGTTCTAGGGAGCCGCAAAGTGAGCAACTTAACAGGGAGGCCTAAAGAGGCCTAACAACCTGAAGCTGCTGACTGACAGCTCTGGAGAGCGGAGTCACAGTGCTCGGAAGGGAATAGCGTTGCTCATAGGTGACCCTCTATGGTGAGGGAGAAGCGCTCGAAATATAAGGGAAGACCGATGAGGGGAACTACGCTCAGACGCCCGGAAGGGAGCGGCATGCTCAAAGGTGACCCTCTATAGTGAGGGGAGCAATGCTAGCTCGACCATAGGAGAGCAACCTAGCAGGGAGACATAAAGAAGCCTAACAACCTGAGGCTACTGTGACAGCTCAGAAGGGAGCGGCATGCTCATAGGTGACCCTCTATAGTGAGGGGAGCAATACTAGCTCGACCTGCCAAGAGTGAGGCTGCTGTGACCGCACCGGAGAGCGGAGAACCCAACTAACATTACAGGGAACTCAGACGCTCAGAAGGGAGTGCTCGACCGACAAGGAGAGCAACCTAACAGGGAGGCAGAGAGAGACCTATCAACCTGAGACCGCTGCATCACAGCCTTCGGAAGGGAGCGGCATGTTCATAGGTGACCCTCTTGATGAGGGGAGCAATACTGGCTCGACCGACCCGGAGAGCACCTGAGGCCGCTGAATCACAGCCCTTGGAAGGGAGCGGCATGTTCATAGGTGACCCTCTATGGTGAGGGGAACAATGCTAGCTCGACCGTACCGGGACAGCAACGTCTAAATCACAGAGCTCCGGGCATCGGAGAGCTCCACTCTCAGCATGAGAGGGAACAAAACCGCTCAGAAGGGAGCGGCATGCTCATAGGTGACCCTCTATGGCGAGGGGAGCAATGCTAGCTCGACCGACAAGGAGAGCAACCTACCTGAGGCCGCTGAATCACAGCGCTCGGCAGGGAGCAGTGTGCTCATAAACGACCCTCTACGATGAGGGGCTTTATGCTCTATACATAGGTAGAGTGGGGCCCGAGGTGAAAACCGGGGCCTGACCAACTCAAAGAAAGGGCACAAAGCCGCAGCTCGTAACTCCTACCGTACAGGATTTTTAGAAAAGAACACAAAACACTTGATGTGCGATCTTACCACAACGTGGGTTTTAGAAAAGTGCACCGAGACTTAGCGTGCACACTTACCATATGCTGTCAGAGCTCTGGGGAGCGGAGAACTTAACTCTCAGCATGAGAGGGAACTCAATCGCTCAGAAGGTAGCGGCATGCTCATAGGTGACCCTCTATGGTGAGGGGAGCAATGCTGGCTCGACCAACCAGGAGAGCATGAGGCTACTGTGACGGCTCCGGAGAGCGGGGAACTCAACTCTCAGCACGAGAGGGAACCCAGACGCTCAGAAGGGAGCGGCATGCTCATAGGTGACCCTCTATGGTGAGGGGAGCAATGCTAGCCACTACCTGAAACCTCAGTAGCCCTCCAGTAGCCACAATCCTAGCAGGGGAACACTCTAGGCAAGGGCTCAGGGAGATGCTACTTAAAAACCCCCGAGAGGGGAGCAGTCCCTGAGCTAGTATATAGATATCCTCAGATAGCCATGCACCTTCCTCAAAAGGCGGTGTCCCCCTTTGTCCAGAATTATATTTTAAAAAGACCCGCAGGTCCTGGAATTGCAGTGCTGGGGACCTGCTGACCAAGGAGGCTCCACAGAGACCTACGACTAGGCCACACGATCCAGGGGTCTCATCCCAGCCTGGATCTAGTATCGACGAGTGAGGTCATCACTGCACTGAGTCGAAACAAAAACCGACAGGTTTCCCAGAAATACTGCAATGAATGGTTACACAATACCAGTTTTTCCGTAGAACTGGATCGTACTCACCCATCCATGGTTCCTGCGCATAAGATCAGTCCAGGAGGCGACGTCCGAAGAGTCGGGTCCGGACCATCAGTAAGGTAGTTTCTATGAAACATAGAACTCCACCAAAAACATCATAAGTCCAGCATAGAGACTGCAATGTTACAAGCGCAGGTTTCTAGGTTCCCACCTAACCTCGGTCAGGTGGAGTACAATGGTTGCAGGGGAATTAGAGAGGGGAAGATGAGGGCTTTTATAAATGTTTCACAGGCCCCCCGAGGGAAGCGAGTAGATGTTTCAATTCTTACTCCGGTCCGGACGAGAGCGTTGAGAACGCCTTGTCTGGAACACCTCCCTCAGGTCTTGCCTACCTCTCTTTGACCCGCGCCACCCTCTACCCCTACCCGCAGGCGGGGGAGGGGCACGAGCCGCGACACTAGCCTTCTGTGCCCATCTCTGATCCCCAGACGGAGATGGGCCAGGACCCCTGCGTTGTTCGGGCTCAGACCTGGACCTTCTTGGAATGAAGGATTTGAAGGCTGCTGAGCGCGCCTTCGCCTCCCTAAACTTCTCAACCACCGTCTCAACGGAGGTACCGAAAAGCTCGGAAGGCGAGACCGGAGCATCGAGCAGAAAGCCCTTCTCTTTCTTCCCGATATCTGCCAGGTTCACCCACAGATGTCTCTCCGTTACCACCATGGCCGCCATAGACCTGCCCATAGCAGTGGCGGCCTGCTTAGTGGCACGGAGAGCCAAATCTGTGGTGCGGCGCAGCTCAGCCACTTCATCAGGTGACAAGCCCTGACCCTTATCCAGGTCTTTCAGCAGATCAGCCTGGTAAGCCTGAAGCACCGCCATCGTGTGTAACGAAGCGACAGCCTGACCTGCTGCTGCATATGCCTTGCCATTTAAGCGAGATGTTTCCTGAAGGGGCTTAGATGGCAAGGAGGGAGCCTTAAGAGAGGATGTATCGCCCACGGAGAGATAGCTGGCCAGCGTCTCTTCCACAGGGGGCATCCTCTCATAGCCGTTTTCACGCATCCCCTCCACGTTAGCATAACTAGTATGCTGAAACCTGTGGATGCGTGCGGAAAATGGCTTTTTCCATTCCTTCTCAACCTCCGCATGAAGATCTGGAAGAAATGGGAGGCTCACTCGAGCTGGGCGGTTATGGCCAGAAAGATAACGCTCATCGAGACGACCCCGCGGCGCCACCATCTTGGCCCGCTTCCACGGCAAGTCAAGCCTCGCCGTGGCGCGTTCCATAACCTCCAGTAACTCATCATACGCAGGGCAGGAGGATTGATCGGGCTCAGCCTCAGCTTCATCACCCTCAGACATCTCCTGCTCTTCCTGGGCATAACCCAGCAGAGCACCAGCCGCTGGATCAGATGATGTCAGGGAAATCGCATCATCATCATCCAGCCGCTCACCCTCGTTCGCGGCCGACGAGCGCGAGAGGGAAAACCCCCTCTCTAACTCATCGGCCAGCTCCGCCTGCGAGCCCCATGAAATCATTCCCCTCCGTGCCTCGGCAACAGTGGGTCCTGAACCGTGGGAAGCAGACGGCTGCCCCTCCTTCCTCGAAAAGAGAGACAGACGAAAGCGGAGCTTTCTCATCGAGAAAAACTCACAGTGCACGCAGATCGCTCCCTCGAGAACATCACGTGCGTGCTCCTCGCCCAAACAAAAGACGCAAAGATCATGTGTGTCATCAGGTGTCAAATAACAAGGACACGGATGCACACATCTCCTAAACGCCTTGCTAGTGCTCGCCATAGTAACAGTAAAAAATCGTTCTTACCAGTAGAATGCACGCTTCAAACAGAACAGTCATTGAAGACGAAGAAGAGGATGACGTATTTTCCCGGCGCCCCTTTATACTGTGGTTCGCGCCAGTAGTGACGTCATAGGCTGTCGCCGGCCAACAAGTGGTGTTTTTGTATGTATGCTTCAGACACGGGTCACGCTGACGACGTTCCCCATAGCGACCCCTAGAGGACGCAGTTCGAAGTTCCCTCGAAAGGGAAGTGTTATTATGGGCTGTTTTGCCAGAAGTGGCAGTTTAAAGTTAAAATGCCTTAATGATGGATTTGATTTAAACATGCAGTTTATTTATTTCACAAGACATTAAAAGATAGACTGGAGTCACGTAGATTATTGTGATGTTTTTATCAGCTGTTTGGACTCTCTTTCTGATGGCACCCATTGACTGCAGAGGATCCACTGGTGAACAAGTGACGTAATGCTACATTTCTCCAAATCAGTTCTGATGAAGAAAGAAACTCATCTACATCTTGAATGGCTAGAGAGTGAGTGCATTTTTAGCAAATGTTAATTTTTGGGTGAACTATTCGACCAAATTTTTTAATGTCATGCTTCAAGGTAAAAAGTAGAAGGTTAAAAAAAAAGGCAAGAAGTTTATCATTTCTTTTGGGAACTGCATTAACAAATCACACTGCTCACGTATGCTGCATGCAAAACACAAGACAACAGAATCATTTGTTTCAGTGTTAATTTAATCATACAAATGTTCAATTATACATACAGGAAAAGGCTTTTCATATTTTCTCTTTTTCACTGTGCTATCATAGGACTCTATGCAAACTCTCCGCTCAATCATACACCATGCCACGGTGCAGAAAACCAAACAGAACTAACAGAAAAAAGAAATAAAAAAAAGACA
This sequence comes from Schizothorax lantsangensis, assembly GCA_027422415.1. Lineage (NCBI taxonomy): Eukaryota > Metazoa > Chordata > Actinopteri > Cypriniformes > Cyprinidae > Schizothorax > Schizothorax lantsangensis. The sequence goes on along the minus strand of CM049853.1, from coordinate 3,901,980 downwards.
ATAATGCAGCAATGAATCAATCACACTTCTCACATGCATAAGCAACACCAAAAAAAAAAAAAAAAATCCAGAGTGTAATTATAAATTGGAAGGAGGCTGTGAAGTGTGCAGCGCTTGGGATGAGGACATTCACTAAGAACAGCTCAAAGGAAGACTTGACTGATGAAGCGATGGCATCATCCAAAGAGCTGTTTATGGGCTGAGCACTAGGCGAAACGTCAGTTTACTTCGGTCCTAACGGCAACATAAAATGGCGACCAGTTTCAGAACATTAACTTCTTTTATGCTTCAACTGTGAGTGCAACTTTTTGGAATATGGAAGGGTCTGTCCCTTAAAACACTGCATAGATCATTTGCAATGTAAAACTGAAGCCACAGCATTTCTAAAACACTGGACACAATGTCGGTATCGTTATATTTTCCAGGTGCATAGAACTGGGGGGGAAACGGACAAGAATTGCCTGACGTGTTAAATTTAACAGGACATGCTGACACTAATCTCTATTGCCTTGACATAAAGGTCAATTTGGGCTCATTGATTTGCATACTGCTTGAGGATAGCGGCTAATTTGTTTAAACGCTTTCATCTTCATGACCTAACGTTTATCTCAATAAATAGACCAATAAAGAAAAACATTATAGGAGACTTGTTAACGTTTTATGTCTTAGAAATTGCCTAACCATTGCAGCAAAACAGAAAATGGTGAGTAAAACAGCCTTTCAGATATATTTAGCAAGATATAAACATCCAAGAAGCTTTCCATCATACCAAACACAGAGGCACGATTTAAACCAAATTAACTCCACAAAACTCCTTTATGCGTTAAAATATTATTTGGAGCGTTCCAGCTCCAAATCTGCCATTTCAACATACAGCAACAACTCAAGAATACAAATTAAAAAGAATATTTTTTCAGATAAATGCAAATGCTACCACAGAAAATAATTGGTACCTTAGTAAGTTTAAACATAAAAAAAAGTGTGTAGGGAAATGCCCTTTCAATGGAAGTAGTGCACTTTCCAGACTTCAATTGTAGGCACATACATGTCAATGCATTTTCAGGTAGAGAGGTACAAATCCAAATTATTTTCTGTCACAGACGATGTTCACTTGCATTTAACCCAAAATATTCCTTTAAAATGAACTCATTCTCACACTTTCCCCTCATTAAAACACCCTCAGCTCATTTAAAACAGCTTAATACCATCGTAGGTCTAGGTGAACGACAGAAATGTATGATTGGGAAAATCAATGACGTGCTTGTGAACTCTTGGGTCAGTAAACAAGGGAACCAAAGCCACATCTGCTTGCTATCATCTCTGATGGACTGAGTCATTACAAGTGGAAAACCAACATAAGCACTCTGGAACTCCAGAACAACATCAATGTAAACAAATATGATAACAGCAACAAGATCTCTGATGACAGCTATGACTTGACCTGTGGTGGCAGTACAGATGTATACTTCAATATAATGAGACGTAATGTGCTCATGTATGCTGTACAGGTTGCTGGGCTATTTTTTTTTTTTTTTTTTTTTTACTGGATCCAGAGAACAGTTTTGTAATAAACAATTACAAGTGGCTGGCAAAGGACCAAATGAAAGCAATTACACAATTTAACCTCCAAGTAGGCACATTGACCTTTTTTCTCAAAACTCTTCAGTTTGTAAAAAAAAAAAAGTCAGAGAACATTGATGAAAAATTATAAAACTACTTGACAGGCATTAATTCTTTGTTGATGGCTTTTGTGCATGGCTGAATCACTCAGTTGCACACGTATTGAGGTGACTACCGCAAAACCTGTCAAGAACAAACCCTGGTCATATTTCACCACAAAAACAAAAGGAAGAAATTAAAAATTACACTTTGCTTAAAGAAAATTAAGCCTGTTTTTAGGACTATTAAGATTTCCTTCGTTGTGACATAAATCATTTGATGTAATGCAAAAACATATATTTAAATTGTAAAATATTTTTGCCATATGTTAATTGGTTGCATTTAAATTAGGCTTATAAAAAAAAAGTAGTGCAATTTTAAAATTTTAATATTTCAATTAAATGTGAGAACAACTGGAATAACAAAAAAAAAATTACAAAAATAAAATGCCATGTTTTATTAGAGTAATGAAAATTTGGGGGGATAATGTACATAATTGTCACGAGGCAAAATATATCTTAAAAAGTCCTAAAAACACGTTTTATTTTCTGTATGCAAAATATAACATTTTCTATTGATTTTACTGTGAAACATGACTCGGACACATTCTCGTAAGATTCACTCATCTTTCATTCATTCATCCACCCGTCCTGCCTCTCTTTCTCTTGTGCATTCGTGCACTCACTCACGCATCTGAATTTACTGCTGTAATGTGACAATACAGATCAAAAAACGGTGTGTTTTTCATTATATCTCTTTAGAATTTCTAGCACTCATCTAAATCTAGCATTCACACATGCGTAACTCAGGTGTTGGTTCAATATTGATTTGGAGCCAAACAGATTTGTCCACACATTTATGTGATGTTGCGGTGCGTCGGGGGAGAGGAAGGGTCACCAAGTCTTTAGAGTAAATCTGTTCCTCCTCTCACTGAACCCTGGAAAAGGGCAAAAGCAGCAGCTCTGATGAGCTACCGGGTGGTTTCTGTATCTTAAGACTGTCCAAACGGGAAGGGTCCATTAATGCCCTGGGAAGAAACAGAAACAATAAGATAAAAAAACTAATGTTAGTAAATACATTTTCTGAAAAAAAACGTTCAAAACATTTGTGTGATTGCTTACATTCTTAAAGGGGTCATATGATGCGATTTCAAGTTTTCCTTTCTCTTTGGAGTGTTACAAGCTGATTGTGCATAGATAAGATCCCTGAAGTTGAGTTCATCAAAGTTAAGGGTGAATCCCATTTCTCTGTCTTACCCCTTCTCCTTCCCCTACCCCTTCGTCTTACCCCTAGCCCTTGTCCCTCGAAACCGAGTGGTAAGCGCTAGGGGTGAAAACATACCCCTATGAAATGAGACACCACTTGGTTACGTCATCGTACATCGTCGCTAGCTGGCTGCTACGTCACCAGAGGCGACAAGTGTTGATCACAAACTTCCAAGATGCCGTCTGCAAGTGTGTGTATGTCGATTGCGTGGGTTTTATTAGTGATGTTTTTGCGATTGTTGTGCAAATCAGCGATGTAACGTTAGCGTAGCAAACTAGCGATTTTTTAAAACGTTTCAATTAAGAACATGGTTGCAAATATATATGTACAGTACTGTGTAGAGCACAAAACAAGACTGTCGTAATTTTTAAATCAATTATTTAAGCCGAAATTGTACTCTCTGGATGATCTGGCCGACATTGTTGCCGGTTGCGCAGTGTGTTCTGGGTAACCCTTGGTTTCAAGTAAGCTCGCGAAAATGCTTGGTTTTAAGGGGTATCTACCACTTCCCCTTAGCCCTACCCCTCGATCAAAACGAGAATTGGGATAGCCCTTACTCTCACGTGAACGCGCAAAACTAAGGGGAAGGGGGAAGGGGTAAGACAGAGAAATGGGATTCACCCTAAGACTCTGCCACGCCCCCCTAAAACGGCTCATTCAAACACGGCCCACATGTCTACGTCATGATGTGGAAATATTTGCATAATGCAGCCCAAATGTTCACGCGAGGATAGAAGGCGTGGTTTCAGTAACCGCAGTAGTGTTGATGCAGTCATGTCAGGGAGAAGCTGTGTGTGTTTCTATGCGAAAGCAAAAGCACTTTATTTGGCCTTCCGAAAGTAGATGCATTTAGTGAAAGTGACGTGACATACGGCCGAATTAGTGCTCTGTATTTAACCCATCCAAAGTGCACACACACAGCAGTGAACACACACCCGGAGCAGTGGGCAGCCATTTATGCTGCGCCACCCGGGGAGCAGTTGTGGGTTCGGTGCCTTGCTCAAGGGCACCTCAGTCATGGTATTGAGGGTGAAGAGAGTGCTGTACATTCACTCCCCCCCACCTACAATTCCTGCCGGCCCGAGACTCGAACTCGCAACCTTTGGATTACGAGTCCGACTCTCTAACCATAAGGCCACGACTTCCCCTAAAGGAAGGGATCATTAAGATTACTTACAACAGAACAGCAACGCATTTTATGGACGACCGTTTCGTGAACCTAGGAGAGGAGGTAATTCTGACTTTGCTATGACAATCTGGCACTTCTGAATCAGCGACTGTATGTTTTGTTATTAGTTTAAGTATTTGCTATTGACTGTTCAAATGCAGAGTTTTGCGCGTCGTGTGTGTGTGTGCACATATGTGTGAGAGAGAGCGAGAGAGAGAGGGTCACAGCGCAGCGTCGTGTGTGTGCTAGCGTGCGTGTGAGAGAGGGAGACACGGTCACATCACAACCGTGGCTTGTGTGCAAACACATGAGCATCATCACTGCGTCTGTCACGCGACTGTGTTCCCCTCTCTGGCTTGAACTGATGGTAAAACTAAGGACATTATTAACTGTCTTTACTTTTATTTTGAAAGCTAAAGCTCGCGATTATGGAAAGGGGCGTTACATTTCCGACGCGGCTTATGGTGTTCGGCCAATCACAATGCACTGTGCCAGCTGGTCAATCAGAGCAGACTGCGCTTGTCGGAAGGAGGGACTTTGTAGAAAACTAAGCATTTGAGAGAGGCGGGGCATAGAGGACCTACAATAATGTACAGTATTTGAAAAATAATGTGTTTTTTTAACATTAAAGCATGTCAACATATTCTGTTGCACCAAATACACAAAATAATGATCTTTAAAAAAAGCATCATATGACCCCTTTAATAAAAAAGCTTAAGTCCCTCCTTCAGTGCAAGTCTATGCGATTACTATTATCATTGCCACATAGATTAATACTAAAAGTTAGTTCAAATATGATGAGCAACAACAGTATCAACACCCAGTTTTACACAGATATTTGACCTGCAGGTGGTTGTTAAAGCAAACAGTCTCTAACTTTGTTACACTGGGAATATACACTATATTGCCAAAAGTATTGGGACACCCCCTTCTAATGAACAGGTTTGACTACTTTAGTCATTTCCATGAGTACAAATCTTAATGTTTAAGCATATAGTGATATTCTAGGGAATTGTGTGCTTCTAATATTATAGCAACAGTTTGGACAGGACTCTTTTCTATTCTAACATGACAATGTCTCTGTGTATAAGGCAAGGTTCAAAAAGAAATGATTGATTCAGTCAGTGTGGAAGAACTTGACTGGTCTGCATAAAACCAAGTCCTAATCCCAGTTTAACACCTCTGGTGTGACTGTAAATGCAGACCTTGAGCCAAAAATTCATCACCAAACACCAATGACTTGTACATACACTATATGGACAAATATAGTTGGACACATCTGAACAGAAAAAGGCACTTCCAAAACCGTGGCAACAAAGATAGAAACATAATCCATGTATTTAAAAATGGTATTTTCATCTCTGTTGCAACAGTTATCTATAAAATGACTGTATCCATATGTACAAGTCATTGGTGTTTGGTGATTTGGCTCAAGGTCTGCATTTACAGTCACACCAGAGGTGTTAAACTGGGATTAGGACTTGGTTTTCTGCGGACCAGTCAAGTTCTTCCACACTGACTGAATCAATCATTTCTTTTTGAACCTTGCCTTATACACAGAGGCATAGTCATGTTAGAATAGAAAAGAGTCCTGTCCAAACTGTTGCTATAAAATTAGAAGCACACAATTCCCTAGAATATCGTTATATGCTTAAACATTAAGATTTGTACTCATAGAAATTACTAAAGTAGTCAAACCTGTTCATTAGAAGGGGGCGACCCAATACTTTTGGCAATATCGTGTATGTATACAACGGGTTCACTGTTAGTGATCTGGGATTTCAACAGTGACCTCTTTAACTGGTTAATAACATTTCTTCATCAGCTCACATGCTTGTATGGAACTCCATCTTGTGGCCGAGAGACAAAGTTTAAGCCCTTTAAGGGCCTATTAAACAGCCTCAAAATTGACACTCACAGATGTAAACCCTGACGTTAACATGAACACATCAAGGCCAAATTCAGAACGACACATTTCTACATGGGGCTGGGAGATAAAATGCCTCTGATTGTTTTTCAGCCTAGATATACATCTCAATATCAATTTATGAAATAGTTTAAAGGGTGTTTTGGTAAATCAGAAAACAACCCCAATAGCCAAGATGCAGATGAGTTTTTTGTTTTTTTTCCCATTTATCGGAATGGATTCAGAGAAATTTAGCATTACCTCACTTGCTCACCAGTGGATCCTCTGCAGTGAATGGAGGAAGTGTTGTTATGGATTGGCCAGAGGCAACGGTTTAAAGTTAAAACACCTTAATGATGGTTTTGCTTCTTATAAACAGCTTTTTGCTTCACAAGACATTTATTGATGGACTGGAGTGGTGTGGATTATTGTGATGATTTTAATCAGCTGTTTGGACTCTCATTCTGACGGCACCCATTCACTGCAGAGGATCCACTGGTGACCAAGTGATGTAATGCTACATTTCTTCAAACCTGTTCTGATGAACAAACTCATCTACATCTTGGATGGCCTGAGGGTGAGTACATCATCAACAAATATAATTTTTTTGATGAAACTACTCCTTTAACTATTTATATGCATGAAAAATATAATACGTAATGACATTTCTGAGTTATCATATTCATTGAAATAAGCAATAACATCACAAACTATTGTAATGTGACTATTGCTTAGTCTCACTGCTTTAATGATTTTATTCCACAAGGTAAGCTGCACAAATGGGTTGAAAAGGTCATTTTGTTGTTTGAAGACCTTTAGGTGTGTCTGAAAACAATATCTTTGGTATGAAGACTCTGATATGGCTAAAGCCCACACCTGCCGGTGCTACTCACATTATAGCGCTAAATCAACCACACAGGTCACGACTCGAGTCAGCAATAATGTCAGCAGAGAGCCAATCAGCCCTTTTTGGCTATCTGTATGGAAATTCAGTACAGGTTTTTCCAGTATTCCAGGGAAAACATACGAGAAAATGCTGTTGGTTGGGTTTGGGAACTATTTCAATCAATCAATCAATCAATCAATTCTTAAGAATTGTTTTTGCATAATCATTAAAAAATGTTGTGGAATTCACTACTTAATCATATAATAAAATTAATATTGCTATTTATTACCATGTACTGTTATACTGGAGCATATAAAAGAAAACAAAAACAGTCAAATCAAGTTATTACATTAAACATGTTGCATATGCTTAAAGACAATTGCTGTTGAATCAAAAATGTCAAAAAATAAATAAAAATCACTCATTATAAGATGTTTTAGAGCAGATATGTTCAGAATCTATATATTTATTGAATCATCAAAAGGCTGAAACCGTTTTAGCTGTATCTCCCATCCCCAGCTGTTTCACACATGTGCGGAATGAGGAAAGGTGTAACCAAACACGGTGAATCATCACAATGTGCTTTTCTTTGGTGAGATGTCACAAAACAGGGCAGGGAACAAAAAGGTGACGCATTGTTGTAACATGACCTTCTGTGCTAACAGATCATACGGCGGTCAGCACATTGAGAAGTTTCCAGTGTAGACTTTTGGCATGAAAGGAAGATTTTGAGAGGGTGCTTAAAAGACCTGCTGAGTGTTTTATCTTGGTTTTCTGAACCCATCTTGGCTTGACCTTTTCACTTACCTTTGGAAAATGCCCCTCAATCATGAACATTTGTATTAGAATCACAGAACTGGACTCGTCAAGTTATTGAACTAGTCATAATCGTTCATTATTCTAACATACAAATTACGCCTACAGCTGGGTGATACTGAATATTCAAAATATATCTGTGATGATTTTATTACAGATATATACTGCCATTAAAACGTTAGGGGTCAGTAATTTTTACTGAATATCATAGTATTTTCAATAGTATTTTATACTAATCAAGGCTGTTATTATTTGATAATATAGTAAAAACTGTGTTTTTGTGAAAAATTATTACAATTTAAAATAAGCATTTTCTATTTGAATATATTGTAAAATGTAATTTATTTCTTGTGATGCAAAGCTGAATTTTCAGCATCATTACTCCAGTCTTCAGTGTCACATGATCCTTCAGAAATCATTCTAATATGCTGATTTGCTGCTCAAGAAACATTTCTTATTATCAATGTCAAAAGCAATTGTGATTCAAATTCAAATTTTTGTGGAAACTGTGATACTTTTTTTTCAGGATTCGTTGGTGTATAGAAAGTTCAAAACAGCATTTATTCGATATAGAAATCTTTTCCAACATTTGAAATGTCATTACTGTCAATTTTGGTTAATTTAATGCCTCACTTGAATAAATTATTAATTTCTTTCAAAAAAAAAAGAATTTTTTGAATGGTATTTAAAAGTCTCTCCTTCTTGGGACTCAAGAGTAGGAGAGCATTTAGAGAGATTTTAACTTAATTTATTTTTATTGGAATATCAGCAAAGGTTAAATTCATGGCAAGAATAAAAAAAAAAACAATTATATATTCACAACTGAACTTCTTACAACATTACAATAACAAGCGATTATTAATAGCGCCCCTGATTAAGCAATATTAGAAATAAATCCCATTAAAACTTCATAACAGTCTGTTTCAATGAATTAGTTGAAAAACTATTCGCTCTCTATCACCCAGCCGTACTCACACTGCATTATCATGCTAATCTTCATTCAAATCAATGAAATACTCCAAACGGCATACATACCTGGCTGTAAGTCACTACTGATAAGTTGTTTTGGAGACCATTTGGTGTAATATTTACAGAGCTGTGATTGAGTCCATTTTGATCTGGCTGAATGGAGTCCAGAGGGGCCTCCCAGTGGCCCCCGGGGTCTTTTAGATTATCCTCATTGGTGTCCTGCTTGTTCTTCTGTGGTGAGGCGAAAGGGTTGAAGTCTCCCTCCAGACTGCGGTGTGGCTGCGTGTTGAACTCTGTCTCGAAGGAGGATAACTGCTGTGTGACGCCCAGCAGGCCTCCTTCTTCCACACTCAAGATCACCCATATCACATCTGCACAACAAGGGGAATGAGGTGAGCCACATGTCCTTCAAGTCACCTAAGTTGGTTTGTAGTACTCAGAACTTGTGCTCTAATGCTCTGCATGGCATACTATCATACTAACTGTACTATTTTTAGAATTCAGTATGCAGAAAGAAAATTACACGGGGTTAAATCATCTTGAGGATAACTTATGTTAAAGGGTTAGTTCACCCAAAAATGAAAATTAGGCTGTGTTTTACTCACTTTCGAAGCATCCTAGGTGTATGTGACTTTCTTCTTTCAGACGAATCCAATCGGAGTTATATTAAAAATTGTCCTGGCCCCTCCAAGCCTTACAATGGGACTAAACGGGTGTTTGCTGGATCCAGTTCAGAAGATGTGAAATAATACACGCATCCGTAATAAAACGTCCCTCACACGGCTCCGGGGGGTGAATAAAGGCCCCCTGTAGCGAATCCATGCGTTTTTGAAAGATAAATATCCATATTTCAACTGTAATAAACACTTCTCTCTCACTACATCTAAAAGTGGAAGCAGTCCCGGCGGATGACGTAAGACGTAGGTGCCGCGCGTGTGTCTCTGGGAAATGTAGGACAATGTAGAACAAAGTTTCCTTACTTTAGCAAAGGAAAACCAGTCTCCTCTTGGCTTATATCAAAATCATCCAACATTTTCCTTTACAAATCCTCGTTTTGTGCTTCTAATTCCTGACCGGCATTTTGTTTTGTTCTCTCTCCGCGCTCGTCACTAATCACGCAACGGCGACGTCTTACGTCATCCGCCGGGACTGCTTCCGCTTATGACAGTTAGATGTAGTGAGAGAGAAGTGTTTATTACGTTTGAAATATGGATATATATCTTTCAAAAACGCATGGATTCGCTACAGGGGGCCTTTATTCACCCCCCGGAGCCGTGTGAGGGACGTTTTATTACGGATGCGCGTATTATTTCACGTCTTCTGAACTGGATCCAGCAAACACCTGTTTAGTCCCATTGTAAGTCTTGGAGGGGCCAGGACAATTTTTTATATAACTCCGATTGGATTCGTCTGAAAGAAGAAAGTCACATACACCTAGGATGCTTCGAAGGTGAGTAAAACACAGCCTAATTTTCATTTTTGGGTGAACTAACCCTTTAAACTGCATATCTCCACAGAAAAGTAAATGACCACAGTGTTCTTATTTTTGGGCAAACGATCACTTTACAACATTTGTTCATGCATAATGTTTGCATATTATTCTTTTTTGAAAGAATAGTTCACCCAAAAGTATTTGCCGAATATTTACTCACCCTCAAGCCATTCAATATGTAGATGAGTTTGTTTGTTCATCAGAACAGATTTGGAGAAATTTAGCATTACATCACTTGTTCACCAATGGATCCTCTGCAGTAAATGGGTGCCATCAGAATTTGTTCTGATGAAGAAACAAACTCATCTACATCTTGGATGGCCTGAGGGTGAGTAAATATTAAGCAAATTTTCATTTTTGGATGAACTATTCCTTTAACTATTTTGATGCATGAAAATATAATGCATAATGAACATTCCTGAGTTAATAATATTCACTGAAATAAGCAATAACATCAAAAACTATTGTATGTGACTATTGCTTAGTCTCACTGGTTTAATGATTTTATCTTGGATGGCCTGAAGATGAGTAAATATTCAGCTAATTTTCCTAATAATTTTATTCCTTTTAAATAGTTGATTCTTAGCCAAATATCTTGAAAACTTTGACTGTTGATTTATGGACTCTTTTCACAAGACTGTGATGACGCATTTAACAGTCATCAGCATCGTAAATTCTCGAAAGTTTTTCATATTTGTATTTTTTTTAAAACGTATATACATTTATAACACTATTCTTTGTATTATATTACCTTTGCATCAAATTACAAAAAAAACTAGTTAACGCTAATGTGAGGGTGTTTCTAATGCAGCATCTATGGGAGGGATGGTACTTTTGACATCGTTCTCTCTTCTGACTTCCTATATCAGTCTCTCTCTATTTTTTTCTTTAATTGAAAGTCATGAAAACACTATCGTGGAGTTTTTCTTTTGATATTTGCACAAATGGGAATGCAAAAAATATATTTGTGGTACTCTCCCATTCACTGCTCTTCAAGTTAACCCAACTATGATGACTTCCGCTGCTGAGAAACCCGGAAATGTAAAAAAGGTCCATTGTTTGCGTCTCACCTCCGTAGAAGAGTCCGGTGGCAGTGCACATTCTCCACTGGCCCTGGTACATGCCAGGAACAGCCGGACTGCGCATCTGCACGCTCACGTCTGAGATCTCCTGTGGGTCCAGAGAACGCACCATCACCATGTTCACATGACCAAACTGATCCCCGCCAACATACTTCAGACACACACCTGGGGGCCACGACTCTGTACCTGCAGCGAAGAAAGGAACAACATTAAAGTTTGACAAAACAGAGGATTTAACGTGAGGAGGCTAGATCATCAATCCTAAAAAGAAGCAAAACTATTATTGATATTCTGATATCAGTTCATTTTAGGAAATAATAGTCCATAATGCAGAAAGTGGAAGAAAAACTATTAAATTAGCCAACATGAAGGTTCAAGGTTCAAGCCAAGGTTCTTTATTTTTTGTCACATACACAATCATACAGGGTATAATCAGCAGTGAAATGTAGGTAACTGAATTATTGCTGTTCAAAATGATGAACAGCAAAATTATTGCTGTTCAAAATGTAGGTAACTGAATTATTGCTGTTCAAAACATGAACATGAATTATTACTGTTCAAAATGACTACTGAATACATAAAGAATAAGACAGGCATTTAAGTCATCCCAAAAGATCCCATAATAAATTAGTCTTAATTGTAAAATGTGCTGTTTTGAATTACAATCTGTTAAGAGCATAAAACACAGGTGTTCAGCCTCTTCATATCTACAACCAGAGCAAGAAAACACTCACCTGTGTTCTGTATCCTCCATGTCTTTGTGAACTGTGTGTCAGGAGGAACGGACTCCCCCTCTCCAATCGTCACATCTTCCACAAAAGACATTGACGGTGTGTTGATATTTGGACTCTCAAAGTCATAATACGCACCAATAGCTGCTTGTAGGTTCCTGATAAGACAAATACAAACAGATCAAAATTGGAGATTCAATGACAATGTAGTTGCAGAGAGAAAAACAGCATGCACAAATAAAATGTATGAAAAGGAGATTAATCAGCCAATAGATGGATATTATGAGGCTGACGCCAACAAACATGCAGCTTACATGTATGCATTTACCAAATTTTATCTAGTGACTTACAAGAGAGGAGCATACAACAACCAGTATTCATAATGTACAGTGGAAGGTTTATTATAAAGCTGAACTAGAAACTTGGCAGAAGCATGACATACAGCTTGTGTCAATCCCAAAACTACAGACTAATGTTGACTAACTTAAAAGCACTACAATGCATCATGACGCCACTAATATACCCCCTTTATTGACATATATAACCTATAAATGCCTGGTATAAAGCCCATAAATAAGCATATATATACACATATACATACATATATATATATATAAACACACACACACAATAGAAATTTAAAATGGTATAGTTCTTTTAAAATATTTTAAGTTAATATGTAAAAAACAGATTGAAATACATTTAGCAAATAAACTGACTGGTAAAGTAAAGTAGTGGTAAAGAAAGGAGGGACAAACTTGTATTGGCCTGTGTGTAAGACCTCAGATGAAAGTACACTCGTGTATTACGTAACTGAAGAAAACTTTATAACAGTCCTCCCATGTCAACAAACACCAAATTTACACAAGAAAACAACGTATAAACACTAAAGTATGCTGCTTATAACCAATGAAATCTAATATATTCCTGTCGTGAAGCAACATTTTATTTTTGAAGAGTCGTGACTGAACAACACTGGACAATGTCTGGCTCAAAACTTAGCGAGCCCCTACCTAGACAGCATTTTGAATCCACTATTCTAGTCAGCATCATTTCAGGTCAGAAAAGCCCCAATATGCTGCTTAGATAGGGAACTTAAAAGGGATTGAAACACAACCACTAACGTAACTGTAGCGAGCCACTAGCACAAACAAGCTACATGTTTGTAGAAAACTGACATAAATAAAACAAACCAAATTATTTAAGAACATGTTTGAGAAAATGTATTTTTAAGAAGCTAAATGTCTAACATATTAACGTTACTTCTATAGTTTATATGAGCCGAAACGTTCCATTTGCTGTCTTTGTAAACAGTCAATTAGCCATTAGCTTGTTGTGTTTTTCGCTTGAGATCCATTGAAACTCCACTGGGCTCATGACAGCTGTCCTAGAGATGCTATTTTTGACATGCAAGATAGTTTAAAGCAAGAAATCGCAGTGGAGAACTCTTTATGTTTAGTTTAGCAGTAGGCCGCGGCCGAGTCCCCGGACTCACCAGTTGGTCATGTCCAGGAAGAAGGCGCAGCCCGCCGGGTTGAGCTGAAAGCCCAGCAGCCTCTGGAACTCCGAGATGAGGACATCTTTATCCGTGGTGCCCATGCAGCTGAATTTTTGCATGAGCTCCGGATCCAGGTCTATGTCCATGCCCTCCATGAGCATGCGGCTGTCCCGGGGATAAGTTTTAATTGAGTCCGAGGCCTTCTCCAGTCATAACAAGCGACCCGATAACAAGCTCAGTACGCATGGCTGCGGGCGGGGGGCGACGTCACGCGCAACGTAACTATGGTGCGGGGGGAACGTCAGCTGTTGCTATTCGACTCTGTCTGCGGCGTGTCGTAATCCGGAGCATTCATACAAACCCTCCTATGTTACTGTAGTGCCAATAGTGGCATGCAAGGGAACACCATGGCACTTTGACATATAGGCATTTAATTTACTTTTGTATTCACATGGCATGTCCAGAATATGTCCAGCAAGCCACTGTATTGCCATGGCAGGTGCTCAGTAAACGCTAAAATATGAATGAATAACTAATGAAGTTGTGTACTCTTACTAAAGTGCTGTGGTAGTACCATAGTAATGATTCGCGCACCCTTATTCTTTAACTGAGTGTATATTTATGTATAAACTAAAATAACAGCACCGTTTTCCAGTTATGCAGGTAAGAAATCAACATTGGATTTTTATTTCAGTTATTGTAAATAAAATGATTTAAAATAGTATTTTTAATCATTTTTGTTTTACATTGTTATAATTAAAATAAATTATTTAATTAACTAATTATTAACTAATCCCCCTTTAACCCATTGTTTCTAAAGTACTATCCAGTAAATATCGAGTGCACACAATTCAGTTATTTTAAATATCATTATTGTAAATTGTTTGAATTATTTTATATTAAATTATGTTGTTTTAGTTATATTAATAAAATTATTTAATTGCTTGAATTATTTTATAATTAAAATAATTTTCATTTATTTAATTATTTATTGTATGTAGTTATTTAAGTGACCCTGCTTTAAGAGTCAAACCCCATTGTTTCTTAATATGTATAATGTGCATTGGATTTCCTAGCTGCATAATTATAACACAGTGCTGTTATTTCAGATCAAAGTTTCTCAGAAGATGACTCCACTACTTGCATCACATAAAATGAGAAACCAGGCCCACCATCCCGTGTGAGAGTCTCAGTAACCTGATTAGCCAGCCTGTCAGTAATAATAAGGCCAGGTCTTGATCTAGGACCCATCGCTGTGTCAGCTAGTGTGAGATGACAAGAAAGACTGGGAGAACTATAACCACAACACGAGACAGAGGAGTGAGTAACTTAAGATAAAGCAGAATGTGTGTGATTGTGTTTCAAATGTTTTGTGCTTGTATGTGTGTGTTGAGCATGTGGGATGAGCAGATATTATTCTGGAGCACTTACATTGTAATATACTTATGTACAAAAGCATGTGATGTTAGTATATTTTTAATGATGTAAATTTAAATAAGGAAAAATGGTTTCAAATAGTATCAGAACCAATTCAGAATCCTTGTAGATTCCATAAAGAACAGAAATTTTAGTGCGGGAATAAACCATTATTATTGTAAATTCAGTTTTAATCATTTAATTAAATTTAAAGTTTATTTTTATTATTCAAATTAAATTATTACTTTATAATTTCATTTTATTATAAATTTAAATTATTTAATAAAGCGTAAAGATCTTAAACCCTAACACAAATGACTTTTTTCAGCAAACTGTTCTAAATTGAACTTTAATAAAATGTAATAAAAGTTTATTTTATTATTTAAATGAATTCAGTTTTTATTTTATTTTTTTATTTAAATTATTTAGTATACAGTAAAACCATAAACCCTAAGGCAAAGAACTATTTCAAGATATTGTTCTAAATTT
This sequence comes from Schizothorax lantsangensis, assembly GCA_027422415.1. Lineage (NCBI taxonomy): Eukaryota > Metazoa > Chordata > Actinopteri > Cypriniformes > Cyprinidae > Schizothorax > Schizothorax lantsangensis. The sequence continues at coordinate 3,886,602 of CM049853.1, read as the reverse complement.
AACTTTAATAATCTAATAATAAAATAAACATATAAAATCTTATTTAAATTAAACTTTAATACTTGAATGAAATTTACATTAAAATTTTATTTTATTATTTGAATTACATTTTTAAAGTTTTGTTTTATTTTTATTTTATGAGTAAAGACCGTAAACCCTGACACAAAGAACCATTTCAACATATTGTTCTAAACTGAACTTTAATAATCTTTATAATTATTTTATCATTTTATTGTTACAATTATTATTTTAATAATTATTGTATTTAATTATTTAAACAACCCTCCTTTACGAGTCTAACCCCATTGTTTCAGTTGATGTTATTTTGAGCTGTATTATGCACATTTTAATGTACGCTGTTGATTGATTTGTGATCAATTGTTTTAGGCTGCAGAGAACCGGGGCGTCTGTAGTGAGCACGGTATAGTGAGTCAAACAGACAGACAGGCAGGGAGGGAGGGAGGGAGGGAAGGAAAGAGTCTTTTCAAAAAACCCATGGAGTTTCTTGGCAAGGGGAGGGCAGAGGAACACAAACTGTGGGTGGACCCCTGTGACAATGTAGATCAGGGACCTAAACCCTCCCTGGTTGAAAAACACTAGTACCACGAATGCTTACAGTGGTTAGTACTGCTGTAGATCCGGCAGGCTGCTAGTTTAAGTTTAATTCCATGGATAATACAGGCTTACGCTGAATAATACCAGGTGGATAAGGACTAATAGTCTGCTTATCACAGGTAAAGAGGATTCGTGTCCAGACCCCCAGACAGACCCCTGCTTTGCTGTTCCAGACAGGAAGACCCACAAACGCCAAGCCAGGAATGTCCAATCCCGCACCAGACGCTCAGGCCCGTCCGGACCAGACTGAGAGTGATGGGTCGTCTGAACCGTCACACCAGGCTTTGAGGAAGCCACCTGGGCATCTGAAGTTGGCACGCAGCCTTTCTAAATCAGACTCCGACCTGCTGGCTTCCCCTCATTGTGAGGACGACGAGCCTCTTGGTGGCCGGAGCGAATCTCTGTCCAACTGTGCTGCTGAGAGGAAGGAAATGGAGCAGATGCCCTCGTTTGCCTCCGAATGGGACGAGGTAAGAGCTGATGAGCTACAGATTAAAGAGCAGAGGAGGGAGAACATGAGACTTCCTCTCATGAGGGACAAACCACAGCAGACATGTTCAAAGTTTTGAATTTACACTGAAAGTTACTTTTAATATACACTACCATTCAAAAGTTTGGGGTCAGTATTTTTTCTTTTTTTGAGAGAAATTAATGCTTTTATTCAGCAAGGATGCATTAAATTGATTAAAAGTGACAGTAAAGACATTTATGTTACAAAAGATTTTAAAAAATGCTGTTCTTTTGAACTTTCTATTCATCAAAGATCCTGAAAAAATTGCATTGCTGTTTCAACAAAAATATGAAGCAGCACAACTGTTTTCAGCATTGATAATAATAAGAAATGTTCATGTGTAAGCTACAGTAAGTCAACCTTGTCCAACCCCCCCCCCCCCCCCCCAAAAAAAACAGAGCTTTAAAAAAACTGCTAACCAAGCATAGTGATAGCATTTTGGATAAGAGTGTTTTTTATTTATTTACTGAAAATTACAGTTTCAACCCTTACTTTACCATAGCATGGGAATGTAACAGTTTCATTTAATTAGTCTGTTTTTAGGAGGAAAGCAATAATATAACATGTTACTTTTATAAAATTTATACTGTACCTCCATTTCTTTTCTTGTAATTTATTTTCAGACAAATGCATATTCCTCCTTTTTGTGTAACATTGGTGCAAAGGCCTATATAGTCATGTTAACTAGAGATTGTTAACTAAAGATTAACAAAAATTGTTTTGTTAACTAAAATAAAGCTTAAATAAATAAAATAAAATACAAATATTAGATGAACATTTTAAAAAGAAAGTCTTTAATTTTTTTTATAAAAAAATTAATATTAATAAGTAAATGAAATAAGCTGAAGAAATAAAAGTACTAGAACTAAAACTAACATTAAAATTATTATCCTAAGTAGCAATATAAAAAAATTAACCATTAAAAATGATAAAAGCACATTAAATATTAATAAAATTAAACTAGATTTAAAATGAAAATGAAAAGCTAACTTAAAATATTAATAAAAACTATAAAAGTATGTAAATAATACTAAAATAACACTGGTTCAGAACAAAACAAGTAAGTAAAGGATGACAGAATTTACATTTTTTGGTTGAACTGTCCCTTTAAGAGAGCGAGCCGAAAAAACAGTAACTCATGTTACTTTGCATAAAAAGTAACAATGTAACTTCTTGTTTCATTTTTAGAACTGTATTATGGGCAGGCAACAATGTAATGTGTTACTTTTAAAAGCACTGGTTGTGGGTGGGAAAGGAACTCTGTCAGGGAGGGAGTCTTGACAGTATCAGCGCCAGTGGCTGAATGCTGAACGCTTGGCTGGGCCCATCAGTCCTTCTGCTGCTCTATGCTGGCCGCAGCGCACGGGGCTAATTGGGCCTTAACTGTCACTCCGCATCTTCTCAGGAAGCTTCCCAGGGGTCGGCCCACGCCGCACACACAGACGCTCCTCGCTCCAGAGCTTTAGTCATCACCACCCCAACCAGTGCAGCGCTGCCTTCACACCTCGTGCTAATCACAGTGACAAACACGCATGTTGATTCAGTCACTGATCGCCATTATTGGGGCTATCAGCTGAGACTGTTGTAACAATGTCTTGCCTAGACAAATGTATCGGTATTTTCAGTAAATAAGACAAAGCCTTAAAGGGTTAGTTCACCCAAAAATGAAAATTTTGTCATTAATTACTCACCCTCATGTCGTTTCAAACCCGTGAGACCTGCGTTCATCTTCGGAACACAAATTAAGATATTTTTGATGGAATCTGAGAGCTCTCAGACCCTCCATAGACAGCAAGGGTCCTTACACAATCAAGGTCCAGAAACATAGCAAGGAGATCGGTAAAATAATCCATGTGACATCAGAGGTTCAACCGTAATTTTACAAAGCTATAAGAATACTTTTTGTATGCAAAGAAAACAAAACTAACGACTTTATTCAACAGTTCGTCTCCTCTACGTCAGCGTAGCGCCATTAATGTGTAATTAATGACAGAATTTTCATTTTTGGGTGAACTATCCCAAAAACTTGGACGTTTAAGCCACCCAAACTTGGACGTTACAGTGTTTTTTTTTTTAAATTTGGGCTAAAATTTCTTTAAACTTGGTACAAACCTTATATTGCTCTGCTTTGAGTGGCTTAAATCAAACAGCAGCAGATTGCTAAGATTTTATGGGTTATTGCTATAGCATTGCTAATGTATTTGTTTAGGTTTACTTGATTGCTTGGATATATTTATATACTATTACATTATTAATATTTTGTGCTTTTATTTTTATATTTTCAAGATTAATTTTAATTTTTAATTTTGAGTTTTGTTATCTTTTGTTTGTCTTTATTTACAATTATTTGTATATTGTATATATATTTTGAATAGTATTTATTTATTTATTAGTATTTCTGTGTAGTTTTAATTTATTTTTATTTTATTTCTAGTGTTAGTAAGCTTAAACTTATTTATTAAAGTTATGTAACATTTCTGTTAATCTTTTAATATTTTTCTTGTGAAATTATTTTTTTATTTTATTTCAGCCTTATTTCAATTTATTGAAAACAATTTTTAAGAGTTTTAGTTTAAAGAGTATCTAAAACTAAAACCATGAAAACCATTTTTAAACTTAAACAATTAGCTGTTTAGTTTAAAAATAATTTTTGTTTAGTTTAAGTTGAAACACTAAAATTACTATCTATCTGGAAATAAATAGACTAAAACTAAATTTAAATAAACAAAAAAAAATTAAACCTAAATAGTTATATTAAAAAATACATAAAAATGACAAGAACATAACAAAATTGATTAACCCTAAAGTTAAATAAAAATACATAAAAAATAAACCCTAAAATGAAAATGAAAATATAAAAATAAAAGCTAATTAATAAAAATATATATACTAAAACAATAACACTTTTGCTGTGGTGATCTGACTGGTATCCAAGGTGTTGCTATGCGGTTGCTTTGTTTTTCTAGGTTCTTGCTAGGGTTTCTAGGTCATTGCTAAACAGACAAAGATAATGCGGTAACTTGGCACATTAATATTAAATTCAGTTGTGCAGTCACATGAGTGCATATTTCGAGTATTTTACAAATGCTTGACTTGCACAGCTCATCCGATCAGAATTCAGAATCAGAACTATCTGTTTTGCAATAAAAACACGTACCGCTTCTTAACTTTGATCACATTTATACTCAAAGCTTTATGAAATATTATTTTCTGGTGCTGCTGGGAAGGATTATATTATCAGATTTAGGAGCGTTATTCAAACTGCAGATTTAACCAGTTTAATAGAGCTGCTGTCAGATCATCTATACGGCGCTCAGGAGTGTCCTGTTCTCAGAACATCCTGTCTCACATTATATATAGATCACATCTATAAGTCTGAGAGCGGGGGGTTTGGATAAATGACTGCGAGAACGAGGTGGTTCTGCTGTTAACACACTGATACAAACCAACTCTGAGCTGAGCGCTAATATACAGCCAGACCGAGCCAACATGCTGGCACTCGCTCACGCCGTATCCCACCGAGAAACAGCTGCATCAGCGTTTGTGCGTCAGTCACGGTAATGAACCTTCCTCGGACACAACTTCTGAACCGTGTCATCTTTTTGATATAAAAAATGTTCTCCTATATGCCTGTACTGTGGCAGCATCCAGTATTACCTTGCTATTTTTTGATGTGATTGAAATGCAATGTAACTAGCATGGTATATGAATGAAAATGTAGGCCTACTTTTGTTTTTGTTTCAAGCTCAGTGGTAAGTACTCAATTATAACAATCACTGTACGTGGTACAATAGATTTTTGCAAGAGATTGACAAACTAAAATGCTTACAAGTTTTGATGCATTTATAAATTTGACTTTTGACGCACAATATTCAAGGCGTTCAGCTCATGATGATCTAAGTAGTTGCTGTAGATGTTTTCATGATAAAACTATTAAAATGTTAATACTCAAATACTATTATTTTATTTTATTTAAATCAGTTGCCATAGATGTTTACATGTTAAAATGACTCAAAATGTTATACTAAAATGTAATTTAATGTTATTTTAAAATAAGTTGCCATAGAGGTTTACACATTAGAATCTATTAAATGTTAATGCTACAATTTTATTTGATTTATTTTAAAACCAGTTGGCATAGAGGTTTACACATCAAAATATTAATTTTTTTTTTTTTTTTTTACTTTACTTTACTTTCAGTTACCAGACTGGTTCACGCAATAAAATGACTCAAACATTTTATTTTATTTTATTATAGTATTTTTATTGTTTTATTCTATTTTTCTGTTGCCATAGAGATTGACATGAATAAATGACTCAAACATTAATATAAAATTTTAATTTTATTTCATTTTATTTTAATTATCCTCGCACACCTGTAGGTAATCAATAGGTGTGTAGAAGGAAAAACCACCAAAAAACAGTTCCAACTTCAAAAGAAAAAAGGATAACTCCCACACTTTCATCAGTTTTACTTGATATAATGACTGAAATATATGATATAATGACTGAAATAATATATATATTTTTTTTATTTCAGAATCAGTTATCATTGAGATTTACACTATACTCAAACATTGATACTCAAATAATTTCTTGACAGTATTGGTCATACTTAAATGTATGTAAAGGAATCCCTCCTCCGTGCACATTAACTCTGTCAGTGTGACTATAGCAGCCTATAGCTCAGTGTCTTAATGTTTCAGAACTTCCGTGTTTGAGTGAGCGGTCAAACATGCTTTCCACAGATGGCAATATAAGTCTCTTCATAATTCATATGCAAACGGAAGATGTCAGGTGGAACATATCTTCAGATGGCAAGTGAAAGATGTGCACGGGGGGAAAAGAAGTGGGCGGCAAATGCTTTCACCTGAGAGCTTCTGAGACTTTACAGCCGTTCCACAGACACACATGACCTGCATGTTCACTGTGCTTTTATTTGCAAATTAGCTGCAATCGCCATTCATTTTTTTTTCATCAAAATCGAAATTGATTTGCATTTGCGTGAATAAAAGAATGCAGGTAGGAGTACAAGGACAGGGAGCAAATGTCAAGTGGTTAACACTAAAGCTGCCGATTTAACATGCAGGTAATTATAACCAAAATTACCAAAGAAAAATTATTTAAATATATTGCAGATTGAATGTGTACTACCCAGTAAATACTTGAACTCTTATTTCTTTAAATAAAACAATATATTTAGAAGTATGAAATGTCTTTTCATAGTTTGATGTCTTGTTTATGCTTATTAGATTTTTTTATGAATTATTTTAGCCCAATTTTACAGGCTCAAAATGACAAAGCATTTCTAAACTAAAACCTTCAAATTTATGTAAATGCTTTTTTATTTATTTATACTGTATATATATATATTATTCATATTTTGTTGAATAATTGTATTTATTTATTTATTTGACTTAGTGATTAATTTAATTAATGAATAAATAATTTATTAAATTAAGTAATTTGCCATTTTTATAATTATTTTAATACAAAAATTGACTAACAACCCTAGTTTTAATACGGTATACAAAAGCATTTTGTTGATGCAAAACTTGGCTAAAATAATGTTAAATTTGAAGACCGTTTTATTTTCTGATATGCATGGTATTACAGATTGTTAATACAAACAGTTTGGAGGTAGGCCCTATCTACTGACAGTCGCATTTATAGATTGGTATCTTCACTCTCCGTTCTTATGAATTGTAAAATGGCAAACTGTGTAATTTTCAGAAGGAGATCATATCCCAGTGTCCTGGTGTCTCTGCTTTAATCAGAGTGGCTCTGTGGTGTCAGCAAGCCATTGGCCATCACTCCAGTCTCTGAAGCCTGTAATCGTGTTACTACTCTGGCACATGGGAGGAGGCAGAGCTGTATGAAATCTTTATTACCCCCTGACTTCACATTTTCTCAAGCTGCTGGCTTCTACGTATTCACTCATTAGGTTGGACATTGTGTGATGTTCCTTATTGCTGTCTCTGCAGAATGAAAATTCTCGCCTTTCATGAACTGTTTTTGGAACTCCATGGCTGGAGGCTACGACCGCAATAACTCTCCCGCTACGTCTCTGTCTCTCTCTACAGGAGTCTACATTTCAGTGAATTCCTCAAAAACTAAATTCTACACATTTTGAAGAAATCTGCAGTCAACAAATGAAGTCCTTCTTACACACTGTATGTTTGTAAATGAAAATCTGTTACCCTTCAGGAATATTCTGGGTTAAAAATGCTTATAACAGACTAAATATTTTGGTCCCACTGTTTAAAAAGCAAATAATAAATGCATTGACAGAAAATGACTTACAACTGAAGTCAAAGTTTCAGTTATTGTAGTCCATCTCTGTTAAATGTGTTGTTTTAGGGCTTCTTTATGTTTTTGTTGTCATAAGTCTGATACAGGATTATTATAGTTAACTAAAACTAAAAACAGAACATTTTGCCAATTTATTTTAATTATCATTACTTGAAATAAAATAAAATAAAAAAGCATATTATATTTCAGCGAGTTGCCTAAACATTTATCATTTTCATTTAATCTAACTAAAACTAAATAAAATAAAACTAATAAATAAAAATTAATTAAAAAATATTTAGACTTAAAAAAACACAAAATAATTGACAAAAACACAAAATAATTACTTAAACTTTAAATTAAAGAGAAAATTAAAATATAAACAAACATAAAATCTAATTCAAAATATTAACAAAAATATTGATGTTATTAATAATAACGATTAATGATATTAAATTATACTTGCTTGAATTTTTTATATGGCATCTAATTAAAAAATACCAAGTATAAAATCAAAACAAAGGATGGTCACTGTATTTCAAATTTGGTATAAAGGAGTTTATACTGATGCATTTTTGTGTCAAGATAAACATAGAAAGTAAATTTTACAATATTACATTTTGCAAAGTAGTTGTCGTCCACCACAATAAAGGGCTTCTGACATGAAACCAACAGTATTGTTATAAATCCATCTTGAAGTCAATATGAAAAATATTACAAAAGTAAAATAAGTGATTTATGCCTTTCCTTTTTGGAAAGGCAAATGCTATGCCTTTCCAAATAAAACAGTATGTGGTGTGGGACTTGCATTAAGAAAGTAAATAGTTCAAGTTGAGATTAAGCCTAGTTTTGGTATAAATGTCCTGCGTTCAACATTAACCTTAAAGGGGTCATATGGTGCGATTTCAAGTTTTTCTTTCTCTTTGGAGTGTTACAAGCTGTTTGTGCATAGATAAGATCCCTGAAGTTGCAAAGACTAAAGTCTCAAAACCAAAGAGATATTCTTTATAAAAGTTAAGACTCGACCACACCCTCCTAAAACGCCTCATTTAAACACGTCCCCACATGTCTACGTCACGATGTGGGGAGATTTGCATAACACTGCCCAAACGTACACGCAATGAAAGAAGGCGTGACTATTATTCTCACTGTAGTAATGTTGCTGCCGCCGGCGCCATGTCCTGGAGACGCTGTGTTTCATTGTGAAAGCAAAATAACTTTGTTTGGGCTTCCAAAAGAGGACACAACTAGAAATCAGTGGTTAAGTTGTGTTTACAACACTGTTCCAGAACAGTTCAACCCAAATATTAGAGTGTGTGCAGCGCATTTTACAAAGGCTGTTTCTATAAAGTGGGGCAATTCCAACTTTGCAAGGACAGTCTGGCGCTTCTGACTCACAGCCTGTAAGTATGTTTTCTTATTTAAAGAATTTGCCACAGACGATTCAAACATGAGTTTTGAGCAGTGTAGAGTAGCGCTTGTTTGTCGTTTCTCCGATCACAAATGCAGACATGGTAATGTAAAAAGACAGTATAAGTCATTATAATCAGTAATTATGTCCCCAATGGATGCAACAAATGCCTCGTTTATTATGGGTTTTATTGTTTTTGTGTCGTCGCGCCGGGACACGGCATCACAATACGGTGAGTAACATTTCCGTCTCACGCTTGAGGTATTCGCTCAATCACAACGCACTGGATAGCTGGCCAATCAGAGCACACCTCGCTTCTCAGAACGATGAGCTTTGTAAAAATCGACGCGTTTCAGAAGGCGGGGCATAGAGGAGCAACAATAATGTACAGTATGTGGAAAATAATGTGTTTTTTGAACCTTAAACCACATAAACACATTGCATTACACCAAATACACAAAATAATGTTCTTTTTAGCAACGTCATATGACCCCTTTAATATAGAATCTTCTCTTAATGTGAGCTGTAACATGTCTGCACTTCTGAACACGTATGAGCAGATGAAGCCTGGAATGAGCACAGACAGCTGAGAGATTCTGGGAAGTGTACCATATAACGGCGTAATGATGCATTGTGCATTCTATAATGGACAGACATGAAAAGTGTACAGAAGTAAGTCAGTACAGTATGTAGGTTACTTGAGAGTAGGAAATGCAAAGGCCTGTATGGCTTGAGGGGATAGCACGTGGACCGTGGCATCGGACTGCTAAATGAATCTAGGGGCTTGCCAGCATGTTGATGCCACAAGCACACAGCAGATGAGTTTGCCAGACTTTAAATATTACATCAAAAACCAGCGTTTTTCTATTTCAGGCCTCTCCTAAAAGTCTATTGATTGGAGAGTAATCTTCAAGCTCTTACACAGATGGAAAAGTGTTCCTATGAATGTGATTTCGGTTTGCCTGTCTAGTCGGTGTGTTTTTTGTATATCGTTCAGGGTGACTGGGTTATTAATTGGTTTTTGGTTTTTGCTGATTCCTTTTCGTAAACATTTACAGTTCTGGCTGTAACCAAACCAAGGTGTTTCTGATAATATTATTTTTTACTCTCTAGGAGAAACTCATTCTTCTTCTACAGTAAGATTTTCTGTGTTGTTGTCTTGGTAAACAACACATATGAATTATGAATTAAAATCAGTTCTAACGAAGTCCAATGAAGACTAACCTGTCATGGCAGATTACAGTGAAATTAAATATTTAACTGCATTTTATAACCCTTCTTTTTTTGATGTTGTATCGTAGATTGAAAAGATCATGAGTCTAATTGCTGGCATTGAGATCTCCAAGGAGCATCAACCTGCATCGGAAGGTAAATACGTATGAGAGCTACATATGTGTACATACACAGTATATATATGTAGATTGCCTTTGTATATTTGTATATTGTTCTTTTGTTGTCTGTGTCCTGTCCTGTTGCTGTCATTCTGTTGCACTGTGGAGCTTCTGTCACTATAACAAATTCCTCGTATGTGTAAACATACCTGGCCAATAAAGCTCATTCTGATTCTGATTCTGATATATATATATATATATATATATATATATATATATATGTATATACACTGAACAAAATTATAAACGCAACACTTTTGTTTTTGCCCCCATTTTTCATGAGCTGAACTCAAAGATCTAAGACTTTTTCTATGTACACAAAAGGCCTATTTCTCTCAAATATTGTTCAGAAATCGGTCTAAATCTGTGCTTCTCCTTTGCCGAGATAATCCATCCACCTCACAGGTGTGGCATATCAAGATGCTGATTAGACAGCATGATTATTGCACAGGTGTGCCTTAGGCTGGCCACAATAAAAGGCCACTCTAAAATGTGCAGTTTTATCACACAGCACAATGCCACAGATGTCGCAAGTTTTGAGGGAGCGTGCAATTGGCATGCTGACTGCAGGAATGTCCACCAGAGCTGTTGCCCGTGAATTGAATGTTCATTTCTCTACCATAAGCCGTCTCCAAAGGCGTTTCAGAGAATTTGGCAGTACATCCAACCGGCCTCACAACCGCAGACCACGTGTAACCACACCAGCCCAGGACCTCCACATCCAGCATCTTCACCTCCAAGATCGTCTGAGACCAGCCACCCGGACAGCTGCTGCAACAATCGATTTGCATAACCAAAGAATTTCTGCACAAACTGTCAGAAACCATCTCAGGGAAGCTCATCTGCATGCTCGTCGTCCTCATCGGGGTCTCGACCTGACTGCAGTTCGTCATCGTAACTGACTTGAGTGGGCAAATGCTCACATTCGATGGCGCCTGGCACTTTGGAGAGGTGTTCTCTTCACGGATGAATCCCGGTTTTCACTGTACAGGGCAGATGGCAGACAGTGTGTATGGCGTTGTGTGGGTGAGCGGTTTGCTGATGTCAACGTTGTGGATCGAGTGGCCCATGGTGGCGGTGGGGTTATGGTATGGGCAGGCGTATGTTATGGACAACGAACACAGGTGCATTTTATTGATGGCATTTTGAATGCACAGAGATACCGTGACGAGATCCTGAGGCCCATTGTTGTGCCATTCATCCACGACCATCACCTCATGTTGCAGCATGATAATGCACAGCCCCATGTTGCAAGGATCTGTACACAATTCCTGGAAGCTGAAAACATCCCAGTTCTTGCATGGCCAGCATACTCACCGGACATGTCACCCATTGAGCATGTTTGGGATGCTCTGGATCGGCGTATATGACAACGTGTTCCAGTTCCTGCCAATATCCAGCAACTTCGCACAGCCATTGAAGAGGAGTGGACCAACATTCCACAGGCCACAATCAACAACCTGATCAACTCTATGCGAAGGAGATGTGTTGCACTCTGTGAGGCAAATGGTGGTCACACCAGATACTGACTGTTTTTCGGATCCCCCCCCCGGACCCCCCAATACAGTAAAAATGTTGTTCAGTGTGTGTGTATATATATATACATATACACACACACACACACACACACACACACACGAGCTATGTCAATAGAATGACTTTGCAAACTGTGTGTGTAATGCATGGATTTTAAAGTAGTTATGCAGTTGGTTACCTAAATTCAAGTTTTTCAAACTTAGGATCAGGGATTTTACAATCTTTCCACCCAAAAGATTGGATACCACCCAAAAAATAAATATACTTCATGTCATGCCAAACCTGTATGATGATAAACCTTCTGTGGAGCATAAAAGATATTTTAAAAATGTCTTTGTCCATACATTGGACATCAGGTCCAATGTTATTAGATTTATTTTTAAATTTTCACTTTTTGTTTCAAGATTTATTAATGTTATGTGCTTTAGGTTTTTTCATTTAAGTCAACATTTTTGTTTAAGTTTAATATTTAGATTTCATTTTATTTCAGCTATATTTCAAATACTTAATATTTTTGATAGTTTTAGTAAATTATGACAGAATTTAATTTGTTGGGTGTTCAAACTAACTTCATACATCAAACTTATCTCTAACTATTTGAGATAAAGGAATGAAATGTACCTTAAATTCTACAGGGTTTGCTGATGTTTTTTGTTTGTTTGTTTGTTTTTGGAGAATGTTTTGTATGGCTGAATTTTATGATATCAAAGCTATATAACCCATAAACTAACAAAACAATGTTAAAAAATTTGCTGAGAAAACAGTGACAAAAAACTATTTTTTGTGTTGTGTGTAATTGTTTTCCTTAAGGAAGCAAATGTGTCTCTTTGCAAGAAATATAAAATAAATATTAATACATTTATTAATAAATATTATTTTAGTTTAGGGTTAGTTTTATATTGTTTTATAGTTATATTGTTATATAGTTTTGTATTGTTTTTTATTTGTATTAGTATTATAATATATATTACGTTATAGAAAATATTCTGATACTGTTAGTATTAGTATACTAATAGTATGCATTCTGATTAGTTATGATACCATTACTGTACCATGGTACTGCCAAAGTACTTTCTAGTATTTTGTACCATGGCATTTGCATAATACTCCAAGGTACTTCAAAGAATACCACGATACTACCATAGTATGTCAAAAACATGGTATTATCTCTGTACAAAAAAACAGTGATGTTGTTATTGCACCATAGTATAAGTTTAAAAGAATGCTAAAATGATTGGCTCCATTTTGGTAAAGGAGAAAAAATTAGAAGGAATTCATTATTTTGTGTTGCATTTATTTTTCACTTTTTCTTAAGAGAGGAAACAAATACATCTTTAAAAGAAAAATATAGATATTTAGAGGCAAATGAAAGCATTTGGCACATTAAAGGCAAAACATTATGAGATTAATTCCGATTTTTATACATTGACAGCCTGGTTATAAATAATCATATTAATATGTCTAAACAACTAATCTAGTATGTTAACAGCAGTCTAGCCTCTGTGACAGCCCACAAAGCTTTGCTTTGGCTGAATCATCCCTCGGGTCAGAACTGTTTCACTAGCGTCTTTAACAACCAGCGGTTTTCTTTCTCAAGCACAGGCTCTCACTTTTCACCCCAATTTGATCTGTCTGATATTTTTGTACCTGATATTTTGACACAGACACCCTCCGTACACAATGGGCGCCGAGGGCCTACTTTAAAAAGATGAGATCACGATCCATTTACTGTGGCCATCGCAACGATACTCAGTAATTAGGACTTGATATTCTTTTCTTCTTGAGTGGAGCCTCCCAAGGTAGTTGCTATATATGGCGAGAGAGCACTATATTTTAATGGACTTTTCTAGGAGAGATACAATTATTTAGAAATTGTACAGCAGAGGATCACTTCAAAGGAACAGACATATTGTTCTGTGAGACATTGTCCTTAAAATTCTCACAGGAGTCTGTGCGTAATGAGATGCTTGTTGAGTTGTTTGCTGTTGTTGGTGATGAAAATGCCAGTGTTTTCTGAAATATGTGATTTTTATCATGCCTCAAATTCTTACCGTGTCACCATAGGCCATTTTTAAAGTCTACTGTTTATTGGAAAAAGCTGAAGAGCTCTTAAGAGGAGGACTGTGATATTGGAGAAAAGGGGAAAAAATAAAACTTTATTTTTTTATATTTCTTTTTGTAAAAAATATACAAGAAATATTAAATTAAAAAAATAATATTAAGAATGATAAATATATGTTTATCATTAAATATTATTTTCTTCTATTTATTTTATATAATTTTCATATATATATATCTCATAATTTTTCTCGCAAATGACTTTTTTTCTCAGAATTGTGTGATATAAACTCACAAATGTAACAAGTCACAATTACCTTTTTTCCATGTTCCATATATATATAACAGGCTGACAGTTGGTATGATTCCCCTGCTCTCAGCTGCATGCAGATAATGCCCTACATACATGCATGAAGCAGCACTCATGTGTGACACTGAATTAGACCACATCACGCTACGGAAAACGCAGTCGGCGTCGTCTGCGCACGAGATGCGAGCAGTTTGATCACGTCTGGCAAACCTGAATTCTGCCGATTGGACTCAGATGTGTCCAATATGAAGGTGGGCACGGGTGGGATTAAGTTAAGTGCAGCATGTGCACGGTGCGTTTCGCTGACTTAACGTTTAACGCGCAACCCCACAAGCAGCCCCCCTCTCCCCACCGGTACAGTGACACATTCATGAATTTAATTCCTCTGATGATTTACCGTGGTATGTGGCTTGGCTGCGATTAAATTTTTCATAGAGAGAGTGCAGAGGCTCTGGAAGCACTTAAGTGCAGAGTGGATAGGGATGGGGTTGCAGGGTGCGGGGTTAGAGGAACCTGTACGGGATTTTTCCCCTCCTGGCTGATCCTGGCACTGTAGTGTGTGGTTTGGGTTTGTCTCTTGTTCCTTTTTCTGATGGTGTCCTTTCTGCACCAGCAAGATCAGAGAGCCTGCGTGCAATTTTAATCAGTACGGGGAGCGGGGAATAGATAGAGGGGCAGAGAGAGAGAGTGAGACAGAGAAAAGGGGGTGGGGGGGATTGATCGCCATGGAGAGAGAGAGTGTGTGTATGTGAAACAGACAGAGAAAGAGAGGCATAGAGACGGGAGGGAGGGGGGTTTGGGAACGAGCAGAGCGTATATGCCGTGCAGCGGGTCTCAGCATCAGACGGCATATGGCAGCCCTGCAGAGCTCTCGGAAAGGACTCTGTCAATGAGAACTGGGGTAAAAAGCAAGTCAAAGAGGAAAGAAAGCCGGAAACAGTGAGTGGACATGATGCACAGCTGAACTGAGATGTCTTTAAGGTGATTACCAGCTGCGAACGACGCGCTACCGATGGCTTTCTGGAGGAGCACTATGTCATTTGGATGTTTTGCTCTGTGAGCGCTGAATGCAGCTGCTGCTGTGACTGAGCGTTCCCAGATCAGGGATGCAGCAATCCTTGCCCCCGAGCGCAAGACCCTTAGGAACGTCTACAAGAGGAACAGAGCGACCAGAGCAGGGGGCTGGGCTGCAACAAGAGGGACCGTGCCGTCAGCGGGGCTTTCTTATGGGGTTATCCATCCATTGTTGGAGCTCACCTCATTTCGGTTGGATGTACCTCGCTTTCGTTCTGGTATGTTAGCCCAACGAGGTGCGTCTAAGCTCAGAGGGACCAGCAGTCCTTGGATTACCGTGACCGGAACGCTGCCCGATCGGGGCTGAAGGACCCTCAGGAGCGTTTTCTAGAAGAACGGAGCAACCTGTGCAAGGGGGCAGGGCTGAAAGAAGAGGGACCGATCCATCAACAGGGTTTCATATCAATTGTTTCCACTGGATCAAGGCTTGGTTTTACCTCGTTTCGATGGTGCATTCCACTCTGGTATGTTAGTCCGGCGAGGTGCGTCTAAACTGAGAAGGACCAGGAGTACTTGGATAACCGTGACCAGAACGCTACTTGGACTGCTTGGGGAAGTGGTCAAACCGGCTGCTATCTAATGGTGGGAGGGGTTCCTCATCAACAACTCGAGAGAGGAATGGGAAAATGTGCCATGAAGATCTTTCAAAGGACGAGCTGGCATCACGCAAGGCTTCTGGTGGCATTTTGGTGGACTGTTGATCAATGAGTTGGACGGCTCATCTTGAGGATCCATGACTCTGTTGTAGCAAACTCACTGACATTGGTATTCTTACTCTCCAGCTGTTCTTAGGGCTTTACTAAAGGATTTTGCTTCCAATTTCAAGGACAAGTCTGTTTTATCGAGCCTTGCGTTGTAAAGGAATGTTTGTTTCATAGGGGCAGAGCAGGGGCAAAGCAGGGCGCACTTTCCTGCAACTTCGTAGTAGCTTCTCATAGATCTTGATATTTTGCTGCAAGCCAAAAGCTCTCCTTGAACTTTTATGATCTTCCTGTCTGGGCAACGTGCTGAAATCACTCGGCGCAATTGTTTGAATCAGATACAGGAAAGCTGAGTAGACGTTGTTTTGTTTGTTTCCCCTCTTCTTGAGGAGCGATGCCAAATTGTCCCAATTAATTGACTTGACGCTCTTCTTTAAAGGACTACCTGCCAAGGTCTACCTCCATACCCCGTCAGCCTTGGCCCTCATCTCCATTGCAGTGAGGGCTTGTGGAGGAATCTCCATTACTAGTTTAGTCAGTATATCTGGGGCCCTGCGTCTAGCGGAGGCCCGTCGCTCAAGCCTGGACACTGCCTTGCTGTTGCTGCTGCTGCCCTCAGCTCTGCTGGCCAAAGATGATGTGGCAGTGCCACATCTCGGCCTCCGAGTGCCGCTGCTACAGGCTAAATGGTTTTTCGCTGCTCAAACGCCATCCTTTGTCGGCAGATGCAGCTGGGAGCCGCGTGCTGGAGCAGTCGGTGGGGGAGTGGCTGGAACACGTGGGCTTTCCTCAGTATGAGAGCAAACTGGTGCTCAATGGCTTCGATGACCTGCGTTACATGGTGAGTGGCTTTTGTGTGTGGAGATTAAAAGTAACTTTTTTCTTAAAAAACAAAACAAATATATATATATGCTAGAATGAGTGTTCAGTATTTATGTATTTTTTATTTTATAATGTGCTTCTTAATTCTGGAATATTTAATTACATTGTTATTTAAATTGTTTTATAATTTAAACTAAATAATTCCATATTAAAAGTTTATTTTCAGTGCTTCAGAATAAAAGGGTACATGACATTTCAAGCATTGCCTTGCATTTTGACATGCTATAAGCCATATCAAAATATTTTAAACCGTATTTTTCTATAAATTATGCATTTTTATGGTCTTAGACTACATGGAATATTTGTTCATTTACAACATTTAATTTATCACATTGCAGGACTATCTAAGTAAACTACAAAGCAAAACAGCTAAAATATTAAATATATGTAAATATTTCTTAAATATATACATGTATGTGTGTGTATTTACATATTTATATGTATATGTATATGTATATGTATATGTATATGTATATACATATACATATACATATACATATACATGTATGTGTGTGTATTTCTTTCCTGTAGCTCAAATGGTAGAGCATGGCACTAGCAATGCCAAGATCATGGGTTCGATTCCCAGGGAAAGCAAGAGCTGATAAAATGTAAAAAAAACTCTAACTTGAATGCAATGTAAGTCGCTTTGGATAAAAGCGTCTGCTAAATGCATAAATGTAATGTAAATGTAAATGTATTTACATATACATATAAATATACACATTACACACACATATTATGTAAACAAACTTTTGTTTTGGATGCGATTAATTTTGATTAATCGATTTGACAGCACTATATATGTAAATATAATTGCATATAGATAGATAGATGGATGCATAGATACATACATACATATAAGTATATGTGTGTATGCATGTATAAATTCATAAGAAGTAATTGGTTACGGCTTTGAATATGCTTGCAATGCGCTGACTAAGTGTTTGATGTTCAGAAGTACTAGATGTACCTGAAAGTGTTGCAGCAAACTACCTCTGCTGTCACTTTTATGCAACACTTGATTGTTCTTGTGAACTGAAGTAAAGCAGAAACTAATGTGAATGTGCATACGTTCAGGGGAGTAACGTGATGGAAGATGAGGACCTTCAGGAACTTGGCATCACCGACCCAGGCCACAGAAAGAAAATCCTTCATGCAGCAAAAAGCCTCCCAAAGGTAGCGCGTTTCAGTCCCTAAATAGTATTTGGACACCAAGTGTGAAACCAAGTGGCATTTATTTTTAAAAAGATAGCACACTTTTCAAGCACGCATTTCATCCACTTCCACTTAAAATGCCCTTGGGACTGGTTGGTTAAAAATCATTGCAAATATATCTCAGAAAGTGAAGTTAGTTCTGAAAAAAGATTGTCTTTGCACTTGGTTTGATGTTTTGTCATCTAATGCAATCACATTCTGACATTTAAAGTGTTACTTAAGTGTCCAAATGTCTCTCCTGGCTTCTCAGAGTGAATTATGTATTCTATGCTGTGCAATTTATTTTGAGATGGCATTTTTCTCCTCCTTTAGGTGAAAGCTCTGGGGTGTGACGGCAGCACCTCTCTGTCCTCGTGGCTGGAAACTCTGGGTCTTGGAGAGTATCTGCACAACTTCCTGTCTAGCGGCTACCGCACTCTGGACTGCGTTAAGAACCTGTGGGAGCTCGAAATTGTTAATGTAAATGTGCTTTTCATGCTGGTGTGTAAGCTTTTGTGTGGTGTGTGTACTGTGATCTGATTCACTGACAGCTCTTTTTTCTCTATGCAGGTGTTGAAAATTGGCCTTCTTGGTCACAGAAAAAGAATCATGGCCTCAATAGCAGAGCGACCGTATGAGGAAGCACCTGCAAAATCCAACCGCTTTTCCCAACTCAAGGTAATAGACTCAATTTAGCATCATTAAGGCCCAAAATGGATTTCAATACATGATATTCAGATATAACAATAATTATGTTTTACCTTGCTAATGTGTATCAGATTCAGGACCTGTTGTCTCAAAATACATCACCGCTCAGTTATATGGACCCGTACACCAGTCGCTCCATGGACATGTTGCTTCCGTTTGGAGAATCAGGCAGAAAGAGCCGAGCGTTGGATCAGGATGGCAGTATTTCCCTTCGCTCCTTCGGTGAAAGATCACGCTCACATGTGAGCACCTCTGTGACTATGATCACTGTGATTAGAATGACTCCTTTCAAGTAATGAATCACATTGGAGTCATTATATGAGAAATGTTGCAAACCATGTAGTTCTAAATTACATAATAAATAAAAATGCATAGTTTTTATTAATATTTTGTATCAGTTTTTTTTAGATTGTCCATTTTCATTTTCATTTTAGATAAAGTTTTAGTAATTTAGTTGTTTTCTTTGTTATTTTTAGTAGTTTTTGGGGGCTTTTTTATGTCCATGTTTTTGTTTTTATGTTTTAAATATTTTTTCCATTTGAGTTATTTTAGTACATCAAGATAAACTAAATTAAAATGAGAAATGTTGCCTTGGCAACTAGTGTAAATGAAAAGGTTTTTTAAAATATTTTATTATTTCAGTTAAAGTTTATTTTATTTCATTTAACAAACACCAATTCATTTTTTTGATGCTTTAATTTAATAACCCTGATTCTTAACAAACACTGATGCAATTGGAATTCTTAGAAATTAAGGTAATAAAAAAAATTAAATATGAATTTTATTTTATATTTTTTTAATAGTGAAAAAATATTTTTTTGCACGTGGGAGAAAAATTACATGTCTAAAATTTGTCTAAAAATGACATTTGTCTAAAATTTGTCTAAAAATGACATTTGTCTAAAATTGACATTTTAGTCAAGTTAATTTAAATTTTACTTTATTGGACCTAAATAACAGAAAAAGTATTGTTTGCTTATTATTTAATATATTTCTTATTGTTAATTTTTAACAACAACAAAAAAAAATCTTTGAAGAAGCTTATTTCTGTTAAATGAAATGAAGATTTCAGTTCAGATTTTCTGGTGTTTGTAGTGCTATTTTTAATACTAAAAGTGAATTTTTCATGAAACATATTTTGTAATATTTACTATTTATGCTTCCACATGCTCTCTAACAAATGAGTTAAAATGGTTATGAGGTCTTTGTGAAGAATTCATTCTTGTACATGTTTGAATGCTGATGTCTTTTACCACGGGGCACAGTAACACGTCTGAACACCACAGAACATGAATAATTTATACCGCTTTTAAATAAGGCAATTTTTCAATAATTTAAACTCATTATGCTTTTAAATTTATGGAGGAACAATAGTAAAATGCTGCAAAATACCATTAAATATAACTCCACTTTGAATATGAATATACAGTGTATCTTTTTTTTTTTTTTTTGATGTGACTTTGACTCAGATTGCACTTGTTGTTTTCCATTAGGACCGTCATGCAGATCGACATTCACGTCTAAATATTCGCCCTTCCAGCCACTCTGCCACATATACCACAGTCTCCACCTGGCACCATCACCCTGAGAAACTTATCACCGAGTCCTGCGTGTATGAGGCCAGAGTAAGTCTTTCTATGAGGATTTGTCAGTTTATACACTTCACAATAGACTAATCTAGACTTATGCCACTTTTACTGATAGGAATGGATTCCAAGCTTTTAACAAAGGGTTGGTATGATAGTAACTTTCTTCAGTTGCTCTCATACACCCAAAAACTATCAGAGTAAAATATTATTTTCATGTTTGTGTTTTTATCAAAAAAGTTGAAATCTGATTTAACAAAATAAAGACACAGTATTTCAAAAGGAATAGTTCACCCATAAATGATAATTTGCTGAAAATTCACACACACACACACACACACACACACACACGCACGCACGCACACAGACACACACACACTCTGCCCATCCAAGGTGTAGATGGGTTTGTTTCTTCATGAGAACAGATTTTGAGAATTTAGCATTCCATCTCTTGCTCACCAATGGATCCTCTGCAGTGAATGGGTGCCGTCAGAATGAGAGTCCAAACAGCTGAAAAAGCATTACAAATAATCCATAAGTAATCCACACCACTCCAGTCCATCAGTTAATGTCTTGTGAAGTGAAAAGCTGCATGTTTGTAAGAAACAAATCCATCATAAAGGTGTTTTAACTTCAGACAGTCTCTTCTGGCCATAATCTATAATAAAAATAAAAAGTCCATCCCCTGTTGTCCTCTCACATCAAAATTCACACACATACTTGTTTAAAGCTGTTTTGGCTTGTAAACAGTTCTTGATCTGTGCATATTTCTCTCCTGATTCAGATGAGATGACTTTTTCACTGGAGAATGCAATATTATGGATAGAGGACTCGAATTTTAGCCGCAAACAACGGTTTAAGGTTAAAAAGTCTTAATGATAGATTAGTTTCATACAAACACGCAGCTTTTAGCTTCACAAGACATTAACTGATGGACTGGAGTGGTGTGGATTATTGTGATGTTTTTATCAGCTGTTTGAACTCATTCTGACGGCACCCATTCACTGCAGAGGATCCGCTGGTGAGCAAATGATGTAATTCTACATTTCTCCAAATCTGTTTCCATTAAGAATCAAACTTATCTACATCTTGGATGGTCTGTTTCAGCTAAATTGAATTTGCCAAAGGATGTAGAGAGAGGTGAGGAAATGACTCGAGCTGGCTTCAGACTCACAGCCTGTGCAAGCACCACACTTCTATGTGTCAGAGTGTGTGCACTAACCAGTACGGCTCAAACCCCGAATTGTGACTCAGGTCATCAAGATCAAAACCAGAGTAAGACAGAGTCTAGATTTAAATAATAAAAGATCCATTAATGAGCACCACATTAAAAATTAAAGTGCTCTTTTGAACGTCATTGTTATTTTTAAAATGTGAATCCTGGGATGAAACTGAGAGAGGAAGTATTATGCAGCATAATAGCGATAGATATATTAATAATGATAGATTTATAGATTAATAATATTACAAAATATTTCAGTTTCAATTAAATGCTGTTCTTTTGAACTTTCTATTCATTTTGTTTTCCACAAAAATATAAAGCATGACAACAGTTTTCAACATTGATAATAATCAGAAATGTTTCTTGAGCAGCATATTAGAATGATTTCTGAAGAATCATGTGACACTGAAGACTGGAGTAATGATGCTGAAAATTCAGCTTTGCATAAATTACATTTTACAATATTTTAAAATAGAAAATAAGTTATTTTAAATTGTTAGAAGTTATGGTAATATTTCATAAAATTGCAATTTATTTTGTTTAAATTTTATATTGTTTCTATTTTTATTTTACTACTCCTCACATGTAACATGCTAAAAAAAAAACATCTGCTAGGTGAATAAATGTACATTTCTGAGAAAATATATTTTTCCATTCTTCCTTTTCCAGTATTTAGGGTCTGTGATCATCCGAGACCTACGAGGAATTGAATCTACACAGGAGGCCTGCGCAAGAATAAGGGTACATATACATATATTAGTAAATATGCTATTATATAATGTCTTACATTTTTGTTACATTTTGTGCACAGTTTTGTGAGACTGCGTTGGTCCATTAACCTTTTTTTTTAAATTCTTGCCTTTTAATGTTTACCAGAAATCAAAGGATCACCGGAAAGGTCCCGTCATAATACTGAATATCACCTACAGAGGAGTCAAGTTTGTTGACGCAGCCACCAAAGTATGAGCAACTGCCAATTCATACTGTACCTAAAGTTAACAGTGGTTCACCTTAGTGTAAACCAGGAGAGTTAAACTGTTTCTTATTATTAGTGGTGTTTGCTAAGCATCACTATCAGAGTTAGAGATTTGTACGACAGTGACCCATCCTGCACTATTTGTGGCACAGACATAAATGATAGATTATGGTTATATATGGTTACATAGCCCTGTATGGTTATGAATTAGTGAAGTGCTCATGTTTTTTGCGGATGTTTGAAAATTGTGATGGACTCGCTCAGTATTTTTATACTTTTGCAGGCGATGGTTGCAGAGCATGAGATCCAGAACATCTCTTGCGCAGCCCAGGATCCAGATGATCTTTGCACATTTGCATACATCACAAAAGATCTGAAGTCTGGTTATCACTTCTGCCATGTCTTCACTACAGTAGAAGTGGTGGGTGTTATTTTTATCTAGGGTTGCAAATGGGGTGGAAAATTTCCGGAAACTTTCCATGGGAAATTAATCTGGGGAATTTGGGAAATATTCCAAGTGGGAATTTATGGGAATTAATTGGAAATTTGGGGAAATTTAAATAAACTGTATCATATACACACATAAATATAAACAATTTGTTTGGTCATAAGCTGACATGCATGTAAACTAATACAAATTTTAAAAATGACATTTCTGACTTTGATTTAATTGTAAGTAGAACTTGAATCAATTCTTTCATTGAGCAACACAAAAGCATGTGTTCATTGATGAATACAAATTTTAAAAGAACAGCATTTATTCAAAACAGAAATCTTTTCTAACTATATAAGTCTATACGATCACTTTTTATCAGTTTAACACAACCTTGCTGAATAAAAGTATTTTAATTAATTTATTTTTTTTTAAAAAGAAAGAAAAATTACTGACCCCAACTTTTGAACGGTATTTTATTGTTAAAAAAGATGTCTGTTTTAAATAAATGCCTTTTTTTTATGTTTTATTCATCAAAGAATCCTGAAAAAAGTTTTACAGGTTATAAAAAAATATTAAGCAGCACAACTGTTTCCAAAATTGATAATAAATCAGCCTATTAGAATGATTTCTGAAAGATCATGTGATACCGAAGACTGGGGTAATGATGCTGAAAATCCAGCTTTGCATCATAGAAATACATATGTCACCCAGGACCACAAAACCAGTCATAAAGGTCAATTTATTTAAATTGAGATCTATACATCATCTGAAAGCTGAATAAATAAGCTTTCCATTGATGTATGGTTTGTTAGGATAGGATAATATTTGGAGATACAGCTATAATCTGGAATCTTAGGGAGCTAAAAATTAAAATATTGAGAAAATCGCCTTTAAAGTTGTCCAAATGAAGTCCTTAGCTATGCATATTACTAATCAAAAAATAAGTTTTGATATATTTACTGTAGGAAATTTACAACATATCTTCTTGGAACATGATCTTTACTTAATACCCTAATGATTTTTGGCATAAAAGAAAAATGGATAATTTTGACCCATACACTGTATTTTTGGCTATTGCTACAAATATACCCGTTCTACTTATGACTGGTTTTGTGGTCCAGGGTCACATATATTAAATAAATATAATATATTAAAATAGAAAACTATTATTTTAAATTGTATTAATATTTCACAACATGACTGTTTTGTATTTTGGGTCAAATTAATGCAGGCTTGATTAACATAAGAGACTTCTTTCAAAAACTTTAAAAATAAAAATGTGTCCAAACTTTTGACCAGTACTGTACTTCTGTATGATAACAGAAATCTGGCTAGCAGAAAGTAGAAGAAAGAGCATCACAGCTTGAGCTAGCTAGCATACCTAGCCCTTATAAATTGTTAATGAAATAGTGATAACTAGCTTACATTTAGCATATCTGATAGCTAGCTACTGTATAAACACATTTTGGTATTTGCTAGTGAAACTTTAATACCATACATCAAATATATTTACCCACGTAATATCAACACTTACTTGAATGGCTGCGGCCCTTGGGCTAAGTAGTGTGCTGTTTGCATGTGATTGAGGAATGTGCAGAGCAGAAATTTTGAAAACTGAAATTTCATTAAATCTGGTTGTTTTAACAGAGATTATGCTGCACTATTTTTTTTTCAACTACATTTAAGTTTCCTGTTTATAGGCTAACCTGCAATTGTGTCAGGGTGTTTTTCACCAAAATGTAAATTAATTTTCATTGATTATTTATTAAATGTATTTTTGTTGTCTTATATGCATTTTGTTATTTTAGATATAGAAAGATTAATTAATTTAATTTAATATTGATTTTTTTTTTTCTGAAATATTGAATTGAATCTGCACAGGATATTAATTTTATTTGAAATTTAACTAAATGATTTTTCTGAAATACTGAATTGAATCTACACAGGATATTTATTAATATGTAATTTAATATTTGTTTTTTTATTAATACATTTTTTTTCTGATACTGAATTCAATCAACATGAGATTTTAATTTTGATAAATATAACAATTTAATTTTAATTTTTCCCCATCTCGCTTACCCTTAAAATGAAACAATGAACTGCTTTATGTAAATGAGCTCTGTTGTGATTGGCTGTCCTCTTCACATGTGAAAATGAGTAGCACTTACAGGTTGTGGTTTGACTGTCAGGTCCCTATGGTCAGGTCCAATATAGTTTTCTCTGCCACTTTTTATAGCCTTACCAAGAGTAAAAACACATATTGTGTAATTATTTTATGGCTGTTCCCCGTACAGACACAGACCTATGAGATCATCCTGACGCTGGGACAGGCGTTTGAGGTGGCATATCAGATGGCTCTCCAGGCACAGAAGTCCCGTCGTCACAGTTCATATGCTGGTCCAGCCTCCGAAAACATAGAACCCAAGACCAACAGGCCCACCTCGCAGTCCCGCAACAGCATGCGGCGCTCCACCGTGAGTATGACTTCAGCACATGATATCTAATATCATAGTATCATGAATATATTGTGTTCACATATATTCGATTGATTGCCTCAGAAAACAGTATTTACAGTATTGCACTTACAATGGATGTCTATAGGCTTTAAAAGCAGAAATGTGCAGCTTTTATATTTTTTAAAACAAAATTCTTCTGATTCTGTACAAAACTGTGTTTTATTTGAGTTCTAAAGTTGTCTAAATAGTACGTGGTGGGATGTAGTTTGGCTTATGTAAACCTCCCATCTTGGTATCCTTGTGCATATTGTGTGAAAGTTATTGGCATTAAAGGCTCATGTAACTAATGTTAACGTTTTTTTTTACTTTAGAAACCTTGTGTATTTTCTATATTTTAAAGTTTATTGCAATATATCTTCCTCCATTTTGAGTGCATCACTGTAAACATGATTTTTGCTTGCTTATACAAACTGTGGGATGATTCAAAATGATTCTGTGTGTTAATCGACAGCTTGTCAGAGATGCTGTCCATAAAACCTAACCTAAACTAAAATATTAAAAAAATTGATATAGAAAAAATAGACAGAATCAATAGACTTTAGTCAGAGTAAATGTCATATTTAATGGCTGTGAAGTATAGAGGTACAACTGATTCACAGTTTGAAGCTGAATCCTTGGGTCATTTCTATTCTGCAGTACCTTCTGAACATTAAGGCTTCTATAAAAGGATATAGCAGATGTTCAAAGATATGTTTTGGTCAAGCACAGACTTGCAAGACAATAAACATGAAGGAAATTAAGAGCTAAAGTTATCCGTTGTTGGTCAAGGTACTGAGAGCTTATATTACAGTGTCAACAAGAGAGAAAGATTAATTTTGTTAAATTTTAAGTTAATTTTGAGATTAAAGAGTTCTGATATTGTTTAAACATTTTGAAATTTTTATATCATACTAATTTCTGTAATTGAGAAATTAGTATGATATCTGGATTAGTATGATCTTCAAATTGGATTTAATGTTTTAGAGTGAGACAGCAAATATTAAAAAAAAAATATTTTTTTCCCAAGAATTGATTAGAAAAGGGAAAAGAAATGAAGAATGTTTTGGGTTTTTAATTTTAATGTTATAAGTGCAGGATGAAAAACATCAGCTAAAGTCAAGATAGTGAAACCTTGTTGAATTCACCTTGTTGAACTGTGATAAAAGATCATGTGATTTCCATCTTTAAAATTTTTTAGTATTTTATTTAGACATACATGTGCATCTAAAAAATTAATTATTTAATTAATTAATTAAATAAATTAAAAAATGTATTAATTCTAATATTTTGAGATACTGGATTTTTGACTTTCATGAGCTGTAAGCTCTAATCATCAAAATTAAAACAAAAAAAACTTTGAAATATTTTACTTTACATGTAATGAATCTGGAATAAATGAAAGTTTCACTTTTTGAAATGTTTAAAAAAAAATAACTTTTTCACTATATTTGAATTTTTTTAGATGCACCTGTATATGATGGGGTGGTAAAATGTACTGCGTTGTAGAAATGACCCACATGGAACAGGTTTAATTGTGTCGAGAGGTGTCACCTCCAGTTCCGTTATATTTTTCATGTCTTATATTACTTTATTTTGTTGCCGTAAGACTGTAATCTGTGTCTCTGTGCTTCTGCCCGGTCCTCCTTCCCAGGGTGCACCTGTGCTTGAATGCCGCTGCTGTTACTGTCACACGTGCTCTGCCCACCGCCCCTCCTACCTCCCGCTGCCCTCTATCAGCCCTGGAGTTCAGGTTCTGCTCTCTCTTTCTCTCTCTCTCTTCCTCACATTCTCCAGCACTCTTCTTCCTGCTACGTCTCTGGCTTTCTCTTCCCTTCCACTTATTCACTTTACTAATTTTCCTGTTATGTTTCCAGTTTTCACTGTTATCCACCTATTTTTTCCCCCCATGTACATTTTTGGTTGACACTAGCAACAGGTCACAACTTGGTATAAGTAAAATCTTTTAAGTTCAAGAGGATTTAAAGGTTGCAATCATGTACAGAATTCAAGGATGAGGATATGTTGTGTCATTGGCAAATTCTTGTTTTGGCCTGAGGATGTTCTCAGTATGTCAACAGAGTAAGGTTTGTTTAAGAGAATCTCACGAAACCTGTCAAGAACATACCTGTCCAGGTGATATTTTACTCGAGAGTCATAAGATATTATATTTTGCATGAAGAAAATAATTATTAAATGATTGTATTCAATTGTTTTGCATTGTGACATTTTGATGACAATTAAGAATTGAAAAATGGCAATATATTTGGCCTATTACAACGTGCGTGTTTACACACAAATAGATAAAATATATGTGTGTGTATGCACTTGCACACACACGCACACACACACACACACACACACACACACACACACACACACACACACACACACACACACATATGATAGATACAGGTAGGCAATATATTATTTAAATTACATTTTGTATTTGTTTTTATTTTTATTTTTTTATTTTAGTATTTCTACTTCATTGTAGTGAATTTAATATTGCTTAATCCTTACAATAACACAGTAAAAAATAAAACATCCATATGCACTATTATGGTAATTAAAGTTTTGTGCATAATTGTCTTGGAAATAATGTCACAATGCAAAACTCTAATGGTTCTAAACATAGGCTCATTTTTAATGTATGCAAAATGTAATTTCTGAAGGGATTTTGGGGTGAAATGTGACCCAGACATGTTTTCACAAGATTTATTCAGTTATAGATGTACTTCACAGATCACTACACAATTTTTCAATTGGGTTTACGAAGCCTGGAGCAATGTCTTTAAAATTATTAGAAAGTAAAGTTTGTGTCGCCTAACAATGTCATTGAGAGGACTTTTCAAAAACAAAGTATTGCATTTTAAGCAATACTTAAAATGTTGCGTCAGCAACATTGGAGACAGCTATCTTACATTTACACTTTTTATTATCAAACTCAAAATCGTCACTTTTTTGAAAACAACTTGAAATGACAGTATCAGGCGACCTTCTTAAAAGATACTACACTAACGATTTTAAGATGAAGATTGTGTGCAAATTGAATTTAAGAATCCATTTGCAAGAACATTTGTCTGTTAACTAGCAGCTAGAATGAGCATCTGTTTGCGTATAAACGCTCAAACCAGCATCAGGTCCAGATATCAGTGTTGTTGTCTATATCTACGGTGATTTCTCCTACATGGTGTTCATCCTCAACGGCCATCTCCTCACTTTTGTGAAATGTGGGTTTCCGTTGGCTGCCATTCTCTCCTGCAGTCTCACTCCTCGCTCCTACTTCTCTGGCAGATCGACCCTCTGGAGCCGGAAACGGACCTGCAGTCCCTGGCCAGCACCAGCTGGCTCTTCGAACCGCGGGAATCCTCCAGGCCTTCGAGTAGCACCAAGTATGAGACCACCATATTTTGAAGCAGGGCACGGCCCTTGTCCAATCCCGCCTGCTGCCCCATTTCAACCCCACGCCCCATAAACTCGAGTGCCCCGTGCCTTTTCACTGTGATTTGTAGCCTTCCTCAGGGCAAGACTACTTCCCACTCCAGTCCCGACCCCGGCCCTTGCCTGCATTGCCCTCTCGGAGAGCCATACGCCTCCACCTTCCTTTTATTTGTCATCTTGACCGATGAGCGCTTTCTGGAATCCTTGGATTTGCCGTATAACCAGCCTCCTCAAACTCTTCCGTCATGGTCTGAAATCGCCTCTTGAAAGCTTCCCTATTTTATACATTACGCTGAATGTTTACGGTTTGGTCCCTCGTATCAGAGGGTTCTCTATCACAAAACCTCCAAACTTGATGTGCCGAGTAGCACTCGGACACTTGTAGCATTTCTACATCTCCTCATCCGGACGGACACGTTGGCGGAACTTTATTAGAAATTAGTAGATCCACGAACTCTCTGACTGCAACAGCAATACTAGTACTGTTTTTCAAGTTTACGTACATTCACGGTCATGAATGCAACATAACGCAGTTTCCCATCGGCGCTCCTCGAACCCTGTAGCACTAGATCACTTTTTTCCCCCCGTAGTTGGACCCCCCCCCCCAGCAGTTCTTCAGTTTTTCAAAAGAGTTGGGTCTGTAATCTTGAATCACATTCAGTGCTTCCTTTTGTTTTACCAGGCATCTGCAGCTCTGAGGCCCTCGGAAGAAAGACTATGCCTGTTTAGAGCGTTTAGAGGTTGGGATTTGAAATGCAATACAGTTTTACTGGGAAGAGTAGAATACAGCCCCAAGAAAGTGGAATAACCAAGACAACATTCCTATTCTGTTTTCTTGTTGGAATTTAATTGACTTTTTATCTAATAAGGGAATCCATTTTGTTTCGTAAAGTTCTATATTTGTAACTTTACATTGTTAACATCACATAATAAGTGTGTGTATAACCTCTGTTCATTTTGTGATTGATGATTTGTTCTGTAAAATTAGTTCCCTCTGAGATTTCCACTACAAAGTCATTTGCAGAAAAATGAGACAGAATATTTTCGTAGACATAATAATAGTAAATGTTACTTTTTTGAATTGCAAAAGAATTCCCACGGTGACAATTATCTTTAGAGAGAAGATAATGAAGCCAAGAAAAGAAAAAGCACTAAGGCTAGAGAAAAAAAAAGCTCCAAACAGACTTATGCATATTGTGACATGTACTGAACGTTTGGAAAACCATTGTAAGTTTGCACCACTTTGATTATTCACGCAAAAAAAAACAATATATATTTTAGTGTATTAGATGCTAGATATCTGCTATTTTACATTCTTAACGGTTTATGTTTTGTCTTGATTCATGTGCCATGTTCACACTGCGGTTAAATATATATCCCCACTCACAGTTCCTTTATTTAAAGAAGTAACAATCGCATTTTGAAATCAAATTAATGCACGGAACATTTAAAAGTACAGTCAAAATGAAAATTCTATCATTTTCTCACCCTTAACCCTTGTGCATCAATAAAAAAAGGTTACACTTAGGTTCATAGTGGACAAAAATGTCCATGTCAAAAAAACGGTCATACAAATTGAAAGCTTGGGAGCACAGAGTTAAGTTTGGTCTCATTTTAAAGAAGACCCATGGCAGATTATTGTTGAAGTTAAAAAAAGTTTAAAAAGTGAAACCAAAAAAAAGTTATACAGGTTTAAGTTTATGAAAATGATTTATGAACAATATTTTATATTTTATTTTATGAATATTTTATATATGAAACATGTTGAACTCTAAACCTGCTAGAAAATCAAAGCCATAAATCTAAACAGGTTGTGTTCCAAATTTGAGGTTTATATCTCAAAAAATGAGCTTTCAGTAAGATTTTGTTTGGGCGCAGTACCAAAGTTTCCCCATTAGATGCCAGCAAAACTCTGCTGGAGCACACAGTGCTTGGATTTGTGATTTACAGTAGAGTTTTTCTCTCTCAATTTTTACAAGAACACACACACAATTTTTTTTATGACACACATACAAACCACACTCTGACATCTATACCAACACACTCACACAATTATAGCTGCATTATTTTCCAATTGGCTCTATAATATGCAGAAGCAGAAAACAGGAATAAAGCAAGTATTTGCTTTATAGACCCTTTATAGATCAAACCTGAAAAAATGGCACCATCTGGTAAAAAATTACATTTTGAAGCCTTGCCAACAGAATGAAAGCCTATTAACAAAAATTGCATCATTTTACAGTTAAACGGCACAGCGATTAAAAATAGCAGTTTTAATGGGTTTCAATGGGGACATTTTTGTCCAAAAGGTCCTGAGTGTACCAATTTTTTTGTACCTAGTGTAAAATAGATTTATTAAAGGAAATGAGGGTGGAATATTAAAATTCCAATAAAAATACACACCTGAGCCAAAATTTATGCAGTTAGCATTAACACAGGCAAAATCATCAAAAAAAAAACTAAACTAAAATGGACAAAAATATCCAAAAGGTTGCACAAGGGTTAAGTTGTTCCAAACCAGTATGAGTTTCTTTCTTCTGTCGGACATAAAAGAAGATATTATGAAGAATGTTGGGAACCAGACAAGTTGCTAGAAGCCAGCGACTTCCATAGTATGAAAAAATACTATGCAAGTCAATGGCTACCGTCAACTGTTGGTTACCAATGGTTTGGTTACCAATATTCTTCAAAATATGTATTATGATCAACAGAAAAAAGAAACTCGTACAAAATGATGACACTATTCATTTTTGGGTGAACTGTCCTTTTAAGTAGCAGCTTTTTATTAAATTTGCGTAGCGTGTACACCACACGAACCGTTGTTAACGCAGTGACGTCATTCTCGTGGACACTTACAGTTTCATGAGGTGCTGGAAAATCAGAGAAACCGAGGTATGTGTCTTGATTTGTTCGCAAATTTCGATAAGTTTCTTGTACCAAACCTGAAAATTGTCAGATATACTGTAAATAAGCTTCTGGTTGCTAATATCTCTTAAGTCAAAAATAACGGGGGTCAGTCAGTGTTTGTGGTTAATAACCGTTGTCACTATAGTGAAACTTTTGCAACGGTCGCTAACTGTCAGCCATTTTGGGTTTACGAAAGACTTGTAAGTTACATGTACAGAATGATAATTCAGGTGATTCATTTCTCATTTATATGCTGTTGTGTTTCCAAAACATTGCAGTGTGAACGTGGCTGTTTTTTGTTGTGTGGAAAAGACTTCGCTTTAGTTTGAAACTGGCTGTTACTCTCTTTTGAACTGCACTGTTTGTCTCTCATGTCCGGTTTTATGGAGTAATCTGTTAAAGTTGTGGTAATTTCTTTGTGACTGTGTTGCACATCATCAACTTCCAGACATCACAATCATCCTCACTCACTAACAACCATTGTTTGCCATTGTTTTGTCTAATTTCCTAATACAAAATTGCCAAAGAGGCTGACTCAAGATCCATTTCACTCATGCCATCACATCCTGTAATGTGAGCTTTGTGTATTTTTGACACTTTTTTGAAATGCTGTCACATTTTTAATATTTCAGATTTAATTAGCAGTCCTGTCTGGGCTCTGACAACTTGATTGGGATTTTAGAGCATTCCCATTTCTGAATTCCAATATATTTTTCCTTGTGTAGCTGACTCCACCTTTCAAGTTTCCGGACACCAAGGTGTGAATTGAAGGGGACTCAGGTGAAACTTTATGTGTGAGTCCAAATGAGGAAGAAAT
This sequence comes from Schizothorax lantsangensis, assembly GCA_027422415.1. Lineage (NCBI taxonomy): Eukaryota > Metazoa > Chordata > Actinopteri > Cypriniformes > Cyprinidae > Schizothorax > Schizothorax lantsangensis. The sequence goes on along the minus strand of CM049853.1, from coordinate 3,854,037 downwards.
TGAGTGAGTATGCGAGAGAGAAAGAGACATACAAAATTAGCACTTAACTGCCGTACCAAACGGACTGTCCAAAGTTGCTCCTACTGCAGAAATAAACTTGAATATGGACATTACTCAGCCGATAAACTGATTTGCTGGTGATGTGGAAACGGACATAACACATCAAATATTAAAATATGAATCAGCATGATATTCAATCTGACTGAATCTCACAAAGCAATGTCATGTTTCACCCCAAAATCAAAAGAAAAAATGTGCATAAAGCCAATGAAGCCTTTTTTCAGGACTATTAAGATGACATTATTATCTACACATTTTTGCACAATAATTATTGTATTAAAATCTGCATAAATTAAATGCAGTACAACTAAGATGTATACTTACACTCAACAAATTAACTCGATATGGTAATAAGAATTTTGATGTGTAATTTGCTTAATTGTCATGACAAATATGTCAATGCATGGTCCTAAAAATAGGTTTTATTTGCTTCTTATTTTGTTTTGGGGTGAAAGGTGAACATTTCTCAAGTTTTTCATGAGATTCACTCATTTATATCTTTATAAAGCAAGCAAAACTTTGAGTAATCTCTGGAAAACTGGACTTCTCTTTCCTGAGCACTGTGTGAACATTGTGCATTTTAGTGTTCAATGTTTTCTCTTAAACTGTGGTTTATTTTCATATGGAGAAGGACTTTGTGAGCGACATTAGCAGATTATACCTAAAAAATAATGCAAAACAAGAGTTTTGATCTTTTTGGACTCTGTGTACATTGTAGAACTGCTCGTTGAAGATTTGTGGCATTTAAAACAAAATGGGTTCAGATGTGGACCTGAGATGGAAATGTTACGGTTGAGATGAAGTACTTTCATGTAAATCAGCAAAAATATTTTAACCTGTATGTGAAGAATCCAGCTAAATTGAAATCAAATCAGTGGTTGATGCAATGATCTTACTGTGAAATAGCAAAGATGTAGCATATTTAGGCTATTGATTTGCCATATGAAAACAAAGAGCTGAATTTAATGTCACTTTATGGCCACCCATCACAAAGCCTAGCTGTCTAGCATCACGACGAGTGTTTTATTTTTTATAGTTGGCAGGTTCTTTGACTTAATGGAAAAGAAAATGGGCACATATGCTGCAGTGGAACAGAATGATTTACAGAAAATGAGAAAAAAGGAAAAAATGCAAACCCCTCAGGCAACACTTGTCCCTCGCTTCCTCTTTGAATTCACTTGAATTTCTTTTGAACTTCACATAATTTGAGCAAATATTGACAAACGATTTAACACCAATTATGTTAGTATCCTCTTTTTTTCCTGGTTGGGAAGAGTATGAGGATGTCAGAAACCTACCAGGATCAGGGCAGAATGCTTGCACTTGACAACACAAGATAAAATACCACTGTTGGCCTATGTAGAAGGTAAAGTAACTATGATTAAAAGATGTCTAATAAATGTACTTTTTGTCCTGAATGTTCATACTATTCTGTATGTTCATTCCATTTACTTAAGGAACAATCATTATACTATCTCAATGCCATTGAACTAATAAATTCAATAGACTTTTTGCTCTATGCTTTTGTTTTGTGTTTGAATTGTATTTGATTCGATTCTATTTTAGCATATTCTATGAATTACACCAGCAGCTGGCTTTGTTATCAAGATGCATTTTACTGTTTCTATTTAAATGTTACACAAGCAGACCAAATCAAAACATAACAGATTTTCAAGTTTTTAATTTTATTTTCTCAAAATACATGAAAAACAAAAAGCTGAAAATCATCCTAACAGTAAATAACCAAAACATCCATCAACGTAATAAATGCACATCATACACAAACCTATTACGCAACACCCTCTGGTCTGTCATAAATATGAAATGAAAGCCAATGGAAGGTTCATTAGATTTTACAAGAATTTGTGGTGATCCAAGTCACTCGAGCGAACCAACGTTTTCTGAACTGCAGACATTAGTCATCATAAAACGCAAATGGTAAATAAAACTCTTAGATCGACTGTAAAACCAGTGTAGATATTTGGCCGAGTCTTCTGTGGATATCGGGATAGTAAACGTGGCACTGTAGCTTTATCGATCAGGTCGCACCATACCGGGTCTAATGACCGGCATCATTGGCCGAGCGGGAGGTCGCATCATGTGTGGCCCGGGCATCATTTGCATAGGTCCGCCCATTGGTGGCCGCATACCAGGACCTGAAAGAGAGCCAGATGAATGTTATGGTCAATTCAGATTGCCATTAATAAAAATCCCTCACATTAACTTAGTTATATTTACAGATAAACAGCCTTACCTGGTCCTCCAGGCATCATGCCATGAGGAGGGGGACCCATCATGGGGATCATAGGAGGACCTCCCATGGGTGGAGCTGGTAACATGCCCGGTCTCGGAGGTCCACCTGCAAGAAAAAACATGTTATTCCTTGTAAATTATATGTTAATAATATAATTTAATCAAATCATTAAAACAAAATCTCAATTTATTGGTTTCTCAATGACTGACAGGCAGAGAGCAGGGTGACCGATATAATGGCAATACTTAAATACAATTTTATGTGGCATTCACAAAATTTCTGAATTTAACTGAGTTAACATTACGTTAAGGCAAGACACTGCAGGAGAACAGAGTAAAAAAATTGAATATATTTCACAATACTTCCCAAACTGATTAATGTCAGTACATTCAGAAACTTTTGAAAATTGTAATGTCTAAATATGCAAGTAAAGCATTACTTAATTAAATATACATCAATTTTCATTCATTTGAGAAATCTGAACACCAAATGAAGTCAGGTTCAAAATTCTTGTTTCATTTTGTTCAGATATTTTTATTACCACAAAAATCAGAGAATACTGTCAAAGGACAGAAAAATCTGCATGTTTTCAGGAATAAATGCTATATAAATCAGGTGAATGATATGAATGAACCCCTCAGTTAAAAAACTTAATATAGATGTGAATAAATTTGTAAAGTTTATGTAAGTGCTGTTGAAGTGGAGATATAAATGCATTTTGAGAAAACAGCCTTTAAAGACGTGCACTGTAATTAAAATCTACAGACAAAAATAGAAAACTGTAAAAAAAAAAAAAAATCACTTAATTGTGTATTTTGGAAGTTTTCTTTCCACTAGTCTCAATGACGACATGTTATGGAAGCAAAATAGCTCAATCTCTCAAAAGACCTGTGCATGAAAAAACAATGCTTTTGCCTGTAGTCTTGCCATAAATAAGCATAAAGTTCACTCAGAACTCGTTTATATGCTTTGTAGCTGCCATGAAACGAAGTGAACATTTCAGAACTGTGAAACGTACCAATATTTGGATGCGGTAGCAGAGATCCGCCAGGTGGAGGGGCTCCTGGGAACGGGGTGGGTGGAATTTTACCCTGCTGGAAAGCGGCCGCTGAAACAGACAAAAATGACTTTTAGACTGGAACACTCATCTTTTAAAAGATCAAGAAATGAGTCAAAACAGTTTGTATCCAATATGCATTTTATGCATAGATATATGGAACCTTGTTTCTGCCACAAAATAAATAAAATTAAAAAAAGGTAATTGTGACTTTCTTCATAATTCTGATTTTTTCCAATGCAATTCTAATATAAAGGTCAGAACCGCAAGAGTTACTCAGAATTCAAACTTGTTTCCTCAAAATTACAAGTTCACATTTCTCGAATTTTGACTTTATCTCAGAATTGCGAGAAACAAAGTTCAAATTGTAAGAGAAAAAGTCAGAACTCTTAGTATAAAAGTCAGATTTGTGAAGAAAAGGTCACAATTAATTACCTTTTTTGTGGCAGAAACAGATAATTCATATAGATCAGACATAAGGTCTTAACATGGAAGAGCATGTTGTTCACTCACTTGTTTTATCGATGAGATTCTGAGCCTGCTCCTCCATCCATTTCTGATAATAGTCTTTCACATTTTCTTTATGTTTTCGTCCGCTGCAGTGTGTCTTTCTGACTGATGGCTACAGAGATTAAACATACAAATAATGAACATTTCCACAGATAATAATGTCATGTTAAACAGGTCAGATTACCATTAGATTCTAGAAAAAGTGGTAATCTTACCGAATCGTGTGTCAGGTATGTGTCACAATAATCACAATAAAACCTGAAAGAGACAAAAACACTAGCGTTAGACAAAAATAACCCACCCTTGCATAAAAACACCGTAGGTGCTACAGTACAGTGATGGTACTGATGATAATACCATAGTAAAGTACTGTCACTTACAAAAGACCTAACAAAGTACCATGATTTTGTACTATAGTATAGTCTTCTTGAAGTAATTAGGAGCATATATAAAATAGCATAGTATGACCATGGCATTGAATTCAAGTACAACTGTATTTACATGATACTCTTTTGTTCGTGTTGTTCTCGCACAATTTTTACTGTTAAAAACTCATTCATGCAGCAAAAAAAGGCATTTAAAGCAGTAAGCTGCATATAAATATAATAACTAATACACTGAATTGAAAAGCTTTTGAACTCTTTAACCCATTTAAATGCTGGATTAGCTTGAGCTACTAGCTCTTGTCTGAGAAACGCGGTTGTATTTGCATTGTGGTTTTCTAAAATGCCTAACGTTAAATGTATAAGAGATATATGAATTAACCTTTCGCGACTAAAACGTGTTGGTCTGTTTTGTACATATCGTATAACTGTAAAATAAACATAAAGAGAGACTCACTTCGGCATCTTCACAGCGGAACAGCGCGGGGCGAAAACCACCGGAAGTAGAAAATGAGAATCCTTTTACGTCTTTGTTTGGGTTTGGAGCGAGCACGCGCGCGCACTGGAGCCACCCCGTGTTCGGGAGGGAACCTGTCTCCGTTTACCACTGCATGCATGTGGTCACATTTGACCCCAAAATCGTTATACATTTTTGTTTTAATTTATTATGGTGACAGTTAAGCACATTTCCTCTAACATATTTAAATGTAATACCTCCTGGAGTACAAAATATGATCATACCTGTACAATGACAATAAAGAGCTCTGACCTTAATATTTGTTTATAACAAAGAATCACTCATCAACAATAAAGAAAATTACATTCATTCACTTAGGTCCTGAAAGCCTTAAATTTTAGTACTACCAAAAAAACTTTGTCTACCTTTTGAGAATAGCTAATATTTATTATAAACAAAAATGCAAACAAAATGTCACTTTGCAGAATATAGTTTTATTCTGACAAATCATTTGAGAAAATAACATCTTCAAGCAATGCTTTATGCCACAACATGTGTGAGAAACCATGCAGCTGCCATGAGATGTTTAACTTTGCAGCTTTAAGCAGCTCAGCTTTAATGTTTCATGCTGTTCGGTCATTCAAAGCAACAAATTCCCACCAAAAGCAAAACCATTGATAAAGAGTCTGCAACACAGCACAATGTAAAACAGGTTTCAACACCATTTGCAGGTTTACTATCTTATATTTTGAGCTTGAAGCATGACAGTTAACATTAAGCCTTTCTACAATATTTTTAGTAGTCAATATTATGCGGTCTGAAAGTATTTGAGAAACAGGATGTTGCAAAGTTAACAGAAATAATACACTTTTTAAGAAGCCAAAACTCACACTTCTGTTCTGAGAAACTGAGATCATACATTTGATATTGCAGTTTATGATTTATTGCAGAATAAGTGAAAATTCTAGTTGATTTTATTTACCTCATATCTTCACAAAAAGGTTAAGGTTCATATATATCACTCAAATACTCATTGCAAACTAATCTTGAAAGAGATACTGATCGGATCTGACAGGCATGTGGGTCAAAATTGAATGCAAAATACATTAGAGTAAACATGACACATTATTAGCAACCCATTTTACTTCCTTAATGCGAGATATCTGAGAGAAATAGGGTATTCAGTGTAAAAAAAAAAACTTAGTAGGCAGTAACTTTTCCCTTTGACTTTTGGAATAACATGCTCAACAAGAACATGAATCAAGAAAGCAAATAGGGTCAGTTTTGATTTCATGTTGACAAACTCATTTAATAAACTACATCTAAGGTCAATGAAATTCTGCCATTGGTATTTGTAAAAGGATGACTTGATAAAACATGAAAACTGCTTAACAATATCTTATTTCTTTCCAAAGTAATAGGAACCATTATCCAAGTATTCAGAAATACATAGCATTTTATTTAGACTAAGATTTACACATGATGCTTTCTGTGCTTTTAAAACAGACCATCACTTTGATATTTTCAGCAGCCATCCATGAACGATAAAGTGTTGGTCCTAAATAAGAATAATTACAATAGTAATTTTGAAATGATGCGAACGCCATCATAATGCTGATAGAGGGAATTCGCAGGATTATCATGCGATGCAGCATGAACCTCACGTGGACCATCTCAACGTCATCCGGTTTAAATACAGTGATGTGACCAAAACATCACAGAACATCCAAGTCACTTCTGCTCATCCTCCCGGAAAACCACAGCAGCATCTGTCAACATGCCAGTCCTGCTGATGCGCAACCTCGTACACACCAGCTGTGACACATCTGTCTCTAAACAGACCTTATAGGTTGGATTTGGGTGCCGTGTTGACAGGGATGGCTCTGAGCTCAGTCCGCATGCACAAGTACTCGCCAATGACAGCCATGAGGGCCATGCAGGCCACGTTAACCAACCACCATGACAGGGCGGCTGGGAGATGGGTGTTATAGATCCAGCAGCCGATCATGTGAAAGAAATGCACCGTCACGGTGAAGTCCAGACACTGCTTTCCCCGTCGGATGAAAAACCACAGGCCAAAAGCGCTGAGAAAGAGACACGGAGCCAAGAATGACTTCAGATGGCAGATAAAAGTGAGATAGATGTTTGGAATAGGACGGCATTAATATAAACTTACCATGTGAGAGAATTCAGAATGAACGCCATCATAGACAAGCGACCTTGTGTTGATGAAAAGCCAAGAACCTTGACAGAAAGTAAACTAGTTATTTGTAGTTCTGGGTTGACAACATCAATTTTATTCATCTTCATTTTGATTAACCCTATTCTGACAGTTACCTCATAACTGAATATCTGGTCGAGTGATCTACTGGTATGGACCAAACCATCAACACCAGCCAACCACAGACCCAAGAAGCTGTAGTAGATGCACTGCATGAGAATAATCTGGGAGATGATGAGGATCGGATCCCAGACGTAGCTGCGGAAATGACTGCCCATCACGCAGGAGATGAGGGGGACAAACACACGTCCCCAAACCGGCTTGATGGGAAGATTAACAGCAGCCCCAAGATTTGAGTCTCAACCTGGCAGTGACAAAATAATAACAGTGCAGGGTTCAACTGGTTTGTCAGTCCACCAGCAGGAGTGCCATGAAAATACCATGGTATATCTCAAAGTACCATGGTACTTCTAAGAATACCATGGTAGATATCCATTATTTGTTAATAACCCCGAAAACACATGCTAAGTATACCAACACAACACAGACTAAATAACTACCGCTGTTCAGTTTTATTAGACAACATACGCGCTAGTTAGCATTCACACATTCTAAAGTCAAGAATAGTAATGTGTTCTCTTAAGTATTTTACAATTACACAAACAATTTTAAAACAATGTCAACGTAATCAAACATATAAATGTAAAACTTCGCGGCGAACAGCCTGTTTGTTAGCATTCGCTAGCTAAACATCGCTAACCAGCGACTTTGTTGACATCCGTCTATTAGAATCATAATGCTGTGAAAACACGAACCCCGAATAAGACACATCCGTAGTGTGATTCTGAGGCCGCTGACAGATCGAGATCACGGATAGGTAACGCTTTATCTAAAGGCTAATAATATTATCTTCAACCGGATGCGAAACTTGGAGCCGCTGTTGAGAGCGTGACGTCATCACCCGTGTGTCCGGCGGCGCGCGCCGCAGATTCGACACTTCAAACATCACCGATCAGTCCTCAAACAATAACAGATATATCCCGCTCGTACATTTCTTGAAAAGATAGTTGAAATACAGCCTCAACAACAATAATTACAATTATTTTAAGTTTATGACTTAGTAGCACCATGTCTCGACGCGTGTTAGCATATAATGCCATATGAAATTAAATTAATGATTAGAAATGTATTAAATATATAACGATAACATCTTGACAGTAAACCAGTATATTTCACGTATTTTACTTTCGTTTAATTATTCAGACACAGTAATGCATCACGAGATCATCATATGAGTTCAGGCGGACCTTTCATAAGCTATTATTCCAGTGTTGCAGTAACTACAGTATTTCATATTACAAATAATGTCAGAAAATGAAAAGTCAATATTACTGTCACTTGATAGCTTGAGAATTCTGCCTTGTCAGTTGGAAAGTTTAGTGGCTGTTAGAAGTTAATAAGATTCGAGCTGATAATGTACATTGAAATGTAATTTATTACATTTTAAGTATGTTAGTAGCACCTCGACGCGTAATGTATGCCATGAATTGATATTATTATTCGATTTCTCCTTATTTCACGTATTTTATCGTTTATAATCCGAGGAACGTAATATAAGGCCTTCTTTCATTAATTCAGTGTCATAACTCAGTATTATTTAAAATGAGAAAATAAAAGTTTTACTTTTGGCTTGAAAAGCCTTGTCAGAAAGTTTAAGAGTTAATATAAAGCTGAAATGTACATATGTAAAGATGTAAAACAGTGGTTGCTAAGGTGTTATGAGTGGTTGCTACGTGGTTGCTAAGGTGTTATGAGTGGTTGCTACGTGGTTGCTACTAGGCTGCCACTAAACATTTGCCAATGTGAGCTTCATGGTTTCTCAGGGGTTCTGTATGGAAGCCCGTTTCCGCCACTGAAAAAAAATAAAACAAGGTAATTGCGACTTTTTTTTCTCGCAATTCTGAGATATAAACTCGCAATTCTGAGATATAAACTCGCAATTCTGAGATATAAACTCGCAATTCTGACTTTTTTCCTCAGAATTCTGGGCAGGGTGCGGGACAGCTTTCAGACACAACATTCTTCATTTCTTTATAGTTCTGAGTTTGAGGCAGCTTCTATCGCGTTATTTTAATAACAGCTGTCAACTCAAAAACGTATTATTGTAACACTATTATTGATAGCTCATCGGCAGCTTTATTTCCAGAAATCCCTTTATGTGCTGGTACAGCAGAATCAGACTGTCCTTCAAGAGCATAATACTTCATTCACCAGAACTTTTCTGAGTGATTTACGAGTAGATGTTGTTACTGATTATGCCAAACCAGAACATCACTAGGCCTACTCTGTACGTCATGCTTTATTTCATATAGCCATAATAATACTATAATAGTAGCCTAACTCGTTTTATACTGCAAAGTTTAGCATCAACCCAAATACACACGGTTCAGCTATAAATCAGAATCTTTTTTTATAAACAACAGTGTTTTGAGCAGGGTTGGAACTAAACTCTGCAGGGCTGTGGTCCTCAAGGAACTGAATTTTGCACCCCTGAATTAGATGGCATTTATCTGGAATAGGCTATAGGCTTCCTGTGTTTGTACATTTTCATAAACGTTTTCCTGAATATGCTTCTTAGATTTTACACTACCTAGTTTACAGCCAGAACCGCATCCAGAAAGAGACCAACTTACATTATTATTGTCTATAGCAATGATAATTTAATCACAGAAGTATATATATATATATATATATATATACTGTATATATATATATATATATATATATATTATATATAGGCCTATATATGAAGAGTTCAGATGCAAAAGCCTCCAAGTGCCATCTGAAATTTTCTTCTAAAATTAGCATTTTTCTCAGGTACAGGTTCTTTTCATTGTCATTAAAGTGCAATAACTGAACATAAATGAAAAATGCTCATTTTAGAAGAAAATTTCAGATGGCATTTAGAGGCTTTTGCATCGGAACTCTTCATATATAATTGATTAAATAATTTTTAAAAAATCCTTAATTTATTTACAATTTTCATCGGGGATGTCTTACTTGGTCGATATCTTACAACATTAAATACGGGAGAGAAGATAATTCTATAGCAAGAACATAGAGATGAAAGCGCGCTTTATGCCAGAGTGAAGGAAATCCACCATATATCCACTCTCGTGTTACAATAATACGCTCTTTACTTGACAGCTGTTATTAAAATAACGCGATAGAAGCTGCCTCAAACTCAGAACTATAAAGAAATGAAGAATGTTGTGTCTGAAAGCTGTGCGCGTCCCGCACCCTGCCCGGCGGTAATGGTACTGTCCAACCGCGAGCGCAAAAATTCAAAAATTGTTCAAAAATCATATTCGGACGCAACTTTCATCTAGTTCAATATATAGTTCATCTATAGCAAATTGAACAAAGCACTGCAAAGCCTTACACGGAGAGTGGTTTCCTATGGTGCGAGAAAGTCAGAGTTGTGAGATATAAACTCGCAATTGCGAGAAAAAAAGTCAGAATTGCGAGATAAAAAGTCGCAATTGCGAGTTTATATCTCAGGATTCTGAGAAAAAAAGTCAGAATTGCGAGTTTATATCTCAGAATTGCGAGTTTATATCTCAGAATTCTGAGAAAAAAAGTCAGAATTGCGAGTTTATATCTCAGAATTGCGAATTGTTTATATCTCAGAATTTTGAGAAAAAAAGTCAGAATTGCGAGTTTATATCTCAGAATTCTGAGAAAAAAAGTCAGAATTGCGAGTTTATATCTCAGAATTGCGACTTTATATCTCAGAATTTTGAGAAAAAAAGTCAGAATTGCGAGTTTATATCTCAGAATTGCGACTTTATATCTCAGAATTTTGAGAAAAAAAGTCAGAATTGCGAGTTTATATCTCAGAATTCTGAGAAAAAAAGTCAGAATTGCGAGTTTATATCTCAGAATTCTGAGAAAAAAAGTCAGAATTGCGAGTTTATATCTCAGAATTCTGAGAAAAAAAGTCAGAATTGCGAGTTTATATCTCAGAATTCTGAGAAAAAAAGTCAGAATTGCGAGTTTATATCTCAGAATTCTGAGAAAAAAAGTCAGAATTGCGAGTTTATATCTCAGAATTGCGAGTTTATATCTCAGAATTCTGAGAAAAAAAGTCAGAATTGCGAGTTTATATCTCAGAATTCTGAGAAAAAAAGTCAGAATTGCGAGTTTATATCTCAGAATTCTGAGAAAAAAAGTCAGAATTGCGAGTTTATATCTCAGAATTGCGAGTTTATATCTCAGAATTTTGAGAAAAAAAGACAGAATTGCGAGTTTATATCTCAGAATTCTGAGAAAAAAAGTCAGAATTGCGAGTGTATATCTCAGAATTCTGAGAAAAAAAGTCAGAATTGCGAGTTTATATCTCAGAATTCTGAGAAAAAAAGTCAGAATTGCGAGTTTATATCTCAGAATTGCGACTTTATATCTCAGAATTTTGAGAAAAAAAGACAGAATTGCGAGTTTATATCTCGCAATTTCGAGAAAAAAAGTCAGAATTGTGAGATAAAAAGTCGCAATTACCTTGTTTTATTTTTTATTCAGTGGTGGAAACGGGCTTCCATAGTTCTGAGTGGTTGCTTGGCTGTTTATAGTTTGATATTTGTCAAGATAACATAATTAACCACTTCAAGATTTCCTAAAAAATATATATTCGGCCTGTTGTGTTTCTGCCAGTGACACTGCGGATTCATTTTTATAGATTTTATTTTTTAACCTGTTTATTAAATGGCATGGTGAAGGTTCACAGTTACTATCTGTCATGTATTCATGGTAATTTGGTCAGTGTGCCTGTAACATATCTCACATTTGACTAGAGCTTCTCTTGTTTTGCTCTTCTCTGGAATTGGCAGTCTCGCTGTGGTCAATCAGTTGGTTTTGGTTTGTCGCCTGAATGACAAACAAGACATGTTGAGCCTGAGAACCAAAACCTTTGACCCTTCTAGTACACTGAAAGCATTGTAAAAATGTCAATTCTTTTTCTTCTTGATGCTTTCCTAGTTTGCATGCAGTTTATTGGAAAATTGTTATTGGTTAACTGGAACAGTCATTCTTATTCCAAGTCATATTGAATGCAAATTTGTGTTGTTTCTTTACTATTATAAATATACAGTATCTAACCTTATAGTTCAGTCAGGTTGTGTGTTATTTGAATTTGCTGTTACCATAATGTGTTAGCTAAATCTACTGGTATGTTTATTGTAATACACAAACTATCTTACAAATCTACAGGTAAAGAAAAAAAATGTATGCTGAACAAAGAAAATTAAGCCTATGTTTAAGACTATTAAGCTTTTTGCATATAATTTTAATGACAGTTTTAGCACATTTTACCCCCAAAATTCTCACTAATGTACTGTGAAAAAAATATTGTACTACCTTTAAATTGTTAATGTAAAAAGTAATTAAAATATTGTAAAATAATTATTCTCAGTCATGAAATTAATAGAATCATCTTTGACAATAATGAGAAAATAGTATAACATCTGGGTTTTAAAGCTGTGGGTTGCCAGGGTGTTGCTATGCAGTCGTGAGGTGGTTGCTAGATGCTTACTGGTTTGTGTGTGTAATTTCTGCAGTCATGATTGTTTTCAAACAGGTTTCCTGAAGACTTCACTGTCTAACTTTTTAAAAAGGTATTTGAATTTATACATTTCTATTAATTAAAGGTGCAGTATATAATATTAGTGGTTGCTAGTGGTTTAAATGGGTACTGCAGTCCATATTCAAAATGTTGTTTCTCCCGCTTCCTCCTCCTCAGACTCGACGCTGACGTGGGTTGCCAGATTGAGGACACGCAAGAGGAACGAGCACAATTAACAAGGAAAGGTGCCGAGCCTTACGATGTAAGCTTATGAGTTGATTTATTCGAGTTTTAATAATCCTCTGGTCATAGAGATTTTTAGATGGATTTCGAGGCTTTTTAGGTCGGGTAGAATCTGCAATCTCTGACCTAGTTCGTTTGTTGGTTTCCATGGCTGCAATGCGCTGTGTTTTCCGCTGTCTGGCAAACCAGTGTGTCTAAATACTATTGGTTAAACTGGCAGAGGGCGTAGTCACACAGACCAAAACAAAAACAGACATTCTGACACAAAACGCACATTTTCAAAGTAGAATAACTGGCTGTAGCATTGTTTTTTTTTTGGGAGAAACAAGTATGTGAACTTAGCATGTTTCCTAAATATCTGCAAATGTATTATAGCGTTTTATGCTTTGGTACAGTCAAAATTACATACAGTACCTTTAATAAATGCAAAATCCTCACTGCATGATATTGATTTTTAATTGAAGAAATTACACTCACAACCTATACAATAAATATAAACGATATCCAGTGTTTTCTTATAGTGTAGAAATGCGTAACATGAATCTCCTGAGGTTTATGTGCAACCAAATCCAAGCCAGTAGCTGAAAAACTTACTGTAATAAATATTGGTTGTTTTGTTCCTTGGTGGCAAATTGAAACCTGAAGCATTAGGACTGTAATGAATATTGGTTTGTTGTTCTGCTCATTGGTGGGAAATTGGTTCTGTTAATTTCTGTTAAATTGTCCCATTTTACTCCGTTCACTAGTTGCTTGGTGTGCATTTCAAAAGTGTAGCAAATCATCCAGTACTCATTCTTAGCCACATTAGGCCGCTAAATATTTTTATTAAATTCAAAAGAGAGATATTTGAAGCTGTAGCGTTTTTATCAAAGTATCTATCCATAGTTCATCTCACAGTGGTAAATTCAATATGCAGTTAAACTGCTTTTACATTCAGTATTTCAGCACAAAAAACAATGTCATATTGACCATATTCCAACTTAACCAGGTGTGATACAGCATTGCGCTTTGAATATTTAATTCAAGTCATTGTCATTCTGTCCAGTGCCAACACACCTCCTTGCTATGCAAATAAGGCCTATTATTGAATGTTCACAAAACGTATTTTCTTGATGCAATTACACTGGAAAAGCGATGTTTGTGTACATTTTCGAGACATCGTGGCAGCAGTAATTCATCAAATGATGGAGAAGAGTCTTATAACCGGGCATATTTCCAGACACACAGTGTAGACAAGTGCTCTTTCTGCATTTTAAAAAGCTGATTCAGGTGCATGAACTGCAGTAATGCCAGACTGCCGTAGTTCGCTGCATCCTCCACAATGTAGAGCGCAGAATCAGAATGGAAAATGGAGAAATGTGTTGCATGAATGTTCTGCACTATTTTTGGGTGTATTTGTTATGTTTCCTGATTTGCATAGTTCCCTCAGCCAGTCAGTTGCAACGATCCCAGACAGTGTTTAAAAGTCTGTTCCATATTTGCAACACCTCCGGGCAGCTATTTCAGCCATCCAAGACCAAGTCCGAAAAGAGAACTTGAATGGGGAAATCAACAAAATCTGACATGAGAGGTCCCATAAATGTGGTTTCTTATGCTCAAATAGTGTTTTTAAAAAGCTTTTATTTCATGCTAAACCAGCCAATGCTCTTATGCAATCCTAAGTGTGCCTCTCAAAACACTGACTGTTTCTATTACATCTGGAGCTCCTAACTGCAGCTGCAGCGATGCAATGACTTTACTAATTGCCGATTGGCTCTTTTATTTAGAAGGCGGGGCTTATTCTGCCATATTGCGCGTTGCATCTGCATCTTTGTATATTTAAAGACTTTGATTCCTCTTAGTCTCAGTTGCTACTGAACTTGGGTTTTCTCTGTGATCGGTGCAGGACTGTGCTGGCCCAGGACGGCTGATGGGGTTTTACAGAGCACAAATCGCTGGACGATATGAATCAGCGTATCACGGAAGCGCTGGATGCGGAAAGCGTACACCAGCGGGTTGAGCGCGGAGTTGACATGTGACATAAAGATACCCACGTAAACAGCACTCTTGGGCATGTTGCATGTCGGGCAATAAAACACAATACAGTTCATAATATGCAGTGGCAGCCAGCAGAGCGCGAACAGAAACAGAACTAGCGCTAACGACTTTGCAAGTTTCAGCTCTTTGCGGTAGTACTTGCTCGAGTCACAGGTGGCCTCGGCTCGACGGTTGAGCTGGCGGCAGATCACGTGGAAGATCTCAGCGTACAGTCCGGTCATGATGATCAGGGGCACCACCACCCAAACGAAGAAGTTGAAGTAGACCATGTAATCCATGCGCATGACTTCGGTGAACTGGCATTTGATGGGCGTCGTGCTGACATTTCCGGGTGGGCTGAGGTGCCAGCCGGCCATCGGCACTAAACCAGTCAGAAACGAGATGAGCCAGCACAAACCCACGGCTACCCATGCCCGCCTCTGCGTAACAATGATGTTGTACCTGTCAAAACAATGCAAAGGCAATGACAAATTACTTTTTAAATCCAATCATAACCACAAACGATATTGCAGGTGTTGTTCTATATATTGCAAATTGTTTTATTTAGAAGGCAGGACTTTTTCCACCATATTGCACATTGCATCTCTGTCTTTGTGTATCTAAAGTCTTTGATTCCCCTTAGTCCCCTTTGTTGGTGGCTGCTATGTAGTTGCTATGGTTTTACTGCGTTGCTAGGTGGTTGCAAAAGTGTATGGGTAGTTGCTCACTGATCCCTATGATATTCTCTTTCCAGATATGGCTACACCGTGGGATCTTTTTCCAACATTTTATCATCTTCCAGACAAAAATGTAAGTCAAATTAATATGAAATTATTTATTTTATTTGTTTTATTTCTGTACTTAAAATGGCATGTGCCTTATGCATTACAAATTCATTTTCTAAACCTTTTTATTTATAAGATATAAATTATGTATTTTAATATATTTTAATATATTCAATTCACCATTCGCCACAAATGTTACATAAGCAGTTTAAGTCACATGCCTTCAAACATCAAGCAAATGAGTGGTTAGGGATGCTGCCAAAATACTATCAGACCAGTGAACATCATTCCCTTTGACAGGCAGCGGAGGTTTAATTTAGTTAAAAGCCTTGCATTACACTAGCCCATTGATTTGCATTAAAGAAAGCAAAAGATATATTGCTGTCCTGCTGTCTAGCCAAGAAATATGATAAAACAAAGCATGCATTAAAGTTACAGTGTTATAGCTACATGACAAATGCAACTTGAAATAAAAAAAATAACTCCTAATTTGATGGTTTGGTGAACAAACATTCATTCATTTCATTGCAACTAGGTTTGCGAAATGCATTTTTATGCACCCAAAATTAGTTTTTTTTTTTGGTGGACATGTCATGATGTCCTAAGTCAGTAAAACTAACATAAAATTTGTCATAAAAAAATATTTTTCTTTCCTATGAGAATTTATGTTGTATATGCCATTTTGAACTGCATAAGCTATAAAAATTATTTTTCAGAGTAAATTTGTAGCACGTTTTACAAGACAACACTATTACAATCTTTCTACTTTAAAATTTCATGTTTAATTCAATGTGTTACTTGCAGAATCATTGTAATTAATTTAGAAATTTCTTAAGTGGAAATTGTTTCTACGCCAATTCTTTTTCAGTGTATGTTAATTCTGGTGCATCACCTTAATGTGGTTTATTTAAAAGAAGGACCCACAAACTTACACCCTGACATTTTAATATTTAAATAATTTAATAACACATTTGCATGTTCACTGGTCTCTGATGTCAGGTAATGGTCACATGACATGCAAGTAAACAGGGAAAATATTTCATCTTTATTTAGTGTTTCAGACTCACCTGGTGGGGATTTTGACGCGTAGGAAGCGGTCGATGGCAATGGCCAGCAGGGACAGTATGGAGCTTTGGGTGATGGTGACAAGGAGGCAGGAGATGAAGAGGCATGTGTAAAACAGCGTGTTGAGCCCCAAGCTGATGACCACCGCCAGCGGAATGACAAGAACGCCAACCGCGATATCAGCCAGTGCCAGAGAGACGATAAAGCAGAAAGTCGGGTCTCTGAGAGCCTGGTTCATGTAAACCACGAGAACCACCAGTACGTTCCCAAGCACCGACGCCAGAGCGATAGTGCTCTCTATGGAGATGTACATCAAGTCCACCTTCTCCAAACTTTCAGTTACTGTTGACATCTTCACCATCTGTAGCAGTGGTTCCTCTTCCACCATGACACTGGGTCTTCTATAAGAGTCTCATGATGTCTTCAAATGCTGGTATGTGATGTCATTTTATTACTCAGTATTTTAAGCTGTTTGTTTTTTAGTATTTATGGCACTGGTAGTAGCTGAACTGCCCTGACTTGTCAGTAAAAGCCATGAAAAGCACTTAGAGTTTCTTCAAACGCAGCTCCATGTGATCTGTTGTTACTTTGAGTAGCCGTGTGTCTTGTTGTCTTCATCTTCATGGACTCCTGCTTCTCCTTCCCTGTTATGTAGGCTCTGCTGGCTGGGAAGGGAGGGGTGGTTCATTCTCCGCAGCACTATTTCTTTGCCCACTGCTCGTCTCGCTCACCATATCTCTCTCACTTTCTCTTCGCACGCTTCCCAAACCTCAAACACCATTGCCACTTAGAATTTGACTGAGTGTTACTTTTAATTCCAGTTCCACTTTTGAATTTGAATCGGTGGGAAACAGGATACGGAATGCTAATTTGAATTTAAATTTAAAGCAGCTGATTTTAAATGGAAGAAAAAAACTGCTGTTAATGTGTTTTCATACACACATTTTTTTTTAGTTTCTTGAAATTAACTGATATTAATTTTGATTACTAATTATTTCTGTGTTTATTTCCAGTTTAATGCCACATACATACATATAAAGTTGATTATATTTTATATACGTTTTGAAAAATTATTTCACCCAGGCTACATTTATTTGATTCAAATCACTGTAATTTTGTGAAATATTATGCTAATTTATAATAGCTTTTTTCTATTTGAATATATTTTAAAATGTAATTTATTCCTGTGACACAAAGTGAATTTTCAGCATCATTACTCCAGTCTTCAGTGTCACATGATCCTTCAGAAATCATTCTAATATGCTGATTTGCTGCTTAAGAATTTTTTTTTATTATGTTGAAAACATGCATACATTTTTCAATAGAAAGTTCAAAAGAAAAGCATTTATTTGAAATAGAAATGATATTATAAATGTTTTGTTATTATTAATGTATTGTTACTTTTTAACAGATCTTTGCTAAATAAGTATTAATTAATAAGTATTAATTCCTTTCAAAAAAGAAGTCTTACTGCCCCCAAACTATTAAAAGGCAGTGTATATATATATATGAATAAAATCAATTGATATGTCAAATGAAGTAGTTTTACCAGATTTAAACCTTCAACAGACACGTAGAAAGTGATCTGGTTTTGCCCATTTTGTTGAAATATCTCCTTATTTCAGTTCAGTAAACTAATTTTTCTGTCATTCCACTTCAAATTCCTGTTCAACATCCTGTAGATCATGGCTAATGTGATTCAAATTCACACTCTTGAACTGAAAGGGAGACAAAACTTGATTAAATTCTGAATCAGGCACATGCATGTCCCAGAATCCTGTTTCCTGCCTCATCTCTATCACTGCATGGAGAGACACATAATTGATATTCAAATGTTTCCACCCAGGAAATCAGACATCATCTTCATCAAATTAATTTTTCAGTAATGTTCATTGCAGTGTGGTAATGGATTTGTCTCAGTATTGAGGGAAGCACTTGCCATCCATGATCATTTCATCTCGTTCCCTGGGCTCCTCAGCATTATGTGGTTATCATGTCTATTTTAGTCCTCTCATGACACAGAGGAAGATTTTATTGCACTTTCAGAGATCAGAGGAATTCTCACTTATGCTTCATTGTGATATCAACTAGACGTCGTAGATGTTTCTACAAAATATTCTTTGGAGAATAAAAATATAATGGATGTAGATCCAGATCAGATCATTTGTGGGAGAATTTGTTGAGAAATGTTTGAGTTCATAATATTGAAGTAATGGCATTATGGCATTCTTCTGAAACTCTAGAGGAGACACATGTGGGATTTACTGGGGTCTTTTCTTCTCAGGGGGAAAAAATATCTAAGAAACAGGAGACTTAAGTTAAAGTGTTCATTTTCTCTCCATTTAATATCGTTATTGTCTAGAAGATACACCTGAGACATTAAAGACATCTCATTTGGGATTTTTCTTTCATATATGAGAATTTATGTTATACTTCAGTTCAAATCATTATGTGCTCGTTAATTTAAAGTTACAAAACATGGTAAATATGTTAATTCTGGTGAATCACCCTGATGCGCTTTATTTTAAAAAGGGATTCACCAACTTACAGCCATTTTATTACTTCATATTTCAGATTATTTCAATAATTTAACAACACATTTGTAACTTCACGGCTCTCTGATATCAATTAATTGTCACATGACAAACAGGTAAAAAAAATATATATATTTTTTTTTTAGTAAGTGTTTTATTATTTTTAATTGATTATATACATATATATAAATTATCAGCTTTTCATCGACTCAGGAAAAACCCTAAATTGGAAGATTCTGATTGGTCAATCATAACAAAGTAATTCAGACAGCTGTGTCATAGTGAAAGTAAATGCCGCTCCACCTTGCCAAGATCTCCTAAAATGTTCTGTTTGGATCTTCAACCGTTTTAAGACCGTCTAGCACTGTGATGTTTGAAGTAAGTGCTGGTCTTGTACTTTTCTGAAAGGATGTCTTAAGAAGGCAATCTCTTTGATTAGTTCATTCCATTAAGATGTTGCAAACACCTAAACGTCTTTCCAGGGAAATGCAATACTTTAGATTTAGTATTATTAGTTATATTTGCATTGCTATTGCTCATACTAGAGATTAGTGACTCATCATGCACCGTTTGTGTTGAAGTGAGGTTGTGCTTTTATTTTTAAGCGACTACTACAAAGCTGGTTATAATTGCATTGCATCTCGATCTGATCATGACATTTGTTTGCATGCAAAGGACAATTTACAGTAGGTAAAACAGGTAGCTATTACTTAATGCATTATGCAACACTCATGCAAACCTTCTGGTAGAGACTTTTCCAGAGCAGTTTTCCAGAGACGATTGACAAGAGAACCATAAAGGCCTGAGTTGTCATGGCGACGTATGCTGTCATATAATTGAAGAGAGATCGACGTATCAAGCACAAAGGCTTCAGGGCGCCCCATAGGACTTTTGACTTGAGCAGTAAGCATGCATAGAGCAGTAATGAATATGTTTACATCTGTCTTGAGGTTCAGTGATGATGATGGTTTGAAGATTAAATGGGAATGTGCTCTAATAATGTCTGCAATTACTCAACTATTGTACTCATATAAAGGGTGTGATGCAAATGATTTGGATCTCATACAATGATTTACACTTTGTTTTTCCCCTAAAACAAGTGAAAAAATCCAACAGATTTACACCCAAGCCATGTCTAGAGACACTGGAATATCACAGAAACTAGATATTAGACTCAGTTATTTTGGCAGAAAACTTTTAAGTGAATGCATGTCAAATTTATAGCAGCTAGTCAGTTAGGGAATTCAGCGATCAAGAAGAATTGTAAATGAACCACAACCTCTTTCTGTGTGGTGACAAGTGGAGAAGTTAGTGGACAAAGACTATACTGTTAAAAATGGAACGGGCTATTTACTTAAAAAAATGATGGTAACAATATTACACTTCGCTGGGATGCGGGGGAGGTGGTACTCCTCTGTCTCCTCGTGGCCGCCTGCATTCGATTTTACAGCTTAGTAGTTTTTAACACTGGCTCCGGAGGGCGGTGTTTTTTTCTGGTGCCAATTCTAAATTTTAAGTTGCACATAGACTTGAGGCCTGAACGAGCTGAAAAGCTCATGTAAAATCTCCTAAATTAATTAATCTATGCTCCGGGACCCAATGAATTTAATATAATTTGTGTGAAATGTGCTTATTTATTTGTAAGTTGATTCTCAAAGGTCGGGCCTTAGTCCGGTGTGATTTTGAATGCTCGGGCGAGGCCGGCCCACTCTCGCGGTTGTGGCCTTATGGCCTTGCTGGGCCCCGACTTTGGGTCTCCGAGTTATGCGGGCTTGCCGCCACGGCACCCTGGGGCGCCTACATTTAAAATGACTGTATATACAGCCAAACAGCTCAAGTACACTCAAGGAAAATACTTGTCTTGAAAAACTTATTTTGTACTGCACTAGCAAAGCTATGTTGTGTCTGCTCTTTTTGTCATTGAACAAAGCTTAATGCCTTATAGGAGAAGTATGCATAACTATAAGCCCTACTCTTCTGCACGATGGTAACGATTGCACTGCACAATGTAAACTTCAATGTAACAGAAACTCTTTCAAATGTCAAACATATCTGAACATTAAATATTAATAGATGTTTCCCTTCACTTAAAAACACATAAAATAGCATTTCATTTCAAAATTTACTCTCCATATCCAGCTATATGCAAAGCATGCTGGGAACTAACAATCACCTCTAAAATAAAACTGCAAAATTGAGCTAATTCTCTTCAAATAAATAGGTAGCCTTCTTTCCTTAATTTTCTTTAGTTTAATCAAGTCCTCAATTCAAGCCTCAAAACTGCTTAAGTTTCCTTAAAAAAAGAGAACACTTCTCTTGGTTTTATTAGTAAAAAGTCCTCAATATTTTCTATACAACACTGAATCACAATTTCTTTAATGAAATATACTCACTATTTTTAATTATCACCTTAATTTTTTTAATGAAAATTACAAAACCCATGATTCATTTTTTTACAGTCTAGTTACGCAAAACCTGTAGTTCCTTCAGTAGAGCTTTCGATTTGTTTTGGATCGTCTGTTGAACATTATTGTCTGAACAATCGACTTGCAGGTACGCCTGAGCACAGCATATTGAGCGGCTGTACGTCTCTCCCTCGCAGCTGTGTTGTCATTTGCATCAAATTAAATATGGCGTATAGATGTGTGGTTTCATGACCCCTGGTTTTCGTGCCGCTGATGAGAATTGATTTGGATATTGCTTTTCAACGCTGCGCCAAAAGGTGTTTTTCAACTTCACTCAGCAAAATGAACTCAAGCGATGTTAGGAAAAGTAATAATGTGGAAGATGAACATCATAAATCCTTCTCATTCCGCTCACGCTGTTTGGACCGAGGCCGATATTACGTTGTATAGAGGAGGAACAAAATGGCCTGTGAAAACTGAGACTTATCTTACAGAAATCCATTACTCCTTCCAGAGGAACGCCACAAACGTTCCCTCAGGATCAGCATTGTTCACTTCCACATGGCCCGATGCCAGTACATCAATTAGAGAGACTACAGAAGGAACGTCCAGTCTAATATACAGCAGAGTCCAACCGTCTGAGAACATATTGATAATCACATTTCAACCTGGAGCAAACAGAAAGTTAAAGGATTTTAAAAAGTGTTACGACGTGAAAGAAATATTTAAGATCTAACATTGTGATTCTACTCTTGGTCAGGGTATTTCTTTAAAAAAAAGAATATATATATATATATATATATATTAGGGCTGTCACGATATTAGATTTTTCATATCACGGTTATTGTGGCCATAAGAATTCACGATATCGATATATCGCGATATCTATAGAAACCTTGGGGGGGGGGGGGGGATATCAGTCAAATAATTTTTTACTTTGTTTATTGAGTTTTTCTTTTTCACCTAACGAACATAAGGATTCTGATAAACGCAGGGCACAAGACTCTGGCTTTCTCGGTCTTCTTTGGAGCTCCTATGAAATAACAAGAGAGAAAATACTGTCAAGTTCAACAGTATGATGAATAAATATTAATGGTAACACTTTACAATAAGATGTCATTTGTTAACATTAATGTATTAACTAACAATACATTTATTACACAATTTATTAATCTTTGTTAATGTTAATAAAAATACAGTCGTTCATTGTTCATGTTAGTTCACAGTGCATTAATGTTTACAAACACAACTTGTGATTTTAATAATGCATTAGTAAATGCTAAAATGAACATGAACTAAGATTAATAAATGCTGTGGAAGTATTGTTCATTCTTATTTCATGTTAACTAATGTAATTAACTAATGTTAATGAACCTTATTTTAAAGTGTTGCCATATTAACATCTAAACTGATACTTTAACCTGTTAACTTGCATAACTTTACCCGTATTTTAATCTCTTTAACCTATAGTTGCACCGGCGCCACTGAAGTCATGAGTGCTGCTAATTCAGTATTTGTGCGTCTAGAGCGACCGCAGATGAGGCATTAAGTGCATGGCACTGCGACCAGCTTATACTAATGTAGCAATGTGGTCGCTCAGTTTTTCAAGATCAGTTTTAATCGTGTAACTGTTAACAGATTTGAACAAAGAAATAAAGTGTTATTACGCACAGGCCGTATTGATTGCAAATACAAAAATAAGACGAGTAAAGAAAACGCGGTACTTATTAAAATAATCACCTTTACTTAAATATATGAACACAGAAAACCTCTGTTAACAGGTTAATGTAACATTTCCCATTCTATGACTAGTGAAATAATGGGGAAATACTCTTCTCTGAGTAGCTGAGAGCTGCGTCTTCTTCTTGTTTGACAGGTGTCAGGGTTAAGGCGCAATACTGCCACCTGGAGGTAAACCAGGTACTGGCGCTGGAGTATTTACATGTGGTGTTATCATAAGAGTCCTGTTCATTTTAAATATTGCGGTTATCGCCAATACCGGTATATCGTTACACACTAAATTAACATGATATCGATAATTGTTGCTTTGAATATCACCGTTATCGTCAATAATACCGGTATATCGCGACACCCCTAATATATATATATATATATATATATATATATATTTTTTTTTTTTTTATTTATTACATTTCATATACATAACATGAGGGTGAGTAAATGACAGCAGAATTTCCATTGTTGTATTGCTTTTCCTTTAACTGTGAAATTTATGAAGTTATAAAGGAAGGATGTGAAAGGTCTGACTTACTGCACAATATGGCTAAAAAAACCTCAAAATGACTGTGCTAGTTTCTCTTCCTCTTTCATCATAATGGCATGAAATATTTTTAAATGCTTGCAAACAATGTTGTTTTGAGTGACCGAGGTCAATATCTAGAGAGCAGAGTTTTGATGGATTTTAATGATAGCACGAGATTAAACTATTTCACGTAGTATTATATATATATGTATATATATATGTATGTATATATATATGTGTGTATATATGTATATTATATTATTTATATTATGTATGTATACCATTTTTCATATTTTTGAAAGAAGTCTCTTTTGCTTACCAAGGCTGCATTTATTCAGTAAAGCAGTAATATTGTGAAATATTATTACAATTTAATTGAACTGTTGTCTATTTAAATATATTTGTTAATGTAATGTCTTCAGTGTCACATGATCTTCAGAAATCATTCTAATATGCTGATTTGCTGATCAAGAAACATTTCTGATTATCAATGTTGAAAACAGTTGTGCTGCTTAATATTTTTGTGGAAACTGTGATGCAGTTTTATTTTGAGGATTCTTTGATGAATAGAAAGTTAAAAATTTATCCGAAATATAATTTTTTTTAACATTTTAAATGTATTTACTGTCACTTCAATTTAATACATCCTTGCTGAATTAAAGTATTCATTTATTTCTTTAAAAAAATAGTCTTACTGACCCCAGACTTTAACAGTAGTTTATTTACATTCTTCATTGCCAAGACTGTTGGTGAGATAAAAAAATAAAAATAAAATTATATATACTGTATATATATATATATATATATAAACATGTATACAGATAAAATATATATATATACACTGGTCATTGAAACACATGTTGACTATAGTGGGGCAAGTTGTCATAAAAATTGAAGAAACACAAAATATTTTTTAGTAATAAATTGTATACATATATACCATGTCATTAAAAAAAATTATGAAAAACAGTTCAGCCACTTCATTCTACAGTTGGTCTTTGTTTTTAGGTATCTCAGTGCAGTTTTACATTCTTTTGCTTTGTACAAAAATGACAACACTAGAATTACAGTGTATTTTAAATGTTAAAAGTCAGAAAAATATTCTAATTTAGGAACTAGGCATATACAAATCCTCTGCTGGATATTTTTTTTTAACTTTTGACTTTTGGCCTCCCCTACTTATTGTACGTGATGGCAGACTAATGCTAACCGTCCTGATTTGGTTTTATTTTCATGCTGCACCTGGCCGTGCTGTTCGAGTTGCTGCTGACGTTGTTATCCAAAGTCTGGCTGCTCTGATCTCCCTTCTGCTCCGAGCTTGTCAGCTTCATCAGGATGCTTTTATATGCCATCTTAATCTTAGGGACCTTGAATGCGTACACTATGGGGTTAATGGCGGAGTTAGCGTGAGAGAGGAGGATGCCGATGTAAAAGGCGACCATGGGCACTTTTACACTTGTGTAGTAGTTCAGCGTGTTGATTATGTGCAGCGGGAGCCAACAAACGGCAAACAGAACCAGAACCAAAGCCAGAGAGTTGGCCAGTTTCCGCTCCTTACAGTAAAACGACCTGGACTCCACGGTGCGCCCGACTCCTTTTCTCAGCTGTTTGGATATCATATTGAAGAGTAACAAGTACAGGATCATCATGATGATGGTGGGTGTAAGGATGCAAGTGAGGAAGTTGAAGTTGACCATGTAGGACATGTCTATGACCGTGATGAAACGACACGTAATAGTGGAGTTTTCAGTGGTTGTGGTGTTTTTGTTGTGCCATCCGAACATGGGGATGAGACCTAGCATAAAAGCAGACAGCCAACATACAGTGACCGCAGCCCATAAGTGCTTCTTTCTGACTGCTCCTCTGTACCTGAAAATTACAAATTGTATTAATATAATATAAATATTATTTGTATAATATTAATAATAAGATTATTATCATTATTATTATATCTGTAGGCTGCATTTATTTGATCAAAAACACAGTAAAAACAGTAGGCTAATATTGGGAAATATTATTACAATGTTAAATAACTTGTCTATTGTAATATATTGTAAAATGTAATTGATTGCTGTGATCAAAGGTGAATTTTCAGCTGAAATCAGTTGTGCTGCTTCATATTTTTGTAGAAACTAATACATTTTTGTTTTCAGGATTTTTTGATGAATGGAAAGTTGAAAAGAACTCAGTTTATGCACACGTGGTCAGAATTGTTGGTACCCTTGGTAAATATGATCAAAGAAGGCTGTGAAAATAAATGTGCATTGTTAATCCTTTTGATCTTTTATTTTAAAAAATCACAAAAAATCTAAGCTTTCATTGGAGAATAAGAATTTAAAATGGGGGAAATATCATTATGAAATAAATGTTTTTCTCTCAAATGCATGTTGGACACAATTACTGGTACCCCTAGAAATTCTTATGAGTAAAATATATCTGAAATATATTCCCATTCATATTCACAATTTTGAGCACACCAGCGTGATTATGAACATGAAATTATCCAGCCATGGCTTCCTGTTTCACAGAAATATAAATAGGAGGGAAAACAAAACAAAGTCCAAATTCCCTTAATCATCCATCATAATGAGAAAAACCAAAGAATATATTTCTGATGTGCAGCAAAAGATAATTGAGCTTCACAAATTAGTGAAGTGGCTTTAAGAAAAGAGCTAGTGCAGTGAAAATTCCCATTTCCACCATCAGGGCAATAATTAAGAATTTCCAATCAACAGAAAATGTTATGAATCTGCCTGGAAGAGGACGTGTGTCTATATCGTCCTAATGCATGGTGAGGAGGAGAGTTTGAGTGGCTAAAGACTCTTCAAGGACCACAGCTGGAGAATTGTAGAGAAAGGTTGAGTCTCGGGGTCAGAAAACCTTTAAAAAAATATCAGACAGCACCTACATCACCACATGTTGTTTGGGAGGGCTTCAAGAAAAGAAAATGCTTTCACCAAAAAAAAATCTCCAGCATATTCAGTTATCAGACACGACTGGAACTTCAAATGGGACTGGCTTCTATGGTTAGATGTAACTAAAAATTTTGCTTTTTAGCAGCAAACACTCAAGATGGGTTTGGTGAACACAGGGATAAAAAAGTACCCATGTGTACAATGAAATATACTGCTGTATTTTTAATGTTGTGGGCCTATATTTCTGCTGGAGGTCCTGGACATCTTGTTTAGACACACATGGATTCTATCAAATACCAACAGATAAAAATCAATAAGTGACTGACTCTGTTAGAAATCTTATAATGGGCCATGTTTGGATCTTCCAACCGTACAATAATCCAAACACAAACCTCATAAACAACACAAAAATGGGTCACTGGGCACAAAACCAAGCTTCTGCTATGGTCATTCCAGTCCTCTGACCTGAACCCTGTAGAAGATGAGTGAGGTGAACTGAAGAGAAGAAGCTGTGAATCTGAAGGATCTGGAGAGATTCTGGATGAAGGAATGGTCTCTGATCTCTTGTCAGGTGTTCTTTAACCTCATCAGGCATTATAGGAGAACATTTAGAGCTGTTAAACTGGCAAATGGAGGTTTCAAAAAGTATGAAATAAAGGGTGCCGTTAATTGTGGCCAATGTGTATTAGAGAAAAACATTTATTTCATAATGATATTTCCCCCCATTTTAAATTCTTATTGTCCAATGAAAGGTTAGATTTTTGTGATTTTTTTTTTAAATAATAGATCAAAAGGATTAACAATGCAGATTTATTTCCACAGCCTTCTTTGATCATATTTACCAAGGGTACGAACAATTTTGACCACGTGTGTAGTTATATAGAAATCTTTTGTAATATTGTAAATGTCTTTACTGTCACTTTTGATCAATTTAATGCATCTTTTGCTGAATAAAAGTATTAATTTCTTTAAAAAATGAATGATTTCTTTAATTATTTAGCATTACTTTTTTTTAAATTACACACTTTAAACTTGGAATCAATTGTGTCATGAAAAGTTAGCATTTTAATACTTAAAGATCATATTAAAAAGTAAAGTGTCATTTTCAGAGGCAGTGCAAGTTATTATAGTTTGATTGAAGATTATGAAAACATTTCTGTGAAATAAACACATTCTTAATGTACAATAAGATTTTAAATGGGGTCATTTAGATGAGTCATGTTGACTTAAAGAAGGTTTTTGTTTCAAGTTGCATATTACTCAGTATCATGATCATCTCTAAGTTCTGCAAACATTTGCTTTCCTCTTTATCAGCAAGCTTTATCAACTTGGCAACCACACAAGTAAGTCTTCAAATATGCATTGCAAAAAAAGCATGACTATTAAATGTTCAGACCTGAGAGGGTTATAAACACGCAGGTATCGGTCCACAGCGATGGCCAGCAGGGAGTGAACGGAGGCCTGGGTCAACACAATGACCACACAGCTGATGAAGAGGCAGCAGTAAAAACTAGTCTCCAAGCGTCCATCAACCACCACTGCAAGAGGCACGGCCACTGCTCCCACCAGAAGATCAGCCACTGCCAGGGACACAACGAAACAGAATGTGGTCTGACTCAAGGCACGGCATGACCACACCGCCCAGATCACCAGCACGTTCCCCAGGCAGCATCCTACAGCGATGAGCACCTCCAGGGAAGTATAGAGCACCTTCTCAACATCAGCCATGTCAAGAATAGGCAGAGGAACTCTACAGGAACTTGCTTTAAGTAGTGGTGGTTTAAAAAGGAAGTTGTCTTGACATGCAGAACCAAACATGCTCACGCATAAGCAAATCATTTTTTGCAAGATTATTACTTTGGAGTGGCTTAAATATAGTGTGTGTGTGTGTGTGTGTGTTTTTCTAAATTTAAAAAGAAATAAAGAGAATGTTTTAGAAATTTGAAAAAGAAATGTTTAAAAATACATATTCAAAATATTTTTTAATTATATTTAAAAATTAAGAAGATATACTACCATTCAGAAGAAAGATTTTAACTTGTTTTTCAGCAAGAACACATTAAATGAATCAAAACTAACAGTAAATACATTTATAATGTTACGAAAGATTTATTTCAAATAACTGTTGCTCTTTTGAACTTTCTATTCATAAGAATCCTGAAAATATATATATAATCACAGTTTCCCCAAAAACATAAAGTAGCACAACTGTTTTCAACACTGATAATAAGAAATGCTTGTTTCTATTTCAGACATAAACATATTTTAGAAATGTTAATGTTTATATTTTTAAATACATTAAATGAGTTATTTTTAAATTATAATATTTCACAATATTACTCTTTTTACTATATTTTTGATTAAATAAATGCAGCCTTGGGGACCATATATAAGAGATTTCGTTAAAAAAAATTACCAACCCCAAACATTTGAACAGTATATGATAACATGTAAAGCAATATGTGAAGCATTCGTATAGTTTGTATTTTATATATTTTATCTTTAGTTGTATAGGGTAAACATTTATATATAGTATAATTAGTCAAAATCTGTCAGTAGGTTAGTTGTGTATAGGTTTATAGTGTTGTATGTCTGTATTTATGTAGCACTGTGGTCCTGTGAGGCACGACATCTCGTTCCACTGTATGTCCTCACATGTAGCAGAATGACAATAAAGATCAACTTGAACTTGAACGCATTTTTTTAGGTCATTCATTCGGCCACTATTTACATTTACATTTTTGGCAGATTGTTTTATCCAAAGCAATTTACATTGCATTCAAGGACTTTATCAATTAATTCCTTGAGAATCAAACCCATGACCACAGCATTGCTAGCGCCATGCTCTGCTGTGCCATGCTCCGATCAATATTTATATTTTGTGCTCTAATTTCTCTGTTGGCACCTAAAGCAATACACCCCTATAGTGGTGTGCCATAAAATTGTGGCTAAGCTCGTGGCTGGTTAAGCAGGAAGCTGCTGGTTTGATCATTTCAAGTGAGTCAACTCACCACCACCCTCTCTGTCATTTTTATTTTTTATAGAAATAAAAATAATTTAGTTCAGATGGAAAACGTAGCTACACTAAACTGAAAGTGTCTGTTCTGCTCCATACAGCCCGGGTTGCCAGGTCTGTGTGACAAAACTAGCCCACTCCAGTCAAAAACAGCGCAAAGTAGCATAATGACCATATCCTAAATATCAAAACTCAAAATATGTAGGTACGTTTCATACCTAAAATTTATTTTACAGTCACTGTTAAATACATTGATCATAAACGCAGCTCAAAGGCTTTCGCACGGGATACGCAGTTTAAGGTCTTTCCTTTACTCCGGAAAACCCTTTTAAGGGACCCTAAAACAGGGACTATAGCGCAGTTTTATCATAGTAGTAGAAAGTCATACATAGGTTTCAATAGGCTACAAATGCATTTCAAAACTCAAAATATGTCAAAAAATGTCACTGTTATACATTATCATAAACGCAATATTTCAAATTTAGCGCAGTTATCATAGGTAGAAAGTCAAATATTTCCAGGGGGGGGGGAAAATCAACCCACAGCAAAAGTAGCCCATTTCTTTGGAAAACAGCTGAATTGGCAACTCTGCATCCAACACAAGCTGCTTGAGTCAGGTTTGACTGATCACGGGTCGAGAGTAGAGATAACTGATAAGACCATGCTGGAGGATTTGCTGCTCAACAGATCCTGAGCTCTTTGACATATGTCTGATCTCGTAAGATGTTCTCCCTTTACACAGAGTGTATGTGTGTTCGCAAAATCGAAAGTGAACACTGACCGCTCATTCAAAAGTGATTTCAATATCCCGCATATTGGTGTTGCGCAAAAATATACAGTATTAGAATCTTTGCGGGAGTGGGCGGTAATGGTCAAAAATTCAGCAGGAGCGGGATTAAGAAAACAATCAAGCGCAGGGCTCTAGTTTGAGGTAAGCTGAGTAGCTAAATATTTAATATTTAATATCTGTTTTTCGATAGAATTGTTAGAAAGACCAACAGTAATATCCTGTTATGCAAACTAGCCTACTCGACTTTTTTTTTCAAATTTGACCATTTTGAATTAAACATATAGCATGAATCATCTATGTGATTCATGCAGGCTAATTCATAACTGAATGTGATATGATAAACATTTAGGCTTTTCATGCACACATTCACTCTTAATCGTATGCCTATTTTGAAGTAAAAAAAAGCTTATTCCCCTATTATTATTTAGGCCTAATTACTTAGTTTAGACCATTGACATTACAACTGTTTTTATCCATACAATAAAAAATATATATATATTGGACCCCGTTAACTTTTTTTGTATGAAGAACCTGAAAGATAATCATATGTGACCCTGGAGCACAAAACCAGTCTTAAGTCGCTGGAGGTATACAGTATGTGTAGCAATAGCCAACAATACATTGTATGGGTCAAAATTATCGATTTGTCTTTTATGCCAAAAATCATTAGGATGTTAAGTAAAGATCATGTTCCATGAAGATATTTTGTAAATTTCCTACTGTAAATATATAAAAACGTAATTTTTGATTAGTAATATGCTTTGCTAAGAACTTCATTTGGAGAACTTTAAAGGCGATTTTCTCAATATTTTGATTTTTTTGCACCCTCAGATTCCAGATTTTCAAATAGCTTTATCTCGGCCAAATATTGTCCTACTTATTCAGCTTTCAGATGATGTCAATTTAAAAAAAAAAAATTACCTTTATGACTGGTTTTGTGGTCACATATAGGTTTGGAAAGATGACAGAAGTTTGATTTTTGAGTGATACACTTTTAATCTCACCGTATAGTGTCATCGGCTGTTAGTTGTGGTGAATCTGAAGTTGCTTGTCTCGTGTGTGTGTGTTCAGTATGTTATGAGTGTAATGCTTCATTATGAAGTATTAGCCAATTGTCTAACTCGCGTTCTAAAACCACTAAATGATCCTCCACCGGAAGAGGTCTGAAGGTCTGCTTTTTTTTTTTGGTAGTTAGAAAAATAGCCTTTCCTCTCTGCCTGTTATGGCAACTCTCAGTGTAGTACTCGCACAGAGGCTTCCAGTCCTGTAAGAACAATGGTATCAGGTGGAGGATTCATTTACATCTCTCTTGAAGTGCTCATTGCAGTGGGATGCTGTCTGGGCAATATGTTGGTGATCTGGGCCGTGTGGAGAAGTGGAGCCCTGAACAAACCCACTTTCTGCTTGATCGTGTCTCTGGCGGTGGCTGATTTCCTGGTTGGGGCCGTGGCAATTCCTCTGGCTGTGACTGTGGACATCCACATCAAAATCCCTTTCCATGCCTGTCTCTTCATCAGTTGTTTTCTCATCGTGCCGCTGCAAGCGTCAGTGCTCACCCTCCTGGCTATTGCTGTGGACCGATGTCTGCGGGTTTGTATCCCTTTCAGGTGAGTCGGCCTCCAGAGGGCTTTGAAACGACATGAGCAATGGGCTTTAATGCGTGTCAAGTTTGTTGAAAGCAAAAGTGAAATATTTAAGATTCTGTACTACCTTTTTTCTACTTTTTTTTCAGCATTTTTCAGTTTTCGGATGCAGCCAATGATTTTGAGTATTGAGAAGCCCCCCACGGCTGCGTTCCAGTCCATTTTTTTATGTTGAACTAAAAGTCGGAAAAAAAAGTCGAACTATTGTAAGTATACTTCAGGTACAGTTTAAATATATTGCATTTAAAGACCGATATTAATATTGAAATTAAATTATTATATCAATATTATTAATAGTGATATTAAAACACATTTTAAGTTAATAATATAATACAGGGGTGTCAAACTCAGTTCCTGGAGGGCCGCAGCCCTGCAGAGTTTTGTTCCAACACACAAACCATGTAGTTTTCAAATAAGTCTGAAGGAATTGATTAGCTGGATCAGCTGTGTTTAATTAGGATTGAATCTAAACTCTGCAGGGCTCCGCCCTCCAGGAACTGAGTTTGACACCCCTGATATAATAGGTTGATCATATTAAGAAATGTGCATTGTGCAATAAAGAAATTCTCCAAATGAAGTTAATTTATAGTTTTGTATCAGTAAGTGATATGTTAATAAATATGTTAATGGATTCAAATGTTACTTAGTATGAAGTATTTTAAATACATTATTGAAGTTTTTTCTTTTCTTTTTCTTTTTTTTTTTTTACTGGGTTAAGCCCCTTATCTCTCCCAACCCTAGCAATGCCTCTGACTAGTGGACCAATGATGACACTTAAACCCGTTTTGTGCAATATATTTTTACTTGCATTTTTAAATTTTGGTTTCACACTTGTTATTTTTTATCCATAACTGCAATACATTTGGTGGGAATTTGATCCCACAGCAGTTGCTGTTGTTTATCTCTTTGAATGGGGAAACATCTAATTTTCCAAAACTGTTTGCCAAGCTTACGATTAAATTTCATATTCTTTTATTTAGAAGGCGGGGCTTCCTTTGATAGAGCAGCCGTATTGAGCGTTGCATTTCTCCCCATTCAAAACTATACGAGTGGCACGTCTTGGGTATTCTATATTCTATAGGGGCAGTCGTGGCCTAATGGATAGCGAGTCAGACTTGTAAGCGGAAGGTTGTGGGTTCGAAGCAAGGCACCGAACCCCCAACTGCTCCCCGGGCGCTGTAACATGGCTGCCCACTGCTCCGGGTGTGTGTTCACTTAGGATGGGTTAAATGCAGAGAATACATTTCACTGCTGGTTATATACTCTCTATATAATCGTGTATGTGACAAATAAAAATAATCTTAATCTTAGTCTTTTTCTCAGTATAGAAGATCATAAACCCGCCCTCTCCATGTAAGACAAGGGGAAATAATTAAATTACTTCCAATATTTTTTTTCCAAAGATGGCTTTCTCATTTTATGTAGTTTTTATCACACTGATGTAAGTTCAAGTGTTCGTTTTTAAATAAGTTTGATTTTAGTTAGTTATGTGATGCTATAAAAACAGTAGTGTGTCGTCGTGATTGACAGCTGAGATTGACGGCTTCTCTGAGCGAACTGAGCCACCAACAGACTTTTTCGGAATGTTCAGGAGGAGATTGGAGTTGTATTTATCTTAATTTTAACAAGCCTCTTGTACGGCTATCAGCAGGGAAAAATTGGAGCAGTGAGGCTAATTAAAAAAGGGTCAGGGGCGTGTGCTTGTAAACGACTCTGTGGCGGGACACGGCTCCACTTCACTTGCTACTGCGCAGACTCAGGTCCCGAATCAGCGCAAGATGTCAGCGCCCTATTGGGAAACTGGCGGCTTTACTTTTCTTCAATGGAAGAGAGTGAATGTACGTCGTTTGTCTTTTTTTCCAGTCTATGGTTTTTTGAGTCAGCAGTAAAGACTTTTATGTTGAAAGCATAGACTGTAAAAAAAGAAAGAGACAGTGAAACGCTGTTGTAAACAAGGAAGTTATTTTTACTTTCAACGGCACATTAAGAAGCAGCCAACAAATGCACTGAGCAACACTATCATCGGAAATCACTTAACAGATGAAAGAATAGTACGACAAAGATATTTCCTCAGCGAACATTCAAACTAATGTTTAATTGTGAATATGAGATTGAGCTGAAGAATGAATGCTGTGTCAGATGCAGGCAGGGGCGGACTTAGTGAATTGGGGGCCCCAGGCAAATATAGGAATGGGGCCCTATACATTTGCACACATTTACCTAGATCAACCTTGAGGTTCCTTTTCTGTCATGATGCTAGCTGCTGCACAATGGTGCCCTAGTTCAGTCCAATGTTTCTACGTTTTGCATGTTATAATGGGATTCTTTCATTTACATTTATTCATTTATCAGACACTTTTATTCTTTCATGTTGTAGACCACGAAATAGCAATTGATTTACCATTGAGATACAAGTTTTAACAAAAAACTAAATAAATTATAAAATGATAAACCTCACAATTGAACCTTTAAACTGTTTTTTTATTTTAAGAAAAGGGATGCGTCAGAAGTATAAATTATTATATTATTTAAAACGGATTTATGTGGGTGGATTTTCGCATTGGACTGAACAAAAACTGCAGACTGGATTATTGAAAATGCACATTCATTCTATAGTCTGTACTTTATCAGGTAAAATTTTAATTTTAATTTTTATCTGTTCTAAATGTACCTTAAATTAATACTTTTCAAGTTTTTAATACTTTAATCAACATGGGCATGGACAAATATGGATGCTTTATGCAATATATTTTTATTATTAGTGAAACCATAGTTAACATACATAGAGCATGAAGAGTAGACATGTTTCATAGGTCATAGATGTTTTTCAAAGAACTTGTTCATGTCTATTAGACACATGAAAAAGAAGAACATAGAAATACCAGGTTCCTATTACTTCTCTTTCTTTGCTCTGAGCAAATTACTGACACAAACCTGTTTACATTTTCGCAGGACAGGGCAGCTCTTCTTCTGAACATGCAAAATGTACATTTATTATTTATTATTACATTTGTTTCCCTCTCTGTGCCCACATACTGTATTTTGATGCAGCTAAATTCTCAATTAAACTGTTTTCATTGGTATATTTTACTGTTTATGTTGTCAGACAACAGAATGAATATGAAATAGTGACTGAAACGCGACCCATTAAGACATAACCCAAGATGTTAATCTGCACAAAAATCATGATTTATAATCGTGCCGTCGTCTGATCAAATCAAATAGGCTACACATAAGATAAAGACCATAGCTGTGCTGTGATTTCGGCTATACTTGCATGTAAAATTAGAGAAGCAACATATCTGTTTTAACTGAAAGCGCAGCTCCTTTCAGCTGCTCGCTGTACAGAGCAGACGCAGAGGGAGAGAGAGAGAGAGAGAGAGAGAGAGAGAGAGAGAGAGAGAGAGGGTGTGTGCACGCGCTGGGAAAGAGAGACCTCGCGCTCGCGCGGCAGTCAGCGTCAGGTGCATAATATTTGAATTTGCTACAAGCAGGATACACAAGAAGCACGTGCAGACGGTTGTCGTGGTAATAAACACCGTAAACCGCAACCGTTCGCGTGTCCGCACTTAATGCGCGTCTCGTATATGAAAAGCATTTTAGGGGGCCCTTGGCTTTTGGGGGCCCAAGGCAGTCGCCTACCTTTGCCTAATGGGTAAGTCCGCCCCTGGATGCAGGTAATTATCACACTCGCTGAGTCAATCTCTCTCTTATAATACTCTACTAAACACACAACTCTGCTTTTAATACAGTAATACAATAAGCTTTCAATGAAGCAACTCAGCGTTCCTTTGTTACTAGTTCTAAAGCGACGTTTTATTAGTAACAGAGGCTTGGGCTCAGCTGTCAAACTGAGATTTGAATCCGTTGTGGAATGAAGTATTATTATTATTTTCAAACATTTCCCCCAAAAAAAGTTTTTTATGTGAAATTAAGAAATATTTAAGATTTTCTACTATCTTTAGATCAAATAATCAAATAAATGATCAAATAAAGCAGTTTGATCATGTCAATTCCTTTGTGCAGATTGTCTTGCTTTGAAGCTAAAGACTTTTTATACAATTTCTTTCCTTGTAATGAAAAATAGTTCAATTTTATTTTTAAATAGTATATTATTAGTATAATATATTTTTTTTTAGAAATGTTTTAAATTATTTATTATAATGTGAAATATAAGCATTTTTTTATATCCTAATGCAAAATGACATTTGCAACATTCAGCACAATGTTAATTTTAATAAATATTGGGCAACATTGATTTTGAGGCTCTTCTTTGCTCTAGTACAATAAATGTAGACTAAAGAAACATTATATATATATATATATGCAAACATATTTTTTTTCAGAGTAAACCTAATCTTTCTAATCTTACTTCAGGTTGCAGTTACACAGTTCTGCCAGTAGGGCGCCTCAAAACACCACAGTCAAAGTCTGAGAGTAACTGTGTAGTTAACAAAGTCCCTTTCAAGTATATCTATGGTCTTTGGTAGTTAACTGAGTAACTGTATGATGCCTCTTATGGCTGAATGTGGATAATAGTGCACATGTATGTGTAGTTTAGTGCACAGCGATATGTCTGTACAATATTACAAATATGAACCTGCAGTGATGTAACAAGTTGTTTAAAATAATAAAAAAAAAGCTTCATGAAGCATTATGAAGTACATATATGAGATGTTATTTGTGACTTTCATAATGTCTAAGCAATGTTCATAATATTCTTTTTAGAATAAGTCACTGAAAGAGTCCCCCTTTATTTAAATTTAACATTTACATTTAATCATTTAGCAGTTGCTTTTAACCAAAGCGACTTAAAAGAGAACAAAAGAAGCAATCAGACAAACAAGGGCAGTAATATGTGCTGTGACAAGTCCTGTTAGTGTAATGTGGTACATGTAAATAAATAAAAACAAGTAGATAGAATAGAAAAGAATAGAGAACACTAGTGTTAGAGGGTCCATTTCTTTTTATAAATAAATAAAAAGAAAACAATAGAAATACAATAGAGAGAGCTAGTTAGAGTGTCAAGGTGTGTATACAGGTATATACAGTATATATATTTATATAAATAAAAATCAAAGACAATCATTTTAATGTGCTTCGTTAGGATGACCAAAACTGCATTGCTGATACAATAACACATTCTTTAATTTAAAATAAAAATGAATCATACGAACAAATAAAATAGCAGTATTGCAAAATAAAATATAGTAGCAAAATAAAAATTAAAGTAACAGTGCAGAATAAGAATGATAACAACTATAATAAAAACAGTAAGATATTTTAATAATTGTAGTTTTTTTATTGACCAATTTTTAACATTTAGAAGTGCAGACCGGTTAAAGATACTCCAGTCACTCTGTCTCTCGTTGTTTATAATGATGTGTTTTTACTCTCATTCATTGTGTCTCTCAAGGAAGGCAATAGACTGTATAGTTATCACCTGAATAGGATGAGATCCTTCCCACAAACTATACAACCTACTACCTCAGCTTGTGGAGACACAGATCTGCAGGTTCACAGGAGCACAGCTTCAGAAGGCAGAAGATATAAATGAGGACAAATGAAGTAGCTGAACACATCATTTACAGTGTTTGACGCCGTTTCTTCAGTAGACAGCTGGTTAATCTGCCTCCGTAAGAAAGACAGTAGATTGTATAGTTATCTCAAAGGGAGGTTTTATACTCCACAACTATTCAATCTACTACCTCAGCTTTAGGAACAGAAACAAACATGCTGTGGATGAGGTTTCTTCACCGAATCTGCACAGAGCTGAAAGAAAGAGGGAGACATTTTTATTTATTTATTAGAAGTCATACAAAATTACATTAAAAGGCTTATTTCTTTTAATTATTTATTAAAATTATATTTGATCAAAAAATTATTTATTTAAAAATGATTTATTTATTCATTCATCATTATGCATATATTCATATATTAACAATAAATATACAATTTACATATTGTCTTTTTACTTGACTAAAATCAATAAAAAAATATCAATAATCATAGATTTTAAAATAAAACTCTGGCTCCTTCTCCACGTTTCTTGTCGTTCACAATGACCTTCAAAGTGCAGAAGGAAATTTGGAAGTCGTTGATTCTATTTCAGTATTTCCTTCTTTGTGTCTTCCTGATTATCTTTTAAAAGATTAGCGAAATAATGAACAATTAGAAGTGGGCTAATTTGTTCACCCTGTCTGGCTCACAGAAGTCCTGAAGCACAGGTGAGCCGCACGTTTTCTCTGTGCACCCTTCACACGTCTGTGGTGTTGCATCACTGAACGCAGCTTTCCCAGCTGTCTGACTTTAAATAACGCTACATGTTGTCTGCTAGCAAAGCATGAAAGGGAGGGAAAAGAACCAAACAAAATGGCCGCCTTCCTGCCATCTTAAACGAGTGTGCAATTACAAGTCAAGATCGTGTGTGAAGATGAAACTGGCTTGTAGGTTATTATATCAAGAAAGATGAATGATTGCAGTAACTGGAAGTATACTGAGAACATATCGCTAAAATCAAAACCTTTATAACCCTAACAATATGACTGTGGCAGTACCATGTTTCAGTGACAGTAATAACATGGTACTGTTTGATTTCTATAATCTGGTGAGCACTGTAAAGTAATTCAAAGAAAAACAATTACATTTATTTGTATGATTTCATTACGATTATGGTCACACCGTGGTACTCTTTAGAGACTTTTTATAGTCAAACCATGATACTTTTAAAGGACCTAATTCATGACTAATAATGTTATTAATCATAATCATAATAATATAACGTGTATGTTTTTCCTGCTTAATATTTTTCTAAAAACCGTAATACATTTTTTTCGGGATTCTTTGATGAATAGAAAGTTCAAAGGAACCACATTTTTTTCAAATATATAAATCTTTCATAACATTCTAAATATCTTTACTGTCACTTTTGATCAATTTAATGCATCCTTGCTGAATAACAACATTTATGTTATTTTACAAATCAGCATAATAGAATGATTTCTGAAGGAATTTTGGTTATCTCATCCCATAATTCAGAAAAAACTTAGAACAGACAGAAAACAATATATTTTCATAATTTTTGGGGGAATAAAATGTTGTATATAATCAAGCAAATTATATCTGAACAAATCCCTCTGTAAAATCCTTCAGGATATAGACAGGAATAAAAATGTAAAGTTGTGTGTGTAAGCGCTACTGAAGTGGAGAGGTATGGCTCAGTGTATGGGAGAAAAAACTCATTTGGAGAAAACGGCCTTTAAAAATATGTTTTGTAATTGAGATCTACTGACAAATAGATAAAGTGCTATAAAAGGAACAAACAGTGTCTTTGGGATGTTTTCTTTCATCTAGTTTGACAAAACACTTCAAAAACCAAAAAAGCTCAGACACACTCAAAACAGTGTTTTTGCCTGCAGTGTCTCCCGTTATAGTAATTTTAACACGGTTACAATTTACAGTATAACTGGCCATAATAATGTACAGCAGGTAGTCATTATCACAATATATATAAAATAGAGATGTTTGCATTGTTATAATACACAGATGATGGCGTCCCAGCATGATGGTGCTGTGGTAGATATCTGGCAGACGGGGGTCACCCGGGCGGGCCAAAAGAATGGACTGCCATGGCAAAGGGGTGGGACGGCGGCACCGTGTCTTTGCATAAATTAGCATGTGAACCGAGGAACTGAAAGACACTGGGGCAGGACATTAACATTCTGGATTCCTCTTTGGCCTAATTAATGGCAGTGATTGAAATGTTTTGGCCTGGCAGTTGGCCGAGACAGCGGGGCAGTGTGAGACAGACCCGGCGGAGAGTCTCAGAATTGAGATGTTGGATCAGTTAAAGGGCTGAGAAATCAAAAAGTGATGCACTGCAAAAAGTGATTTTCTTACTTAGAATTTTTGTCTTGTTTTCCAACATAAATATCTAAACATTCTTACAATAAATCAAAATAGATTTCATTTCGAAGCAAAATGACTTAAGATATTAAGTCTTGTTTTCTGAAAAAAATCGAAATAATGTGCATTTATGTTTAACCCTCTTGGCCTCTTCAGTCGAAACTGACAGAAAAAATGTCTTGAATTTTGTATAATTTTTTGCTTCATCGGAATGGGATGACACTTGGTGACTTTTGTCGCATTAGCTATGTGAACACAAAAAAATCATGGACATGATTCAAAGGTCAAAAAATAAAAAAGTAACACTCAGTACCTTCGTGGTCAAAAATGACAGTTGGAAAAATAGCTCATAAAATTGTATAAATATGGCATAGTATCATAAAATCCCCTCAACATGCTAAATAACATTCAAAAAATATTTCTGAACAAAAATATTATACATTGATTTTCCTGAAAAAACTTTTGACCGCAAAGGTACCAAGTGTGATCCAAAAATGAAGAGGCCCAGAGAGTTAAAACAAAAAAAAAAATCTGCCAATGGGGTCAGAAAAATAAACCTAATTCAAAGGGGAAACCAGATTATTTTTTCTGACCTCATTAGCAGATTTTTCTTTCTTAGTTTTGATGCCTTTTTTAGAAAACAAGTCCTACTTAATATCATATCATTTTGCATCTAATGTAAATATATCTTGATATAAATTCGATATTTGGACTGGAAAACAAGACACCATTGGTTTTTACAGTGTGCATTTGAAATGTTTTATAGGCTGCAAATCTGTAAAACCAGCATGTGTGCCGTATAAATAGAGCTAATAATGTGTGCTGATTGCAATAGAGTCTGACGTAAGCATGTTGCTAAACTAACGTGCTACGTTAATACGCACAAATATTGGGTGAAATTCATTTTTTATCCGATTTTAGATTTTACTTTTCAGTATTTAATAAAATGTATGTTTAT
The DNA here is from genome assembly GCA_027422415.1 of Schizothorax lantsangensis. Taxonomy (NCBI): domain Eukaryota; kingdom Metazoa; phylum Chordata; class Actinopteri; order Cypriniformes; family Cyprinidae; genus Schizothorax; species Schizothorax lantsangensis. The sequence continues at coordinate 3,812,940 of CM049853.1, read as the reverse complement.
AATCATTATTTCCCTCTGTCTTCCAGCTCGTTGCAGTGCATTCTGGGATTGCCTTACCCAGGAAGGACGCCAGATTCTGGCCAAAACAAGGTACTTTATGAAGCGCCGTAATTCAATTTTTTTGGCTTGTGCTTATGATGCATAACATGTCGTCTAGTTAGGCAGCTCACTACGTTTGCTGTGTTTATCTGGTCCAATGGCCTCGTTTGACATTCTTGGATCTCAAAAGGACTATTTGTTATTCCATCACAGTATATGGTCCACGTCTCACTGAAGTCCATGGATCATTACACAAAGTAATGGCTATGTCAACATGAGGCTAAATCTTCATGTCTAGTGAGAGATAATATATGCAAAGCTCTACATAAACGGTAAAAGGCATCATAACTTGAACTCTCTCCTTCACCAGAGAGCAGATTCACATAGAACTCAATCATATCTGTGATTCAAACAGCATTTGGTATAACATATTTGGCAGTGACATACTTGTGATAAGATGGTGACAAGCTAGAACAAGTTTGTCAGCGGAAGTGGTTTAGTTTCTCTAACCTCAATCTTGCGGTTAAACGCAAAGGTATTCGTTTTTTATTTCACCTCTGCTGTCAACATTTCCTCATGTGTTTACACCTACTAAATGTATTTTATTTCAACTTTCATTTAGCTGTGGAGTGCAAACAGAACAGAGTTTTGTGCACAACATGCAAATTATTTTCTTCAGATCTTTTTCCAGATCTTTTTCTATATAAACAGCAAAGAAAAAAAAAAGAAAAAAATAGCTATAGAATTTTTTTTTTGATCAGAAATTGCTATTATATATATATATATATATATATACTGTATATATATATATAAACTTGTAATTTTAATTTTGATGAAAGATTATGAAGACATTTTATATATTTTGGTTAATGTGCACTGATGCATCACAAATCATAAGACCAGGAATGTGTATTTCTCTTTCAAACTTATGCAACCTAATATGCCTATTTAGCACCAAAAGGCTCTTTTATCCAAATCTGGTGCCATTTTATCTAGAAAAGCAATAAGTACTGCACTACAGCATTGTGAGCTGAGGAACATTTCCGGCATGTTTGTCAGTAAATGTAATTAAATGCATTGTGATCATTACGAAAGTGAGTAAATATAGTCCTACCTGCTCATTAAAAGCAAGATGACACTTCACTTCCCACATCTGAATTAGTAGAACTGTTATCTGCACCATTGTCTACTTAAACCCACGGTTGTGCAGCCATGAAAATCCAGAGGCCTTTTGAACACGCTTATCATTTGCAGCATATTTTTGTGCCTTTCTGTGCATGTTTTTCTTCAGATATTTTAGAAAAGATGCATTAAAATGAACTATTAACATTTTTAATGTACGTAAATGTAATTAAATGCATCGTGACCATTAGTAAAGTCAGTAAATATAGTCCTACCTGCTCATTAGAAGTGGGACGACACTTCACTTCCCACATCTGAATTAGTAAAATTGTCCATTTATGCAATGTGTTTTAACCCACGGTTGTGCAGTCGTGCAAATCCAGAGGCCTTTTTAACACGCTTATCATTTGCAGCGACCCCTAACAATCTGCAGAACTTCAGCTCTACGCCCTGGATGCAAAAATAGCTATTCTAAACAGGAAGTGCCTGTTGACCTTGTTTGCGTATGCGTTCAGTGTAAGTTCAGCACTTATCAATGCGATAGCTGTATTGCAAACAGACGCAGCTTGCAACATTCAGCAGTGCGGTTGCAAAAACAAATGTGATTTGTTTTAAATTTGAATTAAAAAATATTATTGGAGTACGTCATACAAGAAAATACTGTTTCAGTCTTATTTTGTATTTAATCCAATGTTTGAAACTGTTGAGTGAAAACTGTTTCTACACCAATTTTCTTCAGTGTGGCTAAAACACAAAAAACGTTTTTCCCCCTGATTTGTCATTGCATTTGTTTACACTTGTTAATTAGGCCTGTAATGACCAAGTGTAGTGTTAGTTTAGTGTTAGTTTCAGTGTTGAAAAACATTGAAACTAACACTAAAGATGTAAGTAATTTCTGCACTGGAGTTGCAAAAATAATTATTGCTTCCAAATAGGTTTCCTCAAACACTGCCTGCATGTTTTATTTGCTCCCAAAAACAGATAGTCCCGCCCACAAACACACCATTGGTCGAGAAGGTCAGGATTCTCAAGTAAACGTTTTGATAGTGCAAATACAAAGCCTACGTGTTATCAACATCTTAATATCTTACTTTGCTGTCACATTGAGCAAAGACAGAATAAAGTATTTTAACATTGAAAATACAGCTTTGAATGAACATTTGTGCATGCAGCATGTGCAAGTAAGAAGCCATGTGCTTTCGAAAGCTCATAACTTGATCTGTTAACTCTTTCGTTTCGATACCTGTGAGACAAATGTGATCTGAACTGCTACAAAATGAGACCTCGAATCACATTAGCGACAAATACCTGCTCTGGTTAGTGTCAGGCAGCCGTAATTACAGCTGGATGTCCCAGGGTTCAGCTGCTATCCACAAGGCTCTTTTTCTTCATAATGTGATGCTGTTTGTGGTGTTATTGCTTCAGAATTGCAGGTGATTACCAAAATATTTTTCCCGATAAAGGGTCTGTGACTTTGTTCCTGGTTACCACACCGACACAGAGAGAAAGAGGGAGAGAGGGAGGGAGCACAAAAATAGCAGGAAGTAGAGAGGGCAGGCCAGAAAAAAAATCATCAAGTAACGTGACAAGTTCATCTGAGGATAGTGAAGGAGGGGTGGAGGAAGTGTTTTCATTTTTTTCGTCTATCACTCCACCCACCACCTTACTGCTTTTTTTCTTACTCTGTTTTCTCTTTGTACAGTGTTCAGGGCAGTTTTCATTTACAATAGTTTCGACATCTCTAAAAGAATTATGATTCTTTGTTGACCTTGTTAATGAACTAAACAAAAGTAGTTAGGCAAACAAAACGTGAAGTGCTTTGGAATGGAGATGCGATGTATAATCAAAATGGCATAAATAATCTCCAAATGTGTTTTTAGTTCAATCGTAGATGAAAGAAAGACACATCAAGTGTGTTTTAATATTATTTGCATTATTTTTTTTTTGTCGTTTACATAAGTATAGTGATTTAATCTGTTTGTGTATATTTACAGTGGCCAAAAGTCTGAAAAATTCTGAAAAACAAACAAATATATATTTTTTGGATGGATGTTTTTTATTAAAATCTAGATTTTGAATTACAGTACAGGATTTTAATTTAATTTGCATATACATATACACATACATACACACACACGTTTCCGAAAGAATTCGCTTAAGCTCAGCAAGACTGCATTTATCTGGTCTAAATTACAGTTCAATAAAATATATTAAATACATATATTAAATAAAAAATAATATAATATTATATATAATATAATTTAGGAGTCTCATTCTTGAACTTTTACAGTATGTTCTTCACTGTGGTCTCAGTCTTAGTCATATCTAACGCTCAGTTCCTCCAAACATGTTAGACTGGAGGAAGAATAGATTTGTATGTGGTGTACCGCTTAACAGCCAACCTAGATGTAACAAATAACGATTATGAATCTTTTTGCAACACTTTTAGTGAGATTGTAGGTTTAATTTTCTTCTCCTGGCAGAGTTTGGTAGGTAAAGCGCTGCTCATTGTTTTGAAGGCCTCAGACATGTAACTTAGCACAAAAGAGCATATTTACCCTCCACCGTACTGTAAATAGCAAACCGCATGTTTGTATAGCCTCTGAAAACATTTTTTAAAGCTATTATGCAAGCAGCTTGTATAAAAAGAAACAGTGGTCATGCACTGTCGCAAGGCAAACAAAACCAAGCAAAATCACTCACACCCATTACTTTTGCTCAAACACATTTGGAGTTTATCTAACAATATTTGTTTTTTATGAGAATTTTTTTTTAATGTCTCATTGGACAGAAACGAAACACGCTTTATCATGGCGGCGGCAGATAAACGACACGTGCTGGAGGAAGATGAGGATGAGGAGCAGCGAAAGTCAGAGCAAAACGATGTTATTGCATCACAAGAAAGTTAAAAATGAAAAGTAAGCATTCGAACGAAAATCAAATGCTGGAAGTACCTGAGCGAGAGCTTTTCGTGGGACGTCGCGGGAGACTCCGAATGGGGCAAAAAGTATGACTGTACTGTACGACGACTGAAAAAAAAAAAACAGCAGAGAGGAAGAAAAAAGAGGAGAGACCGTTTCCACGTCGCTCGCGAGACAAGGGGAAAAGCAGAGAGAGAGGTGTGCGAGCGAATAGCCCTTCTTACACGAACCCCTGCCAGCACTGAGTAGATTCAGCTATGCCCTCCTATTCGCCTGCCCACTTTAGCCCCGCTGCCAAAAGAGAGGTCTCCACAGCTTGAGAAAGGAAAAGAAAACAAGGCGGTGACTCTTGCGACCACCTTGCGGCTCGCTCTTTGGCTTCATCTGTTGTTGTTGGGTCAGCAGCCAGTCCTCCATGTTTAATACCTCTATGGGTGTTGGCACAAAATGCTAAACACCGTCACCTGGCTCAGGCCCGGAGGCGAGGAGTGGAACTTGGTCCGAAACCAAGCGAAATAAGCAAATCTCAACCTATCCCTCAGGAGCGTAGCGTCGCTTAAAGCTGCAAGAGAAAATGTTGATATCAGGTACATGTACTTACTCAGAGTGCCAAATCACCATCTGACACACGTCCTGAAATAAAGAGTTAAGGCTCCCGAAAGAGTCTTTTGTCAGCATTTGGCATCTGTCCCAGGTACAAGCCTTTCGATTCCTGTTTTACCGAAGTCATTCGCAGCATCTTTAGCTGTCCTCCCATTGCCTGCATGTTTCATGCAATATACGTTAATGTTTATCCATAGGCATTCGTGCACATCAAATTTCGTTTGTGCCTTTGCTATGTGCATGTGTTCAAATTGAATTCAAAGTCGGGATCCTGAAAGCAAGTCCACGATTGTCAGCTTTCCCAGGTGAAACTAATTCAAGCTCCTTTTTTTGAAAACTTTGAGTCCTTTTCAAAGAGTTCTTGCTGTGCCGAAGCAGGAGGGCAGAGTGAGAAATTTAAACCCGAGGCGCCAGGACAAAGAGCGCGAGACAGCGACTTGTCACAGCACTTGTGGTGAAAGTTTGCGGTAATGCTGTACTATATCCTATATCTCAGCTGTGGAGAAAGCGCGACGCAGCCAGACCAGTGCAATAATCCAGCGTCACCCTGCCAAAAAGTGTGCCGTCCCTTTCCTGACGGCGCAGAGATGGTGACAGAAAGAGAGAGAAAGAGTTGCAATCGTCCTGTCTTCCTCTCCTTTCAGGCATTGTCATGGGCAGCACAGTGTGTGACGTCAGCGCCCCCCTTTCGTCCTTTTGTTATTTGTCCATTTATTTCTCAAAGTACTGTCCTCATGTCGCATTTTCTCTCACTTTTGCTCTGTAAACTCTCTGGAGGGAAAGAAAGAACCGGTTCTTGACGCCCGACTTTGGGAGAGAGAGGGACACGGATATAAATAAAGCACAAGAGCGCAAGTGAATAGAGAAAGAGAAGCTGCCCTTACAAATCTCTCAGTCTGTCTTCCTGCCTTCCGACCGGAGCGCTTGTAAAACTTTCAGCTGTGGTGTTCAGGGCCGGCCTCCATTGGCACCAGTTCAAGAAGAGAGCTGGCTGCGTCTAAAGCTCCCGCTGACTGTCTCGGAGGAAGACGAGCTCACAGAGAGAGAGAGAAAGGGGGTCGGGCTGGTACCCATGAGGAGGGTGTCGGTGTGGACAGTAGGTCAGGATAAGGGGGGCGGCAGAGGTGGCACAAGTGCCAACAGCAGCTGCTCTGGGAGTTCAGACAGGGAGCATGAACCAGAGCAGAAAGAGGACACTCTACATCCCAAAGTTCTCCATTACCGGTGATGCTCTGCACTCTTAAAAATGAAGGCACTCTTAAGATAACCATTTTTTTTCTTAGTGTGAAGAATGTTTTTCTTTTTCCACTATAACAAACCTTTTGTGCAATGGAAAATTGCATGGATGTTAAAGGTTCATCACTGGACTGTTAATGTCAATAAAGCAACTTTCTTTTTAAGAGTGCAGGACACTCTTCTGTGCACCTTCTGCAAAGTGTCTTTTTGAATGCATGTAATTATAACATTCAAAGAAATGTATATAAAGATTATTTTTTATCAAGACAAAGTTTATCAAGACAAGACAAAGATTGAATGTTGGCTTGTCAACAAGATTGTCAACAAGACTTGTTTGTAGATAGATAGATAGATAGATTCCAAACAGATGTTCTAGAGCACATGACATATACACTATGTCCGTGGTAAGATTTTTGTAAGGTTTCTTTGATGAATAGAAAGTTCAAAAGAACAGCATTTATTTGAAATTTTGAAATCCTTTGTAATATTATGTCTTTATTGCCACTTTTAATGCTACCTTGATAAATAAAAGTAATTTCTTTAAAAAAAAATGCACCGACCCAAAACCTTTGAACAGTAATGTACAGGAATAAAGGTTTTCCGAGTTCCCATAATTTCACTCAGATGACAGCATCCAGGTCATGTCCATCCAGGACTGCTTGCACCAACTGGACATTGCCATTGAGCTAAATAGAAATGCTAACAGATATCTCCTTCAGGTATATTAAAACTCCTTTGGTCAGGCTAAACAGTGTTTTGAAAGTGTTTAAACTCTTCTTAAACTTTATTGTCTTAGAGTTGCATATTAAAAAGCAAGTTTTTTTGTCATAAAAAATGACATTTTCTCAATGTTATTTTTTTATTTCAGGGCTTTATCCCACCTTTAACAACTCAGTGCTACCTGTGACCTCATCTGACAGTGCTCTCTATGGTAAATTGTCTCTGATAGACAGATAGTCCTGCCTTTTTCTGGGAGACCTCGCCAAATGGCCCCAACTGCCTTAATGACACATAATGGCTGGAGCTGAAGGACGGCTGCTGGGGAACGTCCTAGGCGCGTTACTCGAGCGCTGGGGGGACTCTGCAGGGTCTAATAGTCTCTTCGGCGCCAGCAGCTGAAGGACGTGGCCTCTCCCACAGGAGCTATTACCCAGAGTCCCTCCACACTGATGTCATCTTGTGTAATGCAACGCTGAAGCTGCAGAGAGAACCAAAGTTCAGTTCACTTCCCCCATCTGTATGCAGTGACATTCATGTGAAATAAGGACAAAATGAAAGCCACATGCTTTTAGCAATACCATCAGAGGCTTGTCACCTGCTTTGCAAGTGTATAATTGGGCAGGCTTGGTGACTTTCAATGCAGTCCTTGCACATTTCTCATTTACACATTAAATTAACTGAGAAAAGAACTTTGCAAGACATTTCAGCTGGGATTTCTGTGGTTACATTGTTTGCACAAGACCTATCCTGATACGACATTGTGCTGGAGCACAATTTTTTTGCACATTTTATGTCTTCATTGTACACTTTTTGTCTGTGCAAAAGTCAGACTTTTGTTCAGTTTGAAAATCCCTTAAAAGAAGGGTTAAAAATAAGGTTTATAGGACTTACAGATAGATGGATAGATGGATAGATAGATAGATAGATTATGTTCTGGGCGTTGCTAGGTGAATGCTAGGGTATTCTGGGGTTGCTGGGTAGTTGCTAGGGTGTTCCGGGGGTTGCTAGGTTGTTTTGAGAGTTTGGGGGGTTATTATAAGGGTGTTCTGGGGCTTACTATGGTATTCTGTGGGTCGCTAGGTTGTTTTGGGAGTTGCTATGGTGTTTTGAGGGTTTTTGGGTGGTTATCAGGGTGTTCTGGGGTTCGCTAGGAGTTTTTGGGTTGTTTTGGGGGTTGAGTGGTTGAAAGGATGGATTTTTGCTGTGGTGTTCTAGGGGTTCCTGGGTAGTTGCTAGGATGTTCTAGGGGTTGCTGTTTTTTGAGGGGGGTTGCTGGGTAGTTGTTAGGGTGTTCTAGGGGTTGTTAGATTGTTTTGAGTGTTACTAGGTGATTGGTAGGATGTTCTGAGAGTTGCTAGGTGGTTGCTAGGGTGTTCTGGGCATTGCTCTGTGGTTGCTAGGTTGTTTCGAGAGTTGTGAGGTTATTATACGTGTGTTTTGGGGGTAGGTGGTTGCTAGGGTTTTCTGGGGGTTGAAAGGTTATTTTTGGGAGTTGCTAGGGTGTTTTGAGGGTTGCTAGGGGTTCTAGGGGGTTCTGGGCTGTTTTACTGTAGTTGTGTGGTTGAAAGGATGATATGGGGGTTGCTAGATGGTTGCTAGGGTGATTTGCATTTGCTAGGTTGTTGGTGTGGTGTGCTAGGATGTTCTAGGAGTTACTAGGTTGTTTTGAGGGTTTATGGGTGGTTATTATGGTGTTCTGGGTTTCTAGGGGTTGTTGGGTGGTTGATAGGATTGTATCGGGGTTGCTAGGTGATTGGTAGGATGTTCTGGGGGTTGTCAGGTGGTTGCTAAGGTGTTCTAGGCATTGCTCTGTGGTTGTTTTGGGGGTTGTTGGGCGGTTGATATGATGTATTGGGGTTGCTAGATGATTGCTTGGAGTTGCTAGGGTGTTCTAGGCATTGCTCTGTGGTTGAGTTGTTCTAGTATTCTAGTGGTTACTGGGTGGTTGTGAATGTGTTCTATGGGTTGCTAGAGTGTTTTGGCATTGCTAGGTGGTTGCTAGGATGTTCAAGGGGTACCTGGGTTGTTGCTATGGTGTTCTAGGCATTGCTTGGTGGTTCCTAGGATGTTCTGGGTGTTGCTAGATGGTTGAAGAGGGTTGTTAGGTAGTTGCTAGTTGCTAGGTAGTGTTCTAGGGGTTGCTAGGATGTTCTAGCCATTGCTCTGTGGGTGCTAGAGTGTTCAGGGTTTGCTAGGAGGTTTCTTACTTTCTCAAGTCTATTCTCTTCTAAATTAAATCCGATCATTCAGTACAGTTCTAAAACACCTCAGCTGAGTAAGCTAAATTAATTTAGGTACTGTTCTTATTTGTTGCACATCCAGTTTTCAAGTAGACATTGTGGAAGTGCAACTCTTAAAGTAGACTTAAGACACTACATATGCATGTGCCTTTTATGCATTATTCATCATCATGAGCATAAGAAATGGCACCTGAATGAGGTCTAATATCCACTTTTACAATCTTGCATTACAGATCATGTTTCCAGTTTTCTTTCGGTGCGATGATCCCGAGGGCATTATCACATGATCTTTAAGAATCTTTCAGGGTAATCAGTTCCTGACAAAACCGCACAAGTTTGAGTTAACTGTTCATTGACCAGGTGGTGACAATTTGGCGTAGTTATCACATTGCACAACAGGGACCAAGCAAAAGTGTAGACAAAGGTTGCAGGATGAAACATGTTGAAAGATCAGACACTAACAAGAATGCAACATGTCAAAAGCTGATATATTTTTCTGTAAACATGCAAGTGGTAAGGGTAAGTACTTATTTAATGTATAAACTATTGTTATTAAATTGCACATTTTATGCTATCAGCTTCATTACATGATTTCTCATCAGTTCTTTCAGAAACATTATCTCAATTATTATTGATGTTTTCTATTGCATTACTGTAATATTGCTCACATTGTCTGAAAACTAAACAGGACACATTAGTAACCCACCCTGCAACACCTGATAAAAGCGAGTTTTGCAAAGAAAAAAAAATATTAACATTTCAACAGAAAGGTAAAAAGCTGTTTTCTCTATATAGCCAAGAAAAAAATCATTTTGAAATACATACACGCTAGAAATTTTAACTCCTCAAGTTTTCTAGTGCTTTCACATGGGAATGCCATTGGATCAGTTTTGTCAATAAGCTTTGTAGCCAAGGTCAAAATATTCACAGAGAAATCTGATCTTAGATCTGTGCTATGATGCGGTTTCAGTGGAGGGACTTTGGGAGGGGCACAGCAGAACATCGGGGCGTCTATGGTGAAGTGGCATGTTTTAGTCAATTTAGATACAAGTATCTGCCAAGTGCATATTTTTGATTAAGGATCTGAATGAAATCCCTAACTCTGAGCACCTTAGCAACCACATAGCAACACACTGGAGTTCCTCAGCAATGGACTTGCATCGCCCCATAACACCACTCAGAACATCCTAGAAACTGCATAGCAACATGCAAAAAAAAAAAAGAAAAGAAAAACGCCCTAGTTGCAATTTTCTAATAACTATTAGTACCTTTCAACTGATAAAGAAATAAATGTTCAGAACACCCTAGGAACTACACAGCAACACTCTAGAATACCTTAGAATACCCACTGCATATCAATACCCTGATAACCACTCAGAACATGTGACCAAAACCAGCTAAAATACCATAGTAACCTCATTGCAACCCATTAAAACCCCCCAGAACACCCCAACCAGTGCAGAGCAACATGCTAAACCACTCAGACCTTAGAAGGTGCATAACAACACCCTGGAAACCACCCAGAACATCCTAGGAACTGATAGTAACATGTTTAAAAGACACTCAGATCTTGGAAGCTGCATAGCAACACCCTGGCAACCACCCAAAGCATCCTAGTAATTAATAGTAACATGTTTAAAAACACTCAGATCTTAGTAGTTGCATAGCAACGCCCTGGCAACCACATATAACATCCAAGTGCCTGCAGAGTAACATGCTAAAAACCACTCAGACCTTAGAAGCTGCATATCAACGCATTGGCAACCACCCAGAGCACCCTAGTAAATGATGGAACCATTTTAAAAATAATTTAGATCTTAGCAACTGCATAGCAATGCCTGGCAACCACCCAGAACATCATTGTAACTGCAGAACAACATAACCACTCAAACCTTAGAAGCTGCATAGAGCGTCCTAATAACTGATAGTAACATGTTTAAAAAAACACTCAGATCTAGGTAGTTGCATAGACACAAACTGGCAAACACCCAGAGCATCCTAGTAACTGATAGTAACATGTTAAAAAAACACTCAGATCTTAGTAGTTGCTTAGCAACACACTGGCAAACACCCAGAGCATCCTAGTAACTGATAGTAACATGTTAAAAAAAACACTCAAATCTTAGAAGCTACATAGCAACACCCTGGCAAACACCCAGAAACACTTGATTCACCACATGGAACGTAGTAAAAGAGCGGGACAGGATTTGCACAGGCAAGCACCACTATAGTTTAAAATGTAGTTTCCTTCCTATACTGTTATCCAGCCTTCTGGCTGAGGCCGTTGCATCATGGGAAAACGTATATTCTGTGAAAGGAGGTCAGCAGGACACTTTCAGACTGTATGTTCCTCTGTGTGCTCATCTGCTGCTGGATCCAGCATTTGTTTTACTGTGAGGCAGTATCCTGTTGCCTTTGTTTAGTTTGAGTCTCACACACACACACACACACACACACACACACACACACACGTGTGTCCCTCAGGAGCGCGTGCACTCCTCTGACCCACATCTCCATGGGTTGTCCTCATTGTTTGTGATTGTGAGTGTGAGTAATAAAGCCGCTGGAGTGAGGTCACGTCCTTAAGTAGCTGTTCTTCTGCATTATTTCATAAATCAGTTTGTATATATATATAGTTATAATATATAGTTTAAGTAAATACACATTTATACTATATGCTATCAGTTATTTATTTATTTTTACCTCAGAGGTTTAAGAGGAACATTTCAGTTCTCCAGTTTTATTTGTTATAAACTGGTGATCTGGAGAAGACTGTACAGTTGCATCATAAACTGCACTGTCTCTTTAAGATCTTGAGCTCCACCTCTGAACCTCCTTGAGTTCACTGGCCCTCTGAGGGCATGATCTGTGGACGGGAGGAAGGCGGAAACAGCGCCATCTTGCCACCGGATGAAGCACTGCAGCACAAACAGCTTCATTTCACCATAGAACATGATCTTGAGCCAGTTAACACATTTAATTTATTGTATTTAACTATATCGCCATCTAGTGTCAAGGCAGGAAATATTTATATGAATGATACATATTTATAAATAGTAAAAATATAAATTACATTTTATTAAATTAATTTAAATAATTTAATTAATTGCATAATTTAAGATTTAATAGATTTAATTTGCTATAGCATTGTTGCTGATAGTATCAGGGCAGGGAATATTTACTTAAATAAATATAATAAAATATTTAATTAAATTATACATATCGGTGCTATTTTAGTACCATGGAGACATTGTTATAGTTTTATTAATAGTTTGAAATTATTTTTATATTTTAAGTTTTAGTTTAAGTTTTAATAATTTTGTAGTGTGTTTTTGCCTTTTTTATGTCTATATAGTTTCTCGTATTTTCTATTTCAGTTCTAGTTATTTTAGTACATTAAATTAATACGTTAAATATTATTTTGAATGTTTGTTTAAAGTAAAATTAATGTTTTTAATGGCTTTAGTTAACTATAAGGACCCTGATACATATTTGATACATACATACATATTTATATATATATATATATATATATATATGTACACACAGTAATTAATTTAACATTATTAAACATTATATAACATTATTGCCAAAAAAAAGAATATTCATCTAAATAAATATTATAAAATATTATTGATTAGGACAGAGAATATTTATCATATGGGGAAAGGGAATGTTTTTCCATGTTGAATCCAACTTAAATCCCATAGATGTGAATAAAATGTTAACATAAAATAAATATATAAATAAATAATAATAACAAATCATGTTATTCGTCAGCTACCTAGGTGTAAATCCTGACATTAATTCCAGACATGCATTTTCTACATGATATTGTTCACATGGTCACTGGAATGATGCACCACCTTTAGTTGCCTGTAGGTGGTGCAATATGACCGTTCGAACAATGTATTCATATTGAGTGAGGCTGAGGATAAAAACTAACCGATCCGTTCAGTTATACAGAGGGAATATTAAACAATTAAATTAAGTAATTAACCCTCATAGCACCTATTTTGTAATAAGTTATTTGCCTGCTAATAATAATTGTGATATATGCCAGGTGTCTGTCACAAAAATAAATAACAATAAATAATAAGCATTTAAAAAGTCAACAGATGCATGCAGGACAATGAGAACGTAATTATTATTATTATTCATTATGATTATCAATCTTAAAGTGTAGAGTTTAAAGTTTAATTTTATGAGTGTATTTGACATTCACAAATATATTCACACTATTCCAGCTTTTGTCAATGGCTGATCAGTCAGTGGCCTTCATGACCTGCTTTTGCACAGGTCAAGTAGAGCTAAACCAATAAGAGGAGAAAGCTCTACCGTTCAGCAGAGATCAGCTCCACATCCTGCAGCTGGTTCAGTTCCAGACGCTTGTACACCCTCGTGACCGACAGACGTCTGACCTGACTCTGCTGCAGCTTGAGGAGGTGTAGCCTGCTGTCAAAGTGCACAGCACAGGTCTCATCTTTGACCACCAGCGATGTTCTTCAGAAAAAGCACAAAAAAATAAATAAATTACATTATCTTTATGTTCAGCTATAGCAAAATCAAATTCAGCAATGACTCATTCAACTAAATGTAAACCTGACCCCATCAAGGCAGCAGCAGTGAGTTATAAATTCAGCAGTGATGTTGTAAGAAATCCCAGTATTTACATTAATTAGACAAATGTGTATTAATATGATGACTGGGTCTGTGTGGTGACACATTTAACATGTGCATTATGCATGAGGTTCAGGAGTAGAGCTCAGGACAGGCAGAAGCTGATCATTGAATAAAGTAAATAATAAAAGTTCACAAATGATAAAATAAAATAATAAAAACCAACGAGCAAACAAATAATAAATAAGAGTAAATAAATAGAATTAAAATAAATAAATAAATACATACATTCATAATGATATTGAATAAAAATAAATAAATAATAAAATAAAAAAACGAGTAAGGAAATAATAAATAAAAGTAAATAAATAGAATTAAAATGAATGAATAAAACTGTAAATAAAATAATACAAATAAATGAATAAAGAATGAAATAATTAATTAACAATATATATAAATTAAATAAATAATATATAAATAATGAATAAACATAAATATAACATTTAAATCCAATAATAAATAAATGTAAATTGAAAAAAGAATAAACAAACAAGCAAAATAAATTAAAGTAAAATAATAAAACAAAATTAATTAATAATATTTTTTTTAATTAACACTTTTTTTATTAAATAAAATTATTAATAAAAATAAAATAAAAATATTTTATTAAAATAAAATGAACAATATATAAATAAAAAGAGTAATATATAAGTAATGAATAAACATAAATACAATTAAAATGCAATGAATGAATGAATGGAAATGTATCGCTGGACAGAGAGAATCACAGAATATATCCATAATCATACAACTATCTTATCTATCTACTTCTAAGAAGTAAATAAATCAGGTGTTTTCAAGTGTCTAAATGAGAAAGATTATTAATTCAACTTGAGAGGTTTATGTGGATCTACTTCCATGTCCACTAGTAAAGGCAAACGGTGATTTAAAGTGGTGAAACTTTTATTTCAACCTACATAAAACTTCCCTCTAATATATAAAGTTGATGTCCATTTGTCAATTAGCCATCTATGGTATTATTTCTTCTTCAGGCCCGTGGTGTGAGTGACAGATGGGTCAGTGGGAAAATCCTCTTAGCAACTTTCTGCTGATGGAGCTTCATTATTGAGTAAAGCTCCACACTTTCTCATTACTAGCTTAGCATCACCGCACCGAGGACGAGGATAGAGTTTGAAGATAAAGGACATGTCTGCCGAAAAGGTGAGATTGTTTTGATTGATTGCATAAAGCATGTTGTGGCCTTTATTATTATCATCCGAAAAGCTGTTGATCTAAATATTGATTCACTGAAGGACATTCAGAGATTGAATCATTAAGCATCTTCTGTTTTAAACTAGATCTGTCAACAGAATGGATTTAACACCAATTAATATATTTAACATCGATAATTAAAAAGCATACCGAACACGCTGTCATTAGCATGTTGGTTGATGTCACTTGTCTAATTAGTGAGTTATAGTGAGGTCACTCCTAGTTTTACAGGAAAGTTCAGTGATATTGTAGTGAATAATTGCAAAGCTTGTTACAGACATGACTGAATCAAACACTTCCAGCCATGAATTTCAATATTAGTTTATCACCTTGTTCTGTTGCTTGTAATGAGAAAGGCTAAATGACTGTAAAATATTTAGGTTTTATATTTGCATAAACTAAAATAACTAGTAGGACAATTGGTATTACTAAAGTAACTAGTAGGAAATATTAGGCATTGCAGATTTATATCATATTTATAT
Organism: Schizothorax lantsangensis; assembly: GCA_027422415.1. Classification (NCBI taxonomy): domain Eukaryota; kingdom Metazoa; phylum Chordata; class Actinopteri; order Cypriniformes; family Cyprinidae; genus Schizothorax; species Schizothorax lantsangensis. Next base: position 3,797,685 of record CM049853.1, on the reverse strand, counting down.
GGTGATATAGTCCTTGTAATCAAGAAAATATTTTATAATAATGATGTATTTAGCTCAAGGGTTCAGAGATTGACAGATAATTTTAGTATAAATGTAAATATGTGTCATTAAGTCTTATTCAAAGTATAAAAGATGACCTACAAACACAACTCGAGTTCATTTAGACAGTGCAAATACTTTAATTTTTAACCTTATTTAAGCTAAAAATTATTTCAAAACTATATTTGGCAAATGTATATTTTTTATGTTAACTGAATGGAAACATGGTTGAATTAGGGTTTTTGTTTTCCTCCACACCTCATGACAGGGATTGACTAAGGTGACGGTATTAATAGTCTTATTCTGGCTGTGTCTTAAGTGGATCACACACACTTACACACTCATACACACACATTCAGACTCACAGTCAGTACAGAGTGTCTCCTGTTTCAGGCCATATATACAGTATGAGGGTGAAAAGATGTGTGGAAAGGTTTAACTTAAACATATTTGTGAAATACAGTCCACAAAGAAGAATAACGGACAAATGTGAGGTTTTTCCATTACTGACTCCTGCAGCTTAATCACTCACAAACAGGATGTGTTATATAATGTGGTTATGAATCAGATCACTGCTGTTATATCAGTAGATCTAGAGATGATGCAATCTTTACATTTACATTTAGTCATTTAGCAGATGCTTTTATCCAAAGCGGCTTACAAATGAGGACAGTGGAAGCATCAAAATCAACAAAAGATCAATGATATGCGCGTGCTATAACAAGTCTCAGTTAGCCTAACGCAGTACACGTAGCAAGGTTTTATTTTTCAATTAGATAATAAGTAAAAAGAAAACAGACAGAATAGAAAAAGAATAGAGCAAGCTAGTGTTAGTTTTTTTTAAAGAAAACAAGCATTAAATGAATAGAGTGCAAGTCTAAAAGGGACAAGTTTATCTTATCAATCTTATGTATCAAAAAGATACAAATATCATTGTGTATTATAATTTAATATTATTATCTAATTAAACAATACATAAAAAATTATGAATGCCAAGGGGAATATATTACCTTACCTAATATTTGGACACAGGCACATTTTTTATTATTTTAGCTGCTGACCAAAACATATTCAAGTTACAGTTATATAATGATTATGGGCTGCACTCTGAGATTTAATTTGAGGGCATTCTCATCAAAATTGGAGGAAAGGTTAAGAAATCACAGCTCTTTAATATGTTCCTCCCCCCTTTCTCAAGGGACCATAAGTAATTGGACAATTGACTCAAAAGCTGTTTCATGGACAGATGTGGGCTATTCCTTCGTTATTTCTACATCAATTAAGCAGGTAAAAGGTCTGGAGTTGATTCTAAGTGTGCCATTTGCATTTGGAAGCTGTTGCTGTGAACCACATCATGTGTTCAAAGGATCTCTCCATACAAGTGAAACAGATGATTGTTAGGCTTCAAAAACAAAACAAATCCACCAGAGAGAGAGAGCAGGAACATTAGGAGCGGACAAATCAACAGTTTGGTACATTCTGAGAAAAAAGAAGAACGCACTGGTGAGCTCTGCAACATAAAAAGACCTGGACGTCCACGGAGGACAACAGTGGTGATGATCGGAGGATCCTCTCCATGGTGAAGAAAAACCCTTTCACAACATCCAGCCAAGAGAAGAACACTCTCCAGGAGGCAGACGTGTCTACAATCAAGAGAAGACTTCACCAGAGCAAATACAGAGGGTTCAGCATGAGCTGCAAACAAGGCCAGATTAGACTTTGCCAAAAACATCTAAAAAAGCCAGACTATTCTGGAAAAGCATTCTTTGGATGGCTGAAATTAAGATCAACCTGTTCTAGAATGACGGGAAGAAAAAAGTATGGAGAAGGCTTGGAACAGCATGATCCAAAGCATACAACATCATCTGTGAAACACGGTGGAGCAGTGTGATGCAGGAGCGTGCTTGGCTTCCAGTGGCTCTGGGTTACTGGTGTTCAGTGATGACGTGACAGAACAGAAGACAGAAGCAGCCGGATGAATTCTGAAGTGTACAGGGATATACTCTCTGCCCAGATTCAGTCAAATGCAGCAAAATTGATTGGGCAGCGCTTCATAGTACAAATGGACAATGACCCAAAACATACATCAAAAGCAACCCAGGAGTTTTTGAAGGTAAAAAAGTGAAATATTCTGCAATGGCCGAGTCAATCTCCTGATCTCTACCTGATTGAGCAGCATTTCACTCGCTGAAGATAAAACTAAAGGCAGAAAGACCCACAAACAAACAACAACTGAAGTCAGCTGCAGTAAAGGTCTGGAAAAGCATCACAAAGAAGAAACCCAGTCTCTGCTGATGTCCATGAGATCCAGACTTTAGGCAGTCGTTGACTGCAAAGGATTCTCAACAAAATATAAAAAATTAACATTTTATTTATGATTATATTTATTTGCCCAATTACATTTGAACCCCTGAAAATGGGGGGACTGTGTATAAAAATGGTTGTAATTCCTAGCATTTTATGTTATATTTTTGTTCTGCCCGCTGAATTAAAGCTTAAAGTCTGCACTTCAATTTCATATTGATTGTTTCATTTTATTTCTATTCTGGTGGCATACAGAGACAAAAGTATGAAAATGTTGTCAGTGTCCAAATATATATGGACCTAACCTAACTGTATATATGTGTGTGTGTGTGTGTGTGTGTGTTGTGTGTGTGTGTGTGTGTGTGTGTGTGTGTACAAATATATTGTTCTTTTTTATTTGTTGCTTTCATTTGCATCCTTACTGGTGAGTAATTTAACTTTCTAGCTTTGATGACTTTTAATAATAGCTAATTGTCCAATATGTTTATTACAATAATGTTATTTTTAACTGCACACATCAGAACATTGCAGAAGCCCAAAAAGAAGAAGCCCGAGTCGACTCCAGCAGAGATCAACGGCACCGAAGCCAAACCCAAAAAGACCAAGAGCAAGAAGAGCGGCGATCTGTCGGCCGAGAGCAGCCCGGCCACTCAGAGTAAGACAGACAGTTCATGTCCTGATGTTACATCACTGCGCTTCTGTCTGTCTGTTTACACAACTCTCACAAACCTCCCTCACAGATGGAGAGAAGGTGAAGAAGAAGAACCTGGAGAAGAAGAAAGAATCAACAGAGAAGGAGAAGGAAATCAAAAAGAAAGCAAAAAGTGCCCCAAAGAAGAAGAAGAGTAAGTGACCTGGTGTTATTTTAGTGTCATTTATATATTAGTGTCCTCTTAGTGTTATTTATATTATTCATATTATATGATATTCATTTGACCTTTTTGTATTATATATTATATTTTAAATTTGATTTTACTTTTATATTTTCAGTTTTCATTTTAACTTTAGTTTTAAGTTTTAGTTATTGTCATTTTTATTAGTTGTTTTTTTTTATTTATATGATTATTATTTTATCTATATGTTATTTAGCTTTAATTTAGTTTTGTTTTAGTTGTAGTTAATTTAGTAATTCCAACTTCAACTTATTTTATTGCAGTTAGTTGTAAAGGCAACATTTCTTTCAATTTCAATGCAGTTTTTGCAAATTTATTTTATTTTTAATTTTATTTTATTTCAGCTTTTTCAGTTACCAAAAATTAGCCTTAGTTAACAACAAGAACACTGAAATGACCTCAGTAATACATTTATTTATTTGATATCTTGAAATGTTTGAGCTCATACTGAGATCTCTAAATCTCTAAGATTGTATTATTTTGAGCTCAGTTTGGAACATTGGTGAGATCTTTTCAAAACCTCTAGTGAGAGAATTAGAGTGTGACAATAAAAAAAGTCATTTTTAATGAGAAAAAGCAATTTGCTCTTCATTTTGTCTTGCTGTCTAGGAGAAACAACTGTGATAATAAAGTTTTCTCCTTCCAGCAGGATAATAGCAAGACATTTGAAAAGCAAACTGTACCAGATTTTTTATATCTGAGCACTTACATGTGTATTGCAAAACAGGTTCTACAGAAGATGATGATGATGACGAGGATGATGAAGAGACCACTCCTCAGAAGAAGACGAAGAAAAAGACTTCAAAAGAAAGTTCTGATGGGAAGGAAAAAGAGAAGGAAAAAGACAAGAAGTCCAAATCAAAAGGTGTCCTCTGTTCACATGTACTTTAAACTACTTTAAATATATAATAGTTTCGTTCGATTCAATAACTTGATTTATTTATATTTGCTTCATGAAGATGTCAAAGAGGATGTAGATAGTAAAGGAAAATCTAAAGCCAAGAAAAAGGAACCAGCCTCCATGTTTCAGATAAACAGAGACAAGCCTGAAACCAAGAGTAAAAAGAAAGGTAATGTTTTGAGAGCTCTTCTATATGCATGTCTATTTGTTGATTCAGAATAATACATATGTTTGCAAATGTGGCGTAAAGCAGCTGCCAAATCTGAGAGTGAAGATGAGAGCGAACCAGAAACCAAAACCAGCAAGACGAAGAAGAAGAGCAGCTCAAACCCAGCGTCCATGTTTCAGACAGGAGGGGACAAAGACAAGGACAAGGACAAAAAGACAAAAAAGACCAAAAGTAAGTTCTGGTCCTTTCTTAAAGCCATTATGGTACACACAATTTTACTTACTGACATAAAATATATAAAAGCTTCAATAATAAAGAAAATTCCATGTTGTTTTTTATGTGTACCCTGCTACTTTTGCTTTAGTATTAGTAATATGTTTTGTAATTATGCACACATAATTGTATTACTATTAATTCTTCACTGAATAAGTAAATAAATAAATAAAATAGTATCTGCATTGCATAATTTTTTTCTGAATAGCAATGAAAAATGAAGTTAAGGGACCAAATGGAGGGTTATAGTGTGAGGAAATTGGATATTAATTGTTATCTATGTCTGAACTGATTTGTTTCCATAAAAGGGCAGCACATGGCTGATTCCATGTCTAATTTGATTGTTTCTCATCCTCAGGTCCTGCTAAAGCAGAAGAGACTGAAGACTCAGATTCAGAAGTGACACAGAAAAAGAAAAAGGGCAAAGGGAAAAAAGGCAAAAAGGTTAATTCATTATAGTTCACATTATTCTCATTCCGGTATTTATTTATTATCATTTTTCTTTAGTAACGACAGTGCACATGTGGTTTTTGGGTGGGAACTATGATTACCATGGTAACAGTGTCTAAGATTACCTCTCTTATTCCTGTGAAGGAGGAGCGAGCACCTTCTCCTCCCGTCGAGTTTGACAATCTGGAGGAGTTTGTACTTCAGCCTGCACAACAGGGCGTCACGGTGAGGTGTAAAGTGACCCGTGACAAGAGAGGGATGGACCGAGGCCTTTACCCAACGTACTACCTGCACCTGGACAACGAGAAGAAAGTACGACATCTATATTTATCTGTGTAGGCCTTCATGCTGTTTTTGAAAAAATCTTAATATGCGGACCAAGACTGCATTTATATGTTCAAACAGTAAAAACAGTAATATTGTGAAATGTTTAGAATGAAAAATAACTGGTTTCTATGTGATTATATGTTACAATGTAATTTATTCCTGTGATGCGCAGCTGAATTTTCAGCATCATTACTCTAGTCTTCAGTGTCACATGATCCTTCAGAAATCATTCTAATATTCTGATTTACTGCTCAAGGAACATTTCTGATTATTATCAATGTTGTGTTGCTTAATTTTTTAGAAATCTTTTGTAACATTATACATGGCTTTACTGTCACTTCTGATCAATTTATTGCATCCTTGGTGAATAAAAGTATTAATTTCTTTAAAAAAACCCATCTCAAATTGACCAAAAAATGGCGCAATATCTCACTACATTTATCTTATCAATCTGGAATCATTTGAATTCAGATGTGACAAATTCTGATGTCCATCTTGCATCCAGGTATTTTTGTTATCGGGAAGGAAGAGGAAGAAAAGCACAACCTCAAACTACTTGATCTCCATTGACCCGACTGACCTCTCCAGAGGAGGGGAAAACTTCATTGGGAAGCTGAGGTAAGTGGGTTTACTTACCATTGCCATTATAGCTGCTCCTCTTGGGCTCTTTTACACAGTCTCTTTGATTTAAAGGAGATTTGCATGTATATTTCAGGTCAAATCTGATGGGAACTAAGTTCACGGTGTTTGATAATGCACTGCATCCGGACAGAGCTCTGCCGGACATGTCTAACGCACGGCAGGAATTAGCAGCCATTGTCTATGTAAGGCAACATCCACTGTAACCACTGTAATTTTGGTTGAAACAATAATCAGTTACTTAATGCATGTTATATTTTACTGACATTAATTTGCATTGTGGCTTTAGGAAACAAATGTTTTGGGCATGAAAGGACCAAGGCGAATGATTGTAGTTATTCCTGGCATGACCAAAGATGGAGAACGAGTCCCCATACGACCACGTAGTGTAAGTTAAAAACAAATATTTATTTATACATAATGATTTAATTATAATTATTTTTATTTATTCATTTACATTTATTTTATTTACTTTTTTATTTATTATTTGTTAAAATGGCATCTGAATATACTGCTTCCCAACAGGAAAATGATGGCCTCCTCATTAGACATCAAAACAGAAATATGGAAAACTTGATAGAGCTGCGCAATAAGACGCCGGTGTGGAATGAAGAAACGGCGTCACACGTGTTAAACTTCAACGGCAGAGTCACACAGGCCTCCATCAAAAATTTCCAGATTGTGCATAACAAAGACCGTAAGTAACTCAACCATATCTCTGTAGAGCTGTTGATATTTCTCTAAAACAGAAGCTACTGTATGTTTGAAAAAGCATACTTGAATGCTACATATTTTGCATTATGCAGAACTACTGCAATTACAAATGTAAAGAATACAACCAGAGTATTTTCATATTATTATATAGTATTATAGTGTTTAGTAATATTTGCCTTTTTCAGTTTTAAATTTAATTAGAATCATTTCATGTGTTTTTGTCATTTTTATTGTTTTTTTTAAAGTTTTTTTTATATTTCTATTTAGCATTTATTTATTATTTCAGTTTTAGTTTTAGTAATTTTAGTACTGCAATTTTATTTCTGTCAGTTGCAGAAGTATGTTTATTGAATCTCATGTTTCTATTTTATTTCAACTATTTTTTCTCAATGAAAACTTAAAAACTATTTAAAATGTAACAGTTTTAGTTAACAATAACAGCAGTGGTACTGTTAGAGCATGGTTCTAAAATCAACATGATCATGGGGCATATACTTATAACTTATATACTTTAAATGCTCTTGAAGTTGAGTTGAAAAAAGGTTACACTTTATTTTAAGATGTCCTTGTTACAGTGTAATTATGCATTTAAGTACTGAGTAATTTTAATTTACTACTTACTATATGGATAGGGTTAGAATTAGAGTTTGGCTTAGGGTAACTTGCATGTAATTATGCATAATTAATTGTTATTATAATAGTAAATGCATGTAACATATGTAACAAGGACACCTTAATATAAAGTGTTACCGAAAAAAGTGTCTACCAAATTTGTTAATGCAATGTACTGTATCCCACAATGCAATGCACTTGACTTCACCATCCATTTCCAGTGTAACAAAAGTACCAGAAATAATATTAGATGCTATTTTAATCTCTCTATTGATTAGTAACTGTCAAAAGTGAAGATAAAAATGCAAAAAAATTGAATATCATATTTGAAGATATTTCATACTGATATTTTGCATACTGTTTCACTATTTGTAATAGTAATAGTACAAAGTGTGCAGTATAAGCTGTGAAATATGCAGTGCCTATCAGCACTCTGAACAGTTTGATGTTGTAAAATACATGCAAAATGTTAATCCGTGTTAGTACTGGTATGTTTGCTAAGCAAATAAGTCATTGCATGACCCTTTTTTGTGCTACATTTCAGAGGACTACATTGTGATGCAGTTTGGGAGAGTAGCAGACGATGCCTTCACTCTGGACTACAGGTATCCTCTGTGTGCCGTACAAGCCTTTGCCATCGCTCTCTCCGGCTTTGATGGCAAAATCGCCTGCGAGTAAAAGCGTAAAGATGTCCTGCTGGTGTCTTTCTGTGATTTCGTCATACGCAGAAAATGGGAAACGTTCTCACTCAGCATCAGCTCAATTCACAACGAGACCGAAACCCATAAATCTGTAAAATAAAGCCACCATTGCTTGTGGGGTTGCATGATTTTATATGCCACAGAGAGATCTGCTGGTGATATCCGCTTGGGCTAAAATCAAGTAATGGTTGTAGAGGTGGTGAAGTGAGAAGGGAGGAAGTGCATTGAGATGTTTGATTTGAGAGTTTGAAAAATACATGGCGTGTGTTTGAAAAGGGAAAAAGAAACAATGGATTGTGTTTTAGTTTTAGGTTATGCATACAATGCAGTTAGGAAAAAACTGTTTTAACATTGTCTGCTTCATATTTTAGTAAATCGGGTTAAAAACGGTTATCTTATACTAATAACATGAATAGACAAAGCACTTTGTTTATAGGAATAGTTCACCCAAAGTTGAAAATCTGCTGAAAATGCTCAACCTCAGGCCATCCAAGATGTAGATGCATTTGTTTCTTGGAGAAATATAGCATTTCATCGCTTGCTCACCAATGGATCCTCTGCAGTGAATGGGTGCCGTCAGAATGAGAGTCCAAACAACTGATAAAAACATTACAATAATCCACAGTACATCAGTTAAAAGTCTTGTGAAGCAAAAATCTGTGTGTTTGTAAGATACAAATCCATCAATATGGCATTTTAAATTTAAACTGTTGCTTCCAGCTAAAATATGAGTCTATAATCCATAATAACGCCAGTGAAAAAGTCAATCTGTTGTCCTCTCACATCAAAATCAATCAGCAAATTTGTTTAGAGCTGTTTTGGACTGTTTTGGTTTTGAAAGCGGTGCTTGATCTCTGCATATTTCTCTCCCGATTCAGAGGAGTTGACTTTTTCACTGGAGAAAGCAATATTGTGGATAGAGGACTCATATTTTAGCCCAGGGTGTCAAACTCAGTTCCTGGAGGGCCACAGCCCTGTAGAGTTTAGATTCAATCCTAATTAAACACACCTGATCCAGCTAATCAAGTCCTTCAGGCCTATTTTAAAACTACATGGTTTGTGTGTTGGAGGAACTGAGTTTTACACCCCTGTTTTAGCCAGAAGCAATGGTTTGATGTTAATTGATGGATTGGCTTGCTTGTGGATTATTGTGATGTTTTTATCAGTTGTTTGGACTCTCATTCTGATGGCACCCATTCACTGCAGATGATCCATTGGTGAGCAAGTGATGGAATGCTACAATTCTCAAAACCTTTTCCCATGAAGAAACAAACTCCTCTACCTCTTGGCTGGGTGAGTACATTTTTGAAAAATGTAAATTTTTGGGTGAACTATTCCTTTAAAAAAACATTTCTATGTATTTTGGGCAGTTGTGCTGTGTTTTGTGTGTGTAACCATTAAGAATGCTTATCTGAAAGCAAGCAAGAAAGCTGTTGTCTGTGCAAGTGTGCCGAAAGCCTAAGATTAAAGCAAGGTCCAGATTTATCAAAGCTGATAGTAAATTTCTGATTGCACATGCAATATCATTGACTGATGCTTGGAGTATGTCAAACATCTCAACCACTCATGCAGTTTCTTGCTTACTCAAGCAAAAAGGATCTGGATTAATACGTGTCATTACAGGAATAACGTGAACTGTCACCTGATGCAGATGTGAACACCTGACGTTTGGTGTTTAATTTTTGTTTTGCCTTGTACATGTCATTGTAGTTTATGATTATTTGTGTAGCATAGGATGTATTTGATAAAAACCCATAACTGTCTTAATCCGTGCAGACAAAAGTAATTAGTCATGTTCTTCCATTTTTACTTAATGTGAATGTAGGAAAGAAAATGCAATACTGAAATAAAAATAAAAAAATGAAATAAGTGTTTGTAAAAATGTGCTTCATTTTAAGAGTTTAATTTCTGGGTGTTTGATGGATGTGTGAAAGTTCAGGTTGCCACAGTTGAAAAAAAAAAAGTCAGCATGGAGTAAAAATGTACATTCTTCTTGCACATTCCCGTATTTTGCCCATGTTTCATCTGTAATATATTTTTTTTTTTTACATTTTTCTCTTTGACTCTTCTGACTATTTTGAAATAACTTTTCTTTTTCACTTTATGCCACCAAAGCAGCTTTAACATTGAACATTGATGTTAACCAATAGCCAAATAGCAATTTAGACAATCTTTTAGGCTTTAACATTAATTTAATACTTAATTTTCATTTCATAAATTCCACGACAATAATAGCAAATTACAGTAGATTTGGGAAATGATGTAAGTACAATGAGTTGTGAATGCTGATTTATAATGACTTTAAATGCCTTTCTAAATCTGGTAAGGTAAAAAAAATACAGGTCTTGAAGATAAAGTCATTGCATGAGACCAAATGAATGAACTGTTTAACAGAACTAAAGTCTCTGTGGTACTAGTATCGCTTTAGCTTTAGCTGTGATATTACACTGGGGATCTCTCTTTAAACGTTCAGCCTCAGGCCAGACGATCTGTCACAGCCTGCTGGGTTGGTTGTCCAAACTTGTAGGTCTCAGAAAAGTTTACCACGCAGAGTTGCTGTGATAGTTTCAAATACTTCCTCATCTTGTTCCTGTAGCTTTTTGTAACCCTTGTAATATTTTAACTTAACTTCGCTAATCTTTACTCTGGACCGTACTCACATGTTTCAGATTTGGCCTACAGACGGAGCTCTACGCCTGTAGAGATGTATGTTAAAGGAGCATACATGCATTATAATCTTATGCTCCATTCCAGCGCATTACATCACTGAGTTTGACTGTTGTGCTCCCCTGAGACGCTGGTTGTGCTGAAGAGGTTTCACTGTTCACACTCATCGCTCTGGAATGTTGAATGGATTCTATTAGAATTCCTTGACGATGAAGAGGATGATGATGGCCTTCTAAGGGTCTGAGAACCATGCAGTGTTTGACCTGCAAATATAATCACTTGGTTTTACAGATTGTTTTAAATACAGTGATAAGCTCATTTAATGAGTCATATATATATATAGATGTTTTATATTATTAAAAAACATAGAACATTAAAGATTATTGAAAAACACAGATTTTATTACTTATTCCAAGTTTTTTAATCTAAAATATTTTTAAAAGTACTTATTTTAATTAGCATATTTTACATATTTTTAATTTTACATTTAAATTGGCAGATTTTATTAATTATTCACATTTTTTGTCTAAACTTTTTAATTAGTTTGTATTTTCAGTAATTGACTAGGCTATATAAGTATTTATTTTAATAAGCATATTTCCATATTTTATTTTCACATATTTAAATTAGTAATTGTGACCCTAAACTTTAAAATATAGGCTACATTCAGAAATTCCAAAATAAGTATCTGTTATTATCCACAAAAACAAAATACTACTAATTAAAAGTGACTAATTAACTAAACATTGTAAATGTTACTAGTCTACTTAGTTCTTTAATGAACGTTAATAACTGTTTGAATGTTTACAAAAATATGCAGTAATAAAGAAACACTTCAAGAATTTTTGGAATGTGCTCTTCTTTTCTGTATTTTTGTCAAGATTATTTTACATTAAATAAATAATCAGTACCAGATTACGTTCCAGATATTATCTAATCAACGATAATTGTTAGTGAAAAACGTTATTACATTAATCTAAACTTGGTATTTATAACTCAATGTACAGTAGCTCAAGTAGCCTACAGCTTTTCTCTTTTCTTCTCTGCGGCCCAAAGTGGGCGGGCCTTTGCAGAAGTCCCCGCCCCCAGCCGTGTTGATTGACACGCAACGGTGGCCCCTCCTTAAACTTTTTTTCTCTCCTTCGTTTTCCACTGAAGTGCGTGAATTTCATACCAAACCCATACTTCGCATTCCACCTTTACTGTCAAACCGGGAGAAATATTACTGAAAACAATAGAGCACCAAGATAAATATAACTTTATAGAAATAAACCTCGTTCAGTTCTATCAGTAGAGGTGTTTCTCAATAAAGGTGAGTTTTAGATTCACTCGTTCCCTTTGTCTGATCGCGTTTTTCCTGCCGAAGTTTTCAGATCTTTGTCATATTTAGCATTTTTTCTCGGAACTCCCTGCGTTGGGTGGGATGAGGGACAGAATTCCGTGTGGATATGCTGTAATTGTGCGTGTGTGAGAGCGAGGAAAGCGATTTTAGTCTGATAGCCGGGAACTTTTTGCCTTTGAATTAGACTTAAGTTAGAAACATTATTCCAACTAACACTTCATTGTTGCGAGTAGAAGTGGAAAATGTCATGCTCGTCAGCACAGGCTCTTATTTGCTCTCATAGCAGGATTTTGCAAACGCAGTGTGTGATTGAAAATAAAGAAAGAAGTTTTGTTGTTCCAGAGAGAAACAACAGAAGTGTTTGGAGAGATCGTTCTCCCCTTTTTCTACGTTATCATCAGGTAAGTGTGACTGTTTGTTTCACTTGACAGGCTCAAGACGTTTACTAGATTTAATATCTACTGATTTATGTGAGGTTATTAGTGAAGTGTATAGAAATACATTAAAAGTTATGTTTTTCATTTACAAAACAACTTCATTACGTGTGAAGTGAAAACAAATTACACTATTGGAAAAAGTATAGTGTTGACTCAGTAACCTATATAAATAGCGTAAAAACAGCTATTAAAAATTAGCTATTATAAAACTGGTTGATATGATAACTGATTTCTCTGGAAACTTTTTTTATATTTGCCTTCAGGCAATTTTCCATATTGTACTATCCAGACTGGTTTATCAAAACCGAATTCAGTATTTTTTTATATATATGTATATATGTATGGAATTTTATCTTAATGTCTGTATACTATTTATTATACTATATTCATTATTGTCGTAGAATTAAAACTATTTTGCCAATAAAAACGATCAGATTTCCTCAGGTAAAGCAGTGACGTTGAGTGATCTTCCAGCCCAAACAGCTATCTTTCCTCAGATTGAGCGTTTTAATATAAACCTTTCTATAGTTTAAAGATAATTTTGACCCTTTTTGGTGTCCTATCCGGGATTTGTGACATTGTCAGTAATATCTAAACAACAAAAAAAACAGGTTACAGTTTTGTAGTTGTTTTAAATAAAAATTACAATTTCTCATCATCTCTTTATGGCCACATGTTGAAGAACCAACTGCCTTTTAACAAAGCTGTACAGCTTGAAATAGTTTATGTAAATCTATGAAATTTTTAAAAATAGTTATTTTTTCCACATATACTTTGCAAGCAGATTAAATACATTAAGCCCTCATGAATTTAAACATGTGACACAAATTTGACTCAAAGATCACAGGGGGTGCATTTTCATAGGACAACAAGAGGGTTAATTAATCTTGTCAAACATTTCCATCTCATCTGTGTATTAATTTCATTTTTACAGTTATCTTTTTTTTCAGGGTGAGTGGGTGAGACCTAAGTATTTTGAGTTTAGTCCTTCACATGAATATGTTAATTCATTATTAGTTCACCCCACGCATATGTAAGTGAGTTTAACGATGCTCTCCACATTTTATTGTTCCTCTGAGTTACTATTAATGGACAGGTTTCGTTAAACAGAAATGCTGCACTTCAGGTTGAACTTAATCAGTTCAGCCCAAACTGCCTCTTCAAGTTCTGCTGCTTGATTAGGTTGTCTTATGTCTTACCTCCTTTTAGAAAGGTTGGGCTTCTCAAAAAAGGTTGAAATATAGCTAGATATAGGTCAGGTTGTGTGTAGAAGTGATTGTTGTTGTGTGACATTCTTCTTTGTAATGTATGTTGTATATCCTTAAAGAGACAGTACGTAGACCAGTTGTGGTGGTTTTTGGTTAGTCAACAGTGGAAGTAACTAAATTGCGCTCCAATTTGTTTACTCCTATTTTTTTAAAGCCAAATCTTTTTCTTGCTCGTGAGTCCAAAACACGTTTGCATTTTTGTCTTCTGAAATTTATTGAGATGTTACCCCATTATCTGATCAACAACAAATGATACCCAACAAGAGATTTACACATCAGAGGTTCGGTTTCACATTACTGAATGTCACGGCTTCTTAACTAAGTTTGTTACAGGAAGTTTAGTCTAGTTTATCTTGTGGCCCTCCAGGCAACCTGTCTTGGTATTTGCCACTTACGTGATATGCGCAATTTACTGTAAGTCACCACGGTACGGAAATTTCTTTTGGAAAATAATATATAATATCTATATATTCCTCGGGTAAATATGTAAGCTCAAGCTGTCTAGTTTTAGTGCTAGTTGTCCCTTACGCAATTTTCATTGGTCAGTATTGATGAAGATCACAAGGCATATAATACTGAAATTACACAATACAATTTAAAGATTGCAAAAGCACATTTCTGAAATTAAAAGATTTCCAAAGTATTGTTTTGCACAGAATTCTAAATCAGAGCATGTTTTTTCCATTGACAGAGGTGATTTTCTATATTAGTTTATGCACAATTGTACATTTTCCCAATTGTTTTGAGGGCAACACGTTTTAAGCAAACATACTTTTTTGGGGGTTGAATTTAAACAGATGCCGCGCGTTGCCTTTTATGGCTTCCGCGATGGGCCACATTTGTTGTTCAGCAGCAAATTTGCTGTTCTCTTTTTTTTTTTTTTTTTTTTCAGACATCACAAACGAACCCTGAACTCCCTCCGCTGTCAGGCTTTGCCGAGCGAAGACACGTCATTTCAACGTCTGCTTTTGCTCTCCCGCTCTAAATAGAGCTTTACTGTTTAATAAGCTAACAAATCAGTTTTAATGATTTGTTTGTACTTGCGCTGAGCTCTCAATCCAGTCCCCAAACCAGTCCTGAAGTTTGCAATCATCTCCACGGCATTTCTAGCAGTTCTCGATGCAGAAAGTCCAGAGCGTATCCTCCTTAAGAGATCGAGAGTGTGCGATCAGAGCAGATTGTTTGTGCCATATGTGTTTATGTTGCTGGCCAGTTGACAGTTCCTTTAGCTGGTTTGTGTGAAGGGCCCAGCTGAGAGCGTAATGACCCTCTTTCCATTTGTGTGGACTGAAGCGGCCTTTTAGCACCCGCTGCAGAAGTGGCTCTCCAAATGGTGACCACTTACCTGTCTGTCAACAGAGCTCTGAACAAATATCTAGCTGTGTGTGTGTTTTCAAGCATTTAGGAGAAAGAGAACATCTTACGTGATGCGTTGCCGTTTGGCCTCCTCACCGCCCCATGTTTGCAGAAGGAAACATTTTATACGGTCTTCAGTTCCCCAAAATTAAATTTTTCCCTTTCAAATTAAAGTCATTTTCCACGTCGCAGTCGAAGGATCCTGCGGCGAGACACGAGCCAAAGCACACACAATGTGTCGCTATGCTTTATTAATTATGATGGAGAGACGGCCCATGAAAGCGTGTTTACATTGTGCTGAAAATTAATGCCCGCTCTCGGGACACTTGTTTACATACATTTTCTGTGCGAGGCATTGGCAGATAAGATTTTTTTGGCTTGTCCGTGGCCTTTTTTGACTCGAGGGAGGGGCGAGCTGTGGGCTAGAACAGTATAGCCTTTGTTTCTGTCTGTCTGAAGTTGCTAAACTTTCCAGTTGTTCTTGAAAGCAACTGTTTGTGGCAGCGCACCGGGGTTCATGTGGCAGTCAGCTACACTCCTTGCAAACATGCACCTGAGTTGCATCTAATCTAATAATCTGAATTGAAAAAGAAAGGCAAGTTGATTATTTTTGGCCTTCTGTCTAGTGATTGCATTTATTTGTCATTCTTTATTAAGAAGCTCTTTCATGTGATGGTTATCAGTGTGACAATCATTACAGTGAACATTGTTGCCATTTTTGTCATGTCATATCACAAATGTAATATATTTTGAATGAATTTATACATAGTATTCATACTTAGGATTAGTAATTCAAACAAACCCCAAAACCTATTTATTATATTGGAATTTAGACACACATGCTGTTCCAAACCTGTATGACTTGTAGAGATATTTTGATAAATGAAAGTCAATGGGGTCCAGTATTTTTTAGACCCCATTTAGTTTTTGAAATATCATCATTTGTTTTCCACAGAAGAAAGTATGTTGTAGTTTGAAAGGACATGTTGGTGAATAAATGACAGAATTATAATTTTTGAGTGAACTAGCCTTTTGATTTTGGCGTGTATCTTGTCTTGCACCATTTGTGCTATGGAGATTGACGATGTTTCATATAATGCGGCGTATTAAAGAAACGTGTGATATTACTGACAGGGAATGGACTTGATGATTTTCACCTGGCATATGATGAAACGGATGAAAAATTCCCCTAAATTTACCTTGAAGGAGGGACTCTGACTTGGACCAGTCCATATCCACCTAGCAATTACCCAAAACACCCTAGCATTGCATTTTGCAAGAACCACTTACTTTTCTTTGTAAAATCTGGTATTATTTTGATTATATTATCAAATGCATCTACTCTAGTTTTGGAGTTAAAAAAAACAAACAAATGTTTAAAATTTAGATGCAATTAATTGATTTTGCTTTTTTGGTGATTTGTCTTTTATACTTTTGCCATATTTGATTTGGAAATCTCCAAGATAAGTTTTAATCTAATTTTAATAATCAAGAAATGAGATTGCAAATATAATTTGTACACTGTAAAAAAAGGAAGATTTTTTTCAAAGTAAATAAAAATTAAGATAAAACAAAGATTTTTGGAGTACGTTTTACAAGAAAATACCATTTCAGTCTTTAAAATTTCATGTTTAATTGCCTTTCCTTTGTAGTTAATTTAAATTTCTCAGTGAAAACGGTTTCTACACCAAATCTTTGTCGGTTTATGAGCTTGAGTAGGTTGTATCTATGTCTTCCTCTGTTTTTGGCATAGAAGTGTGACTCAGAGATCAGCACATGGGGCCTCTTTCTCTCTGCCATCCCAAGAGTCCTGTGAGCATTCGTCTCTTTATGCATGTCTTTTCGGTTTTTGTGGGGTTTGGCTCGAGCCCCTGCCTCAGCCACTAAATGACCAAGTCAGGCAAGAGCACTCCTTCACAAATTCGCCTGATGATTTTCCGCGGAAAGTGCTGAATCAGACATTTGAGCGAGTCCTCTGGCACACGCGGCACTCTTTGTGTCAGTCTTTCCTCTGCTGACTGAATCAGGACTAGAGTAAACCATATGGAGAGATCTGAGAGCAGACGGCCGTCCTGGAAAGTCACCCCGGTGGATAATGTCAAAAGTCAGGAATCAGGAGTTGTTAATATCGCAGAGATTCATGTTTAGCTGTCACTTATGCATCAAGGGTTATTTCCACGAGGTGCTTCTGTTCATGTAAAGAGTCATTTTAGTGCTCTTAGTTGAGTAAGAGCCTTTTATCCCTAAATTCACTCTGTTTTGGTAATTTTACATTTTTCTCGTCTGTCGAGCAGCTCTCTCTCACAGACTCTTCAACAGCTCTGATTGTTTCCTGAGTGCCGAGCCAGAGAGGAAGTAAGAGGAAGTTATTGGAGGAGAAGGGTAGAATTTATTAGAGCTAAACACAGAGAGGGAAAGAAAGCGAGCGGGTGAATGAAAGTGATTGGGGAGTTGGAGAATGGTAGAAAGAGATAATATGCGAGAGAGATGTGCTGAGACCAAAAGGGTTTAGTCTCTCAGACAAGCTAATAGTCTTGGAACGGTGTTGAGGCGATGTCTCGCCACTGACTTTTCCCTGACTTTTAAACAAAAACTCACTATTATTTCTTGGATGTCAGGGTTCTAACCCGCAGGACTTGATTAAATGGTATCAAACATGATTAAGATCCCATCTGAGGCTCTGAACATATCTAAGCAATTACGTGTAAGCAGATATTACTAGCTAAACAAACTTCATTATGCATTGTTCTGACGTGTCCAAATGTAAATTATATTGCTTTACTGCTCATTAGTTTAGTATGGTCAATTTTATTTTATTTTTTTACTACTAAGCAATGATTAACTGTTTAAGCAAGAATGTTTAAAGGTGCTGTATGTAGGATTTTGACTCTTCTAAAGCATAAAAATACCATAATATGCTTGCAGACATTTAGGAAACATGTTAAGTTAACATACTTGTTTATCTGAAAAACAATGCTACAGTCAGTTATTCTCCTTTGAAAATGTGCGGTCCGGCCCGGAATGTCTGTGTTTGTTATGGTTTGTGAAACCCGCCCACTGCCAGTTTACCCAATTGTATTTCGGCACCGCGGGTTGCCAGTTGCCGGAAAACACAGCGTATTTAATTTAATTCATCATCATGTGCGCTGTTCCTGTTGGTGTCGTTAATCTGGCATCCTGCGCATGCATCAAATCTGAGGAGGAGGGGCTGGTGAAAAAAAACGTCTCCAATATTTTGAATTTGGACTGCAATACCTAGTTCAACCGCTAGGTGTCAATCCTACATACAGCACCTTTAAGTATGTACAGTGGGGTTGCGGATACATTGAGTTGACCAAGTATTCACTTTTGTGTAGCGTATGAAATGCTGACTCCATTTCTTTTCAAATGGTACCAATTTATCTATACCATACATTTTTTGGTCATTTTTCTTTTTTTTTTTTAATTTTATGTACTCCCCAATTGTAAGTCGCTTTGGATAAAAGCGTCTGCCAAATGACTAAATGTAAATGTAAATGTAAATTCAACGTTATCATTAATATTGGGTAATGCATGCGCATTTCCCTTTTTACATTTTAGTTTTCTTTTGTCGTCATCTGATGCTAACTTCAAGTTTATCTTTTAAAGACCACAAACTTTGGTTAAACAAACGGTTAAATGTAATTTTGTCAAATCTCAAAATGAGCATACATTTTTTCATACTGTACACTGAAGTTCCAATGCCTATTTTGCATTTTAAATGGTTGTTTTTTAGTTTTTTTCTTATGTATTTAGACATTAGAATAAACTGAATATATAGAATAATAGTATAGAAATAATATTTGATATTGGCTATTTATTGATTATTGGCCATAACATGACTATAATTATTTGCCAGAATTTTAATATTGGTGCATCCCTTTTTTTCTTTGTGTTGTTTTATATTAACCTCCAACAAATGCAATTTTAACTTATAAGAATGTCCAGCCCAATTAGCTGTATGCTGATTTCTAAACAATTATTAAATTTTAGGCTTTTTAGGTAATAAAACAAATAGAATGTTCACAAAGCCTTGAGTATATGTAGTTCTAGTCAAACTAAGTTGACCTAATGTTGACCACCCATAGGTTTTATGATGGTCAGTTCCTGGTGTGTGGCCTTGGGTCTGAAGGCCATAAACGGTGTGTAGACCATCAAAGCCAACGAGCTAAAAAAGAGACACAGACTAGACCGAATGGCAGGTTTGCCTACGTTTGTCACTCTTGGGCCCACGTATATCCGTTCCTTCAGACATGTTCAGACTTGGGCTTCCGTGACGATTATGTGAACAGACACTGAAGTGTGAAAAAAAAAAAAAAAACTTGAACCAATCACATTCTCAGATTTTGATTAACCCACCCATCAGATTTGCATATACCGTATGCTTTGCATTATAAATCAGTGTTTTTTTAACAACTAAGTGCTTTCTATTAATCCTAATTTGCCTCAAGTGATGCTGAGATGATGCAACTTCCCAAGAATAGCCTGAGTCATACTCTCTCAGTCTGGTTTAAGAGGTTATCTTCTGCTTTGATGAATCATACTAGTAAGGGATGGTCTGACATGAGTTTCCTCTCCAGTAGGAAGTGCGATTCATGAGCTTTTGGCCGTAGTTGGAAATCAGTGCCGGACAATGAAGAAGAAGAGAAGGAGACGCTCTAAACGTCTTTATCTGTAATCTGAACCCAACCAGCAGCTGCTGCTACACTTGTCCAGCCCTGTTGTTCTCTCACTGCTGACTGTGTGTGTGTTTTTGAGAAGGAGCCGAATACACTGAAGAGTAATCAGTGTGTACGCTCTTGCGTGAGTGAAGGGCGGGTGTGTTGTGGAGGCTGTCCGGAGGGATACGCTCCCTGGGGGCGACTATTGCCAACAAGTGTTCCAGCTGCAACAGTTTCCTAACAAATCTCACATTCTGAGTTGCGTTCGACAGGAAAAACAGTTGGAGGACATTTGTTGAAAGAGCTTTGTGCATTAGTTCAAATTAGGGGTCGACCGATATGCGTTTTTCAGGGCCGATACCGATTATTACAGACCAACTAGACCGATAACCGATATTTTGAACCGATATATATGTCTGGTGTAAAAATGACAATTAATGTCAAAATTATATGGGCTGGTGTAAAAATGACAATGACAAAAACTAATGCCTTCCCTGGTGTTGGTTGCACTTCTTACTCTTGTCTTCCTCCATTTCAAATAACAAGGGCTCTACATTAAGACAAAAACTGCCTTCCCTGGTGTTGGTTGCACTTCTTATCTAAAGAGAGAGTTAAAAGTGGAGCCACTTCCTCCAGGGCTGCATCCATCTACATTAAGGGTATATTGCCACTGCGATAGGGCTGCACGATAATATTGTGCATGCGATTGTCTGTGCAGTAAAGCTGGTTCTGTGATTAGTATTAGCTGGTTCTGTGAATTAGTATTAAATCTCCATCACATGCTTTCCAACCCAGTAGATGGAGCGGAAGTTAATACACAGAGCCGTAGTTCACTGACAAGCTACACAATTCGTGCTCATAATCACAGATGAATCGCCTTCGATAATGAACGTGATATTGCGTAGCTTGTTAGTGAACTACGGCTCTGTGTATTAAATGCCGCTCCATCTGAAAGCAGGTGATGGAGATTTACTGCTAATCACAGAACCGGCTTTACTGACGAGATGCACATGACTAATCGCATGGAATATATCGTGCAGCCCTAGGCCATTGTATTCTTCATGATTAAGCCTATGAATACTGTACTAAAGCTAAACAGCTTGGGGAAATGTAAGTATTTGGCTTCACTAATTTACATGTTGGAAATGTATGTGTAATAGCATAACCTCTCATAATTCTTCATTAATTATTTTCTGATGATTAAATCATAACCTACAAGAGGTGACTATTCAATTCATCATCTAATGCACATCAATTGATTATCTTAAAAAGCACAATGTATATAATAAGTGTAAATAATTTAATTGTCTTCATAGCTCCATTGTAGAAGTTAAGAAGACCACAACTATTTTAATGAAACTATAACACTAATAGCCTATTATAGGCACACTTGGTTCAATAGCCTATATCTTAATATTGGCCTATGTGACAGTATCTTAATCTTGGCCTATGTTACAGTAATTTCCATTAGTTTTAATTTACAGTGCAGTGCAAATGAAGGCATAAAACATTAATTTCATTTATCTTTTAATCAAATGAGAGTTAAACTCTATTTTTGGCAAACAAATGGGTTTACTATTAAAATTAAAACATGGAAGAAATAGCGTATTGTGTGATTATTCTTTTAAACAAAGTTGTAATAATTGTTGTAGTAGTATTACTAGATAAACCAAACTTTTATTTTGACGGGTTGCAATGAGGACCTCTTAAGCTTATGTATGATATGACGATCATTTTACTCAAATGAAACGGTCAAATGCTCATGAAGTAACTCTCAGAGCAGTTCTGGGGATGTTGTTCATGTATTTATGTCCTCATTTAGTGAGACAGCAGATGCTGAAAACACTGCGAGCGTCGCGCACTTCTGTCTGTGTGTGTGTGTGTGTGTGTGTGTGTGATCAAAACCGCGCGTCTGTGCCATTCACATATACAGAGACACGCAGAACATGCAGAATTCATATTTAACTAGTCTTTTTGCGGCTTAATGTTTACAGATACTAGTCCATAGCGCGAGTCGATTTAAATGTACTGACCTACTTTTGATTAATTCATCCAAACTTTGACAAATTCCGTGACTCCGCGTTATACAGTAAATTCCATTTATATGACTGGATTCCGCGATTCCGTCCGGGTTTTCCCCATCGCGGAAACCATAAATGGATAATATTGAGGTGTTTTGCAACTTCAGTGTAGTGGATTGTGATTTATTGCAACTTGAGCAACGTCTGCTGCTGCCTTTGAGACAACTGATGCGTGATCACTGAAACAAGCAGCTCCAGTTAGCAAGCGCTTTCGTCTGAGAGTGCCTTTAGTCTTCCACGCTGATTGGTTGGACTCGTGACTCCCAACAAATCAGATGCGCGGTGGGCGGAGGCTGCTCTAGCCCACAGAGTGGTGAGCTCCGACAGGCTGCGTCAGAGCCAAATAGCGCATTTCAAAATTAAATTATTTTATCGGCACATCGATTTTGAAAATGGCCGATACCGATTATCATAAAAATGCTTAATATCGACGGCGATAATCGGCCAGGCCGATAATCGGTCGACCCCTAGTTCAAATACTAAAAAAGGGAATTCTTGCTCTTGTAAATACTGTAATTCTAAGTCGTTTTGCCCTCACTCTTAAAAATCAAGGTTCCAAAAGGAGGTTTTCGCATCTATGCCATAGAAGATCCGCTTTGGGTTCCTCAGAGAACCTTTAATTAAGCCATTCTTAAAAGGACCATTTCTTTCGTGTGAAGAGCATTTAAAAATCTAAAGAACTCTTTGAGAGGTTCGATGGATGCTGGAGGTTCTTCATGGAATCATTGGTGCCAATAAAAGAACCTTTATTTTTAAGAGTACAGGCCACACTCTTAAAAATAAAGGCATTTTTTGGCATTGATGGTACCATGAAGAACCTTTAACATCCATGGAACCTTTCCATTCCACAAAAGGGTCTTCAGACACTCTTAAAAATAATGATTCCAAAAGGAGGTTTTTGTTTCTAAGCCATAGAAGATCCATTCTGGGTTCTTCAAAGAACCTTTAACTGAACAGTTTTTAAAAGAACCGTTTTTTCCCTTAGTGTTAGGAACATTTTATAAGTCTAAAGAGCCTTTTTCCACTATAAAGAACCTTAAAGGAACACTCCACTTTTTTTGGAAATAGGCTCATTTTACAACTCCCCTAGAGTTAAACAGTTGAGTTTTACCGTTTTTGAATCCATTCAGCCGATCTCGGGGTCTGGCGGTAGCACTTTTAGCTTAGCTTAGCATAGATCATTGAATTGGATTAGACCATTAGCATTTGGTCATCAAAAATGACCAAAGAGTTTCGATAATTTTCCTATTTAAAGCTTGACTCTCCTGTAGTTACATCCTGTACTAAGACTGACGGAAAATGAAAAGCTGCGATTTTCTAGTCCGATATGGCTTGGAACTATACTCTCATTCCGGCGTAATAATCAAGGAAATTTACTGCCGTACCATGGGTGCAGCAGGCGCAATGATATGACGCAGCACCTGAAAGTAGTCCCCAGCTATATCATAGTTACCTAGCTGGGGACTGCTTTCAGGCACTGCGTCATATCATTGCACCTGCTGCACCCATGGTACGGCAGCAAATTTCCTCGATTATAAAGAACCTTGGAAAGGTTCCATAGATGTTGAAGGTACTTTATGGAACTGTTGATGCACTAAAGAACTGTAATTTCTTTAAAAAAAACTGTAAGAGTGCAGGCTAGTCGTGACACCTTAGCTCAGTTCCACCAGGTCTTCTACATCTCTATGTTTAGGTTTCATATCTGACAGGAGGGTCCAACAGAAGGAAAAACAAAAGGTAGGTTCTGGTCGTTAGGGTTGGCTCCCATTAACTTCCCCTGCATCCCTTATTTTGCTGGCAGGACAGCGTGAAGACCTCCCTCCTGGACAGGATCCTCCACTCGCTTGTTTCCCGCCAAAAATGTCCGCCTGGGATGACTAATGCGCAGATGGACTCCAGCGCTCGCTCCATGCGCTGGAAAGTCCCTCCGCTCCTCTGTCAGTTAGCGGAGACCCTGAAATGTTATAAGATGACTTATTGAGACTAGAAGAGACTTTATAAAACCCAAGATGTGGAGATGCAGGATGAGTTCTGTTGAGAGCTTCTTTGAGAAACCTAGCACATTTACGCAAATGGGATTGTGATTGTGACAGCCTGACTTCTCGTAAAATTGTTTTGAGATAATGGAAAGTCCAGATTTGGATTAAATCCCACGGTTGAGTCATGAATCTCTCTCTGAATAACCTGATTTCTCCTGAGAATCCTCCATTTCTGGGTAAAATAGGGTGATGTTTAAAAACATTTCCAGTTGTGATCGTATTTATTCTATTTCTATTTATTCTATTCTATTTCTAGTTTAATTAATTTATAGTAGGCCTACATTATTTTTGATTTCAGATTGATATTAGGTTGATATTATAGATATCCAATTCAAAAGTTTTTGGTTATCTGCTTTGAAATGAAATTATATTTTGAAGCTGATAACCAATACTGGCTTCAAAATAAAACAAATTATAATTGATTATTTCAAGTAGTTTTGGTTAAAATTAAAATGACTTGCTGGACGATTTCATATTTCTCATTCTTTTTCACTTCCTGGCAAATACAGGAAGCCTTTTTAGCATTAATGCAATATAATTGATAATGGTTGATGTTTTATGTGTATTTTAACCCTCTCACTCTGTCACAGAGAATGATGGGAAATGTAGTTTGGTGGCATGAGTGTTTCTTAATAAACCAAGCTTTGTTGCTATTCTTCATCAGCAGTGTATTTACTAGCTAAATTATACTTAAACTACAGTTTGATTAAATGGTGGAATAATTAGCTAATTATTCCACCATTTAATCAACATGCCTGTAGCTTAAGTATTATCTTATATTCTGTGAATCTTAATCTTCTAGATCTTTTCACAATAACTACAGTGAAAACATACACACACATATATATATATATATATATATATATATATATTAGTGCTGTCAATCGATTAAAAAAATTAATCGCGTTAATCACAGTCATGGACTGTGATTAATCATGATTAATCACAAATTTAAAATACTAGGATTTACCTGTAAATGTGTTGAAATAAACAAATGCATGACAAACTAGTTTAATGAAACATAACCTTTACACCTCCGCCAGGTATGAGACATAATCCTTATTATTCTTTTATCATTATTCTTTTGTTTTTATTCAGCCATTATCAGTCTTTACTGGCAAGAAAACGTTTACCAAGCCACATCGCTTCAATCCCAGAATACATTTACCCAACTATTATCAAAAGTATTTCTAAATAAATACAACAAAACATTTTCTTGCGACCTTACGTGAAGTATTATGACAAAATGCATTATGAAGAAGAATTGGACCTGTTATGCAGGTGCATAAGAGCTAATATTAGCATCATGCTAACTTACATAAGACAATTTATGAGATTAATAGTACACTTTTACTCAGAACTCACTTCAAACCACCATCGAGTGTTTGTAATAACTTCCTTTTGCGATCACATGTAGAATTTGGTTGTTTACTGTTGTGAAAATATGCTTTTTATAGCCTTTTATATCGCTGCACAAATTAGCATTTCAGATGTAAGTTACATATTCATCTCAAGAAAATCACATAGAAAACATATCCTATCGTAATCGTGTGTTTATTATCTTCTATAATCTATAGTGGCTGTTGTTGTGTTTATTTGTTTATTTCTGCTGTGTTGTATGCTGTGGCTGAAACTCACGTTGTTTGTGATGTTACAAGCGCCTCTCCGTTCTTAAGTTGCCAGGTATACATTCCAAGTATGATACACATTAGTAAAAGGATCTATTTTAACTTTTATTTGTCTATATACACTTTGGGCGGCCGCGGTAGATTATAAAAGTAGCCCGAAAAACCGCAACCCACGGCTCTGTAATTTTTCCCGCAACTGTATTTTCAAAATAGCCCACGGCCACTTGTGCCACAGCCGCTACCCTGACAACACTGTTCGCTGTATCCTCATCACACACTGATAGATAACCTTCCGCGCTGCGATGACGGAAAGAAGTTGGGGTCAAACCTTATCAAACGATTAATTTGCGTTAAAAAAATATTAACGCGTTAATATTTTTTGATTAATCACATGCGTTAACACGTTAATGTTGACACCCCTAATATATATATATATATATATATATATATATATATATATCAGCTGTGTAATTTGATGTGCTTCGTCATGAATTCACCATTCACTTCTTGTTCAGTCCTCTGTTTCTTGTACATGTGCATCTTGTGTGTGACCACAATGTCTGACTTTGAGTCATAAACAACCTCTCTGAGAGGAAAATCCGAAAAGGCCACCAAGTAAACCTCAATCAGTGCCCCTTTCCTGGAACGGCCTTATGACTAAGTCTTTATGATTCTGGTAAGAATAGTCTGGCAACTTCTGTCCCCCCCCAAACTCCTCCATTAGTCCATGCCAGATTCCATGGTTGGAAGTGTCAGCTTGGGGAAAAACTGGCTCTAAGTCCATGTTTTGTAATTGATATTAGATCATACTGAAGTAAGTTTCCCTGGGCTTTCTCCTACAGAGATCGTGAGGAATCCGGTGAACCCAGAGAATCGTTGCTGGAGCCAACTCAGTACTTCAGCCGACAACAATACGTACTGTGTTGGAGCTCTGTGAGATAGTGGGCAGGGACATTGAATGTGTTCATTCAATGGGCGTCTGAATGAATGCGTGCGCTGCATGGCTTTCACTGCATTATTTACATTCCTGGACCACATGGAAATTCTTCAGCATTATATACTGACTGAGAGCTCTGTTTGGTTCGGTAGGGAGAGAGAGGAGGCGGGAAAGAGGAGGTTGTGCGCCTGTGTTGGACTCTGTCGGTTGTGTGCCATGTCATTCAAAGTTAAGTCCCAGCTGCCTTATGGGAAAATGAAGTTTGTGTGTTTGCATCGGCTGCATCACATGGAGCTGAATGGCCTTCAGCCTTGCAGGATGAGCGTGTTTGTTTTGCAACAGATGTTTTGCAGTTGTGTCCGTCTGGCCTTATTCTTGCTCACTTGCCATGTCTCTTTTTGAAAGAAACTGAAAGTTCATGTTTGCAATGTTGCTTTAAGATGAAAGGGTGAGATAGAGACGCACTGCCAGATGTTAGTTGCAATTATTATTAAAAATAAACCTTTTTTCTTTGTTCTTTGTTGGCAAGGCATTGCATCAGTGTTTTTTGCAACTGCTGGTTTGTTTCTTTTTTATTTTTGTTCCTTCAGGACACAGTTTTGGGAATTTGAATTCATAACTTTTTAGGCATTTATTATTTGCTACCACTGTGGGATTAGCATAAAAAGTGTTGTTAAACACATACACACACACGTTTGTTTTTGTGAATTGTGGGGACATTCCATAGGTGTAATGGTTTTTATACTGTACAAACCATATTTTCTATCGCCCTACACCTAAACCTACCCCTTACAGGAAACTTTGTGCATTTTTACTTTCTCAAAAAAACTCATTCTGTATGATTTATAAGCCTTTTGAAATATGGGGACATGGGGAAATGTCCTCATAAATCACCCTCTCCTTGTAATACCCATGTCATACCCATGTCATTATACAAATTTGTGTCTTATTATATGTATGCAATTTATAAATATAATTTATTTTAATGATATTACTATTTATTATTATTTTTAATATTCATTTTAATATTTACTCAAGAACATAATAT
The DNA here is from genome assembly GCA_027422415.1 of Schizothorax lantsangensis. NCBI lineage: Eukaryota > Metazoa > Chordata > Actinopteri > Cypriniformes > Cyprinidae > Schizothorax > Schizothorax lantsangensis. The sequence goes on along the minus strand of CM049853.1, from coordinate 3,770,181 downwards.
TTTTAATTGTTTTACTTTTTTTTTTTTTCTTTTTTTTTTTATCTTATTAATTTATAAATTTCCCTGGAACTTGTTTTATAGCTCCTGGTTTGTCTCCTTACTTTTAATCTCTTTTTTTCAGTTTATTATTCATTACCACACTTAAAAAATGACGTTAATACCAAGGCAAGTCAAATTTATTTGTATAGCGCTTTTCACAGTTGCTTCAAAGCAGCTTTACAAAAAAAATCATGATGTTAATGTTAATAATATTTCAACACCACATGTCTTTGAAGTACCTCACAGTAAAGATTTTCAATGCGCCGCAGTATATGAATTTGGCATTATTTTTATTTTTTTTGCATTGATAAGTCACATCCAGGCCACTCTCCCGCTGTTAGCTGTATTACTAGCTCTTTCTTTATCAGGAGTGCCGAGAACGCTCAAGTCCCCGGGCGTGCTGATGTTGCGTTTTGTCCAAAACAATCCCACTGTTTTTCAGACTCCGAATGGATGTCTAAATTGGTCAGTCCTCCCCTCCCCTCCCTCCTGCTTTGTCCCCCCCCCCGACACCCCTTGACTCCAGCACTCCTCCCTCCTCCGCCTCCCCCTCCCCTCATCCTTTGCTCGCCTCTCCTTATTTGGGCAGAGTGCTTGGGAGCGCAGGGTGGGGAAGAGGGTAGAGCGAGAGGGGGCTCGGTTGACATAAGGGAGAGAGAGAGAGAGAGAGACTAACACTGCACTTCCTTAATAAGGACATGTCTGGAATTTAAGCCCAACTCTCCAATAGAATGGCTTCTCTGCGCTCCCCGTGCACACACTCGTCTCTCACCCTCTCCCCCAGTACGCACACACACACACTAAATGGAGAGCTTTTTCAAAGCATGCAGTCATGTCTTTTTTACTCAAAGTTTGCTCGTTTGTGTTACCTCACATAATGTGATTTTATTTGGTGACATGGCAGAAATCACTGCGTAATGCGTATAGATCTGTAGAGTATTAAAATGAGTTCATTAAAATGAACACTGAAAATATAAAAAATAAAATATTAATAAATGCTATAGTGGTGTATAAATGATAATAAAATAACAGCTGCTCGACAGTTTTTAATCAACAATATCTCATTATTGATCAAATTATTTCTTTTAATTGCATTTGCAATTAAATTCTCATGTTTCTTCCCAAAGAGACCTTCTCTCCTTTTTGCTTTCCTGAGGGTTTTGTTTAAAAAAAGAAAAATGAAGGTAAATGAATCCTTCATGTAACATGTAGTGATTTGCATTTTACACCTTTTTCCGACCACACTGAAAATTTACACAAGGTAAAAAAAAGTAAAAAAAAAAAAAAATACAATCCAAATACAAAATGAATGTTAATTCCATAAGTACGCACTACTGAAATCACTGTTAATCGCCTACAACCCACAAGCATTGTGGCACTAAGTATTCTACACTTATTCTTCTTTAATTCTAGAGCATAGTCTTTTATAACTCAATTTTGACTGCTTTGTATTATAGGCCTTTATGTAGCTCAGGCTTGAGGTAAAATGTTTGCAGTGTGTGACTGATAAAAAGTCTGTACAGGATATTAAGTTTATATTTAAGAAACTAATGCGTAATTGTTTCAAATGTTGGTTCAACTGCAGGATTAGAAATTTTGTAACTTCTCTGGGGAACATCCAGTGACTGCGATCATCCTGATTGCACGGGATGAACGGTGTTGTGTGTCACCTGAGAAGCAAATGCAATTTGGAAATGCATCGCTAATTGTCCTCCCCGCAGCGTTAGATTGCGCTGAGGTCTGAGGCCTGCAATGTCGAAAAGTAATTAGGACGCTCACATATTCCAACGCTCTCCCGGCCGTTGTTTTGCTCATTCTGTGTCTTTGGGCTGCCAAGTCAAGCTTATTCTTTCAGTGTGCGTGTAACCAGAGCGTTTGAATATCCCCAAAGGAAGGTCTCAATCGGAGTCGGCCGTATTTACCCAAGCTGCGTTTTTTCGTCAACATCAGCAGAAAGTGAAATAAAAGAATGAAATATGTGGGCACACCAGTGACTCCCGGGACCCGATCCTCATGAACAATACCATGCGAAAAAGAGGCAGCCTGAAAAACGCTTAAGATCCTTTAACCATTTTCAGACATTTAGACGGCCACATTGGACCGCGCGCTCCCGACCACAAGCATTTTTGCAGGCTAGTCCTAATTATCTAATCCTTTTAAATGGAGCTTTATATAATGTCTAAAATTCATTTGTCGTTTTGGAAGCCTTTGAGAAGAGGAAATGGTAATAAGAGTCACAGTTGCTGCTGTCTTCATCAGCCAGTGCCCAAAACTGTGGGTGCGCATGACTAAAGGGAGTGGTTTTGAAAAAGGATTTATTAGCTTAAACTTTATGTCCACAATAAAGTAACGTTCTCTTTCTCTCTGCCTCTCTTTCCTTGTTTCTTTCACGCAGTACTTGTGTAGCGTGGGGGCTCGTGCCAGGGCCCGGTAGGAGCCGGCACCATTGCGTCCAACAAGTGGAGTGCCAACGGCAGCCCGGAGCAGGGGCTGGAGGATGGGGGTGATGAGCTGGACAAGGCCATAGACGGAGACGCGGAGGGCGTGTGGAGCCCTGACATCGAGCAGAGCTTTCAGGAGGCACTGGCTATATATCCGCCCTGCGGCCGGCGCAAGATCATCTTGTCTGACGAGGGAAAGATGTATGGTAAGTGAGCTTGCAATGCATTCGTGTGCCGAAGGGGAAGTTGCAATGCACAAAATCCTTTTCCACTTTTACATCAACATTCGTCAAGTCCAGGGCTCAACGCTAAGGATTTTTTTTACTGGCCCGGTCGGGCCAGTGATTCAAATTTTTACTTGCCCTGCCAACATTTTCACTGGCCCTGCCACAAAAAATAAAATAGTTGCTGTTATCATTGTTTTTGATCTATGTTCTCTTGTATTCTAATAAATAAGCTTATATGACACCAATATTTTGGATACCACTTGCCAAAAATAAATTTAAATATAAAGTTCAAACATTATTAAAGACACGTTATTAAAGTGGACAGCCAGTAAATAAGAACAAATGAACAAATTATAAGTAATGGCACAATTAAAAATATAGCACAAAGATAGAAATAAAATGATGCTTTAGGTTTTTATGTTTGTAGATGTTTAGGTACAGAAATTGAAAAATCACATAAAATAACATTTTCATATTCTTCATTCTGTGTTGCACCTTGATTTTTCAGTCATTTGAAATTAGAGGCAACCACTGCATTTTAATCATGATTCGATCAAAAAAAAAAGTGCAATGTTTGATTATATTAGACTGTATAATTTCAAAATCTGAAGCAAAAACAGAATGGCCTGACTTTAGCTTTGTGAAATGTTGCTACATAAAACATCTGCATGAAACAGAAACAGAAGACGGGTGTCAGTCCTCTGTCATGTGTCATGTGTTCCCGCCTCTTGTGTCCATATTTGGTTTGTTTCCTGTCCTTGTTAAGTGTCATCATTAGTTAATTCATGTCCAGCTGGGTATGTGTAATTAACCTGTGTATATTAGTTCCTGCCTGTTCAGTTTCGTGTGGTCTGATCTACTCGTTACTCCCCGGTGTTTCCTGTCTGTCAGCCTTGCCTTGTCCTGATTAAAGACTATTATTTGAGTTTAAGTCCTCGTCTGCGTGTTCCTGTTTCCTCCCTGCTGTGTGCACCGTGACAACGGGCTGAATGAGATGCAATTTCACTCTCTGACAGCAGATGGTGCTTATGGAACAGTAATGCAGCAGTGAAAGAGAACTCATTTCGCTATATGCGCATGCTGTCAGAGAAGGCAGTGCTCATAGAAACAGTTATTTTTGCCACTTTATAGGCCTAGAATGGTTAAATGCATATGCTTGTAACAATGGTGGACTGATGACAGCTCACTCAGGGTGGATCTAAGGTAAAACGCTAGTGTCAATCAACAATTGTGGGAGTGGCCTTGCCCTGTGTGACGTCTCACAGCCAAGAATCTGAGAACGGCTTGATTTGAGAAAAGATTTATGTGAATTTAAAATAAAAAAAACACTTTTTATCATTATAGGGTGGATGTGTACACACACTGCCAACACACATTTATGTTCAAACAACTTGAAAAGGTGAATTTTGCATCCTTTAACTGGTTAATATGATTTCACAAATTGTATTTCCTTTCGTATTGTTATTGATGATAGTGTGTTATTCCACATCTGGCCCAACATTGTCTTTCAAACAACAGGCAAATTGAATCTGAATTTTAAAAAGTGTGAGAGCATACTGATTGGTTGTTGCAGCCCTGTTTATATCGCCTCAAAATTGTAAATGCTCATTTAAAATGAATCACTGCCAGTATGAATTGTGTTTTTGTTGTACTGGGTAGCCCGGTCCTCATGTAGCTTTTAGCTAACAAATTGATATATTTGATATGAGGGTAATTATTGGCTTTAAATCTTCTGCCGCCCAAACTGAATTTTGCCGGAACTTCATATTGTATTCATCAATGGAAGAGAGTCTTAAAAACACATGCGGTTTAACTGCCGAGATCGTATCGCTGCAGTGCAGTTTTTGTGATGGAGGTTTTTTTTGGCATTTGATGGTTGCAAGACAAGTATTTCTAGATAGAATGGCTTATGGGAGGGGTGGCGAAAGGAGGGATGGAAACTAGAGAAAAGATAAGTGGACGGGAGATAATGGGCTTATAGAGAAGTGTTGTTATATCCGACACACTTTCATTCACGTACACGATCCACTCGAGGATCCCTTTGTGCACACCATCGAATGAATCCATGCATGTGTACGTATTCATGAAGCATCATAAAATGTATCATGCTCGTATGCCATCTGCTCTCTTACGTAATCTCGTATTTAGTCATGTTCAATTAGCCATTCACTAGCAGCCGCCAATGGCTTCGTATTATGAGGTAGGTGTTCGGTTTTGTTCGATAAACGGAGGTTCTCGTTCACAAATACACCCACGTACCTTACAAACACACATACGTGCATGTTTTAGCCAGCAGTTGTGTTTTTTCAGAGCTCATAAAACAGGCCTATACTTGTCCCGGAGCAACTCTGTGGACTACAGGCCCGACAGAAGACAGGTTTCTCAAGAACATATCGCTCTTTCTGTCGCTTCTCTGTCCCTGCTTGCTTGCTGCCCCCTTCACTTTTTTTTCATTTACCCTCAAACTGGTTGTATTTATCATCTCCGATCATTAGCAGCTCTTTTTTTTCCCAGCCCTGTGAGAGAGTTGTCGTTTATTTTCCTTCTACCTCCCTCTCACCCAGTTGAAAAAGTGGCAAAACCAGCTCTGTTTGTCTTGCTCAATCAAGGTTTGTTCCCCCACAAGGTCTCACTCACCCTCCTGCTTCCATTTTCTTGTACTCCTCTTTTTTTTTTTTTTTTACTAGTTCTTCCTCCTAAACAAGGTAGGTCTGCCCCCGAGGCACAGCACTTTAATGACTCCAGGTGCAAAGTAGTATTTCCAGTGTTAAAGCGTCAAACTCTCATTAGACTGAACAACATGAGGATAAGAATTTGTGAATACAAACTTTTTGAGCAGCACAATGTGAAGCATTCTCAATGTTGCACTTACAAGGCCATTTGAGTAAATGTTCTATTTCTGCTGTCAGTTTTCTGTCTTTGAAACAACAGTTCAAAGATAATCTTGCTTAGCAAGTTGGTTAAACTATAGATAGCTACCTGAATGACTCAGACCTTTTGAAGGTAACTTTATCGCCCCCATTAGGGACAAGAAAACACGTTTAGCATGTAAAGTGGAACCATGCACTTGTGCAGACTGTCAAATATATTTCTATTTTATTCTATTCTAAAACTGCTAATTAGAATTTGTGACCCGTGCTGGCAAAATGAGGCAAATTTTCAAAATTAAGTTATTTTCATATTCTCAATTAAAAAACCTTCAAAATTATATATTCTCATTCATGCATGTTCCTTTCGAAACGGAAACCAAAATGCAAGATGCAAGTGCTTTTGCTTCTGATGGACAAATTGAGGGGTGAGAACCAGAAAGGCGTAAGTGACATTTCACCAACTTTACAGGAGAGCCAAAACAAACATTTTACCAGTTTGATCTGACTTTGTATACTGATTTCAATTGTTTATAATAAAAATGTATACACTCATGGATGACAGTACTTTTGCCAGTAGAAAGAGCTCATTAAGAGCTTTCATTTGAGATGAACTAACTTGAGGGCTTAATGAACTAATTTATGAGAAAACTGTCTTGTTCACTTGTTTTGCCTGTAGCTCATAAATAGCCTGTGCGCATTCTGACTCACTTTGCCAGCACGGGTCATGTTTATTGATTCATGGACTATAAAACAGCTGTATCAGAAAGTTAGTGGGACACAACCAGCAAATCTTTAGCAAAAATTTGAAAAATAATCAAATCCGGTTTAACTCTTGGCTTGTGTGATATGTCTCTCTTTCAGTTGTGTATTCATAATTTGCAGATGGGACGCTCCGGTTTGGCTGGATTGGGAGGGTCCAGGTGTTTGGCGTTGGTCCCCTCTTCCTCAAACTGTCTGCTCGCCTTTCTTCTCCTCAGAGAAACAGACAAGACAAAACCCAAGTGCTGGTTTGAATTAGCAAGCCAAGCCTCGAGATACAAACCAGACTGGGAGAAAGCAAGGCAAACTGACAGAAAGTGTCCTGAACACAGCCCAGTGTTGGTGAAGAAACGTTGAGGTTCTTTTAGGGTTGCAATTGTCTTTTCCTTGAAGAACCCAATGTTAAACGCAACTGTTGTTCATATGCATTCTTCTTTCTTGTGCATTGCTCTTTAAAAAAAAAGAAAGAAAGTATTTTATTTCAACACGTTTAATTTAGGCTAGACTAATTTCAAAGACGTATACTCTATACGTTCCTTACTTTTATACAGACTACTCAGGAAATTCATTTGCAGAAACCAATCTGGAAATACTGATTTAAGTGCTGTTTGCACCTGCATGAAGTTTGAGTCACTGCTGAGGGACTGATTATAAATCAGCCAAAGTCCCCTGGCTGCTGCTTCATAGTGAGCTTCCTACCTAGGCAGAATTTGTAGGTGTCATAGGCAGCTCCCAGTGCAAAAGTATCTAGCAGTAGCTAACAAAAGAATGCAACCATGTAACATACATTGATTTGGCCATATTCAAAGGTAGTCACAGAACGCATTTTGACATGTTCCCATCACCCTGTGTTTATGCGCATTTTAACTTGGTGGTGGATTTTGACTTGTGCGAACAAGAGTTAATGCAAATAATGGTAGAATAAATTCCTCCATGTGCATCAAAAAAGTCATGTGACTTTGCACAATGGGACGGGATAACTTGACTAACCGATCTCGTTGCACAGCCTCTCAAATGTTTTTTTGGTCGTTCTGCAATGCCTGAGCCAAAGTCTGTCGTCAAAGTATTTCTGTATAATTACCTCCCAGAACTGTCTTACACGACTGCGTTCCCAAACAGCAGGCATCCACCTCCGAAAGCAATGACCACATTTACTGTTTCGTCTGCTTGCACTGAGGCGCAAGTAATGTAATATTTATTAAAATTATTATATTCAGTGGCTTCTCCTACTTTTCTTAGTGATATTTAGTGCTAGATTATCAGGAAGTGACAATTTTGTTCTCTTTGACTCGTTGGAATATCACATAAAACATGTGAATAAAGCACCATTTCCATCCAAGTTAAATTCGCAACTTTGGATGGAAACATAACTATAGACTTGTCCAATTCAGAAGAGCAGAGGTGCCATTTCTGCTTCTGGAAGGCCACTATCCTGCAGAGTTTAGCTCCAGTTCTAATTAAACACACCTGAACCAACTAATGACTAGTCTTAAAGAATACTGGAAACTTCTTGGCTAGTCTGTTGGTACGTGTTAAAGCTCTGCAAGATATTGGCTTTAAAGGACCAGGATTGGACACCATCGCTTCTGGGTCTCCCATTTGTCATTTTATTATTCTTAAGGGTTTTGCTTTTGGCTAAGGGTGGACTCTTGCTAAATCAGTGCCAGTGTGGATTGGTAATCTCGAGCGTGGCATTTGAGACAGGGTCTGGGTTGAGGGAAATGTCAAGTTTAAGTATAGCTATGTTTTATTCACCATAGAAGTATAAATAGGAAAACCACTCTAATTTGAAATGACTGATTGCATTCAATATTTGTGTGAACTATGTATTTTTATACTTTTTTTTTTTTAGTTTAGCAACATGCAAAACTCATTCCATTAGAATTGAGTGTTAGTTGCAACTCTTGTAGACTTTATGCAAGGACTTTCTTTTGTAGCATGCGTAAACAAAGCAGCTGGCATTTATAGAGCAATTCAATCCGTTTCATCCTGCCTTAGAAGGTGCGGAGCGGCCTGTGTTGGCTGTAGACGACAAGGCAATACACTAGATCTTGCAAGCAAGCCTCCAGAGTCTCTTCTTAAGTCTGGGATTACATCATCCAGGCTTTATCCTCCTCTTGCTGTAAATCCAAACATATTTACTGACTCACTATGAAGTCAGAAGGACGCTTCAAATGTGTATGTGGTGTTTCAGATGCCGCGACTGGCTGATAAGAAAATGCTGGAGTATTGACATTGTTGATATAACATTGTTGGCATTTTCTGAAAGCTTATGCCTGATATCTGTTGTATATCTTTGTTGAGGGATTCCCTTGAAACCATGCGGCCTTATGGTGTTATCCTTGGTTCTGTTGTCATTCATGGTATGTTTGACTCATACACCACAGGTTTAGTGGTTTATTTCAAGTGAGAGCGGGTTTGTAAGTTGATTTGACATGTTAAGCAATTCAGTGCACCTAGCCACAGTTACTGTGCCAATAAAGTGAAATTCCACAAATTGGATTTATTAATAAATCAAGTTGTAAACAAATCCCAGCATGTCGTTGACACTCATTGCTCTTGCCATCTCCAGGAAAGCGAATGCCGACCTCATGGAGAGCATGATCTCCTGTGACTATAAACACCTTATCCATTTACATGTAGTCATCTGCCACTGAAGAAGCCCTCTCACGAGGAGAATGACGACAGCTCTCATAATACCGCCACTGACGTGAGGCCTCGGGAACGCATTCTGATCCGGCCCTGTTAACATCGCCTGGATCGGGCCTAAAAAGCCAGCAGTGTAATGTGAAGTGCAGAGCCGCCTCTTTTTATTACACCAACATTGATGGGTGGAAATAAGTGTGTTGCACCGAGACAACTTTTATTAGTTGTTATGCTTTGAATAAAGTTTCTGGGTTTTTTTAATGCTTCCAGTAGGAAATACTTCTGCGAGAGCATTAACTTTAGTTTTGCAGTTGTATTTGAGACATTACATCTTCCAACAGTGACTTGTTTCTCGTAAAAGTGAGTGTTTCTTGTAATGGTGACTATATTGCAGAATTGTATTTTTTGGATCTCACAATGTGACATATGATGAAAGCCTGTTTATGTCTCAAGAAATAAATGAAGATGTAAGGACACATTTGTGAGAGTTGCATTGTTAAAGCTGATAAGTGAACATAGCCATTGGAGAACATGCACATCTTGTGCACCAAATGTCAAGCCAAAACTGAAATTTACACAATTTTTGTACAACTTCTGATGCTACGAGGCCTTCCCTCATCTCCACTTCTCAGCGTCTTGGCTTTGCCCGGTTGATTTACAGCCCAGTTGAATGGCAGAAATGCCATCTGTCTGGTTTCGTAGTTGTTACAGCTTCAAGATATTTTCCACCTGTGAGATTTTTTCCACCTGTGCTTCAACGGGAACAGAGGCTTGCAAAAATGCCCTGCACCCTGAGGATGGAGCCAAGTACCGTCCACCCTTCTGACCCACCTTGAGTCTCATTTCTGCTCAACAGCACGTTCTGGTAAACCATCTCAGCAGAGCATGAAAGGCATTTGAAGGACAAGATAAGTTTGTGTGGACTGTGGTTTGGTTAGTGGATCACAGCCCATTCTTTACAGGGATTGATCCAGCAACCTTCCAGTGACCCGCTAGGAGGTTTAACCATGCCAAAAAGTTTTCAGGTGTTATTCCTGAACCGAAACACTCCTGCTTGAGCTTCCTTTCCAGACACGCTCTAAGGTTGAGAAGAAACCTGATGAGGGGATCAGAGCTGGGAGGTGGGAATATGGGACACAGGGGGTCCGTGTTATTCTTTGCCTCCTGCTGGGACGGTTCGTGGCAGGTGTGGGTGTCCGTTTGGTAGGATGGGATGATCTTCAGCTGCCAGTTGCTGGCAGAAACAGCAAAGCTCTTTGTTTCTCTCTTTCACTCCCTCACTCTTTTCGGGCCGTTCTCTCACTCTCTGAACGCATGCTCCAGGCTGTTCCCCTCATCAAATCAAGTTGTGTGGGGCAGATGTCACAGGCGCAGTGGAATGCGAGGAATGCGGAGGCTCAGAGAGAGAGCGAGAGAGAGAGAGGGTGTGTCTGGGGAAGGGTGTGCAGAAACAAAACTCAAATCAGTGCAGTGGTCTTTCTGCTGTGGAAGAGCATTTCCGCCTCGAGAGTAAGAAAAAAACTAATTGTAACCCTTCACTTTAATGCTCTTAATTGCAAGTTTATTTCTCAAAAAAATTTAGATATAAAATTTGCGACTTGATTTTTCATAATGTGCCTTTATATATTGTTAATTATATTTTAAACTTTATATCACAATTTTCTACTCGGAGGCAGAAATGGGCATTCATGGGCAACTCAACATTGCAAACACTTTAATGGCTGCTAATCAATTTGCAGCAAATGTTTCTAGCTAAAATTTGTTGACATAAAAAGCAAAGTTGTCTTCCTCAAGGGGGCGCTGAATGGCCCATGCATAAAAAATTTAGGACAGTTTTTGTCTTTAGTAAGAATATTTGAATAGTAGAAAGTGTTTAATTTTTTTTCATAATAAAATGTTAATGTAAAAATTTTAAATTAAAAAAATATTATAATTATTATTATATATATTATATATTTTTTATGTTAAAAATGTATGTATATATATATATATTTAAATATTAATGTATAATACAATGACATATATATCCTTCAGGCATTTCACAATTAAATAGATATTTAAAACATTTTTTTTTTTATTTCTAGTAGGTGTAGGAAAATGGTCAGTAATTCATTTTTTTTTTTTTTTTTTTTGACATACGACCAAGTATGGTGACCCATACTCGGAATTTGTGCTCTGCATTTACCCATCCTAAGTGCACACACACAGCAGTGAACACACACACCGTGAACACACACCCGGAGCAGTGGGCAGCCATTTATGCTGCGGCGCCCGGGGAGCAGTTGGTGGTTCGGTGCGTTGCTCAAGTCCTCAGTCGTGGTATTGAGGGTGGAGAGAGCGCTGGACATTCACTCCCCCCACCTACAATCCCTGTCGGCCCAAGATTTGAACCTTTCGATTACGAGTCTGACTCTCTAACCATTAGACCACGACTTCCCTGATAAATAGTTAATAGCAGTTAGTATTTTTTTTGAGCCAGAGGTTCACTCAGGAGTTTCACAGGTAAATTAAAACTACTTAATGTCTTATGTTACAAAAATGGCACATATAATGCATGGGACATTCACACAATTTTTTTCTTAATTAGTATTTTTTTCCAGTACACAAAATCTAAACATCCTTTAAAAAAATACATTTACTTTAGAAGAAATTAAGTCTAAGAAATCTATGATTGATTGAAATCGCATTGAATTGAAAATGATGCATATCATGTTCTCTTGATCTGTATTTGGTGATGCATATTACATATCGCATTGCACAATGGCCATTATTTATCCTTATTAAAGGTTTTTACGGATACCCCTTTTATTACCAGATGACTGATTGCAGTTGTTTTAAAAATGGTCATATGTGAAGCATGTTTTTCCCCATCATTTAAAGGCAAATCTAGTATATAAAGCCAAAAGCTTCACTTCATTAGTTTTCTGTTTGTGGTTTCAGTCTCATGAAGTCTGCCAGTGTTGTTGAGAGATGCGTGCTTCTCTTTCATTGCTTTTGTCGCCACCTTTTGGTCACTGTGAAACTTACAGAAAATGTTATTTTCCTCTCAGGTCGCAATGAGCTTATTGCCAGATACATCAAGCTGAGAACAGGCAAAACCCGCACAAGAAAACAGGTATGTACTGTATATATACTATCGATTGCACTAAATATGTTTACATAACAAATAAGATTTAATGACAGTTTTCAGTTCAGTGGTTGAAATATTCCTTATAGCAAATAGTGTGTTGTGACTGTTCATGTATGTTTTTGTTAAACCATCTGGAAATTCTTCAGGTATCTAGTCACATACAGGTGTTAGCACGGAAGAAAGTTCGAGAGTATCAAGCAGGTATAAAGGTAGGTTGGAAACGCACATCTTTTCCCTCCTTGGTTACGGCTTCTCTCTCTTTCTCCTCCTCTTCCTCCTCTTTTTCTTTTCCTCCTCTTTGGCTTTTCTGTTCTGCAGGTTTCTAGCCATTTGCAGGTTCTTGCCCGGAGAAAATCTCGCGAGATACAGTCAAAGCTGAAGGTATGCGCTTTCCTGCGGGTGGGGCGGGGCTTAACAGCAATTGCCTTTGCACAAACCAATGAGATATCGCTGTAAGTTCCAGTTATCTATTGGCTGAATAAAATCTTGAGCAATGAGTGCTTGCGTCAATATTTGGCGCAAAAACAAAGTTGGAAGTGCTACGGAAAGCTGTGTCATGTCGTGTAGTGCTTTGCGTTTGGCGCTGCTGTTTGTCGTAGAGGCTGAAGGTGCATGAATGGCTGAGATCTTTGCCCGTTGGCTTTCCTGAAGCTCACTGTTTCTTCAACCTTCCTTTCCTTGCATCCAGACTCCATGTGTCTGTCACCAATACTCAGTTTTCACTTGTAAGATCTGTCTGATAAACTGCTGGATAACACAATACAGTAATGCAGTCGACTGATATGGGTTTTTCAGATGCCGATTATGTTATGAGTCTGGCCGTGATGTAAACAAATTGGTTGAATTTAAATTAAATATTATTATTATCTGTGTGTGTGTGTGTGTACAGAGAGAGAGGGAAATAATTTGTAATATAGTTGGTTTATGGTAAAAATCCTTTGTTTAAAGAACTTTACATTTTTAAAATGTGTAAATTTAAATTGTGTATTAAAGGAACACTCCACTTTTTTTGGAAATAGGCTCATTTTACACCTCCCCAAGAGTTAAAAAGTTGAGTTTTACCGTTTTTGAATCCATTCAGCCGATCTCCGGGTCTGGCGGTAGCACTTTTAGCTTAGCTTAGCATAGATCATTGAATCTGATTAGACCATTAGCATCGCGCTCAAAAATGACCAAAGAGTTTCGATATTTTTCCTATTTAAAACTTGACACTTCTGTAGTTACATCGTGTACTAAGACCGACAGCAAATGAAAAGTTGCGATTTTCTAGGCTGATATGGCTAGGAACTATACTCTCATTCCGGCGTAATAATCAAGGAACTTTGCTGCTGTACCATCTGTGCAGCAGGTGCAGTGATATGACGCAGCGCCTGAAAGTAGTCCCCAGCTCAGTAGCCTATGATATAGATGGGGACTACTTTCAGGCGCTGCGTAATATCATTGCACCTGCTGCACCCATGGTACGGCAGCAAAGTTCCTTGATTATTACGCCGGAATGAGAGTATAGTTCCTAGCCATATCAGCCTAGAAAATCGCAACTTTTCATTTTCCGTCGGTCTTAGTACACGATGTAACTACAGAAGTGTCAAGTTTTAAATAGGAAAAATATCGAAACTCTTTGGTCATTTTTGATGACCAAATGCTAATGGTCTAATCCAATTCAATGATCTATGCTAAACTAATCTAAAAGTGCTACCGCCAGACCCGGAGATCGGCTGAATGGATTCAAAAACGGTAAATCTCAACTTTTTAACTCTTGGGGAGGTGTAAAATGAGCCTATTTCCAAAAAAAGTGGAGTGTTCCTTTAAGTGATTTTAATCTGGATTGCACAAAGTTAGAATAAAATCCTGGACTATTTTTGTTTTGTTTCTATTTATTTATTTTTGCCTTGCATTGAGGGTAAGTGGGTGAGATTGCAAAATTATATAAATATAATTTACATAAGCAGTGAATTCTAAACATTAATATATAGCATTTGCATTGTATTTTTTATGATTTTAGATTTTAGTGTTTGGCGCCCCCTGCCAGTATATTCATGAACTACAGCATAAGTAAATTATTTGCAGAAATGCATTTTTTTTATTAGTGCTTACTAGATTTTTTTTAATTATTTTTTTTAGGTAGGTTATAAAAACATTCTAAAACTTTTTCACACTTGCAAGCCATTTTAAGATAAAAAAAAAAAATTCTAGAAGAGATCTAGAATAGAACTGAAAAAGATTTAGAATATAATTGACTTTCATGTAGTTAGAATGCATCCCAAACTTTGTTGTCAGAGAAGATAGGTTTAGTAAAATTGCTCTCAAAATATTGTACTAATGGTCTTTCTTTCTTTTTATTCAGGCCATGAACTTGGTAAGTGTGGATTTGAATTGTGCAAATTATTGTTGATTTTTTATTTTTGCTTCGCTTTGCTTGGCTGTCCTGCACAGGTTCAGTTTACATCCAGCACTGCCATTATAAAGTCCTCTTCTCTGGCCCTGCGGTGTGTATAGATTGCTCATAATTCTTGTCAATAATATGCCTGGCCGTTTTGAACTCTCTGAAGTTTCCATGTCGTTCCTCTGTTTTATGCTGTACTGCAGATCATACAGGCTTTATATATTCAAGAAACGTAATTGTGAAACAACACCACTTATTGTGGTTGTGCTTCCGAGTGAGCTGCAAGTCTTTTTATTATCCGCGTTCATTTATTGTGATGCAAAGTGACGTGCTACACGCTCAGCCTCTGGAAAACTGGAATGTCATGCCAAACGTATAGTTAAATAGCTTTCATTTTGCGGGGCATGTTTTTCGTGGGGTATAATTTAATATCCATGAAAAAGGAGCCTGACCAGATTTGGTGAATGGCTGGTGAGCTTGAAGACAAAACTGGAAAGTGGTTCAAAAATGTGTGTTTGTTTGACATCCCGGGCCAGTATGCTGTTTTTGCTTTGCTGGCTGCACAGTAATTGATATCTGTCATATACCTGTATTGCTTTTGCCTTTTTCCTCTTCTTATTGGAACTGAAATCCAAAGACTCTTTGGATTTTGAAACATGATTTTGAAAGGCTTAAAGACAGTCTGCATGTTCAGTAACTAATTATCGAAACAACTACATAATTATATTGTTCGCAAGGCAGCGGAATAGTTCACCTAAAAATGAAATTTTTTGAAAATGTCCTCACCATCAGGCCAGTTTGTTTCTTCATCAGAACAGATTTGGAATAATTTTGCATTTCATCACTTGCTCACCGGTGGATCCTCTGCAGTGAATGGGTGCCATCAGAATGAGAGTCCAAGCAGCTGATAAAAACATCACAATAATCCACAAGTAATCCACACCACTCCAGTCCATCAGTTAATGTCTTAAGTGAAAAGATGCATGTTTGTAAGAAGCAAATCCATCATTAAGGCATTTTAACTTAAAACTGTTCTTTCTGGCCAAAAGTCTATAATAACCATTCCTCCATTGAAAAAGTCTATCCCCTGTTGTCCTCTCACATCAAAATATACTATATCAACACATTTGTTTAGAGCTGTTTTTGGTTGTAAATGGTTCTTGATCTGTGCATATTTCTCTCCTGATTCAGATGAGATGACTTTTTGACTGGAGAAAGCAATATTATGATTAGAGAACTCATATTTCAGCCAAGAGCAATGGTTTAAAGTTAAAACATCTTAATGACAAATTTGTTTCTTACAAACACACAACTTTTTGGCTTTACAATTGATGGACTGGAGTGGTGTGGATTACTTGTGGATTATTGTGATGTTTTTATCAGCTGTTTGGACTCTCATTCTGACGGCACCCATTCACTGCAGAGGATCCTTTGCTGAGCAAGTGATGTGATGCTATATTTCTCCAAATCTTCATTTCTTTATTTTCTTTATTAACTTGCTTTAACAGTAGTTTCAGCCTTGGGTTTGCTTTCAATTTTTATAGACAACATATTATTGACCTATTTTGTCATACATTTAGAGAATTTGAAAATCTCCCATTGACTTTTTTTTTATTTATTTTTTTAGAAAGTTCAGCATTCTAAAATCTAATAGCAATGACATCATCATATTTGCATACTGATTTGTGATTAGTCTTCTTTCTGACTCTGTTTGTATATTGTATTGTGATTTTTATTTATTTATTATTATTTATTTTATTCTTGCATCCATTTATTTTAACCATCTAAAGCCGCCTTTGTGCTGCAGAGATGGTTTTGAAGCTCTATGTGCTGATTTTCATGCACATCTGAAAAATAAAACAATACATGTGAAGCCTAAAAAAATCAATTTACCTGAAACTTTAACACTTTTCCATTGCTGTCTTGCAAACATTGTAAATGTGAATATAATTATCTTTGATTCATATGGTGATCTCTGATCTCCTATTATTTCCCCTTCTTCTGATGCTTTTGGTCTTGCTTTATCGTAAATCAGCAGGCTGCTTTGCATTAATTAAAATGAACAATGATTTTGTCTGTATTTTCTTCTGGATTATTCTGCTGACCTGTGTCTCCGTCTCCTCAGGATCAAGCGTCCAAAGACAAGGCTCTCCAGAACATGGCGGCACTTTCCTCCGCTCAGATCGTGTCTCCAAGTCTAATCAAAACATCTCTTCCGCCTCTGCCACACTCCCCTTACCCTCCAGCTGCACGGGTACGATTTAGATAATAGATAACCTTGTACACAAATTATCGAATGATTAGACTTATTTTCAACTTTTTCCAGTTCTGGCCGACCTCTATCCCAGGTCAACCCGGACCCTCTGAGGAGTGAGTAACTCATGAATTCATACGTGTTTATCTGTGTGTTTGTGTATTTGGCACGTTTAATGGATCACGTTTTTATGTATCAGGCTGGTTCTTAAGCACAATCCAGGAAGAAGTCCTGGGCTTGGCCGCACCAGCTACGCGTAAGTTCCCTCCACAGAGCTTGAACTGATCTTTCGCTAGCTTGATTCACTGCTAGGGATGGGAATCTGGGGCCGGATTCACGAAAATCTTCTTAAGAAATAAGTTAAGAAAGTTCTTAAGATAAATTATACGAAGTTCGTAAGAATGTTCTTAAGTGCAATTCTTGAAAAATTCTTAAGTTCTCAAATATATTCTTAAGAACATCTTAATTTTTTTCTTAAGAAGAAAATGACAGTCTTTATCTGAGTGAAGACATGACGCACTGATAAACTCACACTTTATTGTCTTTTTGCGCTTCCTGCAGATTACCCTAATAATCATAGTAAGCACGCACAATCTTTTTGTCGCGATTTTGACTGGCGTTCAGCTTCACGTTTTTAATGCGGCGTGTTTTTGAACAGCTTGTCTCAAGCTGCAGCGATCTGTTTCATTCATTTTTGTGCTGTGTTTTTGCGCTCTCATCCGAGTGAACGCTTCCGGTATGTGTGTCCGTGCTGCTACAGCAAACGCGCCCTGTGTGTCGACACAGTCATATGCGCTGCATACTGTCAAAGATTATGTTGTATTTAAAAGCTAAAATAAAAGCGTCCAATTAAAACTCTCCATCTGACTTGTTTTTGTAGAGTTGCTACTGAGTTTTGAAGTCAGCAAAAAGTAGCGTCACACATAGGCTAATCATAACCGATCATTGTTTACATTATCAGTCATCGCTGTCACTTCAGAAAACTCGCGCACATCCCTATTAATAGTCATATTATGTATTAGGCTATATGTAGCTAATGTTGTTGTAATACACAGTGTTCCTGTGGCTCAGTGGTAGAGCATTGCGTTAGCAGCACAAAAGGTTGTGGGTTCGATTCCCAGGGAACACACATAGTGATAAAACATGTATAGCCTGAATGCACTGTAAGTCGCTTTGGATAAAAGCGTCTGCTAAATGCATAAATCTAAATGTAATACTTAAATATAACAATTAATTTGAAATAACCCAATAAATTCATTAAATAATTCTTACTGTTTTGGATTTAAGACAAGTCTGGGGCTGTCCTAAATTTAAGTTATTTACGATGATTTTTAAGAAGATTCTTTTCAAGAATTTGAATTCTTCTTAATTTTTGTCTTAAGAACAATCTTAAGAAAAAAGATAAGAATATTCTTAAGAAGAATGTTTGGGAATACAAAATATTCTTAGCTTTTTTCTTAAGTTAAAAAATAATAAGAAAATGGCAGTTAAGAAGAAATTTCTTCTTAAGAATGTTTCGTGAATCCGGCCCTGCTTCAGATTCCTTTGACAGTAGAATAATAGGACTAAATGTTATTTGACAGATTCAAACTAGTATCTCTTGCGTTTAAGAGAGTGTTAGTTTAATATTATTTATATACTATTATAGATGTCATTGATAATTTGAATGAACATTTATTTTTATACTTTCAGTTTTTAAGTTATTTAAATAATTTTTTTTAACTTTGTTTTTTTTATATATTTCTTTTTAGCTTTTATTGTAATTTCAGTTTTACTTTTTTACTTTTTAAAATAAACTTATTTTAGATACTTGCCAAAGCAACATTTCAATTTTTTAAGTTTGTCTTTCATCTTATTTTTATATTTTATTTTAGCTTTCTTCAATTAACAAAGTATTTTTAATAGTTTTAGTTAACAATAACAACGCTGGTTTGAATAGAGAACAAAAACCGTCTTAGTCATTTGATTGAAAATCAGTTTTTTTGTGGACAGCTGGTGAAAATGGTGCATCTGTTTATTGTTTGTGCACAAGATTAATATGCACATGTAAAATATAGAAATATTTATATATATATATAATAACAATACATGATAATATACTAATATTATTAGTATAATATACTAATAAATAATATAATACAATATATATATTATTTTGTATTATATTAATATATAAATTATTATATTAATTACTTTTTCTTCATATTAGTTTCAGATTTCAAGCTCACAGTTTGGCTAAAACGTGGTTAGATTTACTGTAGATTCAGTAGGGGTTCAGGAAATGCCATTAGAGACAGACTTTAGTATGCTGCTCTGTCTGGGTTCTGGTTTTTATTCCCTACATTATTCACTGGCAGCCTGATTCCTCTCTACATTGTTGGCTCTGTGGTTTCAGCTTCTGCTGAGATCTCTTGAGCGTGTGTGTTATCAGACATGAGCTAGCACACATGACTTCTGTCATATTACACTCTCACTCTGAAGTAGGTGAACTTACGCTTAGCTGATACGGCCAAAACAAAGTTGTGGGATAAGTGAAGTGTCAAGGTGTGAAATATCCCACCTTTAAAGCAAAAACAATAACAAAGGGTTCCCATGGTCATAAACAACTGGAAGATATCAGGAAATTTGTGTTTTGTAAGACTGGAAATTAAAGGAACAGTTTACCCAAAAATGCAAATCCATCATCATTCACTCACCCTCATGTTGTTCCAAACCTGAATGAGATCCTTTCTTCTGCAACAAAGAAGTTATTTTGAAGAATCTTGGTAATCAAACAGTTGACGGTAGCCATTGACTTCCATGGAAAAAAATTCTGTGGAAGTCAATGGCTACCGTCAACTGTTTGGTTTCCAACATTCTTCAAAATATCTTCTTTTGTGTTCAGCACAAGAAAGAAGGGACGCAACAATGTATCGGCCAATAATCTGTATCATCCGATAAAAACAATTAGCCAATATTGTCCGATTGTTTAAAAACAGCTGGTGACATATGATATATTATACAGTCACCTAGTCCTTATCACAAAATAAACCACAGACAGAGTGACCAGGACCCTAATGTGAAGCAAAGGAGTCTTGATTTTGGCGAAAATGGCTGGCTTATTGTCCACCGTACTGTGTATTTCACAACTATATACTGAATTAATAAATATGTGGACAAGAAATATTGATTTAAAAAATACATTTTGATTCCATTTTTAGTTTCCGAGTATATATTTGAAAATCTTGTCCATTTCTATAGTGAATATACATTTTTCTAGTTATCCTAGTTATTAAATTAATGTCTAGTATTAAATTAATAATCAGCTGGATATTGCTCTTGTCTAGCATAAGGCTTGTTTACAAGTCAAACTGATGTTTGATTTGTGAGTGAATCATTTTTTGACTCTTCTTTCCATTCGGTTCAGTTGAACTGGTTGATTCTAAATTAATCAGTTTCATCAAAATGATTTTTAACAATCCTTATCCAGTAATCACAAATGATTGGAAATGGTCAAAAAGTGTGGGAACCCTGATAATGCGATGGTTAACCCAAGTAAATGATCTTTTCATGTGCACTTTGTAACAAGTACAAGTTTTGGAAGTAGCTTTGATCCTAACAAATCCTGAACACTTTTTCAGCATCAAGCCATTTGCACAAACTCCTTACTCAAACATGCCTGGACCTGTTCAACCACCCTTAGGTAAGTATACTAGTGCAGTAGTAGTTAATTTCGAGCACAATCCACCCCGCTTCAGTTTCTTCTGTTTATGTGCATGGTTGAGTCTTAGCTGGTGCCTCCTTGTGTTTGTACAGGGTATGAGCCTCTGGCCCCTCCTCTCCCACCGATTGCCACCGCAGTGCCCGTGTGGCAGGATCGTACCATCGCCTCCTCCAAACTGCGTCTTCTGGAGTACTCCGCGTTCATGGAGGTCCCGCAGGACCAGGACTCTGTGAGTGGACAGGAGCGCTCCACAAATATGCTTATCTAGAGAGTTGAGGGAATAGTGATATGGATTAGTGTGTTAGCTAATTAAATAAATATGCTGCATGTTTCAGAGTAAAGCGTGGCACTCTGTTCTTTTACACGCGAGAAGCTCATGATCCGTTTGCATCTCAGAGCGGCTTGGTTCACAGTAAATGCTGCTTCACATGAAATCCATCTCCGCTTCAACATGCATTTGGGAACTCATGCATCAACTAGTTTACCAAACTTGTCACGAGGAACACGTAAAAAAAAAAAAAAAACTCCTGTTGCCAACGCAAAATAGCTCATTGCAGTTTTCCAACCAAAATGAAATCTAGATGGTTTAATGTTTGAAAATGTTCAGATTAAGACACAAATATTAAATATAAATATTAGTGTTGTATTTATGGTTGAAATATAAAATAAAATATTTTTAAATTATAATTTAATAATTTTATTATCATTGTTTTATATTTTGTAAAAACTACAATAACAATTATTTTTTCTCGTTACATAGTATAATAATAATAATAATAATAATCAATGAAATAATAACAACAACAATAATAATAATAATAATATTTTAGTCATATTAATATATAATTACAACATTTCTGGCCAAAGTTGCAGCCCTTCAAATAAGCAGAGCAAGCCTGGAGAATTAAAAAAATTATAATAATACATTTATTAAACTCTTTTTTTATTAATAATAAATTAGTGACTCATTTTAAATGTAAAAAATATCAAATACAATCTGACATAACTAATGAAAATGTTTTCATTCTGTTCATTTAACAAAAAGATTTTTATTATTAAGGATATTATTACATTTTGATTCCACTTTCAGTTTCAGAGTATATATTATGTATACATAAATCAGGACCATTTCTATAGTGAATATACATTTTTCTAGCTATCCTCTGCTACACATTAATTCAATTAATAATCAGTTAGATATTGCTCTTGTCTTAAGTATGTTATCAGCATAACTGAGTGAAAAGTTTAAATGATGAATACTCAAGAATTTCTCAGTATTTGGTTTGTCTCCTTTAGCTCTAATTACATTGTTGCTGACTTAGAGACATTTGATTTAATCCACTTGTTTTAACATTCATATTTCTTCTTTCAAAATAAGACAGATATAGCATAGATTAACTTTATTAGTGAGCCTTAAGTTGCATACAGAAACGCAGACGGCTCACGATATATTTGACATTTCCTTTTACAGTACAGCAAACACCTGTTTGTGCACATTGGCCAGACCAACCCCTCCTACAGCGACCCTCTGCTGGAGGCAGTGGACATCCGTCAGATCTACGACAAGTTCCCTGAGAAGACGGGAGGACTCAAGGAGCTGTACGAGAAGGGCCCTCAAAACGCCTTCTTCCTCGTCAAATTTTGGGTGTGTGCATGTCATTTATGTGATGTAAACCTTCACAGAAAAGCACTTTGGTGGTATTTTGACACATACTGTACCTGCCTTGTTATTGAATTATATGAATTATTCCTCAAATTGTGCAGCTTGAATCTAGTTGCTTGTTGCATCACTTGCACCACAGTACTGAGTTTGTTTTTCTCTCTCAGGCGGATCTGAACAACAGCGGCGTTCAGGATGGACCGGGCTCCTTCTACGGAGTCAGCAGTCAGTACAGCAGCTCGGAGAACATGACCATCACCGTCTCAACCAAAGTCTGCTCTTTCGGGAAGCAAGTGGTGGAAAAAGTGGAGGTCAGTGAGATCAGCCTTTAATTGACTGAAAAGCGCTAGTGTTTCTCGTATCTGACCGTGCTTTATTGGATTTACAGACAGAGTACGCTCGTGTCGAGGGAGGGAAGTGCTTGTATCGGATCCATCGTTCTCCCATGTGTGAATATATGATCAACTTCATCCACAAGCTCAAGCACCTGCCTGAGAAATACATGATGAACAGCGTATTAGAAAACTTCACCATCTTACAGGTAAAACACCAACATTTCAAAGTGAATAAAGACTTCAACACCCTGTCATGTTTAGAAGTATCTGTATTGTTTTATAGGTCCACAATTATTAGTTTTTTACCTAAATAAATGAAAAAATCTTTTTTATAACACATTTAAAATGAGGCATATCAATGATCTAGATTTAATTTAATTCATTAAAGTTGTTTTAAGAAATTGTTGTAATTGATGGGAAACACAAAATAAAATATATATTTTTCAATAATATAATTATAATTATGAAAATATAAAATTTTGAAATGTAATTATGGTGTTGATGATAATGATAATCTTAATAATAGTAATATATAATTTATGATCAGAAAATGTCACATAATAAAAAGTATATATAAAAATATATATATATTTACAATATAAAAGTATAAATGTTTTATAAAATTTACAAAATTAAAAATAATTTAATTTCACACACACATTATTTTTCTAAATATAATTATCAGATAATTATGAAAATGTTCATTATTTAATGACGATATGATGATAATGATAGTAGTTATATATAATTTATTGTTATTGTATATTGCTTGAAAATAATAATCACAATTATGTTGACATTTGTATTGATATTCATAGTAATATATAATTTATTATCAGAATAAATGGTCAATTTTTTTCTGTAAATTATTGGAAACAATATAAAATGATAAATATTTTATAAAATAAAGTTTACAAAAATAAAAGTAATGTTTTACATTATCCTATAATGATATTGTAATAATATCAAATTTTATTTTCGTGTTTATTGCTTGGAAATAATAATTACAATCTGTATTTTCTGAAGTGAAATGTTTAGTGTTTGTCTTCTCTGTTTGACCTGCTACAGGTGGTGACCAACAGGGAAACCCAGGAGACTCTACTGTGTATAGCGTTTGTATTTGAAGTGTCGACGAGTGAACACGGAGCACAATACCACGTCTATAGGCTCGTTAAAGACTAGCGCCACCGCCAGCTGTTCTGACAACAGACTTCTGTTGCTTTGCACAGTGCCTCCGTCACACGTATGGAGGAATATGACAAATTGTCCAAACATCAGAGGAATACGCCAAAATGTTACAAAAAACCAAATGTTTTGCTTTTGTTCTAAACCTGGTACAGAATTTGAGTCTTTGAGGACATAAAAAATATAGTATTACTCTGTAAAAAAAAAAAAAAAAACTTTTTTGTATTTGTTTTTAAATGCCTTAAATACAAAATGGGTCATGTTGGTTTTGTTACATATACAGATCATAGATGTCTTTTAAGCTTTGTTGTGTCTCCACAGAGGGAATGTGAATGTGTTTTGATGGGAAAGAATGTCATGAAAGACAACGTGTGCTGTTTATAAGCAGTTTACAGTGATATAAGGGTGAATCTCACAAAGAAATGTCTGATTTGTCCCTAAAATCAGAAGGAAAAATATATATCATGTACATATTTTGGATAAAGAAAATGAAGGCAATTTTTAGGACTACTTCTGCATGTTATTTTCATGAACCACACTTTTTCTCCCAAAATTCTTTTTATAATTCAAGAGAAAATGCTATTATCATTACTCTTGAAAATTAGCATAAATGCAGTGCTTTTTTTGCATTACAGTAAAAAGATTTGGGAAGCAACGTGATAAATTTTCTTCAATATAATGTCATAATGCAAAAAAAAGTCCTAAAAATAAGTTTTTCTTTATGCATTTTTATAAAGAAAAATGTTATTATATTTTTTCTTTTGTTTTTGGGGTGAAATATGACCTGGACATGTTCTTGCTAGGTTTTGTGAGATTTACCGGATTTGTAAATGAGGACCAGGTCGCCAGCGGAGGGTTTACGTTCATCTTTATAAAGGACAGACGTACTGCAAACACACTGCAGTTAAAGTTCAGGAAAACAACGCCTGGACTTTATTTAACTGAATAACTGCAGATGTTGCTAAAGTTTCATCAGCTGTCCTTTGAACAAGAGAAAAGGCGTCAGAAACCGTTTTGCAGGTACTAAAGGATTGAGTAGTTGACCCAAATGTGAGTGCCTTTCTTCAAAGAACACAAATCGATTGATACTCTGAAGTGCCTTTTGACTACCTCTTGACGTAAAATAGTAGGAATAGAAAAAGCGATCAATTTCTTTATGCTACAACGTGACAAAGTATTTAACTCTGCTGTTCATCGAAGCTTTCACGAGATGCATGAACTGAGGAAAGGTCGGATTGTTTAAAAGTCAAGTCTGAATACAAACAAAGTGCTGCCCATCGAGATTTTAAACCTTTAATCCTGGAACAATACCTCGATAGAGTTTAAGTCTTTTTAAATCGGAGGATGTTGCATTGCTGTCGTATCTGGTGCTTTTTAAACCCTTGAAGAGAATGTTTGCATTTCCAAGCTGTTTCTTACTCGTGTCTTTCTTTTTTTTCTTCTCCATTACAATGTATCTGCACTGTGTACTTTTTTTTTTTTTTTTTGCATCAAGTACATTTTTCTCAGAATTACATGTCAGATCCTTTAGTTTTGGGTTCAAGCATCAGTTTTTCTTGTATTCCTGGTGTTAAAGTGTAAAAGGGAAAGTCACCCTGTACGTCAGCACAGATGTGTGTTCTTCTAGTTCTTATGGTTTGTGCATCTCTCTGAATCCTCAGTCGGGAATCTTGTCAAATGTAAAAATCTAACACTATTTTTATAACAAGAATGCACCAGGTGTTCAACATGGAATCACAGAAATATGCCATTTTAACAGTGCTGAACTGAGATGTTTTGCTACTACTGAAAATGTAATGTTTGTTTTCCCATTAGAGAACTAAAAACTTGAATTTTCGACCAGATTCAATGTTTCAAATGTCTTTTTTGTTGAAACCATGTAGTGTTTTTGTTCCACTCGCCCCTACGATTGAAAGACGGCACCGTTGGTATGGATAATGTTCTTGGGATGGTTGTTAGACATGAGTTGGTGCTCGCTGATAGCAGTTTTATGTCTAGATATGTTCTGAAGGTATTGCTAATTCTTGGGTACACCTTAAAAACGGAAATGTAATGTATATTGGTACAGCCTTAACCTACTTTTTTTGTGTTTGAACTTCAGTGACGACAGTTTCCTCAATTGTATTTTTTCTTACAGGCTTTTTTGTTTCCTTTTTATAATTATTGTTATTATAATTATTAATTTTATGTTTGCTCTTTGACTTTCGATTGATGCTATATGCATACATTGAAAATTTTGTGTGTTACTGTTATTTTATGCCATAATCTAAGTGGTGTTGGCAAAAGCTTTCCCCTTGTTTTTACAGTTCATCGTGGCCTTGGTTACCAGTTGTGCATTGATTGCAGTTATGTATATCTTCAATGTTAGGGGTTTGTACAATATAATCAAAACAATGTATAGCAATACCAATAAAATGGCATGGGTCTCCTTGGACCATATTTCTTAAAACACACTTACAACTTTGTAAAAGTGTCTTCTCTTTCACATAAATGAGGCTGGCAGAAAATGTTCTTGAAAACAAAAAGGGAACAAGATATATTTAAATGTCTGACATTGCAATTTCTAAAACAGGCTATATGAAAGTTGTGAGAGGCAGAATGAACATGTTGACTAGTATTTTGTATTGAATTATCACCAACTGCTGCTTTTCTGGTTGTAGAAAAAAATTCAACATTAAAAAATACCTTGGTACTTGTCCAAAAACTTTCACATGAGTTGCAGAAGTTCTTCCTTCAGAGGGCGCTTCAGAAATCCCACATTGAGCTGCATTTAAAATTCAGGATGTTTGTCTTTTTCCCCTTCTTTTTTAACTCTAGAAAGTACTTTTGCTTAAATGTATTAAGTCCTTTGATTCGTACGCACGAATAAAAGCCCTCCACCCAAATAATTTAAAAATAAGCTTAAGAACGTCATCGCTAGTATTCACC
The DNA here is from genome assembly GCA_027422415.1 of Schizothorax lantsangensis. NCBI lineage: Eukaryota > Metazoa > Chordata > Actinopteri > Cypriniformes > Cyprinidae > Schizothorax > Schizothorax lantsangensis. Next base: position 3,743,621 of record CM049853.1, on the reverse strand, counting down.
AACTCCCCTGATTGGTCCATCTTTACAAGCGCTGAGAAAAGTAACAGGAAACACAAGACAACGTCATCTACTTAAGCAACGGTCTGGAAAATAATTTACCCCCGAATAGTGATTTAACAGCTATTTAATTGAAATTAGACAGTGAATATTTAAAATATTCCAATTAATATTTTGAGACATTGTACTTTACCAAACAGAGACAATAATAAGTGAGCGCTTCCCCTCTGAAAAACTAAATTTCCCAGCATTCCAACGTGGCGCTGGTAATGACGAAACCGTGACGTCTGCTAGTCGGCTTACTCTCGTGGAACAACATTAATGCTGCAAAGTAGCTCTTGTATGGAAACAAACAAACAAAAAGTAAACTTCTTTAAACACTGCATTGAAAAACTCTGAATATGCGCGATACAACCTCGTGTGTCAGTCACGGGAAGACGCTTTATTTTGCGCTCAGCAGTTGAACACGTTTGCTCATTTTACAAATTAAAAGTTTAAAGTTAATGTAAAAAGTCATCAGACGTGTCTGATAGAGCTGAATGACTTTTCTACAGACGACATCCTGGTCAGTGGCAGATGAGGAAGTAGCGGTCTGGATATGACACACTGAGCTCGTGAAAGTTTGTTTATAACGCGAGAACACATTTGCATTGATAGAGCGAGATAGTGTCAAGCACTAAGGTAAGATCTCCAGCACATATGACTCGATTACATTTAACAGCGTTTAATTTAATGCATTCTGCAGCATTTGAGCGCAGATGATACATGCTTTGATGTTTTGTTATATGTTTGCACCAGTCACTTTCAGAAATCTTCCTAACTAATCATAAACGTTAACATTTCATGAAAATACCACAGTCCACTTTAATATTAGAAAATATGCACCTGCAACAACTTACCTGTTCATTTGTTTTACATATTACAGTGTGTGTATATTTGCACACACGAGCATTATAGATATGCATTTATAAATTATACAAACTATATTATATTATTATTATATTAAATTATGTTATATTAAATTATACACACACTCACACTCATAGTACTTTTTGTTATTCAAGGTTTCCTGGTAAAATCTATGGAAGCCTGTTTAAAAAATATATATATAAAAATAATCAGAATTGCAAGAACTGTCAGAATTCTGAGATTTTTAAAAATGTAATTTTAAACTCCAAATTCTCAGAAAAAAGTTTGAATTGCAAGATAAAAGCTCAGAATTGCGAGAGAAAAAAAGTGAGAATTCTGAGTTTATATCTCTCTTTTCTTACGGTTTCATGCAGTTCTCAGTTTATATATCTCACAATTCTTACTTTTTTCTCAGATTTTATTCCCATGATGGAAATGGGATTCCCTAAAACACTGATAACTTTGTAACATTGGCCCAATCACTGGTGTGGTCTGTCTGGTATCAGCAGTAAACACGGATCGTCCCGGCGCCGGTCAGTGCTTGTGTGCAGCAGCTGCGTCTGTGTTTACTGTCCCTGGATGATCATAACGCTGGAGCAAATGCTGTTGATTACTGCTGTAAAATCAATACAGACTGATTTACTGTCATCACAAGCACACGCTGCCATTGAGATTCAGCTTAGGAAGTATGTAAAGCTGCTGGGAGTTTATGTTAGAAGGATCTTACAAAGGGATTTGCAAGAATCTAGTATCATAAAAATACCATGGTACATTATTTTGTCCCATAATATTACTGTAGTGATGACAATACCATGTTATTTTGATATGTCATGGTACATGTGCCAAAAAACTTTGTAGTACCATAGTGCCTTTTTAATTTTTATTTATTTATTTTGTTGTTGTAAGTGATGGTACCGCCACAATACTATTTATTTAGTTATTTATTTTAAAAATATATACACTAATATAAGGAGGAATACAAGGGTCAAAGACGAAAAGGGGTTTTCAAGCATCAGAACAATAAGTTTAATGCAGGTTTAAATTTGTACATAATTTTTTTTCTGAGTATTATGAGAAAAAGTTAGAAATGCAAGATATAAATTTGCAAAACTTGTGAGAAGTCAAAAGTTATTTGAATCATTAAAAGAGATGCTTGCATCAAATGTGCTTTCGATGTATATAAACTCACTTTTGTATAATTAATTTGATGCAGACACCAAAATGGGGTATATACAGTATATATGTATATGTGTTTTATAAGCTAGTATTTTGTCGTTAGTATAATATGTACTGCCTGTACATATATATGTGTGTGTGTGTTTATACACACACACACAAGGTTATCTTCACAGTCACTGCTGGTTGTGTTGTGTACAGTAAGTGTCACCATGGCAACACAGCGAGTGGACCTTTGACCCTCGGGATTGAGGTGGAGCCATCATGATATCCAGCATCACTGTATGATTTCTGAGCGCTGTGTGTCAGACGAGCGTTTGTGTATCAGGGACTCTGTCTCTGTCTTTTACTCTGGCTCAAAGGTATTTCAGTTACTTGTACGGCTTGTTGTGAACTACTTTCTTTTGTAAAGCTGTGGACTAACAAGCACCAGTCTTGCTTCTGTTTTAGGCAGGTCAGGTAAATATGAAATATGTTTTATTTTAGATTGGTGAAGTGGTGGTTTTGTGTTGATGAGGTGGGAGCTAAAGTGTATGTATTTATGAAATTGATGTCATGTGTGTAAGCTGAATTTAATTGATTATTAATAATTATTATTTTTATAGTATTTTATATTTTCCACAGTATATGCTTCAATATACATAAAGAGAAACCAGTATACTTGTAGTCTCACTAACCCAAAAAACTTTTATTTTCTTTTTTTTGTGCAGTATTTTGTGTAAACAGTTTCAAACGTACAGTGACGCTCGTTCTGAGAAATTCACAACTGATTCAAACCGTTTTGTTTTGTGTGTCGGAACTGGTTTAAGCTTAAACTGGATTCTCTCCTTGATAGACTAGCTGTAACCATCCCATAAGACCCATCGCCATGACAACCTCAGCACCAATCAGATTCCGTGTCTTCTCTCTCAACTGCTGGTGAGTTTCCTTTAGCTGAAGAAATACAGAATTCTCATATTCCTAAATTATATTTAACTGATCTTACTGGGAATGTTTTATAGCATTTCAGCAAAACACAAAACAAAAGCTAGATCCTTTAGAACACATTATGCTTCTCCATTGGATAAAAAATGTCCCTGTAGGAAGTTCCAGTTGATTACACAATATCCAATAGGACTAAAATGATCATATCATACTTTTTTATTTTTATTATTATTCTTTTATGAGATATTGTACTAAAGACAAGACAATGTTTAAAATATTGTCAGAAAAATACTTTAAATATTTTCTTTAACAGTTAACAGCATGCTTTTTCTAAACATTGTTGATATTGCCAGGGTTATTATACCATAGTTAACTAAAACTAAAACCATAAAAAGCATCTTTATTACTTAAAATAAAATCAGAAAAAAACGAATAGTATCTCAATTAAACTAAAATAACACTGGATACTATTATACTTAAATTATTCATAATAAATATTTTTCATCTAATAAAAAACAAAACAAACAATTACTTAAACTATTGTATTTGAACATTTACTGTATGCTGCAGGAATTACAGATTTGCATATGGAGATTTGGTTTTCATTCCTTTTTTGTAAAATCTTTTTATTTTCTCTTAATTTCTAGTGAAAATCTTTGCACTGAAGTTATAGTATTAACTAATAATTTACTACAAATGATCCATGAATGCAAGATAATAGTATAAAGGGGCGTATAAGCCAATGTAGTTTGTTGTGATTGTTTTAGGGGGATCCGATACCTCAGTAAGAACTGCAAAGAGCGGTTTGTTATGATCGGAGACCTGCTGAGTCAGGAACAGCTTGATATAGCATTACTACAGGAGGTAAAACACATAAACTTCCACACGTACAGATGATTAAATACATTCTACATTCATAAAATATGGCTATTCTGATTATTTTTACTGTCACAGATATTCCACACATTGAGAGAAGCCTCTTGATTGAGAATCATTGAGTAACTGTTGAAATACAGGTTTGTATTGTAATATTGTCATGTGTTTCTGGGGCTGTTTGTTCCAGGTCTGGTGTGAGAAAGACTTTCTGTTTTTAAAGAAGAAGCTTAGCAGCGTCTATCCGTACTCCCATTATTTTAAAAGGTCAGTCATGGTCTATAATGCATGAAAATGACACATAACAACGTATTTACTAAAGGTTCTTGAAATGCACAAACCGATATGAATAAGGACACGGATAAAGATGCATTTCTCCTCTTCAGTGGATTTATAGGGAGCGGACTGGCCGTGTTGTCCAGACATCGAATCCATGATGCCTTTCTGTACAGATACTCATTAAATGGATATCCATACATGGTGAGTCTGATCAATTACACGCACAAACATCATGCTCTTCTACTTAAATATAAAAATAAAGACAGGAAGAATAGCATTTAATTCAATAATGCAATTTAACACAAGCCATGATTGTTTCCTGTACTAGTATGTATATATCTGTATTTCCTGTATATATTTAAAACAGAGCACACTCTTAAATACCATATTGCTTTTATAAAATACTTATGACTATGCATAATAAAAATATAATGTTTTTTTAAACTATTTTATTATGCAGCAGATCCACTATTTGTCATCCTAACCAGCCAAACCCTGACCCTGTGAGAAGTAAACAGTACACCCATTCTAGACACAGACTGTTGTAAATAAACTCATTTTTCTGCAGCATTTATGTGGCCTCAGTTTCCTCTTTCAGTGTCAGAGGTGGGTGGTTGTTCTGATGGCTTGTTAATGATCAATTCTTATATCAGGCTCAACATGGCGACTGGTTTGGTGGTAAAGCCGTCGGGAAGGTCTTGCTCAACATCAGTGGACTGAAGGTTCATGTATTTGTCACTCATGTAAGTTCATGCAAAATGCATATATCAGTGTTATTTATATAGTATTATAGTATTTGTTATTGTTTATTACATTTTAATTTATTATAGTATTTATATTAATATTATTTATTATGTTCAAATTAGTTTTGATTTTAGTTTGTTGTAGTTATTTTGTTTTGTGCTTTTTTCTTTTGAGCATTTTTTTAGTTATTTTTTATTATTATTATTATTGTTTTAAGCTTCTACTCTGTGTTAAAGCAGTTTCTTCTCTTTGCAGCTGCATGCAGAATATTGCAGAGAGAAAGACTCGTATCTCCCGCACCGAGTGGTTCAAGCCTGGGAGCTGCAACAGTTCATAAGGTGCTAAACGTCTTCTATATTTAGCCATGGCTGCTGGTTTATTTTGAGCCTCATATAGGTTTTAATTGCCCAGTTCTTCAATAATAGCCTCTTTGCAAAACTGCATCAAATTGCAACAGATTCATAAAGCAGTTAGTGCCGCTCAACTTTTGAGATCACACTGAACTGGTCAGTGGTTTTGTTGAAAATATCTCACAACTCTGACTTTTTTCTTGTAATATTGAGTTTATATCTCACAATTATCACACTTTTTTTTCTCAGAACTGGCTTACATATATAATGCTAACGACTGGCTGTCTTTTTTGATAAAGGCACACTAGTGCTGGAGCGGACGTGGTGATTCTGGGTGGAGATCTGAACATGCACCCGGACGATCTCGGCACCAGACTGCTGAGAAACTACACAGGACTTCTGGACAGCTTCAGTGAGACCGCTAACTTTGATGTTAGTACTGTAGCGTAATGCTGCCTGGATTCTCGTAAATGACTGAGTGTGTGTAATGAAAAGTCACCTTGCTTTCTAAATTATGATTTATGACAGCCATCCTGTCATTTATTTCAGGGATGTGAGGAGGGACACACTCATATATCTGAAAACCCATTCACAAACACAGATGGGCTTGTTCCATTTGGAGGAGGAGTCCGGATAGACTACATCCTGTTCAAGGTAAATATTAGATACTTGCTAGGTTTTCTACTAGTATTTATTATTAAGTGGTGTTTTTCTAATGCTCATACTGTTGCTTATGCTCTGGTTTAGTCATTTAAACAAAAGTATCTCAGAAGTAACTCATCCTACAGACAAGAAAATTAAACAAATGAAAAAAATGATTACTTCCATGTCAGATCTACTTCTCTTTAAAACAGCTTTCTTTACCTGTATGCTCATGAATGAAACAGCGCTGTTTTTCTGGCAGGGATCAGGGGAAGTGGATGTGAGCTGTGAGTCTTTGTCCACCACTAAGGGTCCTGTTCCTGGACATCCGTTCCCTTACTCTGACCACGAGGCTCTCATGGCCGAGTTCCTGTTTACACCGACTACAAAGGGAAATGGGTGCTCAGAGAGACAATCTAGCTATGTTTCAGGTATTTGCTCTTCAGTTTTGGGGGTCTTAGAATATTAAAAACACACATTTTTGCTTCAACAACAACAAAAATTTTGCCAATAAACCAGTGCTCTCTATTTTGATGCGCTTTAATGAAGTTTGAAAATTGACTGCTTGGGTTTGCTTACTTGTTTTTGGATATGCATGTGCGTTAAAAGGAACAGTGCATTAAAGGAACAGTGCTCCCAAAAAATATGAATTACTCAATCTCATATTGCTGAAAATGTTTAAATAAATAAATACATACATGAATGAATAAATAAATAAATAACATCTTTTCAGTTTGAAACAACTTAAGGGTGAGTAAATGATGCTTTTTGAAAGAATTAATTTATTTGATTCAAAATACAGCAAAAACAATAATATTGTGTAACATTGTTACAATTTTCAGCATCATTACTCCAGTCTTCAGTGTAACTTGATCCTTCAGAAATCATTCTAATATGCTGATTTGCTGCTCAACAAACATTTCTTATCAAAGTTCAAAACAGTTGTGCTGTTTAATATTTTTGTCAAAACCGTAATACAGAAAGAAAGCTGAATAGAAAGTTTAAAAGAACAGTTGAAATTTTGTAACATTGTCTTTGACACTTTTGTGTCATTATGTCACTTTTGATCAATTTATTCCATTTTATTGAATAAAAGTATTGATTTCTTTAAAAAAATTAAAATCTCACTGAACTCAAACGTTTAAATGTTAGTGTATGGTTCTCCATTCTGTCACTTTGTTTCTTTCTCAGATAAGCTTCCTGAGCTGGTCAACACTGTCAATGAAGCTCGTACTGAAGTAAAGGTGGGTCTTCACTGCGCTGAGCGCATGCGCCACACTGCGGCACGTACAGGTATTATGGGCCTTGTCCTGTTAGTGCTTGAGCTAGCAATTGCCGCTGTCCCGTTGTTTGCTCTGGGAACTGAACAGCCCTTTCCCAAAGCCTCTTTCTACCTGCTGGGGGCGCTGTGCTTTGCCGTCCTCCTCTCCACACTGATGCTGTACGTCTTCTACAGCATGGAGGTGAAGGCACTGCAAGGCACTGAGGACCAGATGAGACTGGCACTATGTAGCTTTCAAGAACAGCTTAAGGAGTACCCCAAGGTTTTATCCTTGGACCATTTGCGAAATCCACTAGATAGCAAGGATTCCGTTCATTTGTAGCCAGATAGTAAACCAAATGTGACATTTCAATGGAATTAGAACTTTTTATGGAATTATGAAAATCACTATTTTATCATGTCTTAACTGAACACTTACCTGGTTGTATTTACTATGCAGCTTTTTCACATCGATATTGAGGATATTGAGCAAAGAAACCAGAAAATTAGACAATAAGTTAGTAAAATCATTACTTGCATGACAGATCAACTTCACTTTACTTAATTATTTCATAATGGTTCTCAACCAGGTTCTCAACCAGGGAGATATATATATATATATATATGAGCTACAGCTTTCCTGTAGCTCAAATGGTAGAGCATGGCGCTAGTAACGCCAAGATCATGGGTTCGATTCCCAGGGAAAACAAGAGCTGATCAAATGTAAAACTGTAACTTGAATGCAATGTAAGTCGCTTTGGATAAAAGCGTCTGCTAAATGCATAAATGTAAATGTAATATATATATATATATATATATATATATACAGTATATATATATATGTATATGTACACACACAGCAGGTAAAGTAAGTATTGAACACGTCACCATTTTTCTCAGTAAATATATTTCTAAAGGTGCTGTTGACATGAGATTTTCACCAGATGTCGGTAATAACCCAAGTAATCCATACGTACAAATAAAACAAAACAAATAATTTCAGAAATTAAGTTGTGTAAGAAAATGGAATGACAGAGAAAAAAGTATTGAAATATAAAAATCAATAAATATAGTTAATATACACATTAACATTGTAATTATTAATACTAATGATTATTAATTAAAAATAACAATTAAAATGTATTATTTAGTTATCTAAATGAAAATGCTAACAATACATAATCTCAGGATGTAAACTGAAATCATATTTTTTCCATTATTTGAAGAGCATACAGTTTACACACACACACACACAAATATACAACTAATATAATATAGTGTTATATATAATAGGGGCCTTCAAATATCAAAACTCATAAGGGTTGAAAGCCACTGCTTTAGAAGAATGGACCAGTATGAATGGCATATGACAGCTTATAATCACTTGCTAATTGAATGTTCTGTTCTTTGCTAACGATTGTAAATGGAGACCTGCTGGGCAGGTGTTTCTGTCCTTTATTTGTTAAATGTTTCCAATCATGAGTTTGTGATGTTGTTCATTTATTGTGAACTGGATGGCTAAAAGTTAAGGTTATGTCCATGTTAAGACCATTTTGGGAAACCAGAAGAAACCTCATATCTTCAGTTATTTTCAGTTACTGTTTGAGAAAGTCAAGCGGAGAAGAATAAAACCATACAGTGTACTGTAACTACTATTAGATTATTTGGTCAAACCACTCCATAACTGTGTATTTTCCTTTCGTTTAACCTGTCAACAACCTCATGTCTCTCTAATGTAACAGTTTATTACATAACTGTACCTTTTATAAAAAGAATAAACAATCAATTTTCATCAATCTAGTGTTTTTATTTGGTCTAAATGTGATCTACTTGCCACAAGGGTGCAGTGTTGGTCAAGTATTATGAGAATCTTTAGTAACTTAAAAAATTGTTCATGGTAACTGTTATTACACAAATGTAGCATATACTGTCAGTTGCTACATTTAGTAGAAATTAGAACTAGTTCGGTTTTAGAAAATATTGTTTGACGTCCTCAAAATTTACATTTATGAACATGTAAACTAGTGCTATTTGATAGAGATACAGATATTTGTGTATATATAACTTAAGTACTCCAGTAAAATTGTTTTTTAATTGTGTGGTTATTTATTCAGACTTAAAAAGTACAAGAAGAGAAAGTGACCTCTCCTCTTTTGTTCAGAATAGGACAAACCCAAAGACTTTCTCATTCGCCGTCTTCGAGTATACGCTGTCATTTACCGTTGATGTGTTCTAACATTAATGATGACACATTGTGGAGCGGGACCTGCCCATGCAGATGACTCGGGAGCAGTTTTGTCTTGGGTGTGGCAGGTTCTGCTGTCTGCACATGTGTTTTTACTAATGCAGTCTGCTCTGCTGGTGAGTCCTCACTTTAGTCATGGAGGTTCTCAACAGTTGTGCTCATGCGTGACCTCAGGGCTGCCCTTAAAAAGTCTTTGTTCATAAGAAAACAATATCTTAAATTAATAGAAAGAAAAACATGTTTTATACTATCTGCAGTGCTTGTGTAAAAGTGAAATGGTACTTGAGTTAATTTGGGGTTGTTCAGATTGCTTCAACCCTCTGTAGACACCCTTCTGATGGGCAGTTCTGCAACAACTGGATTGGCAGCTTTTCCCCTAGAAACTCATTTGAGGGAATACTAGAGGGATACTACAAAAATACATACAATTATAGGCCTATTGTTGAATGAAAAGTAGTAAATGTGTATTAATTATATTAGTATAAAAATGGAAAAAATATATCAACAATTGAACTTTTTTTTTCAATTAAAAGCAGCTTTTTTATTTTTCAAATAAATGTAAAAAAAAATGAAACTGATAAAAATGTAAGAAATTATAGTCATTTAATCAATTTAATTTGTAGAATATGGAAAAGTTGTAACCAAGTAGTTGTTGCCACATGCTTATGTTCATATTTACTGCACAATAAATTAATATAAATCAATGTTTTACCTTGATTTTGCTTATATGCAGTATTAAATACATGCATCATTTTATTGAGCTCTTTTAAATAAAAATGATACATAAAAATGTTATTAGTCGTGTTGATATTAATAATTTTAATAGAAATTAATATTTATTTTAATTGTATAACTTAATTAAAATGCTAAAACACTCTAGATGTAAACTGTAATATTTATTTTGTCCCCTTTTTAATCTAACAATATACAGTTCTTTTGGAATAACTTATGGAGTATATCATGCTTCATTATTATATTTATCTTAAATACTATACATTTCATTCTTTTTTTTCATCTGATTTCATTATTTTTTATTATTATTTTTTTGACCTTCTTCAAGAGTGAGTGCTGCACCTTTTTCAACTGACAAGGCTTTTTGATTTTTGGTTGCACCTCTTCTTTCGTTGGTAGAACACCTCTTTTCAGTAGTTTTTGTATTATTATTTTTTTAAATAAAATTGACAGTTTCGGTCCTGGATGCTCGATACAGCGATAAGGTGCCACTTAATGAGCACTTTAATAGAGAATTGTCTTTCGATATTTTATGATGTATTAAATGTGTAAAAGCAATAGGGCTCTTTAAGAAGCTCTGTTTTGTGCGCGTCGTGCCTAACAACGACCTTTTCAATAAAATAAAATAAAAAATCGGACCCTTTTAAAGTATATCTATTATCCTTATTAAAGGTGACGCTTTGTTCTATCATTAATGAGCTTTCTTGGTGTAATCAGGAGTGAGAGGAGCAGAAGAACAGGTGTTGAAAGGGCGTTATATGGGCGTGAAGGAGGGCAGGACCAGGTCAATCTCTCTGTGAGTCAAACGCAGAGCAGCCAGACGGAGCAGATAGTTGGAGCTTTACGAATTGGACCTCACCTGTCTCTGGAGTGGAGACAAAAGCCAAAACGATGCCCGAACCTTTAAAATCGGCTCTGTCCATCGGAGATGTGGAGGACACGTCTCTCGCGCTTCCGTCTGATGATCGCGAGCTGAGATCCGCGCAGCAGCGAGTTCTGGAGCAGGTTCACACCATCAAGAGGAGCAAGTCCAAATACAGCAGCAAAAGCGTGTCTGGACTCCCTTCCCCCACCAGTGAGTGCACTTCAGCTGATAACACACGGAATCAGCATGGTTCTTTTTTACTTGTGATATGGGATTATATGGGATTTATCTTCTTTGGACTTCATTTTTAAAAGCGTTCCATGGTATTACCATATTTTTTCTGTGATACTTTATGGTGAAATTGTTGTACTTTTTACAGTTTACACTCACAAGGTAACACCATGGAACATTTTTGACTCGTTTTTTGCAATTACTATAGTAAGTACGTAGTGTGTAGGCTACATGCGAAACTGCTGAAAGGTGTTTTTAGTTTTAGTGTACCACAGAAATGTCCTGTTTTATGCATACGCTCATACCTAACCGTAGTGTAATGTATAAACTAATATTTCTCGGGTGTCTTTCAAGTAAAATCTGCATAATTTTAGTGTTTTTGGAGCCGTTTTACTCCGCCATAACAGCTCGTTATTTGTTTACAGGTAGTATATTTGCATATTCAAGGTTAAAATCCGGTCTCTTGATTTTTTTTTTCCAAGAGAACAAAATAATTGAGACAAGAAATATGGAATTGTTTGATGGAGTTGATTTCTAATATAAACTCTTATTATTAATAATCAACCACAATAAAGAGGACATTTAATAGTGTAAAAAGTGAAAGTCAGCTATTTCTATTTCTAAAAAATCACTTTCATTTTAAACAAAGGTATTTTTCATTGTCATGTTATGTTATGTATTTGCCTTTATAAAACTAGTCAGTCATATTTAATCATTTATTTGACTTGAATAAAACCAGTGAATTTAGAAGTAAATTATACATGTTAAAAAATGCATTGATTCTATAAACTCTTATTATTTATGGATAAATCACTATATGTAAGCAATTCAATACTGTGAAAATGAGCAATTTCTTTTTCTAAAAATCACTTTTATTTTAAACCAAGGTATTTGGTTACATTGTCATGTTAAATATTGTCTTTGCCTTTATATAACTAGTTAATTTAGAAGTACATTACACATAATAAATAGTCCATGATTTCTGATATAAACTCTAATTAATGGTTAAACGGCTAGCCAATTCAATACTGTAAAAAGTGAAAGTGCACTTTCTTTTTCTAAAAAAAAATCACTTTTGTTGTAAACCAAGGTATTTGGTTTCATTCAGTCATATTAAATAATTTCTTTGACTTGATAAAACCATAATAAAGTATTTTTTCAGTAAAACCTGTTTTCAGAGGACCGTGATCTCTCATTTTGTTATAAGACCACAGAAGTACCAACCAAGTGTTAACCTCTGTAAAATACGTACCTTACTGTATTACATGAGGATAGATGTAAGTTTTATATTTTTATTTTCATAATTCAAAATGTCCCTGAATGCATAATTTATTTGTCGTTTGTCATAATTCACTTGCAGGCCCTGAAAGTGACAACGTGTTTTACGACTTCAAGTTTTCTCCCAGCGCGTCTCTCAGCGGACCCTCGTTCAGCAGAGGAGGAACCATGACAAATGGGGTAAATGTCATCAAATATGTATATATAAACATTTATTTGTTCCATATGCACTCTGCATGTTCGCACATATGTCTTTGTACATCATCAGGTGTGTGTCATCTCAGTTTCCCACGGTTGGGTGGGTAAAGCACATTTTTTCATTATTCACTCAGTCGAACTCTTCTCACCGAGTCATCTTTCAGGATAACAATAGAAACATGTGAAATGTCAAACGGTCTTTAGCTTGTAACTAATAACCTGGTTACACGTGTATTTTTCTGAATTTGAAATGCTATTCTTTTAAAAACAACAATACGACATGAGAGCGGAAAAACAATCCATCAAAGACGTCAGTGGATGAAAAGCATTTACTACCTTCACCTAATTTGACATAGTCTGTAGTGTGTCCATATAGTCCTATATGTTCACTACTTGCTTTAAAAAAAACTTTAATTTGCGACTTGCTCACAGTTAAGCAAGAAATAAAGGAAAAAGGCTAAATGAAACCACTCCTCTCCTTCACTTTTTATGACTCATCCCAGTGTTGTATTATCAAACGGCCTGGTTTCTAGGTATTCTGCAATCTTTCTTTACATTTGGGTGTATCTGCTGGAATCTTAATGCCGTCTGTGTTTTAAATGGCTGGTTTGGCTTCAGTGGAGTGTCTAATCCAGCTGCATTGTGTTACTTAATGTTGTTTTTAAGTGCATAAAACCCTGTTTTGACATTCTGGTTTCAGTTTTGTTATTGAATTTTTCACAGACATACTTGTATACAAATCATTCAGTTATTTTCTCACAAACGGCAAACTGTTGCTTCATAGGTTGACTAGACGCAGAGCTACTTTGCTTGCGTTTTAATCCATGGATGTGCCCATAGTTATACTTTCGGCAAACACTCTTGTTCAGGCAAAACAGTGGCATAGATTAAATTAACATGATGAGTTCAGAGTCGTTTTCAGTGTATACTTTTAAGATTAGGACTAAAGTATACACAGTAGGACACTAGTTCACACTAGTTACAAATGCTTTATATTTGCATTATAAATCAACATTTGCGTTGCATTTCTTTCCGTTACAAATTATGAAATCAGTATGAAAATTAAAGTGCAAAATCAAACTGTTTCTATCTCCAGACTATGCAGATGTATGGTGTTTTCCGTGTATAAATATAAAATTATGACTAAAATCTGATGGCATTAGTTAAAATGCTCTATTGTGCATTTAATTATAAATTCAAATTTGCATTTATTTATTTTTGCAATAAGATTTTTTTTATTTACAAATTATGATCTCAGCATTAACATCTGAGTGAAAAATCGACTTGTTTCTGTGTCCGGACGATGCAGACTATACAAATTAAAATGCTGGATTCAGAGTTGTCTATGATGTTTTCAGTGTATAATTGTAAGATTAGGCCTAATGTCTGATAGCACTAGTTAAATGCTCTGTATTGCTTTTAATTATATTTAAATTTGCCTTTTTTGCATTCAGATTTTTTTTATTAGAAATTGTAATATCAAAAATGAAAATTTGAGTAAAAAATGTAAAAATATAAGTTTTCTGGGTATAATTATAAGATTATACACAGCCTAATAACACTAGCTAAAATTCTATATTTTGCATTATTTATTTATTTGCATTTATATTTTTTTAAAATGACAAATTATGATATCAGCATGAAAATTTGAGTGAAAATTTTACTTTGTCCAAACAATAAAATGTTTATGTTCTCTGTGTTTCTGTGGCTCAGTGGTAGAGCATTGCGTTAGCAGCGCAAAAGGTTGTGGGTTGATTCCCAGGGAACACACATAGTGATAAAATATGTATAGCCTGAATGCACTGTAAGTCGCTTTGGATAAAAGCGTCTGCTAAATGCATAAATGTAAATGTAAATGTTCTCTAAGTGTATAAGTTCAGGCCTATAAGTGTTTTCAGTGTATATTTGCAGGATCAAGACTAAACAGTCTGATGGCACTAGTTAAAATGTTCTGTTTTCCATTTAATTATATATTAAAGGTGCTGTATGTAGGATTGACTAGGTATTGCAGTCCAAATTTAAAATATTGGAGACGGGTTTTTTCACCAGCCCCTCCTCCTCAGATTTGACGCACGCGCAGGATGCCAGATTAACAACACCAACAGGAACGAGCGCACATGACAATGAATTAAATTAAATACGCTGTGTTTTCCGGCAACTGGCAACCCGGGGTGCCGAAATACAATTGGGTAAACTGGCAGTGGGCGGGTTTCACAAACCATAACAAACACAGACATTCCAGGCCGGACCGCACATTTTCAAAGGAGAATAACTGACTGTAGCATTGTTTTTCAGATAAACAAGTATGTTAACTTAACATGTTTCTTAAATGTCTGCAAGCATATTATGGTATTTTTATGCTTTAGCAGAGTCAAAATCCTACATACAGCACCTTTAAAGTTTAACATACATTTTTTTTTGCATTTAGATTTTTAATGCCAAATTATGATATCAGCATAAGTTAAAAGGTTAACGTGTTTCTGTGTCCAGGCTATGCAAAGGCAAGGCTTTATGCGCCAGTCCACCAACTCCCGCAGCTCCAATGGTCAGCGGGTGACCGGTGGCTCCGGTATGTTCGATCGGTCCTTCTACAGCGCTACCGGTACTCTCCCTACCCAAACCCGGACCAATAACCAACTGTACAGCTACAACACCAACCGCAGCGCTCCAGACCTGGGCTTCCAGTCCACCGGCAACGTCGGCGCCGCCACCAATCTACGCACCCAAACCAGCCGACAGACCTTCACCAGGGTGCCAAACACTCAACCTGCCCAGGCTTACGGAAACGGCATTGTGCCCAGAATGCCTAACAGAAATCAGGCCAGCACCATGCAACGGACCGTCAGACGCCCGTCTTCCCTGCAGTCTAACGGAGAGTCCAGGATGTCCATGATCAGGACCGGACAGGCCAAGGACATCTCTGGGTGAGTCTTGTAGTGTTACGATTATGATGTGATGATCTGTGACCAGTCTCTCACTCACTCCTTTGTTGATAGGATGCACGCAGAGAAGCTTATGGACGATATGACGATGCAAGACGCGGTCGACTATCTGTTCAGCACGGATGAGGGCTACCAGCTGAGTGGAGCTGCTTACATCCAACACAGCACCTTCACCGATGACAAGGCCAAGCAAGAGGTCTGGACCATAAACTACCTTGGTTTTACCATGTTTTTTAGACAGATACTATAGAAATGATGTGTATTTGGGACATTTATCATGGTATTGATATGGTGTTCCTTTAAATATATTTTATTACCATGTCAACACCATAGTATTTGAATTACAGTATATACCAAAGTACCATCTAATAACATCATGGTATTACCATGGTGTTTCTATATTTTATGAGAATCCCATGGTACAGTATGTTTAGATTACAACATGGTAGTTTTTTGTCAAAACACCAAAGGGTACCATGGTATTGCCATGTTTTTTAGACATTGAAATAATGCTTTTTTTGGACATTTGCTATGGTATTCCTTTTAAATATATTAGAATACTGTATAAATTCTGTAGTATTTGAATGATATACCATAGTACTGAATGAATGACTGGTCAAAGTAATACCATGGTGTCTCCTTAGTATGTTTTTATGATGGTACTGTTTCTATGGATTGCCAAAAAAGTAACCATGGTATTATAAAAACTCCAAAAGGTACTCTGTTATTGCCATATTTTTAGGCATGTATTATAGAAGTTATGTTTTTTTGTACATTTACCATGGTATTAACATGGTATTCTTTTAAATTTTGAATTGAATACCTTTGTACTGAGTGAATGTTTGAGCAAAGTAACATCATATTACTACCATCTGACGGTGTTACCATGATGGATGTTGCCATAGTATATTTTTATGAAAATACCATAGTAAAACTATGGTACTTTGAAATATGCCATAGTTTTCATAAGATATATGCATGGTACGTCCAAGAATACCATGGTACTCCTGTGATAGTGTAATATGGTACCATGGTAATATCAAGTTATAAAGACAGGTACCATGTTTATACCATGGCATTTTATTGTTTTTTTTTTTTAATGATTTATTATTTTTTAAACAAGCTTTTATTTTTATATTTTCATTTTAATTGTAGTTTTTTTAAGTAATGTTGTTATATTCTTTTGTCTCTTTTTAATATTTCATTTTTAGTGTTAGTCATTTTACTACTTCAACTTATTTTATTTCATTTTCTAAAGTTTTTCATCTAATTTTTGTATTTTATGCTACTTCCGTTTAATTTCAATATAAAAAATTTAGAACAATTGTCAATAATTTTAGTTCATTCTTAATTTAGTTATGGTATCACCACAGTACATTTAGTCAGGGTTTGCATCATCTCATTGAGTGTGTCCTGCGTCACAGGTGCTGACCCTGAAGGGCATTCCTCCGCTGGTCAACCTGCTGAACAGCCCCAGTCCTCAGGTCCAGGAGACGGTGGCCGCTGCTCTGAGGAACGTGGTCTTCAAAGACCAGGCCAACAAAGAGGAAGTGCAGCGCTGCGGAGGAATCACACAGGCTGTGCAGCTGCTCGGCAATGCCAACTCTGAGACACAGAAACACCTGACAGGTGGCCGACCGTCTATGTTTGCATCACATTCATGTCACACACACACACGCTGATAGGAGGAATATGTCAACACAACCATTCAAAGCACATGACAGGATACTAGACCACACTGTATGCATGTCCTCCACTTAAAGTATGGCAGTTAATTATATGATGTTTTCATAAGTTTTAATGGTGCATAATTAGTTTTTATTTAGCTTTTGTTTGTAATTTAATATTCTCCTGCTGAAAATGTAGCATTGCATTACAGGAATAAATTACATTTTAAATTAGGCTATATTTAAATAGGAAACAGTTATTTAAAATTGTAATATTATTTCACAATATTACTGTTTTTACTGCATTTTTGATTAAATAAGTGCAGCCATAGTGACCACAAGAGACTGTCACAAATATTAAAAATCTTACAGATCCCAAACGTCTGAAAAGTTGTTTAGTGTAATTCATAAATAAAGTATTATTCATTGTTATTCATTTATGTAACTTGAAATGCTAATAATGTATTAATGTACAGTATGTAAAAATGTTCAGAAGACCTGATCTAATGTTAATTTATACAATTTGAAATGCTTAAAATGCATTAATATATGTAGAAAACTAGATTATCTAGCTATACCAAAAACACTAGGTGATTACATTACTATAACCTAGATTAACAAAGGCTGTAAAAGTTTTCAATAAAGAGGCTAATAATATTCTTCATTGTTACTTTATGATATCTAATACATTAGCCAACACTGATAAATTGAACTTTATGGTAAAGTGTCACCATTAACAAACTAGTTTTGAACCTGAAATAAACTAACAGCAGGGATGTGGTTCAAATGTATTTTTTTTTATCAAATTTGTCAAGTTTTAATTATGTACAAACCCGATTCCAAAAAAGTTGGGACACTGTACAAATTGTGAATAAAAACAGAATGCAATGATGTGGAAGTTTCAAATTTCAATATTTTATTCAGAATACAACATAGATGACATATCAAATGTTTAAACTGAGAAAATGTATCATTTTAAGGGAAAAATAAGTTGATTTTAAATTTCATGGCATCAACACATCTCAAAAAAGTTGGGACAAGGCCATGTTTACCACTGTGTGGCATCCCCTCTTCTTTTTATAACAGTCTGCAAACGTCTGGGGACTGAGGAGACAAGTTGCTCAAGTTTAGGAATAGGAATGTTGTCCCATTCTTGTCTAATACAGGCTTCTAGTTGCTCAACTGTCTT
Source organism: Schizothorax lantsangensis (assembly GCA_027422415.1). Taxonomy (NCBI): domain Eukaryota; kingdom Metazoa; phylum Chordata; class Actinopteri; order Cypriniformes; family Cyprinidae; genus Schizothorax; species Schizothorax lantsangensis. The sequence continues at coordinate 3,725,119 of CM049853.1, read as the reverse complement.
AGGTCTTCTTTGTCGCATCTTCCTCTTTATGATGCGCCAAATGTTTTCTATTGGTGAAAGATCTGGACTGCAGGCTGGCCATTTCAGTACCCGGATCCTTCTACGCAGCCATGATGTTGTAATTGATGCAGTATGTGGTCTGGCATTGTCATGTTGGAAAATGCAAGGTCTTCCCTGAAAGAGACGACGTCTGGATGGGAGCATATGTTGTTCTAGAACTTGGATATACCTTTCAGCATTGATGGTGCCTTTCCAGATGTGTAAGCTGCCCATGCCACACGCACTCATGCAACCCCATACCATCAGATATGCAGGCTTCTGAACTGAGCGCTGATAACAACTTGGGTTGTCCTTGTCCTCTTTAGTCCGGATGACATGGCGTCCCAGTTTTCCAAAAAGAACTTCAAATTTTGATTCGTCTGACCACAGAACAGTTTTCCACTTTGCCACAGTCCATTTTAAATGAGCCTTGGCCCAGAGAAAATGCCTGCGCTTCTGGATCATGTTTAGATATGGCTTCTTTTTTGACCTATAGATTTTTAGCCAGCAACGGCTTGGATGGATTGTGTTCACCGACAATGTTTTCTGGAAGTATTCCTGAGCCCATGTTGTGATTTCCATTACAGTAGCATTCCTGTATGTGATGCAGTGCCGTCTAAGGGCCCGAAGATCATGGGCATCCAGTATGGTTTTCCGGCCTTGACCCTTACGCACAGAGATTGTTCCAGATTCTCTGAATCTTTGGATGATATTATGCACTGTAGATGATGATAACTTCAAACTCTTTGCAATTTTTCTCTGGGAAACTCCTTTCTGATATTGCTCCACTATTTTTCGCCACAGCATTGGGGAAATTGGTGATCCTCTTCCCATCTTGACTTCTGAGAGACACTGCCACTCTGAGAGGCTCTTTTTATACCCAATCATGTTGCCAATTGACCTAATAAGTTGCAAATTGGTCCTCCAGCTGTTCCTTATATGTACATTTAACTTTTCCGGCCTCTTATTGCTACCTGTCCCAACTTTTTTGGAATGTGTAGCTCTCATGAAATCCAAAATGAGCCAATATTTGGCATGACATTTCAAAATGTCTCACTTTCAACATTTGATATGTTATCTATATACTATTGTGAATAAAATATAAGTTTATGAGATTTGTAAATTATTGCATTCCTTTTTTATTCACAATTTGTACAGTGTCCCAACTTTTTTGGAATCGGGTTTGTATTTTTGTAGGATTATTTTTAGGTTTGTTTTTAATCAGTTTTAATAGGGCATAAGTAGTTATTATTTAGCTTTAGTCTGTAATTTAATGTTGTTCTGCTGTAAATTTTAATAATATTTCACAATATTAGTTACTATATTTTATTAATCAAATAAATGCGGCATTGGTGAACATAAGAGACGTCTTTCAAAAACTGTAAAACCCTAAACTTTTATACAGTATTTTTTTGCATCTCAAGCTCTCTGTTGGACTGTGTTTGTATCAGTCTGATCTGTGTTGGTATTCTGTGGTTGTAGGTCTCCTGTGGAACCTCTCCTCTGCTGATAACCTTAAGCCGGATCTGCTCCGCACAGCCTTGCCCGCTCTCACCGAGAAAGTCATAGAGCCGTTTTCAGCAAGTACAGACGACAACTCCAACACCAGCCTGGCACCAGAGGTCTTCTGCAACGCCACGGCATGCCTTCGGTAACATCACACACACTGCATTCTGTTCTCACATGCTGTATGTGATGTAAACAAGGCAAACGTCAGTACTGACTCCATGTATAATAGTACTGTTGTTGCTGGAGCCCGTTTCTGATGCTATATTTTCACCAGTAAGCTGTTCAAATATTTGATCTGGATTCGTATTGACTTTGGCACACCTACAGACCACCTAGAGTTCGAAAGCTGTTGGAAACAAAACTGTAAATCACTTTCTGGATTTGGCAAGCTCTAAATTGTTTGCCTGGCATCATGTACTGTACCTTTTAGGTGCAAAAGTGGATTTCTATTTGTATGTAGATTTCAGTTACAATACATCTTTAAAGGCTCTCTTAATGTCCACTTCAGCAGCACTTAGAAACAACTTTACAGTCTTATAGTCCTGTTTTATATTCTGCAGGTTTTTAGAAGGGTTTGTTAATGTATAATTCACCTATTTTATTTTATTTATTTTATTTTATGGCTGTTGACAGTATTTTCTGATTTGATGAGGAACAAACAAAGACATATCCAAAATCCCATCTGTAAAACCTTTAACTCTAATATGGCAACATTTTAACCTGGTTTCAGTGTTCAGATTTCTATGGTGGAAATGTATGCAAATGAGTGTATATTTAATTAGAGAATGCCTCATATTTATATTTAAACTTTATATTTCAGCAATTGTATATTTATAATATATATTAATTATATTAATAATGTATATTAATACAAAACAGTTGTTTGATTTAATTGTAATTAATCAAGTGGTAAAGTATAGTGATATCCATTAGATACAATTTTTTACCAAATTTATGAAAATTCTGTCATCGTTTACTCACCATCCACCTTTTCCACAAGTTTCTTTCTTCTGTCGAACACAAAAGAAGATATTTTAAAGAATGTTGGTAACCAAACATTTGACGGTAGCCATTAACTTCCATAATTATTTTCCCACACTATGGAAGTCAATGGCTACCGTCAACTGTTTGGTTACCAACATTCTTCAAATCATTATTTCTGGCGCAGAAGAAAGAACCTTATTCAGGTTTGGAACAACTTGAGGGTGTGAGTAAATAATGACAGACTTTTCATTTTTGAGTGAACTGTCCCTTTAAGTTTTTGGACCATCAGAAATGTAAAGTTGATTATTTCACGTGTCAATCATAATCATAAGTCATTTCCTGTGTAAGTGGGAGGTTCTTGGCCAGAATGAGCTGCAGTGTTGAACTAGCTGTGCAATATTGACATAAAGCGTATTTGCATTGCATGACTGTGCCATGAAGGTAAATTTTAAGTAATTTGACACAATTTTTAAAGACTTCAAATTAGCGGATAAACATTGTAACAATCTGTCTTCAGATTGTTGTTCCTTTTGTGAATTCTGAGATCAAGTTGAAGGCAAAAACACAACATGACTGTTTCTCCTGTTTGTCAACAGCAACCTAAGCTCCTCCAAACTGGCGAACCGACAAGCCATGCGCAGCTGCAAAGGCCTCATCGACTCGCTCATGCGCTACATGGAGAACTGCGTAAATGCCGGGACGCCTGACGACCAGGTAAACATCTGGTGATTATATGTGCTACTGAACACAACAGATCATGAAAAACCTGGAAATGTCAAGGAATTGTTTTACAGGCCTGGAAAAGCATGAGAGTCAAATTTGACCGTTTGTGAGCAAATCCATCTGTTGCCTTGCTTAAACTTCAGCATTATGGTCTGAATTTCTCTATTACGAGTCAGTCTGAATCAAAAGATCTTTTAAAGCGTGTAATTAAAATAGGAAAAGTCAAAACGTGTGGGAACCTTGTGTCAGTATTTTCTCTGTAATCGTGCAGTAAAAGAGTTTTAAGATGCCATGAGATGTCAAGGTTTTTATTTCTAAGCAAGTCTCTTTATAGTCTGGGTGGGGAATGTTGGTGTGGCATCGATGATTTAATTGTGTTTTTAATAAGTTATGATGTAGTGATACCCGAAACGTTAAAACTCCCTGAAGGAAAGCGTGTATGAACACAAGGTGTTTCCAGCAGATAAACTCATGCAGTCAAACTCTATTGTTGTAGTTAGAAAAAATGCTGCATTACTCACATTTAATTGAAGCTCAGGTTTAATCAGAACCTCATGAGCATGTCTCAGCATCTGCTTTCTGTTTCACTGGAAATGCAAAAATCAGTGCATGTCAATTTCCTAATCACACATTGTTACACGGCCACTTAGAACAAACTTGCACGTACTTAAAAATCTGCACATGATCTTTGTATATCAGTAAGAGAGTCTTTAGATTTTTAAATCACAATTTATTTATAATACAATAAATATTGTATATTATAAATATTTACAATTTTTATTTATATATATATATTTTTGGCATATACTCTTTTGCTTTAAAGTGTTCATTTTATTTGCTGTTTCCCCTTATAATTATTTGACTTGCTTTTTAGATTTTTGCCATTTACTTAAGTAGTCCTGTGGTGTGGCGAATGGAATTTTAAAAACAAATATTGCATGCAATACCCCAATTAATGCATAATAACTACAGTATACAATAGCAAGCGAAATGTTGATTAAAATAAGAGTAAAACACGCCACAGGACGCTACTGTTGCTGCTTATTTTAATATCTACATTTTTGCCATAATATTGGTTGTGTTCTTGTTTTCCAGGCTTTGGAGAACTGCGTCTGCATTCTGCACAACCTCACCTACCAGCTGGAGACCGAGATGCCGACTCTCTTCAATAAAATAAACGCGTTGGCCAGTTACGCTCGCAATAGCTCCAGCTCTTCAGACACCGGTCCGATCGGCTGCTTCAGCTCTCAGAGCCAAAAACTGCAGCAGGAGGTTTGTGGTTTTACGCCTCATTAAAGCTTGCACTTCACAGTGTGATTGCCATCTTAATATTTCAGTGAAACTGTAAGGTACTTCAAATAACTCTGAGATATTACCATTGTTATTGGTGCTAGCTTTTATTAAGTGTTGTCCTTCACCTTGTCGTGTTTGGTTGTGTTGCAGAGCGGCTTTGACTATCCAGTGATAGAGGACAACAATCCTAAAGGTGCCGGCTGGCTCTTCCACACCAGAGCCCTGCAGATGTACCTCAATCTGTTGAGCTCCAGTGAAAGAGACGCCATACTTGAGGCCAGCTGTGGAGCGCTGCAGAACCTCACAGCCAATGATGGCATAGTAAGACATTGATCAGTTTGTTTTAGCATGCACCTGTGCATAGGTTGGATGCAGAGAAAATCAAGGATTCTACTATATTTTATATATATTTTAAATAATAATGCTTTATATTATAAGCATTGTTTATTTTATTTTATTTATAGCATGCACCTGTTCATGGGTTGGATGTAAACATAAAATCAAGGATTTTATTTTATTGTATTGTGCTATTTATTTAAATAATAATGTTTTATATATTAAGAACTGTTTTATTTTATTTATTTTTATAGAATGCACATGTTCATGATTCGTATTTAAAAATCAAGTAAATTTCAAATAATAATGGTTAACATATTAAGCTTAATTTATTTTTTATTTATTCATTCATGGTTTGGACTCAAAGAAAAGCAAGGATTTTATTTTATTCTGATAATTATTTTGATGAAATTATGTTTTATATATTAAGCATTGTTTATTTGATTTGATTATATATTTATTGCCTTTTTGCATGCACCTGTTCATGGGTTGAAACCAAATATATTATTTTATTGTATTGTAGTATATATACTTAATGTTTTACATATTTATAAAATTTAAAAAAAATAATAATAATTTTTATTTTATTTTAGAGTGCACCTGTTCATGAGATGTATAAAAGTATAGTGTGCATCTTTTAATGGGTTGGATTCAATCATTTTATTTAATTTCATGATGATAATTATTATGATTAAATAATATTTTAAATATTAAGCATAATTTAATTTAATTAAATTTTGTTGGGAAAAGTCCAGATAAATCTATGTGCCCCTATTTTTATAGAATGCTTTCATGATTTTTTAAAAATCAAGTAAATTTCAAATAATAATGTATTAAGCTTAATTTATTTTTTATTTATTCATTCATGGTTTGGACTCAAAGAAAAGCAAGGATATCGTTTAATTTGATTATATATTTATTGTGTTGGGTTGAAACCAGTAGTATATATACATACAATCGTCCAGGGTTGGATTCAATCATTTTATTTAATTTCATGATGATAATTATTATGATTAAATAATATTTTAAATATTAAGCTCAACGGTCTTAAGGTATAATGTGTTGAGTCATACAGTCCAGTTCTTAAATACATCAGTCCGTTGTTGCAGTCGACCACTCCTGCTCTACAGAACAGCGCAGTCGCTCTGCTCGGGAATCTGTCCAGAGAAACACGTACAAACAAAATCATGGGTAAGTGAATGTGTGCCATCACTCAAGGAGGAGACAGCTGTTATTGTTTGAAGGAGTTGCATGATGGTTGACGATCTGTGAAGTTCTATGTTTTGACTGCTTGTCTTTGATTGAATTGTATTAATGTTGCTGTTTTTGTCTCTATGTGTGATTATTGCCCGATGTTGTCATTATGTTGTGTCTGGTTTAGTATTGTTTTTGACCCAGTGTTGTTTTATTATCTGGTGTTTTTGATGTAGCGTGTGTTTTGCGGTCGTTCTGATGAATGTTTTTGTTGGTGAAGCTCGGCAGACTCTCCCGCAGCTGGTGGGCTTCCTGAACGCAGGGCTCATGAAGGGCGACTCCTCGCCCGAACACGACAGCACCATGGCCACAGCTCTTCACAGCGCACACACTCTGATGAAGTCCGACCCCGATATCGGCAAGAGTCTGCTGAACAACAAACTGATCAACTCCCTCAACAGCATGAGTCTCAATCTGTGAGTGCACACTTCCTAGTGTTCATTCAGCTTAGTAAACAGGGTTGTTCTTGATGTATGAATCAGACTACTTGAATTAAGAAGGCAAAAGAAAATAGAAGACGTATTCCCCCTTGTTTTGTGTTTTTGCACACTGTTCCAAAGAAAACTGAAAAATAAAGATTAAAAAGAAAATGAAATGAAAAAATAAGGAATTTTTAAGAATTTATAATAACATTATTATGAGCAATATTTTAATCTATTCTAATTTAAAAACTTATTCTGTTTTATATAAATTTTTTCAATGCCAAATGTTTGTCATTTCTTATAATATATCAGGGGTCTGCCAAAGTCCAGCACTGCAGCAGGAGTTCTTCTTCACAGTCTGTGGTCGGAAAAGAATATTCAAAGTGTCCTTAAAAAGGTAAGAATGCAAACGTAAACTATATTTGCTAGAAAGGTTTTGCTAATAGAAATAAAAATACTTGGAATCGAAAATAAAGTTCTTTAGTGGTTCTTTGCAGCAGAGAATCCAAATCAAGAACAATTTCTATATATGTTTTGTGAGCTGCTATGTTTTTTTGGAAATGTAAAAGGTTCCTGATGCTTCAATATAGGTTCTTCAGATCGGTGTTTTGGTTTATTGATTTATTTATATAGTGCTTTATACAATACAGATTGTTTTAAGCAGCTTCACAATAATAAAAAGCAAAACGACAGTGTAAATGATGTACAATTCCTCAGTTATGAAACAAAAACTCAATTTTGGCTATAAGCAACTTACACAAAATAAGTGATATTATTTGGCTCAGTGTTGATTCAGTTCAGTTCAATAACAGTGTCGATGCTGCAAAGTGCATTGTTTTTGAAAAGACTGCAAGTCAGCTGTAAGCAGAAAATAGTGCCATTTATTTTTTAATAATTCATTTTAATTAATTTAGAATTAAATGTATTGTATACTTATTGAGCAATACTTGATCTATTTACAATTACAAATTTTATTTAATTTTTTCCAAATGTTTATCATTTCAGCTTTAAGCAGCTCTGCAGAAGATAATATTGTAATAGTTCAGTTTAATAATATTGTTAATGTTGATTAGTTAGTCTCTTGATCCACATCAGTATGGTTCAAATTTTGTTCTCCATAAATAAAAATAAAATAAAAATAGTGTATAATTATAATTTAGTTTATAATTATTATGAGCAATATTTTTATTTTCATTAAAATTTTAAAATTAATTTCAGCTTTAAAAAGACAGCATGTGACATTATTCAGCTCCAGTCTTTTAACGTTGATTCAATTCAGTTTAATAACTGTTGCAAAGTTAGTCAGTGCATTTAAAAAAATAAGTAAATAAATCTTACTGAATATGAATTGTCTTTTAAACTCCAGCTGAGCAAGCCAAAGGCAACAGTAGCAAGAAAAACAACGTGTTGATACCTTTATTTTAGGTGTGGATATATAAGAAAAAGCAACAGTTTTTCCTCCAAAACAGCTGGAGTTTTAACACAAAGTCAGTGTAAATATCTGAGTATCAGATGTCTCAGTCCTGAGGCTGCTTGTGGGAAATGATTGTGTGTAGTTTAGTGTGTGTGTGTGTGTGTGTGTGTGTGTGTGTGTGTCGGGCGGTTGAGGAGTTTGGGTGTGGTGCGGAGAGCTAGCCGTGAGGGGTGTGTGTGAGTGCTCACGGGTGAAACACAACCACACCTCAGCACACCAACCCTGCCGTCGCAGCTTTGTTTGTGTGTCTAGATGACCTGGAGAATCCAGCCTCACTGCTTTCACTCAGTGATCAGACTCAGATAATGTTATTCTAGCCTTAAAGTCAGTCTTTATATAAACATTCATCGGTAAATTCTGGTGTGAGGTCATGTTTACTTATATTTAATAATGATTTGTGTTATAATATTCTCTAACCTGTGTGTTTGTGTGTTCATCTTGCAGCAAGGCATGAGTAAGAAGTCCTTTGTGAATGACATAACGTCGGCAGCTTTCAGATCTCTTCAGGTGATCGACTAAGAAGCACTTTACAAACAAACTCTATTTTAATTGCATTGCATTTTAATTTTGGTTAAGTATTGCAGAAGAAATTGTAAGAATGAGCTTTTATTTCTTTTGGGGCAGTAGATGCTTTTTGTAACAATGCATAACAAATGCAATAACAAAAAAGTGATTTCTTTTTCTATGACTCAAGACCCTAGTATTTTCATTCAGTTAAGATGATTTTATATGCCTTTGTTTGTCTTTATAATATGTTCTAAAATGCAAATGATTTTGTGCAAGTTTAAGATATTATATAGTATACTGTATGATATATTATATATCAGACAATATAAATATGTCAGTAAGTCAACGAGTAATGGGAATAATTCTAGGAAGTTTCTTTGGCTCATTTTGATATTTTTTTTCATCATTACAAATATTGTGGCTGTTGTGTTAAGGGTGTAGATCAATTTGTATGTTTCAGCTCACAGCGACTTCAAGCAAAGTTTCAATAAAGTTTTCAACAGCACTAGTCTGTGTCGCACTTTACTGTGAAATATTCAGAACATTTTCAAAATCACTGTATTATGCATGCAAAAAAAAGAGAAAAACACTGGGGCATACTAAAGCATATGCTTAGTCTAAAAACTAATTTATTCTAACATATACATCATAATGTTTTGTAGACATTTACAGTCATGCTTGGAATTCTCTGAAAATGCATGCAACGCTTTTATATTTCAATTATGTCTACTTTCACTTCACGTATTATGATTCATTAACATTAAATCAACAAGATAATACAATCATAAATGACAGCTATACACATCATGACATGCATATAATTAACACTGAAAAGAGTCATTCATTTCAAATTACAAGTTATTTCAATCAGATGGCTGTTTTTATTCTTTGCAGTGCTTCAAAAAAACATTACACGAGGACCAGAATGTAGATGATTATATTAAAGCATATTATTTATGATTAAAATATCAGTGTGGTAGAAGTTTCTGGTGTCTCCGTGACACTGCTTTATTTTCGTAGTCCTCTCTTACTCCTCGAGCCTTTGGTACTAAAAGGAAAAAAATACCAAATATATTATTTAAAAAAAAGTTAATTATGTAAATGATCAATGTAGCATTATATGGTTGCTTTTTTGTTTTATCAGAACAGACCTGTGACATATTTTTGGGTCATGACCCACAAGGTCATGAAGAATACAACAGTATGTTGCTGGACTTAAAAAGGTTCTTCAGTGGCTTTCACCTCAGTCTTTTTAGATCTGTTTATATTGTTTATTTTTAAGAATAGAGCATGACCTAAACTTATACACCAGTACACAGTAGGTGTTAACAAAATCCATCTTCCTTTATTTACCGGCCTCAGATTAGACTCTTTTGTACAGGTGGATTTTCTGCATGTGTTGTCTTAATCTCTGGCAGTAGCCAGGTCAGACCGGATCAAATCTCCCATTCTTCTAGTGCTTAAAACAGGATCTTCCAGGAGCCCCCGGTCTGTCTGACCCCCTTTAACTTCCTCTTTAACCCCTGAACAGCTGCCGGATCTGTCCTCATTCTCTGTGTGCCCTTCATAACAGAGCCATTAAATGCGCTGGAGAGTCTGTGAATGCAGATAAATCATTGATATCGAAGTCTTCGATAAATCATCTTGGAACAGAATCTGCAGTATCATAATTATAGTTATCTACAAAAATCCTTTGTTAGACACCATTTATTCCCACAGAAGAGCCTGATGGCACATCCCAGCTGTATTTCGGCTCAGTTCAGTACCGGTCGGTCGCATTATCCGTAACAGCTCGGCAAGTCCGAACAGATTTGGCATGAGTCAGGCAGGAGTCATGCGTTTGGCGTGAGATATATCACCTATCCGACACACACTGGGTTTGACTACAGGGTTTTGTTAAGTGTTGAATGACGGGATCGAGCGCTGGGTTTGGAATAGCAGTTGTTTGTTATGTTATGGTGGTTGTGGTCTATTATTAAACTACCTGACTTCCACATGGCTTAGTGTCGAGCAGATGGCCGCATGCTTAAAAAAGTGCCATGTTTATTAGATATATTTTGCAACTAAATTAGTCCCATATACACTGTAAAAAGTAAAAATGTGTATTAAATTAAATTAAGTATTCTTTAAAGTATCTTACAGACCATAGGGTATATAAACTTGACTAACCACAATGCTATTGGCGCCAACTTCTTTTTCTGTTTTATTGCAATGTACATTGCATGCACAAAATCCTTCAGCTATCTGTTTATTTCCGTTTGAATAGCCTGAGGTTCACTATCCGGATAAAGGTCATGCTAGAACAAAGCAGCAACTGTTAAACCACACAGAAAGTTCTGGAAACATGATGCTATGCTAGATTAGCCTAGCGGCATTACGCGTCTTAGCTTGGTCTTTACCACGGTCTGTCACACACTGAGGTCAATACTGTATGTTATTTCAGGACTATTGCTCATCACTATTCATATCTGAGCTGAAGGTAATATGTTTTATCATTCAACCGTTGCTTGGTATTTGATATTTAACACCTGTAGGGGCTATGCAGTTTTTTGGCTGTTCACGCAGTTGAATGGGGCCAAACCTGTTTTCTTTTTTCCCCTCATATAATGACAATATCACATTGAATTCAATTTGAGCTGCCTTCATAAAATCATAAATATCAGATTTATTGCAACATGACGCCAGAGCAATTTTAATGTCAATCTAACCAGACATTCATGATGGCATGCTTGATTTACTGCTGGCATGAATCATAAAATAACTTATGAATTACACTATGTGAGGTATTGTACAAACTGTATGTTTACAAAATTAATCCACATGTACACTTTTGTGCAGAAGATTTTTAAAGAAATTAATACTATTATTCAACAAGGATGCATTAAATTGATCAAAAGTGACAATAAAAACATTTGTAGTGTTATAAAAGATTTTTATTTTAAATAAAGCTGTTCTTTTGAACTTTATATTCATCAAAGAATCCTGAAAAAATGTTCCACAAAATTAATAAGCAGCAGTACTGTTTTCAACTTTAATAAAAATAAATGTTCCTTGAGCAGAAAATCAGTATATTAGAATGATTTCTGAAGGATCATGTGACACTGAAGACTGGAGTAGCGATGCTGAAAATTCAGCTTTGCATCACGGGAATAAATTATATTTTACAATATATTCAAATAGAAAACATACATTTTAAATCATAATAATATTTCACAATATTACTGTTTTTACTCTATTTTTAAACAAATAGATGCAGCCTTGGTGAGAATAGATGTCTAATGTTCATAAACATTAGAATCCCCAACTTTTGAATGCTAGTGTATATTTTTCTAATTTCATATAGACCCTAATGACAAAAATATGATGATTAGTGTCTAAAAATGTGGGCCAAATTTAATAGGTCATGTGAACAACCTCACAAAAATAAAGGAGAAAATCTAAATTCTGGCACTTTGGTTAGTTGTATGAATGTAGATTTTGATAATGCATCAATAAATCAGCTCCATTTCACAGCAGCTTACTTTTTCTGGTGGTCGCTGACACGATTCCTAAGGACGGTGATCTATGAGACAGAAAATCACACGTATGAATCAGTCTGGGTGAATCATTGCCACACAACTTTGCTTCCTTCTCATGTCAATCAAACGGCATCTCTGGGAACCGGCCCAGATGATTGTTCTGCCAACTCTGTGCTGGGTGTGACTGCATGTGTGTAATTGATAGTTGTACCGTACTGTACATCTCAAACTCATCCTCTCCTAATAGTATGACTCCTCTAACATCATGTCAGACTTTATGGATGTGAAGCCTCACCTCATATTTCTGGCACATGTATCTGTATTGTTGCTCGAACTTCTCGGCTTCAAGTTGGCGCATCCACTTCCAGAGTTCGTTCGCGGTTTCTCTGCATAAAAGCACATGAGGAACATGAACCAGTCCATGAATGAGAAGCAGCAGCCTGTGGCTTCATGTCACGATGCATGTAATGCTACTTGACTATATTTCATGTTGGCAGTGGTATGTGCCGTCATGTTTTGATAACTCCTTCACCTCAGTTTATCAGCACTCAGGTTTTCGATGTTCAGTTCCTTACGACGTTCGCTAAGAATAGTTTTTTTCTTCTCCCTCTCGGTTTGCTTCTTAGGCCAACCCCTCTTGTCTGTCTGTCAATCAAAACAAAACAGAAAATAAGCATATGTACCGTGACCTTTGACCTCTGAGCTCATTACCCTTTGCATGTATCCGGTGTACTGGAAGCTCGTGAGAACCTTCTTCTTCTTAGCGTCATCATCAGCCTTCCTCTTGGCCTCTTCCTCCTCTTTTCGTGCTTTTTCCTCCTGAAAGAAATAACAATTCATTAAACGGGTCATGAGAAGTCAAATTTGCCTTGATCTTTTGGCATACATTTATACATTTATCAGACGCTTTTATCCAAAGCGACTTAGTGCATTCAGGCTATACATTTTTTGTCATTGCTAACGCAATGCTTTACCACTGAGCCACAGGAACATATAAGAGGTCTTTGTACCATTAAAACATCTTGAAAGTTTCACAGCTTAAAACGTCCTCATTCTAAACAAAGCATTTATTTAATCAAGCTCCAAAAATGGCTCGTTTGGATCTGAGGTGCAAGGTGACATCACAGGGCCACAAACATTTGCAGAAATACTGCCTCCAGAGCAACACATCGACGAATAGTCTTCTTCTCACCATAGGCCCCGCCCACTGGCATTCAGCTGCTAATGGCTGACACTTGATCAAGCTGAATGCAAGTGACGAGTCGCATTAAAAGCAAATAGAAATTACAATCCCTGCCGCTATCTTGTCTACACTGGATACAGTATACAGATGCGCGTTCACTTTCTGACATAAACATTTGTTGAAAGATGAAGCTGTACTAGATCTGACTGCAGCTGCATCACACATCATAAGTAAATGATTTCATAATGCTTGCTCAGGAAATGACCATTTTATTTTGATTAATGTTGTCAAAACACTCACATGCAACAGCAAGGGGGTGTTGATATGGTTTCCTATGCAATGACGTTAGCCATTCATAACAGTGGCCGATCACTGAGAAGCCTTAAAGGGTTACTCCACCCCAAAATGAAAATTCTGTCATTAATTACTCACCCTCATGTCGTTCCAAACCCGTAAAAGCTTTGTTCGGTCTTTGGAACACAAATTAAGATATTTTTGATGCATCTTGTGAGCTCTCTGACCCTCCCATAGACAGCAAGGATCCTAACACGATCAAGGTCCAGAAACGTAGCAAGGAGATCGGTAAAATAATCCATGTGACATCAGGGGTTCAACCATAATTTTACGATGCTACGAGAATACTTTCTGTACGGAAAGAAAACAAAAATAATGCCTTTATTCAACAATTTGTCTCCTCCGCATCACCTTAGCGCCATTTTGGAGAATATCTGCTGGACACAAACTGCGTACGCTGTTCTGTGTCAGCCGCACCACACGGATACGTTTTCTACGTCGCTTACGCTTTGATTTGAACGAACAAATTGTTGAATAAAGGCATTATTTTTGTTTTCTTTCCGTACAAAAAGTATTCTCCTACCATCGTAAAATTACAGTTGAACCCCTGATGTCATATGGATTATTTTACCGATCTCCTTGCTACGTTTCTGGACCTTGATTGTGTTAATTACATTGCTGTCTATGGTAGGGTCAGAGAGCTGTCAGAAAGCATCAAAAATATCTTAATTTGTGTTTCAAATAGTGATGGGTCGTTCTTGAACGATTCATTCATTTTGAACATCTTTAATGTGACTCGGGAAGAACGAGTCGTCTCAGGGAGTGATTCGTTCAGTCGCGCATGCGCAACATCCTATAGGTTCTGCACTGAATTAGTTCACCTGTTTCGAGTCGTTCGTTCATCACGTGACAGCCCCACAAGCTAAACCTATGCAGTCTGAGAGGAAAAGACTTAATAACAATAATAATAACCAACTCTTTAGTTTATTACCTTTGTTACCACATTCAGTGTTATGGAAACCATCATGACAGAAATTCACACAATTATAATCTGTAAGAAATAAAAAGCTTCAATTTGAGACCAGAAACGCATCACGTAACTGTAAGAGTAAATAATAATAATAATAATAACTATGCAGCCGTTTGTTGTAAGGAAGGTTGTAAATTAACAAATTTCTCTATCCAATGCTGTCACGTCACGTGACAAAAGAACGAACGACTCGAAAGACTCAAGAGATGAACTAATCAATTCTCTTTCCGGCTCTGACTGCATTGGTTTAGTTTATGAGGCTGTCACGTGATGAACGAACGACTCGAACCCGAAGAATTGTCAGATAAGAGGTGAGGTGAAGCTAATCATATACTAAAGACCCAGGTAAACAATGAATTCATTTTTTTTCTGTTTCTTATACCATTATAGTTTTGTGTTGTTTGTAGTGTGTTCAACGTTTGCATAAGTAGTAGATGTGTTAGGGAAGTAGCACGTAACATTTTAATTATAGTTTGCTAAAATGAACGAAATGACTCGAAAAAAGATTTGTTCATTTTGCTGAACGAGACTCAAAGGTCTGAGTCAGTAAAATGATCCGAACTTTCCATCACTAGTTCCAAAGACGAACAAAGCTTTTACGGGTTTGGAACAACATGGTGGAGAGTGATTAATGACAAAATTTTCATTTTGGGGTGGAGTAACACTTTAAAGGACACGCCCCTTACAGAGGGTCAGAATGAGGGTTGAAAATAATCATTTTTCCACATGTTTATTTGTTTTTGTTTTAACATTATTATAAGTAAACCTCAAGAAATATATTAAAATAATTTTAAAAAATCCATGTCATCATGACCCCTTTAATAATGCTATAAGCAGCCATTTGTAATTTGAATGTGTGAAACTTCTGGAGTCATTTGCTTCCAGTTATTTTAGCATAAACAGACCATTATGCTGCTTGATATTGCTAAGTGGTATTAGTTATCATATTATATTAATTTATTATCGTAATCATAAACAGACTGGTTTTACCGTTGACTGCACGTTGTTAATCATAGTTATTTAGCGGCTAATGATTCGGAAGCAGGAAGTCTCACACATAAAAAAATAGCTTATTTCCACATTGTAAAATGAAAGGTGAATAACATCGACACGACCTCCACTTTAATGAACTTACGGCTAGTTTGTTTTGCCGCTCTTTCTCGCGCTCTGTGTGGACCCGGTGCTGCTCTGCTCTTTCTGCCCTCCGGTTCTCCTGATGGTCAACATAGACAACAGGTAACATTACATTTATCCCGCTTTGAAGATGAACTAATCATATTTAGCACATCTGAAAGCTTTGAAACATACTCAGAGTTTAGTTTGAGGCACAATATCTGTTGGAATAGAACAGGGGTCTTCAACTCTGGACCTCGAGATCCATTTTCCTGCAGAGATTAGCTCCAACCTGGATTAAACACAGCTGCCTGCAATTTTGTTTTGATCTTGAAGACCTTGATTAGCTTGTTCAGGTGTGTTTGATTAGGGTTGGAGCTAAACTCTGCAGGAAAGTGGACCTCGAGGTCCAGAGTTAAGGAACCCTGGAATAGAAGATTTGTAATCTTTTGAAAAAAGTCTCTTTTGCTCACCAAGGATGCATTTATTTGACCAAAAATACAGTAAAAACAGTAATGTTGTGAACTGTTTTCACTTGAATATATTGTAAAATGTTATTTATTCCTGTGATTAAATCAATATGCTGATTAGCTGCTCAAGAAATATTTATTATTATATTATCAATGATGAAAACAGTTGTGCTGCTTCATATTTTTTTGTGGAAACCATGATACACTTTATTTTCCAGGATTTTTTGATGAAGAGAAAGTTCAAAAGAACAGCATTTATTTGAAAGAGATATCTTTTGTAACATTATAAACATCTTTACTGTCACTCTTGATCGGTTTAATACATCCTTGATGAATAAAAGTACTAATTTCTTAAAACTTTATACTGATCCCAAAGTTTTCAATGGTCATGCTTCACAGTTTCCATGTGGATCTATTTAGTGATCATTTAAATCACATCTTATCAAATACACACACATTAATGCAATCATTTGCAAGCACAAACATTTCCAGAAAACTCACATGTAGTTTTATGTTGTTTTATATTTTGTTAAGCCATGCATTCATAATTAACATAATTACACAATACACAAATTAAACACTGACTATAGTATTTTTTATTTTTTTGTTTTCTGTACAGATGTTCAAGGATTCATGCTTTCATTTGAAGGCATTATTTATGTAGTCAACGGTTTGTCCCTGTGAAACCAGTCTCAGTCCTGCTGGAAAGAACAGAGTAAAGCAAGCATGAGTTCACATGCTGGTTAGACCAGTGGCCTGTAGCACGAAGCCGGTTTCAGTTTTTACCCAGGTAAGTACATGTTCAGTTTGATCAAACTCTGTGTGTTTGGGCTCATGAAGGTGGGTTGGTTTTGAGCGGGTTTCTTCACCATGGTAACTTACTCCTTCTGGGTTAGAGATCGCAAACCCAAACTGGACCAATCAGCTGTGAGCAAAGTGACATATCTGATGCAATGAAACCACTCCCCCTTATCGCTGGCTCCAAATTAAAGCAGTTTACAGTCAAAGATATTCAAATTCAAATAATATATATCATATAATTATTATATGAAGTTAAATTAACTGTAAGCTTCGTATTTACATTAAATATATCTCCATGTTCCGTGTGATTGGCTGTTTGCTGCACGTGTCACACTTTCAGGTGTTAATCACAAACTCTGGTTCAAACTCTGAGTTGACAGAGAACGTTTATATCGAGCTTTGTGAGCCCGGTGAACCTGATCTAATCCAGGTTGGCTTTATCAGGTTTTGTCAACTCAAAACTTACTCTGCAACTCGCTTTTTCATCTCGCTTCGTGCTACATGCCACTTGTTTGTTGCTGGTCTAGCTGTTTACCAACAAAACTTAGCTAGTCAATAGCATTTTTTTTTAAGCAGGGTGATTTCAACAAGAGGTTACTTGTTTTATCATAGTTTCAGTGGTGAGGGTTTATTTATTCTGTAATATATGACAATAGTTATGAAGAAATGCATTTAATTTTTATACGATTTGTATAAAAAAGTCTTACAATCCGTTGGGTGAGGTTGATCAGCTCCTCTTCTTCTTTCTTTCTGCTCTCAAAGTGAGCCTCAATGAGCGTCTGTAGCTCCGTCAGGTCTTTCTCCATACGTTTGCGGTGAATATCCTGAGGAGACGGTTTTGAAGGGAATTATGTAATAGTGGTAATGTACAGAACAGTAAACACTACTCATAGCACGTTTTATGACAGTGCAGGTCATTTAACACTGTTTAGTGTAGTAACAGAAAGTTCAGAGTGATTTATTGGCATGACAGTTAACGTATGTCTGTATTGCGAAAGCATTTGCAGCATTGCTGCTGACAAGGACAACACCGCAAAGCAAAATCGCAGTAGTAAACAAATTAATGCAATGTAAATAAATTAAGGAAGTGTATACTACAATAATTAAATGAAATATGATGCACAATAAAATAAAATAAAGTACTCACATCAAAATCAACTTTCTCTCCATCAGGAATTTTTGGAGGCACCAAAGCTGGCACAAAGGGTCTAATAATCAACAACAATGCATTAGTATTTTTTTCATGCCAATGGTCTTACATTTGGAAATGCATTGTTATATATTATACTTTATATATAAGCTATTTCATTTATAATTTATTTTGCACAAATGTAAAAGATTTACTTACTTATGCTTTGGTCTTGTTTCTCCTGCATCATCCGGTTGGCAGGAGAGTAAAGAAAAAAATACAAATGTATGATTTAGTTACTGATGTCTCTTTTAAAGGGGGTCAAAGTTCGTCAGGGCTCAGTTTCTAGAGTGAAACCAGTTTTGAATGAGTCTGATGTTATCAATTTACCCTCTTCCCCAGGTTCCTCAGCAGCATCTACATAAGAAAAGACAGCCATGTCAGCTATGACAGCAATGTGAAGATCCACAGCATTGACGCAAGACCCAAGAGATACAGAGAAGCCCTGAAGACACGTCTGTTATCACAAACTAAAAGGTATTTTGTCTGAACCGTTTAAAAAAAAAAAATCTGGGTGGTAATCTTTGTTTTCAGAGTATTTCAGGTTAAGAAATCTGGAAGTGCTTGAAACTTCTTAAATATGATGGATGTAGTCCATTAAGCTGACAATAGCTGACATTGTTCTAAACTTCATCCCAAATGTGTCACTCTTCAGTGACTTTGTGAAAGTATAATTATTGGGTGTTGTTGATCGGAGTATAAGCACTTGCTGAATAATCCTGTACTTTATTACCTGCATGATGTGGATTGGGTGTTTGCTTCCCACTGGCCTCTGCAAGCTCTAAAAAATAACATGTAAAAACACATTATGATCAATTTAAAGTCTTGCCCTGTGTACCATTATACACGATTTGTGTAGGCTACATTACTTAATTATTAATCCTAAGTAATTATAATTCTGAAGTACTAATATAATAAAATAAAAATGGTTTAGGTGTTACTTTGAAACAATTTTAAACTAAGAAATTGGTAGTAAATTTCACAAATAATTACAAAGAAATGGCAAATAACGCACTGAATTAAAGTAGAAAGACAGTGAACAGTGAACCTAGCAAAATAACAGTTTTTTTAAAATGATAAATATTAACATGCATTATCCATTTTATAAAAGCACACAAATGCAGCTAAGAGTGTTCATTTTCAGTCCTTAATCAAAAGAAATAGGCTAACTAAGAAATTATATTATGCATGAAAAAAATTGCCTTGTTATGGCTTAAAAATTAAGCATTATTTTCATTCTTTTAAATTCATAAATAAAAGCTACATTGTATTTGTTTATGCAAATATAATTTACCCTTGTTTTATTTTGGGACATGCTCTTGACAAACTTCATGAGATTTACCCAACAACATCATCTGTTTTATTCTGAGTCCATTATGGCAACCATTTTTCATCACAAATAATAAAAAGTTCTAATTGATCTCACAAATAAGACTTTCTCACATTTCTTTTTTAGAATTATGAGATATAAAGTCAGAAATGTGAGATATAAACTTGCAATCTTTATTTTTTTAATGCAGAAACAAAACAAAAAAATTGTGAGATGTAAACTCGTGCATGTCAATTTTTTTTTGCAATTCTTTACATAAAATCACAATTCAGATTTTTTTTCTCGCAATTCTTACTTTTTTCACAGTAAGAATTGTGAAAAAAAATCTGAATTGTGTTTTTATGTATAGAACTGCAAAAAAAAATTATGAGATAAAAAGTCACAATTACTTTCTTTTTTTTTATCCCATGGCTGAAAAAAAGCTTTCATAACAAATCTCATTCATTATTAGCTGTAGCTTTAGCAATAGCATTAGCACAAGCGACACTACCTTCCTCCTGCTCCTCTTCCTCCTCAAGCACCTCCTCATCCTGTAACTCCTCTGTGCAAAGCAGACGCAACAGCGTGAGAACATAATCATGCATATGACCAATGCATGCATGCAAAATACACAGAATCTCAAACACACGCTTATCTGAATGAGGACATATGTTGTTTTTATTGATATTTTTATTTTATTTACTTTTTTTTAATTTTTTAAAGAAAAAGATTTTCCATCTATAGATAATAAACCATTTTGTTCATTTGAGGATGTTGTCAGATTTAGCTCAGTACTAGGGATAGTTTTGTCACCAAACTAACTCAAAAACGCACACATACTTCAGTCTCATTTACCTCTTTGAATATAAAAGGCTTCAATAAAGGCTTAGACTCGTGAATGATGTCACGTAGTGCCGTTACATAATGTGGTTTGGGAAACTGCTGGTCCTGATACTCCACCCTGGAACTAATCCAGCCACACATAAACACACCCGTCACCAGCTCCTCTGATATCAGCTTGTGCTGCCAAATAACATGATCTCACGACACACCCCAGCACTCATCCGCTCTCATTCTCCTGTTCTTTAATGGATGTAGGGTAGGTTCACAAGTCAAAACAGCCAAATGTCCTCGCAGAACAACAAATATCTGCCACTTTCTCACATACGGTTCAAAACAGGACCTTTATAAATGGATTCAGCAAATGATCAGTGAAAGGAGGTGCTTAACAATCAGATTTATTTTTAAACTAAAGGTTTGTATTAAATATATAAATAAGCTTCGTGAGTTTTATTTTTTCTTTATGTCAGAATGGGTAATCATTTTACATGAGCAATTATTGCAAGTCAATAACACGTTTGAAAATAACAGGGTTGGACATTTTTGTCAATCATTATAGTTTGGGACCAAATGTTAGTTTAGTAATATACAGTTTAAATACAGTATACATTTTTAAAATATGTACAAATATTTTTCTTAATTAGAAAAAATATTTGCATTATATATAGATATGAAAAGAATTATTCACATTAAGAAAAATATTTTTACATATTTTATAACATCAGTTATTGAGATTATTTGTCTATTTATTATCTTTTTTTATTTTAGTGTCATTAATATACTATTATGGTTGTTGTTAATATTTTGAATTAGATTTAATATTTTTTGTTTTCACTTCAATTTTTGGTTTAGTAATTTTCTTGTTTTTTGTCATTTTTCTTAGTTTTTTTTTTTGTATGTCTGTTAGTTTTCTATTTGATAGTTTTAGTTTATTTAGTTTTAGTTATTTTAGTACGTACTTCATTAAACTAAAACTAAAGTCTTGGCAGTTTTTTTATTTTATTTAATAATTATAACCCTGTCTATTCCTGTAGAATAACTATTTTAGGTGCCAATAATTGTATTTACTAGCTACTTTGCAAAACTATTTGTAAGTAGTAGGATTTGTCCCACTAATGCTTCGAAAAGTCATGGGATACCAAAAAATGTGGAAAGTACCAGCTAAATTCTTCTCCTGCGGGTCTAATTTCAGTGGGCTAAACACACATTCCTGTCACATGAAGGGACGGTTTGTATTCAAAATACATGTCTTTGTTCAATGCGTCCTCATTCGCTGTGAATCTCACCTAGAAAATCACTCTCTCCTCTACTGGTCAATAAAGGTACCATTTAACTGAGGTATCAGGGTAAAAGCCCAGGAGCCGATGTGTAAACCGGATCATCTACAGGGAGGAAACCTGATTCTCATTTGGGCCGGCTGAGAGAGGGAGAGACTGAGCTTGCCATTGTGCTCCAAACAACAGCCCTTCTCAACAGCCTCAAACACATGAACCTTTCTCTGCTTGAACACCGAATGGAATGTTTTAACTGGTTTTAGGAAAAACAGCAGCAAAATCATAGAAGATTAAGTCTATCGTGCATGCTTTTTAATCATTATGAATAATCAGAAGAATCATCAAATGCCATTTGTTAAGTGTCTCTAAATAATGTTGTTTTATATCCACCTGTATTTATACTGAGTCATGCATGCATGTTTAATAAAATCGACTATTAAGTGAAACATCACCGCAATGCATTTGATCCCACAATAGCATAGATTTAGTTTATAGCCATAATTATAGATGTCCAAAAAATCTGTGTAAAAAGGTATGGAAGCTCAATTCTGCCATATAGATAAACATCATAATAATGACATGCAAATCATAATGACGAAAAGTCGAAACTAAGAGAAAAAAGGTCATAATTATGACAAAAGATTTTATGACTTTTAATGTCAATAATGACTTTTTAATTTCATAATTTCGTCTTTTATGTAAGAATTTTGACGATTTGTCATAATGATGATTTAGAGTATGATTTTTTTTCTTATGTGGCGCAAATGACTTCAATAAAAGGTGAATTGTTTTATGTGAGAGGGTGTTTATGTGAACATCTTTTAGAAATCTCATAATTATGACAAAAAAGCATGATTTTTTTCTTGTGTGGCAGAAATGGGCTGATATAAAAGTTCAGATGAAAGTTGTTTATTTGCATATATCCTTTTAGCTATTTCAATATGCTAGATTTTTGTCTACATTAAAAAAGGTATTTTGTCAGGGAATCTAAATTATTATTTTAATTTAGTAAAAATCTAAATGAACTATTTAAGTGAAAAATATTACTTATTGTAATATTTGTATATTTTCTACTTTTATAGGATGTATTTTGGGGGTTTTATTTTAAAATAATGTAGACTTAAGAGGCAAAGCTGTGAGTTTAAGACCGAGCTCAGTGCAGATTTATTATTTACAGACAACCAAAACAGATGAAAACTTACCCTCTTGCTCCCTGGACAGAAACAAACGAGATAGGAACGTTATTTTAACTTTTGCAATCCCTATACACTTGTCAGTGACTGAACGTGTGTCTGTGAATAAACTTCATGCATTTATTCTCTTGTTACATCCTACACAATGCATGTGAATGCTCTTAAATGACAAAGACACTTACTCATACTCATCGTCCTCTCTGTATGACATGCTTAGATAAAGACCTGTTTCATATACAGATTACAGAAGATTTTGTCAGCTTTTACAGTGATTATACTAGTCTGACAACATCATGCTTTTGGTGGAGATGTGCAGATATTGGTCTTACCTGTCTTCAGGTTGGTCGGGATGAGGTTACTCACCAGTTTGTTACCAAAGGCAGTTTGTTCTTGAAGCTGAACCCCAATGATATATAAATTGTCCCAAGATCACATGACTATATATTGTGATGTTTTATGTTGATAGAGGGTGGGCTGGACATGCCACCGCACATACATGCACCTATGAACACATATAGTACATGCACAATGAGAACAATAGACACATTCTCTGTGTCTGTGCATCGTGTCTATTAATAGATCGGCTGACAACTGTGTGTTCATATGATGATCTTAGCCCTCGGACTGTTTTGGAGTGATAATTTTATACATAATAATACAGTGACTTAGGTATTTAGATACTGGTAAATTAAAGGAATAGTTCACTCAAATGTAAAAAAATTCTGAAAATCTACTCACCCTCAGGTCATCCAAGATGTAGATGAGTTTGTTTGTTCATAGGAACAGATTTGGAGAAATGTAGCATTCCATCACTTGCTCACCAATGGATCCTTTGCAGTGAATGGGTGCCGTCAGAATGAGAGTCCAAACAGCTGATAAAAACATCACAATAATCCACTCTAGTCCATCAGTTAATGTCTTGTGAAGTGAAAAGATGTGTGTTTGTAAGAAACAAATCCATCATTAGGATGTTTTAACTCTTAGATTTCGCTTCTGTTCTTAATTCTTAATATTGTTTTCTCCATGCAGTGAAAAAGTCATTCTGAATCAGGAGAGAAATATGCACAGATTAAGCACCGTAAAACAGTTCTAAACAAAGATTTTGGTGTATTTTAATGTGAGAGGACAACAGAAGATGGACTTTTTCATTGGAGTAAGCGTTATTATGGATTATGGACTGGTATTTTTGGCCAGAAGTTTTAAGTTAACGCGTCTTAATGATAGATTTGTTTCTTACAAACACACAGCTTTTGGTTTCTAAAGATGTTAATTGATGGACTGGAGTGGTGTGGATTACTTGTAGATACCTGTTTGGACTCTCATTCTGACGGCACCCATTCACTGCAGAGGATCCATTGGTAAGAAAGTGATGGAATGCTACAGTTCTTCAAATCTGATGAAGAAACAAACTCATCTACATCTTGGATGGCCTGAGGGTGAGTACATCTGTGGCCTTTTTTTTTTTTGACCAAACTATTCCTTTAATTAGTCATCCTTGCAATTGGCTATACAATATATATATTCATTTACACAACTGTAAATGTACTGATACAGTATATACTATTTCTGAAATTCATGCACCAAGGTCTTTCACATCTGTGAAGAGTTGCATCTGTCTAGGTCATCGTAAAAATGTCTAGTAAATGTAGTTATTGTAGACAGTTGAGCAGAAATCTGTCTAGGCAGAGCTTGTAAACGATCAGTCATTTTGAGCTGACCTGTGGCTCACTTCCTGTGCCTGTTTGAAGGGTCACAGGGTGTCAAACCCTGCGGGTGAGAATATTAACATAATGACAATTTCCATTACTTCATTCAGCGAGTAACTAATGTGACAAGTGTGACCTGCTGGAGAATCTCTCTTTATTACCTCACCGGGTCTCTTATTAGTTTCAGAAAGCTAGAAGCTGTTCAGTCTCATTAAACAATAGCTTGAATGTACTGTATGTAGCCAAACTTCTGCACATGTATTATTATTATTATTATATATTTTTTGAGAGCACCTAATACGAAAAGTATCCTGTAAATTAGTTTATTTTTTTATTTTTTTGTGGCTTGTTTATTTATTGTTAAATTACAGTATTTAATTAGTTAAATAAATAACTAAACTGTATCTAACATTCAAACTTGATTTAAGCCACCACTGTCATCAGTACAAAATATGAGTAAAAAACATTATTATTTATATTATTATATGGGCTGCATAAAGGAAAAAAAAATATGTTAGCCTTTTTTTAATAAAACAATAATATCACAAATAATATACAAATATTTAATTCAATATCAAAATATATAATATGACAAAATATTTGAGATATATAATTATAAATGTTATAAATTATCTGCAATATTTATTATTTTATGAAATGTTTTTATAATAATTTTATCACAAAAAGATTCATACTTAAAAATATATGTAATTGCAATCTCATCCTAATGAGAAGACACTATAACATAGTATTATAGTATATATACAATATATTATAGATGATATACAATTAAAAATGAGATAACATTACATTTAAGAACTGACAGTATAATATCAGCGCTGATAGAGAGACTGTCTTCCTGTCCTCACATGCTCATTCAAGAAGAAACACTCTTTAACTGACCTGCTCTTAAATCATGTTATTTGCTGAGTCGTTGGATAAAAGAAAGATGAATGAAGAACTGTACTGGCTTGGAAACACTATTCAGACAGTTAATCCAGTACTAGAGTGAAACTTCATTATGTTCTGGTGAATACAGAGGTAATGGAAGGGACATAAAGGCAGAGGCGAGTCATGTGACCAGGAATGGGTGAATGTCACAAAAAACGCATTGCATCTTTCTCCTCTCGTTGGTCAATCGGGGGTGAAATGTTTCACCTTTCCACCTTTTCGATACTGTGACCTTGTGTGCACGTCATGGACATTTAGTGAGCAGTGTTTGGCCTTAGTTACCTGGTTTTGTTGGTCTTCTACAGCTGGTTATGTGTTTGGACATGTTTTGGATGAATGGCTTTGGCCTTGCTTTTCAAGTATGACATACTAAGAAGCTTTTTAAAGATCGCTGTCAATTATTTGTTTTCAATGCACTCCTAAGAAGAGTTGTTTTATGGATCTTCTTTAGGGAATAAAAAAGAATGATGTTTCATTTTCAACTTCTTAACGTCAATGTTTTGGTTTCTGGGTTATATATATATATATATATATATATATATATCTATGGATTCAAACTGTGAAACCCTGTTTGGTCAGGTCATAATTTGAAAATTTTGAAGGGTATTAGGAGCTGTCACTTCATACACATAATTTCCATCATAAGAATAAATATACTATACCTTTCGGCATCTATTACTGCTAATGATCATTGATTAACGTACATGCATTTAGCAGATGCTTTTATCCAGACTTGCATTGCATTCAAGATACCATTTACCTTTAATCAGTTCTTGTTTTTCTGGGGAATCAAACCCATGACCTTGTGGTTGCTGGCACCATGCTGTACTGTGTAAGCTACAGGTAAGCTATTAAATAAATATAGATCAAATAGTGTATAAGCAAATAAATCTAGATTGTTTGTTTATTTTAATAGAATAAGTTCTACCTAGTAAATACTGCCCTCTAGCAGCTTGTAAGTGTAGGAGCATCAGCTTCTTTGAGGCCTGTTGATTTTACTGATAGTCTTCATCTTTACTCGTATTCAAGATGAAATTAGACTCTATTAAATATTTTGAGATAATACAATCCTTTGTATTGACTGTCATGCAATGACATCAACTTTTAACTGGTAAACTGAGAAATATGCAGCTAAACCAATGAAATAGTCACGTTGGTCTTATCAGCACATCCTGTCTTACTGTACAGACACACCATATGCACGTACACGTCAGGATGAATCATTTTATAAAGCAGAAAGGAGTACTGAATTTCCAGTTCATTTGCTTATCATTTCATTTTATTAAGCTTTAGTCCTTACCAAACGTTTGTCTATTAAAAACATTGACATGAAATGATAAATCTTGATATCTGCAAATTACACAATTTATTTACAGCACAATGTTGATGACACTTTTCACATGAACTTTAACCCTTTCTGGCAATTTTATCACAGGGCTTTTAATTTGACGTATTTATTGAACACTGATAAATTAATTTCATATGTATTTGAAGCTTTTGAAGTACATTAACATAATGAGGGATGTTGTTTTTTTAATCTTTGTAGTTCGGCCCACCCTGATTTCCTGCGGAAAGACAAAAAAAAAAAAGTCTTGTTTGTAAGTTCAGTAACAATAACAGCAACCAATATCACATGTAAGAGTTAAAAAAGAGGTGTGTTAGGAAAGTAAATATATATGGTCTATTTTGACTTCATGTCCACTTTAGGTTCTCTTGTACACACTTGCATGTTGGCAGATGTTGATTGCATTCACTCGTTTACTGTGCTGCATCAAACATTTTCTTCCTTCCTTCCATTCCAGACATGGCCTCCACGTTTTTCCTCCAGTCACTGACCTCCACTGTCTTTTCCTACAAACACAAATGCAGAACAGAATTATGTCACAATACAGGTGTGAGTAACCTAAAGTCTTTCATTTCAGCCAAGATGGACACCATCGACCCCCAGCCCACCTTCTCTGTGTCTTCCTTCTTGACGGACTTGAGGTTTGCTCTCAGGTCCATGGACACCTTGTGTTTGGAGCCCAGCAGAGAGCGCAGGATGGCGTCAGCGGAGACTCGGACTCTCCTCAGGGTGGGTCGCTTGAATTTGCCTCTCAGGTCCAGGACTTTGATGTTCAGGTCCTTGATCTGCAGTTTGTTTAAAAGTGTCATCATTCGCTAGTTATTATTGAGCAATTTGGTTCTTGTATGAGTATGATGAAATGTTCTTACACAATACCACAGTTCTACCTGAATAACATTACCGTGTTACTTTGGAATAATGAAAGATCCTAAAGAGGCGTGACACAATAAAAGCAATTCCTTCCATGTTTTTTTTTATTATTTTTTTTATAGCCAGAAAAGGCATTTGCAATGCTTCAATTAAATTTTTTTTTTACTTTTTTTTAATTCAGTTTTTCATATAATTTTCTGTTGTTGTTTATTTTTCTATTTTTAAATTAAATAATTTTTTGTTGTGATTCATCTTGGAATGTTGGGAATTTTTTTTTTTAATTCTACAGAGAAAATAAATGGGGAAAATGCTTCCACAACCAAGGTTGAATAAGTAGGCACTCACTGTCGTGCTCTGTGAAATATTAAATCAGTTCT
The DNA here is from genome assembly GCA_027422415.1 of Schizothorax lantsangensis. NCBI lineage: Eukaryota > Metazoa > Chordata > Actinopteri > Cypriniformes > Cyprinidae > Schizothorax > Schizothorax lantsangensis. The sequence continues at coordinate 3,697,115 of CM049853.1, read as the reverse complement.
GATTTAGTAAATATGTTGGATAGTGTTTTTGCTTTTAATATGTATTGACAAATTAATTCTGGAAACTTGTTATTTCATGTCTGGATCAGAACGTTGCTGTGATTGTGAACGGCCAAAAAGACCTTTAATTTTCCTACAGACATGGTGTGTTATGAACTGTTTCTTTACTTCTCTTGTGTTGTGATGCACTTTAGCCTCGATATCGTAGCGCTCCTCGTCCACCACGTTGATTTTAGCGTGTAGTTCCCCACACAGCTCCTGATAGAGAGAACAAATATAGTATTTACATGCTTGCAGCTGTTTCTGCGGATGGTGAAAGAACATTTTCTAAAAGTATGATTTTTATATATACAGAACAATATTATTGTTTGTTTACAATATTCATATATAGTGGTTCTTAAATAGCACTTTTGGGATACTATAGTTTCCAAAAACGTGGTTGTCCATGTTATTATTTTTGGTAATATCATGGTACTTTTTGTAAGGGATTTATTTATATCAATATCAGTAGTATGAGAGTGTTTTGTGAGTTGTGGATGATGTACCTGAAGCTCAGCGAAAGACAAGCCACTCGTCTGTAGCGGAGGAGCTTTCTCATCCAGATATCTCTCCTTCTCTGCCTCTTTATCTGCCAGCTCCTGCTCTAAATCATCCTTTGCTTTAGCTACCATAAGACTCTGATGAACACAGAGACATGCATACTTTAAGATCTAGTATATGCTAGGAGTAAATCAATATAATAAGCTTTTGAATGCACTTTCTTAATTTGTGATGCTTGCTAAATATTGCTTTATTAATTTTTTTGAGCAACCTTACAAAACACTCTACAAATGTGGCATTTTGTGCAGGAAACACTACCCATGTTATTTTAAGAAAATGCAGTTGTACCTTAAGCATCAGCTTACGAGATGCAGAGATCTTGGACTTTTTCTGTCAAATTTAAAATGAGCATTGGTTATATAGAGCAAACATTATTTATGCTATCATATACTATCATTCTCACATCAAAATATTATTTGTTATGTTACAGTAGATTAGTTTGCTGGTACTGTAGATCAGAAAAAAGTATTGAAAAAGTGTCATTCAGTGATGCTTGTCACTCTCACCTCTTGCCTGCAAAAGAATAAAAAAACACAATTAGATCTTTATTAATAACAAAGCTTTCATTTTAAGGCATACAATGATGTCCAAAAGTCTAAGACCACAAGAGAAAATGCTTCTATTTAGCAATCCTCAAATTAATATATTTTTTTAATAATATTATAGTGATTTTTATAATAAAGTAATTGGAGTGAAAATAATTTGATACACTATAAATAATTTTTCAAAGTTACAAATAAATCAAAGATTATTGGACTATGTTTTACAAGAAAGTAATAATAAAAATGTAATTATTTGTCTAATTTAAGTATGTTTTACATTTGTTTTACCATTTCAGTCTACTTAAAAATGTCATGTTAAATTCAATGTGTGACTGCATTTCTTTATTTTCTTTATATTATTTGTTAAATTTACCATTTTCAGAGTGAAAATTGGAACTCCTACCAATTTTTTTTTCAGTTATTATCCCTCTTTTTAATTACGTAAGATGACATGAAAAAAACCTAATTGTCCAAGTTATTTGGCATAAATTGAGAATCAAGAAGCAAAACAAATTATTTCATTAATTAATTATTCATTTGATTATTAATAAGTGACCCCGAAATAGTATAGAATCTTTATTTTTTATTCAGTGTGTTTCAATGTGGTCTCAGATTTTTGGGCTCCATTGTATTCACAGACTCCTAATCAGTCTTCATTAATACTGAGGCTTTGAGTAAAGACAACACAGCCGGTAAATCCAAGAATAGAGCACATTTGTCAAGAGAGCCGTAAGACGTCTAAGATGACGAACAACAGAAAGCAGAGACACAATATACTCACTCGGGCATCTTTACAATGGAGATTCAACCTAGGAGATAAAAATAAAGGCATTTGTTTCCAAAGGGCAGGACCATTGGGAGGATCTTCAGCCGCTCAAGTATCAGACAGCTTTTCCAGATTCAGACGTGCTAATCAGATGCCGTTATACCTCTGTTTACTCTAACAGCAGCAGCCTCACGTATTTGACTCTTGAAATCACTGTGGTAATATGTTGACCATTCAGGTGTTGCTTTTTAAAATAAATGAACTGCTGCTAATTAATTGACTTGGCATCTGTTCTGCATCTGTTAACCACTTCAAAGTCCTGACAGTGTCCACACACACAGATGAAGTGGACCCATAGGAGAAAAGGTCTTGGCAGACGCCTATCATGGCACGGTGATTTTGGCATGGCAACTATGCAGATAACAACCCCAGCTTTCTCCAGCCCATATCCACTTGCAATGCACCATAAATAGACTCGCACCAGAGCTTCAGAGGCTTTAACCCAGCCCAAGTTTCCGCTCAATGATGTTAAACCGGTCTAGAGCACTTACAAAAACAAATACGGTAAATTACACAATAAAATGAAATCTGGACATCACATAAATCTGGAACTGGATAGGTTTATTTAACCGAACGCCTAAGGTGGTTTCCAAAGTAATGTTTTTATGATCTTTTGGGTTTCTGCAATTTAAACAGGTTTTATGCATCTCAATATTGGAAGGCCAAAAGTAAATTTTTGAGTCAGCTTGATAAAGGGGTTATTTATTTATTAAATTATCTGAGAGATAAAATCAAAGTGATTTGGGAGACGGAGAAATATTATAAATCATAATCCATTATAAAGCACTTTTTTAAATAAAATACATAAAATGAAAGGAAAGAGTAATATTCACCACAGATATTGACATCTCACTAAATAAGTTGAGCAATATGGGTTTTTCCAATGACAATTTATTGAACCGTTACATTTGATGACAGTAATATTTAATATTTGTTTACACATTTGGCAATATTAACAGATATTGAGAAGGAAATGCCCATGCAGTATTCAGATTGAAAAAAAAATATTGGTTTATTCTTCTTAGAAATGAAGAAAAATTCAATGCAAGCTAACTTTCCTTAACATGGAAGCAAAGTGAATGAACTTACCTTGCGGTGCTCAGATGGGCAGAGAAGTGATGCTCTAGAACAATGCATCTCTTTTTTAAGACACACTCTTATTGTTCATCCTCGGCATGTTACTGGATGATATTATTAGCACACACACACAGAAAGCTTTATCCAGCACTTGTGGAGGGCTGTTGTTGATAGACCTTGTGCGGCTGTTATCAGCCCGTTAGACAGCTGTGGACTGTGGTTCCTCATGATGCTTCGGGTCTGTCTCACAACCTAATTTAGCTTACTAGAAGATAAAACTGTTTCATTTAAAGACATTTCCATTGATCTTTTTAACATGTCCACAATGAGGTATCTTAATATCTCTATTGTTTCTCCGAGACAGCATTGAGAGCAAATCTTCTCCTGAGAAGAAGCCTCTAGTAATCCATGAGATCTCAACAGTCTTCCTTTGGTTTTATCTGTCTGTTTATCAGTAACGATTTGCTTTAGGGATCAACTTTACTTCACGTGTATCAGTTTTTTTCCTTTTTGAATTTGTAAGATTGTTTTAAGCACATTAAGTTTCTCAGATGTTTCTCTTCAGAAAAAGCCTCTACACTGTACAAATCATTTTTGAAGTTGTAAATAAAGATAATTGGAGTGTGGTTTACAATAAAATACTATTTTAGTATTTCTACATTAAAAGTTTCACATTCTACTTCAGTCTGTTACTTGCTATTTATTTAGTATTTGTGAAATTTAAATTACTAGCCATTTCTAAGTGAAAATTGTTTCAAAGTAAATATTTTTCAGTTTTCACTCAGAAATTATTACATTTCACAAATAATTATAAATAACTGACATTAAACATTACATTTTGAGATTAAAAGACTGAAATAGTATTTTCTTGTAAAAATACTTCAGTAATCTTTGTTTTATTAATTGTACAACTTTGAAAATTGTGTAATTAAATACACTTTTATAGCTCCAAACATACTGTATAAATATTGATCTCATTTATGTTATTCTGAAGGAAACATCTAAAAGGAAGTTGACACTTAAATGAAGCATAACTGAGAAATAAATGAAGTTTCATGAAGTATAAAATAGAAACCTTTGAGCATTAAAATCTTCATTTGGGTTTCTCAGAAGATGAACATTATCTTTCATAATCTGTTGGTCAATAACAATTTGCTTTAGGGATAAACTTTACTTCATGGGTATCAGTTTTGCCTTTTGTATAATCATTTTTGCATTGATATAATCATTTTAAACACATTATATCTGCTGCATCTGGGATGCTGGAGTGTTTTGGAAGAGATCTTAACAATGTCTCAAACTGGCCAAGAATCCAAAGTCTGCAGTCAAATGCCAGCTATTTGAAACATATCTCATTAATTAATAATTCTCCTAAGATCAAATTATCTACTATCTATATTACTTTTATAGCCACAAACTTACTGTATGATAACTACTGATCTCATTTGTTTTTGTTTTTTCTATAGGAATTTTAGGAGAAACATTAACAAGTCTCATGAGCTATAAAAGAGCAACCTTTGAGCATTAAAGTCTTCCTTTGAGTTTTACATAAGATGAATATTATCTCTCATAAGCCTGTTTTATCAGTTTGCTTTAGGGGTAAACTTTACTTCATAGGTATCATTTTTGCCTTTCCTCATTTTTGCATTTATATAATCATTTTATATGCAAAGGAAAGGCATGAGATGTTTGTGAGATGATTTCTTTTTTATTCTGTCACATTGATTTGCTGTATGTTTCCTCAGTGGAACCATGCTCTGTGTTTGACCCTGCGTCTGATTAAAATATTAACTGTAGACAACAATAATCTCTATGAGAGATTATGACGGGAATGCAAAGTTGCCCATAGGTTGGCATAACTAAACATAGAGCAGTTAGACAGCTGTTAACGCCACTCTGGTGTTTGTGAGATACTAAAAGCTATTTTGATGTCTCGAGATACATGCATGCAATGCTTTTATCTGCGCTTAGGTTTTGCTGGCTTTCTCCAGGTGTACTTTGCAGATATACAACATCCTTCCAGGTGTCAGTCACAGAGATTACCGGCTTTATCAGGCCTATAAGAAATCTTATAGCTGTACTTTCAAAATAGAGTGTCTTGTCACATAGATTTCCATTATAAGTGATAAAATATTCACTGAATTTGCATTCTTGCTTGTTTTTGTCTCTGTAACCATGTTACCAAACTCTCTCTGGTTGCGGAAAGCATTCGAACAATGCCGTTTCTTGGCTGTATTGTGTTTGTGTGGGTGTGTAGATGTGTATTTTGGCATTGCTTTCTCTTATCTGCATGTCGACTCGAGCATCATTTAAAGGACCTGCTTCCTGAGAGACATATAATATAAGATCTTCCATCATGCAGGTATTGTAAGATGACTCAGATGCTGTTATTGTGTCAGAAGGGCTTCCCAGTATCATCTGCAGCGCTGCTAGCTGTAGAGAGCTCTAGAAGGGTCAGTCTGCGGGTAACACCTGTCCTGTTTACTCTCATGATGGGCTCTGCTGGATTTGGTTCTTAGCTGATATAGATGCTGCATGTCGTGATCGGACCGTATTTAGAGCCGCTGTTGATGTAGAATGTTAGTGTGAGAGGATTAAACATCATTTAATATGTGCTCGTGTTATTTTTTGCCTATAGAGGATTTTTTGTCATGGCTTTTATGTGTGATGAAGACCGGGGCTAGTTGTCGCACTTTTTCCAGGATGGGTTTATTTATCAGTCAGATTTTGTATACGCAAAAACCTTAAAGTATTGGCTACAGAGATTATTGATCATTTCCATTTAACAGTGACCAGCAAAAAAAGATACTGTTTGATTACCTCTTGATGGCGGGGCATGTTGTCACATTATATGGGGTATAAGATATTGATGTTGATTTGAGAAAAAAAGTGGAAATAAAGTTTTTATTTAAAAAATAAAGTGGATATGTATTTTGTATGTATTATAGGCTCTTTATAAATGACCTTTTAGCAGACTTTCTGCTAAACATACATAAGTAATTTTATTAATTTTCAAATAATGTAGTTATTTTTATAAAAAATATATAATAGAAATATATCAAATATTATATGTGTAATATTATATATTTATTAAATATATTAATATGTATAATATATTTATGAAATTAATATTTATAAAATAATATAATAAATATGAAATTAATTTTAAATGATAAAATTGTATCATATAAAACACTTTTGACAACTTAATATGAATGTGTTTAATTTTTAACCTAACTAGCTACACATATATATTAGTTTAAAAGGACAAAATATATCAGTTTTGCACCTGAAGAAATGTGAAAATCACATCTTTGCAGACATGAAGACCTTCCCTGTGTGACAACTAGCCCCAGTCTCTTCTGCTGTAGTTTAATAGAAATTCTTCACTCTGGGTCTGTTAAAAATTCAGACCTCCAGGCAGACAATTATCACCTGCTTTTTATAAACTGTTGAGCACTTGTAAAAACACAGGCCAGACTCAGGCTAGTCTTTCTGTGTGTAGAGAGTGGAAACACTTTTAGATCCGCCCATTTGTATTGTATTGACCAAAGAAAAATATGCAAATTGTTATTTGTGTATTGAAAACATGTGGAATTCATAATGTCACAGAAGTTTAAAATTGTGTTTTCACAAGTAGAATAAAATGTGACACCATCTGGTGGTAGTTTTATACTTCTTCAGTGAGAAATGATGGTTGTGTTTAATGTTCAATTCAGCTCAATTCATTTTAACATATCTCTTTGACTCATTATTAAATCAAACTTCCAAAAGTTGACTTTTTTTTCCATTAAATAATATATGAATGTAGTATTAAATCCTCAAAAATTAAAAACTCACTACAGCATACAGTAGTGAGGTCATGTGAACATACGTCTATTTGAAATGTTCATTGCTATGTAATGTGTATTTCTGCATAATGTATTGATTCTCTTGGCATAAACTTGGCAGTAGCAGTACACTTGTATTCTTAGCATAGCTGGTGTTTTTGCTTCTGACAGATATTTAATTGATGATGGTGGGTTTCCTCCAGTGTTGTTTATTGGTTTTCATTGTTTAATTCTGAGTTTGTTCGATGAAAGCGTTACGATCTCTGTGATGGTCTCATTAGATCAGGCCCGTGACTGTCTCAGAGACATAAACACGCTTTGTTCTCATCACACTTGTGTTTTTGATGTGTGTGTGATGTCATGGACACCAGTCATCTGAGAGCACATTCAATGCTGCTTTCAAACCGCGTCTGTTTACAAACATTTTTCGAGTCATATTTGGTCAAATTATAATTGCATTCTTGCATTGTTATTTATCATAGCATAATGCATGGTATAGCCCAGTCAGAGAAAATAATAAAATAAAAAATTATAAATCCCAGTAAACGTAAAAACAACCCAGTTTTATTATTGCAAAAATGTCAGTTGATAATAATATTTGGATTTCACAATAAAACTGTTTATTGGATTTAGTATAAATTGAGCACCAAATTAGGCACTTACATGTGTGTATAACATTTATCAAACATGTTTCTCATGAAAGTGACCAGTCTGTCGACGTCAGCTGTGTTTCTACTGAGCGTGAGCCAGAGCACCAGCTCCCTGACCAAAGCCAAAGCCCTTCGGTCCAAAGTTTTTAGCATAGCACCCTGTATAAAGAGAAATATACAAGTGTAAATAATAAAAGAAATAATGCTATTGTAAGTATAAAAAAAATGATATGAACAAATAATGTTATTATATAACATGATAAAAATGTATTATATATACTAATTATAAAATATATTTTATAATATACTAATTATTTTATATATATTAAATTTAAATATTATAAATTTTATGAATATTAAGCATAATATTAAATATAAACAATAAAATAAATAGTGTGATTATAAATATAAATACAGATTAAATAAATAACATTTATCATTAGAAATTTAAATATTCTGTTAGTATAGAAATGCTATAAAATATAATATTAAATTTAAATAATATTGTTATGAATATAAATTAAATAGAGATATATTAAATAAATAACATTATCAACATAAGTTTAAATGTTCTGTTAATACAGAAATGTTTTATAGTATAAATATTATACATATTAATATTAAAATAAATAATGTTATTAGACATAAATTCTATAAACATAAATATAGGTTAAATAAATAATATCATTATGAATATATGAATATTCTGCTATTATAGAAATGTTATTAGAAATATTAATTATATAAATAGCATATATACAGTAATATTATCATTAAATATAAATAATATTAAAATAAATACTGTTATTCTAAATCTAAATTATATAAATGTAAATACACATTAAATAAATTACATTAATATGATGTTAATGTCCTTTATTGTTTATATTTCTGTCTATTCTGAACAAATCCCAAATATCTTAATATTAAATAAACATACACACCTGTATGCATGATATTTGATACCGACCTTTACAGTAAATCTCTCCATCTTTATCTGCTAGAGTTGTGGACTCCAGACTCTTTCCACACTTTGCGCATCTGAAGCAGCTCTTATGCCAAGACTAAAGGAGAAGTGATGCCCCGTCACAGTCATTTAGTTTGTTTTTATTGTCATGTCATGCTGGTTGGCAGTATATAAAACATCAGACATGTTGGGATTGGCAGTGATTTGTCAGGTTGCAGCATTTCTTGACTTTCATATGAGGGCGGGTGAGGACTCAGTGTTATTATGTTTGCATTGCATTGTTTGTAGTAGTCGATAATGAGACTATTTTGGCAACCAAGCCAAAACAATCAGTTAAATGAATACATAGTTGGGTTAACCAGTTTGGTAAGGCAATAAGCCCAGGGCAAAGTGAGAGTATCTCCACACGTCTAGTCAAGAAAAACTAACTCACGTTTCCCCCTCCAACCACCTTCTCTGCCGCGTACACGGCGCTTCCACAGCGAGGGCAAACGTCCGAACCGCCGAGCTTCTGAGCAAACTTTGACGGGTTGGGGTTGTTGGTTGGAAGATGGGATGTTTGTCTGTGTGACAAATACAGACCGGCTACTTTAATGCACATTGGTAAAGCCACAATGTAAATGAAAACATCCTACTAACCCGGCCGGTTTGATTCCCAGAGCTTCGCCCGTGTCCATGCTGAGGGTTCCAGCTCCTCCACCGAAGCCGTAGCCTTTTGGGCCGTATTTCTTGCCATAGCAGGACTTGCAGTAGATCTCGTCCTGATGCACAGCTACTGTTGTGCTGTCCAGATTCTTTCTGCACACCACTGCAGTCAACATAGATGTACATGCATAATCAATACACTGTTGTGCATTAGACATTATTATTATTGCTTTGTAGTAATGTTGCACTTCAGAGCAAAATAAATGCTTGCTTTTTCATATATCACAGACTTCTACTTGTCTCGGAAATCTAATTCTCCCTGATCTTTAGACATAAAAGGTCATTCCCATACACAAATTTAATTTATGTAGATAACATATTCAATTTCCTTATATGAAATATATTATCATATGAAGTAAAAACATATATGAAATCTATTAGTTGGAACTAGTTATTAGTTGGTTTATTTATGTGTAATACATTTTTGGACATATATGTCATATACATGAAAACATGCTATGTAAATCTTAAAGTATTAAAATAGTAAAAAGATTAAAAAAAATATTACAAGAACATAAACATACATATTGCAACATACAAGTTGCAAATAGAGTCACTTTCTAAGTAACATCACTCTTGATTTAGGGCAATATGTGTTATATAATCTATTACTTTTTCATATGGGTTGTACCATTAAAAAAATTCTGAACTCAAAAAATTTTGTTCATTCAAAAAAGCAGCTTGAAACCAAACTACCAAAATTTCAGCTGTGAATGTCTCAGTGGAGCAAGTCAAGTCAAATACACTATTGTTCAATGCACATTGTTTCAAAGCAGCTTTACAAGAAATCATGATGTTACTGTTTATAATGTTTTAATATCTTCTTGCCTGATAGTTGCATTTAGCAGATTAGAGCTGGGTGATAATATAGTTTACATTTTGCAACCATACAAACAATCAAGCAGATGAGATTTGCTATACAGTATCACCTTATGCGAGTATACTGTACATACATACACATCCAAATATATATAAAGAGCTGGGCTTTAAAAGAGTTACATTTTGCAACGAAATAAAAATACAGATGAAATTTTCTATATAGTATTCTTCTTTACATTAGTGTACTATGTTTGCAGGTAAAGTAAGATGTACTGTATATCCAACTTTTAATATATCAACACTTCATGGTTAGTTAATCTCAGCAACTGTAAAATAGCCTTTTATTTCTGCATTATGACAGTTTTTGATGTAAATATCCTACTAACATAATATTTGCAGCTCAGGAAGCATTATAAAATTAGAAATGCAGTTCATGACCCCTGAAAATCAATAACTGATTCAAGCTTACTGTTGATACAGTAAGAGTATACAAACTATAAAACAGATGTGTATAACACATCTCAGTTTGGTCATGTCATAAGTAACAGTGAATTTGAGGAGAAATGTTTGAGTCCATATTGAGATATCTGAATTTTGATGCAAACATTTGTGTCTCTGTTAATCTGAGCACAGTTTGAGACTGTGTTAAGATCTCGTCTGAAACTCTAGTGGATGCAACTGAGTACTTTTTCTCTGGAGAAGCATCTGGAAAAAAAACTGAGGTATTAAAAACACAACTTTAAACATATACACTCTCCCTACTGTTTGGTGACATAATAACTTTGAGCATTTGGTGCATCATCAATATAAGTGTGTCTGTGAGTGTCATCCACACATAAACATCCATTTGTTCCACAGATCCGCAGTCAGATGCAGATGATGTGCAGCCATAAAAGGCAGACGAATCCACCGGAATGTTCGTTTGTACAACACCTAATATGGACATACTGTTAAACAGGAAAGATCTCATTTACAAACTCATGCCAGCTTTCCGCTCCGAGGACTTCTGTCATTAGTTCAGAAGCACAAACTACTGCTAATGATCCAACGGTTATTACTTGATTTACTACAATAACTAGAACTAAAACTGAAATCAAAATGTATGAAAACACAATAAATGTATTTAAGAAAAGCAAAAATGACAACAACAAAATTACCAAAACTTTCTCTAAAATAAAAAAGAAAATGGAAAATAAAAAAAAAATAAAAATAATAAAAACTAGTATCTCAATAATAAAAGAACACTTTGTCATTCATTCATAAGCACAAACTACTATTAATTATCTATGTGTACAATTCAGGGTTATTATAGTTAACTAAAACTAAAACCATACAAAAAAAAGTTACTTGGAATAAAATAAATAAAAGATACAAAACTTAAACTTATTATTTTTTAACTCATTTTCATTTTTTAACTTTGTGTACTACAATAACTAAAACTGAAATAAAATTAATAAAAAAAAAACTAAATAGGTATATTTCAGAAAAAAATAGCAAAAATTACTGAACTTTCAGAAAACTTTGTGTAAAATTGAAAAGAAATATGAAAAATGTAAAAATAAAAACTAGTATATCAATAATTCTATAAATACCGGTACAGTTAAGCAAGCAATTAAATAAATTTAATAAATGTGAATTTTTATTTACTTTTATTTTTAATTTTTAAAAAAAAAGCCTTTTTTAGGACAAAAAATCATAAATGAGATCGACTGGCAGTATTTGTGGAGATTTGTGCCCAAAGAAGAACAAACTATATCCACCTTTTTCTTGCAGTAAAAATGGGCCATTTGTAAATTCTATGGGTCTAGCTTCCGGTCTCATCCGCGTCCAGCTATTTTTAGCTGTACAAAACAGTTCGTTTTGCTACTTGATATTGAAAATGTGTGTGTCTTCCGATATTGTTTTAGTGTATTATCTTAATTATGAACATACTGGTTTGTAGTGCAAACAGTTTTACCGTTTACTCACGTTGTTATTCTTCTCGTTATTTACCGATAGCGGCTAATGAACCGGAAGTCTCACCCATAGCCTTACTTCCGCGTTGAAGAAAAAGGTGGATAACAAAATAAGAATTTCCAGTTGGCATCATGCTATCACATTCACAGCTGACAGTTTTGTCCAAAAACAATATATTATATTTTCCATGCTATATATGACCATCTGCATGAATAATTTTCCATTTTCCGGTTAACACCCTCCCTCTGCAGGACTAACCCTCACCACCCATTTCCACACAGAGAATCTCACGCTCACATGCACATCCTTTCTGCTTAAAATACTCCATTAGAGCACTGAAGGTGTCAGGTGAACGTGTGTATCGTCTGTCTTTAATAGATTTCCCCGCTTGAGCTTGAACATCTGCTCCCATCTCTCATGTTAGTTCACATATTGTGATGTGAATACAGAGCATCAGTAGCAGACAGAGTTACAGCAGGTCTCAGGTCAGCTGTGTGTGTGTGACTTACTGCACAGAAAGCAGGACTTGTGGAAGCTTTGTCCTTCACACTGCACCTCCTCTGCGAAATACACCGTCTTCTTACAGCAGCCACACTTGTTTCCTCCTCCCAGCGGCATCCTGACAGTATCAATGCATGTACACTCTAAAAAATACTGGGTTGTTTCAACCCAACTTTGGGTCAAATATGGACTAACCCAACTTTTGGGTTAAAAATGTAATGTAAAAATTTAACCCAACAGCTGGATTAGTCCATATTTGACCCAAAGTTGGGTTGAAACAACCCAGTATTTTTATGCAGACATTAAAACATGCATGAATTACTTCACAAATGCATCAGGCTTTATCTCATTTGCAAAAGCATTTGCATATCATTTTTGCAATTTCTGTTTAAGTGTTTTCACAGTTTTAATTCAATTCTCTTTATATGAAGATGCATTTTTACTGGATAAAATATAATTTGTCATTGCCATTGTTTTAAAAGTTCAATCAAATGGCTGCATGCTGGTTTTTGGAAGAATATGCACATAATTATAGATTATTTATGTTACTTTGTAACACTTTACAATAGGGTTTCATTGGTTAACATTAGTTAACTACATTAGCTAACATGAACTAACAATTAAAACAGTTATTAATGTCAATTTAAACATTCACAAATATGTTTTTTTTTATCAAAAGTTGTATCTGGAAACTTTAGTTAATGCACTGTGAGCTAACATGAACAAATAACAAAGAATTGTATTTTTATTAACTAAGATAGAGAGCATGTATTGCTAATTGATAGTTCATTTTAGCTAATGTATTAAGTAACATTAACAAATGGGAGCTTGTTGTAAAGTGTTATATACTCTATACAGACTGTGCATCTGATATCAAACCTGGATAAAGGGTCAAGACGCAGGTGTTCTGTCTTTCCCACTGTTACAGAAACATTAGTTTATGGAGAGTGATAGTAAAGCTCTTACCTGCAGTGAGAGTTAGTCACTAGAAGAGAGAGTCTGGAGTGTTCAGATGAGTCCAGAGAGGATGAGAGACTGATGAAGAGAGGAGAAGCGGGAGGGAAAACAGATGCAGAACACGACAGAGAGAGAGAGAGAGAGAGAGAGAGAGTCATTTCTAACCTATCTGGCTCTTCTCAAATCACTATTTGACAGTGATTTATGTCTATTGTGTTATATATTGTTAGATGGCCATAGCAAGTTGATGATTTTTACTACTATACTATCTATGTATCTAGCATCAATTTACTATGGCCAACTAAGAATTAGTAGTCAGTGTACATCTCTTATTAAATCTTTAACAGTTGATTTACCAAACTAGAATCACTATGAATCAGTTTGTATTTACCATACAGTTTATGTCTGTTATTTTCAGAGCTGTAATGCTTTCAGGAAGACATGCAGTGTTGTAGTGACCCGTGAAATGCTTGCACGTGTGTTTTGACCTTAAACGGTGTTTGTTAAGAGGACTGGAGTCCCTCATCCTCCTCATTCCAACACAATGAAACACATCTGGACCTGCTGGAGCACAAAACTCATCAGGAAATGAGAAGCGGAAGAAAGTCAGCTAGTTAGTTAGCTGGTTAAGAAATAAAGCATATTAGTTAGTTGGTTAGTTAGTTAGGGAATCAAGCTGGGGTGCATTTCCCAAAAGCATTGTTAGCCAACTATGGTCGCAGAACTTGAGACCATAGTTGCTTTTGGGAAACGCACCACCAGTTAGTTCAGAAACAAAGTTAGTTAGGAACTAAAGCAGAGTAGTTAGTTAAGAAATAAAGCTAGTAAGCTAGTATTTAGTTAGTTGATAGTTAAAGGAACACTCCACTTTTTTTGGAACAAGTACCATGGGTGCAGCAGGCGCAGTGATATTACGCAGCGCCTGAAAGTAGTCCCTAGCTAGGTAACTAGTATGATATAGCTGGGGACTACTTTCAGGCGTTGGGTCATATCATTGCGCCTGCTGCACCCATGGTACGGCAGCAAAGTTCCTTGATTATTACGCCGGAATGAGAGTATAGTTCCTAGCCATTTCGGCCTAGAAAATCGCAACTTTTCATTTTCGGTCGGTCTTAGTAAACGATGTAACTACAGAAGAGTCAAGCTTTAAATAGGAAAAATATCGAAACTCTTTGGTCATTTTTGAGTGCGATGCTAACGGTCTAATCCGATTCAATGATCTATGCTAAGCTAAGCTAAAAGTGCTACCGCCAGACCCGGAGATCGGCTGAATGGATTCAAAAACGGTAAAACTCAACTGTTTAACTCTAGGGGAGGTGTAAAATGAGCCTATTTCCAAAAAAAGTGGAGTGTTCCTTTAAGAAATAAAACAGATGGGTTAGGTAAGAAATTAAGTTAGTAAGTTAGTTAGCTAGTTTGTTAGGAAATAAAGCAGAGTAGTTAATCAAGAAATAAAGCTAGTAGTCAGTTGTTAGTTAGTTAGCAAATAAAACATTGAAATTGGTAAGCAAGGAAATAAAGCAGATTAGTTAGTTAAAAAATAAAGCTAGTTAGCTAGTTGTTAGTTAGGAAATAAAGCAGGTTAGTTAGCTAGTTAGTTAGGAAATAAAGTAGATAAGTTAGTTGAGAAATAAAGCTAGTTGTTTAGCTTTTTAGTTAGTTAGCTATTTAGTTAGTTGTTAGGAAATAAAGCAGATTAATTAGACAGTTAAGAAATAAAGCAGGTTAGTTAGTTAGTTTTAGTTAATCAGTTTTAGTTAGAAAGTGCTTGTTGTTTGCTTTTTTGCATGTGTCTTCCACGTTCACAGCCGTGCATGAATATTACACATCTGTCCTTGTCAAGTAACAAATAAAAGGCAAATATTGGTAAAAGTTAGTTAGTTAGTTTTATAATTATCTCACAGTAGCATTTAATTACCATGAAATGCAGATATGGTAATCAAATTGTGTCCTAGTATAATATATATATATTTCAAAGTATAAACATTTTACCATGGTAAGACTTTTCTCTCAGTAAGTTTCACTATAATTTAACTCTGGTTTCTCCTCACGTGTTGCATGTTCACAGCTGCACATGAATATTACAGCACACATCTTCTGTCTCTGCCAAGCAGGGCCGTCTCTAGTGGGGTGAGAGGTGGTGACGATTATAGGGGCCCACGGCTGAGGGGTACGATCTCAACCGACTGGCTGAGGCCAGCCTAAAAAGATGCTCAGGATAGTTGACGGGCCACTGCTGCGCATCGTCACGAAAGCTTATCATTTGCAGGTGTTTTTAAGCCTTGCCAATTTAAACATTAAAAAGAGTTTAAAGCATTAAAACACAAGACATGGAAAAAATCATCTGAGTACTCGCGCGCGTGTTTGGTGCGCACGTAGAGAGCCGCGTCTCACAGACAGACACAACACCGAACCGAGCTCTCCTTCACGACCTCCTGCACCTGAACGAACAAATACAAATCGCAGTTTAGACATGCAAACAGAAAAAGATGTGAAAGAGCCCAATTAAGCACCAGTGCGCGGTGTTGTGTGTGCACAGGGTGCACGCAGAGAGACGCGTCTCAAATCGCTTGAACACCGAATTTGCCTCTTCTTGCTCTTGTACATACAAAATTATGTCAAAATACCCTTCTTGGAGAGTATCCTCGAAAAAACTGTCAGTTATGTCTTAAGTGAAAGAAAACAGCGGAGAAAGAAATCTGTTGTGTATCATTATATTGGATGCATTGTCTCTTAAAGTGACCGTGCCTAATTTACTAGCTGCTGTCGGTGTCCTTAATGTTAATACAAGAAAATGAAAGAAAGAAAATCACTCACTGCTCTTGACTGAATTACTTTAGTTTTAACAAGAATTAATCCACAGTCAAACCAAAAATTATTCAGACACCAGATATAATTTTTGATATTTTTTTTTACTAGTGGGTGCAGGACAATATAGTTAATTTATGTAAGTAAGGATAGCAAAATAAAGTAAACTGTGACATTATAACCAAAAATTATTCATATAGTGGACTACCAGTAAAATTTATAAAAAATTTGGGACCAAAAATTCATCAGACACTTTGACCTGAGCATGTTTTGCTTAAGTGTTTTTCTTTAATTGCTAATGCGAACTTTTTACACCACAGACTGAACACAATGAGGCATTGCTTGGTAATAGGTCAACAAAGTATTGATAGTTGTGTAAATATTGTCATACTGAGTTCTTGTCATATTTTATTACCATTTTCTAAACTATAGCAAATAAACTGTGATGATGTGAGAAATGCTAAAGGTGTCTGAATAAATGTTGGTTTGACTGTATATTTAATTTTTACAGTGAAGACTATGCAGTGCTATTTTACATTTGATTATTCGGTTCTGTACCTGGACACCTACAAACTTTAAAAAACTTAAACATTGTGTAAATAGCACAAATAAATAAATAGAACAAACATACAAATCAAACAATTTCAAACAGGGCCCACTAGTACAACCTGCACCGGGGCCCCGCAAACCCCAGCTACGGCCCTGCTGCCAGGAGCCAGTGAGCCTGCTGATGGTGCTGTTCTTCCGGCACAGATTCATCTGATCCAAGGACTTCCTTCCATTGTCGATGCAAAGAGGGTGTTGGAAACTGATCCATAGCCTTGAGACTGAGCAAAGAAAGTCCTAAAGCTCTGCTTCAGCTGTGTGTGTTACAGAAGCCTTTTTCTATACGGCCCTTTGGTCACACACAGGGTCTGTCTCGTCTGGACATCTGCTATGAGCACGAGTGTGTTAATCCACCGCTGGAGAAACAGGAGTCCAGGACAGGAAGGTTTCAGGCCTCGTGTGCTGTGAGGTTTATGTGATGAATTAAGGAGCTGCTGCTTCATTTATTCAATATTCCGGCCTGAATAATACTGTCAGCATCTGTGAGTAAATTATTATTTTATATTCAGTAGTGCATTCATTTCCATTTGTTTAATTATGCTGTTTGTTTGTAAACCTGTGAAATCGTAGGAAATCAGTCATATTGATTCTGTTAATCACAAAAATAATTAATACAGATGTTAAATTTAATGTGAATTGATTTTGCTTAATGGTTTGTTGATCTGGCATTAATTAATTAAGTGAAGGTAATTATTTAATGAGTGGTTTTGTATAGTTTTGTATGTATGTGGCCATCGTGGAGCAACTTAAAGGGATAATTCACCCAAAAATTAAAATTCATCATTTACTCACCGTCATGTTGTTTGAAATGATTATTAGAACATTTTTTTTTTTTTTTTTGTCTTCATCACACAAAGCTATTAAATAGCTTCGGAGGACTAAAATATAGACCATATACAGTACTGTTATAACACTTTTTGATCTTTTCAGAGCTCTGGACATCTGCTTTTGAGTTCCACAGAAGAAAGTAAGTCATACAGATTTAGAATGACATAAGCATATGTAAATTATGACAGAAAGTTCATTTTTGAGTGAACTACCCCTTTAAGGAAAATTTGATTGGAGATGGATTCATTTTGGGTCACTTACATTTGAGTCAATAACGTTTCTAAAAAATATTTTGGAATATAATGACTAGGATTTTAGGATGGTTTGGGGAGCAATTAAGAAATCATACTTACACAGAAGTAGCCATAAATAAATGAATACAAATACATAATAAACATTAAAATAAAATAAAATAATAAAATAAAACATAACATAAAATATAATATAAATGAATAAAGTAAAAAGGAAGAGCTCCTCTGTTTTTTTGCATGTGTCTTGCATGTTCACTGCTGTGCATGAAAATTATGCATTTTCTTTGTATCACCTACATGTCAGTCAGTAATATTTCTGAAAATATTTTGGAAAATATTGACTAGAATTTTAGGATGTTTGAAGGCTAATAATTAGGAATTAAAGAAATAATACACAGAAGTAGCCATAAATAAGATAATAAAATGAAAGAGCTTTTTTTTATGAACTGCCCTTTTTTATTTACGTTTTTTTTTTTTTTTGCCAAGTGTCTTGCACAGCTGTGCATGAATATAATACAGAATCTGTCCTTGCAAAGTAACAAATAAAAGGTAAATATTGGTCTTTGCGCAGTTTCAGAGAACGGCCAGAAGAGGGCGCGCTCACTCTTCAGGACTGACTTCATGTAGCGCGACACACCCTTTCTTTCTTTCTTTCTTTCACAATCCCTTCATACGTTCATCATAGCACCATCATTTTTGCTTCAAACCGTCTGTTTGAAGTGCATCACTCTAGATTTTGTTTTGCTCCTTGTTCATATTTTCCCACCACAAAACAAGCAAAGCACGTGTCGAGGGCGCATATTTTCTCTGGTGCTGTTGATTTTGTGTGTGAGACCGACCGTCACTATAATTATGACTGTGGTCTTAATGGAATAAGCAGAGTTAAAGAGCATTAGCTGAGTAAATGCGACCCGGCTGATGTGAAACAGAGACGCGATGGTCAGTCAGTGTGTGTGTGTGTTGTGGATGGGTCGCTCCATCATCCTCAGATTAGATTCAGTCCAGTAAAGCCTGATAAACGAGCGGCTGCAGCTGCAGTTCTGCCTGTAATGCGGCTGAAACTTGAGTCTGTCTGCAGAGAGACTCGCCCTCCATAGAAAGCACCTCACACTGATGGAGGACACACCACCTTCATCATCATCAATAACATCACATACAGCTAATCAAAATCAGCATCTTGATGTGATGTTGATATTGATGATAGTGTGATGATGAGGAAGATGATGTCCAGGTAGGCCTGTCTTATTGTATTGTACAAATTTAATTATAACCATCATGATCAACAGTGTCAAAATAATAATAATAATAATGATGATAATACAATTCATAAAAAGTCATAATTATGAGATACAAAGTCCAAACTATCAGATACTAAGTCATAAATAAGTAAAAATGGTGACATACCAAATCATAATTATAAGATATGAAGTCAAAACTGATAAAAAAAGTCAAAATTACTACATGCTAAATCATAATTATGCGATAAAAGTAGAAATTTACATATTAAGTCATAATTATGCGATAGGTGGAATTATGAAATAATGTCATGTTATTGTCAAAATTGTAAGTCATATTTGTGAGATAAAAAGGTAATCATATATAAGAAATTATGAGATACTAGGTCATAATTATGAGTCAGTTATGAGATAAAAAGTTGAAATTATGACCAAGTGGCAATTCTGAGATACTAAGTTATGACATAAGAAGTCAAAATTATGAGATACTAAGTCATAATTATGAGTCAGTTATGTTGGAATTATGACAAAGTCAAAATGATGAAATATTAAATTATTATTATGACATAAAAAGTCAAATTTATCATTTAAAAATGTGGATATTTTATGTCATTTTCTTTTTAATTTTACATAATAATTCTGATTTATCAAAGCATTTGTTTCAGTATGGTTTAAACTGGTTTTAGATGGCTAATGCTGGTCTGTTTCTGGCCCAGACTGGTTAAGATGGTTAATGTTTCAGGCCAACTTGACTAGTGTTGTCATAATAGACAACCAGCAAAAACAAAGTTCTGCCCTGGAAAGCAGTCAGTGATGGTTTAACTAGTAAACTGGCTGAAACGGGTAATCTGAGCTGTTTGTTTTCAGCAGGTTGATGGTGTATGACAAAGTAACAGTGAGGAAAAAGTCATTTAACTTTAAAATTTCAGTTGCATCCTCAGTCAGAATGACTGTCTGAAGTGTAAGTTTGTGCCATCTGACAGGATCATGCTCTTTAACTCTCTGAGAACACTGTGTGTGTGTGTGTGTGTGTGTGAGTGTGTGTGTGTGTGTGTGTGTGTGTGTGTGTGTGTGTGACAGGTTTTTGTGGTTTACGGGGACAAAATTTGTTTAATGACATGGGTATGACAGAGGTATTACAATTTGAAGGTGGTTTATGAGGACACTGCCTATGTCCCCGTAATTCAAAAGGCTTAAAAAACATACTAAATGGTGTTTTTTTGAAAATTTAAAAATGCACACAGTCTCCTGTGAGGGCTAAGTTTAGTGTAGGGTTGGTGTAGGGCAATAGCACATACAGATTGTACAGTATAAAAACCATTACGTATGGAGAGTCCCCGTAAACCAAAAAACAAACGTGTGTGTGTGTGTGTGTGTGTGTGAGGAAGAAGGCATGAAAAATGAGGAACATTTCAGACTCTGCCATTTAAATTGTGACCGTTTTACAGTTATGTCTAATGTACTTTAAAGACTTCGACATTCTGCTGTAGAAAGAACAGCCTGTACATAATGATCTGACATAACCACCGTGATCCATTTAAATCTGAACCGAACGTGGCCTAAGAGCTCTAGACATGCAGGTACTGTAGGATCCATATCCACTGCTAATGGTCTATACCTCCGCTCAGGCTTAGGTAAAAATATCCATCCAACCTGGACATACGCCAGCTGGTCCATTTACTAGTAAAGACAATATGTATTTCAATGAAGATGCTGGGTGAATATTTAAGAGGAGAGACCGGTTCCTTTTGATTCAGAGCCTGGAGAAGAGATGGTGACTCCCCTCTGAATCACTGCAATGTTATAATTATCATACTTAAATGAAGGTTGCTTAACTTAGTATCTTGTATGCAACTGGCAAGACTGTCTACACTGGACCTGTGATGTTTCTCTGTCATCTGTTTCTCTAGCAGTGGGTAAGTTGGTTAACAATGCAACTAATTACAGTATGTATGTAAAGTTAGCACAGCCTGGAGACTATTATATTGTTTTTGAGATATTTCTTAACTTAGAATGAATATGCAGGCTTCCCTGTGCTTAACTAAATCCACACTAATGAGCATTAGACGGATCATGTTTACACGGCTGGCTGCACTTTGGGTTTTAACAGTGAGTTAGATTTGCTTTCTTCAAAAATCCCATGATCTTAACATGTGCCACGTGTTTTGTGGCTTGTTATTTGGCAGTATTAGGATGACATCATCACACTGGTATATGATGATGTCGTGATGCCATGGTGTCATACAGATAGAGAACGTCCAGATGTTGCTAAGATAACAGTTCAACCTTCTAATAGGCATAAATGAACACCAATATTGAATAAAATACTTGTTCATATTTTTATTGGTGCTTCACTATTTATTTTCTGTTATTTCTTCCTGTAAATGTATATTTATTAATGTTAAATGTAAATTGATGTATTTATTTTTTTACCATTTTGTTTATTATTTACTTTTAATTTTGTTATGTGCTTTTGTAATTTTATTTTTAGTTTTTTTTGTTGTCATTTAAATATGACTATATAGTTGAAATAAATTTTATTTCATTTTTACTAATTATTAGTACTTTAACTCATATATTTCTGTAGCAAGAAAAGACAAGTTTATTTTTTAAATTTTGTTTTTATCATAATATTCATATTTTGTATTGTTTTATTTCAGCTTTATTTTAATTACTGAATATGACTTCTAATGGTTTTAGCTTAGTTAACAATAGCAACACTGTCTTTACACTGAATGAGCAGCCTTAAAGGGATAGTTCACCCAAAAATGAAAATTCTGTCATCATTTATTCACCCTCAAGTAGTTCCAAACCTGTATGAATTTCTTTGTTCTGCCGAACACAAAGGAAGATATTTTGAAGAAAGTTTGTAACCAGGCTGTTTTGGGGCACCATTGACTTCCATGATAGGAAAAAAATACTATGGAAGTCAATGGTGCCCCAGAACTGCTCTGTTTTCCACATTCTTCAGAATATCTTCCTTTGTGTTCAGCAGAACAAAGACATTGATACAGGTTTGGAACTACTTGAGGGTGAGTAAATGATGACAGAATTTTCATTTTTGGGTGAACTATCCCTTTAACTCGACTGTGTAAAGCCAACTTTTTTTGGCACATTGCATTCTGGGAATGCAAGAAAAGGTTGCATACAATGCTGCCTCAGCATTTCGCATCTTAAAAAACAGCATAATGATGCTGCCTCATTTTTGTACCATTTACATTTTACATTTATGCATTTAGCAGACGCTTTTATCCAAAGCGACTTACAGTGCATTCAGGATATACAGTCAGGTCCATAAATATTGGGACATCGACACAATTCTAACATTTTTGGCTCTATACACCACCACAATGGATTTCAAATGAAACGAACAAGATGTGCTTTAACTGCAGACTGTCAGCTTTAATTTGAGGGTATTTACATCCAAATGGTGAACGGTGTAGGAATTACAACAGTTTGCATATGTGCCTCCCACTTGTTAAAGGACGTAATGGGACAGAATAATAATCATAAATCAAACTTTCACTTTTTAATACTTGGTTGCAAATCCTTTGCAGTCAATTACAGCCTGAAGTCTGGAACGCATAGACATCACCAGACGCTGGGTTTCAGGTGATGCTCTGCCAGGCCTCTACTGCAACCGTCTTCAGTATTTTCCCTTCAGTTTTGTCTTCAGCAAGTGAAATGCATGCTCAATCGGATTCAGGTCAGGTGATTGACTTGGCCATTGCATAACAGTCCAGGTTGCTTTTGCAGTGCTTTGGGTCATTGTCCATCTGCACTGTGAAGCGCCGTCCAATGAGTTCTGAAGCATTTGGCTGAATATGAGCAGATAATATTGCCCGAAACACTTCAGAATTCATCCTGCTGCTTTTGTCAGTAGTCACATCATCAATAAATACAAGAGAACCAGTTCCACTGGCAGCCATACATGCCCACGCTACCACCACCATGCTTCACTGATGAGGTGGTATGCTTAGGATCATGAGCAGTTCCTTGCCTTCACAGTTCTGGAACAACATCCTATGGACAGATGAGACCAAGATCAACTTGTACCAGAGTGATGGGAAGAGAAGAGTATGGAGAAGGAAAGGAACTGCTCATGATCCTAAGCATACCACCTCATCAGTGAAGCATGGTGGTGGTAGCGTGGGCATGTATGGCTGCCAGTGGAACTGGTTCTCTTGTATTTATTGATGATGTGACTACTGACAAAAGCAGCAGGATGAATTCTGAAGTGTTTCGGGCAATATTATCTGCTCATATTCAGCCAAATGCTTCAGAACTCATTGGACGGCGCTTCACAGTGCAGATGGACAATGACCCAAAGCATACTGCAAAAGCAACCAAAGAGTTTTTGAAGGGAAAGAAGTGGACTGTTATGCAATGGCCAAGTCAATCACCTGACCTGAATCCGATTGAGCATGCATTTCACTTGCTGAAGACAAAACTGAAGGGAAAATGCCCCAAGAACAAGCAGGAACTGAAGACGGTTGCAGTAGAGGCCTGGCAGAGCATCACCAGGGATGAAACCCAGCGTTGGTGATGTCTATGCGTTCCAGACTTCAGGCTGTAATTGACTGCAAAGGATTTGCAACCAAGTATTAAAAAGTGAAAGTTTGATTTATGATTATTATTCTGTCCCATTACTTTTGGTCCTTTAACAAGTGGGAGGCACATATGCAAACTGTTGTAATTCCTACACCGTTCACCTGATTTGGATGTAAATACCCTCAAATTAAAGCTGACAGTCTGCAGTTAAAGCACATCTTGTTCGTTTCATTTGAAATCCATAGTGGTGGTGTATAGAGCCAAAAATGTTAGAATTGTGTCGATGTCCCAATATTTATGGACCTGACTGTACATATTTTATCACTATGTGTGTTCCCTGGGAATCGAACCCACAACCTTTTGCGCTGCTAACGCAATGCTCTACCACTGAGCCACAGGAACCAGTGTACCAGTGTTCAGTTTGCCTGGGATGCTTTAAATGCTGTCCAGGTAGGCAGTATACTTGGTTTTGGCACAGAACTAAATAGTCTTCCGTTGTGCATGACCTCAGGGAGCGGCGTAATGTAATACTAGTCTATATTCTATATATTCCATCAAACAAGACAGCTGTTTAAACGTTCAGTAAGGTCACGTGTGTGGGCTTTATGATCCTCGAAGTGAAGCTGGAATTGTATTTCGATTTGCTGAGCCCCTCAGGAAATGTCCTTTACAAATGAGCACATGACGTTTAATGACATTTTGATATTTTAAGGCTTATTAATTACATTCCCTCTCACAATATCACATTATTCCAGAAAATAATGCTCAACTCACATACAAGTACAGAGTTACACCCATCTCAACACTCATTTTTCACTAAACGAATGATATTATTCGGTAGCTGAGGGAATTGGTGTTGTTGCCCAGTTTATTATTTTGCTGTTGGTTTTATCTTGTAAAATGAAGCCATTAAAGTCTCTGGACTCTGTTGGTTTCAGGACGCTGGTAAATCTACTCAAGTCTTCCACAATATTGGTTTTAGAGCCCGTCCCTAGTTGTCAGATGACTCATCGAGAGGAAAAGTTGAGTCGTGTTGGATTATAGCATGAGCTGATCTCTCACGAAGGCTTTCATAAACTTCTAGGGTGATCTGCAACGTCATGTAGTTTCTAGGCTTTTGTAACTTTACATTTTCTGTCTTAAGTATCTCTTTAGTATTGAACATTTTAAATACTAAACTAAATTTGTACTCGCTGCCATAATGATAGGATGTTCTAAGTGAAAACACAGATTGATCTCTGTTGGATCGGAACAATTAAATACTAAATGCATTTAACTGGGCATCAAGGCTATAGTTATTGGTATTAAAAATGCTCAGAAAAACCGGCTCTGTTGAATCTGGGTCAGCTGTGCCAGGCGGTGCTGGATTGTAACGTATTGTAGTTGGATCCAAAAGAGCAAGTCCCTCAGGCTCAAACATCAAGTCCACTATTTATATGATTACTACAACGGCTTTACACTTGTTAATGCGCTACCAGACTGTAATGCATTTGCCAGTTGTGTCACTGTGAGGTTTTCACTGCAGTTCATATGTCACATACGAAGATCCTCTATTATTTTCATCCTATGATTTTTATCTTACGGGTTTGTAAAACTACGAGTCTTGATCTTGTGGTCTCGGTCTTGTGTCTTGAGACCACATGAACGTGGTTTTGGTCTGAGTTTCATTATTTAAAGTCAGGCTATAAACTAAGACCCAGACCATCTATTTCCAGTGTACTAAAGGTGATTATTACCTCAACCACTAGCTGGTGCAATATCTTTACCATTGTGCTTTGTGTTGCTTTTGAATCTCTCATTTGAGTTCTTTACAATGAACATTGGTTCTTGTTCTGAATCTGGACCGCAATTTTGCTTCTCAAGTTGATCCTGTTTTAAAAAGGTTTAGATATGAGACAGAAATATTGATAGGGAAGTATGTATGCAGTGTGGGCTGTAAGGCAAGGCAAGGCAAGTTTATTTATATAGCACATTTCATACACAGTGGTAATTCAAAGTGCTTTACATAAAAGAAAGTGAAATAATCATTCACAGCAATAAAAACAAGGAATTAAAAATAATAAAACAAGGAATTTTAAAATGATATAGAAATTGATTTAAAATGAAATTTAAAACAGTTAAATAGAAAAGGATTATACATAAAATACAATGCAGTCAGTTCGGACGTAGCACAGTGCTCATTCAACAAATGCACAGCTAAATAGATGAGTTTTGAGACTGGATTTAAATGTGGCTAATGTTTTAGCACATCTGATCTCTTCTGGAAGCTGGTTCCAGCTGCGGGCGGCATAATAGCTAAAAGCGGACTCCCCTTGTTTTGTGTGAACCCTTGGTATTTCTAACTGACTCGATCCTAATGATCTGAGTGGTCTGTTAGGTTTATATTCAGTGAGCATATCTGCAATATATTTAGGTCCTAGACCATTGAGTGACTTATAAACGAGTAAAAGTACTTTAAAATCAATCCTAAATGTAACTGGAAGCCAGTGTAAGGACCTGAGGACTGGTGTGATATGCTCAGATTTTCTGGTTCTAGTCAGAATCCTGGCAGCAGCGTTCTGGATGAGCTGCAGCTGTCTAATGTGAGGAGACCATTACAATAATCCACCCTGCTGGTGATAAAGGCATGAACAAGTTTCTCCAAGTCTTGACTGGAAACAAAACATCTAATTCTTGCAATGTTTTTGAGATGATAGTATGCTGATTTAGTTACTGCTTTGACATGACTACTAAAACTAAGGTCTGTCTCCAGAATCACCCCAAGATTTCTGACTTGATTTTTAGTAGTTTGACCCCTAGAGTCAAGGTATGCATTCACCTTGAGAACTTCATCTTTGTTTCCAAATGCAATGACTTCAGTTTTCTCCTTGTTTAACTGAAGAAAGTTTTGGCACATCCAACTGTTAATTTCATCAATGCATTGGCAGAGGGAGTCAATGGGGCTATAATCATTTGGAGATAAGGCTAGGTAGATCTGGGTATCATCAGCATAGCTGTGATAGGCAATCTGTAGGTTTATATGGCTCATTTGTTCACGTGAGGATAAACCTTGAGAACATGAGAACATGAAGTCATCAGGGTGGAATGTATTTGCTTATAGGTCTAATCAATATTTGTGTCTCTGATTGTCTGCAGACAGTAGCTCAGATTATACTGTAATGTCTCCAGAACAATTAGGCCAATATTACTCTTTAATTTTTTTTTTATAAAATTGGCCTATTAAACTACATCTATTAAAAGACTTTCCCTTTCATTAACATTCAGTGCAGCTCATTCTATTGCTGGAATCAGTCTAATATCCTGCTGTAATGTAAAACCTACCTAAAGTCTTATCCAGAGAAGGTCTGACCAATTAAATGTCTGCTTTGGCCTGCTGCTCATTTAAAGAGAACAGAAGAGTTTGGACTGCAAACCAGATTAGTTTAGGGCCGGACAATGGCTAAAGATCTGTTATAAAATGTTTTCAGATTAAATGTGCTAAAAATATAAATGTGAAAATACTTCGATGCTTACTTTATAACATGATCAGAAAATTGAGACTTAATTTGAGACAATAAGAGACTATATACTGTTTGTGTGTATGTATATATATATATATATATATATATATACACAGTGTATATATATATATAGGTGCAGCAGGAGCTAAAACGAAAATAAATTAAAAACAAAAATACAGAAGATGGTGCATGAAAAGGAGATTGTTCCAAATTGGTCACTTGTCACATTAGAAGGCAGCTGACTATGTAGACAGTAGGCAGCGATAGGGTTTGGTGCAGATGGGACAGTGTGCAGTGGAATGGATCATTAAGGTTCCTGTGGGAAACAGCATCAAGTGTTGAAATGGTGTTAGTTGTATGACAGACAAGGGTGTGGGCCGGAGTGAATTGGATTAGGAGTGACTCGCTGTAGGAAATGTCTCACGTGTTGGATCCTTTTAGCCCACCAGCACAGAGTATTACAGCGATTAATGATGTCACGCTATCTGCTGTTTTCCTGATCTCATAGAAATCCACACTGACAGGGCCGGTTGGATTATTATTATTTTTTTCTTGCATGAGGTTGTTTTCCTTTGATAATTGTATGCACCACCTCTAGAAATTCACATTTCAAAAAGATTAAACATTATTACTTAATCACAGTTTTCCTGTTTTATTCCTGGCTGGTTGTTAGTAATAGTGTCTGTGCTTAAGGCAGAAGATGACAGATTTAGTTTGATTTCATGAAAACATGTACCAGCTTGTTGAATATGGATCTGAGCCCATATAAAACAAGTATATATAATAATTCGTGGTCTATAAGATTTTTTAATGTCTTCAATTCTTATAACCACAAAGACTGCATTTATTTGATCAAAAATCAACATTAATATTAGTTTCTAGTTTTCTGTTTGAATGTGTTTTAAAATGTAATTTATTTCTGTGATCAAAGCTGAATTTTCAGCATCATTACTCCAGTCTTCAGTGTCACATGATCCTTCAGAAATTGTTCTAATATGCTGATTTGCTGCTCAAGAAACATTTCTTGTTATTATCAGTGTTGGAAACAGTTCTGCCGCTTCATATTTTTTGGAACCTGTTACATGATTTTTTAGGATTCTTTGATGAATGGAAAGTTTAAAGAATAGCATTTGTTTGCTGTCTTTGCTGTCATTTCTGATTCATTTAATGCATCCTTGCTGAATAAAAGTATCAATTTAATAATAAAAAAATCATATAATAATAATAATAATTTATTAATAATTTATTTAATAATTATTTTTTTATTTATTTTTTTGGTTACTTTTCCTTTGTATTTTAAGTATTTTATTATTTCTCTTCATCCTCTGTTTTTCTGTTCTGTACTGCCTGACTGCAGGCTGTTGGATAAATGTGATCTGAAGCATCTTCTGGCTGGTTTGACCCAGACTCTCTCTCTCTCTCCCCCCCTGACAGACTCAATCTGACATAGTGAATTGGTCATGTAGAAGTGGCAAAAAATAAATAAATTATTGAATCTGGGTCTCGGGTCTAAATTTAACAAACAAAACCAGGTCTGTTATATAAAGCTAAGCCCAGTCACATAAGGACAGTGACTGCTGCAGTATGAAGATCCAAAATCCCCCGTCCACGCTGATGAGGACCAAGCCTGTATGTTTCACAACTAGAGATTTAGATTTTAGGAAAATATGTAGTCAGTGTTTGTATAGGCAAAATTGAGTGGTTGCCAAGGTGTTGCTATGCATTTGCTGAGGTGTTTAGGGTAGTTACTAGAACGTCTCTAAGTGGTTACTAGAGTGTTATGGGTGGTTGCTAAGGGGTTCAGAGGGGTTGCTTGGTAGTTGCTAGTTGGTAACTCACTGGGTTGTTCGGAGTAGTTGTATGGGAGCTGCTTGGCAGGTAGTTTCTAGGTTATTCAGGGTAGTTTCTAGAGCATTGCTAAGCATGCTTACAGTGTAGTAGGTGGTTGCTAGGATGTTGCTATGTAGTTACTAGGATGTTCGGGGTGGTTGCTAAGTATGCTATGGTATTGTAGGTGGTTGCTAGGGTGTTGCTAGTTGGTTGCTGGGGTGTTTGGAGTGGTTGTGTGGGCATTGCTAGGTAGTTATTAGGATGTTCAGGGTGGTTACTAAAGCATTGCTAAGTATGCTATAGTGTTGTAGGTGGTTGCTAGGGTGTTGCTAATTGGTTGCTAGGATATTCAGGGTGGTTGCTAGAGCATTGCTAAGTATGTAATAATGTTGTAGGTAGTTGCTAGGATGTTCAGGGTGGTTGCTAGAGCCTTGCTTAGTATGCTATAATGATGTAGGTGGTTGCTAGGGTGTTGCTAGGACATTTAGGGTGGTTGCTAGGGCATTGCTATGATGTTGTAGGTGGTGGCTAGTTGGATGCTGGGGTGTTCAGAGTAGTTGTAGGTGGTTGCTAGGGTGTTCTGAGAGTTTGCTAGGTTTGCTTGGCGATTGCTGTGAGTTGTTTTATGCCAATGCTAATGAATGGTAGTTTGGTGTAATGTAATGCTGCATGCTGTCAGAGGACACGTCCTCAAGAGACGGCCTTTGGCATGATGTCATGACAAACATAAACATGAGCTGCTGGCGTGTGTCTGGGTTTAAGGAAACACTGTGTCAGTGTGTCTCGCGCTGAGGGGAGGGAGAGCAAACGTCTCCTGCTCTCTGTTTGTCCTCCTCATTGGCTCGAAACGTGTTCTCGCTGACTGTCCTGCATGTCCAGATGTCTTGAGTCTCCGCCTACCCTTGAGATTCTGCAGACAGCAGTAAAGGTTATCACAGGGATGCTGGATTTCACTGCAACTCTCAACAAGACGTGAGATTTAATGGCTTGTATTCAAATAGTGCATAAGTCTGTGTGGTTTGGGCTTTTATAGGTTGTGCGTTGAATATTTTAGGAGAGATCACAGATGTGTTGTGTGTATGTGTGTGGTAGAGACAGAATTCAGACAGCATCTGCTCAGTAGTTGTTTTCTGGGCCACTTATCTGAAATCCTCTTCCTCTGCGCTCAGGACTGCTGTGTCATGATTACTCCAGCCTGGATGAGGCACCTGGCTCTGCGTTTGTATTGATTTATACTGAGACTGAGGTAGTGCTGTCATATAAATGAGTTCATTGTGATGTGATTCGCTCAACATGTTTTTCAGGTGCTTTTTTCCACTTTTTTTTGTGTTGTGATGCATTAGGGTTATTTGTTGCTTATAAGGGAGAACCGGGCTAGTTGTGGCGTAGTTTTTTGACGTCTTATTTCCCACAGGATATTTATTTTATATCTGTATATATTTATATAACTTGAAGCATTTGTTAAACATTTCTAACATTGATGTAATATAGCGGGGCATGTTGTCACACTATATGGCGTAAGTTGTCACATTGGGATCCTGCTGTTTATTGGCACTGATGTGAAAAATAATTATTTGTTTGAATGATAAAATATTGTCTGAAGTAAAATAAAGTAATCTAGCACAACATCTGTATTTAATCTATAGAAATTGTTATGAATTTGTTTTAATGTTTAACCTTTATCATCTTTATAGTATACTTTAATTAGATTTAATTAGTTGCCAGTGTGGGTTATATTGTGTACAATGAAATATGAAAATATCCTTACAAAAATCATATAAAAATATGAATTTTGGTTTCATAATTATAAAAATATGACAAATTATCAAACTAAATATCTCAATGTAAGATATGTATTTCATATGAAGTCAATTGCTTATCTAACAATTATTACAAATATAATTAAATGTGAAAATATGATTGCAAAAAGCATGAAAGTATCATTTTGACAATTCACAACAAAACATACTTATTTAATAATGTGTATATAATATAAAGTCATTAAGTATGTGTCAGCTCCAGTATTTAATTTAAAATAATGTTATTTAATAATAAAAAAAAATCATTTCAGTTTAGGTGGTGGAATTATAAATTCCATATATATATATATATATTATATGTAAGTTATAGTATAAATTATTTAATTTTATGTATTTATTTTTATATTATGTTGAATTCATCAGTGTAATTTATTGAATTTATTGAATTGAATTGAATGTATTGTAATTTATAGTTATTTATAAATTATAAATATAATTTATATAATTTATAAATATAAAAATAAGGAATTATTTAAATTATATAGTATCAATTATATAATAAAAAACATTTTATTATTTTATTTACATCAGTGAAGGTTGTGAAATTATAAATAATTTTATATAAATTATATAATATAAATTGTACAGTGTAAATTAATTTTAAATAATTTTATTGTATTTTTATGTATTTTTATTTTATATTCATCAGTGGGTGTAGTGGAAAATAAGTTAACAAGTTTATTATTAAGTTAAACTACTGCTAGAAATCAAGCATTTGTATAATAGAAATTTGACTCTATAGTGACTGAGATATAGCCCTTCCACATGTGACAACTAGCCCCTTTTACATGACAACATTTTAAGTCAGTTTGAGTTGCTGTCTTTTGTCAGAGTACTTACAGCCAAGATGTACTTATGTACACACACACATGTGCTGCCATGCTGGCTTGGTCATATTTCCAAATTTGGCACTTGTCAGTGCAGATAATGAGCACTAATAAGATGTGACGTCTCTGTCAGGTCACCAGAGCCCTGCGGGTCTCATTATCAATATGTCTTTCATCAGTCCTCACAGAGCTGCTGCTGATCTGGAATCAGGGCTCGTGACCTACAAGACATTTGACATGCAATCTGCAGGACTTTAATGAAAAATCCGCTGTTAATATATGACCATTGTTATAGATTTATGTGGCCAGAAGTGACCGCTACAGTCATGTGACTCTGTGGTTCTTATGGCACAGGATAAATCAAAACACTTAATTTGAGCAGAAGTGGACAACAGTGAGACTCTACAGGCACAATAGAGGTCCTATTATTGGGAAGAAGGGGACGGTTTCGTGCCAGTCACTGGAAGAGCTTGAGAGATGGCAGACAGGGCTGGCAGTGCATGCTGGGAGTGCCAAGCGGTGCCAGTCTGTCAGCAGACCTCTGATCAAACCCCTCCAGAGAAGAGCAGCCGGTCCGGCCAAAACGACTGCAGTGTGTCACTGAGTCCTAATTATTATCAGCTATGCAAATGAGCTTGAAAGCAGAGGAAAATAAATCAATTGACTACATTTATTGACATATTATCTATCTATCTATCTAGAAAAATATATAACAACAGAATCATTGACTGTTCCATTTATTATATAAATATTTTATATTTGTTCTTCGTATTTTCCAACAGCCGCTGGATTTAATTTAATTTAATTTAATTTAATTTAATTTAATTACATTTTTATAAAGATGTATGAAAATATGATTACAAAAAAACATTTAAAATATTTTTGTTTTCATATTAATAAATGATTCAAATGTCCTAATTTCAGACTATGTATATTTAAAAACTATATGTTCATATTTCCCCTACCTCCACTGATTATTTAGTTTTTTTTATTTCATTTTATTTTGTACTTTTGTTTACATTTGAATACATTTGATGTTTTGTGTTCATTATATGCAGGGACACTCTGCGTGTTTATTTTATTGATTTGTTTTACTCTGTCTTCTCTTGTACTTTTTATATTTTTTATTTATATTATGTTTTTATATGTATTATTTAAATTTACACAACCCCAGTTGATTTTTTTATTATTTATATTATATTATTTATTGGTTATGCTCCCTTCTCTTGTACTGTAAAAAAATAAAATTCAAATAATTTTATTATTATTTTATTTATTTTATTTATTTTATTATTTATTTAAACAATTGTTATTTACACAACCTCCACTGATGGTTTTATATTTTATTTTATTTATTTTATATTTAATATTTATACTTGCACAACCTCCACTGATTATTTTATTTTATTTATATTGTAGCATTTACAGTATTTCTCTCTCTTCACTTGTACTGTATAAGAGTAAACCATTCTTAAAATGCAAACCACACAGTCAGCTTGCTTTCCTTATGTTTATTCATGATTTTTAGATAAATATGACTAAATATAGACACATGTTTAGATAAAAACAAATAATGTTATCGAGCTGTCAATTCTGATCATGTTCTCTTAACGTTTTCTCCCAGAGCTTCATCTGGTGATCTTCCTGGACCATGAGCGGTGGTGTGAACCTGAAGACGATGTCTCAGAGCGGCTCTGGTATTCCTCTGCCGCGGAGTCTGACCAGCCTCTCCAAACAGGACACCAGGGGCTTGAGCAGCGCTTTACTGGGTCCAGCCGCCCAAAACCAGCTACCTGGACGAACATCCACATTATCTTCCTCAGCCTCATCCATATCGTCTCTATCGAGCTCAAAGGAGTTACTCAGAGGGACCGGATGGAGAACTCAGTCTTCACAGAGAACACATGGGACGTCCGGTGGCACAAACAGGCCGTCGTTTGCTACCCGTTCAGCCCACAGCAGCCCACATGTGCCCAGACGAGAGATGATCCCATTCAAAAACAACCTCCGGAGGGGCTCGTTGCCCCAGGATGAATTCAGAGACCTGGAGAGACAGTCCAACAAGAACTGGAGATCTGGCCGTCATCACTTCAGGAGTCTAGACAATGAGGTTGTTGAATCTTCTCGAGAGCAACAGACGGGTCAAACGCTTCACAAGCCTACCAACGGGAACGTCATTTGGGAAACGTCAACTGCTGTTCAGAGGGACTTTCAGAAGCAGCGGATGAAAATGCTGGCTCGTGGTGACGGCAACAGAGGAACGATTGCATCTAAATCTCATGTGAACGGCACAAACACAGGTCCTGCAGGAAGGGAGTCTCCACGCATGGCAGCGGTGGCACCTTTCAGATTCAGGTGAGGTTTCAGATTCTTTTTTTTATTTATTGCTATTGGTTTGTGTTGGGCATATTTTGCCTTTATTTAATTGTGCATGCTCAATTTCTCAGTTTTTTTACATTTAAATGAATTTTGCTGTCAACTGATGCATGCTTTATATAGACTTATATTTATAATTATAAATAATTACTGGCGTACTGCATTGGCCTTAATTGTAATATTTGTGCATCAAAGTCAAAAATCTTCTTTCAAATTCAAATTTGAATGATATTTTTTCTCATTTAAATGATTTTGCCTTCATCTGATGCTCACTTAAAGTTGATCTTTGAAAACATTGATCATTTCATAACACTGTTAATTGTAATCGTTAGCAAATCTCAAAAATAAATATTATTTTTTATTTGCATTATGATGTTGGGATGCATAAATTCACTTGTAGCATTTAAAATGATATGTATGATATATATTATGTGATTGTTTAGACATGATAGTATATCATTTTTATATAAATAATTGTAGGCGTATTTTTATAGGCTTGCGTTTATAATTATAAATAATAATAGGCTTATTGCATTGGCCAGAATTCAAGAAAGTCAAAAAAAAATTTAGAAAAAAAAATTCAATATGATTTAAAAAAAAATCAATAGTATTGCTATATACTATATATGTATAATTCTGTGTACATATGAAAAATATATTCTAATATTAATGGAGCTGTAATTTTATAGCTCTGTACTCGTACTGTATGATCAGCTATTGTCTCATTTGTGGCTACTATTTTAAGAATTAAAATCCCTTTAAGAATTAATATGCTACAAACGGTAACACTTTATTTTAAGGTGTCCTTGTTACACGTTACATGTACTTACTATTATAATAACAATAAATTATGCATAATTACATGCAATTAACCCTAAGACAAACCCAATCCTAACCCTAACCATATAGTAAGTGCATGTAGTTAATTAATATTACTCAGTACTTAAATGTATAATTACACTGTAACAAGGACACCTTAAAATAAAGTGTAACCCTACAAACTTGTGATTTCTTTCTTGTTAATGTTGTGTGTTGTTCTGTCTGTGCCTCAGGCTGCAGGTTGGAGAGAACGCTGAAGCTTCTCTTGAGGATCTGAGCGATTGTTCTTCAGACTCTATGGAAGTGTGCTGTGAGGATTTGGGTAAGTTTCTCCTAAAAATACTCCAATATTAATGACTGCAGGTTTTTTTTCTGGAATGGCCTTTGCCC
Organism: Schizothorax lantsangensis; assembly: GCA_027422415.1. Lineage (NCBI taxonomy): Eukaryota > Metazoa > Chordata > Actinopteri > Cypriniformes > Cyprinidae > Schizothorax > Schizothorax lantsangensis. Next base: position 3,661,844 of record CM049853.1, on the reverse strand, counting down.
TTCTCATACAGGACTGTAGATAGTAGTGAGAAAAGGTCTGAGACTGATGTTAGTCTCTGATATCATCACAGTACCTTTGTGTGAGGGATGCTATGATTCAGATCGATCAAACTATAAGCAGATGCTGGTGTGGTAAATTATGATTGTATCCATGTGAGGAGATTCATGTCTTTGCTGATGTAAGTTTCCACCGTCTGAAGCCCTATTCAGATTCTTGATGGACTCAGTCAGACCTCGTGTAGACCTCAAATATTAGTGAAAAACTGTCAGCTCATGTTGGCCAGACATGCTATAAACACAGACCAATCCGCAGATTTTGGGATTGTTTTTAGTACTTTGACAAAGTAGTGCAAAAGTGTTTTTTGTGGAAAATTGTTTTCGAGAAATGTGTTTAAGATGTTACATGCCTTGATAATGTATGGAAAAGGTATGCAAATTATAAAAGTAGCTGTTGCGGCAGTTGTGTTTGCATATTTAACAGTGATTTTGTTGCTTTTAGACATATTTTATATATATATATATATTAGTGCTGTCAAAATTAGCGCGTTAACGCAGGCGATTAATTTTTTCAGTTTAATGCGTTAAAATGATTTAACGCCGTTAACGCAGGGGCGGAGCCTAGGGTTGGCCACACCACTCATAACTGCTGTTTCTGTCTGTATTTTCTTGACAAGAAGTGAATTTATTCAGTTGCAGAACGTCTTTACGACGTTTCAGACGCGCTCCAGCTTCACTTCAGCGGCAGGCGTGAGTCAAACGAGCACGGAAACCGGCGCGCGCTATAGCCTGGTGCCACTACGTGCATGCAGTGTCGTGGTCAGTTAAGGCATGAGGTTACCAAAAAGGCGATTAAAGCTGCCTTAAAACTGTGCATGCATGTAATATGTTATATATGAGTTACATTAAGAACATGTCTCTGAAATGGTTTTGAAAACCGTCCTGGAGCAGCCCAGGACAGTCTTCCTCATCTAACACACCCGATTCAACTCATCAGCTCATTAGAAGAGACTGAAATGGGTCAGAAAAGGTGATGAGAGTTGAGAGAAAATACGATGCGTGTCAGATCCACGTGTTCAGCAGCGACATGTCTTAAAGAAATAGCAGCCAAAAACAACCTAATAACCAGCTGTTGTGATGTCTGTTCATCAAGAAAAAAAGAGGAAATCAATAACTTTTATATACAGTAGCTGTAAGTATTCATCTGTATTTAGTTTAGAATTTAGTGTTTGATAACTTTATTCAAATTTCTGTATATTTCTGCTGAAGGGCACAGGTAGCTAAATATAACATTAATTTTAATGGGTTTATGTGAAGATTGCTTTAAGTTCACTTAAATTAGAAGTTATTTTTAAAGTCTACTAAATGTTAAAATTGATAGCTCAAATTATAATGTAATGTTGAATGGCTATAGTCAATGGTTAAATATTAGGGGATTTTTTTTTTATAGGGAAATCAGTATTACGTACTGGCGTCCAGCCATAAAAATAGATGCCATTAAACAAATATTAAAAATATGTTGTTTGTACATTAATTTGAAGATTGAATGTGAAATTTTTGCAATATAAATGTATATTTAAAAACTTTAATGTTAGGTGGGATTAATCGCGATTAATTTCAGAAAAAATGTGTGATTAATTAATAAAAAAATGTAATCGATCGACAGCACTAATATATATATATATATATTTGAAAAAAGGATATTTTTTTGTTTTTATTTTATTTTTATTTTTTGCATCAAGAAAATAACGTCTAATTTAAAAACCATTCTAAATTTTTGCATTCTGACATTTTTTAAAATCAGAATGAATTCCTCTTCCCTTCATTTTAATTATTGTAATCTCAATGAATTAAAGTACAAATGCAAGTATGTTTAAAACATCAATTTATTATATGTAATTGAATATATATTAATTATATGTTTTAAACATATACTATATATATATATATATATACTGTATATATAGGATAAAATATAAAATTGTATTTAATTATAAAATCTATAAAATCGGAATAAAATCTTGTATAACCAGGCGAGGAACAGACTAACAAAGGAGATCAGAGTGGCTAAAAAGAACTACTCTGAGAAGTTGAAAAAAGAACTTTCAGCAAAAAACGATCCGGCGTCAGTATGGACTGGTCTGAGGAACATCACCATGTACAAGACACCACCCCCACAGTCTGTGGAGAATCAACAACTGGCTGATGATCTGAATGTGTTTTACTGTCGATTTGAAAAGGCCAGACTGACACCCAGCACTCGCTCTGATCTGCACTTCACACATTCACCTTCCCCCCCGCAACCCCCCTCCCTCCCTCCCCCACCATTCTACCTGCGTTTAAAGTCTGTGTAGAGGATGTGAACCAGGTCTTCAGAAAACAGAACTCTAGGAAAGCTTCAGGACCAGACTGTATTTCACCTGCCTGTCTAAAAGTCTGTGCTGACCAACTGGCCCCCATCTTTACACAGATCTTCAACAGATCTCTGGAGCTGTGTGAAGTTCCCTGCTGCTTCAAACGCTCCACCATCATTCCCATCCCCAAAAAGCCCAAAATCACTGGACTTAATGACTATAGACCTGTCGCACTCACGTCTGTGGTCATGAAGTCACTTGAGAGACTGGTCCTGGCCTACCTGAAGGACATCACTAGACCCTTGCTGGATCCTCTTCAGTTTGCCTACAGAGCAAACAGGTCTGTGGATGACGCTGTCAATATGGGACTGCATTACATCCTGCAACACCTCGACAAACCTGGGAATTACACAAGGATCTTATTTGTGGACTTCAGCTCAACCATCAATACCATCATGCCTGACCTTCTCTCAGACAAACTGACACAGCTCTCTGTGCCAACATCCATCTGTCAGTGGATCACCAGCTTCCTGACAGACAGGCAGCAGCTAGTGAGGCTGGGCAAACTCACATCCAGAACTCTCACCATCAGCACTGGCGCCCCTCAGGGTTGCGTTCTCTCCCCACTGCTCTTCTCCCTCTACATGAATGACTGCACTTCAAAGGACCCCTCTGTCAAGCTCCTGAAGTTTGCCGACGACACTACAGTCATCGGCCTCATCAAGGACGGTGACAAGTCTGCTTACAGACAGGAGGTTGAGCAGCTGGCTGTCTGGTGCAGTCTTAACAACCTGGAGCTAAACACTCTCAAAACTGTGGAGATGATAGTGGACTTCAGAAGGAACCCCCCTGCTCTCCCCCACTCACCATCACGGACAGCACTGTGGCTGCAGTAGAGTCATTCAGATTCCTGGGAACCACCATCTCTCAGGTCCTGAAGTGGGACAATCACATTGACTCTATTGCGAAAAAGGCCCAGCAGAGGCTGTATTTCCTCCGCCAGCTAAGGAAGTTCAACCTACCTCAGGAGCTGCTGAAAAAGTTCTACTCTGCCATCATCGAGTCTGTCCTATGTTCTTCTATAACTGTTTGGTTTGGTTCAGCTACCAAAACAGACATCAGAAGACTACAACAGACAGTCAGGACTGCTGAGAGGATTATCGGTGCCCCTCTGCCCAGCCTCCAAGAACTTTACACCTCCAGAGTGAGGAAAAGGGCTAAGAAAGTCACTCTGGACCCCTTACACCCAGCTCACTCTCTCTTTGAACTGTTGCCCTCTGGCCGGCGCTACAGATCACTGAGCACAAAAACAGCCAGACACAAGAACAGTTTTTTTCCCCCAGGCCATATCCCACCTGAACAACACATAACACACCCCGGTACTGTACATCTGTAAATAACTCATCAAACCTTCATCTGTACATAGGACACATGCACATTCACAGTTCTGTCTATGGACATTTTTCTTTTCTGTATATTTAAATTTTTTATTACTATTTTTATACTTAATTATTGTCTATTCTCTTCATTATTAGTGTTCTTTATTACCTTAATTATATGTTGTCTGCACTATGTTTGTACTTTCTGTACTGGAAGCTCCTAACACCAAGACATATTCCTTGTGTGTGCAAACACACTTGGCAATAAAGCTCTTTCTGATTCTGATTCTGATTCTGATTCTGATACTGATGTGTGTATATATATATATATATATATATATATATATATATATATCAATTGTTGTACTGAATTAAATTTAATTTTACAGCCTTTCACTTTTTTTTTTTACTGTAATGATAATGAAATGAGAGTAAATGTATAAAGAATAATTACACAATATGTGTGTGTGTTTATATACACACACACAATGTGTAGAAGAATGTTATAATAGATATTCTCAGATATGGGAATAATGTGCAACACTGTGAGTTTACAGACTGTGTTCACATGTTTCACATTAATATATACTGCATATGTGCACTGGACACAAATACTTTTATGACTTTGAGCGTAAGATTTATATTGTGTCACTCAGTAATTCTTTGGAGGGGTGTGATTTTAATGTAAGAATGATGGCATGTGAGCAAACAAACAAACAGACAAGCACAGCCATGTGATGCCACATCCGCACACAAACACTGAATGAAACCCGGTCTGAGTAATATATCAGTGTGGTGTAATGGCAGCAGCTGACCGGCTACAGATGCCAGCAACCCATGGGATGTTCTCATGTCTGCAAACATCTGCGCTGCTGGCCAACCACAGCCTCCGGATGAGATCCAGATGTTTGGAGAACCTTTGGCTTTCTCTGGAGAGAGGGTGGTGTGTTTCATACTTCATGAAGAGAAAACGCTGAGGTCTCTCACCTAATATGTGTCAGAATCCAGCGATGTTTCATGTAAGTGTCGGATCATAGTGATATGTTACGTGATATACTGTAAGTATATCACAAGTATATAAGACTTTTGAGATCTCTTTATAATGTATCAGCATTGAGTTTAATGAAGAGTTTTGAAATATCAGTAATATCTCAGTTATTTCTTTTAGACATAATTGAGATTAAATGGATAGTTTTCAGATCTTTTCAGATATTTTTTTAAAATATAATTTTAATATCTTAGTTGTTGTTCTTAGAGATAATTAAGATTAATTGGATAGGCTACTTTTTTACTTTAAGATTAATAATTAATAATAAGATTAATTTGATACTTTATTACATATAAATTATTTGTACACATCAGTGAGTTTTTCGAGACATCTGTAATACTTAATTGTTTCTCTCAGACTTCATTGAGATTTAATTAATATGTTTTTAATACTTGAAGATATTTAATATCTTTATACTTTATATCTTTATATCTTAGTTGTTTAATGCCACTCTCTCTTTTTTGGATATTTTAATATCAGTTGTTTGTTTTAGACCTAATTAAAATATTTTCATGTCTTTTTAATAGCTTTTTTTGCACATTGAAATTATTTTTAATATCTCCTCTTTTAATAGATATTGTTAATGATTTTTAATCATGTTTCTTATAATTGAGATTAAATTAATACTTTACTGATCTTTTTCAGATCTTATTATTATTATTATTGTTATCTTTAATATCTCTTTTTCTAGATATTGGTAATATCTCGGTTGTCTGTTAGATATAATAGAGGTTAAACGGATACTTTTCAGGTCTCATGCAATTTTATAAATATAACTTTTAATATATCCTTTTTAGATGTTTTTAATAAATATTTTTAATGATTTTTAATACATTTTCTTAGACATAGTTGAGAATAAATGAATATTTTTTTCAGATGTTTATATACTTTTTTTCAGAGAGCTTTAATATCTCAATTGTTTTGACATTAAATTGAGAACAAATGGAGACTTTTAATCAGCTTAGTGTCTCAAACTGTGCTTAGTTTTGCCAAAAGTTAGCAAATGAAACTTCAGAAATCTCTGTAGAAATGCAAACGTTTGATCTAGATCTAGTTGACCTGCTTTTTATTGATCTGACTAAAATGAAGGACTATTTAATCTTTTTGTGACAACAGTTTGGTCCACAGGAAGTATGTTCTTCTTTTAATGATGTCAATGGAAAAATCCCCCACAGAACGACACGACCACTCGTGACGAGTTCAAACAAAAGACCTCATTCTTCTCAGCCCAGTAACATCAGAATTACCCAGATGCCCCGGGACTAGCATGTGTTTGGCCAAGTGTCGGGACCCCCCCGTGCCGAGCTTTTGATTGAGTCATTGTACCAAACTGGTCAGTTGCATCAGGCCGGTTATGGGCGATTCGTTTAAGTCACTGCCAGGCTCCTGTCAGGCTAACAAGGCTTGTCTGTGAAGCAATAAAGACGAGCAGAAAGTGGATTTGTGGCATGCTGTTACCTTATTTATGGTGGAGAGACTCGGCCGTCTTAATGCGTGTTGTGATGTAGGTAACAGTGTTGCTATGGTGACGCTTCTCCAGCGAAGCATTGCGGAGAACTCCATAGAGAGATGTGTATGGAATATCATGAGCGATGATGCTAGGGACCATCTAAAAACAACACTGCGGTTTTATGAAGTGAAGATGGATGGGTTGAGGAGGTTGAAGGAGGTGTGACGGCAACCATCTAGACTTGATTGATTTATTATAGAAAATTATTTATTCCCACACTGCAAAACAGTCCTATTCTTAATTTATTGGCTTGTTTGTTATACTCATATTTGAAACAAGTTTAATTTACTTTTTGAAATCTATAATCATAGCATATGCACTATGCACTATGTGACTGTTTTGTCTTGATCCATTGGTTCATTTAAGGATACTCTTTTTAGGAACACCACTAAATGTATTTAATTTAGAATTTCTGACTTTCATTTTTTAGGTTTGCAGATTAAAGCAAAATCTTGACCTTGAGATTTTTCCTTTGAGGGCTTGCACAGGTAAAGTTGCTGACAGATATATCTGGATCATTTGCAGATCCTATTGTTAATCAATATCTTGTTTTGCTCTGCAGTGAATCATCCTTAAAACAAATATGACTTATTATTATTATATACATAATATTATATATTACGTCTAATGTAACATCTAATATTTTATTGATTATAATGTAAAGAAAAAATATATTTTCTTAGAACACCTTTATGAATATATTTCACCCCAAAAAGTGTCATTTTTTGTTTTGTTTTAATTATTATTATTATTTTTTTGCATCAAGAAAATTAAGTGTGATTTATATTTCTTATTCTATTGCCAGATTCATTTTATTTTAACCAAAAAAAATATATATATTTTCTTTATGCTGCAATTATATTTTTAGCCATTTTTCTTTTCCTTATTCTTTTGTATGTTGTATTGGATTATTTGTAGAATAACTAAAATATTCTTAATGTTTAAACAAAATTATGATTATATTGCATTTTTGTATTATAGTAATAAAAACAATGTACATTGCATTTGCATTACTAGATTGCAAATAGATAGATGGATATGTCTTTGCCATTTTTGTGTTAGATTATTTTTGCAGAACTATAAAGCTAGTGTATACATTATTATATTATACCACTAAAGGCAAGAAAGATAGATAGATAGATAATGTACTGTATGACATTTGTGTATTGGTAAATTGTCCCATGCATACGCAATGCATTTCTCCTGAAGGCAGATAGGGAATACATAACTGAGATTTTAATGGGTATTCAGCAATGGATCCTGGAAGGGGGAGGGGCGAAACAATGGGGATGGAGAAATAGTGTGTGTGAAAATACACACCACGATGTACTGGATTCAGTTTACATTCTAGTGTTGCAATTTGTCATCTCCCCCTATCAGCTCACACTTTCTGCTGAGGCAGAGAGACACACCGGAAAATGCAACCGAGGGGGAGAGAGAGAGAGAGAGAGAAAGGGGGGAGGGACTGTTGTTGCGTGCAGCACTGCTGTCATTTGGCTGCTGCACGGCTCAGCGGCAAGACGGCCTGGTGAAGGGAGGAGAGAAAACGAGGGAGTGAGAGAAAGAGGAGAGAGAAAAGGAGAACCAGGGCGGCAGCTGCTGCAGCCTGACAGGAAGGAACGGGAAAAATAAAGGGTGCACGGAATTAGCATTTTCTTCCTGTGCAAGAGAGAAAGAGCCGCACATTCGTCCTCTCCTCCATGCTCTCACTTTTCTCTCATCCGGCCCTAAATGCTCTCCGGTAGAGGAAGACGCTTGGGGGTCGAATAAAAGGCAGGCAGAGCAAGGGGACGTCAAGGGAAGGTGCAGGCATGGCTGCCAAGAGGGGGAAATCCGGCGTGCCACAAAGCGTGGCACGGAGCGAGCTGAAGGTGTACCGCGTGGGCAGCACAGAGGGACGCATCCCGGTGCCGTCCAGCCTTCGGAAACAGAGGTCCCTGACCAACCTGGCCGTGCTGACAGACGCCGAGAAGAAGATGCAACTCTATGAGCCCAAATGGTGCGACGACATGAGCAAAGCTGCCTCGGGACACCTGAGGATGGGCAAGCCCAAACCGGCAGCTGGCGGAGGGGCGGGGGGCTCCCAACTCTCTCGAAACCTGTCCAAATCCGACCACTCCCTCTTCCAGGGCAAACCCAAGACGTTCACCCCGCTCGCGGCACCTGGCGCCTTGGGAAAGGCCCAAAGTCGGATCCCTCGAGGCCCATACGCGGAAGTAAAACCCTTGAGCAAGACGTCCGATGACTGCAAGTCCGACGACGATATCCTGTCCAGCAAAGCCAAAGCCAGCGGGAAGAAACCAGCGGCTGGGTGCTCCGGAGACCCGGAGGCTAAAGGTCAAGGTGAGGAAGGTGGCGATAAACCCTTCCTCAAGGTGGACCCAGAGCTGGTGGTCACCGTTCTTGGTGACCTGGAGCAGTTGCTCTTCAGTCAGATGCTCGGTGAGTATGGTTTTTCCGCTTTCACGCCCACTTACTACCAGCTGCCGTTGGCTACTGAATGGCATGGATTGACTGGAAAATATCCAACCGAGCGCATGCTGTCGTGATTCTAAAGGTGGTCTCGGACAGCTGGACAATGCAGGGCTTTGTTCTGGGTAGCATGTGCTTAGTGCATCCGCCGTCTCTCACACTTGTGGGCTAGAAATTGCGCTCATAGATTATTCCCCTTGGCGTGTGTCCAGTGATTGAATGACAGAATGCTCGGGGGCAACGCTCGGCACACTGATCTGCTTTTCGACGCTTGTCTGGTGCCGTGTGCTGGTGTTGCCGCTCTGCTCTTATCTATAATGAGGTAATGGCTGCTATATCAGGGACACGGGTGGTATGAGAAAAGGAAGAGGCTGTGGAATACATAAAGGGGGCATAATGTATTTGGTTTGTAGTTTGTCATCAGCCTCCTTTGACTGCGGCTTGATGTGTAGACTCTGATAAATGTTGTTGTCGAACACATGAACAAAAGCATGCATGATCACCTGTCACACTGGATTAAATGCACCTAGGCTTTCTAAGGGATAATTAGCAGTTTTATGCATACCATGGAATTTGATTATATATATACTGTATATATAATTGGATCTGGATACTGCTTGTTATGTCCATGGCATTAATCAGGAAGTATGTTTGTTGCATTTAAATCAGATATCCCATTTTGTTTGTGCTGTCTTCTAAACACAGCATGCCCTGCATTTGTGCATCAGTCCTCAAATGAATGACCTCTATTTCAACCGTGTCCAGACCTCATATGTTTAAACAACCAATCTTGTCCTGAATTCTTGCAGTTGTTTGCGTGGAATCTCCTTGCATGGCAATGCACAGTATAATTCGGAGGTGGGATTAAAGGCTAATGAGGGTAAACGAATGACCTGGATTAAACTCCTTATTAAAATGCTCAACGTAGCTCTTGCTTAAGAATCCATACAGGATTCCGATCGGAATTATAATTTGAAATACAATCCTGAAGGATCCTAAAGGGAATATAAAGTAAGAACCAAGAATAAAAATGGAACTTCTGTTGGAATATTTCTAGCAGCACTGCATTTCCATTAGGATGCTTTTGGAATTCCAAATAATTAAAATATATTTAAATTTGGTTTGCTTTAATTTATAATTTGGTTCTGAATTATAGCAGAAAATCCAATAGGAATCTTGCCTGCATTCTTTTTAGCATGCTTTTATATAGACTGAGTATAATTATGACCAACACCAGAGTGGTTGCGGAGCTTTTCTCCTCTAAATTTAGAAGAAAAACAAAGTGCTACAGGGAAACTTTTTCATGCAGAATCTTTTAATCACAAGGTCTCTGTTAAGAATAATCTGTTGAATCTCTATATCAAAGTACTTTCTTTTTTATAATCATAATTACACAGAGTTCATGCTCATTTGTTCTGCATAATAAACCGCTGCATAATAGACTTCCTCATGAGTTGTTCTTTTTGACCGTATGTGCCACATAACATCTGCACACCACTTTTGGTCACAAGACTGAATTAGCGCTCAGTATGGAGCATTGCTTTCCTCTGTGCATTCATAGTTACTATTGTACTGCACAGCTGGGCGAGGGTCTAAACCTCTAGGGGGATGGAAATGCTTAAAATATGTATGAAGGACAATAGTTTGAGTTGAGGGACAGTTAGGGAATAAAGTTCTAGGGCCACATTTGGCCTCTTTGTGCCAGTCTGGAAATAAACCTGAATATGTATAGCAAGTTATGAGGGGGATATGAGCTTTTATGAGGCCACTCTAATCATGTTGGTTTCCTTGACTGTGCTGTGGGTTTTTAAGTGGCTGATATGCATTTCAATATCTAGAGGGAAGGGTGACTGATAACTAATGATATACTATTATAAATATACTTTTTATTTGTTCTAAGTAATATATTTTGTGTATGGTTCACCCTCAAGTTATTCTAAACCTGGTATTTTGAAGAATTTTGGTAACCAAACAGTTGATGGTAGCCATTGACTTCCATAGTATGGAAAAAATGCTATGGAAGTCAGTGGTAGCTGTCAGCTGTTTGGTTGAGGGTGAGAAAATGATGACAAAAATTTTCTTTTTGAGTGAACTATCTCTTTAAAAAATAACTTGAGAATCAGCACTGCATAAGATACAAATTTTGGTTTTCACAGAGTATATCTGTAATTTCGTTTTACAGCACTGATTTTGTTTTCAGTTGTTTTTCAGTATGAACAGATTAAAAACAAGTGGAAATACACATATTCAAGATTACATTTTTGTCTTAATATCTTATGATTCAAGTAAGTCTTGTTTTAAGGGTGACCATACAGGCCATTTTTACGGGACGCGTCCTTGCCAGGATTTCTATATTGCCTAAAATATCCAGGTTTTGGCTGTTTGTACTGTGCAGGTCAATCGTTGTGTGACATTCATGGGAGCTATAGAGAGCAGAGCAGACGGCTCCTTATGCTTTCGAATCGCTCTCACGCCTACTTCGGTGTCTTTTTTGATCGGTGCGCAGCGACGCTTCAAGTCAAACGAATGAACAAACACGTGCACATATTTGCATTGTTCTCTATAGATCTCAACACCCAAGCGCAGCGTCACGATTGGTCAATTAAGTACAATACCTGCATGTTATTGGTCAAACTACTTTGGATGTTTTAGGCAATATTAAAATCCTTGCCAGAACGTGTCCCGTATGAACGGCACATATGGCCACCCTAGTTTTAAGGTTTTTTAGATGCTTTATCTGGAAAAGTCAAAAATACTGTATAATTTTTGCAGTGTATACACATTTACTACACATTCACTGAAAAATACTTGGAAAAAAATATATGCATTATATATTGACAAAACTGCTGGTAGAATTCATCTGAATGTACTACTGGAATTTATTTTAATTTACCTTAGAATTTACTATTTTAATTGGTTATTTTTATATTTGTCTATGTTATGCACAATATTAACATTTATTAAACTGCACTAGGTGCAGTGTTGCTCCTTGTTGTGGCCCACAAAATCTACACATGAAGCTGAGGCCAAGTTTGCCCTTGCAGATCAAAGCATATGGAGAAAAGAGCATGTATTAAATTTTAATCTCCCATGCAGTCAATGGCAGAGCTGGAGATTGCATTGGAGCACTGCACACCTGTACGTTTATTTCTGCAGAGATAGCAATGCATAATATGAGGGTGTTTATAATATATGCATAATGCATGTAAATTAATCAATTTATCAATTTAAAATGTGTTTTGTGCTTGCTCTTTATTTGACCATTATGGTAGAGATTAACGTTTTTAGGAGGTCAGGACACAACACAGGTGAAGCTGGTTGATTTGCAATAGTTATGTACATACTTTACAATGAAAACTAATGAAATGCTGTCATCTTGTCATCTGATTCACTAATTCCACCATGCAAGTCTGTGTAGTGATGTAATTAGCTAGAGCATGTGTTAATTCTCTCATGGGAATGTAGTTGATTGACATGAGTTATCTGCTGTCCAGTAATGCTTGTAAACCACCTCTCTCTCGCTGTCTGTAAAGCAGTCCAGTCATTAATAATGTCAGGCCAGGCGTCGTGCCTAACTGCACCATGGGATTGATTGGGCATGCTGTTGACATGCTGACCGCTCGCCCACGCAGGTTTTCAAGAGATTGTGTGGTAGTTTAAACTGTTTGAACAGAAAACATTTGTTTATTTGGACGAAAGAAGACTTTCATCCTTTGTTCTCATTGTCAATGTAGGTGATGTGATATGAGACTGTCTGGTTCTCATAATCTCATTGTTGGCATTTGGCTCGTTTAATGCTGCCTCCGAGGTTAATGTCCAAGACTGTTAGCTTTCAGCAGAGCCAGGTGATTGATCAAGTCGAGCTGTTTTTAACATCTGCTTCACCTTTGTGACGTAAATGAAAGGCTGTTGGCTATTTAAAAACAAAGATGAACTCTTTGAAATGTCAGCTTCATGATTCAACGGGAAGTACAAACTGGTCTTTAATGGTGCATAAAGTTCTCAATCAGATTGGGAACTTGCCATCTTTGACTATTTGAAGAAATTTTGGTGTAGAAACCTACAATATTTTTTTCAAAGATACTAATTGTGTGCTAATTTTAAACTATGTTCAGCTTTTTTCTTTTTTTTTTACAATATTAATACAAGATTTTTAAAGAAATTTATTTGATCAAAAATACAATAAAAACTGTAAAATTGTGAAATATTATTAGGATTTAAATTAACTGTTTTTTGTTTGAATATATTTTAAAATGTAATTTATTCCTGTGATGTAAACTGAATTTTCAGCATCATTACTCCAGTCTTCAGTGTCACATGATCCTTCAGAAATCATTCTAATATGCTGATTTGCTGCTCAAGAAACATTTCTGCTTCATATTGCTGTGGAAACCACGATACATATTTATTTTCAGGATTCTTTGATGAATAGAAAATTCAAAAGAATAGCATTTATTTGAAATATGCATCATTACTGAATAAAAGTATTAAGTTCTTTAAAAAACAAAATTACTGACCCCAAACTTTTGAACTGTGTGCGTGTGTATATGTGCATGTGCTTTTATTTACAGTGCATTCAGGCTGTATGTGTGTAATTGAACCCACAACCTTTTGCGCTGCTACCACTGCTCTACCACTGAGCCACAGGAACACCTGTGGCTATAAATATGCATTTATAAGACATAAGCTGAAAATAACTGGTATAAAATAACATAAAATGATATAAATTAGTGCAGATATTTAGCTTTGCATACTTACTGTACATTGCATATTGATTGTTCGTTATGTGTGCAGATCCTGAATCTCAAAGGAAACGGACGGTTCAGAATGTTCTGGATCTCAGACAGAACCTGGAGGAAACCATGTCCAGCCTGCGAGGGACTCAGCTCAGCCAGAGGTGAGTGAGAACCAGCACATGTTTATGGCATGAAAAATCACAGCCAAACTAATTCACGAGGATGTGAACTGCTGCTTTTCAATGAATCGTAAATCTGGGAGAAAGCAGCACAATGTTCTTTGGAAACAATCTTCACGCACATTTGTGTCACAAAAGAGCATGAATATAAACAAGGCTTTACATTATACACAAACGATTACTTTTTCCACAACCATTCAGCCTCCCACGTCTTTTGGGAGAGTTGCCACTTCAGTCGTTCAAACACCTGGCTGCCACATTCACAAATACACAATGAAACACTTTCCATCAATGAATAACAACAAACACACACAGAAATCAGCTGGACTCCAGGCTTTGCACAGTCAGATATACAGCAATACACAACTGGACTTCTATATTTTCTGAAAAAATGAATGGTGCTTATCAATGTAGAACTTGCTTTCACTTTGCTAAGGTGTTTTGCTAAGTCGTTGCTCTGAGTGGTTTTTAGAAAGTTTCTGTGTGGTTGCTTAAAGCTGATAATTTTTTTATTGTGTATGTATACAGTATATCTCATATATGAAAGTGACGTGACATGTGGCCAAGTATGGTGACCCATACTCAGAATTTGTGCTCTGCATTTACCCATCCAAAGTGCACACACACAGCAGTGAACACACACACCGTGAACACACACCTGGAGCAGTGGGCAGCCATTTATGCTGCGGCGCCCGGGGAGCAGTTGGGGGTTCGGTGCCTTGCTCAAGGGTCAGTCGTGGTATTGAGGGTGGAGAGAGCGTTGGACATTCACTCCCCCCACCTACAATTCCTGTCGGCCCGAGACTTGAACTCGCAACCTTTCAATTACGAGTCCGACTCTCTAACCATTAGGCCACGACTTCTCCTCTTTTTTTTTTTTTTTTAAAGATGTGGTATGTGATTTTTTTTTTTTTAAAGATATGTGACCCTGGACCACAAAACCAGTCTTAAGTCGCTGGGGTATATTTGTTGCAATAGCTAAAAATACATTGTATGGGTCAAAATTATTGATTTTTCTTTTATGCCAAAAATCATTAGGACATTAAGTAAAGATCATGTTCCATGAAGATTTTTTGTAAATTTCCTACTGTAAATATATCAAAACTAATTTTTGATTAGTAATATGCATTGCTAAGAACTTCATTGGACAACTTAAAAGGCGATTTTCTCAATATTTAGATTTTTTTTTTGCACCCTCAGATTCCAGATTTTCAAATAGTTGTATCTCATCTTATCCTAACAAACCATACATCAATGGAATGTTTATTTATTCAACTTTCAGATGACGTATACATCTCAATTTTGAAAAATTGACCCTTATGACTGGTTTTGTGGTCCACGGTCACATAAATATATTAGTGCTGTCAAACGAGATTATATATATATATATATATATAGACAACGTCAGAAGACAACATCAGAAGCATCTTACCTGGGCTGTGGAGAAAAAGAACTGGACTGTTGCTCAGTGGTCCTGTGGCAAAGTCCTCTTTTGAAAATACAGATTACAGAGTACTGTTGCAAATTTCATGTTATCATACTTGGAAATCAAGGTCCACAGAGTCAGGAGGAAGAGTGAGAAGACACAGAATCCATGTTGCTTGAGAGAATCCAGTGTGAAGTTTCCACAGTCAGTGATGATTTGGGCTGCCATGTGATCTGCTGATGTGTTTGAAGTCTGAGTGTGTTATTAATCTAATAAATTGTCTTACGAGCATGATGCAATGTTAGCAATGCTCCAATGCCAGTAAGGTCTGTTTAGAGCATTCTGGGATTGCTTCGTTTTCCAGTGACTGATGGCTGCCAAAAGCTTATGTCTCATACTTTGCGGAGAAAGGTTCTGTTTCCAAACTAGTTTGTCATGCATTCAACACATTTACAGGTAAATCCTAGTGTGATTAATCACGATTAATCACAGTCCAGGACTGTGATTAACGCGATTACCTGACAGCACTACTGTATCAATACCATAGGGTGCGATTTGTGTGCTTTTGGCCAGCAAACTCTCTCTCCATAAGCTCTCTGACCATTTCCACGGTTGTTCAAAGAACAAATAAATTATGGGGTATAGAAAGTGAGCAAGGAACACTGTGGCTTTTTGAAACTCCGAATTCACTATTTCGAAGCACCAGTCGGATTGCGATTCCAAATCATTTGATTCAGATCGGGACTTCAGAGCAGGTTTGCAGGCCCCACCGGGGGATTCAGCAGACACAAGGATGCATAGACCAGAGGGGGGAAATCCATCCCCCCCAGCAAATGCCACCCTATATATATGTAGGCAGTAGTATAATATGAGAATGAGCTTTATTGGCCAGGTATGTTTACACATACGAGGAATTTGTTATAGTGACAGAAGCTCCACAGTGCAACAGAATGACAGCAACAGGACAGGACACAGATAATAAAAGAACATATACAAATATACAAATAGGCAATGTACAAAATAGCAAAAACACAATTATAATATAGACAATTATTGTGTACAGGTCTGATATCTTGATAAGTATGTCTGAATAAATTGTTGAGATAGTGAATTGTGTGGGTTCCATGTTACATGTCAAGTCATCACAATTAAAGAACCAAAGACTTAAACTACTGGTCAGTCTGTGTGACATTCAAAGAATTTATTTCCAAGTACAGCCCTTTTGAGTAAGTACAGTTCACCAATTTGAGTTGAATTTGGTACTGAAATAAAGTGAAGGACTTCAATTCCACAGACATTCTAATTTATTGAGATGCACCTGTATATGCATGTACATATACATATATATATATGTTTGTGCAAGTTACAGAATAAGCTAGATGCTATGCTGCTTCCCGATGAAGGGATTTTCCTTCCCCACAGGTGTGCTACGCTAGATGTGCTTAGCCTAGCATTTATGCTAACTTTGATCTCAGTACCTTCCTGAGTTTTGCCCCTAGAGATCTCAACCTGTCCTTCCTCCTAACATCAAACCTTTCCCTGCAGGCTAACCATTCACTACTCTACTAAGTTTCTGAGCAGAAGCAGAAGACTTTTGTAGTAGACACAGGGCTCCAGACTGCGACTAAAACGGTCGCATTTGCGACCAAAACAACACTTCAATTTGCCAGTATAGATTTTGCTGACCCACTGGCGACTATTATCAAAAGTATTTCTAAATAAATACAACATGAAAAAATTTGCATTTTCTTTTTTCCTAATTGCGACACATTTTTGTTATGTTCACGTATTAAACTGAGACGATTCAAACAGTCCTCGTCTCTGGAGCACAGCAGCATTGACGGCACACCTGCTAAACGCAGCTCAGTGTGCAGCGGGAGCTAGATATGTAGCATCATAAAGACAAAATGAGTGTCTATTAATCGTACACTTTTACTCAGAACTCACTTCAAACCACCAACAGGTAAAGCTGTCAGCTGATCACATGTGGATATTTGGCATTTATAATAATTACTGTTGTTAAAATATGGCTCTTTTCTTATCAAGATCTTAGTCTATATGCTGTGTTCAAAAATGTTAATGCGTGAACTTCATATGTAAGTTTAGCGCACATTCATCGTCAAGAAAATCACATAGCAAAACATCCTATCGTAATGTGTGTTTGTTATTTTATAATAAACTATAGTGGCTGTTGTCATGTTTATTTCTGCTGTGTTGTATGCTCTGGCTGAAACTCACGTTGTAATTGGCAGGCGCGATCGCTTAGCGCCTCAGTTCAAGTTGCCAATACGTTCCAAGTGATATCACATTATAAAAGGATCTATTTTCATCTTTACTATTTGTCTATATACACAGATTAATGAAGTAGCATGAATTAACATCAAAAGGCTAGGCTGTATTTTATAAGAGTGCCTATAGTACAACTTATTTTATGAAATGTCTCATGTAACAAGCTCCTTCAGTGTTTCAAACTGCAGAAAACGTGTAAAGTGTGTAAACACTGTGCAACTAATAATACATTTACCTCAGAATAACCATTCGGCTTCCATAAGCTCATCAGTCAGCTAGAATAATATCTATAAAGAGGAGCATTTTGCTATATTTATGCGTTATTGCATATTAATATTTTTACTTAACCTGTTGTCTACATGATTCAACTCCAAATTGCATTTTACTAATGAAGAAAAACTATATATATCAAAAAATGTCCCTTGTGCAAGTTTTGGACATATGACAACATAAGCTAGATATGCATGCTTGAGGAGGAGCCCGGAATTACACTCAGTGGCTACAAGTGATGCTTATGGTCCATGATATTGGTACAGATTCTGTGTAATGAACAATTCTTTGTGACTGTATATTTCAAGTTGGAAAAGACATTTAGTTCCCACTTTAAGTGAACCTTTGTTCCCAGGTCATCTACAAGATTGATTAAAATGCTGATAAAGTCAAGAAAAGGTGAGACATAAACACATGATTGAAATGTTAAAATGTCAAAAAAATATATATATATAAAAATAAAATAAATAAAACATGTTTATTCTGTGGCACCTAAAAAAATAATTTGGCGCCTAAGTTTTTTTCTTATTGGAGCCAATGGCTCCTTACTCTATTTTTTTGTCTGGAGCCCTGAGACATATAACATGCTTGAGACCTGCAGCTAATGCTGCCTCCATTTTAAAAGCAGCACTTGTATAAGACTGATGAGCTTCCAAAGACTTGATGGCGCAGGCGTAAAAATGATTCATACCAGATTAACCACCCTCAACCCACAGATTCACAGACACACTGATGTATGTGTGCATAATGAGCTTTTCTGTAACGGGATACTTCTGTTAGCCTTCAAGACATGGAGACGCATGACCTAATACGAGTCCAAATAGAGCTTTTTCTGATCGTGTCGATTCACATTGTACAGCTGCTGGTCGTATCTGGATTCTGTCAAGATGTCCACTTGAATTGGAAAATGTGATTAGCTAATTACTGAACCACATGGATGCTTTTAAGTTCTCATATGCTGTGTTTGTTTGGGAAAACTGTTTGTGATGTGTTATGCTTTCACAAACAAGCCTTTTATCAGTTCAGCATGTTTCCGTAATGATGATGTGTGATGAGTATTTAATCAAAACCCGCAACAACAGTGTTTTATTTGTGTCATTGATGTACTACAATAGTTTTTAATTAAGATTTTGAATTAGTTTTTATTTTTAGATTTTGTTTCAATTTAAATTTACATAAAATTTGAGTAATTTTGTTGTGTGCTTTTGCCAGTTTTTTTATTATTTTTTTATTTTTTAAGTGTTCTTAAACACTTTACACTTTGTCTTCTTTTCTTGTTCTTTTTCTTTTTGTTAGTTATTTTAGTACATCAAGTTAAAATGAAAATTAGCCATTATGATATGAATATATATTTTTTATTTTTTATATATTTATTTTATATTTTATTTTATTTCAGTTTTTAGTTAACTATAATACGTTGCACAGTTTGAGGTATCATTCAGGGTTGTCTAAACAATCCAACTAACAGTTTTCAATAAAATTTTAGAAGGACAGACCTGAATCAGCTCGTTACATCCTAACATTTGCATAGCAATGCACAAGCAATCACTCACAACACCTTAGCAACTGTATACAATGCCTTGGCAACCACTCACAACATTATGGCATTATGGGCAAACACACTCATTGTAGAAATATAAAATCTGCTTAAAGTCTGCTTTTGCCATTACAGTCGTTGTTGATTTTAGTAATGAGAAAAACTCTATAAATGTTCTTGCCACATAGTGTGTGACGTGGAGAGAGCAGGACCTTTGCTTTGGCTTCATGTAGGATGTGATGTGGCACTGAAAGCGAATGGAAAAGCAGCTCATGAGGTTTGGGAGTGACTGCGCCGTCGCTATGAAAGGTCCAGTGCAGTGAAATGAGGCTGTATGTGTGTTATTTTCAGATGTTTTTTGAAAATACTGAGAGATGAAACATTTATTCTGTCTAGAAACTCCCATGTGGTCCTTTATCGCCAATCCAGGTCTTCCACTGGTAATGCCAGCTGCCATGAGAGCCAGCAATGCTGCTGGATCCAGAGTCCAGATCATCCATTCTATTTCATAATCAGCTC
Organism: Schizothorax lantsangensis; assembly: GCA_027422415.1. Classification (NCBI taxonomy): domain Eukaryota; kingdom Metazoa; phylum Chordata; class Actinopteri; order Cypriniformes; family Cyprinidae; genus Schizothorax; species Schizothorax lantsangensis. The sequence goes on along the minus strand of CM049853.1, from coordinate 3,642,128 downwards.
AACTGATATAGAATTCAGATACATGCAAATGACAAATTTGAGTAAGACAACTAGTTTTTCCATTGATACAATTGTTGGACCGACTGAATAATTAATCAAAATAAAATCACTTTTTACTATGTGTAATGAGAAGCATTTCTAAACCTGTTGCCAATGCCAACACAAACAAGTGGTGATTTAATGTTTGCATAATTTAAAGAAATTAAGAAGCAAGAATCAAATTTTTAAACTATAAAAATACATTATTATTTTGATTAGATACTGAATTTTACAGTAGTAGTATTATTACAATAATAATTTATTTTTAATGTTAACATTTTATTAAATACTTAATTTTTATTGTACATTACAATAGTATTATTTCAATAATATATTTCTCATTGTAATATTTGTATTTTAATAATAATAATAATAATTATTATTATTATTATTATAGCCATATTTATATAATCACAGTAGGATTTTATTGGCCAAATTATGCAACCTTACAAACAAGCAAAGCAAACCTGAAGGTCCTTTAAAAATTGTATTTTAATGTAATATTTATCACAAAAAAAATTCCAATCTGATTTTTTTCTTCCCCAAATCATTCAGTCCATGAATAGTCAGTCCATCGACAACAGAGCAAAATTATAAAAAATAAAATAAAATAAAAAGTATGAGGTATACTGCAACAAAGAAGTTTTTAGGGCTCCTTGCAGTATTTATTTATTTTTTCATTTTTTTTTTTTTATTTTTTTTTTTTGCCAAAATGAAAGCTAAGTGACACATTTTTATTTTATAGTACATCATCATCATCGTCATTATAATAATTATTTTATATAATTGTATTGGCCAAATTGTGTAGCTCTAAAAACAAGCACAGTAAACCTGAGCTCTTTTTAAAAAATTTGTTTATTCCATTAGTTTATTCCAAATAATTTAATAATTTAGTAATTAGTTTTTCCCAAATCACTCAGTCCTAAAATAGCCCATCGACAACAGATTGAAATTATTAACAGACCTGCTGTCAACCAAGTTACATTGACCAAGTGACCCATTAGCAAGAATAATAGACCAAATAATCCTCCTTCAGCTGGGTAACACTAACCGAATAACCCAATGCCAGTGTGTTTGTGTGCTGTTTATGCCTCGAGTGCATCAAATATTTCAACCCACAAGTGTGCATTTTCTGGCATTTCGCAGCTGTCTGATGAATTATCCTGAGAGAAGTGCATAAAAATAGCTCTTCCATATTCATGTGGTAAAGGAAGCTGTTATGTCATTCATTTGAGCTGGTGCATCTGGTTATGCAATCTTCATCCTCAACAGATGAATTCTCCCACAGATGCATCCTTTTCTTTAGTAGGTCACAAGTTCCTGTGGTTCAACAACCCTCTCATGTTGTGTTTAAGTGCATCAGTAACCCTCTCTTTCTATCTGCAGTTGTCTGGACAGCAACGTCTGCTACGACAGCGATGAAACCAACGCTCGTAGCATCTCCAGCCTCTCCAACCGCTCCTCTCCTCTCTCCTGGCGCCACGGACAGTCCAGTCCTCGTCTGCAAGCCGGCGATGCTCCTTCCTCAACGGGCAGCAGCTATGTGTTGGGCACCAAGGCCTCGTCTCAGTACACCTCTCACACCATGCCTGCCCGCTGCTCCAGCCGCCTCAGCCACACATCACGCAGCGAGTTCATCGAAGGCCTGGACGTCAGAGACAGCGACCTCAAGTCTGGTTACCTGAGTGATTCTGATGTACTTTGCAAGAGCCTTAATGACGATGACGACGATGACAATCTGGCCAATGGGTGAGTGTCTGCATGTGTTGCTTTGCTAAATATCTCCAGCCTATCAGAAAGGAAAGTTGGTGCTACTACACTCTTAAAAATAAAGCTTCTAAAAGGAGGTTTTTGTAGCGATGAAATAGAAGAATGGTTTTGGGTTCCAAAAGAACTTTCCAGTGAAAGAACATTTTAACCTTTTGAAGAAACCTTTTAAAGAACCCTTTGTGCAGTCGAATGGTTCCATGGATGTTAAAGGTTCTTCATGGAACCATTGATGCCAATAAAGAACCTTTATTTTTGAGAGTGAACCATTTTTGAACCATGTTTGGTTTTCAATAAAATGTTCTTAACAAGAACCAATTTTTTCTTAAGTTTAAAGAACATTTAAATATGTAAAGAACCATTTTTCATTATAAAGAAACTTGGAAATGTTCCATGGATGTTAAAGGCTCTATGTAGATGTTCATAATGTGTTAATAATGTCATGAATGGGACCAGGAGACTTGGTATGACTGTTATCCTGCCATGTAAGTATACTAGATTAAAAAGTCAACAGTGAGCAGTGCATCAAAGAGGGGTCATGCTAATTATCCACATTACCAGAGAGGCCTGCAGAGATGCTCTGAATGATGAAATGCCTCCTGGTCCTGGCACAGCTTCATAACATTACTACAGGGTCCTCAGACATTTAAAAAGGATGGTCTAAACTGTATAAAACTTATGTAGTTGGGGCTCAATGCGTAATATTTTAAATGCTTTGGATGTTTGCTGCAGCTGTGAAGTCTTTATAGACTACAAAGTTTGGGGTTAGTAAGATTTTTTTTATGTTTTTGACAGAAGTCTCTACTGCTCACCAAGGCTGCATTTATTTGATTAAAAATACAGTAAAAAAGTAATATTTTGAAATATTATTACAGTTTAAAATAACTGTTTTCAATGTGAATATATTTTAAAATGTAATTTATTCCTGTGTCAAATCTGAATTTTCAGCATCATTACTCCAGTCTTCAGTGTCACATGATCTTCAGAAATCATTCTAATATGCTGATTTGCTGCTCAAGAAACAGTTCTGATTATTATCAATGTTGAAAACAGTTGTGCTGCCCAATACTTTTGTGGAAACTGATTTTGGATTATTCGATGAATAGAAAGTTCAAAAGAACAGCATTTATTTCAAAATAGAAATATTTTGTTACATTGTCTTTACTGTCACTTTTGATCAGTTTTATGCATCCTTACTGAATAAAAGTATACATTTCTTTAAAAAAATCTTCTGACCCTAAACTTTTAAACAACAGTGTATGTTGACTGTCACTCTTGGTTCAGTTCAGTAATATTGATTAGTAAGTGTGGGAGATTGTGGGATTGACTGTGGAGGAGGTGTTGTGAGCGTCAAAAAGAGAAATTCTCAGCTTTATGCAAATGAGAAGCAGAAAACCATGTTACTTCAAGAGAAGGAACATTGCTTGTATCCTACAGTACTGTATGTATAAATATCATAAATACACAGTTGTGATCTTGATCGTGATCATGCATCATATTTTGTGAGAAAGTTTGACTAGTAGAGTGCCACAATTTTTTAAATCAGCATCCCAAAATGATAAAGATTTCATTCATTCATGGTATTATATATCAAAGTTCATGTTGACACCTTCACTTCCCCTTTTGAATTGTCTCCAAGTCCAAACTTTTTCTGTGCAGCTATAGCAGAGAACCTGCAGCGTTTCAATGCACCATCCGTGTCCTTTTGCAAGGTCGAGCCATCTGCCAGGTCTCAGATTATTCATATAACTCAATGATTTCATTGTAATTTGCATGCTATAGTGACCTTGACTTCCTCTTGGACTCGGTCAGCACGCAGCAGCGGGAGTGTGACAGCAGGTGTCCGATCTGAACAGATTTGAGGACGATAGCCACTCCTTTACTGGCCTCGATTGTCTTTCTAATTCCTCTTTTTCAGCAGAGAGTTTGAAGTTATCAGCACAGCTCGCTGCTGGGTCACACACCCCTGAATACACACATCGCACGTGTAGTGAGGTGATGAAATCCAGGCCAGTTCTCCTGGGCGTGAATCTGGGCTTTATATGGGAGGCTCATGCAGAGGGATTTAGCGAGTGCCGCATGACGGTGGGGTGATCAAACCCAGCCCTCGTTCTCACTTTCTACTGACGCTTCAATGCAGAGAGAAGAGAGAGCGAGAGAAACTTACATAAGAGCCCTCAACAATACAGTTCATCAGAGAGCTTTGGGTCAATTGAAGGAGCTGTGGCTTACATTATTGGGCCAGATCTATCACACCTGTTGTGTTGGAGTCAATTTGACCCACACTTCATATTCAAACTGCTCGTAATAGTGGTTAAATGGTTTATTTCTACTTGAAATTTTGAGGGTATTTTTCATTTAGGATCATGAATGTGCATGCAAAGCTTCGACACATGGATGTGTTTTGGATAGGCTGTACAAATGTTATGACTTGTGTGTTGGAGTCATATTGACCTCTATTGTTTTCAATGCAATTTGCCCAAAATCAGCACTATAAAAACACTAAAGAGTCAGGTAAAAAAACTAAAACCTTTATTGTATCTTGTCAAACACTAAAATATACAATACAATATGAATTTTAAGACTCAAAGTAGAAAAATATAACAAAACAAAATAGAAATAACAAAAAACAAGGAATTAGTACATTTTTCAATTTTTTTCACAGGTTTTGAATTCTCTAACAAGCTACAATAATGGTTTTCTGTTTTCACATTAATCCTCATGTTTTCCTGAATTTTATTTTTATATATTAATTTTTTTGCAAATTGCATGGAAAAGTCCATTTGACTTCTAACACAAAAGTTGTACTCAGTTTTTGGACACAATGGGTTTGCACATGCAGACATTTAGATTTTTTGGTTAAATTGTACATTGTTTTCAAATTATGCTTAAAAAAATCTGAAATTATAAGAATTTTCCTCATTTTTTTTCCTGCTTGTTCAATTTACGTAATTAAAATAAGCTAAAATAACACAATTGCTGAACACTTAATAATTTTTTTTTTTTTTGTTATCAACAATTTTTTATTTATTTTTTTCACACACAACACAACATAATATCCAGAAAACAACAGACACATACTCAACATCTCAAGGTCCAATCAAAAGGGAGGGGGAGAGGGAAGGACAACAAGAACAATAATTTAATTTTTAACACTTAAATATATAAAAATAAAGTTTATGTTGGGACTACATGAATCATTTTGATGCATTAACTGAAACTGCATTCCCAACTTTGCATAGGACTGAATTGGGAATGTAAATGTGTTATTTTAAAAGTGTTATTTTATGCAAGAAATTGCCTTAAAAATTTAGTAAAATCAAAATGATCTATGTATTCACTTAATTCTACTTACTTAAACTTAGTTAACATAGTTACTCCTAATATTAAATTTTCTTAAAATCTGAGTGTAAAAACTTGAGTCCATTTTACTTCCTTTTTTTCTTTCTTTTTTTTTAGTCTAGAAGTATCAGTTGCATTGTAACTCCTTGGAAATTATTAGATTTTTGACACACAAAAATGTCTGATAAAAAATAAATTGCTAAAATAGATATTTATCATATTTAAATAATTTCATATGCATCATATTAAAATATCATATGATGTAAGTAGGGCAAGTACAGACCTGAACTATAGCCCGAATCAAGGCAGCCAAAAGAATGTAAAAACTAGTTTATACAGTAAGTGTATGAGTTTTACTGTATATATTGATTGTGTACAGTATATCCACATGTCCATCCCAAAAGTCTCTAAAAACCATTGAGATGGTTACTAATGTGTCCAGTAGCATCAAAACAGTCCTTCTCATGTTCATCACATCTAAGTGTAACTAGATTAATTTAATGTTGCGCAGCAAGACTAAAACATATCTGCTAGGTCTGATTGTTTTGTTGAGAAGGCTTCATTTAATTACATGGAAAAGTTCTCCAGAATTGAATTAAGCTCCAGAATTAAGAAATTAAGTGTTTTTATCTCTTTTTTTTTTAGCATGTTTATACTACATGTCTTAAGTTGATTTTTGTAGCCTTTGACAGCGAGTGGCATGCTGGTGATTTGAGCAGAAGAACTGCATGAGTTAATTCAGTGAGGACGAGTCTGGATGTGGTAACCATGGAGATAAACTGATGAGGAGATGGAGGGAAAGGTGAGGTTTTCAGTCGCATACGAACGATTCCATGTTCTTGTGTTGTGAGTGTGCATGTGAATACCTGTTAATATCATGGTACTATTGATATGCAATATGAAATGATTGATTACCATACAAGACAACAGAAGGGCTGTGATTAGGTTGGAGGTTTGTGTCAATAAAAGTGGAGAAAATAGCACAGTTTAGCACATATAACATTTGCATGAGTTGAGCTGGAATATTACAGTATATTCACTTTTGCAAGATAAAGGAATCAAAGCTAAGAGCTGGTTTGGAAGCCAGCTGCTGAAGTTTGCTGTTCCTGCAGTTTGTGCTCAGTTTACAAATATAGGCAAAAAGCTAAGACTGTAGTTAGACAAATAGCGTGTATTGATTGCGTCTGGCCTGAGGCGAGCGCATGTTGGCGGCTGTTGCTGTGTACGTTTGTCCCCTGAGAGTGTCATTGGATAGTGACCCGTTCTGTTCCTATTCATGGTCAAACTCATCCTGGATCTTTAATGGTAATGCAAAGAGATTTACTGATTTTCAAGCGCTATGTTTTTAGGACAAGTAGCATGTTTTCCCAGCATTAAGCCCAGCATTAGGACAATTAAACATACTCCCACTCCCACTCTTGCTAATGGAAATCATTTCTGCGAGGCTAATAATTATTATATTATATTATATATTATATTATATTTAAAATTATTCTTATTAAATTAAAAATAGTCTAATTTCTTTAATGTAAAAATATATCTGTTGTATATATTATATATCAAATTACATTGAAAATTATATATAAATTATTATATAATTATTATTTATTATTATACAAATATTATATATTAATTACTTACTATATAAAATAATATATAATTGATTTTTATTAAATAAAAAAATCTAATTTCTGTAAGTAGACAAATGTAAGTACTAAATTATATTGTATATTTTAGATATAATTATTATTTATTATTTTAAATGTATCATTAATAAAATAAATAATTAATCAAACAAAGTAAAAATAGATATATTTTAATATAAAATAAATATTTACGTGGTAGTATTTTTATTTATGTTGAATCAGTTTAAATGAACAATTTATAATCGTGCTATAAACATCATTTAGTACACAAAATGAAAGTAAATCATAAAGATGCATTTCATTAATGGCAATTTCATGGTAAAATGTGCTTAATTGCTGAAATAATTGGCTCCCAAATGCAGAATATCTTAATATGCTTCAGTTTGTATGCCTTATATTTGTTTATTTATTTATTTTTACACAGCATTCACTCTTGCACATTATGACACTGCAAATAAAGCTTATGAAGGTTACTTTAACCTTCTTTGTATGATCTCATGTTCTGAGGTCTGAGTGCTGTTCCATGTTCTGGTCTCCATATGTCCCCGTGGCACAGATATTACGCTCTCATATTTCACTCTAAAGCTTGACCATTCATACGAGAGGACGATTTCAGTGCTGATATTCCTGTTACACTGTCACTGATGGTCAGTGCTCTGAGATGCTGAAAGATCACAGGCTGAGCAGCTTGACCTCAATACGTCTATCTGACATTTCAGAGACTGAGAGAGAGCCATTCGTTTGGCAGTTAATGAACTGATGATTTATAATACTCACAACAACAACAATATGCAGCCTACCCAGAATCATGTATTTACCAGAGCTGGCACATGGAAATAATAACTGGATCAATACATTTTTCATTTCCTAAAGAGATTGTGAGTAGTGTTTGCACATGTGACTGGTTGCTAAGGTGTTGCTTTGGTATTCTGTGTGGTTGCTAGGATATTTTGGGTGGTTGTAAGGGTGCTGTTAAATTGTTTGCTAAGGTGTTCTAGTTGTTCGCTAGGATCGATTTTTTAATTTCCTAAATAGAATGTGGGTAGTGTTTGCCCATGTTGCTGGTTGGTAAGGTGTTGCTATGTGGTTGCTAAGGTATTCTAGGTGGATGCTCTGTGGTTGCTATGGTTTTTTTGTAGAGCCCGACCGATATATTCTTTTGCCAATTTTATCGGCCGATATGAGCCTGTCGCAGATATATCGTATCGTCGAATATGCCGCCGATATTAACTTTTAGTTAACTTTAGGTCAGTGTAGTGTTGAGATGCGCGGATGAGCTCAAACTTCACCCGAGTCCGCTGCTTCAAATTATCCGTCCGTCACCCACCCACACCTATATTTGATCCTCACATTACAATGATTCTAATTCTTAGTTTAGCATGATTATATGATGAATGGATGGTTCATTTTTAACAGCAGACGTTAGAGCTGATCTTCGTATCACTACATGCGTTTGTGGCCACCGGAGCTGATAACAGCAGTCAGTGCTTGTGTTTATATCAGCCGTGCTGTGTCCCAGAACTCATGCTTATCACATCGTGATATCACTCACTAATATCGGTATCGGCGTCGCCCCCAAAAAAAACATATCGGTCGGGCTCTAGTTTTTTGTGTAGTTGCTAGTGTGTTGCTATGTGGTTGCTATGGTATTCTAGGTGGATGCTCTGTGGTTGTTATGGTTTTCTGGGTGGTTGCTGTGGTATTCTGGGTGGTTGTAACAATGTTGTTAGATTGGTTGCTAAGGTGTTCTAGGTGGTTGCTTGGATTGATACAATTTTCATTTCCTGAAGAGATTGGGAGTAGTGGTTGCCATAGTATTTTGGGTGGTTGCTATGTTGTTGCTATGGTATTCAAGATTGCAAGGGTGTTGCTATGTGGTTGCTAAGTTGTTTCTGTGTTATTCAGGGTTGCAAGGGTGTTGCTATGTGGGTGCTATTACATTCTGGGTGGTTGCTAAGTTGTTGCTATGGTATTCAGGGTTGCTAGGGTGTTGCTATGTGGTTGTTATGTGGTTGCTAGGGTATTCTGGGTGGTTGTAAGGGCGTTGTTAGGTGGTTGTTTACATATTTGTATATGTGTTTTGTATATAGATTATCCTTTCTGAAAAGGGATTTTTCACTTACTTTTATCAGCCACTGGGTAAATTGTTTTATAATAAATATTAGGTTTAGTTTTTATTTTCAGGTTTCTTATCGTTACTATAATATATCTGCACTAAAATATCTGAAAGGGTTAAGGAATATCTTTGTCTGGTTGTCTGTGAACATGCAGCAGCAGCGGCGGCGGCGGTGCATGGGCTGGGATGTGTTGCCATGGTAACCCCCATCAGCCTGACTCTCGGTGACCCAGTGAAACCGTGTGTGTGACTGCAGATGGAAAATGGCTGCTGATGAACGGCTGTGTGCCATTGATTCTGGATGTGCTAGTAATCAGTTCAGAATTGGCTTTCTTCCTGTTTCTTTTCAGGCAGGGTTTGTACGAGGCATTAGGAGTGCAAATTACATCAGGGAAGTTATTTTGCACGTCTGCTAACTGCATTGTGGTTGTAGCATAAATGGTTATTAAAATGAGGAGTAAAACACATCTCTGCATTTCTTCCCTTCTCCAGCTTGTTTCCAATCTAGTTGTCTAATAAACCTGGCATTGTGTGTTATGATTATTGTCAGCTCTTTCACTGCTTTGTTCCTTTTGTAAGTCGCTTTTGATAAAAGTATATGCTAAATGCATAAATGTAATGTAACATAATGAAAGTATATAATAAATGTGATAGTTATTGATAGATATTTACTGATAGTTTATTCTAAACCACTATAGAAAATAAATACTGTAAAAAAAGAAGAAGAATTTAACTGAAAATAATGTAAAAATGCTACAGTGTTACCTTATCACAAAATTATATTTGGACAGTACATGAAGTTTTAGTATAAAATGTTAAAAATCTGTTGTTGTTGTTGTTTTCATTATTTTATTGTTTTTTATTATTATTAAAAATATATTTAAGAAGACTATGCTTGTCGTGGAAAAATATGAACATATTTATAATAATATTAATAATAATAGAATGATATTAAAAAGCAAAAAAAAGTAAAAAGTATGAATCACTTTATACTTTATGAAAAAAAATTGTAACTGTATTATTTACATTAATATTTAACAATACAATACCGGCAAGTTTATGGTAAAATATTGTTAATATATTTTTTGAGGACAGGCTTGATCACAGTATTATCTATGAGGAAAAGAGCATTGCATTACATTTAAAGTTTCTTTTTGTTGTTATGTGCATTGGATAATTTTTGTTGTTTGCTGAAATCTTGTTCTGGCAATCACACCTACTAATTTATAAAATTTATTAAAAATTCTAGACACGCAAGTATCTCTGCAACACAGGATTTTCAGTTTGTGTTTAGGTGTGTAGTTTTGGAGGTTTTCAAGGCCTCGTTCACAAGAAGTTTTCACAGGATGCAATCCATTAACCACAGGAGGAAAGATGACCAGTTCTCTGAGCATGTAGCCATCAGCTGTCCTCCAAACAAATAAACACACCGTAAGAACATCTGGAGAGGTGTCTGGGGTCTTGAGGGATATTATTCTAAGACTCCCATTACATACACACTCTCTATGTGTGGTCAGGCTGAATGCTGGACGCGTCAGTGACGTCCTGCAGAAACTCTTCTGCATCAGTCGTGTGCAGGACAGACTTCTCTGTGCTCGTAGCAGAGGGTGTGACGAGGTCTTACTTCACATGTTGTGACCCCTGCTGGAGACATACTGTAACTGCAGAAGCCTTTAGTTTAGCATGTGTGTCATTTTTATTTTTCAAGATATGAAATGCCAAGCAAATTAGATTTAAAACATGGAAAAGCACAGAAGCATGTGAAATGCATGTGTGGGACACACCCGTCGGTGAAATATTATAACAGCTTCTCTCTGCTGTGGGCGTCTCATGTTCGTGTCAGTGAATTATCTCTATTATTAGGTTTCTGCTGTGGTGGTGCAAATCTGTGTGCTGTGCATTGACATGGAATTGCTGATAAACAAGCAAATAAGTAAAGAAAGGTTTTATCTCTATGCAGAGATACCAAAAGATATTTATATTTAATATCTTAATATTTTTATCTGTAATATTTCAGTTGTTCCTTCATTTCAAATGAAATGAAATGGAGACTTTTACTTAAAGGAATAGTTCACCAAAAAATAATAATAATAATAATTTGCTGAATATTTACCCTCAGGCCATCCAAGATGTAGATGAGTTTGTTTCTTCATCAGATTTGGAGAAATGTAGCATCACTTGCTCACCAATGGATCCTCTGCAGTGAATGGGTGCCGTCAGAATGAGAGTCCAAACAGCTGATAAAAACATTACAATAAACCACAAGTAATCCACTTCAGTCCAACACCTGTGTGTTTGTAAGAAACAAATCCATCATTAAGATGTTTTTGACTTAAAACCGTTGCTTCCGGCTAAAATACCAGTCCATAATCCATAATCCATGAAAAAGTCATCCCATCTGAATCAGGAGAGAAATCTGCACAGATCAAGCACTGTTTACAAGCCAAAACAGTCTAAAACAGCTCTAAACAAATATGTGGTTGGATTTTAATGTGAGAGGACAACATGAGATAAACCTTTTCACAGGAGGAAGTGTTATTATAGATTATATTTTAGCCAAAAGTGACAGTTTGAAGTTAAAAACACCTCAGTGGTGAATTTGTTTCTTACAAACACACAGCTTTTGGCTTCACAAAACATTAATCGATGGACTGGAGTGGAGTGGATTACTTCTGGATTATTGTGATGTTTTTATCAGCTGTTTGGACTCTCATTCTGACGGCACCCATTCACTGCAGAGGATCCATTGGTGAGCAAGTGATGGAATTTCTCCAAATCCGTTCCCACCAAGAAACAAACTCATCTACATCTTTGCCTGAGGGTGAGTCAATTTTTGTGTGATCTATTCCTTTAGTTCTCATGTTTTTCAAATAAAGCAGTCTATATTTCAGAAGAGAGATCTATGTACTCAGATTTGCTGAAATACAAAAATGTGCGCTCCAAATCAGAGATCCTAATATGAACTCAGAAATTTGAGCAAATGATCTGATCAGCTATCCATGTTCATTTTATAGCTCTATACACTTTATTTTATTGTCTATTGACTCATTTGTGGATATTTTATTACTAAAAACATTCTAGGAGAACCATTTGAGATGAAGTTGATGCCTAAATGATTCATAACTGAGACGTCTCCTGGGCAATGAAGTTTTCTTCTGAGCATGTGCATGGAAAGTGTGTATCCCTTTTATTAATGTTTCAGGCTTGAGCTGCTGTATTGTGGTTTGAGTTATTCACATAATTTGTTTCCAGTTCTGTGAACATAACTCACCACCTTACATCTTGATCTAACAGATGCTTTGTGTAAAAGACTCTCTAAAGCACTTTGTTACATAAAAGTGTCAGTTTCCAACACATTAACACATGCATGTGGAGCATTTGTTTGTGCAATAGCAGTTTGATGGGATTGAAGTCATTTGATTTATAGTTTGACTGAAATCGTCATTTAATAATTGTTGAGCTGTATTCCTGACATGAGGGTATAAAAGTGAATGATGTGTTATTCATGCACTGCATTGGTCTGAATCCCAGAGTCCAATTATTGTGTCTTTAGAAGCTTGTTGCACAAGTGGCCTGATGTAGTGACGTTATGTGTTTATCATAATGCCAAACAACAGAAATAAATAGTTAATGCACATAAGTTTTTTATAATACTCTAATCTGTAGATTTTGTTTTACTAAAACAGCATTTGCAACCCATTTACTTCCATAACATAACAGACTGTTCTGAATTTGAGTTTTGCACTCCTCATTCTTAAATATTTAAACTTTAATGTATTGCATTGTGATGAAAAATTATGAGCATGAACATTTTTATACAGCGTGGATTTAGATTAATTTCTTTTTAGATTTAATGTCTTATTTTTAACTTTTATTAAGCCTTAAAATACATTTATAGGGCTATAAAGATGCATCCGTTTGCTATTTGTGGAAACACGCTGTTTACATGTTATGATTATCCATGTTTAGAGATGATATGCATGCGTAACCTCGTGGCTGAAAGAGCGCAGGCCACACACAGTGTGTTTGGTATATATATCTGTGTGTGTTTGTGTGTATGTGTAGACATGGTTCGGCACCACTGGAGCCACATGAAAGAAATGAATGACAGAAAACGATCCGAGCTTCATTTCCCTCAGTACCTCGCTCACAGCTAATATATTCCTGCATTTCCCTGTCCTTCTCATGCTCACATGGTGCTCGTCGAGTCTTTCCCCCGCCGGACTCTGGCATGAATGAAGCAGAAGCTCTGACATCAAAGGTGAACAGAGATAAATGTGTGTGAATCCTCCGCGTGTATTCGCTGTGAGTTTACCGATGTGGAAAAGCCATTAAGGGTCTGTCATGGAAAGTTTCTGGCTTCAGCTGGTTCAGACGCATAGCCAGAAGTTTATCTCACCAGTATTTCAGTAGATGTAGGGTGTTGTAAATCTAAAAGCTCAAAACATTTTCCATGAAGCTTGTACTGTATATGGAAGGCATTATAAAGGCACTCTCTTTGTGCTCTGTGATGATATGTTGATTTGATACACTACCATTCAAAAGTAAGATTTCTTATATAAAGTCACTAATGTTCACCAAGGCTGTGTTTATTTGATTAAAAATACAGAAAAAAACAGTAATATTGTGAAATATGAGTACAATTTAAAATAAGTTTTCTATGTGAATATATTGTAAAATATAATTTATTTCTGTGATCAAATCTGAATTTTCAGCATCATTACTCCAGTCTTCAGTGTCACATGATCTTCAGAAATCATTCTAATATTCTGATTTGCTGCTCAAGAAACATTTCTGATATTATCAATGTTGAAAACAGTTGTGCTGCTTAATATTTTTGTGGAAACCATGATACATTTTTTCAGGATTCTTTGATGAATAGAAAGTTCAAAAACAACATTTGTTTGACATACAGAATCTTTTGTAACATTCTAAATGTCTTTACTGTCACTTTTGATCAATTTATTGCACCCTTGCATGAATAAAAGTATAAATTTATTTTTTTGTTAACAACTGTTTATTGAGTTTTCTTCTGGGAACAGTAGTATAAAACAAAAGCAGCTGTACAGATTTAGATAAAAGTATGAATTTCTTAAAAGAAAATCCTATTGACCCCAAACATTTAAATGGTAGAGCATACGCCATACTGAATTATTACAATATTCATGTGCTGGGATTTACAGTATATGGTACTCCAACATACCTCAAAATATACTGTGGCATTACATGCACAACAAAGTGTGGTATTGCCATGGAGTGATGCATGAATAATTATGAAGAGTTATGCTGTTTTAATAGACTGTAATATTTATGTATTTTAATGCATTATTTTGTATATTTTGGTATAATTAGTAGGTTTACTAGTAATAATGGTATTAGTTATTGTATAGACTGATAGTTTCAATGGATGCGAGTTGTGTATGGAAAGTGTGATAGAAATGTCCTGCAGTCAGTAAGGGGCTGTAAGTGCAGCAGTCGGTCATCTTCATCAGGTCCAGCAGTAATGCTCTCGCTGGACGCTGCTGTACATCTGGATGTGATTACAGCTGTCCGGGAGGTGGGGGTGTTTGACGGGGTGTTGCCTGTGTAAGAGGGACTCCTGGTCTCAGTCGGATAGATTCAGTGGATGTGAGTTGGATCAAGCGTGAACAAAGACAGGATGACTGTGCGTGATTTGGTGTGACTCATTGCTGGGAGAGATCAGCGATGAATGAAGGATTCGTGCGCAGGGAGTTTCGTCCTCTGACGACATCCGCGTGTCTGAACAGGACCTTGTTCTTTTCAAAGTGAGTAAAGTTTAAAAGGAAAAAACTTTCACAGCAGTATGTTTTCTTTTACTAGTCCCTGATTTTTTTAAGGATTATCAAAGTGGACAGTGTTCTGTATTATTTTTTATTAAACAGATATTTTCTGATTGGATGAGTTGCGTTTGAAGCCAGTGTAAACACACATGTACATGCACATTATAGTCCAATGCTGCATTAATACATCAAGTTGCAGCCTGCAGTTGCTAATTGACCATGCTACTTGCATGGTGGAATAATTGTTTATTATTATTACATTTAATATTAAAATAATAACAACTATAAATAAAGAAATACTTTACTTAACATCAGTGTCTTGCTGCTGTACAGTGTATTTTTTGGTATAGTTTCTATAATATTGTATTTATTTTTATTTTGAATTACTTTTTATTTTTACAGTGTATTTTCATTTTATTTAATGTTTTAGTAATTTTGTTATATGATTTTGTCATTTTTATTTTTGTATTTAGTTTTTAGTAATTTCTGTTTGACTTTACCTTTACAATTTTATTTAGTATTTAAGATTTATATTTAATATAAATTTATTAAAATTTTAATATTTACATTTATATTTTGTATTTTATATCTATTTTATTTCAGATATTTTGGAGATCTATATTTATTATATTCATTTACTAGTTTTAACAATAACATACTGCTGATTTTAGTTTACAATTTAGTAATTGTGTGCTTTTGTCATTTTTAATTATTAATTTAAATTTTATTTGTTATTTAATATAGATATACTTATTTTATTTTTAGCAGTGTGTATTACTGTATTAATCATATCGTAGTGCATATGCCATGTAATATGAAAAGTCTCTTAAAAATGTTCTGTAACAGGGTGACTCCTATTAGTTAGAGACAAACCAGAAACTGTAACACCAACCTGTAAGTGCATGTTCATGTTTGCAGAGGTCAAGGTCAAGTCTTGAGCTGCTAATTGGGACTTTCAAAGGTCTACAAAGGCTTTTCTTCCTTTTGAAGTGTAAGGATATTTTATTAGTCAGTTTACTGTTGGAGTAACTGTGCTTGTTTGAATTGGTCACCTGGTAAATAGCTCAAGACTCGACATGCTCTTTCTTCCCCCTGCGTATTGTGTCACTAGTGGATTGAATCCATTTTTTCTGCAATATGGGTGTAACTCAAAACATAGTCTCAGCTGATATGAGTGCTGAACGCTGGGAGTTGTCACAAAGCCCCAGATGCTTTTCATATGGACTAAAGTTGGGAGGAGAACATTATTGCTTAATATTTCAAGCCCAACAAAACCTCTCCACCCAAAGTCATTTCTCATTTTTTTTATCACAATGAATACAAATGAACCAGCCAACTTGAACTGTAGCCAGGAATAACAATGCTTTAAGATTCTGTCATCAAATATTGGTCTTTCAGTCAAATTTAGTAAACTGAGCTGACTAGCTTTACATGCGCTGCTCCATTCTTCACAAAGACCCAAAGGAGCTGTTAGAAGTTACTGGCCCACTGCAGCCTCTATTCCTGTCCACACTTGAGACGTTTGTGAGAGTGAAACCCATCAAACATACTAGAAGTTATTTAGAGTTTTTAGTGTCTTATCACATAGATTTTACTCAGGCTCCCTGTATTTAGTAGTTATTAATTAACACATTATTAGAGAAACAAGAGCACCTTTTGTCTCCAAGCGTCTCATTATCAGACTTCTGACTATAGGCATAAAGACCATTTATACTATATACAAATTATTTTTCACACAGACTAAATATATAGCAAACAGTTTTGTGCATTTGCCAAAAATATAGCATTACTTAATACTGGAAATAAATGGCGCAACTTACATTATAAAATAAATAATTCAATTCAATTCAAGTTTATTTGTATAGCACCTTTTACGATATAATCATTGCAAAGCTATATTTGCAATATTTATATATTGTAGAGACTTAATATATTTAACTTATGGCAAAATTTGTTAATTCTGTATGTTGTCTGAGGGATGGCATCCTCTGAGGTCCTCCGAGGGGTCAGCATCATCTCTTCTCAGGTGTTTGGTCATCTCAGATCATTTAAGGGCTGGATCCAGACTGAAGCTTGTGTAATTCCTAGTTACCACGGGATGTGTCTTTAATCTAGATTCAAACAGAGAGAGTGTGTCTGAACCCTGAACGTTATCAGGAAGGCTATTCCAAAAAAATAAACCCATGCACTGTAAAAAAAAAAAAGAAAAGTTAATTTTTAAAGAAAAATACTGCAATCACTGTAAAACAATGTCGGGCTGAAGAAAAATCATGTATAAATAATTTTCACTCAGAAATTGCTAGTAAATTTCACAACTAATTACAAAGAAACCGCAAATAAAATTGAAATAATGTGAATTTTTGAAGTAGAAAGAGTGAAATAGTATTTTCTTGTTAAACATACTCCAATAAATAATGTCAAATATATGATATTTGCAAGTAAAAAATATGAATTACTGTATAAATTATGACGAAAAAACTGTAAAAAGACAATGAATTATGGGAATTAAATATGATTACTTAATGGAAAATATAATTCTCAATAAAAGCGCTGTGATCTTTACAGGAAAATACTGTAATCACTGCAAAACGTAAAATATGTAAATCTAGATCATATGGTTCTTACAAGTAAAACATTATTACTGAATACATTATGTTGAAAAACAGTAAAAGGACATTACCAGAAATCCCTGCATGACACATCACATATTGTTATGTTTCATATAATCAAATCATTTTGTTTCTTCTTATTTTTATTTTGAGTAATGTACATTAGGGTGTTTTATGTTGCATTTTATGTTATTTAATTAATGTTTATTGCATTATTTTATTTTTGTCATGTGTTTTAGCCTGGTGTTTTGTGTTTGCGTGTCTGTGCACAATGCATCTGTGTGATTATTGGCCATGTTTTATAGACGGTTTATGATTCATCGTTTAGATCGTTTGGCTTTGTTTTACCACCTGTATAATCATGATGGTTATCAGTATATTTTAAGGTTAAAAGTAGATTCTGATACTTCAAGTAGATTGATATATTAACATTAAATAATTTTATGAAATATGTGATTAGGTTGTAAAGTATACAGGCACAAATATGCCATCTTGTAATACCTGTAACATAGTCACAGTCAGAGCTTTACTGTAAATAGGACACGATTTTTTTTTTCAGTGTGCACTGTAAAGCTGCTAAAGAAACTAGCTGTATTTCTTACATTGTCGTCTTTTTCCATTTCAAACTCGTACCTTTTGGGCTGTGTTTTCTCAGCGGCTGTGATGAATGATTTCCTGAGTTATTTGGCGGTTTCCACTGAATGTTCAGATGAGATTGATGGCACCGTTGCTCATTCTGGAGACCACAGCGGTTCCTCATGAAACGTCCCTCAGCCCAAGATAGAGACAGCGAGCGTTTCCTGAGAGAGGGAAGATTTTCTTACTGAGAGCGAGTCCCTGTTCTGTTCTCAGACATCAGTCACAGTGTTTATGTGAACAACATCAGCTTGTGTCTGTGTGTTTGAGGTTCAGCTACATGTGCTTGTCTGCAGTGCTATTTTAGTATTATTTATACATTACAGTATTATAGGATACTATTTATTAATATTTTGAATGAGCTTTTATTTTTATCTTAATTTTAGTATGTTTTAGAATTTTTTATATGCTCTATATATACTTTAATTCAATTTTTTATATATATTTTAGCTTAAATTTATTTTTATTTTAGTAATTTTAATACTTCAACTTTTAATTCAGTTAGTTGCCAAGTCAACATTTCTAATTTCTGCTTATTTTTTAAACATTTTTCTTAGTTATCTAACGGATTGTATTTTATTTAAATTTGTTCAGTTAAGGATAACTTTTTTAATAGTTTCATGACTTTTTTATTACTTAAAAGCATGTATTTTATATGCTTTTTCTCCCGTTTTTTTAAACAGCATTAATTTATTTTTATTTTATATTTATTTTAGTACTTTTTATGTCAGTTAGTTGCCAAGACATCATTTCAAATTTTCAGACTTGTTTTTCATGTTTTTCTTATCTAATATTTATATTGTATTTTATTTTAACTTCAAACAAGTAACCTGGCAACCACCCAGTACACCTTAGCAACTGCTTTGACATTTACCTAGAATGCTTTAGCCTTATAACAATGAGTTTTTCACATCAACCCATTTTTATTTTAATTTTAGCTCATTTGAGAAATTTCATGTTTTTTTTAAATAGTTTTTGTTTTTATATTTTAACTTTAATTAATTTTTTTTATATTTTATTTTATATTATTTTTATTGTATTATTTTATTTATATATTTTTTATTTTATTTTTTATTTTAGGTTTGTGATTTTAGTGCATCAGCTTTACTTAGTTGCCAAGGCAACACTTCAAATTTCTTTTTTTTTGCATTAAATACATATTTTTCTTAAAGTGATCTAATATTGATATTGTATTTTAATGCAATTTAAATAAATGTAAAGTAATTTAAATATTTGTAAGTTTTATGACTTTATGACATGATTTTTGCACATGGTCGCACTCTTATTTTCTTTAGAAAATGTAAAAATCTAGTCATTGACTTGTTCTTTGGTCTTCTCATTATGTAATATCTCAGCGTGGTAATCACAGTTCCTAATTCAAATGAGACTAAACTAGCTGACACAGTCTTTGGCTGACTTTGGGCTCCAGTGTGCCACCATTACATTTCAAACGGGTGGAAATAGAAACTGATGTGGAAAAGAAAAGCATTAAGAAATGTCTTTGCGGGAGTCGTCTCTAACCGTTGAGACATGTAGGCAAGTCCATTCTCTCCCCTCTGTGCCGCACAACCTGTAATTAGCACAAATTGCTGGCTCCTTAAGTTGTTCTTCTGAACATCAACAAGCCATTTTTGTCCTCTGATTCTTTGGCACCCATAATTCCCTTTTCCATCTCCGTAGACTCTGCTGAGTCTGAAACCACAAAGTACTTCAGAGCCAGCGTGATGCAGATAGAGAGAGAGCTACAGTGATCATGACTCAGGTTCATTACTAACATCCCACGTGTGTCATTTGCTTAAAGGTTCTTCAGTGTCTCTTTAAAGCAGCTTCTGTTCAGATAGATGGTCCAAAAGCATCTTTCACTGCATCCATCAGGATTGTTTCTTGTTTTCATGTAAAAACCCTTTGATGCAAGAATTATAAAATTACTGAACAATACAAAAAACTGTAATGTTTTTAAAGAATTAAGTTATAATTTTAAGTGTTAAATATTTCATTAGTTTATTTTTCTGTTCACTTCCTCTTCATTTTTTTTATTTTAATTATGGATGTATTCATTCATAACCTTTTTTTCTAAACTTTTATTTTGAGGGAGTTCCACATCTGTTTACTGAATCTTTTTAAAAAAAAAATTGTATTAAAAATAAAATCATTCCCAGTCTTTTCTTTGAGAATTATACATCTGTTTTCTGCATCTTTTTACTTCTTATCAAAAATGTAATTATCACATTCTTTTTATTTTCTTTTTCATTTTGTATTTTGTGAAATTAAATACTCATTTACTTTACTGTTTTGTTTTTAGTTAAGAATTGATTGATTTATCTGTTCACTTTTTATTTATTTAAAATTAATTTAATATTCATAATCTTTGATTTTTTTTTCTAAACTTTTATTTTTATGGAGTTCCACACTTGTTTACTTTGTCTTTTTGTCATTTTTATTATGAATATGGTAAATGCCAGTCTTTTTTATTATAATTTTGAGACAATTATACATCTTTTTACCTTTTATTAGGAATGTGATTATGGTTTTTATTATTATTTATTTATTTACTTACTTGTTTTTTTCGGAAGTTAAACATCCATTTATTTCAGTGTTTTTACTTATAAGGAATATAATTATTCCCAATCTTTTTTTCCTCATTTTTTTTTAATTTGGATAAAGTGAAACATTTGTTTATTTAATCATTCCCAAGAATATAATCAAGAATGTAATCATTCCCAAACTGTATTTTCCTTTAAAGGTTTTATTTTGAGAGATTTCCACATCTGTTTGCAATAGCAGATAATGTAGATATTGTAGAGCTACTTAATGCATCACAACTTTCTATTTATTTTAGAATAGAAAACACAATGACATCTAAAGAGGAGAGTTTGGAGAGGAACGTTTTAAAATGTGCAGATCTTGCATGGCATTTGTGTTCACGTACTTATGTATATTTCAGGCCTAAATCACATCTTTGTCATGCAAGACTGAAGATGAATCATTAGTGTGGCTTTCCCTCTTTCAGAACAGATGGATAAACCCCAAAGCTGTAGCGTTTGCCAGAAAAACCCATTTGTAGTTAAGGCACTGATGCTTTGCCATTCATAAACTCACTGACCTTAAGAACAATACAGTTATTTTAAACCTCTCCAATCACTGCCCATCATTCTGTTTTGCATCTACATCCCTTCCCATGTTTTTGGGAAGTAAACGCAAGCCTGCTCCAGAGCCAGAACTGAGCTTGTGTGGTCGTATGGTGAAGACATCTGTGTCATTATGAGACCCTGCTGTCTGTTCCTGGGTCAGGTAATGGAGCAGAAAAGTTCCCATAGGAACAAGTGACAAATGATTTCTCTCTATACTGCCTCAGTTGTTTCTCCCAGACAATACTGAGATGAAATTGAGATCAAATAATGCTGCTCTGATCTTTCTCGTGAGGAAAAGATTTCAGTTTCAGGAGAGGTTTGCTCTGAAATCTATGGAAGCTTAATTCCAGTACGGATTACAAAAATTAAACAAATATTTGTGACTTTATATCTCACAATTCCGACCTTGTTTTCCCTTAGTTCTAAGAACAAGTCAGAATTGTGAGATATAAACTAAAAATTGCAAGATATAACTCAGAATTGTGAGATATAAAGTTGAAAAATTCAACTAAAAAAAATTCTTTAATAGAGATTTAAACTGAATTCTGAGAGTCAAAATTGCGAGATGTAAACTTATGATTATGAGTTTAGAACTTGCAAATGCACAAGTCTGATTTGTGAAATATAAATTCACATTTGAGAGAAGAAACAAGAATTGTGAGATAAAAAGTCACAATTACTTTTTTTTTTATTCTGTGGCATAAAAAAATAATTGCAAGATTTAAACTCTGAAGTCTGAGAAAAAAAGTCAAAATTGTGAAATGTAAACTTGTAATTACAGGTTTAGAACTTGCAATTGTGAGATATAATCTCACAATTCTAAAAAGAGAGAAGAAGAGTAGGAATTGTGAGATAAAAAGTCACAATTATGTTTTTTTAATTCAGTGGCAGAAACAAAAAAAAGTCAAAGCGAGTTGTAAACTTGAATAAATGAGAAAAAAGTCAGAACTGTGAGGTAAAAAAAATCACAAATACCTTTATTAATTTTGTTTTATTCTGTGGAGGAAAAAATGTCAGAATTGCAAGATGTGAACTAAGAATTACTAGTTTTATAATTAGCAATTATGAGATAAAAGCTCGCAATTGTGTGGAAAAAGCTCAGAACTGTGAGATTAAAAAAAATCGCAATTACGTTTTTAATATTTTTATTTGCTGACAGAAATGAACTTCCATGAATATCAAAAGTGAGAGTGAACTCACTAATTTCTTCAGTCCAGATCTACTCTTTCTGTACGTGTCTCATTTTTATTTCCCCAAAATAAATTTTAGAAGAGAAACCTGAAACAAACTTGATTCTTAAATGAATCATAATAGTAATTCTTCTGACTGGGTGTGGTACTGTGCTATCTTGCATGATTCAACCTTTCCTGGTTTCTTCTAAGCGTCTGTACCTCCTCTCTGTGTGTGTGCAGCTGGGACGAGAGCAGCTCCATCAGCAGCGGTTTGAGTGATGGTTCTGATAACCTGAGCTCAGAGGAACTCAACGCCAGCTCGTCTCTCAACTCCCTCCCCACCACACCTGTCGGCTCGCGACGCAACTCCTCCGTCATGGTAAGCAGCTCAGAGACCAGGGCTTTGTGCACTGAAAGATTTGGGTCTTGTTCTCTTGGCATAAATATACACTGCTAGTTAATAAATCAGCAAGCAGGTTTGAGACATCATATATTTTGCACTAAACATGATTAAATGTTTCAAATGGGATTACATTCAACTTTAGATTGCAGCTGCTGTAAAAACATGCAGACGGTGGAAGTCTATGGAGCAACACTCACTTTTTTTTCTGTTTGATTTTATAAACTAAGGGATAAGAAATGTTTTTCTGTGGTAGGAAAGTATCCAGAACTCATCCAAATAACCAAGACAGTCATGTTCCTAGAGTTCCTAGGTCTGTGGTTTAGATCAATGTAGATCAATCTACAACTAAAACATTATGCAACAATTTGAATATGAAGTTGGCCATATTCTGTCCGTGAGTTAGAAACTTTACTTGCTGTTGGTACGATTTTTTTTTTAAGAAATTCATACTTTTATTCAGAAACAATGCATTAAATTGATCAAAAGTGACAGTAAAGACATTGATAATGTTACAGAAGATTTAGATTTTAAATAATTGCTGTACTTTTGAACTTTCTATTCATCAAAGAATCCTGAAAATACAAATGTATCACTGTTTACACAAAAATATCAAGCAGCACAACTGTTTTCAACATTGATAATAATCAGAAATGTTTCTTGAGCAGCAAATCAGCATATTAGAATGATTTCTGAAGATCATGTGACACTGAAGACTGGAGTAATGATGCTGAAAATTCAGATTTGATCACAGGAATAAATTACATTGTACAATATATTCAAGTAGACAACAGTTATTTGTAATTGTAATAATATTTCACAATATCTTCTGTTTTACTGTATTTTTGAACAAATAAATGCAGACTTGGTGAGCAGAAGAGACTTCTTTCAAAAACATTTAAAAATCTTACCGTCCCTTTTTACTTAACTAATCATATGGATAATTAGCAATGAATTTGTTTGTTTTCAAATGAAATATGAACATGCAACCAGTGCTTAAAAACTAAAACTGGATGTGGACACCAAGGCACATATTAAAATGACTTCCATATCTGTTTTTGACATTGTTTTTCAGTTCCTTCTCTGGTAAACACTGAATAACCTCTGAGGATTTGTTCAGTGTCGAGACGAGAACGCAAGACGTCTTGACAGTTTCAGGCTCTAGTTTCAGGCTGTGGTTTGGTGTTTCTGCCATCTTCAATTTAACGTGTCTCTGGTTTGCTAGTCTGCTGTGTTTCAGTGTTACACATGCAGCCTGAACATTTCTACAGCTGATAAAAAGCTAAATTAAACCGTTTCTGGTTTCACACTAAGTTGTTAATGTTATAGAAGCATCACAAATAATGATTACAAATAATGCAACACAACCAAAGTATGAGACAGATGTGTATCACATTCACCCCCTGCAGTCAAAGTCAGGCCGGGAGAGCCAGTACTTACTTTAAAAGCCTGGCTTTGATTTTCTTGGATGAATTAAGAGCAGCTGTTTCCCATTGAGCACGTCATTTGCTTGTTTGAAGCGCTCGCTATCAGTTATCTATGAAATCAAACCTTTGTTTTCCTCGTCACTAGAGACGCAAATGTTAATTCTCATACAGACAAAAAGAAAACAATATGACTTGATAGACTTTCTGTTGCTATGGTAACAGCATCATAGCATGGTTACATGAAATTTTGAAGATGTTTTCAATGTGCCATCTGGTCTTTACTCTAAGACGGTGTGAATAGAGAAATGTCATATTCTTGGCACTGGCAAGTGCTCGCAATGCGATGTCCAACGTTTTTATCCATAACTGGCATGTTATATATAATGCAAATTTATTTCCATCTGAGAAATGTGCTCTGTTTCTTTAATGTAGACTTCATTATTGAAGTAAAACTGTGTCCATAGAATAGCATCAGAGGATCCAAGTGTAAATGTGGGAAAGTCTTTTAGAGTAAGATTCCCTGAGCTCTGTTTTTTGTTATTTTTCTTGAACACTCATATTAATCTTTATGTTTTACAGCCACCGCAGAGGGTGGCTTTTGATGGTGGTTATTACATTCTAGATAACAGAAACACTCACATCATTCGTAGTGTATTTGTGTATTTCAGTGTGTTACACTGTATGAGGCCTCTGTCCATTTGGTTTTACCTTGGAAAAACATTACATCATAAATGAGGGGAAAGTAAGTCATAAATGAGCTTGCATGGAAATATGCACTTCATATTGTCCAAGTCATAAAGTATAGACTAATTATATATTGATTGATGATCAGCTGATTTTCTCAGACCACATTGCTAAAACTGCCCGGTCCTGCAGATGTACTTTATTCAACATCAAGAAGAGCTGGCCCTTTCTTTCAGAACATGCTTCACAACTCTTTGTTCAAGCTCTTGTTCTGTCCAGGCTGGACTATTGCAATTCTCTCTTGGCAGGTCTTCCAGCCAGTTCTATAAAACCTTTACAATTAATCCAGAACGCAGCAGCAAGATTAATTTTTAATGAGCCAAAAAGAATGCACGTCACACCTCTATTTACCCATAGCTGCTCGCATAAAATTCAAGGCATTAATGTGAAAGTGAAAGTGAAGTGACATACGGCCAAGTATGGTGACCCATACTCTGAATTTGTGCTCTGCAATTAACCCATCCAAAGTGCACACACACAGCAGTGAACACACACACCGTGAACACACACCCGGAGCAGTGGGCAGCCATTTTATGCTGCGGCGCCCGGGGAGCAGTTGGTGGTTTAGTGCCTTGCTCAAGGACACCTCAGTCGTGGTATTGAGGGTGGAGAGAGTGCTGTACATTCACTCCCCCCAACCTACAATTCCTGCCGGACCTGTGACTCGAACTCACAACCTTTGGGTTACGAGTCCGACTCTCTAACCATTAGGCCACGACTTCCCCTACAAAGCCTCTAGAAGCTTGTGTTCTTCAAGTGAACAACGCATTATTGTTCATCCCAAAGAGGCACAAAATCACTTTCACAGACTTTTACATTAACTGTTCCCTCCTGACCAACTCAATCCCAGCAGCTGAGTCCTTAACCATCTTCAAGAATTGTTTAAAAACACATCTCTTCCATCTTTATTTGACCCTCTAACTCTAGCACTCTCTATTCTAATTCTATTCTTTAAAAAAACGTGCCCTTATTAGACTTGCACTCTATTCATTTACTAACTGCTTGTTTTCTTAAAAGGAAAAAAACTAACACTAGCTTATCTATTCTTTTTGTATTCTATCTATTTGTTTTCTTTTTATTTATTATACAATTAACAAAAAGCAAAAAAAGGCCTCTTAACACTAGCTTGCTCTATTCTTTTTCTATTCTATCTGTTTTCTTTTTATTTATTATATAACTTAAAAAAACCTTGCTACGTGTACTGTGTTAAGCTGACTGAGACTTGTTATAGCACGCGCATATCATTGATCTTTTGTTGATTTTGATTGCTTCCATTGTCCTCATTTGTAAATGTAAATGTAATGTAAATATAGACTAATCAACTAATTATCTATAATTCATGTATATTTTAAAGTATGAAATGCATATACTTTATTATTTTATTCTATGAAATGTAGTGCAAATACACTACCATTCAAAATTTTGGGGTCAAGATTTTATGAATGTTTTTGAAAGAAGTCTCTTCTGCTCACCAGGGTTCCATTTATTTGATCAAAAATACAATAAAAACGGTAATATTGTGAAATACTAGGAAAATTTAAAATAAATGTTTCATATTTGAATACGTTTTAAAATGTAATTTATTCCTTTGATACAAAGCAGTATTTTCAGCATCATTACTCCAGTCTTCAGTGTCACATGATCTTCAGAAATCATTCTAAGATGCTGATTTGCTGCTCATGAAACATTTCTGATCATTATCACAGTTGTGCTGCTTCATTTTTTTGTGGAAACAGGGATACATTTTATTTTTCAGGGTTATTTGATGAATAGAAATTTCAAAAGAACAGCATTTATTTGAAATTAAAATCTTTCATAACATTATATATTGTCTTCACCATCACTTTCAATCAATTTAAGGCATTCTTCCTGAATAAAAGTATTCATTTCTATGAAAATAATCTCACAGACCCTAAAGTTTCGAACATTAAAATGTTATATAGTATGATCTCCCATATTAAATCTGGTCTTCTAACACACCGTGTGTGTGTGTGCGTGTGTGTGTGTGTGTGTGTGTGTGCATGTGCGCGTGTGTGTGTGCATGTGCGCGTGTGTGTGTGTGTGTGTGTGTGTGTGTGCGTGCGCGTGTGTGCGTGTGAGTGCGTGTGTGCGCATGTGCGCGTGTGTTTGTGTGTGTGTGTGTGTGTGTGTGTGTGTGTGTGTGTGTGTGTGTGTGTGTGTGTGTGTTTAGCTGCGGACGGATGCAGAGAAGCGTTCTCTGGTGGAGAGTGGACTGGCGTGGTACAGCGAGGACAGCAAGTCTTTACGGAAAGCTGATGGAGTTTATGACACAGGCAGCCTAAAATCAGAGCCTTCCAGCAAGTGGAGGAAAACTCAGCTGCCGGATGGTTCTGTGCAGGACAAGGCAGGGAAAGGAGAACTGAAGAAACCTCAGTGTCTCGGACATCCTGGGAGCTTCAAAAAGAGCCGCAATCCTCCTGTGGGCGTCACCTCACCCATCACACACACTTCACAAAGGGTGCTAAAAGTTGCAGGTAATTTTTTTTTTTATTATTTTTTTTTTTTTTTTTTTTTTTATATTTATTTTGTTGTTATTTTGTGTTTTGTGTTTTATTCTATATATTTTTTTTGTTTTGGTATTTTATTTTATATTTTGTTTTTATTTTTGTTTTATTTTATTTGCAATTTAATTGTTTTATATTGTTTTTTTATGTTATATGTTATTATATATTTTATTTATTTATTTATTAGTTTGTTTATTTATTTTATGTGTGTGTGTGTGTGCTAATATTTAGGCTTTAGCTTTGATATAAATAGACTGTATATTTGGATTTGAATATATTTTAGGCATAAATTCATTAGGGGGACCCGTTCTTGGCAGCAAAACAAACACTTTTTGTTCTCCAAACATGCATCTTCACTTTGTCATCCAGCATGCAGCTCCAGAAGGATTATATATTAATGGTACTATATCATGAGCTGGAAATGAATCAGTTGGACAAACTTCTTAGGTTGTTTATGTTACCGCTGTCATCCATAACCTGCTGTAAATGAAGACCATGTGTTATACAGAGTTTGGTGAAGTGTCTCTTCAGCAGATATCAAAACGATGACTCGGGTGGAAACTTATAAAGAACCACATGAATACTATCAAAACTGAGTTTTAACTTCGATAGTTCAATCATTTACTCATCCTCATATCAATCCATGTCAAGCTTTTCTATACAATGAATGCATACAGTGACCAGGGCTTCAAAAATAGACAATAGCAAACCTTAAAAGAGCCATAAAAGTTGTCCATGTGACTCAGTCTTCTGAAGTCATATGATAGATTTCTGTGAGATTTAAGTCATTAGCCACAAAAAAAGGGGGGGGGGGGGTCCTACTTTTTGCTGCATCTTTCAAACCTCATTAAGTCATGCTGGTTTGGTATTACATGAAGATGCATAAATCAGAGTGAATTATTCCATTAACTCTTCTTCACTATGTTTTTGACTTTCCTCAAGTGCCTGAGCAGATTTCTTGAGAGAGAAGCCTGTCAGGTTTATCTTTTCTCCATCTTCCATTGATGCAGTTTACCTGTAGGCAGCCTAACCTTTCTATGCTGGATCCATAGTTTACAATGACATTTAAATGTCAGGGACCCAGTGTACTTAGAAGAAAACCAGCAGCTGTTTGGCACCGTGTGGCATTTTACTTTGTCACATTGACGTCCTGTTATTAAAGTACCGCACAAATGGCAAAAGCATAATCACCAATTTAAGGAATAAAAAGCCTAGAGGTTATAGCACTGAATAAAACAGTTGGTTTCTGTTGTTTTTGGGTTGTGTGGCCACTTTGAAGTAAAATTACTCCCTATATATAAATAAATTAATACTTTTATTCAGCAAGGATGCATTAAATTGATCAAAAGCGATACTAAAGACATTTATTTAGTAATGTTACCAATTCTGTTCTTTTGAACTTTCTATTCATCAAAGAATCCTGAAAAATAAAATGTATCACAGTTTCCACAAAATATTCAGCAGCACAACTGTTTTCGACATTGATAATACAATAATAAATGTTTCTTGAGCAGCAAATCAGCATATTAGAATGATTTCTGAAGATCATGTGACACTGAAGACTGGAGTAATGATGCTGAAAATTCAGATTTGATCACAGGAATCAATTCCAATTAACAATATATTCAAATAGACCATAGTTGTTTTAAATTGTAAAAATATTTCACAATATTGCTGTTTTACTGTATTTTTGATCAAATAAATGCAGCTTTGGTGAGCTTAGGAACAGTATGTAAAAAAAAAATGCATACTGAGCACACTATACATACTACTGTATATACTGCAGAAATCATAAGAGTAAGTATATACTACTGTATGTACTATGTAGTAGTATGTACTGTAGCTACTCAACTGAAGTCTGGGAACCATAAAGTTTTCATTTGAAACAGTATATCAGCTGTTTTATCATTTCAAACCTAACAAATGTGTTTTTAAAAAATATTTTGCATGAAAAGTGTGATTGAGTGATCTCATAATGGCCTTTTTAGAGGAAAAATTGAAATTATATGCAAAAATAAATCATAGATGATAAGCAGGCATGTTTTCAGGCATTTCCCAGCATGCCACACTCAGATAATACTCTCCGCTTGATGATAGTTTATCTGTAGGCACTTTGAGAGCTTCTGTCATTAGTGTTCGTTCAGTGATTAAAGCTTTAGAAACTCATCTATCAGTAATTAGTCCTCCAAACGTCATTAAACCTCATTAGCTGACATATTCTTGCTCGCTCTCTTTCACTGTAGTATGCAGATGTGTGTTGTGTTGATGCACTGCTCAGGTCACGTGTGTGCTGGTGTTTATATCTTGTGTAGGCCGAGACGCTCTTTATCTTTGAAGTGTCTGTAATTAAATGCAGATGGTCTTCATCAGCGATGACTCACATACTGTAGACTTAGGCCACAGAACCTTAATCATGGCTTCAATCGGGTCCTCTCCATGACATCATCTGAAGTCATACCCCCAAGGCTTTCCTACTCACCTTTCTAATGATAGTCTCTGACCACACCGAGGACACTGATTCAGTTGTGTGTGTGTGAAAGCAAATGAAGCTTTATTGATGATGAGGTTGATGTGGTACGTTCCCACAGAAAAGTACTACTGTGTGTACCATGGTATAGTGATGGTATCGGATGGTAATAGCGTGGTATTTTAATGTATTGCAGAATGATTATCATATTCATTTATGTGGTTTTTATGATATTTCAAGGTACTAAAATAAATGCCATGGGTTATGTCTAAAAACATTTGGTATTTCCATCCTAGAGGAAGATTTTTTGCTCACAGGTTGTTTTTAATATTTCATAATAATTAATGGAGTATGAACAACCCAAGGTTTCCTGGTTTTTGGCTTTCGATGGAATTTAGTGCATTTAAAACTGTAGGTTTTAAAAGATAAATAGTGTTGTTATTGTTATAATTGAAATCAGTATTAATTTAATTGAGATACTGTTATAGTTTTTATTACTATTTTTAATCAGTTTTTATTTTTATATTTTCCATTTTAATTTTAGTTAAAGCTTTAGTCATTTAGTTGTTTTTGTCATTAGTAGTAGTTTTTTTGTATTTTTGTCTATAAGTTTATTATATATTTATTATTTCACTTCCAGTTATTTAGTACATCAAGTTAATTTAAATAACTACTAAATTAAAATGAGAAATGTGTACTTGGCAACTAGTTAAAACATTTTTTTTTCAATATTTAATTACAGTTAATGTTTATTTTATTTCAAGTAGAAACTAATTATTTATTAAAATATTAATAAAGTTTGGATTTTAGTTTTAGTTAACTAATAACTCTGACTGAAAAAAAAAAGAATATTAGATGAAAAACATAAACTCAAAAACTTGAATGAAAATTTTAAATGTTGCCCTGGCAACCAACTTAAATAAAAAGTACTAAAATTACTAAAAGTAAAACATAAATAAAATAAATTAAAACTAAATAGTGTAATTTTTAATATATATATATATATATATATATACTGTATATATACATACAGTATATATATAAATGACTAAAACTAAAATTTTAATTGAACCATAAAATATATAAATTAAAACTCATAAAAAAAATACTCTAATAGATTATAAATAATGCTGTAATAACATTTTAACAAATAGAACAACACAGACTTTTTACATTTTTGAGAGATTGTATAGAAATTTTGTTTAAAAAAAAAAGAATTTCAATTGACCTTTATGTATGAAGCAGAAGCAGAGAAGTCTAAATTATGTAAAAAGTCGTAGACCATATCTAATTTTAAAGGAATGAGAAATACAATGAAAATATTTCCCTGAAATGACACAAAACCACATGACGCTACCAGAAAATACTTCTGCCAGTTCTATACTTCTAAAGTCATGCAGTAGTGTTGTGTAAAAAAGATTTAATAATATTTCCCTCTGCATCTTCAAACTTGTGTGACACCAAACATTGGTGCTTTGGGTTTAAATAGGCACATGTACATATGAGTGACACTTAATGACTGTTTTCTCTCTCTCTGTATAGTTTCTAAAGGAGACACTAAGGCAGTTGACAAGGTGAAAATGTCCGTCAAGACAACGGGTCTCCAGCGTTCACGCTCCGACGCCGGCCGGGACATCGAGCACCGCAAGCCTCCTTCAGGTCTGGTCAAACCCTCCGCCGGCGCCTCCTTCGGTTACAAGAAACCGCCGACCACCGGAACCGCCACCGTCCTGACAGCAGGAGGCGCCACCATCACCAGCGGCTCGGCCACTGTGGGCAAAACCCCCAAGTCCTCGGGCATCCCCATCAAACCCGTCCCAGGCGGAGGCAGTCGCAAAAACAGCCTGGACGCCAGCGGCTCCGAACAGGGTTTCCTTGCACCCTACGCTCGCGGGAGCATTCAGTACCGCAGTCTGCCGCGGCCTGCAAAATCCAGCGCTATGAGCTTGACCGGACGCCCTTCCTCTCGCCCTGTTAGTGGCAACATCGACGCCAGTCTCCTCACCCTTAAACCCGTACCGCCTCTGCCCAACACCATGCTCACCAGAGGAAAAGACGGAGGCAGTTTGAAAGCGGCTAGTCGTCCGAGCATCACTGGACCTGTCAACCAAACGGACCGAGAGAAGGAGAAGGAGAGGGCCAAGGCCAAAGCCGACCTGGAGATCAGCTGTCTGAAGGCTGAGAACCAGAGCGACAGCTGTGGAGAGACTGTGGAGAAGATCCACCGAGTGCGGAGGACGAGCTCGAGTAAATACCCAGAACTGAGCTCTCCGACCAGCACGCCAAGGTACTCCCCTGCACAAATACATAGATCAAATACAATTCAATGCAATCAATTCATGATATTAGTCAATTAAATTAAGTAAAATAAAATTATATTATTTTTAGCAACAAAAAATGTAAATAAATGACTTAAAATATATAGTAAATTTAATTAAAATGTAAGTAAATGTCTTGTAATTAAATTTGTAATTACATTGTGTGTGTGTGTGTGTGTGTGTATATATATATATAAAAGGCTTAAATATAAATTTAATAATACTTTATTATAAATTATATGCTTGTATAATAATATACAATATATATTTAATTGAATTATATATTAAATCATATATATATATATATATATATTGCAGGGTCTTGTAATAATTCCA
Organism: Schizothorax lantsangensis; assembly: GCA_027422415.1. Classification (NCBI taxonomy): domain Eukaryota; kingdom Metazoa; phylum Chordata; class Actinopteri; order Cypriniformes; family Cyprinidae; genus Schizothorax; species Schizothorax lantsangensis. The sequence goes on along the minus strand of CM049853.1, from coordinate 3,609,652 downwards.
GTCAATTGCCCATTTTTCTTTTGCGCTGATTTTGTTTGTCCTAAATGAATGGCTATTTACTATTAAACAACCAACTATTTATTTATTTATTATTTTAAAATAAATTCTATTTTAATTAATCAGCTGTAAATATTTATATTTTTAAAATCTATCATTTTGATGTGCTACAAAGCTACATGACTCAATTTTTTCATTTTTTAAATTTAAATTTAAAATGATTTCATTTGAAAAGTATCATGCATTGATTGTTATGATGTGTTAAATATTTATTTATTTATTTATTTATTCATTCATCTTTACAGCTGATGTTTCTAGTCTCTGGCATTGCAATTGAAATATTCAGCAAATCATAACAATCCATCTATGATATTTTCATATAATAATTGGGAACAACTAGGAAAATTGAATGACTCATGTACCTTTGGAGTTTTTCAAAAATAAAACAGGGGAAATATATATAATGTAAGAGTTTTGTATTTCATAAAATAAGCATAGGCATCATTTTTGCAGGAAATATTCTGCAGATGCCCTGTGTATTTATATTACGCAAGTTATGCTACTCAATTATTTAAAACCCTTTCTGGAAACGGACATTAAGAGCCTTTGAGGTTGGTTTTATGGTTGCCAGCATGTTCTTCTTTGGATGCTCTGAAATCCCTTCAGTACTTGCTTACAGAAGGTCTTTGAGTTCATGACGTTACTGATGATGATGTGGTGTTTGACTCTAACAGGTTGTTGAGCAGTAAGTCTCTAGTTCATCCTCCCAGCCTGGCTCACCTAGACAAGGTCAACTCCAACAGTCTGGACTCCTGCATCACCATCCATGACCTTCCTCCAAAGATCCCTCCCTACTCCAAGCTGCAGGACCTGGTGGGCTCCCGCGTTCCCCCTCGACTCACCCCGAGCCCCGTGCCGGTGCTCCACATCGACTCTCCCAGCTGTTTCTCAGGCCAGACGCTGTCGGTCAGCAGCTCCCCCATCCTCTACCCCAAGATGTCCGGCCTGCACCGCAGCATGGAGTCGCTGCCGCTTCACATGAGCGTCCCCTCCAAACCTGATCTGGGAGAGCGGGACGATGCCAGGAGTACTGGGACGTGGGGTGCATGCAGTCGGACGTCCAACACTTTGGGCGACAGGTGAGTTTGGGTCTGTTTATTGGTTGTATGTTGTTTAACTGATTTTAAATAAAATAATGAATGAACCTGGTAAAAAGAGCAGCATAAGTGGTCACCAACATTGTGTTTTATACGATAGGATGCTCAATTAAAGTCCCTATTAAATCATTTTTTTGTTTTTATTATAAATTATATTATAATAATAATTATATAAAAATAAAAATAATTACTATTATTATTAAATACTGTTAAATATGTATGTTCTGTATATATTAGTAATATAGAACAATTTTTATAAAAAAAGATTATAAAATATAAATACAAATTTATTTATTAAAATATTAAATACGTTAATTTTATTTAAAAATAAAAGGATATTATGTAATTAATGATAAATATCTTGTGGACAAATAAATTAACCTTATTATTATTGTTATATAAAATATAATGTTTTTTATATTGATTATATATACAGGTATATGCTATCATGTAAACTATTAATTATCTATTATATTATGAATTGTCAATTATATGTATATTATTTTTTAAATAAAATCTAAATATATTTACTAAAATATAAAATGTATGTATTTTTATATAACTTTTATAAAATAATTAATTAACAAATCTCTTGGACCAATTGTTTATTTTAACAAGTTGCAAAAATAAATTAACCTTATTATTATTATTATTAGAAATAATAATAATAATACATAAAATTATAATTGTAATTATTAGTTATAAATGATATATTATTGATCATCATATTATATGTTTTACCAATTTAAAAAAGTAATAATAACAGTAATAATAATATTATTACATCATCAACAACAACAATAATTATTATTGTTAATTATTAATTTATTTTATATATAATTTTGTCTTACATAACATATTTATTTTACTGTATGTACTAAATTTTCCAAAAGAGCACAATAAACATGTCATTTGCTGGGAGAGAGTCGCCCGCTGCTGGAACAAGAGCGACACAGCAAGAGACTGAATGATTAGTTAACAATCAGATGACCGTATTGGACTGGATATCAGTGTCATGCTAACCGTGTTAGTTTGGGGTGAGCTATTTATACTGTATGTGCTGCTCTCTACCCCTCCCAGTTTACAAACTGATAGGAACACCTTTCCCAAGAAAGGATTAAGGTACATCTATTTTATCTAAAATCAACTAGTACAGCATTACAATGTAAGATGTTCTGACCCACGCATGTTATGCTTTCTTCCACAGTCGCTATGGCAGCGGCCAATCAGAGGGAGAAGTGAGGGAACGCCGTCATTCCCACACGATCACGAGCATGACGGATTCAGAGAGCCCGCCGCAGCTGCCCTCGCCGACACACGTGACACAGCCCTTCCTGGGAAAAACACCGCCGACCAACGTGGGTGAGTGAAGTCAAACACTTCTCAGGTGTGAGGCACATGACTGAGATCAATCATCTTCAATAATGATATGACGCTCTCTCTCTCTCTCTCTCTCTACAGTGGCACCAATCCCGAGTTCAGGCTCCGGTTCCCAGATCACACGCTCCAGCAGCATCCCGGCGAATGACATGGGCTACGAGCTGTACGGCACGTCTCCTCTGGGCAGCTCTCTGTCTCTGGCCGACCGACCAAAGAGCATGATGAGATCCGGATCCTTCAGAGAGCCTAGTGAAGATGGTGAGCCATGGGCACTAGCCTACTCCTCGATTTGATGCAACATACATAAATGCTTTATTTTGCTATTAAACTGTGCTCAAGTTTATTCAAGAACTCAAACTAACTTAAATGTGTTATCTGTTGCTTTTAATGGGGTTAGAGAGTTTTAATGTAGCTTTAATAGCCCACCTTGTCTGTCTTTTGAGTGTTTTCTGGTTCAAGAATTTCAGATGATATTGTTTGATCTCATTTTTACTGATAGCTCAATAGCAGTATTATTTTAGGATCATTTTTATGCTTTTTTATTTTTAATTTAAGTTTTATTTATTTTGTAAAATGCTTTTGTAATTTTATTTGTTTTTTAATATTTCTATTTAGCTTAATTTGTATTGCAGTTTTAGTTTGTCATTTTTATAATTAAACTTATTTCAGCTAGTTGCCAGCGCAGCATTTCTACTTTTAATTTTTAAGTTTGTTTTTCATCTAGCATTTGTATTTTTTTTCAGCTTTATTTCAGTTAACAAAACAACATTTTAAACACATCTAGTTTTAGTAATTGTTATATGCTTTTGTCATTTTTATTAGTTTTTGTTTTTTAATGCTTCTATTTAACTTAATTTTTTTAGTTTTATTTTTTGTCATTTTAGTAGTCTAACTTAAAAATGTATTTCAGGCAGGTGTTTTTCAATATTTATTTTTGAAATATAAAATTATTTATAAAGTTATTTTTATTAGTATATTTAGTTATCATTAATTTATTAGTTTAGATTTTAGTTGGTATTTATCATAAAATTGAAAGTAATCCTATCATCAGTGATCTTATTTATCTTTATTTAATTTGAAAATAGACCATATTATACAAGTAAAATTGGTTGCAAACAGCATTTCTTGTTGACTTCAATTATAAAGCAAAAATACAACACTGACTTTATTTTCTAAATGAGTGAACAAACTAATCTATCTCTCTAACCTGTATTTGTGTGTCATTTTGCTCTCTTTCTCTCAGTTCATGGATCTGTACTGTCTCTGGCCTCAAATGCCTCCTCCAACTATTCATCAGTGAGTAGAACCTGTTTCTGTATTTGAATGGTTTTTGTACATACTGTAAATGACAGCGAGTAAGAGCACAGAGTCTGATGTGATTGGCTCTTTATTTCCTGAAATTTCTCTTAACAACCAGTCTTTTTTCTCTATTTCCTGTCCTTGCTCACTCTTTCTTGCTCTTGGTCTTTATCTCCATTTCTGTATCATGCACTCTCAGACTGAAGAGAGAATGCAAGGAGAGGTAAGAATTATCTTATGACACTGTTGTCGGCTTGTCTTTATCCTTCGTTTCCTCTTATTTTCTGCAAGAAAAAAAACATTCATATTCACCTTTGATAGTAACTCATTCTTTAAAACATGCAAAACAACCAACTATAGTTTTTTTTTTGTGACGTCATTGTTACACTAATTGCATTACATTTAATTTAAACTATTTGCTAACCATAAATGTCTATGTTTTGAAAATACCTTGGATTTTTAATGTTTCTAACTCATTCTACCATCTCAGCAAATCCGGATACTGAGGCGTGAGCTGGAGTCGTCTCAGGATAAAGTGACCAGTCTGACCAACCAACTCTCAGCAAATGTACGTGCAAACACCATTATATACACAACTGCAGATTCAAAATAATAACTGGGTTCTTTTACTGCATTCTGTTTTATTGGTATTGTTTTAGAGTGATGCATTTCATAATTTCACAATTCGTAATTCCGTATTATAGATTTATTAATCACATTTAATTTTTTTTTTTTTTTTTTATTTATATTATTTAATTGTATATCATACAAATTGCATGTTTGTGTCATGGTAGCTATAAGCAAAAGTCTTCATACTTAAATGTCCATAATATGTTGTCAAAGTTGTTGTTTTTTCAGACATGCTGTGACTTCAATGATATCACCCGCATTTCTACATTCTGACACTTTTCTAAACTTTTCAGTCATTATTGCTTGTTTCCCTAGAATTATTATTTTAATAATGAGTTGCCATGTAATGTTGATAATTGTAATTCACAATATTTCTAGTGTTTTAAATCCAGATCACTTCTCACTGCAAGTTCCCACTAACCCCAGCTGCCTTCAGCTCACCCTGCACTGATCTGCTGCTTCAACACAGCTGGCTTCAGCAATACACTCATACACTGTGATGACTGTCGGATCTGGATGGGATTCGTTTTCTCAGAGGAGTTTGTGTGATTCGGACAGTATTAAAGGGCACCTATTAGGCAAAATTCACTTTTACATGTTGTCTGAACAAATGTGTGTGTACACAACCACCCTATAATGATAAAAATCCACCCACTCCTTTTTTTTAATCCGCATAAATCATAAGCAGTGTCTCAGTACAAGCCTCACATTTTACAAGCCCCGCCCACGTCTGTTGACGGACTCTGCCATATTAGCAGAGACCCCGCCCCGCCTCCGCCATATTTATCTCCATGCTATAGCATTTAAAAGCAGCATTCAAATAAGAAATATATTCTTATTAAAGATACAGAAGTTATTCAGTCAAGAGCAGTGAGTGATTTTTTTGTTTTTATTTTATTGTTTGGGTCATATTAACAGCATAACAGACAAGGGAAGTATAGGTACTGTATATTATGCTGCTGTTACTTAATATACCCATCTAATATAAACATGTGATTGCTTTCCTAGCTGTTTGCATTCACAGACATAACTGACTGTTTTTGTGAGTTATGTGTTTTTAACATAAACTTGTGTGTATTTGACAGTTTAAATGCAACAAGACATGAGCGAGACACACATGCCCTGAGACAGTCGCTTGATGTGTGCACTCAGAAAACCCTATATCAGAAGTTTAAACTGATATGGCTTTAAAACACATTATTATAGCGCGATAGACATGATAATCAAAACCAAACAGATGTTTTTTGGCAGAGTACCTGAGTTACGAGATGTAAAGGTACAGTCCTATTCTGGAAAGGGGGAGGGGAGCTCATTTGCATTTAAAGAGACATGCACCAAAACAGTGTGTTTCTGCTTCTGCTCAAAATAGGTATTTTCAAAATGATATAATAAATGATCTGTGGGGTATTTTAAGCTGAAACTTCACAGGCACATTCTGGGGACACCTGAGACTTATATTACATCTTGTAAAAAGGGGCATAAAAAAGGTGCCCTTTAAAATCACTAATTCTATAAAACACAAATTTATCTAATCACCTCAGGGAAAACTAGTCCTGTCTGAGTAGGGCTCTACAGTGTGCTTTATATGGGTGTGCTGCAAATGCGCTTGAAAATCACCTCCAGAGGGCCTTTAATGAAACATTTGAATTTCTGATGCTGATCCCGGTGCATATTTGAATGTGTGTGTGTGGGATGGAGGATTGTGGCCCTATAGTCCTAACAGCAGTGTCCCTCTCTCCCTGGCTGATGTCCTGTCCCGGCCTTTGATGACTGACTGCTGCCTGGGGTTGCTGGCTGTTGCAGGCAGGCCAGGTTTGTTGGACTGTCACTCGCAGCCCCGTCCGTCGCTGTTGCATGTGTCCCCCCACCCCCACCCCGCCCTTAGTGTGGCACTGACTGATGATGTGGAGTGGAAGTCATTTATGTTTGCTCTGTGGCTTTCAGGTGTCATCTGACCAAGTGTTGATGTTGGGTGCTGTTTGAGGGAACCACAACCGCAAACACTGCTTTTTTTTATCTGAACAAACCCTTAAATTTAATTATTTAATTCTGTAAGTAACTTGTATAACACAATTTGTGCTATGTACAGTACATGTCCACCCAGAACCAATGAGAACACCCTGAAAAAACACCTAACAATTCCCTGGAATCCACTCAGAACATCCTTGGAACCCTTGTAATCCCATAGCAACCACCCTAGCAACTCAATGACAACCACTCAGAACACCCTAGCAACCACATAAGAACGCCCTAGCAGCCACTCCGAACACCCTAGGAACTGCATATGAACGTTATAAAAACACTTTAGCTACTGCATTGGAACACTACCGTAGCAACTACTGAGAATGCCTAAGCAGCCTCAGAGCAACACCCTAGCAACCACCCAAAACCCTTGCAATATCCAAAATGCTCCAAGATCCAATATCCAAAAGCTCAACTTGACTTGACTTGATCATAGCAACCACCTCAGTAACTACCTAGCAATCACCCAAAACACCCTTGGAACACTTGCAAGCTTATAACAAAACCACCCTAGCAACTCCTTAACAACCACTCCGAACACCTGAACAACCACATAACAACGCCCTAGCAGCCACTCCTAACACCCTAGGAACTGCATAGGAACATTATAAAAACACTTTAGCAAATGCATATCTACTGAGAATACCTAAGCCGCCTCAGAGCAACACCCTAGCAACCACCCAAAACATCCTTGAAACTTCAGACACCTTAGCAGTTGCATAGCAACACTGCTCTAGCAACAACGGTAAATACCTCAGAGCAACATCCTAGCAACAATTCAAAATCACTTGCCATAGGGACTACCTTAGTAACTACCTAACAATTACGCAGAACACCCTAGCAACTGCATAGCAATGTAGGTAAAAAAAACACTTAGCTTTGTAATTGCAAAATAACATCCACAACATGCAAACAACCCCTTACCAACACTTAAGCAACCACTGAGCTACACTTTAGCAACTACTGAGCTAGCAGTAACCACATAGCAATGGTTGACAACTATCCATAACACCCTAGCAACCACGAGAACACCCCAAAAAAACACATGGTAAATCCAAGGTACTGAAAACCACTGAGAACACATCAGCAACCACATATCAATGCCTTAGCAGCCATGCAGAACACCCTAGCAACTGCATTCTAGAGCAACCACCTAGCAACACACTAATAATCACTCGATAAACACCTTAGCAACCACATAGAAACACCCTGGCAACCACTGATAACACACCTCTAGAAGCTACCTAGCAACACACTAATAACCACTCAGAACACCTTAGCAACCACATAGAAACACCCTGGCAACCACTGAGAACACACCTCTAGAAGCCACCTAGCAACACACTAATAACCACTCAGAACACCTTAGCAACCACATAGAACCACCTAGCAACACTAATAACCACTCAGAACACCTTAGCAACCACATAGAAACACCCTGGCAACCACTGAGAACACACCTCTAGAAGCCACCTAGCAACACACTAATAACCTTACAGAACACCTTAGCAACCACATAGAAACACCTTGGCAACCACCCACAGCAACGTATCGTCACGGCGGCATTTTTCCTCAGGAAATGTGCATGTAGTTGCGTTTGTGATGCACTAGCATGCGCTGCTGGAGTCACAGTGAGTAGCATGATGGATATTGTATTTTTAATCAGGTTTATTCCATCAACTCTCTTTCACACACACACTCTTCTGTAGTGTGTGTGTGTGTGTGTGTGTGTGTGTGTGTGTCACATGGCAACCTCATGGTTTTGTCCTTTCCAGCCTGCAGGTCATCCTCTGTTCACCCTCCATTCATCCATCCATTTCCACAGCTGTTCTCGATTCCCGTCCTTTCCCGTCACTCTTTCCCAGTCCAGATGGAGACACACACGAGTGTGTGTGTGTGTGTGTGTGTGTGTGTATGTGTAATGATCAGTAGTGTATGTCAGACACTAACTAACCTGCACCTGTCTCTGTGTCTGCAGACCAACCTGGTGACGGCGTTTGAGCAGAGTCTGGCCCTCATGACGGCACGACTGCAGAGTCTGTCAGTCACTTCTGAGCAGAAGGTCAGTGTACAGAAACAACACTCTGCAGATTTACACGTTAGATTTGACATTTTATTACCCATCATACAAACATTGTAAAATTTGTGCATTTGCCTACTTTAAAAATCTACTATTGAAATCATGACATTTAAAATTTATATATATATATATATATATAAACAAAAGAATAAACAAAAGAATAAATAATGCTAAATTTATGTAGAATTTTAATTCATGTATAAATATAATAGAATTAAATGTATACAAAAAAAACTTGTATTCATAAGGATGCATTAAATTGATACGTTTAAAATGTTGTAAACAATTTCTATTTCAATAAATGCTGTTCTTTTGAACTTTATATTCATTAAAGAATCCTAAAAACAAAATTGATGGTTTCCACAAAACTATGAAGCAGCACAATGTTTTCAACATTGATAATAATCCGAAATGTTTCTTAAAGGGGGCATAACACACACAGTTTCACCCAATCTCATGTTAATCTTGAGTACCTATAGAGTAGTACTGCATCCTTCATATCTCCAAAAAAAATCTTTAGTTTTATCATATTTATAAAAGAAAGATACAGCTTTATGATTCTCTCTGAAAAAAGCCGAGCTCCTGGAGGCGTGCCGTGGGCAGAGCTAAAGAGTGACGAGCACTTGAGCGCCGAACGCCAACAAAACAGACATTTGATGGCGTTTCACTTAAGTTACCATTCATTCTGAATTCCGGGATTTTTATAGCACCGCTCCATCTTCATCAAACGATGTGCAAATCCAGCGTCGAACTTGGCTTGTTTATAAAACATTCGTCAACAAACACACTTGTGAAACTCCATTGCTGACCCGAAAAAACATACTGCATCCACTGTTTACGTAACGCTGTGTTCTTTTGGGAAGCTGAACAAGGTTATCTTTCCCTTACAACCAAAAACACACTTCTTTAGAGACATTCTCCCCGAGCGAGTCCTGTGCAGTGCTGCTGGATGAAGCGTGTTGATGGGCGCTCTCGCTCTGGTCGATGTGTGCACAGGCGCGCTCTTCCGGGAGAAATGCCCATAAAAGGAGTTCCACCATCGTTTACGTCAGCAAGAGCCATGATTGAAAAAAACTTTCCAAAACTTGTACGAACCCGAAATACTCAGTCATACTTCCAAATCGTTTTTTGAAACTTTGGCCATGCTTAGCATGAGAATCATGTAAACAACTCTGAATGCATGAAACAGCATTGTACCCCCACTTTAAGCAGCAAATCAGCATATTAGAATGATTTCTGAAGGATCATGTGACACTGAAGACTGAAGTAATGATGCTAAAAATTCAGCATTAAAATTCAGGAATAAATTACGTTTTAATATATATTCAAATGGAAACCAGTTATTTTAATTTGTAATAATATTTCACAATATTGCTGTTTTTACTGTATTTTTTGATTAAATAAAATGCAGCCTTTGTGAGCATTTTTCTTTCATTCTTCATTCATTCTTCATTCTTCATTAATTTCTTTCATTCTTCTGACTTCTTTAAAAAATTCAAGGCTTTTATACGCAAATGGACTGTTATTACAATTTTAAATACCAAACAGATAAGTCACAGGGATGCAGAAAATACAAAAATGTCACCATGACGTGAGTCACATAAAACTTGTGTTAGATTTTAACAATGGAGTTTCATGGTTTGTTTCAAAAAATTTTTTTTACAGATTTTAATAGTAATCATATATGTTCATGTTTCATGTTTTAACATTCAAGTATCTTTGGCTTATCATTTCAGGATTCTGAGCTACAGGACCTGAAGGAAAACATAGAAGTCCTAAAGACCAAGAACACAGAAGCTCAGTCCATCATTCAAGTGGCCCTCGATGTCCCCGACACCACACCCAAAGGTTATTTTTTTTTACATTTATTCATTTTCATGCATAAGGCCATTTTTCTTATTATATTTTCTTTTTTTAGACTTGATGGAAGTGTGTGCTAAATGAACAGTGATTTTTCCCTTCAGAGCTGCAGATCGACCGGCAGAACTCGTCAGAGAGCATCTCCAGTCTGAACAGCATCACCAGTCACTCCAGCGCCGGCAGCCTGAAGGAACAGGAGGCCAAGAAGAAGAAGAAAAAGAGCTGGGTGAGGATGTGAATTGGAAAATGAAATATCTGCTGGAAAAAAAAGGTTTTAGATGGTTTTGTCTTGGGTTCAGGCTGCTCATTTATGATCATTAGCTGATTTAATATGTGTAATGCAGATGTAGATGGTCTGTTTCAACGTTGCAATTAAGTATGACTGTGATCTCTTCCCTGTGCTTCCCTGCTCCATATTTTACAGGTCTATGAGGTGAGTTGTTTTCTCAGCATATCACAATCACAGCATACTTCTAAAGAAACAATCAATATCTAAATGTGGTCAAAAACTCAGTCAATAAGTCTCAGCAAATTAAAATGACACAGTATAGTCTGAAATGGATGCTTTCAGGTTTAGAATCTGCCGCTTTTAAAGGATGAATTTGTGTTTCAATAGAATGCGATGCAATATACTGTACAATATACAACAACATATTGACTGAAAAATTAATTTTTTAAACGTTTCAAAAACACTTTTCAAGTGGATCAAATGTCCTACTACTCTCCATCATTTCATACAGTCTTGTTTGATATGTGCTTTGTGATTAATACTATCATAACTAATGCCTGAGACAAGCATATTATTATGAACCTTTTCATGGTAGAAGCCATATTTAATTTTACATAGTTAAAAGCATGGCTCTGAGAAACAGTGTTATATTACTATTATTTATACACTATTGTAGTATTTATTAATATTTAATAATTTTAATCATTTATTGTTATATATTTTAGTTCATTTAATTTATAATTCAATTTAATTTGTCATTTTAGCTTTAGTAATTGTGTTAGGTGCTTTGGTCATTTTTATGTTTTTGTGTTTTTTATATATTTCTACACATCTTTAATTTATTTCAGTGTTATTTTTAGAATTTTTAGTACTTCAACTTATTTATTTCAATTAGCTGCCAAGCCAACATTTCTAATTTTCATTTATGTTTGTTTTATTTTATCTATTTATTTTATTTGATTTCATATTTATTTCAGTTATTATTTCAGATTTGTAATAGTTTTAGTTCTAGTTTTTGAGAAATAGACATTCAGACATTCATTACATTGCACTACTAATGCTAGTTGAATGCTTTGCTTCAAAATAAAGAGGCTTGTTGGATCATTTTTAACAAAAATTCGTTGTTAAGACACTTAATGCATACGCCATCACAAACACATCAAATCATATACAGTATGCCTCCACTGTGATTTTTGTATTGCTTTTTGCTGCCATTATGAATCCAAACCAACTATACTAACACTGTGAATTCATACTTATTTTTAAAAGACTGAATATGAAGTAGTCTTTAGTTGACCCTCATTTCTGCTCTACATATAGCTGAGGAGCTCCTTCAACAAGGCATTTAGTAAAAAGGGATCCAAAGCGCCATACGCAGATATAGAGGAGATCACAACGCCGGTCACATCCGCTCCATCTTCACCCAAAATCCAACATAATGTGGATAACGCCTCCACAACGGCCTCGACTTCAACATCGGGGTAGGTGCAATTGTTGATTTTCTTCACAAGATGATTTGAATGTACCTTTCATAGCTTGATGTTGGTATTTACGGCAGATCGTGCGAGGGCCGCGAGGACACTGAGCAGGATGAGAAAGTGGTGTCAGAGTTACGCTCGGAACTGTGGGAGAAAGAGCGCAAGCTGACGGACATCCGTTTGGAGGCGCTGAGCTCCGCCCATCAGCTGGAGCAGCTGCAGGAGGCCATGACCAACATGCAGGTGTGTGTGAGACGCTGTTTAGATGAACACAAATTCATGAGCAGGCTTATATTTGCCTGTAAAACTGATTTCAAGCCCGAGTTTTTAGATTAAATAAACACGTATTCAGTGTGTCCAACTTTTGATTGGTCGTCTACATGAGGGTTATGTGAAATTGCTTTTGGCTGCAAATACAGACTACATAAAAATGTGTACAATTAAATAATAATAATATATATATATATATATATATATATGTATATATTTAAATGTATTATTGTTATTATTCTATAGGTGTACTGTTTAGTTATTAACAATACAAAAAAATAAATAATTGCAAGTGTTATATATTTAAATGTATTAGTATTATTATCATTATCATATACAGTGGGTAAAATAAGTATTGAACACATCACTATTTTTCTCAGTAAATATATTTCTAAAGATGCTGTTGACATGAAATGTTCACCAGATGTCGGTAACAAACCAAGTAATCCATACATACAAACAAAACAAAACAAATAAGTTCAGAAATTAAATTATGAGTAATAAAATGGAATGACACAGGGAAAAAGTATTGAACACGCTTACTGAAATGTATTTAATGCTTTGTACAAAAGCCTTTGTTTGTAATGAGAGCTTCAAGACGCCTCGTGTAGGAGAAACTAGTCGCATGCATTGCTCAGGTGTGATTTTGGCCCATTCTTCCACACAGTCTTCAAATCTTGAAGGTTCTGTGAGCCTCTTCTATGAACTCTGATCTTTAGTTCTTATTTTCTATTGGATTCAAGTCAGGTGATTGGCTGGCCATTCTAGCAACTTTATTTTCTTTCTCTGAAACCAATCGAGAGTTTCCTTGGCTGTGTTTGGGATCATTGTCACCCTTGTTTCATCTTCATCATCCTGGTTCTGTAGGTGTTGGGACTGAAGCAGCTAATATTAATTTCCACTGACAAGTGGCAGGATTGCTTTCTAATTACTGATTGGCTTTCCATGCCTTTTGCAGCTCCCTTTCTTCATGTGTTCAATACATTTTTCCCTGTGTCATTCCATTTTATTACACATAACTTAATTTGTGAAATTATTTGTTTTGTTTTGTTTGTATGTATGGATTACTTGGTTTGTTACTGACATTTGGTGAAAATTTCATGTCAACAGCATCTTTAGAAATATATTTACTGAGAAAAATAGTGACGTATTCAATACTTATTTTACCCGCTGTATGTAGGTTCAAGGTTCTTGTTTATTTGTCATATACACAATCATACAGGGTATAATCAGTAGTGAAATGTAGGTCAGGACGGGTCCGCTCAATGGACAGTGCAAAAAAATAAAATAAAAGATGAAACATAACACAGGAGAGTATATATAAATATAGGTAGGAATAAGATAAAAAATAAGTAAAAAATTAAATAAAATAAAATAAGGAGTAAAATGTGCAATGAACTAAAATGTGCAATACAGTCTACTGTGGATTTAATAAATATTAATATAAACAGGGATGTGCAAGAGGAATGTGCAAACAGGTTGTACCGGGTATGTACACATAGCAGCAATGCGGATGATGGAGAATGATGGGTGTTTTTTACATTTTATTAAATTGAGTCCTGTAGATGTTATGATGTTATGAGACTGAGTTTAGGAGCCTGATGGCCTGAGGGTAGAAGCTCCTCCTCAGTCTCTCAGTTTTTGCCATCATGCTCCTGAAGCGCTTGCCAGATGGCAGTGAGATGAAAAGACGGTTACCGGGGTGATTTGAGTCCTTGATTATTTTTGCAGCTCTGCTTTTGCAGCGTTTGAGGTAGATGTCCTGCAGAGAGGGGAGGGCAGACCCAGAGATGCGCTCAGCTAAGCGCACGACTCTCTGCAGAGCTTTGCAGTCCTGATTTGTGGCGTTACTGTACCACACTGAGATGAGATGTATATATGTACAATTAAATTAATAATAACAGTAATCAAAAATTATTTAAAATGATAAATTATTATTATTGTTATTATAAAGGTGTACTGGTTAGTTATTAATAATACAAATAATACTTTAAATAATTGTAATTTTATATATATATTATTATTTAGGCACACTGGTTAATAAGAAGAAGTAGGAAATTGAATGTGACCATTAAATGTGTAATACTTAGGTTTCTTCATTTGCATTTGAAATCCTTTAAAGGGGTGGTTGACTGGTTTTTTTCTAGGCTTGATTGTGTTTATGGGGTGCAGTCTAGCATGTGTTCATGCTTGGTTTTTTTAAAAACGCATTATTTTTCACATAATTTACCTTTATTCCACACCTCTCTGTCCCTTCTCTGACAAACGCCTCGATTTATTTCCTGGTTTTATGAAGCTCCTCCTTCAGAAATACGTGATGGGCTGAGATTGGTTAGCTGGCTCAGTGTGTTGTGATTGGCTAAACCACCTCTAGAGCACATCTAAACGTCCCGCCCCTCTCCTCAGTGGCATGTGCTCCGGTTGAATTGTAAACAGTGGCGTTGTCTATAATGCTTATCAATTTGAGCCCGATTGAGACCCAGAGGATATTAGTGAAGAGGATCGTGCAGAACCTGTGCAAGCACGGCTCTTAATGGTATGTTTGGTTGTTGTTGTCTCATACTTTTAAATACGCTGCTATTTGTAAGTGCTACTGCTTCTGTTAGCTTTTAATATACGGTTTTATCCTGATTAAAGCTTTAATACAGCACAGCAACCGCACGCGTGTCCATTTATAATGCTTCTCATTGCTGTGTGAAAATAAGTGTATAATTGGAACAGTTTGTTGGAGCTTATCTGACGATCTGAATGAGAGAGAGAGAGAGAGAGAGAGAGAGAGAGAGAGAGAGAGAGAGAGAGAGAGATGCAGAGCAGGGCGACAGAGTAACAGTATTAAGAACAGCTGCTTTAATGATTTTGAAACTTGTGAATCCATTAGAATCGTTAGAAGACAGAATCGCGATTCATATGAATAGATTTTTACGTGCATCCCTAGTTTTCTCTTCCTCTTCTCTAAAGCAGAGCAGCATGGCCTCGCCCCCTTTGCTGCGTGTTCCCGGGGGCGGGGTTTATCTGGGTCTGTGATGTATCAGACCCGGGAAGTAACTCGTTGTAGTCCCTTACCTGTCGTTTTTGTAGGCATTAAACTGCCAGAATTTTAAAAGACGATATCTCCGTTTGCATTGAACTTTCAGCGCCGCAACTCTGCAGATATTGTTTATGCTCAAACAGCAACATTACACACTAACTAATGTTAAAAAAGTGAAATCGCAATCAACCACCCCTTTAATAAATGCATTGACAGATGACGGTGGAAAACCTGAAGGCGGAGAATGACCAGCTGAAGACGGGTGGCCCCTCCTCCAGACCTCCGAGCTCCACCTCCCAGTCCTCTGGCCTCGGTTCATTGGGCGTCTCATCACCACGGCAATCGGTGTCGTCTTTCGGAAAAACCGGCATGGGACAAAATGAGCCTTACCCAGGTCATACATTTACACACAGAGATTTCATGCTTAAAATGTGGAGTTTTCACATCCAAACGCTCTTGAATTCTACACTTTCTCACTGTAGTTTCTGTTCATCTCACAGATGTGTTTCAAAGCCCCACCACGACTTTGCAGAAGGACGAAAGTCTCGTCAGAGTGTTGGTTCGCATACCCACTCAGCACCTATTCAAAGACGTGAGTGCTTTATACAAGCATCTTCATCCTGATGAGTCAGCTGATCATGTATTGTACATCATAAAACGGATTTTCTGATTCTAAAATTTTAATTGGACGAGCCACATACTATACCGAATACTGTTGTTATATATATATATCATTGTAGTTTGCCATTGTCATTGTATTATTTTCATACTATTTTTTTTGTGATTAACATTTTTTATTTATTTTTCACACACAACAACATCAAACAAACAAAACAAAACAACAGACACATACTCAATATTTCAAGAGTCCAGTCAAAAGGAATAGAGAGAGCTGAGAGACAAAGAAAAACCAAACAGGTAATTCCAGAAGATGGCGCAATCCAATCCCGCATATTAAATATGTCTCTTGTATCAGGGCACATGAAATAGATCCACGGTGCAAATATTCCAACACCTGGGCCCGTACAACGGCAGAATCCAAACATTCTCATTCAGTTACAAAATATCTAGAGTATGCATTGAATATTCACAAACCCAAAATTGTATTCAATAAACGAAGAAAAGCAAAAGCACTCCCACTCTGCAAATGACATGCAAACGTTAGAGTGCGTTCTAGATATCAAAACACCTAGATGAAAAATCCTTTTAGAAATAAGGTAAAGTAAATAAAAGTATGAATATCTGTTGTAAAAAATAAAAACAACACAGACAGAAATAACCAACCGACAATTATAGACAAAAAAAAACAATTCAGGCCGCACGTTACCGAGAACATAGGTCTGATTGAACAACAACAAAAACCTGTGACGATCCGTGACCGAGCCACCTCAGCCCACAACGAGCCTCCCAAAAGGCTCACATTACCAAAACATTATTGTAATGAAACCTACTCTCCATTAGTCCCCTCCAGAAAAAAAAGACAAAAAAAAGGGGGTTAGTCAGCAAAGGGACGATTGTATCGAATAAAAATAAAAAATACTATCCCGTGAGGAGAGAGGAAAGAAAAAAATAAATAAGAAATTGATCTAGCGACCATCCATATCTCTCCCGTCACCATCTCCTCCATACCGGTCACCAAGCCCCTCCCGTCGGATCGAAGAAAGGGCAGCCGCTGCCCTCCCGCTGCCCTGTGGATCCGCAGCAAATGTCCCACTCTGTGACAGGGAGCCGACAAAATCCTCCGCTTTCCGAATAGAGTTGAAGCATCTCTGTCCACCCTCGTGCCGTAGTTTAATTACCGCAGGATAAGCGAGGAAGGGCTGGAGACCAAGCGCCGTCATCGATCTCAAAACCGGAACCAAGCTTTTTCTCTTGGCGGCTGTAACTGGACTAAAGTCAGGAAAAAATAGTAGCGTGACATTGTCCTGCGTGCACTTCACCGGATAGGCCTGCCGGGCACCTTTCAGAATCTCCAATCTGTCATGCCACCTTAGTACACGGAAGATGAGAGTACGCGGCCGATCGGAGTTTTTCCTTCCATCATACACGCGGTGAGCTCGGTCAATCTCGATATTACGACCCTTCAGAGAAGGAATCCACTTGGAAAGATTAATTCTCAGGAAACCAGCCACATCGGATCCCTCCATCCCCTCTGGTAAGCCCACAAGCCGTATGTTATTTCTCCTGCTTTTATCCTCCATATCCGTCATCTTCTCGGTGAGTTGCTCTAGCTGATGTCTTAAGTTCGTGACTGCATTCCGATCATCACGTGTAGTTGCCTGCACAGAATCAACGCGGTCACGTGTCTGCTTCGCCGCGGCAGCCATGGCCTCAAACTCCTCTCTCAGCTCTTTAACAGAATTGTTAGTCGCTTGTAAGTCCTCACTCAGTTCACGTAATGCTGGAATCAGCACAGAGTCCACAGCAGCTTTCACTGCCGAAGTCACGATCGAATTCAAAATGCTTTGTTGTTCTTTAAATGCAAGCTTGATACCGTTAGCAATAGCCTCGTCTATATCCTCTCTGGAGATGGTGGCATCCCTGAATTTTTTCTTTATTGGCGATTGTCCAATCTCTCTTTTCCGATCGCCTTTGACTGTCGAAGTATTCATGATGAGTCCGATGCAAAATGTTTTGAAATTTACTGACAGGATAATAAAATGTTTGGCAAAGTCAGCAGAGCGAAAGACTACGCGTGCATCGAGGTCGAAGGGTCACGTGATCTTTATTTTCATACTATTATAGTATTTATTAATATTTTGCTTTTATTTTTACATTTTCAATTTTCATAAGTTTCGTAATATTTAAAAATGAAAAAGTAATATTAAAAGTAATTATTTATATAAATGTTTTGTTTCACAACCACAAACAACTTTTTAAAATCAGATGTCTCATTCCTAGGAGGTGAAACAGCTGGAGTTTTTCATCGGCACGGTTCAAATCAGTGGACGGACCGACTGGTTTTCTCTGGACTCTGCAGTTATCCAGGCTTTTAAAGTGAGTGCCGTCTGCAGTCTTCTGATGGACAGAAACATCCACACATTTAGACACGTGATAAATGACACTGAAGAGCTCGTCTCCTGTCACCGTGTGTCTATAGGAGTATTTAGCGGTGGTGGACCCCGGCTCTACTCTCGGTCTCTCTCAGGACTCCATCTTCAGCTACAGTCTAAGCCATCTGAAGAGGGTTCTGGGAGCGCAGCCGCCCGAGACGCCTCCTGTGCGCCTCTACTGCAAAGGCTCCTCCTGCATCAGCGTGACTCTGAAAGGTCAGTGTGTTGAGGCTGCTGGGTAACGATGGGAACGGTGCATGTACATGGCCAACTCCAATCTTGTACTGTAGGTATTGAGTCACCTCAAGCCATACACTTAATACAGTTTAATGAACACAACTGAAATGTGAACATGTCATGTACATCATCAATTTTATTTTATTTATATATATGTGTATGTATATATATATATATATATATATATATATATATATATATATATATATATGTGTATATGTATATATATATATATATATATATATATATATATATATATATATAGTATTTATTTAACATATAAATACTTAATTGTGACAAACCATATTATACCTAGAAATGTATATATTTTATATTTTATAATGTATAAAAAAACACATATATTTATTTATTTTTATTTATTTTAGTACTTCAAATAAAATTATTATTATTATCATTCATATTATTATTATTATTGTTATTAGATGCACTGGTTAATGCTACTACTACTAATAATATTACTTTTACATATTTTATATATTATATTTATTTCTATATTTTACATGAAATAAATGCTTAATTGTGGACAATATTATGCTTTATTTACAGCATTGTAAATTTCTTCCTTTTACAGTTACAATTTCTAACAGCGCTGAAACACTTTCAAGTTGTTTTACTGTCTGTAAGCTAGTAAATGCTCTCACAGTATTTTTCAGTATTTTTCCATATAAACTGTAAGGCATTATTTTCAGATTTCCATCTTCAGTAACCATCAACAAACAATGCAAATACCCACAGGCAGTGCTGCAGTGTGAATGAAGTATTTTCAGAGCTCAAATCCCCAGAAGAGCAATATAGCGTTAATGTTTCTGACTGTAACGGCAGCCAGCAGGAGGTGTGATTGAACAGCAGAACACTCCACAATCCCATCATTCCTGAGCTCTCAGTCTGATATATGACCCAGGGAATCGGGGACGTTACCCAGACTCCTCTGGGCTTGGTCTAGGTGTTATTTTAAGCACAGGCTGCAATTCAAAGTTGTTTATTGAGGTGGTGTGATGCTATAGACCACCCAGACTAAAGAAAACACACTCATTTTCCTATTCTCTCTCTCTCTCTCTCTCTTTCTCAAAGAAAATGTGTGTTCCCTCTTTTCTGGGTGTAATTTCTTCCTGTACTGCATTAAAAAATACTGTACATACAGTCTTAAGATTTAAAAAAATAGCCTTTAATCTGAAGCATTAAAACATGTCTGACAGATTAATATAACATTAGTCATGGTTACATTATCATTATTAGTCTGAATAGGGTGACATTATAAACATAATTTAGAAGCTTCTTAGCTTCTAAAAAAGCTCCCTACACACACACACACACATATATAAATATATAGGGATTATTTTACTGTATTAAAAAATATAATTTTTGTATGTTTAAAAATATATCTTATTATATACCTTAAAATAACCACAATAAACCTCTAGCTTACTCTCGAAACTCGGCAAATTGCTTGTAAATGTCAGTCATTTGTTGCTTTGGATAAATGCATCTATAAAACTAGTTGTAAATGTAATGTAAGACATGTTTCTGTATTGTACTGATTTTGGCATTTCATTGTTTCCCCTGAATGCAGGACTGAAGGAGAAGTGTGTGGACGTTCTGGTGTTTGAGACGCTCATCCCCAAGCCCATGATGCAGCATTACATCAGTCTGCTGCTCAAGCACCGGCGCTTGATCTTATCAGGCCCCAGCGGCACAGGGAAGACCTACCTCACCTACCGCCTCGCTGAGTACCTGGTGGAGCGCAGCGCTCGAGAGGTTACACCCGCCATCACCACCACCTTCAACATGCACCGCCAGTCCTGCAAGGTAACACACACCTGAACATAACATATTCATATTCATAGATGTTACCTTTGATCATCATGCTTAAGACGATTCAGTTTCAGTTATATTATTGACAATTAATTTGAACACTATCAGATGAGAACAAAACTTGAACTGAATTGAGCTGGATAATGAAAAGCTTTATATTTCAGATAAATACTGTTCTTTTGAACTGTGTGTTCATCGTAAAATCCTAAAAAAAATGTACACAACTGTTTTCAGTATCGATAATAATCAGAAATGTTTCTTAAGCAACAAATTAGCATATTAGAAGGATCATGTGACACTTAAGTCTGGAGTAATGATGCTTAAAATTCAGTGTTGCGTCACATGAATAAATTACATTTTAAAATATATTCAAATACAAAACAGTTAATATTTCACAATATTACTGTTTTTGCTGTATTTTGGATCAAATAAATGCAGGCTTACATACATAAATATACATAAATAATAAAACAAGCCATAATGAATCCCTGTCTTACTCTTTAAACTTGCCATTGTGAGTAGTTGACAGTTTTTTTTTATTATTTGTTTCATAATTGATGAACTTTGCAACACTGATGGTGTTATTGAACTAAATTAAATCCACACTGAACTGAATTGAGCTGCAAAATGACACTTGTCTTCAGTAGAGCTGAATTTTATGGCAATTTCTATGTTTAGGAGGATAGTAATATTTATAGAATAGTAATATTTATACTTTTATAAAGATATCACTTTTAAATTAACAATGACGCCATTGCCATAATCAATAAATAAAGTTTTAAATGAATAATGACACTATTGTCTTACAGCTGAAATTTAATAACATGTGTTTTGCAGAATTGGCTCTTTTATTTACTTGTTTATTACTGTGAAGCTGCTTTGAAACAATCTGTATTTTATAAAGTGCTATATAAATAAATGTGATTCGAATTGTGTTTTTTTTCCCCAACAGGACCTTCAGCTCTATCTGTCCAATCTGGCCAATCAGATCGATCGGGAGAGCAGTACAGCTGAGATCCCATTGGTTGTTATCTTGGATGATGTGCATGATGCAACATCCCTCAGTGAACTTGTTAATGGTGCTTTAACCTGTAAATATCATAAATGGTGAGTCTAGTAAAGTCTACACCAAAATGACTTGTGGGTTTCCCAGTCATCTTAAAGATATCAAGAGCGGTTTTGTTTCTCTTTCTCAGTCCATATATAATAGGGACAACCAATCAGCCTGTGAAGATGACCCCTAACCATGGCCTACACCTCAGCTTCAGGTTGGTACTAAAATACACAAGGACCTTCTAGCTTCCTGTCGAGAGTCAGTGAGGAACAGCTGTGACGTGTTGCCCCTCCTGCTTTTGTTTTCATTGTCACTTTGGGTGACATTAACATGTGCTTGCCTTTTCACTACCTATATACTGCAAAAGGATGCCTAATTTTCATATTTTATAGTGTTAAAATTTACATTTTATTATGCCTTACACTGTATGGCCTAACTCACGTTTGCAACAAATAATGATAAACCACAATTCTAAGCATAGAAGTGCTAGTTTTCTCTCGTATCACTCCTCAGTCTCTTTTTTCATACATAAAATATAACAAATATCAAATAATGTCACTATAAATAAAAGTTGCATGTCCATTTGGTCATTTATTTGACAAGTAGCCATGATAAACAGGGTAATATACATTCAGCAGGTCATATTGCAAAATAAAGCTCTTCAGGATAATATAAGGCCTTCATCACTGTGTTTGGGGTTTATTTTTACACAATGACTGGCTGACTGTACATTAAATTTAATATTTTTACACGCACATTCATGATATAATATGGTTTAATATTAGCAAATGAGATATACACAAATTTGCTGAAATTAATATTTTTGTGAAATATTTACTTAAACAATTTAAATGTAATTTATTCCAGTGATCAAAGCTGAGTTTTCAGTGTCATTATTCCAGTCTTCAGTGTCACATGATCCTTCAGAAATCATTCTAATATGATGATTTGCTGCTCAAGAAACATTTCTTCTTTTTTTTTAAAACAGTTGCTCTTTACTGTTTTGTGGACATCTCGTTTTTCAGGATTTTGTGATGAATAGAAAGTACAAAATAACTGCATTTACTCTCACTTCTGATCAATTTAATGCATCCTTGAGTATTAATTAATAAAATGACTGACCCCAAACTTTTGAACAGTGCTCTATTTATCAGTTTTCATATTTGTTTTACATGTTTCCTCTATACAGGATGGTGATGTTTTCCAATAACGTCGAGCCAGCAAACGGATTCCTAGTACGTTACCTGCACAGAAAGCTAATGGAGGCTGAAGATCCCAGGAGCGTGAAGAATGAAGATCTGCTGCGGGTGCTGGACTGGGTGCCCAGACTCTGGTACCACCTCCACACCTTCCTGGAGAAACACAGCACCTCTGATTTCCTCATTGGTAATTTTCATTATTATATCGGCACCAGATTGGATGAGAATGAGGAGGCATTTTTTTAACAAGCTTGATGTGCCTAATTCAGGGAGTATTTCATCTGTGTGTGTCCAATCTGTGTTTCCGTAGGTCCCTGCTTCTTCTTGTCCTGTCCAGTAACAGTAGAGGAATTCCGCACGTGGTTTATCGATCTTTGGAATCAGTCAATCATCCCGTACCTGCAGGAAGGAGCCAAAGATGGCATTAAGGTGAGTCAAAGTATCCCAAACTTGAAGATAAACTTAACCTGTCGGTCAGAATGCCACTTTCTAACTGTTCAAGTGAACTGCAGGTTCACGGGCAGAAGTCAGTGTGGGAGGATCCGGTGGAGTGGGTCAGAGGATCTCTGCCCTGGCCGTCTGCTCAGCAAGACCAGGCCAAACTCTTCCACCTGCCTCCCCCGAGCACAGGCCCCGGCAGCCCCAGCCAGCCAGGAGACGATCGGCCACATAAGGAGACGCCGCCCAGCTCCGTCGAGTCAGATCCACTGGTCAGTGTGTGGATTAGGGCTGTAATGTGTGTGTGTGACCCTGGACCACAAAACCAGTCATAAGGGTACATTTTTTGAAACTGAAATTTAAACATTGTCTGAAAGCTGAATAAATAATCTTTCCATTGATGTATGGTTTGTTAAGAAAGCACAATATTTGGCCGATATACAACTATTTGAAAATCTGGAATCTGAGGGTGCAAAAAAATCTAAATATGGAGAAATTTGCCTGTAAAGTCCTTAGCAATGCATATTACTAATCAAAAATTAAGTTTTGATATATTTACGGTAGGAAATTTACAAAATATCTTCATGGAACATGATCTTTACTTAATATCCTAATGATTTTTGGCATAAAAGAAAAATCGATAATTTTGACCCATTTTTGGCTTTTGCTACAAATATATCCGTGCTACTTATGACTGGTTTTGTGCTCCAGGGTCACATATATATATATATAGATTATGGTGTGAAAATAACAAATTGAAACATATACGAAGGGCCAAACTTATACATTTTTATCAGAACACAAGTATTTTTGTGGTGACATTGGAAATCTAAATTTTATATTAGGCTTTTTTTCACAGCCAAAAAATACAACTATATGAGTTATACAGTATAATTAACTTTAATATATGCACAATTCAAACCTCAGTTCATTCTTTAGTGGATAAACATTCATTAAAACGAGTAAGTACTAAATATATATATAATGGCTTCCCCCATATCAGCGCACATGAGAAATATCTCGTTCCTGTAATCTCTGCTCTTTTCCCAGATGGCTATGCTGTTAAAATTACAAGAGGCTGCCAATTACATCGAGTCACCAGAGAAAGAAACCGATCCAAAACTCCCTCCTCTCTGAACAACATCTCCATCTCTCCTGCCGCCCATGTCGAGGTCCAAACTCCAACAGCTGCCCCACACCTGCAGATGACACTGTACTGTTACTATAAATGCTGTTAGTGCATTTCACCCACTCGTTTATTATATTATCCATCCCAACTTTTTCATTTCAATCGAATGTCCCTTACAGAAAAGTACTGTGGTGGTACCGTGGTTCATTGATGCTATCAGATGGTAATACCGTGGTACTTTCTCATATGGTTAGTTGACTTGTTCTGCAGTATGACATGCTATACGACCATTTTAAATAGCATTTTGCTCTTTTAAAGTTATGCATGCAGCATGCATAATTATGAGCTCCTATGAATCGTAAGACTACACAGAGAATTTGTAGTTGTTCAAATGGATTTGTTGCACCTCAGGACCTTTAAAATGAACTAGTGATGGCAAAAATTGTGGTTAAAATGGTAGAAAAACTTCAGGAAGAAATCGTGACCCATTACAGTACATAAATCTACACTTTTCTGTATACGTTCATTTATTTAAACCTTTGCAAAATAGTTTGAATATTGGTGGTGATCCATAAAACTATCCATATACCGTGGTGCTGAGTAAATAACATGGTATTATCATGTTAGTGACCAAACCATGGTAATACCACCACAGCCGGTTCATCCATGGTCATTTGTTTGTTTTTACCATGGTACTTTTATGTAAGGGCTTGCAAAAACAATATTTTGTCATGAAACGTAACTCTTTCTCCTAAAAAAATGATGAAAATTATCATTTTATAGCACTTCTGTCTGCATATTTCCATTTACGGATGATTTAGTACATATGTAATTCTCTTTGTGGGAACCTTTACTGTTCCACTGCTGCCCGTCTTAACAGCTCAACGATACAGGTGCTAAAATCGCTAGTGTGCACGCGTGACTTCATCTTGTGGTAATGAATAAGAGCCAACATGGGAGATATTAGGAAATAATATGTCTCACTTAATAATGTAACACTTTACAGGCCACTTTAGCCTATGCTGCTTTTTGTACGCTTCATTTCTTTCACGTTTGAATATGGCCACAGCATAAGCTAGTTTAACCCCAGAAACACTTATGCAGACTGCATTACACCTTCTTCCTCTTTCTAACACAGTGAATGCCTTACATCAGATTCTGAGTGTGCTATCATGTTCCCTCCTCACTCTGTAGGGGGCAGAGTTAAGCAAAGTTCAGAAATGAACTTTCATGAAATGAATCTGAATGAAATCCCGAACAAACAGGATGTCGGATTGGATTTTGATTTAAAATAAAAGTGAGTGGAATTTACTGAATTGCAATTCAAAAAAATCTTGACGGATTGTGGTTTGTAGAAAACAGTTGAATGGTATTTTAACCTTAAAACTGAAATGTATTATTAAACATGCAGTCTTTGAATTTCATTCCATTTTAATTCTAATTCCTAAAACTTAACTTGAAAGTATGATTCTGCATCCTGTTTCATAAGGCGCTTAACACTGATAAGGGCAAGCGTTCTCAAAACTGAAGCTTGTGTTCCCTCAAAAGCACCTCAGTAACACGCTGTAAAGATCATTTGCATTTGGAGAGGACTATTCTTGTGCACTTTGATTTACTGTAATGATACTGTAGAGACGTTTTACTTGGCTTTGACGCTGATCTCAGCTCAGGGCTTTGTCATCTCAGGCCTCTAATTAGATTCAATACAGCTACTTTCTCAGTTACTGCTCTCTTTGTAGCAAATGGTGCAAATGTAGAAAACCAAATACTCAGTGCTTTATTCAGTAAAAGCCTTTTATTTGAAGTACTAGAGACGATCACCCCAGTAAAGTGCACACGGATGCGAAGACGAAGATTATCTTTGATTATTTGGTGCTATTCTCTATCACTATTGGAAAACATGACTTGGTTTAGCAAAAATCGCACTTGACATCCAATAGCCTTAGTCTTGTGGCATTTAAGGGCATCTTTAGGTACAACCAAGTGATCATTTTATTTATACAATCCTTTTAGTTGTAGTTTTAGAGCTGGAAGCATTAAGTTTCTTTAGACGTAGTTTAAACATCGCACTAAAAATCCACCATCACTGTCAAAGTAAATCAGCCTCCTTTTTAATGGTACTATAAAAACATATCAAACCGCACAGCGTTTCTCTGAAGCTTACGATTGATATCAAAGTCGTCAGTTCTGTTGAGCACTAACGAGAGTAGTGTACACTACATCCATACGTCCTCAACGCTCACACAGAAGAGGATTCGCTCACAGAAAGCAGTGGTGGACCAGTAATTTCCCATCTCTGTACCTGAAACTAGTACAAACATGCATGTAGGTAAGATCTGGGCTATTAAAGTTCAAATCTAACTCAAATCATTTCATTCCTTTCTATTCATCTATACTGCATTATCATTACTCTACAGTGTAAATATGATTTTCGTAGTTCCTTCTCCAAAAAACGAGGGTTTATTAGCCAAATAGAGAGACTCGTAATGTTCAAGATGGCAAAATGATTTTGTTATTTTAGCCTCCTTCAGTTGCGCTGCTGCTGCTTCAAGTCTAATATGTGACTTCTATATTTGATTACATTCCAGACATAAGACAGTGTGTCAGTGGCTTTTGTTGCTTATCTGCTGAAGATCCTAGTTGGCCATTTGCAGTTTCATTTTATATCAATAAATTCTACTGCAACAAAATATTACATTGCATGTCGGTGAATTACCACTGATATTGAATCTGGATCAGCGAATAAAGCTAATCATTGAGGGAATAAATCTCATTCCGGTTTCACGCAAGCGTTTTCATTGTCAGCAGCTATTCTTTGTTTTAAAAAGACGTTTATTAGTGTGACTAAAGCCGCTGAACACTGTCTGCATCATGTTCCTGGTTATTGTGCCTGTGACCGTGTGATAGCTGTGCTGTGTTGTGCAAAATCCCATTTAATGCGACAATTCAGCAACTTTTTACTGTCTACTTTGTCTGTCCTGGAATGGTAATGACAGCACATGGATGGTGACTGGTAAAACTGGATTTTTACATTGATTTCACTGTCTGTCGCTCATAAGCTTTGGTTCGTGTCTGCTTCTGTTGCTGTTTTCACTCTTTAATGCACCTTTTTATGTGGACTATATTGTTGCAATAATTTGTCATGTGTGTTAAACAGAGTCAGGAACTCCATTTGATAAAGACTTTGGGTGATTGTATGCCTTGATGGTGCTGTCTTGAGGTCAGGGTCAAGTTTGGGCAACTCGTGAATGAGAACCTACGGATCTTTAATATCAGGGGGTGTGGTTTTATGTAAAGTATTTCAAAGAGGACCAATGAAAAATATAAAGATAATATTACAGATACACAAAGTGGTGAGAAGTTGCTGAATAGTCCCTTCACTTCATGCAATGCTTGATATTGATTCAAAAGTCCAGTACTATTACATAAAAGGTAATATGACTGTAGAAGATGTAAGTTACAATGTGCAATGGGTTTCTAAATGTTGTAAACGCATGTCACCTTAGTGTGAAGCAGAATTACGGATGTGTTCTATCTAATTTGGGGTCGTATAAAAGGAATGATATTACTTTCTTTTTATTGTAATGTTCCCCCAAATGATTGTTTGTACGACTTCAGTTCCATTTTGTACAGAACGTTATAAATGTAAACATTGTACATAGCGTGGCCCTGCATTTGCAACAACAATCATTTAAGAAAAAAACATAATGTCATTAAGAAATGTGGTTTGTAAGGAAGGCTTGTGCTTTTGTTACCGATGGAATGACCCAGTACACGAAAACTGGCATGCTTCGGATGTTCGTAATATGACCACCAAGACGTTGTCCATCTGTCATAATAAAACCACAACGTTCGTTAACTATGTTCTTTGTCGTGTCTTATGTTTTCACATGCTTTAGTATGCAGAGTAAAAATGTTTAGTGTTAACTTTTAAACTACCTTTGTTCCTTACCATAAACATGAAGGCTTATGTAATTTGTGGAATTAAATCAGTTTAGTACGTACTTAATTTTCTGTAAAATATAATTTTTTATTATTTGTAACCTACCATATTCGGTAATTTAAGTGCATCATCCGGGTATTTAAAGTGCACTTTTTCTTTTTGGAATTTTCAGTGTGAATTCACTACTCATACTATTTATACTATGAAACATTATAGAATAGTACTGCATAAGTATGCGATTTGGGACGCACCTATAGTGTTTTTATTGTATAGTTTTGATCAAATATGGCCCTGTTTTTGTGAGATTCACTGTATCATTTTGCATTAATAAATATTTTGCAAACTTTTGCCCCCTCAGAAAGAATTTGTGCCCCCTCAGTTTTCTTAAGGAACTTATTTAAACCGTTAATGGATAGTTAATTGGAGAAGCATGGGCACACCGTCTGCAGAGCGCATAAAGTTGTGTTCGATTTGAGCAGATCAATCAGCATCTGACTTCCGGTCATCGCAGTTTCTCCAGAGCTGCACGAGCTCTGATGATGACAGCTAATTCACGATTTACCAGACTCACTCACTGTGTTTCATCCCGTGCTTTAATAGGGTTACAAACTCTTTTCATGTTATATTAATGCTATAGCGTATTGTGTCGTGTTTATCAAAATAAAACCGATAAATAAAAGTAAATTTACACACAAAAGATTGTTCTACATTGTTCCAGGGCAGGCGTCAAGAGGGGGGCATTAGTGGGCCATGAAATCGGAAACAAATAGCCAGCATATGAAAGCCATTGCACGCTTTCGCGAGCGTCAGCAACTGCACGCGATCACAGAATGCATTAACACCCCCCCCCCCCCCCCAACGTGATTTGTGCCCCCCTAGAGATTTAAATGCCCCCCACCCCCGACTGAGGTGCCCTGGCGCCGGTGTCCTGTCGATTTGTGCTACCCTGTCAGATTTTCCTACCTCCAACAGTAGGAAGTACAATTCGACAACGAAAAATGCTCCCTGTTAAATTATGATTTATTAACGTCTACACCTACCCTAACCCTAAACCTACCCCTTACAGTAATGCAGATGCATTAAATATTGTTGTTCAGTGTGAGAAGAAGAACGAAATATTGATGTGCGCATGCGCAGTAAGCCACGGTAGGAAAATCTGACGGGTAGGATAAAATGTCAGGACACCGGCCCTGATTAAAATGCAGTTTACCTTTTTATTTTCTGGAATTAAAAATAGGTTAAGTATTAGGCTACTTTAAATGCCCCTCCCCCACCCCTCAGTAGACCTACTCGCACACTTCTTATCGGCAGTGACACTACTGTTAGAGTACAGTGCATATATACAGCTTGAGTGAACGTGATGCTGAGGGCTCTGCTCCCTCACTAGTCACTTGAAACTCTCGAGGGGAGGAGTTGAGTAGCACCACATGCCTTAGGCTATAAATCCGGGGTGACCCATCTTCAGACTGAGCCGAAGGACTTACTAGGTCAGAGGGATCCCAGAAGCGGACAAGCATGCCGGCAAAACCAGCCCCGATAAAGAAGTCGGCTAAGGCCGCCAAGAAGGAGGAACCGGCACCCGCACCCGCACCCGAACCAGCGCCCGAGCCCGCTCCCGCACCCGCACCTGAGCCCGCCCCCGCTGAACCAGCCCCCGCCGAACCTGCCCCCGCCGAAGCCGCTCCAGCGGAGGCAGCCCCGGCTGAAGCACCTCCTGCTGAAGCCCCACCTGCTGAAGCCGCACCAGCCGAACCCGCTGCAGGTACTGAGTGTGTACGGAGACCCCAAACTAAATCATGGATCTTAAAAAGGACATTCTAAATGGAAACTTTTATTGGTTGATTATCTTTAAGAAAGAGCATAGCTTTTCTTAAAAGAGTAAAATCAGTCATATTTAAGTCCAAAATTGTAAGAAAAAAAAGAAATTATAATTTGCATAAATAATAATGAGAATAATCAATTCATGATGATGAATCAGCATTAATGAAATTGATTACAGCAAATATTGCTATGAAGTACATTCAAGTACTACTTTATAATTTAAATAATAAATCATTACAGTGATGGGAACATTTTTATCATTTATGTGTAATAAGAATTAGAAGAAGAATTTGCTTAATTGTCATGTTACCATGCAAAGAAAACCAAAATAGTGTCATTTGCTTTATGCAAAATAGTTTATTTTATCTTACAATGATTTGGTGAAATATGACCCTGCTTCTGTAAGATCCACTCTATCATTTGTAATAATAAATGCAATCAAACAAACAGACACTATTAACACATGCATGTTATGCCATTTAACAATTACCTCCTAATGCATGAGAACTCTGTGCATTGCTACCGGAGCCAAGAACTCTTGGTAGCTTCTTGGAAAATGTCTGACTACAGCTGATGGTTTAAAAAAAACACCAGTGAGCGTTTACACCTGTTAACCTCTCCTCGCTTCTACACTATACTGATCATACCAGCTGTTCGCCCTGACCTACTCAACGTCTATTCTGCTACTTTTGCTCTACTTCAAGTGTGCGTTTGATTTCCAGGAAAAATAAATTAAAACCATTAATTTATTTATTTAGTTTGCCTTTTTGAATAAAAATGCATTTTTCAAAAATACAATGGTAGCCATAGTTTCCACAAAAATATCATATTATGGCTGTTATTTACCTGTAGTGAAAAGTACTGCAGTACTATGGTGCAATGAAGATACTCATGATGCATGCTACTCCAGGGTACTTTAAAGAACACCATGTCCATGTAGTACCATAGTCATTTTTGGTACTTTTTGTGATTGAATGTTATGTTATAGTACTTTTCTCCTTGTGCTTACTAAAATAAAATGTTGTAATGTGTCAAAAAATGTAACAGCTAGCAAAAAGTTATGATTTACAGTGGTAACAATAACTGGTGGTATTTTATTGGAAACTGTGGTCAACAAGGTGAAATGCAGTCAAAGAAAAGAAACAAAATAGTTTTAGGTTCTGCAGAGCATAAATCTTAACATGAGCTTCTACAGAAGCCCGATTCCTTAATCTTTCACTATAATGTGTGATCATTCACATGATAATCTGTCCTGATCTCTAACAAAAGCAAAGCATGCCGTTCACCACCTGTGCAATTATTATTTTAACACCAGCTATATCCACTGAGGCCTTATAAGCCAGAGGTATTTAGAGCTTGTGGCAAACGCAGACAACTCTATTTACAGTCCCACAGAGAGCTTTAACACAATGCATGTTAAATATTTAACTATGATGTTTTAATTAGTGAGCCCAGTCTTTTACAGTCACAAGGTAAGTGTGTAATTAAGGGCAATTCTTTAGTGATTGTTGGTTTTAGAAATATTATTTCTATTAAATGAAATAATGATAGCATAAACGATATCAGACATACACAAAATGGATGAATATAAATAATATTAATTATTATGTGTACAGCTTATATGCTATCACTAAATTATTTCATTTCTTATTGTTTATGCAAGGTTAAATATACTAAAATGAACTTGAAACAGATAATGTGCACATTCATCCAGTCTGAGTCCATTATCTGTGAATGCCAGGAATCTCAAAATGACCAAATTGTTTGATCGTGTGTACTTGTTTCTGTTTTTAAAAATATATTCTGTGCATGCAAATCAAGCCTCAAATATTTGGTCCATTCTAACATTTTACTAACATTTAGAAATGATTTGCTGGCCACATCGCATAAGAAGCTGCTGCAAACGCTGCTGAGGCCCCACTAATGGTAATAGCAGTGGTAAGCCAATGGTAAACAGCTACTGTCAATTTATTTGACGCACTGCATTTGCACAATACTGAAAAATGTAGTCAACATGAAAGACAAAATGTTCGCAACCCATTTTAAAAGCATGTTCAGTGAGTTAACAGTTTACCCGACTTCATTGTGTCAGTACTGATTTCATGTTGACTTTCTAATCTAATCAGTGCATTTTTTCTAATAAAGGCAATGTTAGAAATGCACCAATTTTATATTGAAGGTACTGAATTTGGAAACTATGTGTGCTGAGATCATATTTTGGATTATGCCAAAACCTGACCTGAGCTATTATTTCATCATTTTTGACTAAACTAATGCCTGACGCTGTTATATGCCGCTTTCATTAATGTGCCTATTTAACACCAGCTGATGCTGAAGCTCCACCTGCTGAGGAAATCAAAGCACCTACACCTCCTCCACCTGCAGGTAAACCCACGGGGAATCAAAACCGCTTCAGATCACCTACGTTGTGTCATTTACAGTTGAAACATTTATAGTTGAAGTGCCTGATTTTAGTTTTAAATATTAAATTAAATATAAAATATTAAATATGAAATGTTTTCCTCTCCAGAGCCCACCAGCGAGCCTCTCGAGCTCGGCGTTGAGGATGTCAATGACTCTTCCGTCACTATCTCATGGAGACCACCAGCCACCATTGGAAACTCTGGTCTGGATGGATACACTGTGGAAATCTGCAAGGAAGGAAGTGAGTCTGATGTCAATTTAGAAATTCAGGCCTTCTTAGATAGTATATAGAGATATATACGTCCAGATCCAATCTAGCATAACACAAATGCCTTTTTGTTCTAGATGTTTAGATCAAAAACGATGCCTGTTTAGGAATAGTCTGACTGGAAGGCAATCAGCTGCTTTCGGTTGCAAACACTGGGGTAATAAAGCCCACAATGAGGATTAATCCTAAAATCTAAAGCCTTTTCATTTGATTACGGTGGCTTGCAGAGCACTTGCATACATTTGCATCTTGAAATGCCACCTCACAATACCGTACGTTAAATTAAAAGCAGCGAAAAGTTCATTAGCATTTTATTAGCTGGTCAAAGCTCTCAGTTGCACCTGTCCCCAGTATGTCAACCGCAACATGTACACCCACCTCAGTTGTGTCCCTATATGGAGTGAGGCATTTCTAGAAGTCTGACGGCAGAAGAGCATGGCTGGTGCACTCATGTCAGTTGCACACACATAAATACAGTTAAACTTGCTGATACAGCCGTTAAAAGTGCAAATACGTTTTGAAAAAAGTGTATATGCACACACTTCCCAATTTGTTCCGGAAAACATAAACTGACACATTTCAAAATTTGCTTATTAATTTTTTTTTTTAAATAATAATAAAGTGATCATATTTATATACCGAATTTTATTTAAATATCACCTTTCCAAAAGCTTTACAATTAATGTGAAATTATTTAGCAATACATTTTTATGATTATTAATAGAATGCAATAAAATTATTAAAAGTTCTTAATATTTTTGTGTAACGCAGTTCAAAATGTATATTTATTCATTTTTAAAATAATAATACTTTAATAATATTTCATATCAGTTTTTATATAATAATTTTTTTAATGCATTTTATTTAAAAGTTGCCATTCCAAAATCTGTACAATCAGTGTTAACAGTTAATCAAAAATCATTTGTTATGACTGTTAATGGGATGCAAATCCCTAAGGTAGCAGTGCAGATTATATATATATTTTTTAAATCAAACTATTACAAGTATGACTATAATTGAATATTATTATTTAAATGTTGCCTTTCAAAAAGCTTAACAATTAATCAACAATCAATTAACAATCAATGTACAATTAATCAACAATCAATTTTATCATAGTTATTGGGATGCAAATCATACTGGATATTCTTGCAACTAATTATTAATTTTTCCATCTTAGCTGGTGACTGGAAAGCTGCTAACGAGGAGCTGACTGTGTCCTGCCGTTACATCATTAAGAACCAGACCACCGGTGACCGCCTGAACATCAGGGTGGTGGCTGTAAACCCTGGCGGCCGCAGCCCTCCTGCCACGCTGGCCGACGCTGTCCTGGTCAGAGAGGTTGTGGGTAAGTCAACATTTTACTTCTCAGATACTGTAGCTTTAAGTTCCCCCTACCTTTTTCATAAATAATCATGACATGTTATGAGTTTCCTTTGCTTGGCCACAGAAAAAAAAAAAGTGCAACCAGGGACATAAAACAACGACCAAGCAGAAAACCACAAGATTTATGCATTACTGATATAGCCGCCAAATGATCATGGTGTCATTAATTTAATATTCATGAGCCATGCTGAAAAGTTTCAGAATGTGTTTCATGATGTTCTTTCCCCCTGCAACTAAGCCAGTTTTCTTTAGACATAATAACTGTAAATGTTGGAACATAGAGTTACCCAGCTATTGCTGCTCTAAAGATCGGAGGCCACCTCTCGAGTCTCAAGTATCCCAGACCTCAGAGCTATCTCGAGAGGTGAAACTGGTACCACGTCAAGCCCACTGCTCATAATGTTCTACAGGGCCCCCTAATTGGTTTCCAGTTGTGAAAAAATAAATCTAAATAAATCTACCTGACAAGCGTCTAGTTTTAGCATGAAGAGGTGTTGCCTTACAAACCCTCTCAGATCAGACAACGGCGGCAAAAACACCAGAAAAAAATATATTTTTGAAAGAAATCTTTGTTGTTGCATGACTTTAGACAGTTTTTAGTAGTTCTTTTTTCTCGAAGTTTCTATATTGGCTTTTCAGCCACAAACCCTCACCAACAAATTATTGGGATTGTATCCATGTTGACTGTAATTTTTAAAAGATAATTAAAAAGTAGTATATATACACATGTATAAACATTTAAACACTCACCTATGTACATACGCACACACAAATAAAAATATGAAATTATTAAAATAAATAAATACAAAAAAAATATAGATAATAAAAAATAATCAAAAAATAAATAATTTTAGTAAATTTTTAAAGTAGCTTTCGATGCCTTAGATATTGTACAAGTATGTCACATTCGGCCACATTATCACAGCCGTTATGTAAACTAGTTTTCATGTACGAATGCTTGCAGTCACTTTACATACTCCAAGGGTGTCGGGCGTCTAAAGAAAGAAATCATAAATGTAGAATGGAAAGTCAAGCGGGATTGGAATGTAACTTGAATCCGGTCTACGCAAAAGAGGGGGAGGGAGATTTTGGCAGATCTCCGATTAAAGGTCTTCTTTAAAGGCACGGAGGCATGTCATGAATTGTCTTTTCCAATAAGAAAATTCTCTGTTGCATATCCTTGGAAAATAGTTAGTTGGTAAGTGCTATGCATTAACAAGGATTACATGGAGAAGGTTTTACATGGCTTCAAAGCCATTGATAGCTAGCCGCCTGGACCAGTGTCAAGCTACTTCCTTTAAGAGCGATGGCGACAAGTGTGAATGGGTCGAGTCGGAGGGTGGGATACATTTCCCAAATGTTCTCGCACTGCATAAGGAGACAAGTAGCATCTAAGGTTACCTCAGGAGACTTTTTAGCTTGCTAGAGATGCTATGTTTATTTAGAGGCATGCTGTAGCATGCTGTAAGAGAGTGAGCATCCCGCTAATGCTTCAAGGAGATTTCCAGATTCACCTTTTTATATGCATTGCATTGCAAAAGTTTTTAATTCCATTTATGTACTAAAAACAGATTTCATATTTTGTAGCATCGACTAGCCTCCATTTGAAATCAACGCTAAACTGCGACTCTTAGATTCAGCCTTTGGAATTATTTGTAATTCAGCAGTTTTAATGTAACTAAAGCTCTCCATCATAAGTTATTAGTGGCAGGCGTGTAATAGGACTGATCTATTTTAAGCCGTGATGAGTCCAACAGAGCCACCGTTAGCTTGTTGGCTAGCTCAGGGTGTATTAGCGTAATTGACTCCTCATAATGTTTTTAGTCTTCTGTTTCCTTCCGTGTTTAACTTTAGTGCTTCTGCATATGGTTCTGCTAAAGATTTTGGTAGTTTTTTTTGCTGTAGACTGTTTAACCAACACAAGATGAAACAGGCTGACTGCAGCTAAGGATGAAATTACAGTTAGCTTGCGCTCTGGAAACCAGGGTCACGTTAAGGTTAGCACGTCAGTTTTCTGGTTCAGTAAATAGTGCTATCCTAGCTAACAAGGAACGTTCTCAGAACTTTGGCTAACATTCGCTCTTTGGCAAGGTTCTCCAAAATTCTAACAAACAAACATTCTTACACTAACATTAATAGAACGTTTGTTCATAGTTATCTGTATCTTTTTTTAACATTCTCTTTATTGTTTATACAAAACAAAAACGTACCTAGATCCAAATTACAACACTGCAGCAACATCACACCTTTCATAACAAAATGAAATTTGAATACCCTTCCCAGTTTCTTGTTCAAAAAAAAGTGGGGCTGTCACAAGTGTTTCAAAGTGGTGTCCTTTATAGAAAACCTAATTCTTTCTAACTGAAGACACTGTATGACCTCTCTTATCTAAGAGAAATGAGTCGGGGGGGGGGTGTTTCCAATGAAGTAGAATAAATCTTCGTGCAAGAAGCATCACAAATGTAATCACAGAATATTGACTCTTTGATATTGTAATGTTATCATCTTTAACCCCGAAAAGAGATAATACTGGTTCTGGGTCCAGAGGTCTTCTTATAATATCTGACATTATTTGAAAAATTGTAGACCATTAAGTAATGATTTTGGCACCTGATTGTCCACATCTATCACAGGTTGAGTCCACAGATGGAAACATCTTGGAAAGTTTTTCTTTAGAAAGATGAAGTCTGAGCACTATCTTGAACTGTATAAGTCCGTGTCTAGCACATATTGAGGAGGAGGGAACCAGTTTTTGTGCATCATCCCACTGGTCTTCTGTAATATTTATTCCCAGATCTTCCTGCCATGCTTCACATAGATATTCCAGTGATACGTTACATTCAAGTTGTGAGAGTTTCTTCAAAATAACAGATATGCCGCCTTTAACAAATGGGTTATCCAAGAACAGTCCATTGGTGAGTCTGGTGGCTCCTTGGGGAATGAAGGGAAATTATTTTTGATAAAGTTATGTATTTGCAAGTATCTGAAAAATTGGGACTTCAGCAGATTAAAACTCTGTTGTAATTGTTGAAATGAGGAAAAATAACCATCTATGAACAAATCTTTGAGTAAACAAATTCCACTTTCACAAAATGATACATCTGATATGGATGGAGGAAATGAATGATTAGCAGTTAATGGAGCCTGAATAGAGCATGCATGCCATTTATAATGTTTTCTTATTTGAGACCATATCTTAAAAGAATGAGTTACTACAGGGTTTATTATCCTAGATGAAGGAGGAGAAGACAGAGATGAGAAAATTAGTCCCGGCCAAGAGGAGGGGGAGCATGATTGGTTTATCTCAGCCAAAGAATCATAAAGTTATCTGTATCTTTAATAATGTTCTCAAAACGTTATTTATACCTGTACATTCATGGAACATTTATTTCTTTAGCATTTTAGTTGGACGCTAATGTACATTTTTTTAAATATTACTGCTTGTTTCGGAATGTTCAGAGAATATTCAAACCTAACATTCCCATAATGTTTCCAAAATTATAAAATGGAATGTTCCCTTAACATTCATATCCAAAAAAAATAATATATATATACAATTTAAAAAATTGGATGTTTTGAATGTTCAGAGAATTTTCCTAAATAATGTTATCACAACTTAATGAGAAAGCTTATGTTATATGTTAATGTTATGTTTTTATGTTAACTGTATTGAAATAATCAAAGGTTTTCCTTTTCTTAAGGCCTCAAAAATTTTTAGATGACTGACAATAAAAATGAAAATTAAATAGGTTTGTTTTTATGAGCCAATAAAATAAGAGCATGTATTTCTTTATAAAAAGTTGTTCTGTCTTCGAGTATTTGGGCATGTGCACAAGAAAGATATAGTTCTGTAAAATCTCTGAAGATATAATGTAAATCAAATGCAATGTAATCATATTATGTACCATTTTTTCCTCCCTACAGATCGCCCCAAAATTCGTCTGCCACGTTTCCTGAGGCAGCGTTATGTGAAAAATGTTGGAGAGAAAGTCAACATTCTTATTCCCTTCAGTGTATGTACTCTTTTGACAATTGATAAGTTTACTGAAAATGCATGATTATAGCCGAACTCTTTTAAAGGTAGCTAAATCTCTGCTTGCTTATTCATGTTTTTGCCAGATGCCAGAACTTTTAATAGAACATGGGCTAAATTTGGAAGACCAATCAGTCCATTCTAACTCTGTTTTCAATTAATATATCTGGTATATACTGTATACCTGTATATAAGTTGATTTTGTCAATTAATTTGAAGCTAAACGTGTCTTATTTTCTTACCTGCAGGGCAAACCACAACCTGTTGTGTCATGGACAAAGGATGGCCAGCCTCTGGATACTAAAAAGGTGAACATCCGCAACAGCGACAAGGACAGCATCCTCTTCATCCGTGCCGTCGAGAGAGCCGACTCCGGCGTGTATGAGATGTGTGTGAAAGTGGAAAGCTTTGAGGACAAAGCACAGTTGACTTTGCAGATTGTTGGTAAGTGTTCATACACATCGTGGACTGCAGTTTACAGTACATTCGTTTTTGAGCTTTTTTTTTTTAAATTGACTTGTTGACCTGTTCACCAGAGTTGCCTGGACCTCCAGCCAGCGTCAAGATCGTGGACACCTGGGGTTTCAATGTTGCTCTGGAATGGACCGAACCCAAGGATAGTGGAAACACAACAATCACTGGATACACCATCCAGAAGGCTGACAAAAAAACAGGGGTAGAAGCTCTTTAAAAAATTACAACATTTATGAAAAATACCATGGTATTACTGTGATTTTTCGAACATGGTAACATTGCAATATACATTTACCATGACAGAGTGGATGTGATTTACCATGTTTGTTTGGACGTGATGCCATGTTTGTAAATGCCATTCCAATATTAAAGCTTAAGGAGCCGCGTATTTGCGTCTAAAAGCACGAGACGCAGCGCTCAGGAATGTTTGCACCACTTGTCCCGCCTCTGGGGTCTTCTGATTGGTCCACTGTTTTGGCACTGACAGTGATGAGCGGCACTGCGTATAAATGTTGAAATTCTTTTATCTTGACAGGGGGTCTCAAAAATATGGTGCTCATGTGTGCGAGGCTGCGAAAGACACGAGACGTGAATGCAACGGTCATACTCGTCCATCTAGCACATGTTTACATAGAAAAACAACGGAAAAGTAGCGTATTGGAATGGAAAAAAGTGTCCTGTGTGAACAGCAACTAAGTGTTTTTTGGTGTTAAAATACTTTTTACTATCCAAGCTCAACATACAGAGACCGTTATAACTGCGCCATTCATAGTTTAATTTTCTCACATTTTAAGTTTTTTGAGCGAACCATCTAGTCCTCCACATCAGCACTGCTTTGACCAATGGGGGCGGAATTGTGTTTATTGTATCAATGGCTGACTGGGGGGAGGGGGGCGTGTTCATAAAACTGTTTTGAAAACTACAACCCGAATTACGGAAATGTTGGGACGTTTTTTTTTTTTTTTTTATAAAAGGAAAACTAAAAGACTTTCAAATCACATGAGCCAATATTTTATTCACAATAGAACATAGAGAACATAACAAATGTTTAAACGGAGAAATTTTACACACTTATCCACTAAATGAGCTCATTTCAAATTTGATGCCTGCTACAGGTCTCAAAACATTTGGCACGGGGGCAACAAAGGGCTGAAAAAGCAAGACATTTTGAAAAGATTCAGCTGGGAGAACATCTAGCAACTAATTAAGTTAATTGACATCAGGTCTGTCACATGATTAGCTATAAAAGGGATGTCTTAGAGAGGCAGAGTCTCTCAGAAGTAAAGATTGGCAGAGGCTCTCCAATCTGTGAAAGAGTGCGTAAAAATATTGTGGAATACGTCAAATTGCAAAGGCTTTGCAAATCTCATCATCTACAGTGCATAACATCATCAAAAGATTCAGAGAAACTGGAGACATTTCTGTACGTAAGGGACAAGGCCGAAGACCTATGTTGGATGCCCGTGGTCTTCGGGGCCTCAGACAACACTGCATCACTCATCGGCATGATTCTGTCATTGACATTACTAAATGGGCCCAGGAATACTTCCAGAAACCACTGTCAGTAAACACAATCCACCGTGCCATCTGCAGATGCCAACTAAATCTCTATCATGCAAAAAGGAAGCAATATGTGAACATGGTCCAGAAGCGCCGTCGTGTCCTGTGGGCCAAGACTCATTTAAAATGGACTGTTTCAAAGTGGAAAAGTGTTCTATGGTCAGACGAGTCCAAATTTGACATTCTTGTTGAAAATCACGGACACCGTGTCCTCCGGGCTAAAGAGGAGGTAGACCTTCCAGTGTGTTATCAACGTTCAGTTCAAAAGCCAGCATCTCTGATGGTATGGAGGTGCATAAGTGCATACGGTATGGGCAG
Source organism: Schizothorax lantsangensis (assembly GCA_027422415.1). Taxonomy (NCBI): domain Eukaryota; kingdom Metazoa; phylum Chordata; class Actinopteri; order Cypriniformes; family Cyprinidae; genus Schizothorax; species Schizothorax lantsangensis. Next base: position 3,569,052 of record CM049853.1, on the reverse strand, counting down.
CTTGCATGTTTTGTAAGGCTCTATGAATGCTGAAAGGTATATAAATATTTTAGAGCAACATATGCTCCCCTTCCAGACAACGTCTATTTCAGCAGGACAATGCAAAACCACATACTGCAGCTATTACAGCATGGCTTCATAATAGAAGAATCCGGTTGCTGAATTGGCATGCCTGCAGTCCAGATCTTTCACCTATAGAGAACATTTGGCGAAATCATTAATCATTTAACGAAAAATACGTCAAAGACGACCACAAACTCTTCAGAATCTGGAAACCTATATCAGGCAAGAATGGGACCAAATTCCAACACCAAAACTCCAGAAACTCATAACCTCGATGACCAGACATCTTCAAACTGTTTTGAAAAGAAGAGGAGATGCTACACCATGGTAAACATGCCCCCGTCCCAACTATTTTGAGACCTGTAGCAGGCATCAAATTCGAAATGAGCTCATTTTGTGCATAACATTTTTTAATTTCTCAGTTTAAACATTTGTTATGTTCTCTATGTTCTCTTGTGAATAAAATATTGGCTCATGTGATTTGAAAGTCTTTTAGTTTTCATTTTATTCAAATTTAAAAAACTTCCCAACATTTCCGGAATTCGGGTTGTATGTTTATTCATGCAGTTCCTCTCAGTGGCACTAGTCTGCCAAATGATCTAATTAACTCAGTTGTATGCTGTGAGCAGTCGTGTTTACTGACCTTGTGCTATTGTCTCTCCATAGGACTGGTTCACAGTACTGGAGCATTATCACAGAATGAATGCCACTATTTCAGACCTGATCATGGGTAACACCTTCATCTTCAGGGTCTTCACTGAGAACAAGTGTGGAATCAGTGAAGAAGCCACCGTGACAAAGACCTCAGCCACCATCCAGAAGACAGGTGAACCAGCTTTTCTGCATTTTGTATATTTGACATTTGACTGTTGAATTGTATTTCTCATTTACACACACACACACACACAAACAAATTTGTGGTTTACAGGGTCTCTCCATAGGCGTAATGGTTTTTCTACTGTACAAACTGTATTTTCTATAACCCTTCACCAACCCTACACCTAAACCTACCCCTTACAGAAAAAATAAATAAATATATATATATATATATATATATATATACACGTGTGACCCTGGACCACAAAACCAGTCATAAGTAGCACAAGTATATTTGTAGCAAAAGCCAAAAATACATTGTATAGGTTAAAAATATTGATTTTTCTTTTATGCCAAAAATGTTCCATGTTCCATGAAGATATTTTGTAAATTTCCTACCGTAAATATATCAACTTAATTTTTGATTAGTAATATGCATTGCTAAGGACTTAATTTGGACAACTTTAAAGGCAATTTTCTCAATATTTAGATTTTTTTGCACCCTCAGATTCCAGATTTTCAAATAGTTGTATCTCGCCCAAATATTTTCCTTTCCTAACAAACCATACATCAATGAAAAGCTTATTTATTCAGCTTTCAGATGATGTTTAAAGCTCAATTAAAAAAAAAAAATACCATTATGTCTGGTTTTGTGGTCCAGTACTATTATATTTTTTATTAATATTTTGAAATTAGTTTTATTTTTAATGTTTTCATTTGAAATGTTGTTTATAATTATAAATACAAAATAATTTTGTAATTTTGTTATGTGCTTTTGTAATTTTTGATTTTATAATATATATTTTAGTTTCATTTATTTAGTTTTAGTTTTAGCTCAGTTTTTAGTTGTTTCCATTAGAAAGGCAACATTTTCGTTTGAAGTTTTTCATCAAACGATTGTATTTTATTTCAGCTTTATTTTAATTCCAATCTCAACACTCACTGCGCTCTCCCAGGTTTTGTAGGTACAAAGACCTATTTCTTATATCAAATGTTACTCAAGGTCTGCACTCTAAACATCTCTTTATTTAAGCAGAAGATAAAATCAAATAACAATCGTTTCGGCTTCCTGCCTTCGTCAGTGTGACAAGATCTCAGTAACTCAATGATTATATTAAGACCAATAAAGACCAACAGGTGGTAGTAATTAGGTTTCCAAGTTCACAGACTTCAGATCAGTTCCATCTATAAAAGCAACAAATTCAACAAAAATCAATGGGGACAATAACACATCAGGTAAAACATGCCGTTCATACATATTGCTCCCAAGAAGAATTTTTTTTTTTAAATTACATGAAACATGAAAGATCAAATTCCTCATTTAAACCCAAAGGTGACATGGTCTTTAAATAATACATCCAAGATGCCTCTCTTTGTAAGAGTGTTTTATCAATATCTCCACCCCGGCGAGGATTCATTATTTTCTCAATTTCAGTTGTTCAATACTATGATTATATTCAATAAAGTGTCTGGCCACTGGAGAAGTAACATCACATCTACGAATAGCTGATTTGTGTTCACTAATTCTAATTCTCAATGGCCTCAAAGTTTTTCCAACATACATTATATTGCCAAACGTATTGGGTCGCCCCCTTCTAATGAATTTCTATGAGTACAAATCTTAATGTTAAAGCATATTATGATATTCTAGGAAATTGTGTGCTTCTAATATTATAGCAACAGTTTGGACAGGACCCTTTTCTATTCTAACATGACAATGTCTCTGTGTATAAGACAAGGTTCAAGAAGAAAATGATTGATTCAGTCAGTGTGGAAGAACTTGACTGGTCTGCATAAAACCAAAAAACTCCTCACCAAACACCAATGACTCCTAATCAAAAGTATTGGGACCAGAACAGAAAAATTTAACACCTCTGTATTTAAAAACTGTATTTCCATCTCTGTGACTGTAAATGCAGTTTTGGACCTTGAAAATGACTGAACAAAAACCATCATCACCAAACACCAATGACTTGTACAAGTTGTTGTTGCCACACTATATAGACAAAAGTATTGGGACAGCCCCTTCTTTAGAACAGAAAAATGCACTTCCAAATCTGTGGCAACAACGAACATGTAGGAACATAATTCATGTATTTAAAAACTGTATTTCCATCTCTGTTGGAACAGTTTTGGAAGTGTCTAAAATGACTGTACCCGTATGTACAAGTTGTTGTTGCCACAGATTTGGAAGTGCATATGCTATGGTAGGGTTAAATATTAGTTTTTTATAACATGAAGAATCACTAAGCATTGTTTTTACTTTAGAGATATTTATCTGTATTTTGTATAACTAGCTCCTCCTTTATCTGCTTTTTGGATTATTATTGATCTATCATTTTTTAAATCCTCCAAAGCGCTAAAGCTGTATTTTAACAAAAATGTTTTAGTAGTTTTATTTTTAGTTAAGAATAGTAACCCTGGTCTTGTATTTTGACATTTATGCATTTGGCAGATGCTTTTTTTCCAATGTGACCAGCATTCAGTTTACAAATATTTACATGTAAGTTCTCACACAAGTCTTGCAGTGTTTTTCAGGCATCCAGTGGTTATTCCTACTTCAATGATCTTCATGATGTGATTTTATAGGCATTGACTACAAGCCTCCAGAGTACAAGGAACATGACTTCAACGAGGCACCCAAATTCACCACCCCCCTGGCAGACCGCAGCACTACTGTTGGCTATAACACCAAGCTGCTTTGCTCCGTTAGGGGATGCCCTAAGGTACATGGTTTTTCATGCACTCATAAGCAGAACCAGTGTGCTGGAAATAGTTTTCAGAATGTTCTGACAAGGTTATGAACAAACATTGTTCCAGTAACATTAATAGAGCGTCCATTCTGATTTATCTGGTCTTTAATAACATTCTCAAAAGGTTAGCACAAAATCATGGTTTTTCATGGTTAGGTTTTATTAAAAAATAAGTTTTGAGATGATTCAAGTAGAAGGCTTGTAGTTATTTTATCTAAATGAATTAAACTTCAATGCACATGCTTAGCATGCCACAGATGTCCCATTTAGTGCATGTGCTGCATGCTGTATGTATGCATTTTTACAATGGGATGGTTTTTAAGCTGACTGCCAAAGTGTAATACTCTTGTTTTAGTGCACTGTTTGATTGATAGTTTAGTCTGCGGATGTCCCAGACAAATGAATTAGTGTCTACACGTCACATGCATTTCTGACTACATCTGAATATGATTTGAGAGACCTTATTGCAGAACATCTGATGGACTTTGAATCAGATCACCTGAATCACTTCAGGTGTAAACATCTGGCACCTATATCCGTTAACTTTATGAGCAGTCCAGCCCCATGCAGTGATGTGTTGCATTATTGTAAAGATGGTGTTGATGGGTATTTTGTAATGAAGTCTGTCACAAAATCAACACTTGATCCATCAAGAGCTGTTCAACAGTTTAGTGTAGGAATCCGCCACTAACATGCCACCAGAGATAGTGCAGCTCCTAGAGGGGAAGATAACTAGACGGGGGACAGCGTGAGCTGGATAAGTGGGATTCCTGCATCACTATGACAGAATGAGCTTCCAAACACTGATATGTGGAGGCCAGGACACAGGGATCAGACAGACACACGAGTGAAAGTGTCCAAAATGATCACTCTCCAAGTGCCAAAAGCATGTAAAAATGGCTTTGGTGGGTGTGGCTGCTAACTTAATAAGGAAATGTGACGTAATGCATGTTATATTGTTGTGTGACTTTTAGCTCAATGGAAAGTGTAACATTAGAAGTTTATCTGGGATGCCTTGTTTTTATTATTGGTACATATATGAAATATTTCCATATTAAGCTCTTAAAAAAATGTGAATATGTTCCAAAAGCATTTTTTGCAGTGATGCCATAGTAGAAGAATCATTTTTGGTTCCCTAAAGAACCTTTCCGTGAACAGTTCTTAAAACATTTTTTCTTTCTTATTGTGAAGAATATTTTAATAATCAAAAGAACCATCAATTCCAATAAAGAACCTTCATTTTTAAGAGTGTGTCATTGGCCGTTGTGAAAAAAAAGTGAAATAGCTCCAGTGTCTTTGTTCATCTTCTCACCAATTATAGACTGCAAATGTCACATTTGTATTGTTTTTGACTTCTTTGCAGCCCAAGATCGAGTGGATGAAGAATCAGATGATCATTGGTGACGACCCCAAGTTCAGGCAAATGAACAACCAGGGCATCTGCTCCCTAGAGATCCGCAAGCCCGGAAACTTTGACGGCGGTGTCTACAGCTGCAGAGCCAGGAACGAGCACGGAGAGGCATTGATTACCTGCAAACTGGAGGTTAAACGTAAGTGACTGTCGTAGACCTCACACAAGTGTGTTTTTAAGGTGTCAGTGATATGCTTTGGAACATGCACAAAAGTATTTCCAGTCATGATGAGTTTGAGATGGTCTCAGTCTCGATTGACAGCATTCTGAACCAACTAAAGGAAGGTTTCTGACCTTCATTATCATGGTCATGACTGTGATTTCAAAGCCTAGAAAAGTCATGAAAATGTCCTATAGAGACTAACGCATTATCTAATTATGCTCAGCTCCATAATATTTCATGGGTTCGACTTATTCTTTAGGACTGCAATGGCTGTGAAATCATTTTCTACACGTAATCATGACTGACTGGAAAAGTTGTGGTATTTCATTGGTCGAAAAAGACTGAATTGAATTATGGTCCATTTAAATATTCAAAAGGAATTGCATATTATGTTGGGTTATGTTAATTTAAATCAGCTCTTTGTAAGTGTAGATTTAGTCAAGGCCACATTTAGAGTTAATGTTAACATCATGCAGACGTGTTTGACTGATGCTTTTATGAATGAAATCAAGAACATTTTGCTGGTGCTGGAAAGAAGCTCTGGATGTTAGAGAGAAAATCGAATCATCTGGATTCATGGAATGATACAAAACACTGATGATAAAAACAAAGGATTCCAGACACATGGAGTTTTTATTGAGCATTGAAAGGCAAGTAGCTTAAGATAAATATGTCAGATAGACGTCTAGGTCTATCAGATGATACTATAATGATAGTCAGATGATCTTCGGTGTGTTATAAACAGATTGGAATCATTCCCATGCCGACTTATCAAATGAAGCATCACTTTATTGAGATTTATTATCAGTGTAATCCAACCTAAGCTATGTTAATACAAACGCTTAACCCAATCCGAGACCTGTTCTTATGTTTGTCAAGTTATCGCTCCACATGCGTCTTTACTGGGTTGGACAGATTGTTTTTGTAAAATGATTTACAGCCTTCTGAAAGCAGAGAAGATGAACAGAACAGGAGTTCGCACATGTCTGAGATAAAACTGTGTCGCTGGATGGTTAACATGCGTGTTTGTTTGGGTGATAACTTTACAGACTTTTATCCCACACATAATGTTTTGAAAGTCAGTGGACTGAACTGCATTCTTGCTTTCGTTCCCAACAGAGCCTGTGATTGCTGATGCTGATAAGAAATAAGTTCAACACCCACATTCATACAGGTCAGTCTCTATTTTAGTGCACCAGAGTAATTTGACTTCATTGCTGTACTTCAGAATTACACTGCTGTTCAAAAGTTTTGTGGTCAGTATGGATTTTTTGAATGAAAATACTTTTATTCAGTAAGGATGCATTAAATTGATCAAAAGGGACATTAAAGACATTTATGGTGTTACAAAAATTTCTATTTCAAATAAATGCTGTTCTTTTAAACGTTCTATTCATGTAAGAATCCTGAAATGCATCATGTCTCAGCACAACTGTTTCAACATTGATAATAATCAGAAATGTTTCTTGAGCAGCAAATCAGCATATTAGAATGATTTCTGAAGATCATGTGACACTGAAGACTGGAGTAATGATGCTGAAAATTCAGCTTTGTATCACAGGAATAAATTACATTTTGAAATAGATTACAAAAGAAAACAGTTATTTTACATTATAATAATATTTCATAATATTAATGATTTTACTGTATTTTTAAGCAAATAAATACAGCCTCGGTGAGACTTTTGAACTCTTATGCATTTCCAAAGCAAAAATGAAACATTTCACTCATTTCATTTAGTTGACTTGAAAACTTTTTTTTTTCTCACTGAAATATGTTTTTGGCATTAGTACATTTTTAACAATACCCTCACAATTTTTTAAATCAAATATATAAATCAAAGATTTAATATAGTTGATTTTGTACAGTTTGTACATGTTTTTATTATTATTTTTTGACACAAATATAGACTTTGGTACTGATATTGCAAAAAAATATATAATAATATATAAAAAAAACATTACCTATACTTAATTAACACAATACCCATACTTCAACTTGAATATATTTTCTCTGCGATTTTTTACACCTCTGGTCATGTTTATGTTCAACTCCTATTATTGTCACAAAAAATGTATCACAAAAGAACAGTTTTGAGTTTTTGCTTTGGAGAAGGAGCTTTGGTTTACCAAAAAGAGATTTGGTTCTCTTTCTATTTGGGTCTTGACAAGACATCTGTCTCCCCCCCCGAGCCTGACCTTACATGGGGGACTCTAAACTTGGAGATTGCGGCCCCTGCTGCTGGAAGTGTCTGAGTGGCAATTCCTCATAAATTAAACTCGTTATGACTCTATACATGTGTACCAGCAGAGACTAAATTACATCTGCTTGACTGTGCACCTCAGACATCTACTGCTAGATCTCACCACAGAAACACTCAAACATGTTGCTTGGATTGTTAGAACTATTTCAGGCCGACTGACACCTGTTGCTTGTTCTTCCTCTCTGCATGCGCTCTAGTCCCAAATAAGGAACAGAAACATGTGGGATCCCTCTCAAAAGGTGAGAACTCATTCCAGAATGTTCCAGCTCCAACATCAGCTCTGATAAGCCACTTTCAAAGCTATTATAAAACACACATGCAGCAACCAAGTATCAGCTGAATCCTAGATTAATGCAGAAAGTTGATATCCTGTTTGTTGGTGAAAGAATTGTTAATTCTAATTATTTTTTTATTATTATTTACACATTTGTAGAACAAATGTGTTGTGTCTCTATTTTTCTTTTTATTATTTATAATTATTTTATATTTTCTCCCATTGTAAAATGGTTAATTTTATAAATAGAATAATAATAGTAGAATAAACATATTCTGCCAAGGAATATAGTTTATTAACCATTTTAATGGTTTAAAGCAGTGTTATTTTAGTATTACTGATATACTATTAGTTTTTGTTAATATTTTTAATTAGATTTTATTTTTGTAGTTTCTGGTTTCACTTTCAGTTTAGTTTAGTTTTATTTCATTTATTTGTTTGGTCATTTTTATCCATATATTTTTTCCTCCCATTTTAAAGTGATTAAGGGTGTAAATAGTTAATTGTATTATTAATAATTATAAGAAGAAACATGTTCATTAAGCATTTTAATGGCTTAAAGCAGTGTTTAGAATCATTAATATACTATTATAGTTTTTGTTAATGTGTAATTAGATTTTATTAGTATAGTTTTACTTCACTAGTTTTAATTTTATTTATATATATATATTTATATATGCTTATATATTATTTATGAATTTTTATTTTGTATTAGTTTTAGTTATTTTAGTCATTTAAAAAGAAATGACAAATGTTACCTTGACAACTAGCTAAAAAACGATTTTTAATAGTTTGGGGGGGGTATATGTTTTATATAAGTTTTCATTAATGATAATAACCCTGATTTAAAGCAACTTGGTGCATTAATATGCAGTTCAACTGATATGCCATATGTAATCTTTTTATTACTAATTTTACTCTTTTTGCACTTTTGTAGGATTGTGAAGACATCTTTTGCTGATGAGAAAAAAAAAACATGTACATATGAAATAAAAATATAGATATAAAAAAAACATTTTCCTCCTTTTTCATAATTTAATGCTTGGCCTCACAATTATGAAAAAGCACATATATTTTATGGACATCTACATCAGCAGCTGCCTGTGACGTGTCGATTCTTGTCTGTGTATCGCCGCACATACTCGTCCCTGACTGAGTTCAGTGATGATACTCGGATCAAGTCCCATCCGGACCAACAGGAGTGTTTGTTCAATTAAACCATAGCCTTTCACCCACATTATGTCTTTTGTCATTTGTCATAATGTCAGCGCACCGAATGTAACATTTACAGGAACGTTCAGGATTCAGCAGGCGAGTGACCCTGAACACTGTCAGCGGAGCCTTGGAAGACTGAATAGGGTGACATTCATTAGTATGGAAATTATTTATTTCTGTGACGCAAACTTTGTACAGACACCTTCCCAACCAGTGGAAACTCGACTGAGAGCAGACGGGTTACTGAAGGTCACACACACACACACACACACACACACACACACAAGATTAATGTGTCTGTGAGAATGCAAAGACTCTGAAAGGACTATGTGCTATGCATGATGTTCATTATCGACTTCTCAGGGTTCCTGTCAGAGAAACCTAAAGCCTAGTGCTTATTTAGTTTGGCCTGCATCATGAAACCCTGCGCCAACACGTAATAAAGTTACTGATGCAAATGCCTGTTGCATATGAGAAATAAAACTAGTTTGGTGGGGTTTATGCTTAAAGATGCATAAAAAATTGAAGGCTTTTATGTAGGCCTCGTTGACCCCGAGCAATATGATCATTTTTACAATCCCACTGGATCTCATACTGTAGAATCAAGGCCCTTCTACGCTAGAGATCCAGTGGGATTGTAAAAATGATCATATCGTGTTATTCCAGTTATTATTTTTTACCTGTTTTAGTGTTTGTTATTATTTTAATTTAATTTATTATCGTAATCATAAACACATTGTTTTGTAGTGCAAGTAGTTTTACCGTTTACTGCAGTTTAGGCTAATAAATCGGTCATTCACAGAAAAATAGCTTATTTCCGCATTGTAAAATAAGACAGGACAACCAAAAATGGTCACTCAAAGAAATAAAAATCTTCTCTAAAAAAGCTTCTCTAGTGAAGTTCAGTCAATCTTGTTTTAAAGACAAGATTTTTGTATTTCAATATTGATGTTTATATTTCAATTTTTAAATAATTTATTTTACTAATAAAAGAAAAAGATGCTGATTGATTACAAATGCAATGTTTGCCATGTATGCACTGTTGAGATGTGTGTATATTTCTAAACAGTAGATGGCAGCACCTTCCCTGTTTTGAACCCGAATTTAGCTGTCAAAACAGACCACATACTCAGCATATTCAGAGCAAAGAAACAAGCCCAGGGCCAGGCCAGATCTGTGGTGATAAACCCTCGCTGTCTACTGTCTACACAGACAGCACTATAAAGTCTGCCATTAGCATGTTGTAGACAAAAGGCCAAATACTCTAATTAATATTATATACAGCAAGTAATATACCAAAGCATAACAAATACTGATGCCAGCATGCCAGATACTGAGAAAGTGGGAGAAAAATCAACAGTTCTCATTTCTTTGCCCACTATTTTCTTTTTCTTTTTTTGTCACAGAACTGCATTCTGGGATTGCTTTCTTCATGAAGATGCTATGAATGCTGCCTTCAAACATGGCCAAGTAAATCTGGAACAGTCTTTGTATTGAATCAGGACAAGCCTATAATGTCTCGTGTTTTGGGACAGTCAGTGGACATTACAACAGCTCCCTCTGCTGACCTTGCATGTCCAAAACATTCATATACACGCAGCTGTTCTCCATGTAACACCAATAACAGTTTAAAACTGAATCATGATTGTGAACAAGGCCACTTCTTAATGAAATCTGGGTCCAAAGTATACTACACATCCTTGAAGTACCATATCAATTTCTGATACCCTTACAAGATAACAGTGTATCTCTATAGTACACTAGCAATCAAAAGTTTAAGATATTTAAATGTTTTGAAAGAAGTTTCTTATGCTCATCAAGGCAGTAATATTGTGAAATATTACTAAAATATAAAATAGCTGTTTTTTATTTGAATATGTTGTAAAATGTCATTTATTCCTGTCATGCAAAGCTGAATTTTCAGTATCATTACTCCAGTCTTTAGTGTCACATGATCCTTCAGCGCTGCTCCATATTTTTGTAGAAACTGATATGTTTCATTTAGCATTCTTTCAAAAGAACAGCATTTATTTGAAATAGAATCTTTTGTAACTCTTTACTGTCACTTTTGATCAATTTAATGCATCCTCAACTCAAAGCTTTTATTTAATTTTGTTAATCGACCTTTAACATAACCCAGTCACTGAATAACAGTTTGAATAACATAAAGACACTAGATTCAAAACACCACAGAATCCATCACAGCGCTTGCTTTACCTCCAAACCCACACAAACACTTGACTTATTCAGTGCGGACTGAACTTAGAACTTTCTTTTCAGTCTAAGATACTCAGCAGTTTGATTGAATCTGAAGCTGACTTCATCTGTGGATTTTCACAGCTGCCTGTGCCGTTTGAGGTCACAGTGCACAGTCTGTTGAGATGGTTATTTTCTACACCAGAGTGCAGAAATTTGAAGAAATGCCTATTTGAGCCCAGAGACTGGGACCTGAATCTGAAACAGGAAGGGATCTGGTCAAGAAATCCTGAAGGAATGCTGCTGGATTGCTATTGGACATTGCATGATTTGGAATCAATCCGAAAGGAATCAAGATCTGCATAAAAATCTGAAGAAAAAAGTCTGTCTATACAGTAGCACCTTGATTTACATATTAATAGTTCATCCAAAAATGAAAATGTATTCCCTCTCAGGCCATCCAAGATGTAGATAAGTTTGTTTCTTCATCGGAACAGATTTGGAAAAATGTAGCATTCCATCACTTGCTCACCATGGATCCTCTGGAGTGAATGGGTGCCGTCAGAATGAGAGTCCAAACAGCTGATAAAAACATCACAATAATCCACAAGTAATCCACACCACTCCAGTACATCAGTTAACATCTTTATTGTGATGGATTTATCAGCTGTTTGGATTCTCTTTCTGACGGCACCCATTCACTGCAGAGGATCCATTGGTGAGCAAGTGATGTACAGAAATGCTACATAATCTGTGCTGCAGAGTGAACATGATGTTCACCACAATTCAATCTAATTAAGAAAATAAGATTTATCTGTTTAATTATCAATAACGTCATTATAAATTCTCCAATCTTTAACATCCACAACCTTGCAAATGCAAAACCAGGATACACATCTAGTTTCCAAAGCAATCCATCTGTGAAGTATTGTAATCTGATAACATATGCAGCATTCCTCACAGAGATGAATGATGGAGCCGGCTGTATTGTATCAGGTTTATGGTGCTTGTCATTCCGGCGGCATCACTATTGTGGCATCGCAGCTGGACAAACAAATGATGCTCAATGGATGTTCTGTCTACTGCAATAAGATTTGATGATATAGAGAAGCACAGACAGCACTCAACTGAATTTGAGAGCACAAAACGCAATAAAATTTCATTGAGGCTTGCTGACAACAGACTGACATATATTTCTAGAATATGCTTTGCATAAACAGCCTGTCAATGGTGTTTTGTAATGAGAGAAAGTCTTAAGACCTAACTTGAGAACTGGAAAGGAAAAGTTGCATAAAGTGCTCTGGGCGGTTGCTAGGCAGTTGCTAGCGTGCTCTGGAAGGTAACTAGGCAGCTTCTAGGCAGTTGTAAAGTTGATTTGGGTGGTTTATATTTACTGTCTCTCATTTTGAAGGCTGCACCCTCCGGAAGTTGCTTTTGTTGGCCGCATATTTCACTGAGGATGTGTCTTTACCATTACATTCCAAAGTAAGAAAGAAATTATGCCTCACAAGAAATAACAGTCAACTTTATGTTGGTTACTTTTCTAAAATGAGACATCCTTGATGATGTGTATGGGGCCGACAAATGTGACCTCTGACAAATGTGTTTTATTTTTAGTGTCAGTTTTAGTCATTTTGTCATGTGCGTTTGTCAATTTTAGTAGTTCAACTTATTTTATTAGCTGACATTTTATTTCAGATAGTTTTTTTTATGTTTTAAAGGGTTTTTTAGTGTGTGAGTTTTTTATTTAATATTTTGTTTTTATTTAATAAATAACTTATATTTTCAATTTTTATTTTAACTTAAGTTTTAGTAATTTTATATTTTTGTCATTTCTATTAGTTTTTTTTAAATACATATTTTTTAAATATTTTTATTTAGCTCTAATTTATTTATTTCTGTTTTAATGTTAGTAATTTTAGTACTTAACCTTTAGCCACAGTTTGTACAATAACAGTTGTTAGACTTGTCAAACCATCATAATTAAGTACACAAAACTGTAATAGTGTGCATCTTTCCTCTAGCACTCCACAGTATTCTTACGTTTAAATGAAGCACCGGAAGCACTGTACATTTTCTTAATGCATCCAAGGAATTCTTGCTCTGTCATGCAGCCTGAGTTTTCTCCAGTCAAATATATAGCGCTAGCTGGCCAAAAGCTGCATCCCACTTTGCCAAAGTAGAGCTCTGCAGGCACAGAAACAGGATGACTTGGACATCTGCCACAGCCCGGAAGACTCTTCTGCTGCCTCAATAATAATAAATCCAATCATAGAGCCAGTCCGCTACACCCGTTTGACATTCATAAAACCCGGCTGGCACTCTACAGGACTCTATGCAGGTTATTACATTGACAATTTTCTAAAGCACCATGTGTTTATGTATACCTGACAAAAACACAGATACGTAAAGGAATAAAAACGATGCAGTAAATGGAATGAACTTTAGATCTACTATAGAGCATTAGTTTGGTTTCTGATTCTAGATGTCAACATTGCACTAACACATGTAAAAATCCCTGAAATGGTAGAAGCATACACATACACATAACTTCAGGTCTGCAGTTTGTTTTTCCAATCTGAAGGAATTCTCAATCATGTGGAAAGAATCCAGGCACAGCGACTCGACCCCTCTGGCCAAAGGCCTGACTTTATTTCATTGATTTTAGATGTTGACGGATTGGACTCCATCAAATCCATTTAATTAGTATTGAGGCACCAGACTGCAAATGGAGATAGACTAAAGGGGGAGGGGGACTGAAATCATTCGGCTGATCTGTATAAATATCATACAGCACGGGTAACCAGCACCTTCTAGAATTAGATAATGAAACTACATGAGTTTGTATACTTTAGGGAGGAAACACAGCACAGTTCATTAGACAGAGACGGTGAGAGTCGGTCTGACAGTGTAAGATATGGTGACTGTGAACTGCTTCTATTATTATGAGGTTCTGGAGTGTGTGGACGGATTGCTCTGCTGGAGAGTGAGTTCTACAGCGAGTCCCATCAGTCTTTAATAATTTACATAGAGCACATTAAGTTACATGCTGCTGGAGCGCAGCAGGCTGGAGTCAGAGCAGGGCCAAAGAGTTATTATATTTACTGCAGACAAGGAGCTTTAAAATATGCCATTCATTTCAGTGTCATCTGGTTGTTTTGCGCAGACTCCACCGGAAGTATGCAAAATGGAGGCTGCCATCTTTAAGACACTCAGTTCTGGGACTGGATCTTTTGACAGCTTTTAATTTTTTTTACAATTATTAATTGGTGAATGGTTATGAATAATAACCTCATAAATTTATATTTTATGCATTTAACAGTGATCAATGAAGCACCATAAGTCAATAGTGTATATCCTTATATTTTATGTATTGTCTACTGATTAGTAAGTTGGATAGCTGACATACTGTCAGTGTTAACTATAGTACCAAACAGCCTTTCCTGGCTTGCTGGTTAAATATGTACTGTTCACAATAAAATAATCGTTGTTTTCGCTAAAGAGCACATACAATTTGTGGTGGGAGAAGCATGTCTTGTTGCTATGCTGAAGACATCTGCTGGTTGAAGTTGTGCTAATACAATGAGAACACAAAATTAAAATAGTATTTAACTTTAGTAGTATTTTATCACTTTGTAGCCCTTATTTATTTTTAAAGAATATTATTTAAACTTTTACTCAACTTTTATTAATTTAAATTGCTAATAAACTGACTGTTTCAAGGGTTCACTTGAAATCAACTACTCTACTATACTAGCAAACCATTTCAGAACGTTTCTGTAACGTAACAGTAACGAACTGCCTCCATCACGTGTTATAGTTCAATCAGCTCCGAAATACTGATTCGAAGCAAAGGATTCATAAACGTTTCGAAGATTCGTGAAGAGCTTGTTCGAACGGATCCGTATGTATTTATAAAATGCCGCAAAGCGATTCGTACGAACCGGGTGTGCCTTATATGTCTGGAAAAGTGAAGCTGCGGGCTCTTTGATCGCCCCCTGGTGGTTGGCTGCAGTACAGGTCATAAACCCCACCCTCTCCATGTAAACGAATGGGACTCGAGTCAAAATAAAACAAATAATTACACTTCCAATACAATTTTCCAAAATATGGTTTTGGTCATTTAAGGTAGTTGTTATCACTCTGACATATGTTCAATTGTTCATTTTTGTGATAAGTTTCATTTTAACTAGTAATTTGATGCTATAAAAACGGGGCGTGTTGTTATGGTTGATTGGGTCTGCCGGAGTTTGGGCGGGAGTTTGATTCCGCGGCTCCACCTCACGACTCTACTGCGCAGACGCGGGCTCCAAACGAATCTCTACTGTGCAGACTCTGGCTCCAAACTAATCTCTACTGTGCAGACTCGGGCTCCAAACGAATCTCTAC
This sequence comes from Schizothorax lantsangensis, assembly GCA_027422415.1. NCBI lineage: Eukaryota > Metazoa > Chordata > Actinopteri > Cypriniformes > Cyprinidae > Schizothorax > Schizothorax lantsangensis. The sequence goes on along the minus strand of CM049853.1, from coordinate 3,553,509 downwards.
TGCGCAGACTCGTGCTCCAAATGAATCTCTACTGTGCAGACTCGGGCTCCAAACGAATCTCTACTGCGCAGACTCGGGCTCCAAACGAATCTCTACTGCGCAGACTCGGGCTCCAAACGAATCTCTACTGCGCAGACGCGGGCTCCAAACGAATCTCTACTGCGCAGACACTGGCTCCAAACGAATCTCTACTGCGCAGACACTGGCTCCAAACGAATCTCTACTGCGCAGACTCGGGCTCCAAACGAATCTCTACTGCGCAGACTCTACTGCTCCAAACGAATCTCTACTGCGCAGACGCGGGCTCCAAACGAATCTCTACTGCGCAGACTCTCCAAATCCAAACTCTACTGCGCAGACACTCTCCAAACGAATCTCTACTGCGCAGACACTGGCTCCAAACGAATCTCTACTGCGCAGACGCGTCTCCAAATGCTCATTTACTGCGCAGACTGGCAACGGCTAAACGAATCTCTACTGCGCAGATCTTTAGCTTCACTTTTCTATAGTGGAAGGAAGCGGAGACGCGTCGTCCATCTTTTTTACAGTCTATGGTACGAACAGTTGCTTTTGAGTTATGAATCGGTTCCTTAAAAACGAGTCGATTCTCTAAAATAAACTCGCTTGTGAACATTGGGCTCTGGGTTGTTAAACATGCGAAAAAGAGTGAATTTTCTTTGTGTGGTGAATAAAAACACATGTAAACACTGTCACATTGTTTTACCAGGGTTCACCACTGTACGACATGAACTTTACAAGCTTTAATTAAATGTCAATGGTTGTTTTGATGGCTGGTCTTTCTGAAGACGTGCTTTTTGGAGCTGTAAGTATTGTTTTTTTAATGTCAGAACATACAAATAATCCGGAAAATGACGCAAAACCTATAATTTGGATTTTTATAAGATGATATTTCGGTTCTGTTTAATAAATTAATTATTATTGATAAATTATAGTTTTGTCATTCGATAACCTGCGATCCCGATTAATCGATTCCTACAGAAATTTTGTTTTTGCTGCACTTCACTAGCAATATTTGTTAATTTATATATATAGGCCTATAAAAAAATACATTTACAACTTAAACTGAATGATTTTGTGATGTGAACAGTCAGTCAGTAATGATATATATACTGGTAACGCATACTACTGACACAAACCGTTTTTCATTTTGACACAGACATCTTGCTCTTCATCAACCAATCAGATGTTGAACTTTGATTCAGTTCAGTTAAGTATTCTTAAGACTTATTCAAAACTGGTAACTCGGTCTTATTGAACTAAATAGTCTCTTGAAGCTGACTTTTTTTGATCGATTTTTCAATTGACTAAAACGAATCGGCTCATAGGAGTCATTTTTTTCTGAATCTGTCCACACTGGTCGCCTTGTATTTGACAAAGATTTGTACAAAGATTTATTGTCATTATTTCGGGGTACACGCTCTCTTTATTCATTCACATTCCGTACAATTTCGCATTAAATATGTAATGTCTTTTATTATTCCGCTGAAGATTGATCAGCGCAGCAGCGAGAACACATCCCCTGAAGTCCTCCGCATCTTTCGCGCTTCTCTCTGCAGCTCATTGATTGGTTACTGCGTCTCTCTCTCTGGCCCCGCCCTCTCGCGTTCTCCTCCCCTCTTCTCCTCTCACTCCAACCTGCCTGATTTTCACAGCTCAGCATTCTCCTGTCATGTAGCTAGTGTAGGTTTTTAAAAGCAGGAGGGGTGGGATGGGTTTCAGAGTGTGCTGTGAAAAAAAATCCCTCTTCACCCAATTGGAAATGGGAGGAGTTTTTATTGAGCCGTGACTGAACCAATGACAGCTCAGTGCCGGGAAATACAGCAGTGAAACACCAGGGGCTGTGGTGCTGAGCAAAGATTGCAGGGTGTGAGACTAGAAATGTGTGTGTGTGCATGAGAGCATCTCTGCATCTGTCCCGATCCGAGCTATTGTGTGTGTGTGCATGTGTGTGTGAGCGTGGGGGTGTGTAGAGGAAGACATCAGGGGTGTGTGTGTGTTTGCACAGGTCTGATATTTCCAACACAATCAGAAGAGGATAAACCAAAAGTCCTGATTGTTGTCACTTTTCTTTTTTTCCCCCACAAGCTCTCCAAGTGCCCTGCGCGCTCTGCGAAGTTTCTTTCCTCACCCCCCTCTGCATCACCACCCTCCTCTTGGTGCAGTACATCTCCAGTGAGGATACACACGGTACAGAGGTAAGTACAGTATCCCCCTTTTATGATAAAGCATGCCTTTTATACTATGCAGTTTAACATTTTAATGCTTAGACAGGAGTCTAAATATAGTCTTTCAGTCATTATAATAAAAAAATCAGGGAGAGGCAGCGTATGGCAGAGAGGGGAGAGAGGTGGAACTTTCTCGTAGCGTCCTAGTGCTGCAGTATCACATTACATAATAGTGGCCGATGTGCGTAGAATAGAACTTGAGAGTCTCATAATTTGTACACACAATATGCATCTCTTGATAACTCAGAGATGCGGTCTGACACGTCACTGCTGGTTTTGTAGATTGAGTATGCATGATCATAAAACACAACTGCAGCTTTTTGTGCACTTTTTAATGTTGTTATGCCAAGTTTTTTTGAATGGTTTATGTGCATTGAAACACTACAGCATTCTCTTGAATTGTTTGAGTTGATAGTATAAGCTGTTTTGCAGACTATTTAGGGTTGGTGTCCAGCGGAGAGCTCGTTACTGGCTGTGTGGCTGCTGATCATGCCATCTTTTTGCTGATCAAGCTGTTCTGCCGACAACAGATTTACTCGCCCTGTCTGCTGGCGAAGGATGTTATAAACCTGATTACCTTGATGTTTAGAGGAAGTGAACTGCATCGTCTTGTTTTTCTCATTTAACGTTTTATTATGCATGTGAAACTAACTGCATTGAGGTCAGTTGCAAAAGTCGAGCGTTGTGTGTTGTGTTCATTGTTGTGTGTACCTGCACTTCTCAAAGACATCCCAGCAGGGCCGATAACAGGAAAAGGCAATTTAAGAGGTAATCTCATTGATTGCAGTGGCGACCAGGTGAATAGCACTGGAGAAAGACAAATGCAGACAGATAGATGACTGGGAGGTGCCCTGGGCCGCAACGCTTCGGCTAAGTGCTTCGGGTCAGTCCTTGAGAGCTCCACATAATAACGGCACTCGTTTAGATTCAGAGTAGACCTCACTCTACTCAAAGCAGAGGTGAGACAGAGGAGGCATCGCCGCATTGGACACATTCACACACACACACACACACACACACACACACACACACACACACACACTTGTGTGAGGGTTATGTGTGGAGGCTGTTCAGTGGAGTGAAACCGTTTCCCCTTCCTGTAATAAATCATGCTCCCTTGCTGCTGTACAGGGGCTGGTAATGTTTGAAGAAGAACATTGTCCCTTTTTTTTGTTTTAGAGTAATGGATAGGACTTGGGTAATAATGACGCAGTATCAGGACTCATAACTCAACAGACTCCTAATGCGCCGTTATTATAAAGAACATCTCGCTCGTCATGAGCTTGGGGACGTTGCTTTTAGTATATGTTCTTGTATTTACTGATTTTTCTTATTTGGAGTATCAGTGACATACCCGAACCTCTTATTTTTCTATCAATATCTCTCGCTCTCTAGAGTGCCGTATGTTTTTAAAAGTGGATATCTGCTTGATGGTTCATGAAATTGAATGGTCTTTGCCTGCTGTAATCGTGTCTTGCTGAAATTGGGATGCGTTCACATAAAGCGTAAGGGTCTCCCTGTGGTTCTTCTAATCAACATGGTTGAAATGACCGTCGGCACGCTTTAAATGTGTTCTTTTCTTTCTTAATAAGCTGATATCATTACTTTCATAAAAGCCAGAATAGGATATCATTATTGCAGCAGGGTCAGCAGGTTGCATAGTCAAGATATAAACAGTACAGTTAGCTATATGTGTGTAAGCATACACTTCTGAGAATGAATAAACATAGTGACAGGCTGATATATTGAGTGTCAGATGAGTTATTTGAGATTATGGGCATCGCCTGTTGTAGTTTCCCCTTGTGTTAGTTTCAAAATAAAAGATAGCATCATCAAACAATGAATAATTTACATTTTTGGTGGTTTTTTTTTGAGTAAATATTGTGTGAAATAGGTGATAATAATTATCTTTATTTTATTTTATTTTATTTTATTTTCCTTTTTTCCAGCCTGAAAATTATTAATATATATATATATATATATATATATATATATATATATATATATATATATATTATTTTTATCCCCACCCTGTTCTCTAGATATTGAGACCAGCCTTTAAAAGGCCTGTATTGGGGAAACACTACATACAATCAAAATGGCCACGCAATATGTTTGTCATAAGACAGTGATTCTCAGACTGTACATTTGCCAGGTTCAATATTAATGAAACAATTGATCTGTCGTCAGTGATGCTGCACTAAAGGAATCATGAGCAAGCTGTTTAAATTATATTTATTATATAAATTAAAGCCTTTCTAAACACGTTTTCTTTTTTTTAATCACTTCCGGTATTTGTACAGCTGCATTTCAAACTGCGTAGTAAAGGTGTGGTAGTATCATGTTCTCTCTCTCTCGCTCTCTTTTTACCTATCCATCCGTACCTTCTCTTTCTTGCACCGACACAGCTTTGATTTAACTGCATCTTCGCTGTCACATCAATCACTCCTCTTGTAATGGATTCGTAAACTCTGAATGCAGAAATACAATTCCTCAGTCCCGCCAGCTGTTTTGGACACTACATATGTTCATTCACAATAACAAAAGGGAAGCTCTGCGGTTTGGGTTTGTTTGATATACTAATGGATGTGATTGTCACTGCAGTGTTTAGTGAAAGCCAGAATACAGCCAGCAAATTAGTAGTGGGGATTTGATTCATTCTAGTGAGTCGACTCTTTTGAGATTCATTCAGTGACACTTTCTGTCTCTTACGAATCATTGAATCATTTGCTTAAAAATTCATTCTAAAACACAGAATCATTCATGAGCGAAACAAGTCGTATTGTCCTTTTTCAAAATGTGCATGTTACAGATCAACTAAGAGACTCTAGAAGTGTTAAGCATGTTTTAAGCATGTAATTCAATAATAAATTTCACACACATTTAATTAATGAAAATTAAATCTTTAATAATGTGTCACTGCATGAAAGTGAACAACAGTGATTCGTTCACAAGATCCACAACACTTATTCGTTCACAATGTAAATACCACAACTGAACGCAGCGATCTCGACCTGTCCATCAGATTACTCAGATCAGCAACCGAGTTTGACGTGTTCGTGACAGCTCTATAACATAATATTTAGTAAGACAGCCAAGGTGCTGGGCTTTCAGATTAAGTGCCCTCAGGCTGTGAGATGTTACAGCATGCTGACTAAATCAGATGTGGAAGGTGTGTGTGTGGGAGTGTTAGAGAACAAGAAAGCAACTTTACAGTTCTATGATATTGACCCTTTGCTAAGCTCCGCCCCCTTTGGTTACCATTGCTCGCTCAGATATGCCTTATAGAACTGGAATGAACTGTGAACAGTGTGATTTTCAGTAAAATGTGTAAATAAAGTGGCAAAAATGGAATAGATATTATTTTTACATGGTCTGTGAAGTGAGAACATTTGTCTTGACAGAAATTGTTAAATTACACAGTAAAATAGACTGAATCAGAATGGAAAAGAGAAAAGCCTCATTTGAAAGTGTTTATAACTGATAACATACTGTACGCAAAAATTAACCTTTATAAAAAATAAACAATAAAATGTACATTTTAAAAACGTAAAAATACACAACTCTTTACCGTTTTCTTTGATACTGTCTTTCAAATTCAATTTAAAGCTATTTAAACACACTTGACTTTCATTAGAAAAGAGTCAAATTTTGTTGGATATCTGGTGGACGACAGGATTGGTCAGTTACATTTTAAAGGTGGGACTGAGTGAAGAATCTGTAAGCTCGCTCTGTTTTCTTGACTTTTATTGGCTAAAAGTTGTCTCTTCTTAATGATATCATTGCAGTTTTGTCAGTCAAACTGATGGATAGGCATTGACCTTTCTGCATTTGTGGTTTTTGTAGTCAAAACAAAAGTAAAATCTATTATGATGGAAATAACTCTAGGCACTGGTGGCATTTGGATTTATGCTAATTTGGGAATACTATCTTTTGTGTGTTCGTGCATGAGGCAAATTATGTATGCATCCTTATAAAATTCACATATTGTATTTGCAATAACATAATCTTGCAGCAATAACCCGTCAGGTGAAGCAGTGGTGCTTTAAAAGGAGGCGTGAATGTTAGCAAATGGCTGGGTGGATGACTGTGGGCCACAGCGCCTCAGGCTAACACATGCAGACTGCTGCACGGCGCACAGCTACTGGTGCAGTGTGTGTCCATCCCCCCGAGACACACACACACACACGCGCACGCACACACACACACACACACACACACACACACATACACACACACACGAGTATTGCTCAGAAAGCTCTTCTACACTCCACTGCCAATTCTGACAAAGACAAACGGAGTTGAAGTGTATATTGCTGAATTACACAGTTTGTGTGTATGTGAGTTTGTGTATGTGTTTGTGTGTGCGTTTATCCCTTACAAACAAGCATTGTAGGGTACTCTCTGGTATCAGAGAGTAATACCATGGTACTTTGATATATAGCCTACCTTACCTTACTAATAGCCATATTATGAAACAAAGCAAAACCAATGTTACTCACCAATCGAGAAGAAACAAAGCATCCTCCGATCACAGGCCTTCCCACTCCTTGAGTTCTCTCCAGCGATGGAAAGCTGATCCGATATTTACATGGGTCCTACTTCTTGCCTTATCGTAACACCATGTCTACACCGTACGTGAGCGGCGCAGCGCGGTGCGGCGTGACAAAATACTATAGAACTCGTTATAATCAGTGATGCTGTCTACACTGGATGGGACACGACAAATCCCCGACAGTAAACTGCTGCTGCGTTCTATTTATGACGTATTGACACAAATTTCAAATGATTTTCAATGGTCGCTTTGTCGCGTCCAGTGTAGACAGACTTTAGCTGTCGCGTCCGGTGTAGACAAGCCTTCTTTTGTTCCGCAGATGTTTTCCTCGTTTGTTTTTTATCCGCCATCTCTATCTTTCTGTCGTCGCTCGGCTCGGCTAATGTCCGTCATGTGCACTGAGCGCTTTCTCCTCCGCATCATGAGTAGACACGTCCCTTACTGCTGATTGGCTACAAGTTTGTTTTGGTACTCGGCCCGACTCAGTTTTCTAAAGCGTTTTTGAAAAAATACATACCCCACCTTTAAATGTATTAGTTGTTTTTTTAATGTTATTCAAATATTTAAATGTTTCTATTTAGCTTAAATTTTTTCAGTTCTAGTAATTTTAGTGCTTAAGCTTATTTTTAGTATGAATAGTTTACACAAAAAATGAAAATTTGCTCACTCTTAGGCCGTCCAAGATGTAGATGAGATTGTTCCTTAATCAAACAGATTTGGAGAAATTTAGCAATACATCACTTGCTCACCAATAGATCCTCTGCCGTAAGTGGGTGCTGCTGTCAGAATGAGAGTCCAAACAGCTGATAAAAACATAATAATCCTTTTTCACTGTAGGGAAACTTTATTATTGATTACGAACTTGTATTTTGACCAGAAACAACGATTTAAAGTTAAAACATCTTGATGGATTTGTTCCTTACAAACACGCAGCTTTTGGCTTCACAAGATGTTAATTGATGTACTGGAGTGGTGTGGATTACTTGTGGATTATTGTGATGTTTTTATCAGCTGTTTGGACTCTCATTCTGACGGCACCCATTCACTGCAGAGGATCCATTGGTGGGCAAGTGATGCTACATTTCTCCAAATCTGTTCTGATAAAAACAAACTCATCTACATCTTGGATGAGGGTGAGGGTGAGTCAGTTTTCAGCAAATTGTCATTTTTGGGTGAACTTTGGTTCCTTCCAATAACAACACTGTTTGGAACATGTAATCATGCAGGTCAAACCAATCACTTTATGTAGAGTTCATGTAAACATTACATTCAAAATATTCATGATTTTATACTGAATTGTGAGGATAGCTAATGTAAACACCCTTTTACAGAGCAACCAAACAGTTCTGATCCCAGCTCAAGCTGATCAATACAAGTGTGGCTATTCAATGCAGTCCCCAGAGACCCCTGACCGTCTCTGATAGATGAGTTATATTGTTTATGCACGTCACACCGAACTCCTCAATGCGCTGGTTGAACCTCTAATGGAAAAACTTCAGTTAAGTAACGTAATTAAGCTCACGTAAGATGTGAAGCCAGAACTCTTTGCATGATAAGTGAGAGTCTTATCCTGGGATGAACAATATGTTGCACTTAATTAAAAACACTTTGTTATTCTCATTTCCTACCGCGGCTTTATGCATTATTCAGCGCAAGTGATTATGATATAAAATAGTACATATAATTGCATAAACATACATTTGTTAAAGTGTGTGTTGTTTGTACTTCCTGCATTTCATTTTCATTATATGCAAGTTGGATTCACAATCTAAAATATTTAAATGTACAACAACCTACATGCAAAGTGAAAGTGGCGTCTGCTGCAGACAGGTTTAGCACTGCGCTTCGATTCGTCGTCCGCTTTTATGTCGGCTCATTAATGAATGATCGATGATCCGTACTGCTGCATGATCAAATTACCGGCTCGAACCACAGGCTGATAAAACAAGGTGCTGGAGAGGAGTTCATATATTCTGGTGCTGTAATAAACCAATTATACTGCTCTGCTGCCCCCTCCTGGTGCTCTGTCATTAGGGACCAATAATAGCAGTGCGGCCTTCAGTGGATGACACAGAAGTTGTAGTTTTCCTTTATATGGTCATGCTTGTGAAAGAAAAATCTGGTTTTAAATCTGTTGTTTAGAGAAATCACAAAAGAGAGTTATTTAATATCTCAATTGTTGCTGTCTAGCAGTGAGATTTAATTCTTTCATCTAAACCACTTTGATTTCAAAAAAATTGATTGGACATAAAATGGGTGGAATAATCCCACATACCTACATAAAATGAGGGACCCAAGCTATGTCTAGAAAGCAGAACATCATCGAGATTTGAGGGTGCAGGACTTGATTTTGAACTGAAAAAAAGAAATTTACCAAAAAATACTGGCAGATGTGTTTGCTGAAAAACTGTAAAAAATACGGTAGCAACATTTTTTTGATTTTACAGATTAAATTTAAACTCATGGTAAAAAACAAAACAAAACAAAACATATATTTCATTAACTGATGTAATGTTAAAATACTAACCTACTAGTACTAAAATCTGTTTCAGTGACATGTCATGCATGCAAATACAAAAAAACTTTGTGGTAACATACTTGACACTAAAATAATGCAATGAAGATTAATTTAACAACGTGTAACATAAAACCACTATTGTAAATAACTATTGAGAAAAACTAAGAAGATACAAAGTTATGAAAAGTTAGGAAAAACATGAAATGTGAAGTGTCATACAGGGAATTCTGGGAATGTCGGTTTTTCATTGTTAATTATAAGATGACTAAAAACTGTACATTTAACAATATTTTACTGTAACATTACATGAAACGTCCCGTTAGATAAAAAAAAAAATTCACAGAGTAAGGGAATTTACCATTAAGCAATTTTTTTTTTTTACTGTAGCATTTTTACTGTTAAAATTACAATACATTTTACAGTGCCTAGCAGCCACCCAGAATACCTTAGCAACCATATAGCAATGCACTTCGCCAGAAAACTTTCTTAGAAGCAAAATCTTGTCCAGTTTGTTGGGTACAAATGCAGTAGATTTGTAAATGAAGCACTGCAAGTTTATTTGCTGCTAAAGATAGAGAGCACAAATGCCAGGTGATTAGTCAATGTGCTTGTTTCTCAGTGGGTCGGACATTTTCTGGGATACTCGCTCACACTGACCTAGATTTGGTTCATTTGGATCTCTGTATCCGGTTCGGGAAGAGAAAATTTAGCTTTATCTGTCGCCCACCTTTCTGAACTCCACCAACCAACCTAACTATTTTTGGTGCCTGTGAGAGAAATAAAAAATGTGGGCCTCTGTGTTTCTCTCTTTGCGTACAGTTGTTCAAATGCATGTGTGCCGGAGATTGTCTTGTTACTTTGTGTGTGCCACTCAAATGGCCACGTTAGGACCCCATGGGGTCACTAATCAGAAGCGCCTGTCACGTCTTCGTGCTGTAGTTGATCAAATAAATACAGTCATTGTTAAAAAGCATTTTAGTGCAGGCGATACAGATATTTAAAATACTTAGTGTGGAGATTACATGGACAATAATGTTGTGCTTTTGCGGTGCTTTAATAACTCTTTAATTAATAAATGTTATTAATATTATTATTATTATTATTACTGTATACCCTTTGTTAAAATGTTAAAAATAATTATTTTTAACTTGAATGTATTTGTATTTTAGTTTGTTGCCAACTTTTTAAATTTTTGTTTATTTTAGATTTACTTTTTTTTTCTTTTTAATTTATTTTTCCTGCTTTATTTCAATTGCCAAAAACAATTTTTAATAGTTTTAGTTTTTTGTTAAATCAAAATTCAGTAAAAATACTGAACATGAAATTGTGTTTCAGTCAGGCTTTAAATAGACTGTGCATATCTAGATACACTGAGATCATTCAGAAAATGATCATTATATTATTATACACATTACATATTCTGTGAGAATGAAGAAATAGTCAAATCTCCCTTCTGTGCCTGTATCTCCAGCACTTTTCATATGCAGGTCAAAGCGGCACATGTCACTTGTGTTGAAGGCCTGACGCGAGTCATGTGAAAGGGCCTTTAGAGAGCGTAGATGTAGGCCAAAGTTTCTGACTGGCCTAATTTGTTCGACTTTCGCGGGGGAGAGAAAGGCACTGCGGAGGAGAGAACAGCTTGTTAAAGAGACCCGCTCCCTCACTGCGAGGCCGTGACTCCCCCCGCAGGTGCTCGCTGTCTCTCACTACAGTCTAATCTGAATGTACGCTCAAATGTGTGCTGCTGCAGCTAATTTGCTCTTATGGCTTTAGTAAAGGTCTGCTGCTGACTCACTTGTTCTCAGTATGTGCTGAAAAGCTTGACTGCCTGCTATCCTTGGGGTTTCCTAGTCAGAAACACTTGCTGCTGTCAGCTGTAATTTTTTTAAAATTTTTTTAAAATTCTCCTATTCAAGTTGAAAGTGCAGAGGTTATTGTAGTTAAGTCAAACAGAAACTAAAACCGTAAATCATTTTTGTTACTTTAAACAATGAAATAAAAAAAAAAAATATATAATTTTAAATTGAGTTTTACTTTAGGTATTAAAATAACTAAAACCAAAAATTTCCAGCAGATGCTTTTATCCAAAGCGACTTACAAATGATGACAATGGAAGCAATCAAAACCATATATAGACATAAAAACTACTAAAAATAACAAAAACAATAAAATTACAAAAACTTTAACTACAATTAAAATGAAAACTGAAAATATGAAAACTGATACAAATATTAATAAAAACTAAAAATTAAAAAAATCAATTTATTAATAAAAATAATAGCCAATGATAGTATAATAACACTGACTATAAGTAAGCCATTGTTTGTTTGAACTAAGTTTTTCAAATGTACCTTTAAATTAAACCAAAGATCTTTCAAATGCACCTTTAACTATTCAAAAGTAGCCATGTTTTGTGACTCAACAAATATATAGAAAACTTATGAATAAATGTGATACAATGCCTTTCATTTGGAAGATTTTCTCAGCAGTCATTGATATATTAGTTTTGAATAATTTGATTAAATATTTGGCATGTTATGCGTTTAAATCTAATGAAAATTTGTATTAGATTGTATGTGTTTTTATTTATTAGGCTAATTGTAGCTAAGAACCCTAATATGTAGGCATGCTATCTTAAAAACTAACTGCATCACGCTAGCACGTCCAGTCCTGTAGTTATATCTGCCTACATCTATCTGTCAGGCTGAACCTTGCCATTTGTGCTTTTCCACCAACATGCCAAAACTCTGACAAGGGCATCAGTGATATCAGGTTTACTCTGCCACTGCAATGTGTTGGAAATGCAGCAGTGAGTTCAAATTGCCAGGGCTGCAGTCGTCAGTTCAGTTTGGATTAACGGAGAGATCGGAGCTGACAGGAGCAATGGTGGTGAAACGCCCTGAAAATGACAAGTCAGATAAGAGGAAAAACAAATGACCCCATAACTTTTAATGACCACATCCATAATTTTCATCCTCTGAAAGGAGAGCATTGTCTTTACGTCTCCAATGAGAAATTAAGACAAACAATGTCAGATTTAACTGTGGAACGTGGTGTGTGTGTTTGACTCGTTTCTTAAAGGCAAAGTTCATACAAAAATTGCAATACTATCATTTACTCACTTTACTCAAACCTGTTTGAATCTCTTTATTCTGTAAAAAACAAAGAGTGATTCAGACTATCATACCAGTGTTATTTTACTAGTATTTTAGTATTGTTTATGTGCTGTAGTATTATTCATATTTTCAATTAGCTTTCATTTTTATACTTTCAAGATTTATTTTAATTGTAGTTCAAGTTTTGTGCAGTTTATTAGTGTTTGTTTCATTTTAAATATTCAATTTTAACTTTATTTCTGTATAAATGTATCATTAAATTAAACTAAATATCTTTCAAATGTATTTTTCACTATTCAAAAGTAGACATGTTTTGTGAATCAACATAAATCTATAACATAAAATATATAGAAAATTAATAAATTATTTGATATATATAATACACACACACACACACACACACACACACACATACACAGGTTTAGTTAACAATAACAACACTATATTATGGAAGCCCATTTCTGCCATGGAATAAAAAAATATATATATAAAAACTACTATTTTTCTTGCAATTGTGAGTTTATATCTCACAATTCTGACTCTTTTTTTTTTTTTTGAGGAAACATTCAGAAGTGCAAGATACAAACTTGAAAGAAAAATTAAGATTGCGAATTTATAACTAAAAGGTTGCAATTATCTCTTTTTCATTTTTCTTTTCTGTGGTGAAAATGAGCTTCCATACAGTATCATATGGCTTTAAAAGACCTGCTTGAGCTGCTTTTATGGTCCTTTTGAGTTCTTTTTGAAGGTTTAAAACTTAATTTACCATTCATTGTAATTGGACAGCAACCAGCAAAGTCAAATTTGGAGTTTCTACCTTTGTGTTTTGCAGAAGAAAGAAAGTCATAAAGGTTTGGAAAGAAATGAGGCGGAGTAAATGATGACATGATTTTCATTAATGTCTGTACTATCCTTTTAAATTTCAGCCTTACTGTGATGCAAATTTTAACGCTGGCCCAAAAGTTTTTCAGACAGAATGACGCACAAGTTACCTTTCCCCAAAGGCATATCTGTTTCCTTCAGCGGGTCTGCAGTCTTCTTGGAAATGGATTTCGTTATCAATCAAAATAACTGCACAGTGGGTCTGCAAAAACAACTGGCCAGACGTGTGTTGAGTGTTTATGAAAGGATCCAATCTGGAATGCCTTCATTTATCCAATAATTTATTGCAAAGAGATTATTGTTTACTAGGATTTTTTCATTTTTAGCTTGGGCCAGTAAGTAACCACCTAGCAATCATCTGGCAATGCACTCTCTCAAAGCCGCATAAAATAACAGTCCTTGTGAAAATCAGCATGTGACTGACCTGTTAAAATCATGGAACTTTACATTTTATACAACTCGAATTTCGGAAATGTTGGGACGTTTTTTAAATTTGAATAAAATGAAAACTAAAAGAATTTCAAATCACATGAGCCAATATTTTATTCACAATAGAACATAGATAACATAACAAATGTTTAAACTGAGAAATGTTAAAATTTTATGCACAAAATGAGCTCATTTCAAATTTGATGCCTGCTACAGGTCTCAAAGTAGTTGGGACGGGGGCATGTTTACCATGGTGTAGCATCTCCTCTTCTTTTCAAAACAGTTTGAAGATGTCTGGGCATCGAGGTTATGAGTTTCTGGAGTTTTGGTGTTGGAATTTGGTCCCATTCTTGTCTGATATAGGTTTTCAGCTGCTGAAGAGTTTGTGGTCGTCTTTGACGTATTTTTCGTTTAATGATGCGCCAAATGTTCTCTATAGGTGAAAGATCTGGTCTGCAGGCAGGCCAATTCAACACCCGGACTCTTCTACTGTGAAGCCATGCTGTTGTAATAGCCGCAGTATGTGGTTTTGCATTGTCCTGCTGAAATACACAAGGCCTTCCCTGAAATAGACGTTGTCTGGAGGGGAGCATATGTTGCTCTAAAACCTTTATATACCTTTCAGCATTCATAGTGCCTTCTAAATCATGCAAGCTGCCCATACCGTATGCACTTATGCACCCCCATATCATCAGAGATGCTGGCTTGTGCTGAACGAACTGAACGCTGATAACACACTGGAAGGTCTCCCTCCTCTTTAGCCCGGAGGACACGGCGTCCGTGATTTCCAACAAGAATGTCAAATTTGGACTCGTCTGACCATAGAACACTTTTCCACTTTGAAATTGTCCATTTTAAATGAGACTTGACCCACAGGACACGACGGCGCTTCTGGACCATGTTCACATATTGCTTCCTTTTTGCATGATAGAGCTTTAGTTGGCATCTGCAGATGGCACGGCGGATTGTGTTTACCGACAGTGGTTTCTGAAAGTATTCCTGGGCCCATTTAGTAATGTCAATGACAGGATCATGCCGATGAGTGATGCAGTGTCGTCTGAGGGCCTGAAGACCACGGGCATCCAACAAATGTCTTCGGCCTTGTCCCTTACGTACAGAGATTTCTCCAGTTTCTCTGAATCTTTTGATGATGTTATGCACTGTAGATGATGAGATTTGCAAAGCCTTTGCAATCTGATATTGAGGAACGTTGTTTTTTTCCACAATCTTTTTCCACACTCTTTCACAGATTGGAGAGCCTCTGCCCATCTTTACCTCTGAGAGACTCTGCCTCTCTAAGACATCCCTTTTATAGGTAATCATGTTACAGTCTTGATGTCAATTAACTTAATTAGTTGCTAGATGTTCTCCCAGCTGAATCTTTTCAAAATGTCTTGCTTTTTCAGCCCTTTGTTGCCCCCGTGCCAACTTTTTTGAGACCTGTAGCAGGGATCAAATTTGAAATGAACTCATTTAGTGGATACAAGTGTAAAATTTCTCAGTTTAAACATGTGTTATGTTCTCTAATGTTCTATTGTGAATAAAATATTGGCTCATGTGATTTGAAAGTCTTTTAGTTTTAATTTTATTCAAATTTAAAAAATGTCCCAACATTTCCAGAATTCGGGTTGTACATATTATTAGATTAGTGTTTAGAGCCTCAGTGCATTACTTTTTGCAGCATTACATCAGAATATTACTCGAAATTAGCAGAGTTCCTCAGCTAGATCTCTCATTTGTATACAGATTTACATGGCATACAGTGTTGGATGTTGAAATTACAGTTCAGTATTTGCATATCATGACGCTTCTTTGAGTTTTGACTGGTTGTACTGCTCAAATTCTATAAGAGCATGTTTTTGTACAGCTCTTTGTTTAACATGTCATAAAATCTTCTGTATTGCTTTAAATAATTGGGCAATGGATGACTGTTTAATTTGAATGCGTCCACATGTAAATGTTTTTGCTATTTTCATAATACAAAGCAGCTTCACAGATAAGTCTGCTTCAATACCACCATGAACAGGTGACAGGTGACAACTGAAAGGAAAAAGATGAAGGATGTCTTTATAGACAATGATGTTTGAAAGACATTTAATTATAAACATGTTTGCACCTGAAAAGGTATTTATAAAAGTAGGCTATATTTATTAGCCATGTTTGATATTTCCTGATTTGCCCTGTAATGCATCTTTAGGCTGAAGAGTAATTGAAATAGAAAGCCCAATTATTGATAATGTGGTTAATTAGAGCAAATGGGCTCAGGCCAATCTGTCTAGTCACATTCTGATGAAGAGTGTGTAATTATTACACAGCGAGGTGAAAGCCTTTGAGCTTTGACATAACATCCACCCCATAATCAAAAGGCAGAAATAATATATAGGCTAGTATTTTGCTTAAATAAAATGTTTTAAAAATGTGCTCAATACTGTGATACAAAAAGAAAGGCTTTTTATCTGATGAGAATCACATTTGATAATTGGAATTATGAAAATGTGTTTAAATTTTGTATTTGTGTGTGTGATTAAATAGACTTTTATAATGAAATGTTTAAATGAGATCTAAACAGATTTATTACATTATTTATTAAGGGTGAATTGATACCTGTAACCTGTTCATTTTTATAATATTGAATCTATGTTTTAACAGCTAATCTATTAATTTAACCCTGCCATGAAACAGGATAATCCTGTGGCTGAATTTCAAGTGGAGTGGATGCGTATCGAATCTAATTGCTTTGATTAAGAAACAATGCCTGGTTGTGCTGCAGCGTAATAGATGCTAAAGCAAGGTTTTCCCTCGATAAAAGCAGCACTCTAGTGGCCGAGAGTGAATGAAGCTCTTCAGCTTTTCATACAGATTCAATTATAGTTCAGAGTAATAAAAATGTCATGCAAACCCTCTGATGCTGACTCATAATGGAACTTTGTACTTGCGCTGTATTTGACTTGGTTTCTGACATCCATTTCCCCTTTTTTCAGAGGGCATGTGATGCTACTTTGGTGCAAACACACCATATCGAGGTGTGAAATTAATTACATGAATACTAATATTAGGAAATGACCTCAGAGAGTGTGGCAGATCTGTATTTGATTTTGAAGTAATGGATATTATAATAGGGCACTGCTCGAAGACTTGCAGCTTGGAAACTTGTGCAGAAAACTAGAAGGACATTTATTTTCTTTATACATCATATTCCACTGATATGCTAGTGTAGTAATATTAACTTTAAGCATATTTACAGATTTAAAATGTATTTTTATTTGAAAACAGACACAAATTCCTGTTTCAAAAGGAAGTATATTCCATCTGTGCTTTTCCAGTGATAGCATGGTGCTACACCTGACAGACTACTGCTTACCTAGCTGACTGTGTTAATGAACCGTGTGTGTGTGTGTGTGTGTGTGTGTGTGTGTGTGTGTGTGTGTGTGTGTGTGTGTGTGTGTGTGTGTGTGTGTGTGTGAGTGAGAGTGAGTGTGAGTGAGTGTGAGTGTGTGTGATTGTGTGTGTGTGAATGAATCGCTCCGCTCAATGCGCCCTCTAGCTTTATATTTCCGGTTAAACCCCTGCATTGCAGCATTACTTGCAGAAGCAGAGAGAGAGAGAGAGAGAGAGCAGGAGAGTGAGAAAACCTGGTCCAAATCACATCAGAGAGAAGCCCTTACTCTACTGAAGTTATGCCATTCAGAATTGTGTTGAGAATTGGCTTTATAAACCCAGTTTGGTTTCTGAATTTGAATTTAACTGAGGAGTCAAGTAAGATGTAGAACTGTCATTTGAATTTGAATATAAGGAAACAGAATTAAACTGCTGTAGGTTTCTCTTTTAATAATACATTTTATTTTCTGTATGAACTGTCCATGAGATAATATTAGTAATCAATTTTTAAAATGCCACCTACAGAAATTTGTGTATACTTAATTATACTTTAATAGATTTTTATATTTAATAAACATTTATTTATTTTTATAGGTATTTATTTATAATATATGTTGTATTCAAATTAATTTTATATAAGGGAAGAATTTGTATTGTTGTTTATTTTTATTAATTAATTAATTTAATCTGAAAACAATGTGGTGGACATTTTGTAGCAAAATTCAGTTTTGTTGATAGCTGTTTTTAACAGTATTCAACGTAGTTTGGTAGACGTGTGCAGTATGTAAAAGAGTGTATTCTGTATACCAGGGAATAAATAGGCTTAATTAGTCAAACTTAATGATTAGTTGATTATTTTTGTTTCTTGTGTTGGACTATCGAAGTTCCTCTGGTCTGACTGTGTACTGAATTTCTTTGAATTGTAATTCAGTAAATTTCTCTTCCTGTCAGCATTTCCAATTCCAATTAAACATCCAGTGGCTTTAGGCAACTAAAACCTCAAATTCACCCTCATGAACTAAACGGGAGCCTGATCTTAATTTCTGAGCTCTGCCCTTAGAATCTACCGTAGTAAATTCCAGCGTACCTCCTTAACCTCCATGTCAGGCGGTTTGTTTTAGACTCCTGCACAAAAGCAGTAGTTTAAGGCCCTTGTTTGAGTCGGCATTAAATATTCAAACCGTTTTCTAGGCTGAGTGAACTTGTGTGTTTTTTGAATACAATTAATATGTATGGGCAGCTGCTTACATGCTGGTTTGTGAGTGTGTATGAATAGACCTCAGGAAGATCAATAATTCAGTGCATCCCCTGCTGTCCCAGCTACTTTTAGTGACCTCTCCCCACGACATCTTTATGTATGTATCACACTGCGCCCTAACAAACCTGTGATTCACATGTAACGTCACATTCATACTTATGCAATTATGTGAGCACAGACTATTCTAGCCAAACATGGTTGTCTTCTGAAATGTGAATGCTAACAGTTAGATCTCTCTAGGTATATTCGTTTTCTCTACTGATTCTTCTGTCATGGCTGACTGTCAGCATTTTAGCTAGTTATACCTGAATATAAGCTATACCTGGATAACAACACATCTGTTTTAAAGGAATAGTTCACCCAAAAACAAACAAACAACAACAAAAAAATGCTGAAAATTTACTCACATCCAAGATGTAGATGAGTTTCTTCATGAGAACAGATTTGGAGAAATGTAGCATTGCCTTGCCTTGAGGAGAAATGAGAGTCCAAACAGCTGATAAAAACATCACAATTATCCACACCACTCCAGTCCATCAATTAACATCTTGTGAAGACAAAAGCTGCATGTTTGTAAGAAACAACTCCATCATTAAGAAGTTTAAACTTTAAACCTTCTGGCTAAAATACCAGTCCATAATCCATAATATCACCTTCTCCAGTGATAAATTCCATCCACCATTGTGCTCTCGCATCAAAATACACCCACATGTTTGTTTTGAACTGTTCTGGTTTGTAAATGGTGCTTGATCTGTGCATACTTCTCTCCTGATTTAGACAAGATTTTTTTTCACTGGAGAAGACAGCATTATGGATGAAGTATTGGGGTTGCCACCATATTAAAACAAGAACACATTAAATATGTAAAACACTGCAATACATTGCCATCTGCATACTTACAATGTGTGTTTGCACTTAGTATGAGATACTACATGTGCAGCATCTGTCTAAACACTAAAATAAGTACAGAACTGTACAGAATATCTTCCTGAAAGTTTTGCTGTATATATACCTGCATCATATGTGTCCTGTGGGCCTGAAGCAATGCTGAATGTTTTATTAGTAGTGCTGGTTGAGGCGAGCATCACTTTTATAACTGATCATATTTGAGGGTTATGGATTTGAACAAACCCCTAACAATAATTTTTACAGTTTTGTGTGTTGGTATCATTTGTTCTACAGTGTAAAATTCTTATGATTCACCTTTGCCTCGTATTTGTGTACTTTATGAAATGCAGATAGATTCTGTTTAAACTGGGTTTTCGTGGTATTATCACGGAAGGACTTGATGCCTGAACCAGAAAATTCACTGCCTAAGGGCTTCTGAGCTAAACAAATTATATCAATTAATCCAGCTGAACTGAATGTAATTGCCTTTGTGAGTATGATGGATGAAATACATATTGTTTCCGCGTTCCCTATGAGGAGATTGGATGTTTTGATTCTAGAATATTTTGAAGTTTTGTGCACACTCACTCACACAAAATAGCTTAATTGTGACCTTTACATAACATGATTTAGTTGTTTTTACTAATTAAATATGCAATATTTAACATTAATTTAATATGTACATTTTATGCAGTATTAAATAATATTTTAATTAATATGCATGCCTGCAGAATTTCAGTGTCCATTATTCAAAAAGTTTTCAGCTCTGTTGAATGCATTTCACCATATTTAAAACTATTCCACAGAATTCTGCCGATTTTTACCTTCAAAAAAAAAGTGCAGATTCCATTTGGGATTGTTGATATGTTATATTTAAATAAAAACAGAAAGAAGTAAAGTAAGAAAATTAGATTTTTTGCAGTTTGTGTCTCCTAAGTTATCATGCCATAATTAGGAAACATCCCCATTCAACATGGCAGACTTTATGGGGCATTTCAGTCATTCTTCCCCAGCTCGTGTCTGATTGGACCAGTATGCACACATCACCCAAACGCTCCAGCGCAGCTGTAAATCCACCAGGCTCGGGATAGCCATTCTGTTTCAGTGTATAAATCATGTAACAATCCGTGAAAGAGGTTCTGTCGCAGTGACGAAGTTTTTTTTTGTCTTGGTGAATGGAAATGTGGTTGAGTGACCCATGAGAGCAGAAGAATATGGTACGTTATCATGTGTAAATTCAGTTAACTACATTAGACCTGGACTGCACAGAATATTTCCTACAGAATTATGCCATTTTTCCACCACAGTGTGTGCAAAAATGAGAAAGGGTGTCGAATCTGATGTAACTGTACTCTATCAGCATAAGTGCAAAGTCATTTCACGATCAAATAACTGGACGATGGTCAACTGTATGATGTAATTATAACTCATCATCTTGAATGGAAACAATTAAAGATTACACTTGAATCTGTGACACTTACTGTTAATTCACATCTTCCTATGAAATCACACACTTCTCTAGAGCTAATATTGGGACATTTTCTACAATTTTGGGTTAATTAGATGGACTCGTGCTGCTAGATTCATGTATCGTTGTCTATATAGGTCATTTCTTGGGATGGATGTAGGTTAGATTATTGTCAGGAAATTCATATCTTGAACTTGAAAGCCTGACGTGATGATCTTTATAACGTCTACAGTGATAATTGAGGGTTATTGTATTTCCTGACATTTAATAGCCTACACTAACCGTTGAGTAAATCTTCATGAATTTAATATTGACTCACTCAAACTGGTGATTCAGCTTTGATGCACATACATCAGGTTTAATAGAAAAAGCAGTACCTGGAAGTGCAGCTCAGTTTGCATGGGTTAACACCACTGGATTGGGGATGACAGACCTCATCTGGCAGGGGCCGGCTGGGTGGTGTTATTAATGCATGGACCCAGGCCACCTCTGCACTTATTAGATGCACACTAGAGTATTCACGTAGAGAGGATTTCCCTAAAACCAACGGACAGAGCTTTTATTATATGTGGTAATAATGTTAATATTGCTATATACTGGCCAATATGTGATATCTGCCATTTTAAGATTGTTTTAAATGTGACATAAAGAACACACAAAAAAATTGCATTTTTCTTGCAGTTTGGTCCGGTATTTATTAATCTGCCATGCTTCAGTCTTTATCTGAAGATAAAAAAATTATCTTTAATTTTAGTACTTAAACTTTATATTATTTCAGTTTTCATTTCTGTTTTTTGTTTTTCATAGATTATTTTCTGTTTTCATTTAATATTTAGATTTTGTTTTGTTTCAAGTTTATTTATTTTTTTTAATAATTTTACTTTTGGTTAATAATAACAGCAGTGCTCTTTAGTTAATGTCATTGGCATTGAAAAAAAAAATGTATTGGTTGACCTCTGATATAGACATTTGCTGGTTTAGAGCTGGTGTTGTGTGAATTTGCTGTGCTCTAATCCTCATCAGTGCTGTCAGAGCTCTATTCCCTCTGTGCTCTAGCCAGGGATTTTTCCCCATCATTCTCTCTGTCTGTCTCTCTCTTTCTCTCTCTCTATCTCTCTCGCCCCCGCTGTTGTTAATTTCTCTGAATAATCAGTATTGACATCAGCTCTATTGCTGTGCTGTCAGCTCTCTATTGTGGGAGATCACAGGGCACTGCAGCCTACTGGACAATGAATCTTTCATTCATGTCCATCTATATTCATGCATATTTTTTATTCATCCTTTTTCCCATTGTCTGGACTCAAATGAGCTGAGGAAACTCTTGTGCACAGCACAGGATCTGATTAGTAGTGGTGTTGGCTATTGCTACTACTGCTCATATTGTACATAGGGATTTGAGGAATAATGTCGGCATGTAACTCATCCTGTTTGTTTTACAGCCATGAATGACACCTCCAATTGTGCACTTTGTTTAGGAGAGGTGTGCTGTTATTTTTTAAATAGATCAGTGCCATTTTTGCCTAGCAGATGATAAAACAGGCAAAAAAAATCCCTAGGCACACATTGATGAAGGGACACAAGCTAAATCTAGAGACCAGAATATCACAGAGACTTGCTAGTGCAGGACTTTTTTCATGCAATACAGTAAGACACCACCTAGCAACCACCCAAAACTCCCTGGCAACACCCTAACAGCCATCCACAACGTTCTAACATCATGGCAGTAAGTTTTGCACAGGAAAGAACCATTCAACAATGTAAAATGTAATGTAATATAATATAAAAGCTAGTTTTTTACCTATTGGTTTAAATCCCATAATATTTAGTCTCTCGTGCAATAAAAAATCTCACCTGCCATTCACTTTGCCCCAGGAACAGATTGTGCTTTTAAAAAATGTGATATAACACAGCGTTCCTGGCTCACGTCAAGTATTGCAGTTGATGAAACACTGCACTTAATTTTTTTTTTTAATTCAGAAACAACAATTTATAACCACTCATGCCAGTACTGCAGCCCTCATACAAAAATTTCAGGTCTAGCTGTAACCATGGCTATTTTTATGAATATTTCCATAATAATGTGACACATAATGTATTGCAAAATGTCACATAGTTGCCAGTAACCGTGCCGCACATAGTTCAGATTTCTTCATTTTGTTTTTCCTCTCAGGATTGTGTACTGCACATCTCCTGGTTTATTATGGACCGTCCCCGTGAGACGCACAGGAGAAATTGCATCGTATTGTCTTGGTTATTCCGTTTCCCTCCCACACAGCACAAGTTTCGCTGCACACCTGGACAGTTTCCCCCTGACATTTCAGCAGCCAAACCCTGAGGGGGGGTGATTTTACATATTGATCAGTGGAGATTGTCCTCCACTAGCGGCTCAGGGCGTAGCACACTGCATTCGGCCGAGTGTGAGCAGAATCTGTAATGAGAGAGAGAGCGAGAGACTACGAGAGGACAGGAAGAGAGATAGTAACGCTAAACAGGACGGAAGAACAGAAGACAGTTCAAAGGTAGCGATAGAGCGACTGTGAGGTAAAGTTTAAAGAGGGAGGTTTGTGTCTAATGAAAGAGCGGGGAGTGTGCGGCAGCGAGACTCAGACTGTGCTGCAGTGGGGGGACTGCAGCTTGCGCGGATGCGAGGGAGATCGTGGGATGCGCTCTAGCCTGTGCTGCTCTCCCGTTTTGGACGGGCGGCTCCATTAGGGAGGACAGAACTATTGCCTGGTAAGGGCTTTCCCATTTCTTCAAGACCCCCCCCCCCCGACTGACTCCATCTGAAAAGCATGCTAACATCTTTCACGCTGTTCAATAGTTGTTTGCGCAGACAATAGCAGGTTGTTTTAGTTTCGCCTGATGCATCATAAAGAGTTTGCCTCCACTCTCTGATTTCAGAAGTGAGTTCGAAGCAGGACATGAATGCATGAAGCCCTGAAGATCAAGTTACTTGATGTAGAATCTTGCGTACAAGATGTACAAAAGACTATAAGAACAAATCAATTGCTAGTCTTATCCCACTTAATTGAAGCTACATATATTTGAGGCAGAGTGAAAGTTGTTTTTACTCTGCTGAAATGAATTCCACATCGGTCCAGGCTGGTTTATGTTAGTTTAGCTCATTTATTTACTACATTTGCAGAAGTTTTGTTAAAGTTACCTGCATTAAATCTTTGAAAGATACCATATATATACAGTTTTGAACTGTATTGTCTGCTTAGTTTTCCAAGTTTAATTTATTTTTATATTTTATTTTATATATTTTTGTTTGTTTATTGATTTATGTGTGTATGTATGTATTTATTTATTTTTATTTTTGATGCTTTCTGCACAGCCAGTCATAGACAGACACTGCTGTAAAAGTATGTATTTATTTGTTTTATTTATTTATTTATTTGATCACACAGTTTACATATGTTTCCCCTCTCTCTCTCTTATTTTATTTTTTTATGTGTTCATGGACTGACACTGCTGTAAATTGTGTGTAGGCTATTTCATTTATTTTATGTTATGTTATTTTATTTATTAATGTTTTTATTATTGTATAATCAAAAAGTTTACATATATTTCCTCCCATGTTTTGATGTTCTCTGTATCCTGTCCTGTATTCTGTATCTGGTCATGGACTTTTTAAAATTGTATTTATTTTATTTTTATTTATTTTATGTTCCTAAACGTCATGTTTAAAAAAAAAACATGCTTTTACACATCACTCGAGCAATCTTTTCCTTGTCTAAGTTGGCGAACACTACATATGGTAGTGACCAGCTGTGGCGGTTATTTCAGATGAGTAGTGTTGCTTTGCTGGGTTACTGGACTGGTTATTGATTTTTCTATAATCTGGTTCTTTTCAGGATTTGCAGGACTGTCCATTACAGATCTCCTCAGGAGAAAACCCTTCTGATATTTCAGAAACAGCGTTTCATTGAGATGCAGTGGAGGTGTTGAGAGCGCGAGATCTCTGAGATAAGCAGGCTCTTCTGTGCAGATGGCATTGCCAAGGGTGTAGATACTACTGTAAATGGATGTTATCAGGGTTGCGTGAGGATAGTCGTCATGCTAGCGGCTGTGCCAGTGAAGCAGATGTAACTATCTGTCTCCATTCATAAGACGAGACGTTTATGAAGCTCTCTGGTTGTGTGAGGATGTTTCTCAGGAGAGCTCGAATGCTAACAGGGTCTTTAAGGCAGTTAAGAAGTACATAAAATAACAGCATATCAATGACAGAGCACATAAAGATCACTGCTTGTAGCTTTAGCTTTACCTATAATTTGATTTGCTTTATGGCAGATACAATTTCTAACCTTATTGATTTCCTCATGGATTAGTTTCTCTGGATTTTCCACACCAACAGAAGCAAAGTCTCACTCTGCAGTCTCTAATTTCTTCTGTTTCCAGGTCGGATGTGATCTAGACGACTGTATGTCTAAATCCAGCGTGTCCCCGTCGCAGACACACATAATCAGGGTGAAACCCCGCGCTGACTGACCGCTTATCCCAGTTCTGTCCACTTGTCTTGGATGCTCATTTAGAGCGAGCTGTAAATTAATTTGTCTCCACAATTCAGACAGATCACCATCTCCAGTGTTCAGCCTCTTCAGACCCTACATAATCAGCACAGATTTGCATGTACATTTCATGAATTTGGCAGTGTGTCTTACAGGCAGTTCATATTATATATTTTATCAGTATCTGTTCTTCCTGGAATTGAATCAATAGACAGATATGATCAAACGGTAAATTGGTGACTATCCAAATCAATCAAGCATACTATTTTTTTTATATATTAAAATATAAAATTATAATATATAATCAAATAGTTACATCAAAGGTTAATAAAATAAAATATATTAAAGGTTTGTGGCTGTGTGAATCAAAACTTATAAACTTTTTTTAAATATGAAAATATAATATTATAACGTAATCAGACATTTTGTAATGTAGTTAATATAATATATTAATATAATTATTGTATTAAATAAAATACACACACACACACTCATATATATATATATATATATATATAATACTATATTAATATATAATGTTTAATACATAATATTTCATAAATATTTTAAAATATATTAAATTTTGTTAATCAAAGCCTATAAATATATTTTTTTAGAGTTTTTTTAGAGCTTAGTTAGTTATTTGTATTTATTTATTGCTTTGATTTGAAGTTTGATATGTTGTAATTAATCACAGTGCTGTTTTTTTTACTTGAAGACTTTACTGAAGAGTTCTGAAATTTGTATTGGGAAAATTGCCAATACAAAGCCCCCCAAACTGATCAAAAGCCCCTTATACACACCAGCCACGGCAGAGCGTTGACTATTGGGGTGTGAGCGTGTAAAGGACGCTTCTATTACATGCTTTACTCTTGAGGAACAGAGATGGTGACAGCGTTGTCAGTCAATAAAGCAGCTCTGAGCACAAATGTCAGTGGCACGCAGCAGGTGAGCTCTGCAGCAGCGGAGAACAGCGGATAGATGTCAAGCTACTCCACAAAATCAATGCAGCCCCTCGAACGCTGGTATCATCAGTGATTGCCACCTAAATAGTGCAGATTGGTTTTGCATGTATTGAAGGGTGGAGGCTGAGGATCTTGTCATTTTGAAGATTTATCCAGCATGGATTGGAAGGGAGATGTGCATTTGCTAAATCGAACCCATTTGATTCTTTCAGAGAAGAACAGAGTACAAATGATAGTCAATAGCTGGCTTTGTTTAGATTGGTATTGATTAGTATTTATGGTTGTTTATTGGCGGTTGGTGGGGAAGGAGGCAATTTCGGATTGTTTTTCTCAAGCATAGCTCAGATACAAGAGGAGAATGCAGAAAATCCTAGAAATCAGAAGCCAGTGCTGTGACAGAGACCATATATAATACATATATTTCAACAGATTGAAGAAACACTTGTGTGCATTGATTCGTTGATTTGATTTGTGTGTGCATTTCACTGCCGTTTTATTAACAAAAAACAAAACTCATCTTGAATTTTTTGTTTTTATCCAGTGCACAGAGAGCTGATTACCTTAATTGTTAATTAGTAGTGTGTGAATTTTTCATTTGAGCAATTTTGTTCACATCTCATTTGCTAAGGCTAAAGTAAATCTCTAGGTATCAGTACCTACATCAATCATAGAAAAACCCATATCAGTCAACCACTAATAAGTATACATTTTTTCATTCAAAGCTTACAGAATACATTAGTGTCCATTAAAAACAATCCTTTTATTAGCACTTCGATAATCTAAACCAACTCAGTAGTGTGATTTTTGTTAATATCCTTGTATATTTTCATATAAACTCTTGCTTGATCAAAAGCAGTCTCATTTTCTGTTTTTTTTTCTCGTTGACAGTGACACCTGCTGAAGATATTTCAGCAACGAATAAGAGATTGACTTACACGTTGTAATTCTTAAAAAAAAATATTTTAATTTTCCTTAATTCATTTTAACATTTTATTATGAATTATTTTCAATATTTAAAAAAAATATTGTAATTTTATTGAAGATTTGTTTTAATATTTTATTAATAATTCTTTATTAATAATAAATGTAAATCAAATAATTCTTATAATCATTTTTCTGTCATTAGTAAATATTTAAACTTTTTTTTTTTTTTATTATTTTAAGATTTAGGTCTTAGGTTTTAAGCTTCTACTTACATTTAGTATTTATGCATCTTTTCATTTTTTCACAAAATCATGTTAATTCGATAGTGTTTAGTTATTGCTGTGTTTATCCACCAGCAATAATAAATCCAGGATCTAGTTTAATCCACGTATTTATCTCCATACATATCAGAGCTCCTTGTTAAGACTGCATTGTCCTGCTGTTTCAATTCATTTTAAATATTATCTAGCTGAATGTTCAACCTGCCAGCAGCACTACCCTCATTTAAAGTCAGACGTTTTATGGGTTTTCATTCACAAGGTTGTGAGAAGCTATCTGCAGTGACAGCAGATATTATCTGACATTTTGGAGGTGAATGCTGCAGTGAATGTCAAATCAGAGACAGAATTCTTTCCTATACAAGGATGTTCTAGGTAATGTGAGGAAGAATCCTGTTTTAATAACCTAAAGGAAAATTAGTGCAAAATTTACAGGAACCAGAACAAGTCAAAGGCACTGAGGCGTCCCAGGACAAACTGTCTCGTGTTTTGTCCTGCAGTGCGGTGTTCTGTCGTTTATCTTGCACCGCGTCCTTTAACGGCCTGAAGCTCTGACGCTTTATTTCTCCCTTTCATTATTTAAAAGCAAGGCCATCCATTTCGTTATTAAAAAGAGCCGCCCGTGACGCTTCTGAGAGGTCTCAGCCTTGTTTTCTTTTCACTTGTGCTTATTTGTTTTTTATTCAATAAGCTCTTGGTTTGAAGTTTCTCATAATAATAAATTCCTACATAAAAGACGGTAGTGCGCTGATGTTTTTGAAGGCTACAGTTGTTCTTATCATCCTTAAGATCAAAAAGCATTCCAGACTTCAATATATGTACTATTTCATATGTATTTGGTCTTTCAAATCTGTTAAACTCTTCCAGGGTCCCTGAGTGGTCGAGCCAGAGATCATGAAGTGGAACCTCTTCAAAAAGAAGCCAGAAGCCATGGTGGGCCCGGAGCCCACGGGACTCGGCGGCACCCACCCGTCACACACCATGACGATGGCCCCCGCCATCTCCACACCTGCAGACAACTCCACCGAGTCTGAGGGACCCGTCAACAAGAATGATGTCTTTGAGGAAATCAAAAGCAAGTTCCTCAATGAGATCGATAAAATCCCATGTAAGTCCTGCAGAGATGTTTTACAGTCCCACTACATCAAGAAAATCAATAGTGTATCATTATGCTGAAGATTGGCCAAATTGTCAGGCCCCTAGATATCTGACCAAACTTACCTTCTTTCTGAACTACAGTAGAAGCGCAATGCAATAAAGGGCAACTTAAAGGAATAGTTTATTCAAAAATGAGAATTTGTTGAGAATTTACTCACTTCATCAGAACAGATTTGGAGAAATTTAGCATTGCATGTCTTGCTCACCAATGGATCCTCTGCAGTGAATGGGTGCCGTCAGAATGAGAGTCCAAACAGCTGATAAAAACATCACAATAATCCACAAGTAATCCACACCACTCCAGTCCATCAGTTAACATCTTGTGAGATGAAAACACAAGTCTTCTATCCATAATATTGCTTTCTCAAGCAAAAAAGTTGTGTCGTCTGAATTAGGAGAGAAATATGCACAGATCAAGCACCGTTTACAAGTGAAAACTATCTAAAACAGATCTAAACAAATATATGGGAGGACTTTGAAGTAAGACGACAACAGGGGATGAACTTTTTCACTGGAGGAAGCGTTATTATAGATTATGGACTGTTTGGATTCTCATTCTGACGGCACCCATTCACTGCAAAGGATCCATTAGTAAGCTAGTGATGTAATGCTAAATGTCTCCAAAATCTCTTCCCATGAAGAAACAAACTCTTCTACATCTACAATTTTCATTTTTGGGTGAACTATTCCATTAATGTGATGTGCTTTACTCCTTCAATTCAACATGCAGTCACAATTCACTATTTCATTTTTTGTTGAAAACATGTTTGTATTTGTAATATTTCATTAAAATGTCATAACTTTCTCCATTCTTTTTGGTTGACATGTTACAAAATCACATTCACACCCTTCACACTCTTGGGGACAACCCATCTTCTAAATAAATTTCTTTCATTTTTATCCCATGATGCTCTGCAGTGCCTCCATGGGCGCTCATCGCCATTGCTGTAGTGGCCGCCCTCCTCATCCTCACCTGCTGCTTCTGTATCATTAAGAAATGCTGCTGTAAGAAGAAGAAGAACAAGAAAGGCAAAAAGGGAAAGGACGGCTTCAACATGAAGAACATGCAGGATGGTGATGTATGTAACAGAGTGTTCAGTAGCACCCAACATGACAGCATTACATAATGTAGCTAAAACAACTGATGCACACTTCAATCTGTTTGATTTTAGAATTAAAACTAGATGATATTAACTTGTGTATTAACTGGGCACATCAACAAAAATTAGTGTTGCATCATTAAGAAATAAAAACAAGCCTCAGACCACTTTAGTGTGGATTGCACTGATAATGAAGGAGACTCTGTTATGTTATTAGCTTCATGCTTTTCTTTATTGTGTTTGTGACTAATGTGAGTGTTTTGTTTTCTTTGAGGAGAAATGGTACACTGGAATGGTAAACAAGTGTGCTGCTCATGTGATTTCGATCATAAAAAGATAGGAGTTTTAAAATCATTCTGCAAAATGAGTGGCTTTAATTATTATGTTATGTTATAGCATGTATCATGAAATAATGTTACAGAATTCAGACCAGCAGTACAATTGTGAAAGCAATATAGTTTCTTATTATTAAACAAGAAGTAAATATTGAGTAGCTTACATTTTATAATCAATATTATCAGTTACAACTTGTAGTTCAAAGCACAATGAGTCATTTATAAAAACACTTCAGTTGATTTGTCACTGAATGAATCAGTGAATGAATTTGTCACTAAATGTGACTCATAAATGCAGTAACTTGATTTGTCAGTGAATAAATCAATGCTTTTGACCTAATTGGTTGAGCGATTGATTTAGTGACTCACTCTTAAAGACAGTCACTTAATTTGTTGCTGAATGCATCACTGTTTTTTTAATTAATCAGTTTGAACAACAAAAAAAGTCAGTGAAAATCTCCACTTATAATGCACTACAGGTAGTGTCTTTTCTGGCAAGGATGCACATTTTGAAGAAAACAATATATATATATATATATATATATATATACATACGTATATACTGTATATATATATATATATATATGGTAGCATTTTGTCAGTAATATCTATAATGTTAGATTTGTTACCCTAGTGTAAACATACTGTTACAGTGTTGGAGAAAGTTTTATAGTTTATAGTTTTTATAGTTTAAAGTTTTATATTGTGTTACTTCATAAAAAAGTAACTAATTGCGTTACTGAGTTACTTTTTATGGAAAGTAATGCATTGCATTGCTTTTTGTCACCTGAGCCGGGCTTGTTTATTCATTTTTATTAAAGGGGTCATATGACGTTGCTAAAAAGAACAATATTTGGTGTATTTGGTGTAATGCAATGTGTTTATGCGGTTTAAGGTAAAAAAAAAACACATTATTTTCCACATACTGTACATTATTGTTGCTCCTCTATGCCCCGCCTTCTGAAACGCATCGATTTTTACAAAGCTCATCGTTCTGAGAAGTGAGGCGTCCTCTGATTGGCCAGCTATCCAGTGCGTTGTGATTGGCTGAATGCCTCAAGCGTGAGACGGAAATGTTACGCCCCTCACCGTATTGTGATGGCGTTTCCCGGCGCGACGAGACTAAAACAATAAAACCCATAATAAACAAGGCATTTGTTGCATCCAGTGGGGACATAATTACTGATTATAATGACTTATACTGTCTTTTTACGTGTCGCGTTGCATCGCACCGCATAAACATTACCATGTCTGCATTTTTGATCGGAGAAAAGACAAACAACAAACACTACTCTACACAGCTCAAAACTCACGTTTGAATCGTCAGTAAGCAGAAACATACTTACAGGCTGTGAGTCAGAAGCGTCAGACTGTCCTTGCAAAGTTGGAATTGCCCCACTTTATAGAAACAGCCTTTGAGCAAGCCAGCAAGCAAGGCTACTCTCCTGCCAGGTTCAGGAAATAGTCCTCCGTGAATTGCGCCGCACACACTCGAATATTTGCATTGTACTGTTCTGGAACTGTGTTGTAAATCCAACTTAACCACTGATTTCTAATTGTATCCTCTTTTGGAAGCCCAAAGAAAGTAGTTTAGCTTTCACAGCGTCTCCAGGACATGGCGCCGTCAGCAGCAACATTACTACAGCGAGAATAAAAGTCACGCCCTCTTTCTTTGCGTAAACATTTGGGCAGTGTTATGAAAATCTCCCCACACTGTGATGTAGACATGTGGGGGCGTGTATTAAATGAGGCGTTTTAGGAGGGTGTGGCAGAGTCTTAACTTTGATAAAGAATATCTCTTTGGTTTTGAGACTTTAGTCTTTGCAACTTCAGGGATCTTATCTATGCACAATCAGCTTGTAACACTCCAAAGAGAAAGGAAAACTTGAAATCGCATCATATGACCCCTTTAACAAAAAAAGCCAAAAGTTATATTTTTTTCACAACTTTCACGCCAAAAGTGAAATTATTGAACCTCAGGCTGAAGAAAGTACCTCTGCCTTTGCACCTCAGTCCCAATTTCTTTCTGATGGGATCAGGAGATGCAGTGAATAAATGGGGAAACAAAGTAACTTGCGTTACTT
This sequence comes from Schizothorax lantsangensis, assembly GCA_027422415.1. Lineage (NCBI taxonomy): Eukaryota > Metazoa > Chordata > Actinopteri > Cypriniformes > Cyprinidae > Schizothorax > Schizothorax lantsangensis. The sequence goes on along the minus strand of CM049853.1, from coordinate 3,521,416 downwards.
ATTTGAAAAATTAACTTAATTTAAATTTAAAATTACATTTTCTTGTTACTTGTAATGCATTACCCCAACACTGGTTACCCTGTTACTTTAGCATAAGATGGCATAATGAAGTTTACGAACACTTTTTGATCTACAGTCTTACTGAAATGTACAGATATCATTCGATATAGAAAAGACACTCATTTCATAGTTTGATCCTTAGAAATGTAATGCCAGAACTTTATTCCAAACCTCTTTGCATACAGATGTCTTAAACATGGCAGTGTGTCATTTCTCAAAATGGTGCTCTTGGTGTTCTTGACTGTCTTTGGTTCTGTTTTTTGGTGTGTCGTGAGTTCAACCTCTCCCTCTCTCTCTGCTCTCCTTCCTCCCACTATGTGTCTAATGCGCCGCATTTCTTGACGCTCATGGGCGTCGGCGCTACGGTAGGTGGACGGATGAACGGCACAGCTGTTTGGCCGCTGAGTGCTAGCACCGCGTGGTTGGGATTGGATGGAATGGCTGTTGTAACTTCCTTGTTTTAAGCCTTTTGTACATGCTGCTTGACAATAATACAATTAAAAAACTAAGGAAAGTTACAATGCAAATGAAAACCCCACTTAAGTGGACCAAAAATGATCTTAATACAATAACAAATAGTCGTACTTGTGTAGGAGGTGTGAATGGAATAACTAATTATTAACTCACTAATACTGGCAAGATGTTTGGAGTTAGTAAGAGACGACCCACAAGACTCACAATGAATGCATGTGTTAAAGGGCATGGCTGTTTTAACTGCACTAAAGTCCTGATGTCTCAGGGGCTAGAGCTAGCAGTAAACCTTAACTATATAAGCTCATGTTCTGTGATCATATAATCGATTCAGCTTAATGTAACAAAAATATATGAATTACTGAATTCTTTTAAAAGCAAATGGAAATTAAGAATTTGTTTTTAATATTAGCACATATTCTGCTGTGCCCTTTAATTTGTTTCTGTATGGATATGGTTAGGAACTGACTTGAGAGTGACAATTTTTTTGGTGGCATGTTAAAACATCTATCAAAAACATCTTTTAAAAACCTGGGTAAATTAGTTAATATTTCAAGCCCTAAATTATATTGTCCTCAAGATGTTATGCACAAAGATTCAGTTCATATAGCATAATAATTCTGTTATGCATCATCTTCACATAAAGTGAACCCAAAAATTATTTAGACGCTTCAGCCACACTTAAAATGTCTCAATGTAATTGTATTAGATAACAAAATATCAAACCAAGTGGCATTTGAGATGCAAATGATGCATCATTTCTTTTAAAAAATATTCTGTATTTCTATATTCTCATAGGTAATGATGGTAATTAATAAAGTTGAAAACCCTTGTTGTAATGCGATATAACTTTCAGACATTTTGAAGTGTGGTTAGTGTCCAAATACTTTTTGAGGCCACTGCATAACGCTGGAATTGTGACCTACTTGTGGAAACAAAAAATTAATTCTGCACATTATAGATTTTTATTTCACTTCCAGCAGTTTGGATGATGTTCAGAAACACACAAGAACGACATGTCAGCATTTCATACACCAAGAATAGCACAAAGGAGTCTGTTCTTCTTTAAAAATTTGCTGTCATCACTCGTTCCCTGGAGTATCACTGATGAACAGTTAAATTTATCATGCTGATGATGAGAAAACGCTTGCATGCCAAATTATGCATATCAATAAAAGCTCTTTTGTTTTTAATTTACTACCAAACCTAATTTGAATATAGAGTCAAAACGTAATTGTATTAAAGAAGAAATTAAACTCTGGAAAGCCAAGATAAGCAAACAGAAAAAAGTGTCACCAATAAAAATTGTGAACTCGAGTCATTTGCAACATCCAGCCCTGAATGACAATACTCCGAGTCCGCTCTGGCAGATAACAGTAGGTCAGGCCAGGTAGAAGCATCTCTCCAACCTTACTGCAACTGACCGGGCCCTGAGCTTGTGGCATGCTTATAGACAGGAACCAGATATACTTTCATCCCAGATATCGACTCGCTAAAACTATTCGTCATTTGCCCTACAGATACACCAGGATGATGATGATGAAGAAGGAGAAACTGGTTTGACGGAGGAGGAGAAAGAGGAAGAGGAAAAAGAAGTGGAGAAACTCGGAAAGCTTCAGTATTCGTTGGATTACGACTTCCAGGATAACAAGGTTAGGATGTCAGATTAATGACATCATATGCTGGAATATAAACTAATAACATCGCCCAGTATCATATCTGCTGAATGAAATCCAATATTTGTTTCATACTAAATTTAGGGTGCTGATTCCAATGCTAGTGGCTGTTTGGCAAAAGCACGTCACATTTTATCACATAATATGATGCATTTTGTAGCATTTTTGCTTTCGACAATAATCAGCAGAAAAAAAACAGAGAAATGATTCCTATCTTTCTTTGAGCCAGATTGCAACTTTTTATTCAATTCTCAGCCCAATTTCACATGTATGAATGACTCTGAAGATACTATTTAATGCTTTTTACTCAAGGTCAGTGACAGAAGAAAATGCAAACGTGACTGTGTTTTCCAACATATTGAACATAATATTTTCCACTTTTGCTTATTGTAAGTTAAATTACACCTTTTGAATGGTTATTTTTGTTGTTAAAAACAAAAATTTGGACATTTGACTTGTTATTTTGAGAAGTGCATTAAAGCTGATCTAGGGTCATTCTACAGAATTGGTGCAAAATGCTGTCCTTTAAAAAGTCAAATCCACTAAGATCCTTCTATTATCTACTATCTAATAAAAATATTAGTAAGCTTAATATATATGAAATCATCATTTATTGGTACGAAATGATGTTGAAATAATTTTTGTATTTTTTTTCCATTGTTGTTTTTAAAATAATCTTTTTGATTCTTTTAAAAAGTGAAGCTCAAAATATATATGTATATATTTTATATTTTCTTTGTAAATTATGAAACTTTATGTAAAAAAAGTGTCCCGCATTTTTCATGTCACTACTGAAACAGTGTATGTTTTAGTCTATTGGCCGAGACTGATTTTAACTACACCCCTAAATTTATGATCAGGAAATATTCCTGTCCCCCTCTCTCACAGCTACAAGGTGTGAGTAGATAGGTCTCATCATTTTGAGGTAAATGTGTTCACAGAAACATCTGTGTAACTTTAAAGAACGTCACTACCGAACACCTTTTTTCTGCATTTAAGCACACTTTTTTGGGAGTTATTCCATAACATTTAGTTTTTATATGTGTAGCACTGTTCAGAACTGTGCTAGCTAACCATGTGCTGATTAGCATCTTTGAACTAAGTATCTAAAATTGTCACTACTGAAACAGTCACTGCCAAAACATTTGGTGGAGTTTTGGTAGCGACATCTTTTTTTTTTTTTTTGGGAGTTAACCCATAGAATTGTCACTACCGAAACAGTCACGACCGAAACATGTCATCATTGTTTCGGTAGTGACAAAAGGGAACACATAATCCTCATTACGATTTTTTTGTATTTTAATATTTTTTAGTAGTGTTTTAGTATGCGAGTTAAAATTCTGTAATGTGATGTGATCGCTACCAAAGCGTTACTGTCACTACTGAAAATGTGCAGTCACTACTGAAACATGGGATGTTTTGTCAAAAATAAAGTATACTGAATTATCAACTAATATGTTAAGATAGTTTTCGTCTCAATGTATATTCAAACAAATAAATCCTTAACTTTGAAATCAGTATGATCATCTTTTTGCCTTTTACAAAGGAAAATTGGATTCAAAATACAACAAATCTCATAAATTACACATGAAATATTGTTAAAAATGTAATTGTTATTGATTTACCTCTGAAACAAATTAATAAAATAGCAAAAATATATATATTTACAATGTAGATGTAAGCAAAATCTTAATAGGTCAATATACCCCTTCTAATTAAATTATTATTACTGTGTTAAGTTTTAGTGTTTAAGTTTTTTCAAGCCGTTTCCTGCTCTGACTTTGGACCAATTCAGTAGAATGGCCCATATAGTTTTGTTTGCACTCAACATCATCAAATTAGGTCATTTTAGGCCTCTTTTTCAAATCTGCAGGGTTTTATTTTTTTAGAGGTGTTATGAACTGTTTCTCATTTTATCATCTTTTTTTATTTTTTATAATGAAACGTGTTGTTAGTTATTCATTTTGGCTCATATTAAAATATATTAATATGCATTTGGACACAATTATATGATGAAGTACGAAAGTCTTGGGGTAATTAATAGGAGTTTTGAGAAGATTCTCAAGAGTTCTCGTTTTGTGTCCCACTGAAAAATAACAGCATGTTTGTGTTTGGACCAACATGAGACTGAGTAAACAATGACAGATTTTCTTTATTTTTTGGGTGAACTATTCTTTTAACTAATACTTCTCTTAAAAGTTCCCTGTATTATGATCTTTGAGAAAGTTTGTGCTCATGCTGCGCTGTATCTTTCACTAATGATGGTGTTTAACAGCACGGCTTAGTATGTGCTGAGTCACAGCTGCTTACGGCTCAACCAAAATGAGTTTAAACAAACGTTAATGACAGTGAACCGTTATTCTTACCATGTATTTTAATGCAATCAGATCCAATTTGAATATGCATAAAGCCACAGGATATTGCTAGAGTATTGTTACACTAGAACAGTAGAGTGGAAGTCATAAAAAGACATGTACTGTACAAAAGTTTAGGGTCTGGAAGATTTTTTTAATGTTTTTGAAAGAAGTCTCTTCTGCTCACCAAGGCTGCATTTATTTGATCAAAAATACAGTAAAACAGTAATATTGTGAAATATTATTACAATTTCAAATAAATGTTTTCCATTTTAATATATGTTAAAATATAATTTATTGCTGTGATCAAAGCTGTATTTTCAGCATCATTACTCCAGTCTTCAGTGTCACATGATCCTTCAGAAATCATTCTAATATGCTGATTTGATGCTCAAAAAACAGTTATTATTATTATCAATGTTGAAAACAGTTATGCTGCTTCGTATTTTTATGAAAAAAAACTTTTTCAGTACTTCAGGAAGAACAGCATTTATTTGAAATATAATTTTTTTGTAACATTATTAGTGTCTTCACTTTCACTTTTATCAAATGAATGTGTCCTTGCTGAATAAAAGTATTAATTTCTTTATAAAATAGTGTCTTCATAAACAAGACTTTCAGTTTATAATTCAGTTTAAAATAATGCATAAAGCCTGACAGGCATTTCACGGCCATCTCTGTGCTGTCATTTATTATATGGAAGCACATCCCAAAGGCAAATTTTAGTGTAAATTTCTCAAGAAAAATCTGAGAAGCAGGAGACTATTTGCTGTCCATTTAATATCATTTAAAATGTACCAAAGAGATCTCATTATTTCTACAAGATATTCTTTCCATTCACTATGTCTCTTCTCTTGCTTCTGTTTTTTATACACAGCTGACCGTGGGAATCATGCAGTGTGCCGATCTGATTTCCATGGACTCTGGCGGAACGTCCGACCCTTACGTTAAAGTGTTCATCCTACCAGACAAGAAGAAGAAGTTTGACACCAAGGTGCACAAGAAGACCCTCAACCCAGTGTTCAACGAATCCTTTGTCTTCAAGGTAAGCTGTTTATTATTTTAAAAGGACTCATTGTAATGTCAGTCATTTTGTTGGTCAAATATACTGTAGATGCATAAAGCATATAATAGTATATAATGATTTCTCAAACAGCAAATACACGTTTTTTGATAATATATAATAAAACTTGTATGATCAGTAAAACACTGGCTCTAACGCATTGCAAATATCGAATAAAACGAAAATAGCGATATGCCTCCAGTGATGTTGTTCTGTCATTAGTGTTTATTGGTGGTTTTCTGCAACACCAGCATTTCGGTCCTAATGCTTCCAGCAGCTCCTGAATGAGCTTTAGTTTCCCAGAGTCAGTAATGAGCTCCGGAGGGGCCGAGCATCCTCTGGTGGACACTGGTAGAGCTAGTCTCACTCGGAGAAAAGTGATCTAGGACAGGAACAATTGGCCCTCTTCAAAGCCCCTGCTTTACAGTGAGAACGGCTGACTGTGTTTCTAAAAATGGATCGGCCGTATCTGCACACTGTATGAGAGAGAGATAGAGAAAACAAAGCCAAGTGAGGAGGAGGTTTTCTCATGCAAATGATGTGAAAAATTATTACAAAAAAACACGATTAGAAAAATCAACTGTAAGCTGAATGTAATTTTCTTTAAAAATGCTAATATATATTATTTATATATTTTAAGATATTAAACTATTTGATTATATATTAATATTTTATATTTGAATATTTAAAAAAAAAAAGTTTATAGGCTTTGATTCACAGTCACAAATATTTAATATATTATACTATTTGATTATTTATTATAATTTAATATCTTAATATTTAAACAAAAATAAAATGAAAATTAAAGAAAGTTTATAGGCTTTGAGTCACATAGTCACACACATTTAATATATTTTAAAAATGTTATAGTATTTGATTATGCATTATAATTTCAATACAATTTTATTATAATTTAATATTTTAATATTTAAAAAATATGTATCATTTGTAATTCACATTAGTCACAAATGTTTCATATATTTTAAGATATTATACTATGTGATCAAAAACATTTATGGTTTGGATTCACAATCTCACACTTTTTTATATATTGTATTTAATATATATTATTTAATATATGTTGTATAAAATAATATTAATTTTGTATTTTAATATTTTCAAAATGAAGTCACAAACTTTTAATATATTTTAAGATATTACACTATTTCCTTTTATTTTAATATTTAAAAAATGTTTATAGGCTTTACTTCACAAACGTTTACTATATTTTAATATATTAGAATAATTAATTAGAATATTTAACATTTTTTGTTAATGGCTAAAATATATTTTAAGATACATTTATTAATGAATTAAATAATCTACTTATTAAATAATCTGTTTCTATCTGTCTATCGATGACAGAACTAAGCAAAAACAGCTTGCATCTCCTCTATATAACAATCCTCAAAGGACAATATGTTCTGTGCTCAGATTTATGACTCAGCACTGCAAAAACGGTTTGAAACACCTTTATGTTTAATTTTTGTTGATTCTTCTCAATGGTTTCCATGTTAGATCCCATACGAGGAGCTGGGTGGGAAGACGCTGGTCATGTCTGTGTATGACTATGACCGCTTCTCCAAGCATGATATCATCGGTGAGGTCAAACTAGCCATGAACACTGTGGATCTGGGACAGCCGATTGAGGAGTGGAAAGACCTGGATAGTGTTGAGAAAGAGGAGGTGATTATTAAAGGATCTGATATCATGATCTATTTTATATCTATTTTTAACTGTTCCGAGACAGATTCGAAAAGAAAGCAAGCAGAGATGCTTTGGATCAGTACCTTCAAATCATAAACGATCACCCATTGATATCTTCTTCTTTCAGCCGGAGAAGCTTGGTGACATCTGCATCTCTCTGCGTTACGTTCCTACTGCGGGCAAACTGACCGTTTGCATCCTCGAAGCCAAGAACCTGAAGAAGATGGACGTGGGCGGCCTGTCTGGTGAGAAACAAGCTGAGATATATGAGACCAGCAAGATATATTTCATATGTTTGATGCAATTAACTCGACATTTGACCTTTTGCAGACCCGTATGTGAAGATCCAGCTATTGCAGAACGGCAAGCGTCTAAAGAAGAAGAAGACTAATGTGAAGAAGAACACACTGAACCCGTACTACAATGAGTCCTTCAGCTTTGAGATCCCTCTGGAGCAGATGCAGGTAGACTTTAACTTATGTTTTTTATTCTTATTATTTGTTTGGAAAAGTCACATCATGGAACATATTAGTACATAAGATGTTTTCATATTCATCATTGCTTTTCTGTACATTTTTCCAAGCAAACCAAGACAAAATACAAACAAACTCAAGGGAAAAAAAATTAATGTATAATCTAAATGCCAGTAACATTTTTCTTAAAGATTTGTAAAAAATCACAATGTATTAGTTTAGAAAGCTGAAAGAAGATCAGTGCAGGGTAGTAATATAATGTAATCAATTCTGATATTTGTCTGATATAGTTGAAACTTTTTCTGTTGACAAAATATAATTAATAACTTAAGACAGTATTACAGGCTGTAAGCCAATTCTTTGTAATTGTTTTCTTAGAAGCAGCTAACATTATTTTAAATAAATATTGGTAATCTGTAATATTTTATATTTTTTATTTTGGGGTGTAAAGCCCAAATAAAGCACTTTAAAAGTAAATGAAAATGTAATATCCAATACATATTTTACAATTTCATGGACATTCACTTAAAAGAATTTTACATGAATTTATGGTAATAATTAGCATTTATATGCCTACATTGTATCCAAAAAAATTTTTAGGGGTGGGCAGGTGTAATTAAATAATGTACTATATTTTTCTAATTCCCTCCAAATGATGTTATAACAATTTCTACCAGAACAATGGTTAAATTTGATTTGCAATTTTGGAAAAAATCCTAACACCTTCTTAACCACAAGTTCTTGAACATACAGTTGAAACAAATATTGTGCAATATTAATACTAATTAACTTTAAAACAACTGTTTTCCATTTGAATATATTTTGATCAGTAGTTGATGCAGTTTTTACTACCAGATTTTATAATAAGTTCGAATTAGTTTGGTTAAACGATTTTCTGTTGTTCTCTAGAAAATCCTTGTGGCGGTGACGGTCTACGATTACGATAAGATCGGCAAAAACGATGCCATCGGGAAGATCTTCATTGGCAGCAAAGCCTCAGGCACAGCGCTTAAGCACTGGTCTGACATGTTGGCCAACCCGCGCCGCCCCATCGCCCAGTGGCATCCCCTCCAACCGGAGGAAGACATCGACGGTGCTCTGGCTGCCCTTAATGCCAAGAAGTAACTTCTCACATCTCAGCCTGACTAACCAACCAACTAACTAACCAACCCGCCACTGCATGACACCCCACACTCATCTGTACGTGCTCTGCCAGTTTGTTTCGCATAATCACCAACAAAAATATTCTAAAGAATATACTTGAAAAGATGAACAATATCACAACCGAGGCAGGAGAAACGGACACGTTTGGTCTGAAACAACATTTGCAAATAACGTTGTGCACCTAAATAGCAAACGCAAAATGGCAATAGGAGAAGTAGCCAGCAGAATGATATTTTACACACCATTTTCTACTTTGCAGCCCAATTTGCCAATCAAATACACAATACGCAAATACAAAAATAGTAAAAACCAACAATGAAAGTGCACAAAAAAATCAGTAAACGCACACCTGAAGAGACCATTTTTTCATCTACATGTCATATTATTTTACATTTTCAACTGGATTAAATATTACAAAAGGCTTTAATTTCATTCCATGAACAGGAAGGAATTTGTTTCAGGATGTTGTTTGTCGGATATACCGGTGAGCTAGAATTTTGTGCCTAATCATAAGTGCAAATAATGGCGAGTTTATGTTGCAAATATCTACACATTTGCACAATTACAAAGCAATGGTCACGTTCACTTAAACATCCCAGGAGAAGCGACCGGTGTAGGGCAGATTTGTTTACATTGTCGAGAGGTAAATTAGGCCTTTGGCTCATAAGACACATAAAAAAATGTCGCATTTGCATTTATGTGCCCAAAAGAAAGAGGATTCAGGTCTATGGAATAGTGAGGTTAGATAGGACTATATTGATAAATGGACTAATAATTCATGAAATGTTGCAATAAACATTCAACAGCAGTCAAGTATGGTTTACACAGTCAGTGTAACGGTATAGACACATCTCTTTTACTGTAATGCTGTGATTACAGTGCCAAATCCAGACGTTTGTGTATCTCACAGATAGAAGATCCCATCTGGCCAAACCTGACAGGCACTAAAGCTGGCTGTGAATGTATCGTGGGATCGTACAAATGAAATTTGCACTCAGTGGTTGTGTCCTCGAGAGCTCGCTGTCGTGTTTTCATGATCTCGGCCTGTTTGACATACATTCGAATACCTGGTTGACGTCACTGCCGCCTTTGTTCGGAGCCCAAACTCATTCAGTAAACTCTCCGAGATGCCAAAGTATTAACTGGAACGGAATAGTAAGTGGCGGTTAAAAACCATACTAATAAAGCAATCCGAAGCGTTCAGCTCCACTCTTCATCCCCAACAATGCTTGTGTATATATGCATTGATCGAATTGGTTTCTACAGCATGTACCTATAAATTGATGTACATAGAAGCATGTTTTAAAGATAGAGCAGAATTATATTGTGTACGTGTGGCATTTGTCATTTTGATAATAAAATGTAGAGGAAAGAAAATGCACTGAATGCACATTTTATGAAATTTCCCTGAAAGGGCGTAAGACATTTAAGAATATATTAATATAGAGTTTTTCAAAGTACTTTTAAATTTGCAACAGAGAATTAAGTGCTGTGTGTAACGTGAGTGTTAGACTCATGCCTGTGGTGTCAGTTTCATTTTATTTGCATTTGTTTACCTTTCTTATCCGTGTATTTGTCACGTTTCTGTGTTTATTCTGTCCTCTTGATGTGAAAATAAGAAATACAAATGTTCAGGTTTGTGAATTTACAGAAATGTCTTGTTAGGGTGAATCTCACAAAAACACTTCCGGGTTCCATTTCACCACAAAATCAGAAGAAGTGTATTTTGCATTAAGAAATGTTTAGAACTGTTTTATGTTATTGCATTGTGTTTTATCACATTGCATTGCATTAAGTTAATGAGTTAAATTCAGTGTAAAAAAAATGTGCTTAATGTTTATAATAATGCAAAAAGTAGTAATGGTCCTAAAATAGGCTTCATTTTATCCCTATGAAATATAATTTCTTCTCTCTTTCTTTTGATTGGTATGACCTGAATGTTGTCTCGTGAGATTCACCTTTTAATGTACAGTGTATAAAACCACTTGCTGAAACTAGAAGCCATATGCATGGGCCCTCGCAAGAGCTCATCGTTTTCAGACAAAACAGATATCAATAATATTAACCTTCATGCATTTGAGCCAAAACAATGCGAGAGCAACTGTCTGTTCAAAGACGGTTTTGGTTTTGAAGTTCCTCACAATAACTGAAAGAATATTGGCAGATATGAAAGTGATGCCCTCGTGTTCATAGTACGACAACTGAAGTCATTTGAGATTACATAATAAACAACATATTCACATAATTGCTTGCAAATAAATTATTAAGAGATGTATTATCATAATTATGGTGATCCAAATGTACAATGGCATGACTTTATTATGCAATATGTGTGCAATTGACAACCAGCCCAATAGATCTGTTGTTTATTTGTAAATTAAATTTTGAGACGAGTTTGTGTATGATTTTCTGAATAACTACACTGTATATTTTTTTTACATAATGATCTTTCGTTTTCCTATTTTTGGAAAATGACTGATCAAATGGCACTGCTAAAGTATTTTATTTCCATGTTTTAGACGGGGGCAGCTGAATGTTTGTCTAAATTAAAATACATAGAGGCCAGGATGGGTAATTAATAAATAAAGATAGTCTTTTAGTGGCCATTCAGATGTGATCTCATATTTATTCCTTCATTGAATGTTCGGTCAGTTGTACGTAATCATTTCTTTTCTATGACTTTCTGTTCGGTTGAACAGCCTTGGACTGTCTACTGCTGCTTAGGAATATTTGTCTGCTTCTGTGTGTTGTACTTTGCAATAGGACCAATGTAGAATAATGTCTTAATGTTTCTTCTGTGGACGTGAATCAAACTGCAGGGCTCTGGTGTTCCTCTGCAGAGCAAGCAACAAAATCCCAGTCTTCCCTGGGACACTGTGGATGCCAGTCGACTGGCCCCCCTTCCCTCTCTGTGTTGAGACAGGTTTCCATTCGTTGCATTCTTATATCGGACCGTATAGTCACAAAGACCTTCCCGATGCAATACTGCCAACATCTCAGCTTACTAACATCTCCTAACCCTCCCGTCCATCCCACCGTCCTCCCTGTAAAGACTCTTCCAAAGAACTGATGCCTTCCTTTTGCGTTCGTCCTGTGTGGAGGTTCCAGTGTTGTCGATTCCTTTCGTGGATGCTTTGGCATGCTTTGAAATTTCCCTTCTACAATCTAACTCGTCTGCCAATGAAGAAAAAAGAAAGCCTTTCCTCTGGCCGCTCTTGTAGCTTCTTGTCATCCTGTTCAACCAATGTGAAAACCAACCAGTAGAACGTCTACATGCAGATTTATCCATGAGTTATCGATTAGTTAATCATAGGAAATAAAGATCTTTTAAATATATTAGTTGTTTGGAGTGGTGTGTCGGTTCTTGAAATGAAACATGAATGTCTGATGAGAGACTGAGTGAGTATTACTCATATAGGCTACTGTGGGATTCTTTTCTAGTAGCTACTCCAAGATGTTTTAAAGAATACAATGTGACCCTGGACCACAAAACCAGTCATAAGGGTCAATTTTTTGAATTCATAAGGGTCAATTTTTTGAAATTGAGATTTATACATCGTCTGAAAGCTGAATAAATACGCTTACAAAAAAAAAAAAAAAAAAAAAAAAAGCAAAGATATAGGGTTTGTAAATAGGACAATATTTGTCTGAGATACAACTATTTGAAAATCTGGAATCTGAGGGTGCAAAAAATCAAAATATTGAGAAAATCACCTTTAAAGTTGTCCAAATGAAGCTTTTAGCAAAGCATATTACTAATCAAAAATTAAGTTTTGATATATTTAAGGTAGGAAAGTTACAAAATATCTTCATGGAACATTTGGCAAAAAAAAAAAGAAAAATCTATAATTTTGACCCATACAATGTATTGTTGGCTATTGCTACAAATATACCCATTCTACTTATGACTGGTTTTGTGGTCCAGGGTCATATATTTTAACCAAAACAACATAAATATTGGTCATATGTAGCTATGTTTTGGTTTTTTTTGTAGCTTTTGATATCTAGTGATTTCACTCAGGTTAATTTCTCATGAAGAGATGCCTTACACAAATGGAAATCTGTATGAATTATTTAAAATATATAAAAATAATTAATAATATTAAGTATAAGTATATAACATACAATAAAATGTATAGGGATTATTTTTCTTTGATAAAAACAACTGTTACTTATTCGGTTAATTTTGATTCACTGTGATTGGTGCCTCCTGATCAGTGCTGAGAAAAGTAACACGTACCACGTGACAAAGCCCATCTACTTTAGCGGCGCGCTGAAATAGTAGCCTACATCTTAAAGTAAAAGGAAAGATATTGAATTTAAATAAAACATTGAATGATTACAATATAAGAAGTATTATTTAAGCCAACCGTATCTGCGAATTCTGGCGTTTATGAAATTTATAAGATTTCTCCTCCCGTGCTGCAGGTGGCAGTAAAACCTAATGAAACCCTAAAGACTGAAACTCAGTCTCTTACGAGGAAAAGAGCGAATGTGTTTATCCTAAATCTGACAACAAACGGAGGAAGTCTTTCGTTTCAATAGACTTTTTGTTTTTAGTAATCATCAGTTTAACACAACGATTTGTACGTCCAGGTAATGGCTTTGTTTTGTATGTGATGATAACACTCCCGTTATAATCAAACACTGCTTCGCTTGTATTGAGTTGTCTACAAATCATAGTGATGTCGTGTTTTTTGGAGCCGGTTGTGAGTGTGTGTTGTGTTGTTTTCCCTCAGTCATGTCCGCTGATCTGGATCTTTCTCCTCCGGAGGTTCCTGAACCCACTCTCTTCGAGAGTCTCCTGCGTTATGGATTATTTCTAGGGGCCATTTTTCAACTCATCTGTGTTTTAGCAATAATCATACCCTCATCCAAGAGCCACGAACAGGTGCGGATAACTTACAGCGGCACAGATATCTGTAATGTCTTGACTCGGTCAAAGTTTTCAGTAAAGGGTCCCAAATACAATCAGATGATTTCGAAACAACTATTCTTGAATTTGGATATCTTAAAATGTTTTTATATCAGGGTATGGCAATGATGGCTTTCTGTGTTATGCAAGTTATTGCACCATATGCCTTTTTAAGCAAGAAAACATTGGTTTTCATGCACTGGTCAGTTTCGAGATTTTAGGCTATTGGGTTTCCACAAGTCTTCTTTCAGACTAGTGGAGAGAAAACATCCTCAATACACATGTGAAGTGTTTATTTCATCACACTTTATCTATTTGTGCCTGTAGATTTAAATAGCAATACGTTTTCTCTAAATGAGTTTTCATCTTCACTTCAGAAGCACTTACAAACACAAAACCCTCGTTGTATTCCTGTCTGTGTTCTGAAGGCTTTTACAGAGGAAGTCAAGTCACCTTTATATGTGACCCTGGACCACAAAACCAGTCATAAGGGACATTATCTGGAATCTGAGGGTGCAAAAAAATCTAAATATTGAGAAAATCACCTTTAAAGTTGTCCAAATTAAGTCCTTAGCAATTCATATAAGTAATCAAATATTAAGTTTTGATAAGTTTACAGTAGGACATTTACAAAATGTCTTCATGGAACATGATCTTTACTTAATATCTTAATGATATTTGGCATAAAAGAAAAATTGATAATTTTGACCCATACAATGTATTTTTGGTTATTGCTACAAATATACCCATTTCTACTTATGACTGGTTTTGTGGTTCAGGGTCACATTTATATAGCACTTCAAATAGGGTCTGCAATCATGTCGACAATATTGCCAGAAATTATATATCATTCACCTTATATTATGTAACTTTTTTTCCTGAAGACATTGTGGTTTTTCATCCAACCTGGCTTTATCCAATGTTCAGACTTCTGGAAATGTATGCAAATTAGGGCATATTTAATTAGATAATGCATAATTTGCATTTTTAAACAACATTTAAACAAAACAGTTGTTTAAACAGTTTAAACAACATACAAACTTGTAATACAAAACAATACGGTGATTAATCAGCTGGGGAAATATGGTAAAATCTTTGTTCAATATTTACTCTGTTCATCTGCGGTGTCTTGAATATTGAAATGATTTTATTCTGCTGTATTTCCTAACTGTAGGTGGAGACGCCGGAGCCGGCTGACGCTCGCAGCTCTGAGCAGAACCGAAAGCCAAAGGGACCCGTTCAACAAATCCGACAGAAACTGAAAAAGGAGAGCAAGAAGAAGAGATAGAGTGTGTGTGTCTGACAAACTCACTAATGATGGATTCACAGCATTAGAGGAAGATATTGTTCCGTTCAGCCGTTACATCATCTGGTTTGAGTTTGGGGTTTGCCATGTCTTCAAAACAGTGTTTGTATGTCATGTTATGTATGTATCATTGTTTTTGAGTAATCTTTGGTGTTATTTTTTATTCCAATTTCAAGTACATTTGTATGAATAAACTGACGACCATTTTTACTGCTTGTTTCTTTCTGTTGTGGTAAATATCATTTTTAGTACTAATAGAATCCAAGCCTTATGCAGGCAAGATATTTATGAAAAAAATATTCTTAAAAATATATATTTTTTCCATAAATGTATTCCCAAACATTTTTGGCTCTAAATAGACTGTTCGTTGATCTTAATGTTTTAAGCAACATGGTGCTCACTATATATAATACATATTACAACTAGAAGATTTTACTTTTATAAGTGAATTATATTATAAAATCTCTTATATGACAAATAATTGTCAGTCAACAAGCTCATTGAACTCTTTATTAAAAAAGGTCATGATGTTGCTAGCTACTTAAAAGAGTGAATGGATAACTAGAGTAAGATGTATCATTCTCTTTTATTATATTCTTAAGAATTTGAAAATTGAATTTTGAGCTAGCTTGAGAACTTAACTTTTTTAACATGAATATTTTTGTGATTCCACTCTGACTGTAATTTGAGTACTTTAAAATGCAAAATATTGTTCATACAATTTATATAAACTGTATGAACAACTATTTAGCATTTTTAATATTGCATAGGGCAATGCTATGTCCGAAAATAATTTATTGGCTTTCATTTATGAAATGCTAGCTACAGTATTTTAACAAAATATTAACTATTAAATAAAAATAATATTTTTAAAACTATTAAATATTAACTCCGGTATAAACATTAGAATTTAAATTTGCCTTATCTGTTAGACAATCTAATACTGATGTTAACTATAAACTACTAACTAATCAGAATCCACTTTTATTAGTATTATTATCTGACAGATGCCAAAACCAAACATTTTGGTTTGTATCTACTAAAGTTTCTACTTATTAAAACAAAAACAGACACTTTTAAAACATTTTATTTCAAATGCACATCGATAAATATGTCTTACAAGGTCAAATTTTGATAAAAACATGATTTGAGAAAATAGGCATTATATATTTATATATATATAAACAACAGTAAAGCACACTAATATTACATCTAACATGATCTTACTGGTCAAATTTTTGTGTACAAATCATAGATATGAAAAACCAGCAATTTAAATAGATATCAATGCCAAGATGTCTTCATCTGTGACGCTGTATCTTGAGAGGATGACGAGATCTCTTCCACGACTGACATCAGAGATTATGTTTATGAACAAGGTCCTTTCTTATAACAGCATTCACTGCAAGAACAAATAAAAACAAATCATTAGTGCTGTTTACAGACTTTCTGCCAGTCTTGAAGTCTTTCAATCAGAACAGAGTCAGAACTTCACAGTCATGGCATTAAATGTTGCAAAAATATCTGTCAGTATCTTTGTTTTCCAATACAAATATCTAAAGCCCTTAAATTAAGATACATTTATTTAAGATGCAAAATGAAGATATGAAATCTTATTTTCTAAGAAACCAAACAAAATGAGGTGAGTTTATGATTAAAACAAGAACAAATATCTGTCAATGAGGTATGAAAACTTGTTTCCTTTTGAATTAGGTGTATTTTTTGACCTTGTTTAAACCATAAACTCACTTTATTTTGATCAACATCACAGAAAACAAGAATTCATTTTGCTGCTCAAGTAAATGCATCTTAATTTAAGAATCTTATATTTGCAGTGGGAAAAAAATAAATAGGTAAGAAGAACAGCACAGCACTTTTTTTGCAGTGTGAAGGTACAGTTGGTTTGGAGCAAAGCTATTCAAGACTTTTTATTATTTTATTTTTGTAAAAAGTAATGGAGATTGGTTGTAAGTTGTATTTTCAAACTTTTGCTATTTTTATTAATTTTTTTGCTAATACAACTCATTGCGTTCCCTAGACATTTAGAGAACATACTGATGTATTGTGTTTCCTTCAGTTTATTTCTGTACATTTTCTTTACCTGGTCTTAAAAGTCTTAAATTGACCTTCATAACACCTACAGAAACTCTGGGTTTGCTGAAGTGTGCATTACTATTACTATTGCGCAGCAATAATGACATAAATCAAAGACTAAGTATTAAACTTCTGTTCCAGACATGAATACGTGCTGCTACTTTACTAAGTGATCAGATGTGCCATTTTCACCTGCTCTACCATAAAACTTACTAACAGGATTTTTAAGGCATTGTATGATGATCCACAGACGGTCTTACACTGACTGTCCGCTAGCAGGCAGCACAGAGGCTGACGCGACCCTCTCGTGCTTGATTTGGTTGAGCTTCCTGTTGTTCTGCTGAGAGACAAGTTAGTGGGCTAAAAATGGAAAGTTTTCCGTCTAAAATTAGATTAGGGGACACGAGGGGTAGCGTTTACAGGTATAATCAGCCTGAAATAGAAGCTGAAGCGGGGGTGTGATTCTTTGTAATGCCCACGCAGCCACCGCAAATAAAAACACATCTACATATGTGGTGTAATATTATTAAAATATGGCTCACTCACGATATCAACTACACCAGGCTTTAAGTGAATGAAGAACACGTTTAGTTTATTTAGTGACTGGATGCTCTCCTGAGAGATCGATGGTGTGTCCTGTTTGTCCCTGTGTGTGTTTTAGGTCTGTTAGAGCTCAATATTTAACAGGCTCTGGTAGAACTGAAGCACTGACCCATATAGAGCCGCATACATTAAACACATCTCAAACAACAACTAATCATGTTAGAATTTAGTTCATATTCAATGAAAATCAAAACTAAAAATTAAATGTGGTTCTTAAAATTATAGTGTCTAAAATATATATTTTCCCCATATACACTTGTATAGAATTTATAAACTAAAAATCATATCAACTAAAATCTTGATGTCAACAAAATTATTTGTAATTTACTTTTTGTTTTTGGGAAGAAAACAATAGATAAGTAGGTCTATAACAAACAAAAAAACACCTAAAACTAAAAACTGTTCAAAACTCATATGTTGTAGATTCTCACCACTGTTAGACTTCATTATTTAATGTTATGCATATAACATTGTTTAACAACCTTGTTGCTCACAGTACGTCTGTTTTTGACAGTTTATAAGTTATTGTAAACAATTTCCATATAGAGAATATGACTTTTTACTTCAGGAACCCAACAAATGTATTAGCATGACATCTACATGGCCATACTGGGAATATAGTCAAAGCTAAATGGTATGACACACAGTAGGATTTTTTTGAAAGGAAAATTTAAAAGAAAAAAAAAGATTTAGGGAAAATTGTATAAATTATGATGCTTTTGCTGCCATTCTGTGAATAATATGTAATCATGTAATTAAGAGTGGGCAATATACTGGTAGACATGTTTAACTGGTAGAAATTTGTCAACTGGTAGAGAGTTTGGACTATCATCGCTGTTACAACTAATCGGTGAAACTTTTTAAGCATTGCAGTTTAAAACAAGTGATTTTAAGCCGTTGAAGCGCAATCAGCAGCAAAAGAGAACTCAATTCACTATCTGCACGTGCTGTCTGAGAGACTGTTTCTGAGTGCTGTTAGAGAAGCGCGTGCACATGAAGACGGTGCTCATAGATCACCAGAGTATTGAACCAAGCTATCTTTGCCACTTTATAGGACTTGTATGTACACACTTGTATATCCCATCAAAATGCCCATTTGCAAATATCCTCGTTAACACAATAAGACCGAATCCCAATTCTGTTTTATAGCCCTACCCCTACCCCTACCCCTACCCCTCCGCCTACCCCTTCACCTTTGTCCCTTGAAACAAAGTGTCAAGGGGTAGGGGTGAAAATATTCCCCTAAGAATTGGGACACCACTACTATACCTTTACGCGTGATCATACGTCATCTAGCTCCTACAATAAACACATACTGGTGTGCATTAGAGCCTTACCGTTCTATATTAATGCGCTGCTTACTGACACACACACACACACACACACACACACACACACCGGAGATCGTGCAGCTCACACATCCAGGAGCAAAGGAACTTTTCAACGCTGCCACACGACTTTTATTAATAACAGTTTAATAGTGAATCACTACATTATATTTTCCAGCATCGAGAGGATAAAATCGTTTTTTGAAGTAAGTTAAACTCGCTCATTGTAAAGAGAGACGCGCATACACGCAAATTTCATCTCTCATATGTTTATATGTTTAGCAAATTTTAGCGATTTTTTTCAAACTTTCTTTGAATTGCATGACCGTAAATATGAACTCACGATTGAATGTAACATAAAACTAATGATTACTTTTTATTAAAATCTTTATTAATGCCAATAATGCTTACATTTATGTCTTTTCTCAGCTTTTTGAGATAATTCATACCCCTTCGTTTGTAGTGTGGTCCTGAAAAATCTTAGTTTGAAGGGCTATCTGGCCCTTCCCCTTACCCCTACCCCTCCAACCAAAAGAGAATCGAGACACCCCTACCCCTTCATGTGAACGCGCAAAACAGAGGGGTAGGGGAAAGGGGAAGGGCTAAGGGGTAGAAATGGGATTGGGCCTAAATTAGGTCTTAAGTGAAAGCAAACAGCTGAGAAAGAAAACACGCGTGTAACAGTATATTGGATCCGGGCAGCTCTTAAAGTGACAGTAGTCTAATATTCCTGTTGTCTGTACTGTTTACTTGTGAGCTTGATTTTGTTTTTTGTTTTTTTTAATTTAGGCTAGTATTAGTTTTTTGTGATATTGACACTAGTGACAGGAATTTTGAAATTTCTATGGTATCAAAAATTTTGATATCATAAAAAAGACCTTGTTTTAAGCAAAAATAACGATATTGTGAAATATATCATTACCATGAAATAAAATTACTCATATTGTGATATAAGATTTTGGTCTTATCGCCCACCCCTACATGTAATCCATAAAAATTTAACTGTAATCTGATTAAGAGCATTTTAAAATGTAATATAATCTAATTACAAGTAAATTTTTGGAATCTGATTAAACCAGATTACATGTAATCAGTTACTACCCAGCACTGTTAAGCACAACAGTATATATACTGAATGATAAGAGCACAAACCATCATCCAGATAGGCCTGATCCAGGTTCTCCTGCTTGATGGTGACTCTCACAGGACTGATGTTTCTCTGGTGCTGCACTGGCAGGTATGTCTGCTGATGGCTGCGGGCCGGAGGGGATCTCCCTGTGGTTGGGGACACCCTCGAGCCGTACGCCTTCTGATGGGCCGCGGCGGAGCAGAGCTCTGAGACATCGAGGGTGGGAAACAGAGAGGCAGCCGTTTGGAAGCTGTCTCCCACTATGGTGTGCTGGTAGGTGTTGGGCACAAATGTAGACACAGAGGTTGCGTGAGCCGGGGAGCAGGCGAGAACTCCTGGCAACATGTGATCCAGCGGGTAGCGCATGGGTGCGTGTTGTGGGGCAGCAGGGTACATGCAGTGAGCTCGCTGGTATGACGGGCCACTCGGCATCGTGTAACCGTCTGCGAGATGGCAAGAGGGAGGAGAGATGCCCATAATGGGATGCCCGATACAGTCTAACTGTCTGTATTGGTATTCTTCAACCGGCTCTGCTTTAATCTGTGGCACTAGAGAGGAAACATTTGGAATCAGTTTTAAAACAAAAGACGAGGGTATTTGTTCATAAAGTGAAGTAGTTCTTAAAAGAAGCAGTTATAGTGCCTAAAAATTAGGGCTGTGCAATTAATCGCATGCAATTGTCATTCGCATCTCATCAGTAAAGCCGGTTCTGTGATTAGTAGTAAATCTCCTTCATGTGCTTTCAGATGGAGCGGCATTTAATACACAGATTTACTACTAATCACAGAACCGGCTTTACTGACGAGATGCGAATGACAATCGCATGCGATTAATTGCACAGCCCTACTAAAAATATACATTTGCCCTTAGTAAACTCATTTAAATTTGTAAACTTGTCATTTGTCTATTACTATATGTTTTTTTGGAATAAAAAAGAGATAAGTAGGTCTATAACCAAAAAGCATTTTTTAAAAATAAAATAAAATAAAAAAATAAACACGGTTCAAAACTTGCTATGGTGTTGTAAATCTGAATAATTGAGATCATTTAAAAAGAAAAACGCAAGTGTACTTGTTTATAAAGAGACTGAAGGAGTCACCTGAGAGGGGCGTGTAGGTGAAGTTTTGAGGCTGGCTGCATCTCTTCTTTCCATTCAGCACATGAAACTTGACTTTGACTGGGTGGTAGATGTTGGGGTCTCGATATGGAGGGATTTCCAAAAACAGCAGGTTCTTATAGGAAACACAACTTACATTTAACAGCTTTATTCAAGGCTATGTATTACTTTGCTCTCCAAATAGTCTGAAGTACTTACAGACGTGCATTTGTCTCTGTAAACTTTCGCCTCAGCCTCCCATAACTGTAAGTCAACTAAAACAAAGAAACAGTCATTTAAATGCTGAAAAGAAAATATAAATAATTTTTCAAACATAGGATGATCTAGTATATCCTTTATGAATAACAGCATATTAGAATCTGCATATTAGAATGATTTCTGAAGGATCATATGTCACTGAAGACTGGAGTAATGATGCTGAAAATTCAGATTTGATCACAAGAATAAATTACATTTTACAATATATTCAAATAGAAAACTCTTATTTTACATTGCAAAAATATTTCACAATATTGCTGTATTTTTGATCAAATAGTCTTAGTCTTCTAGACTTCTATCAAAACATTTTAAAAAAACCTACTGACCCCAATCTTTTGAAGGGTAGTGTACTTTTTTTTTAAACAAAAGTTAATTTACATCCGCTCACAAACACACGCCCCTGTGCATTCTCACTATTTAATGTTGGAAGCCACAACAAATATCTGGTCTGTGACTTCTACATGAGCAACAGAGAGAAAGTTTCATGCATAGTGGATGAAACTCCCACTCTCCTGCTGTGTTACTGCTGCTCTGCAACCCTCATGTTGAGTACAGGAAAGGAAAGAGTCTCTGTGCTTGTAGATGCTATCTGTGCAGAGCATAACCACATCCTCTCGCACCGCACTGCACACCTAAATGGAAAGTGCAGCTAAAACTTTGCTTGCGTCAGAAAGTGTAGGCTGGCTTTATAGGATGTCAGTGTGAGTCATGGCTGATATATGCTATTGTCCTCAAGTTCTGTGACACTGAGATTTCACTCAACCTCTGCTGGACGCTGCCATTCAAAATATTCTTGACGTTTTGGACGATTTCCGGTGCTTCCACAAATACTTTAATTTCATTTAATTTTCCCCTTAATTGGTTTTGCATCTGTCAGTTTAATTTAATTAAATTTTGTCCATTTCATTTTCATGCATCTACTTCCACATGTATTTGAATGTTTATGTACATATGCTGTGTTGCTGTAAAGCAAACATTGATTTTAAATCAGTAAACTTATGTTTACTGATTTACTGAAACATAAACTTATGTTTACATACTTTAACTTATGTTGTTTTTAATCATCTTACTGCCTTTATGTAGACTCTTAAATAATATGACATTATTAAAGGTGCATGCATAATAATTATAAAATAATGAGTAAATTATTAAGAGTGGTTTTTGATTTAGAATTTAGCATTTTAAAATGCAATTAGAAATGACAACTCTCTAAAAGTATTTAATATCAACTACCAATAAACATAGGTGTTTGGAATAGAATTAATGTCTTAACGTTATGTAGAGTGCGTAGGTGTTGGTTCTGAGGTTTCTGACATCTTTAAACACTGACAGACAAACTGGCGGCTATGTAGATGTGTGTGTGTGTGTGTGTGTTTATGCAAGCTTTGCAAGGCTTATCTTTTTTTTCACTCTTGTGTTGTTGCAAAGGTTGGCCAAACCATACTGCAGTCTACCATGCAACCCAGAGCCTCATGGCTCCAGCCTGGACCACCATTTTTCAGCATATGCAAAGCATATCAATACAACTTTAAACAAATCATATGCTAATTTTCTCCACAGATGGCTGATAGTGCCTGGAGAAGTCAAATATTAAAAGAGTTATATGTCGATGGTTGGAGCTGTTAACACACTGCAGCATAAAATCAGAAGCTGAAGATCTACTTTCACCTTTTGTCAGCTTTTTTGAGAGTTATTCATCCATGTAAAGTGAGTTTAACATCTCTCTAACTGAATTTACACCTTAACCAGTTAGTTTTCACTGAAACTGTAGACCTAACATTGAAGGTTGTGTGTCTTTCAGCCTAGTAGTGAGTCACATCAGAGATACAGAGTGACTCCAAAAAGGATTTGGATACTTTGCAATAATCAAAATGTCTTTTATTTTAGTTTATCATCTGATGCAATGACATTCAGACATTTTTAAGTGTGTCCGAATAATTTTTGGAGCCACTGACGACCTCTTTGCTCTCTAGACACCCACATTAGCCACCGAAATGCACATTGGTTTACCATTACACTTACAGTATAATCAAAACAAGTGTGACCAAGCCTCTCGCTGCAGAGTTTACTCACCATGTGTTTTCTCAAAGAAGATGACTTTGGACTCTGATGTGAAGTTCTGGCCTCTAAGGATCATCTGCGGTCCACCCAGAACCGAACAGTGGTCCAAATCAAAATGATCTACCGTTGGCTGCTCATGAGCAGACCTTTGAGCTGTAACAAAACCCGTGGCATTCATGCATTTAATATTGAAAATATGATATTTGACCATTCTGATATCATCAACATCATGACTGTGCCTGATTGGCCAAATAACAAGTGCACATTCTGCATGGTGCCAGTTACAAAACCTACAGATTTTTGAGTACATGTTAAATATATAATATTAAATATTAAAACAAATGTAAAACATCAATTTAAAAAATGTTAACTATGAAAAAATATATAAAATTATAATAATATAAAATAATATAAATTATAATGGGTTGGCCACTTGTCAAATCTGTACAAAAAAAATAGATTTTATAAATGCAAAATACATGCATTAAAATGTATGGTTAAAATAGTGAGTCTTAAATGAAAAGTTTTAATGCATACAGCATTCAATAGTCTGCGAAACCACTTGGAGAGAGATCCACTGGCCACTGGGTTGAGGAACGTGGACACGGAAGACCAATTTCACTCGTGTGTTTTTCCGCCCCACATCCGTCTCTCCTTTCTTCAGCTCAATGTCGGCATTTCTCAGTTTCAGGATACCAGCGCAGTCAACTCTAAAAATGTGAACGAACATTTAGCAGGCAAATCATTGGTTCTTTTATCACTTCCTGTTCCTGTTTTTATCAATTCTGGGCTTCTTTTTTATATTCTAAGAATGGAAATTATCAACTACCTATTTAAATAAGATAATTTGGGCTATTTGTCACTTTTTTACAGAATATTTTTCCAAGTTTATTATTGAAAGTCAGTTTCAGGCACATACACTAAAGTCTACAAAACCAATCAAGAATGATGCTATCCAATAGCAGGTAATGTTTTTACATTATATGGGGTAAGTTGTCACAAATAAAACCTGCCATAATAAATGCATGTTATAAGCTATTTAATGGCTTCATCTATATTTTAACAATTATATAATACAAGAAATATAAAAGCTACTGTTTTTGCCAAGAAGAAATGATAAATAATAAATTAGTTTGGAAGATAAAATTCACACAAATTATAAAAATTTACAAGAGTATAGAACTAGGCATTTAAAACCACTGCTGGATTTGTGCAATTGTATATTTGACTCAAAAGCTATTGAGATTCAGCACTTGAGATAACTTCTCCCATGTGACAACTTGCCCCAGTCGTCTTTATGTGATATCATTATCTTCTTACACAGCTCTCATGTTCTCCTTGGGTTCCAGTGACACCTCTAGGACCTTTGTTCCGTTCAGCATTCGTTCCTGACTGTTGGTGGAGACGGTCTTGCCGGTGATGCGGTGGACCTGGTAGAAAGCATGAGGTCTGAGGTTCCTGTCGTCAGCCGTGCCGATGAAGACCTGTAGAGCCAGCGGCTCCGTCCCGGTGTACCCTCGCAACTGAGACAGTTCATAAACCACAATTTATATCTGCACATGCTTCATAGTATGCCAACAATCAAAGGATGAACTAGCATTTGAAGATAAACTACTGTATAAATAAAAATGTGATTGTGGCTGCATTACAAAAAGTGCCTGTATTTGTGTCTCAATGCTATTTTTTTGCTCAGTGTCTTTGGTGATTTTTAGTGAATGTATGAAGCCATTTATCTTCATTTTCAACAGATACGATACTGATACTCTGTATGAGATATGCATACTAGCTGAGTGAAAGGTTTAGTCAGTGTAGATGATATGACATATTGTCTCAGCGATAGCAACGACAAAAACACGGATCCTCATTTCCCTAAATGTGGACACAGCACTTCGCGCCGTAACAGGGAAATAACGTCACCACAATCATTGCATTATCTCTCTCTCTATCTCCCTCTTGTTTCTGTTATCAACCTCTTCACTGACAGCCGTCTCAGTTTCGCCGACACACTTTCAATCGCTCTCACAAACATTCTCGCACATTTTCACACGTAGCGATTCTCGAGAATTGTTATATTCACTCCCCACGCATCCTTACAAAACCAAACAAAACCAACCTTTCCGCCCTCCCACGGCTTTGACTTTTCTTCTAAATACACAGCGTTGTCCTCGATTTACCTGAACGACAGGATGGCCTCCAGTAGATGCTTTGACAGCCCCACGGCTGCCCTCTGTCTCGTAGTGGGCCCGGTGGTGTTGTCTGGGTTGAACCTCTATCCTGAGCTCATACTGCTCAGTGCTGCTGGGAAGAGGCCATTCCAGCGCAGGCAAGGCAGCCACTGGCATACTATGAGATGAAATACTGTTTAGTCACAATAACCATCACAGATCACTTAATAATAAGCAACTTCTGGGAATAAAAATGCATAGGGGCCACGATTAGATGTGCAAACATTTTAATGTCATGCATAAAGATAATCACTCTGAAAATCTGGCATTTTTATTGCTCAAAGCTTGCTCTTTCATAGCTCTGGAGACTTTATGTAAGCATCAATTCTGTCTTAGATGTTTCTCCTAAACTGTATTAGAAGAAATAAAAATAGACATGTTGAGAAAGTACCCGAGTACAAATCTATACAAAGGGCAACTTAGATCAATTAATATTGGCAGAATTTGATAGGAAATGTTTAAGTTCATAGAGATTGTTCACTTTTGATATATTGATACTACAATTTGAGACATTTTTGAGAATCTAGAAGAGACATGTGTAAGTTTGAGGCCTTTTGACAGGAAAAATTGAATCGCTGTCAGGAGAAATAAATATATTATGGTGCTGGTTATAATTAGTTGCTTGTGTTTTTCCTCATTTGTACACACTTAAAACTAAAGGTTCCAAAAAAAATTCTTAGTATAAAGAACAACTAACTCTAAAGAACCTTTTTCTACTGTAACGAACCTTTTGTGCAATAGAATGATTCCAGGTATATTAAAGGTTCTTCATGGAACCATTGATGCCAATAAAGAACCTTTATTTTTATGAGTGTAAGTGGATAAAGGCTGTTAAACGAACAAATGTAAGACCATTGCTTTGTCACTGGACTGATTAATTGATCGATTATATCATACCTACAAACCCCAGCGAGAGCCTGACTGGACCAGTTGGCAGGCATGAAATAGCACGGTTCCA
Source organism: Schizothorax lantsangensis (assembly GCA_027422415.1). Classification (NCBI taxonomy): domain Eukaryota; kingdom Metazoa; phylum Chordata; class Actinopteri; order Cypriniformes; family Cyprinidae; genus Schizothorax; species Schizothorax lantsangensis. The sequence continues at coordinate 3,494,454 of CM049853.1, read as the reverse complement.
CAGTGAATTCTTTTTTCACTTCCGGCACAGGTGGGAACATGCCCACATGGCTTTCCGTGTAGAAAGAATACTCTAGATTAGGTCGGACAATCTTAGTAGGGATTGGTTTAGTCAAGCTGTGGCTGAGGCTGTTCATGGTCTCCTCCAAGTTTGCCAGTGGATAGAACTCAGCGGGCTCGTCCTGGCCAAAACGGGGGCTTTGAGATCTCTGGGTCTCGTACTCGGCATAAGTGCGTTTCCCCTGCGGAGAAGTCGAGCGAGAACGTGGAGAGGTGGGACGGCGGTCCAGGACGGTGTCTTCTGTGATGCTGGTGCGAGGGGACGTGTTGGGAGAACCAGAAGCTTGGATGGCCTGCATCATCGGGCAAAGGACGGCTTCGGTCAATCTGGCTAGAGTTCCTTCACCAACACCGGGAGAGATGCAGGGAGAGTATGTTCCAGGAGAATAGCCATCTGAATGCCAGCTAGTAGACGAGGTGCTACTAGCCGGACTGAGGCATTGGCTCTCCCTGTAAGGGATGTCAAGCATGGGCCGACTTATGTTCACAGGGTTGGTGTGGACATGGTCATGCTGGTATAGGTCAGGGCAGGTGATCTCAATTCTCGGGCCGTTGACTTGGAGTGCTCCAGGGTGGCTGGCAAGCATGGAGGGGTGTCTATAATCAGATTGCCCATAGGTGAGAAGGTCATCGGTGGGGAAATGGTGGGAAAGCTGGCACGCAGACTCCTCATCGTACAGAGAGGTGTCGTGATGAGCGATTGGGGAAGTTTGATTGGTACCATGGCTGGAGGGGATGCCAGCGTCATCAACTAAAGACAAATGGGAAAACACATTAACAACTTTTAGCTGTGTATATTACTATTATAATCAAACCGGATGTTTATAAAAAAATCTGAATGTTTCCTGTAAATAAGTAGGCTCAATACTAGAGAACTAAACAGTTAGCTGCAGTGAAAGTTTCCACTACATATTTGGTTTCACACAATGTGTGTAACCTACTTTTAAACCCAAGCAACCTATCTTCTACTCCAACTCTCCAAAAGCAAAATAGTAATAATGGTAATACAATACAAATAAAATATTAATAGAATTTAATTCTTTGAAATATCTTGGAGTAGAATGCAAATACCATAGTACATAGTAATAATGCAGTGCCATAGTATTATAAAGTATCATTACTGTATCATACTTTTTGTACGGAAAACGATTAATACTTTGACAATTATTTGTTTTGTATGCAATTAAAAACATGTTCAATTATAAAGGACAGAAAAAAAAACACTTGTTATGGGAGGAAAGCATGTCAAAATTTCTAAAATTATGATTAATAATTAGTGATACCCACTAACCTTGGTCATCTGGAGGTAAGTCGGGTTGGTTGTACAGGAAAAGTAATGGAAAGTCCAGTTCTTCTTGACCGTCGTTGTTTTCGTATAAATTACTCATTGGACAAGTTTTCAAGCCAAACGTTCCCTCAGTAAAAGTGATTTAAAAAGTCAAAAAGAAACGAAAAAGTTGAAACTAATCGATAGCGAAATAAAAATAGTTATCGATAGTTAGTTTAGTTTCTAAGGCAACGGAAGTAAGTGTCGGTCAGTCAGTCGCGCTCTACTAATGATTCGATTGCGTGTGAGAGCGCGAGAGATGCTGCGCAGCTTCCGGTTTGAAAAGAAACTCCCTCACAAACCTCTGCGTGTGAAACTAACAATACAACAAACGTGTATACGATTGTTTTGTGAGAAAGTTACAGAAAATTGTTCTCGGTGCTGCAGAACCCGCAAATAAGTGAGATTCGTGTAAAATCGGTTATTTTTAAGACGTGGAGCAGGTCTCTACTCGTAACAAACACCCACAGACTGACATCTCACGAGCTCAACCTCAAATATAAACAACAAAAACAAAAAGTGCTAAAACTTCGTATATTCACATCTTAATAACAGACTATATATTTAATGCGTATCAAATTCATAAGCAACGTTAAAGCAAAACATATTTTGACCTGAGGTTTATGCTTTTATTGTGCTGCTTGTTTACAGTATCGTTTGAATAAGGTTTAAGTTGTAAATACAGTCTTTTATGGGAAATTGGAATAAATCTATTATGCTATCTTTCAGACTCTTAAAGGCGCCGCGGATATTTTTAGAATGACAGGTGCAAATGATGCGAGTGTCATTGTTTTTACAGTGATTCCTGCCGTTTACATCCTCATGTCACCTTATAAGGGTCTGTGCTCCTTAGCAATAACACTGGCACCATCTGCTGGACTGACCTTTGAAAGTGTTTCTTTAATCAAAATGAGTACTTGACATGACATTTCAAGCAGTGACAGCAGTGTGACAGACTACACTGCATCAAAACACATCCCACTACACTGCATAAGAAAGTGTGCAATTAAAAATACATTTTCAAAGCTATATTTTTTTTTCAATAATTACAAATAAACGGCAATTGTATGTTCTAACATCCAACAATCTGTTTCAATTACAAATTAACCTATTAAATATTCTATAATTATTAGTCATGTGCAATTATGCAATTCGACAAGACATTTGTATAAAGAATAGCCTATACTGAACCACTGTAAATAAATAAATAGAATGCATTTTAACTGTGGTTTCCTTTTACTTTAGATCTTTATATTTAGTTTACATTAATTTATTTAATGTTACACCCCTTGCACCCACAGCTTTTACGGGTTGTAACAATATTACTTTTTTCTGTATTATTTTCTTACATGCCACCATATTTCTCCTTTTTATTTCACAGCTGCATGCTTCGAGGGTCATTGTGAGTGCTGTTATTCTAGCAATATGCTTTAATGACAGGTTGTTAATCTAGTTGTTTTTGCTGTGTCATCCGCCATGTTAACTGATTTAATAAGGTAATTTCACAGTGTAACTGGTTCCCAAGTGTAACACCACTGACAAAAGAGCATTCTAGACTTTAATAAAAACAAATTTGTTTCTTAAAATACACTGTTATTCATGACCTTGTATAAAACGAGAAAAAAATACTAATCAATTAATAGGCACAGTAGATATGCGCTTGATGAGTTTAGGTTTGTCTGCATGGGGGAAAAAATCAATGTCAAAATTATCCTTGTGTGTCTGAAAAACAACCGAATCAACGTCAAAGACGCCTGTCTATCATCACCGTCTTCGCCGAGCTGTGCTCACGTGCGTCCGGTAGGAGAAAGTCAAACGCGTTAGTTCGGTGGACACCGGTCGGAGCTCGCGCTGGCTCCTGTTGCCACAGCAACCACTGAGGAGACATCCGTGCAGCTTCTGATGCTGTAGCATTACCGCAATGAGGGGGATGTAGCAGTTGTGGTCGGACAGATGGGACCTCAAGATTGACTGTGACTCACCACAAAGCGACGAGAAAAGGAAAATGTGGCGGTAATAGTCGATTGTTATATTGGACTGGAAGGACGAGGCTGGAAATGACTGTTTTCGAGCCGCAATCAAGACCTGAGGGTGAGTGTCATTGGCGATAACTGCGGATTATAAACGTTTAACTTACAGTTTATGATATAAACCTTGAGTCTTGTCATTCAATTATTGATTTACATCAAATGTTTATACGCATTTTCAACGCTAAACAACGCTCAGCGCAACGCATTCGATGGACATATATCCACGACGTCGCGGAACGCGACTTTTTCCAAATGCAAACATGAGGCAAATTATTTTGAATAATTAATCAGATTTATCCGAGCTGTCATTTAAATACTAAAACGGCTTATGAGCTAGGAAAGCAACGGCGCGACGTAATATCGTCAAATAACAAACATCGTAATGCTCGCCGCGACAGATATTATGCGTTATTTATGCGATTAGCCACAACTTGTGTTTGTTTAATGCAAAAACTAGAATCGTTTTATAATATCAGTACATTTGTTGTTCTTCTGTTGCTCTAATAAAATCCACCCGAATCGATGAATGTAAAAAAAAATACCTGTAGGATCTAAACCAGCGATGGACATTAAAAATAGCAGCTAGTGAATTTTTTTTTTTTGTAGCTAAATGATGCAAAATAGTGATTGCTGAGAGTCTGAGACTGTTGATTATTGAAATTGTATTAGTTCGATTAGTAGCCTAATATGAACCGTATCTATAGGCTAATGGTTTTATAAACAGCTCATGTAATTAAAGGTAATTCATTTGCATTGGTCTTCCTATCATTTATCGTTTGCCAACTGGCTCCATGACAAACGCATTGCACATATCTCTCATAACTCTCAATATATTAACTGATGGATGTGAAAATTAGTCAAACTCTTTCTGAGAAAGAGTCTGCACATAAAAATGGTTAATAAATGGCCTAATTCTTTTATTACAGTATGCACAAATCAGTTGTCAAGAGCTGTTTGAATGATTTGAAGAGTTATTTTATTGAGCACATGATATCTAGCAGTATCAGACTCCTCACTAATGAACTGTGAATACAGTCCTTGAGAGAACTGAGAGAGAGAGAGAGAGAGAGAGAGAGTCTTAGCATGTTATATAATGTCTTATGTGGAGGATGAATTGTAATTACCTCACTAAAAAAGCCTCTTGAATGCCATCATTAATAGAGTCTGCCACTTTAAAGAGTCAGTGCTAGATGCAAGACACAAACATATTAAATCTATAATGTATGTTTAAAAGCATCAAAATTGCACAAAAGTATCCAATTCTAGCTTTCATGAAAAAACATGCGAGAGTCTTCTAAAGATGGACAGATTCTAAGAAGTGCTTTGCACCTCAACCCCGATTATACTTATTTATGCCGACAGTGTTCAGCCTTGGCAATGTTCCCGATTGCAAAATGGCATGTCTTGGCAAAGCCCAGCGGTCACTTGAGGATGGGTTGATCATTGAGGACTTTTAGTGACATTACAAAATATCTCTCTTCCAAATCTGGGCCCACATATAGCTGTACCCCTTCTTCCAGGACTCAGACAGGGTCACTGTAAATATAGGCCACTGGTTACCTGTGTGGGTTGGTCTGTTTCATACCTGCGCTTCAATGAATAGAATGGCTATGTGAAATCTTCACTGAGCTGTCACACTAAATCAAGAACAACAACTACAAAAAACAAGCACTTTTTTTTAACTGCATGGCCAGAAGTGACAGAAAATAAGGCTCTGCTCCAAAATGAAACTGGTTTTAAAAGAGACCTCACAAGTTATTTGTATCGATAATGAAAAACCATATGGATAAATTTACAGATTTGTCACTGGTTGCACACTATATTTAACAGCAACTGTTTGTTATTGTTTTTAAAAGCTTTTTTAACATATTGAACTGGTCTGAAAATGTATCTGTAATGCTTCTATAGCAGTTTATCTTCATCACTTTCCTTGTTGGAGAGTCTGATAACCTTCCGTTCAGTTGTCAAGACAAAGGTACATTTAGTGCTGATGTCCGGACAGCTCCGCTGGGTGCGATGAGTTACTGTCAGTTCTGGAAGAAATTAAATTACTGGTCAAAATAAATTGATAGATTTATTTTCCTGTATTGTGCATTCGGTCTCTTTAGTTTTGCACAGAAATCAATCGTAGGTGCATTGCTTACTGATAATACACCTCATTCCTGTCAAGATGTTGAACTAGGTGCCAAAATTACTTTCTTAATACACATCCCAGATCTTATTTTGAAGTTCACATTATAAAAAATGCTTTGTTGTCAGTCATATGAAACAGCTTTTTGGCTGACATCACCAGGCCATACGCCCAGATAACGATTACTGTTGTAGGTAATGTAGCCTTTCTAGAATCTTGCCAGTAGTTAACAGTAATTTAAAGCTATTTACTGAAACAATAGCAACTAACAATAAATATGAAGAATTGTTACCAGTGATATATGAAGAGACGCTCTTGAGGATGAACTTGACCTTTAGCTTCCACGTCCCAGTCAGAAGCCTATACTCCAATGTGTGCCGGTGGCATTTCAAAAGGGTTCCTGATGGATAAAATGAATAAGAGTTATACTTGGAAATACATCACATTACACAAATACAATAGGTTGTAAATGCTGTTTGGATTGTAATTCTGCTAGTGGTAAAGAATAGTTTTTTTGTGTGATTTTATGATTTTCCTCATTCTGTCAGTTTTAAATGGTCCTTGGCAAGGAGATCTGTTCCTTCCTGCAGAATTTAGTTTCAGTCCTGGTACACTCCTGTAATTCTCAAGCATCAATTACACATCTAATGTGCATTTTGTGGCACTAGTGCAAAAAAGCTTCCTGTCTAGAAACTGAAAAAGAGAAAAAGAAACATGACACATCTGCTTTATTCCAACTAAAATCATTTGAACACACACCACATCACAACAATGCAAGGAACATCCCAGGAGAACTATGGTGGGCATGAGGGTGGTCCATTATCTAAAGGTTATTGCACTTTATTTTAATGCATCTAAAAGGAAACAGATGGGCTTAGTTATTTCTGTTTATTGTTTTTAAAACAGGCTTTATCGGCATATCTAACTGAACTCAGTCATCTGTGGTTTGTAAACATCAGTTTTTAGCCTGGAACCACCAGTTTGACATAAATGACTGATCAGTGATGATTAACATATGCATCTAGGGTCTAAATTCAGAGCATCATTATTAGTATTCCTTTTTTTAACCCATTTAAACTTAACATGGAGTTATTATATATCCTAGAGAGCTTAATTAATTTAACGAGCTAAAAATGAAGGTTTATATATTCAAACTAACACTGAAAATAAGAAGCATTTCAGAAGGCCTGCATGCTCCTCAAAAGGCTGACGTAAACATTGGAGCAGGCAGGTGAACTGGTATTATTTATGTAACCCACAGCACCAGGACACAGATGGTGTTTTCCTGTGAACGCCCCTTGCATCTTTATTTCCGCTTCTCACACAAACACATAGCCTACACACAGACGCAATCGTCTCCTGTGGTTACTGGCACTACAGGTCACCCAAGCAAGAAGATGACAAACACCAACTGACACTTTTTATCATTATCACTTTTCAAATTCAATTATTTTAGAAACAGGACACTTTAGATATCCTGAATGAACAATGATTTAAGTAAATAGAAATAGATTTTTCATTACAGACCTCAGTATTGAGAGTTTTCAAGTGTATCTCACCAAACATTTTACCTAAAAATAAATAAATAAATAAAAATTAAGAAATTACATTTTGTATAAAGACAATTAAACTTATTTTAAGACCAGTATGATTTTTTTGCATTGAGATTTCCATAACAATTAAGCACATTTTCTCCATATTTCTCATTACTTAAATGAGTAATGAGGATTTTTTATTTATTTTAGTTTTAATTCCCATTATTCTTAATGGTCGTTTTAATTACTGTAAGGTAATTAATTAATCCCCCTCACATATAAAAATTAAAAATAAAGAAAATTGTCATAAAAATTATTTTAAAACTGTAATGTCTTTTTCTTAATGTTTCTAACAGGTTTCGTAAGGCATGGTCCATAAATAGAAGTATGAACTAATTTAGGCAGATGCATATGTTGATCATATGTTGTACACATGATCAATTTTCTTGCCAATGTTTTTTTTTTAAAGCCAACATGATGATAAATTCAGATCCAGCCCCTGAATTTCAGCATCACACAAATTGCATTTAAAAATAGAACATTCTTCATCTGAATAAAGATCTTTATTTACAAGCCACTGAAAACTGCAACCAAGTGTAATGCAGTTAATATATTCCACTGCAACTGCATTGATTACTCAGCTAAATGTAGATGCGCCCTTAGCATGTATTGACTCGCTGCCGTTTTAATGGCAAATAAATTCTGTATGACGGTTGCGTTCTTTTAACCTTCGCTCATCTCGCTTCATCTTGGATGTCAGGTTTGACCCACTGGCTTTTATTCAACAGTCTCTGCTGCCATTTACATGACCGAGCTGAGAAACCCTTAGAGACAAGCTGCCATACAATGTCAAAGTCATAATTTCAGCGCATCACTGCGTCCTCGACTGTTGGACACGAGTGTGTGTGTGTGAGTGTGTGACAGTCCTTATCACAGTCATCAAGGTTGGGGGGGGGGGCTGTATCCTCTAGCGCCGCACGCATGCTATTTATAGACTGGCTTCAAATTCGAACAACCTGCGCTTTGAGACATGGAAAGAGAGAGGAGGAAAAACAATGAAATGTTTCGTAGTGGGAAATTAAATTTGCATGTTTGCCGCTCTCTTGTTAACATCCACTTGCATCACTTGTTTGCCTCTCTGTCAGATCGGAGTGAGTCACGTCCACAGGGAATCAAGAAATACAGGAGCTAATTACATTTGTATTCAACTTATATGGCCTCTGTTGGCCTTCGCTTGAATGGCTTGCACGCCTATGGCTAGTGCATATGAGGATCTCCTTTAGCCACTATTTTAGCAAAGTAGTCAATGAAACATACATTTTTGCCATATACAAGGATGTAACCAAATGTTGGGGATAAAAGTTTAGGAATTTGACATTAAAATGTCAACAACTAGCCACTAACTTTAATATTGGGCGGAGCAACTATAACTGTTTTTGGCCGGCGGTGTGCATGCTTTCTATCACACACACCCACCCCTATGTTGACATCTATACACCTGATAGGAAGAACTTGATGAATGCAAAGGGTTTTTAGCTGTTTTTAGCTGGCTCGATGACACTAGAAGGGTTTTACTCATGAAAGGTAAGTGCAGATATCAAGCTATTCCCTCTTGCGTTCTTCAGATCTGCTGCAAAGTGTTAACATTTCGCATTTTGCAAACAATTACATTCTTATCTACATAACACGTCTGTCTCTTCTCTCATTTTTTTGCAGAATGAACAAAGTGCTTGGAGGGACAATGTGAGCATTCAGAGTTGAAGGTCATAAGCAAGTGTAGCCATTACTGGAAGAAAATATCTGGCAGTATTCAGGATGATTCTGCTGACTTTATCTGAATCTGCGATTCTTCCACCTCATTCTAGAATTAGCTATAACAAGGCAAAAACACGCTCTGTGTCCAGACTCTGATTTCAAAGGAACTGGCAGATGCTTGTTATGGAATATTTTTGGACCTCTCTGATGTCAACTATAACTTTATTTCTTTATTGCCTCTTTGGTTTTGTCTTTCTCTAAACCATTCTGGAAAAACCCAAGTAAGTTCTTTAATTAAGTGTGGACAGTGAATGGAGATCCTCATTTAGCATGCAATGAATTTCTGTATTCTTGTGTTTTAGTATAATCTGCTTGTCATAAATGCATTAGGGTGTCTTATCATGGACATATGTACAATGTTAAGCTTTCCATGAGGACTTAAATTTGCTTTTGTGGACTTCTAATCAGCATTGTATACTGCAAGCTCTTGAAAATATGAATTTAAGCAATCCTTGTTGGTGAAAAACAAACACAAAGCAGAAAAACAAGGGCTACCAAGGACGGTGCTCAGGTGCTGCTCCTATAGCGTACTAAAATTTGCTTAATTTGAGCATTTGCACCCGCTTCCTGGCTCTTTAGCTCCTCTTGGCTGTGGCCACGCTCTATCTCTCAAGATGAGCCAGAAGTCCGACTCAGAGACTGAGAGCTCCCAGGCACCGGTGATTTATACGGTGGAGGAACTGGAGTGCAAGATCTGCTACAATCGCTTTGACACCCGAGCCCGCAAGCCCAAGGTGTTGAGCTGCTTGCACCGGGTCTGTGCCAAATGTCTAAAGAAGATGGTGGAGCTGGACTCGTCTCCGAGCATCATCAGCTGCCCCTTCTGTCGCCACGAGACTCATGTCCCTGATGAGGAGATCTGGTTGCTTCAAGATGACAGCAACATTCTGGCTATTCTGACTTACCAGGACCGGGCGCGTAAGAGTGGCACCACACCCAGCGGTGAGGTCCTTTTGACGCCCAACAGCCTAAGCGGAGGCGAGCAGACCCACAGCTCCTCTGACTGCCTCGTCATCACAATCATGGAAGTCCCTGGAGAGTCGCAGTCCTCGGACTCTATGAGCATGTTGAACATGGTGCGCTTGTATCGGCCGGCCAGCCTGGACTCCTTGCCTTGCCACCTTCCCGTGCAGAAGTGTCGGGCTTGGACGTCTCGTTCGGTTCCTCGCTTTCTAATGGGTTTCCTCTGCCTGGTCTACTTTAGCTCGCTGCCACTGGGGATCTACTTGCTGATGATCCAGCAGCTCACGATGGGAGTGATCTTGGTCAGCCTGGTGCCCTCCACCCTGGTCCTTTGCGTGTTCTACGGCTTCTGCCAATGTCTGTGCCATGAGATCATGGAGGCCATCGCTACATAACACCCCACGGTCGGTCCTTGGGCTGATATTTGGAGTAGCAAGACCTGTAAAAGAACAAAAGCCAAATGACTGATGCATATCTACTAATCCCAGACACCGCATTTTTTCCGTTGCACCAGATTATACCAGCATCTACCAGTGAACTCCTTGTAACTCACCTCACATTGTATGCAGGGCCTACTGTACTTGACTTTAGCAGTTAAAGCTTGATTACCAATGCAAGCTGGATGTATTGATTTTGGACTGCATCAGGGGTGTATTCCAGAAAGCACGGTTAACTTACCTTCAGCTAAACCCTGAACTTTTGGTTGATTAACCCCAAACCTTGCTTACTCGAGGTATGTGGTTCCAAAAACGCATCCGGGAGTAAGTTCATTCAACTCAGAGTATGTTCCTGGTTAAGACTCAAGACATTCTCAACAGAGCGACGAATTGATGAGTCACTATGGAAACGGATGCTAAGAAAAAGCGCACCATGCTGTTTCTTTCTTCTTCTTTTGTTCAATGGTCGTTTACATGCTTAGTGCATATCGCCACCTAATTGATGGTTGTGCAATCATTTTTCTTTTTTTTCCATTTAGACTTTATTCCTTGAGAATAAGAATTATATTGTTTGTTTGATGCTAATTATATATTAAGTCATATCAGATATGTATTTTTATTATAGAAATACAGTATAGAAAATGCCGATCCATGTGTGAGATGATAATATAAAATTTAATAAATGTATATAATATAATAAATTAAAAATTACCTTGTCACAATAGTATTTAATATATATACTTAGTATATAGTATATATACATAGTAGGCTGTATTACATAACTATATTGTAATAATATATAATGTTGTGTGCTATCTGTCACGCCCACTGAAGTCTCGTCAGTAGATCACGCATGCGCTGATGGCTCTGAAGTGAACTAACCCTGGAACAGAACCTGCTCCGGAGCAGGTTATCTTCAGAGAGCAAGTTACTATGGTTACTTACATACCCTGAAAGTAACCTCCGATTTTGGAACCGAAAGCTGAGGTTATCCGCTCTCTTATACTCAGACATACCCGGGTATGTCACATAACCTGCTTTCTGGAATACACCCCTGATCGCTGTGGTTTTGTATCGTCTCTAGCTCATCCAATGGGTCTTCAACAACTGTGATATAAATAACACTCAACAGAGAATGAAGACCTTCCACACTTTAATATGGAAACCACAGGATGTGTTCAACAATACTAGATGAATTTGTTTGTTTTCTGTTATCTTCTGAATATCTGTGGTATAATTTCAATCATTGTCTCAATGTTCTTGTTGAAGTTCCTAGTTGCCTTTGTAAGGCATGTCAATGGCCAAGCTGTAATGTATATGTAAAATATGTGAATTTGTGTTTGTCATTGCTATGAGAATGAACAAATACTTTAAAGCCACCTGTTAGATATTCAATAAAGATTCTTCCATATCTAACAGAACTCTAGATTAAACTGTGAAGTACATGAAGTACTTACCATACTTGAACACTGTTTTGAGTATCCACCTTTTCCTACGTTCCATGACGCTTTGCGCAAATTATGGGAGTAACTTCCGTTTACACTGTAAACAATCAGCAAAAGGTTCGCTCTATGAACACAATAAGCATTAAGCAAAAACTGGTTACAATGAGGTGACATTATTTTACTCATCCTTCAACCATCGATCATTAAAAGTGTAAAAATGTAAACATTTATTAAATAAATAAAAAATGTAAGTGTAAAAGCATTAACAAGTTACTTTCAACAAACCATGAATAACTCCTAAAGATCCTCCTCCTATCCGCAGCAATATTACGGACGTGTTAAATATCATTATAGTAATATATGTCTATATTTCGTAACAATTACATTTTACAGCATCTGTGTGAAAACAAACCTGGACAGAGACACAAGGATTTGGGGAGAAAAATTAATGATTGTTAGTTCAGTCAAAATAACGGATAAGGATTATTTGTAGTGCAATCTTGTGATTTTAAATGATTTGGGAAGTACCTCCCATAATTTAAAATGCAGTAGGCTCATTAGGTCAAAGGTGGATAGTTCTGAAAAAGGACAACGACAAGAGTATACATTGGATTTTCATTGCAATTGGCATCCTAAAATGTAATGAATTTAGTAATTAATGAATCTTACTTAATATAAAAGGAATACTCTCCTACATCACAAGTTTAAGTGTGTGAAGCTGATTATAATTATGACTGAGGAATTATGTCAGTGCCTATTACAGCTTTGCTGTTTTGCTAACTGAATGAGCTAATATTACTGGTGTTGCTCAGGAGATTTGACCCATGGGAGCATACGTGTCACATCAAGCGACACACAGCTTTCAAACAAGCCCAAGTAACCACAAGGGAGTCAATAAAGGATCCCCGTCTGTTCCTCCACAATACCATACCACTCTCCCTGTGGACAATTAACTTCACATAAACCACTGTGCACAGCACACACATTATTACGCACACACACACACTCCCACAAGCACACATATATACAGACAACCGCACATAGAAATTCATTATGCATGGATCTCTTGATCGCAAACCTTGTCCTCCCAACACTGCACGTGTTTCTGAGAAAGAAAGAACTTTGACATAATGAGCTACAGCGCAAGGTATTCTGGGAGCATGGACTGCAAGGTTTGGGCCTAATTTTAACAAGTGTCCCTGAAGACCGGCCTCTATAAAAGCTTTGGAAAAAAGAACATAGGTGAACGTACAAATACAAGGAGGTTGGCAGAAGTGTCTCCAACGGATGTAATCATGCTGAGAAACAGGACTGTCAAAACAACTCGCAAGTTTCCAAAGGCTATGAAATAAAACCGATTTCTTTGAAGTTCAGTTACCAGTAAGTGGCTTTTTTTCTTTTACAAAATTGTTAGTATACAAATGGAAATGGGTGTAGCCTTTAAATTTAACATTATCACATTAAATTACATCAGAAATAAGGCAAAATAAAATGTGTTTCAAAGTGGTGAAACCGTTCTTAAAAGAGAACTTTAATAAACCAAGCTAATGAAGAAGGCAAATCATTTCTGTGTTTAAGCAAAATAAATGGTTATGGTCTATTCATTTTAATTGGGATTAGATAGGAAAAAAAAGAAACTACACGATTTACAAATGTAAAAAAGATCACAATCTAGTTAAGGCCAAATCTACGCCATATTTCATTTAAAATATTTTAGTTCAGAATAGGCCAGACCAATTCTGATATTGAGACCAACAATAACTCTTAAATATTCTCCAAAGTTTAGGTCATTCACCACATTAGCAGTAATGAATCGCTGGAGGCAGTCAGTGGTGGAGATCCAAACCAGAAAGAGGCAGGTGAATGAATGCGAGCAGGCACAGGCCGCCCTGAGCAAAGTGACAGCCTGCTTCCAGCAAATGGCCACCTCCTTGGGGAGCAACATGGATGGGAGCTTCCTTAGAGAGGAGCTGGAAGAAACCAGGGCAGTAGCTCATAAAATATGCTCAGGTAAGACTGGACAAGTAGAAACAGAAGACAAGCAGGAAACAGTTTGGTGATGCTAGTGGTGCAGAAAATTTCACATTGCCCTTTCAATATTTTTCTGCACTGCAAAAACTAATAGCTGGCCATATTCAATTACGCCACATTCAAACTGTTGAGAGTTGACTTGATCGCCTCATGTTTCAGGGCTTCACCGGAGGCTGCTAAGTCTGCTGATAGAAATGGAGCAAGGACAAGAGGACAAAGAACAGGTTGAACGACTTTGGGTGATCTTCTTGTCCAGCTTGGAAAACTTCCAGCAGGACCTAAAGAAGGTTAAAGTCTTGCGAGAAATATTCCCTCTGACCCAGCGCAAAGATAGACAAGCCCTCATCAACGCAGGTTATGCAGGTGGAATGACAGAAGTAGCAGCTCGGGCAGCCATGGTGCAAACACCATGGTTATCAGTAGAGGAGACTGCAAGCCCAGACCTGAAGAACCACATAGTAGAGATTGATGTTCTGCTTGAAGAAATGCTTCAAAGAGTTAATGTTCCACTGTGGTCTGTTGAACCCACACAAGAAGCCTGGGTAGAAGGCGTTTCGACCCAAGATGGTGGGCAAGAAGAGGACGAAAGCTTGGAGGACATCATGGAAGTGGAGGTGGTGTCTCAAAATAATACATTAGGCTGTTGCAATCACCACAACTGCAAAGTAGGCTGTCTACTATGTCTTCTTAGCTAGGTTCTGAACTGGGTTAAACAGAAGTTTTAAAATTGAGACATGCATGCTGCAATAACTTTTTTCAATAACACAAGTTACAATTGTTGACCATTATACTCTGTAAACCTTTAAATTCATTACAGAACATTTTTCAAACTATATTCTTGCCTGATCAGTTGTGCACTGCAAAGCCTTTATATTCTATATATCAAAAATAAAAAAGCAATTTTGTAACATTCTGGTCTTACTTCCCCTCCGTTTACTCCAATAATTAGGGACACAAACTCAATTCAATCAGCATTTTATTCAGGCAAGTTTAATACAACATAGAAATAATATACACACAGACCCATTACAGAAAATGTACATTATGAACAAGAAAACAGACAGATAAAACAAAAGGCAGACTTTAATGTTCATGGTCAGTTCTTGTAGGTTGCGTGCAAATGGGCTTTGAAGGCTGCAACAAGTGATTAGAAATGCGTTAGATGCACAATTTACCGAAACGATTATCTAAAAATACTGCAGTTTCAAACAACTGCTTGACTCTGGCATGATCAATTACCTTCCTGGTCATCCCATAGTTCAGCAGCTGCAGAGTTCATTGGACTATCATTGTTGGGTTCTAAAAACAAAAGTTCATGAGTACAATGATCCAGACAATACAGCAAGTAAAATTACTTTAAAAAACAAATCAGAACAGACATGCTGCTTTATATACCAGGAGAAAGTAGTTGACCTTACATGAATTAAGATCTGAATAGCAGTATTCTATTTATCAGAGTATAATCAGTGTCACAAAACTCGTTTCATATTGTGGTTTAGTTTCAATTAAACATCCTGAAGTTTGTGGACATATTTCAACTCATGAATCAAAAGTTATACACGTTTCTGAATTTTGCTCAGCACTACTCATATCAAAAGCATAACCTACCTCCTAATAAACTTTGAATGGACAATAGAATGGAGCGGACATCATATAGTGCAGACCACTTGTCCTTTAAAATGTCTAGGCAGATGAAGCCATTCTCATCAACATTTGGGTGGAAACAAGCAGTGATGAATTTCACCCGAGGGGCGTTGTAGGGGTACCCGCTAGGAAACTCAAGTGAAAGTTTGTACCTCAAACCTTCATAAACCTGAACAGGGAAGAAAAAAAAGATGGAATTAAGTATAATCTAATTATCTAGATTAGTATGTTGTATGTAAGAAACCCATTTCCTGACATCACGGGGAAGAAAACAGCAGTTGTTCCTACCGTTCCTTGAGCTCCATCTATTGTGCCAATCCATTTGAAGAGATTGTCAGACTCTGGAAACGCTGAAATGCCCTTGTCTCCTGATATCTGCATTTAACAAAGCACCGAGTTACCAAACTACAGTTAAAAAAAAAAAAAAGACCAATCTAAATATCATCTGTATAAAACGTTCTTACCATTAGTGTCATCAGCTCTTGTTGAAGCCTACAGTGGAAAAGGGGAGACATTAAAAATAAACGTGAATTAAAAAGAGAGAACAAATGAAAGCACAAAAAAAAAAAATTTAAATGCCAGTTTTTGTCATTGCAGATGCAAAAATGTAAATGTAAAATGAATGCGATTTTTGCATTAATTTTGGCATCTGTATCAACCGCAGTGAAAAATTCAGAAACTAGCGCTCGCTAGGCACAAAAAGTCCTAATGGATTTCCATTCAAACTATAGTACTTTCTAGCTCTCAATTACGAATACCAATAACAAATGTCCTTGTTGGACATCACAACACATTTAAAGGACTTTAAAACATCTTATAAACCCCAGGGTTATATCTTTAACATGGAAAGAGAATCTGTGTATTGCTTAATTACATGCAAAGTTTGATGCACTGAATACTTTTGGTTGACAGTATTGGGGGGGGGGGGGGGGGGGGGGAATTTTATCAGAAACATGTTACTCTGTATGAACTTCTTGCGGTTCTGCCTTTACTACAAATTCAATTAACAGTACTGACACGGATGAGCAGGACTCTTGCTCACTTGATATGGTTTAATTCCAGTGCAATACACAGTATTTCAATACAAATACTGTTCCGATTAAGAATACACTTTCCCAACCGAAACTAAGAGAACAAACAAGCCTGTAGGAACTGTAGTTATTACAGAAGCATATTATTTGATTCATTAGAATTTATTTCAAGTTATGAAGAAATAAATCCCGATAGGAATCCTACATGTACCCTATTTCTTTATGAGAACGGCCAGTGTGTAGCACATAGAAGCGTGCAGTAAATAGGGATAGATAGAGATATGCAGCAATCAAACCTTTTAGTGACGGATCCTCTCGACACGCTAACGCTCGTCTCGCTGCCCTTCAGCGCTGCTGTTGAGGCTGCTGCGGGATCCATATTCTGAGAGGCCATCGCGTCAGATCTGCGAGGGTTGATAGGAGGAAAAACACTTCTGTTAACGCGCACATCTAACGTTACACCAGTCAAAGCGGTTTACAACACAGAAAGATCGTTTGCGTTGTATACTTTGCGTTAGTGAGCTTCTTCACGTCAACCTGGCTAAACTAACTAACCGGTAGATGGAAACTGAATCGAGTGAATGGAAACTGGAGGCTGAAACGAATTCTGTTTTTAATAACTAACAGAACTGAAATTACTTCGATTTCGTCCTCATATAGTAAACGGGTTCTCATTCGGATGTGAGGTAAACGGCTAACTAGGCCTAGCCAAAATATAGCAGCCAGTGATAACCTAAACAAACCGACGTAAGTTACATAAATGCAATCTAACGATTTAAAAAAACACATCTATGTCACCTAAAGCTGAAATATAATCAACACACACATGCACTCTCTCAAGGTATCTGGTTAGCAAAGGCGCTAACAAATCATTTATATAAACAAACCAACAATAAAACGTATATAAATCATCTTGATATATACATTAAATGATTCGCATTATTACCGGCTGTGTTCAATGCAGTCGACAACACTTAACTGATCGCTGTACGAAATGTTTAAATCACATCCCGCCCCCCTGTTTAAACTTAGCTTGCCATCAGTTCAACCAATCAGAAGCACAGATTACAAACAAAGCGAATGCTTAGCAACCAATCAGCACTGATGCTAGGCACAAAACACTTTGATTTGATTGGGTAATACGGCCAGGTTGGCGTGTCTATAACCGTTGAGTGCATCAAACGAACTAGTTTTACTAGTTACAGGTTTGCGTATTCATTCAAAAACATAATTTAGCACAAAACTGTTTATTGGTAAATATATTTGCATACATTAATAAACTGTTCTACATTTTCAGTTATAACAGACATTAGGTGAGTGTAACAGGTATGAAATTCATTTAGAAAATAATTTAAATACTTACCCCCCACACACTTTTTAATAAGCTATAAAATCATAAAAAAAAACATTTAAGTTACAAAAGATACTATAAGGTAAAAACATCACAGCTCATTGTATAGTTCTGCTGCGAAAGGAAGTAGCTTCTTTGTTTTTTTTAGAACAATGCAATATTTAAAAAGAGAGAAATAAGTGGGAAATGAAAATAACTAAATAAATTCAATTTTAAAGCAGATATGACCATTAATAAAATGTATTAGTTTAAAAAAATAGGACATAGAATCATGGAAAACACAAAAACAAACATACAAAATGACCATTAACCAGAGTATTTAAAAAATAAAAAATATATGTGCCTCATTAGATATCCAAGTCTTTTAAATACAAAGTCATGAAAAAAGCACATTTGTTGACAGAAAAAAGAAATCAGTTCTAGACCAGTTTAGACAATAGCATGTGAAATGAAATGTGGAATTTTGATTTGAAAGTAAACCTCCAACACAACCATCTTTGGGCAGCTTGATCATAATGCCTGGGTCTACTGTGAACATCGCACAAACAAAATAAACAACTAAAAGTTACATTTATGTTAAATTGGTAACACTCAAGAGTGTCCGTGGTCCAACGACTTGCCTGGCGAGGCTGGCACTATATGACAAGATCATTTTCTGTTTTATGTGCTTCCATTGCCTTCTGCATCTTCTCCACCATCCATATTGGCACTAGAAAGGGTTTCAATTCATCCAGCTTCAAGTCAGGACAATCCCTAAGATTCAAAGAAAATTTCATGATGCATGTCTGTAAAATTCATTAATCAGTCTTTCATACGTTTTATTTAGTAAGAAAATGTTTATTTACTTGTAGTCTTCACTTCGGGCAAGATCAAGAATATCCTCTTCTATTAGCAGATAGGCCTGAGAAAAAAAAGAGTTTAAATAAGATGAGGACCAATTGTAATTTAATACTTCATTTTTGGGTTATTTATTCATTTATTAAAGGAGTAATATACCCAAAAATGAAAATTTGCTGAAAGTTCACTCACCCTCAGGCCATTCAAGATGTAGATGAGTTTGTTTTGTCACCGGAACAGATTTGGAGAAATGTAGCATTGCATCACTTGCTCACCAATGGATCCTCTGCAGTGAATGGGTGCCGTCAGAATGAGAGTCCAAACATCTGATAAAAACATCACAATGATCCACACCACTCCAGTCCATCAGTTAATGTCTCGTGAAGCCAAAAACTGCATGTTTGTAGGAAACAAATCCATCATTAAGACGTTTTAACTTTAAACCTCTCTTCTGGCCGTAATCTATAATAACGTTTCCTCCAGTGCAAAAGTCCTGTTGTCCTCTCACATCAAAATCCACAAAAATATTTATTTAGAACTGTTTTTGTTGTAAATGTTGCTTGATCTGTGCATATTTATCTCCTGATTCAGACCAGATGACTTTTTCAATGGAGGAAGCAATATTATGTATAAGAGACTCATATTTTAGCCAGAAACAAAATTTTGAGTTAAAATTGTCTCAATGACGTATTTGTTTCTTACAAACATGCAGCTTTTGTCTTCACAAGCTGGTGTGGATTACTTGTAGATTATTGTATTGTTTTTATCAGCTGTTTAGACTCTCATTCTGACGGCACCCATTCACTGCAGAGGATCCATTGGTGAGCAAGTGATGGAATGCTACATTTCTCCAAATCTGGTCAGGTGAAGAAACAAACTTCTAAATCTTGGATGGCCTGAGGCTAAAAAACAAATTCAGCAAATTTTGGGTGAATTATTCCATGTTTTGGAAACAGAATGTCCTCACCATCTTTCCACCGGTGGCTCTCATGTGCTGTCTTTCTGAAAGCCAGTGTTTGTCCTGAGAATCAGCGGCATACTGAGACAAAAAAGATATTACCTCCACATGAACACCGAAAAAATTGAATGAATGCTCAGAAAAAGACTAAAAGTACCTTGAAGAGCTCTGCATGTTTGATGTAGATTCTTCCTCTTGTACCGCCCATTCCTAAAGCCCTGAAATTATATCAATACTTGTTGAACGTATACATCCAAACATCAGCTATTGTGAAATATATAATATAAGCAAACCTCTGTACACTTACTTATTTGCCCTGGATCCCAGAACGAATGTGCTACTCTCAGTCAGTCTAGATGGGTCCCACTATACAGATATCAACACACTCACATTAATATCATATAAACATTTCAGTATCAATTATTATGCTAATTTAAGCCAAATGCACATACCTTAGGTCCTTCTCGCTTTATTGGCTCAGATATTTTGAGTTTTGCTCTGTGGAGGATGTTTTAAAAATTCAAAAACATAAATCTTTAAGATGTGGAGACATCAGATAAAGAAAACATAAGGACACTTACGCAGTGTTGTACGGGGCCGGTCTGTCATACTGTACAACAGTACCTGGGGGGCGACCTTTCCTCTGAAAATAAATTACATATTTATAGTTGTTGGTGTTAAAAACAACAGCTATCTGGCTTTTGAGATATTGTTTAAGGTCCTTAATTTTTATACTACTGTTTAATAGTTTGGGGACAGAAAGTTTTTTTTAAAGGGGACCTATTATGCAAAAATCACTTTTATAAGCTGTTTGAACACAGTTGTGTGGCCGCAGTGTGTGAAAACAACCAGCCTATAATGTTAAAAATCCACCAACTCATTTTTTTATAAAACCAATAAATCATAAACAGTCTCTCCAAACGAGCTGTTTCAGATTCTCGCTCTGTGCACGTCACCGAGGGGAAAAAGTCCCGCCCATTTGTGACGCTCTCTGCCCTATTAGCATAAACACAGTCCTGAGTGAGAAGCTGCGGTCCGCCATTACTGGAGATATATACAATGTCAGCACCAAAGAGGCTTTACGAGTGTTGTTTTGGGATGCACTAATGAACATAGAAGTCTCCATAATCTCCTCCCATCTGAGCCGAGGACACTGTGGTTAAATTTCATTTTCGAAGGAAATATCCTGGAAAAAATCAGTATCACGATCAGTATCACAATCAGGATCAGTTTGTATCACGCATATGTTTAGGAATTAATACCAACGCTTCGTGCACGAACGTCAGCTCCAGACAAAGTAAGTATCACGCGTTTGTTTTCCAAATTGCCTTTCTGAAAGAGCTTCTTGTCACTCTGTAAGGCTAATGATGCTAAAGCTATCATTGTCTCTGTGTTTTCACTGATGATGTCTTCAAGTGCTGCCAGAATGATCGTGAACAGGAATGTGGTGGTTAAAAGTTGCATATGAAAGTAATGTGAGTCGATCGCTTGAAGTTGTCGAGCTCATAATCAGAAGTGGGACTTAAAGTTTGTGATAGCATGAGACCAGCTATGTTGTTATTTTTATCCCGCCGTGCTCCCCGTCTGTGTAATTCATATAAACGCGAATTTATTATGCACAGTATAATCAGATGACTGACTTTGAAACAGTAGTTTTCTGTAAAGATAACAGGCTTGTATTAATAGTGTAATGTTTATTTGCAAAGGCTAGCACTGCTAATACAGTGGAGCTTGAGCTCTTGAAGCTCCGCCTTCTTCTCCGGGAGCAACAGCTCTCTCACATTTAAAGCAACATACTCAAAACAGCGCGTTTTGGCTCACACCCTAAAAGTGGCAATTTTAACAAACTATAAAAATGTATCTGTGGGGTATATTGAGCTAAAACTTCACATATACGCTCTGCGGACAGCAGAGACTTATTTTACATCTTGTAAAAAGGGGCATAATAGGTCCCCTTTAAAGAAATTAACCAAGAATGCATTATATAAAAGTAAAAAGTTATAAAAGATTTAAAATAAATGCTGTTCTTTTTTTAACTTTCTAGTAAATTTATCACAGTTTCCACTTAAATTTGAAGCAGCACAACTGTTTTCAACATTGATAATAATGAGAAATGTTTTTCAGCATATTAGAATGATTTCTGAAGGATCATGTGACAGTGAAGAGTGGTGTAATGATGCTGAAAATTCAGCTTTCATAACAGGAATAAATTACATTTTACAATATATATATATAAAAAAAATTGCAATAATATTTCCAAAATTAAGTGTTTTTTTTTTTACCTTTTTAGGGATGGGACTGTCTCTCTGGCCAGAGGTGTCGTCTGGCTGCCGTGCACGCTGTGAAATGAAAATATATAAAAAATAAGATATATAAAATATAAATAAAATAAATAAATAACTTAGGAACTAAAAAAAAATCAGAACTGAAAAATGTCTGCTACAATTCCAGATACATGAAACATTTTTCAGGTAAGTTTGCAGGTTTTCAGACTAATTAAGATATGAAATTAAAATCTCGAGGAACTGCATAACACTTTGGATAACATTTACCTTCACTGTTGGGTCAACACTGGGTTTCAGGGCCGTTTTCTCTGTATCAGGAAAGAGCTGCTTTGCCTAAAACAGAAACAGAATATTATCAACTCATAATTTAAATTACCACTAATTTTAGCATATATATTTGTAAAATGTGCATAAATCATGTTTTACATGTTCCAGGCAGTTTCTGCAAGCGTCTCTGATAAGCTGGTCAGGCTGGACGTCTCCTCCAACATTCTCTTTCACATTACTGGCCGCCTTCTCAAAAAACTGTGCAAAGAAGAGAGTAAAAAAAACATGATCAGAGCAACTTAATCACACAACCAGTCCCAAAATAATAACGTGATCGATCAGTCACCTTCATATATTTTCTGAACACAGCACGGATGTCTTCGTTGAAGCTGGGCTGCAGAACGGTCCGCAGAAGATCCATGGAAATGACAGGGTCTGTATAACTACACACAATGACATGCTCAATCAAACACACTGATGTTTTAAAAGAACCACAAATATCCTACAAATGACTTTCTTAGAGCACATTATCCAGTGATAGGACACAGTAGTTACACAAATGATGCACTTCATCTTAAAATACCCATTAGTGGACTTACCTAACCGCCATCTGTGAGCGCCGTCCTCTGCGATGCACCTGTCTGTGTTTGATCATGATGTTCCAGGGATTCTGCCATTCAGAAAAACATGGTCAAAAAATGTAAATGGCCATAAAAAAAGAATGCAACAATCAAGATTCAATCAGGACAGCCCTCTTGCATGATTAATAATATAATGAAAGTTCTATTAATAAATAATTTATGATTGCAAGTTTATGCATGTATAAGTATAAATATATACAACATGCATAGATATATAATATAGTATATAGTTCCTAAATTTATTTATTTTTTTAATTCAAAGAAAATAATTATACAAAACATCACTGTAATAAGAATTCAGGTGTTTAATTGTAAAAAGAAAATTATTTCACAATGCAAAAAATGTTAATTGCCCTAAAAACAGGATTAATTTTATTTGTGCACAATATGTTTTTTTATATATATATATATTTGGGTGAAATATGACCTATAAAAGTTTCATGTTCAGTTATTGTGCATATAGAGAATGAGGATGAAGAGGATGACACGAGTTTGACTCACCACTGTCTGGACCTGCTGCTCGGTGAAATCCTGCTGGAGCCAGTCTCTGCGTCCCTCACTCCTCTGGGCCCCCATCATTCACAATCAATATATCCTCAGCGGATCAATGAAGATCGACAGAAAGGCTCCAGGGGTTTCTTGATGCTGATCGAGAAGTGTGCACTTCACCGCTGCGAGCTGACAGCAACTCGATGCAGTCCGATAGCTGGCGAGCTAAATCAGACCCTTTAAACTTGACTACAGATATGCATTGAGAAGAACCGGTTTAACGGCACGCGTTTCGAAACAATGAAGTAATCAGAACAAAAACACTGTTTGTCAAAGTTCGAGAGCTCGATGAATTGTCAGTCGCTTCCTCAAGCTCAATAATGCAGTGACGTAAACAAAATTGTACTTTCTGGCTCGAATTTCAAAATAAAAGTCTAAGATCAGCAGTGCGCATGCGCATCTACACCATGGGCGTGGTCACGCGTCAGAGTCCCACACGGAGCGAGCGGCCATCATTGTTGTGGCACAGAAGACGCTTGTTTGAGACGAAATTTATGTCCAGATAAAGATCTGTTCCGCAAATGGAATATTCCAAATATACAAAATATTTTTTTTTTGTTAAATAATGTACTTCTTACCAAGGATATTCGATAAAAGGACGTCACCTGCAAAACTATGCATTCATTTACCATGACATTAACTGTAGGATATAGATATATATACACACCTACTCCAAGGTACTGTAAATTATACCAGGTATACATAAAACCTGGTATTACTATGGTACCATGTCCAAAATAAACAATGGTAATATCATGGCACTTTTTGTAAGTGTTACTGTACAATGTTTCTGATGACACTTCAAATATGCAAATCAAATATGTATAATAAATAAAATAAAAATGCCAGAGATGGGTGCATGATTTTAATATTTTACTGAGAGCTTTTCTGATTCAGAGGAAAATCTTTATACCACTTCAGGTGATGGGAAATGCCACAACACTGATAATATACAGGTAGAAGAAAAATGATATAAGCACAGACATATTTACATTCACTGAATCTTTGTCTTTATCAGCATAAGATTACAGGGGAGACATTCATGGCATTTTAGAGGACACAATCAACAAACGCAATGGCAACCAAATATAAATCAATCAACATGACTGATAAATACAAATTGGTTAAAAGCCTAGTGTGGCAAAGCGTACGACTAATTAAACAATACAGATCTGTACAATTTATATATTTTTTTTTTTGTAATGAAAAATATCAGGTCATGCAAAATAAAAACCCAAACATACCTTTGTAAGAAAACAAAGAACAAAAAAAAAAGTTATAAAAATAAAGTTATGAATCAATGGATGTTTTTGCTGGTTACACTTTATGCATTACTGATGCGATCGTACACGATTCTACTTTAAGATACAAGATAAATTCCTCCTCTTTTAATAACACTTTGGTTTAGTTTAAAACAACTATTTCATAAATCCTATAATTCATAAACAGTTATTTAGAACCAAAACGTTAAAATAAACAAAAGCATGGTGAAAAAGACATCTTTTGTTTTCTTTCCAAATAAACGCACAAGAGCCGTGTAGGAAAACGACAAACTTCATAGCCATGTTCTGTACAACATCTACAGTTTTGCTGGTGATCCACTCCGGGATTAAAAATCCAACAAGTGCCCAATGTTTAAACCAAGGGTTATATCGGATTTGATAAATGCAAGCTGGATTACATTACAAATTAAACCACTGGAATGCTTTTAAACTGAATAGAAAAGCCATTTCCCAAGTTTGGCTGCAAGACAATGTAGTCCACTGAATAAAAACAACCAAACAAACCTATACTTTCTTACAAACGGAAGTGATTTGGCTTAATAAAGTGATACAATATGAATTTCTACATACGTATTCACATGGCAAAAACAAACAAATAAAGATCCACCATTGTAGTGTTAATAATCGCAACATTTGAAGTCCAATTGTAGCAATAAATCCATCAATAACTTTTCTCTTTTCCTTTTTTAAAATGTACATTCAAAACGCTGCCCAGTGATACAATTTAAACCAATATCATGTAAACAAATTTCTGATTAGAATAAAAAACAAAAACAAAAAGTCATCTTTTAAAGCACTTTTCACATACACGAAACTGTGAAATCAAGGTAATAGCAACCGATTCTAATAACTGGATGCCAATGCATTTATTAAAGAAAGAATAAGCCACTCATTTACTGCTTCGTTTGAATTTCCAGGTGTCGTTGCTCTCAATTATAAAACACCCGAAATGAGAGGTAGACTCACTGGAGAAAAAAACGAGGGGCGTACGCCATATTAACAAGCTAATTCATTCTCAATAAAACACCACAAACAGTTGGAATAATGCTTTCATAACTAATAAGAAATTTTACTTTTCTTTTTCCACTTGCTAGACCTAAATGCTACAACTGATGTGACCCAAAATGCCACATTAGGACAGGCTTGTACTGTACAGAAACCAAGAACGCAATAAAGGTAGAAAATCCTTACGGTTCAACAATTTCAGATTTGCTATTGTGTTCTGTACAATATTTTAGAAACAAAGAAAACGGACTGGCTTTCACTGCAGATGGAAACTAGAATATAAATTATTTTTCTGCTTCTTTACTGACCTTTTGTTATTACATACAGTATATATCATGACTTGAAGCAACCAAACATGACCTCACACCTCTGAAAGGAACGTCTATGAACGGGTTTAACAGGAACTGATGAATGCTTCGAGAAGCACTAACGCTAATACATGTCAGGATGAAGGCATTTAAACATAGCTGCCTGATCGCCGATCGTCTTCTGAATCATCTAAAACAACAATATACAAGCATCGGTGCGTCAACTCATTAACAGCTTCGTAATCCTGCCAAGTGAGAAAAGCACAGAGTTAAAGAGTGAATATCACAAAGCCTGTCTTATTTCAACCCAAAAGAAATATGCTATTTTATTTTGCTTATAAGAATATGAAGCCTATTTAAAAACTGTTCCGTTTTTGTAATTTTACATTATTTTTATATACACTAACGCAAAAAATAATAAAAAAATAAAAAAGATTTACTACCGTAATGCAAAATATATTTAGGAAGTAAAACCCCATTGCTAACATGTTGCATTGTGTTTAGTTTAATCTAGGCTGACTTTATTTTTTATGAATATAATTGTAATAGTAGCTTTTGAACTGTAATACAGTAAATAATTACTGTATAACAAATGAAAATAATGCAATGAAAGTTTAACCATTTAGAATAATGAAAACTACAAAAACTCAAATGAAAATGGAAAAACTTGCATGATTGTTGAAGATGATGCTAATGAAAAACTTAAAAGGCGTTCTACTTTTTCTTTATGCAAAATATTTTTCTTTCGATCTTGGTGTGAAATATGACATTTCAATGAGATTCACCCTAAAAAGGCCAACAAAAATAAAAAAAAGAATTAGATATACAAGACTACATTTATCATCTCTTAAAAAAAGACAACAAAAATGTGACCAAACTATCAATACACTGACATAAAACCCAATAATTATGATAACATAACTCAAAAAAACCTAAAACAAATAATATTAAATAATAGAGGCAGAAGAAAGTAAACAAATATGGGTCTTTCTTCTTCTCGCGTGAACATTTACATGCCCAGTGCCCATCTAAACCCAACAGCGCAATATTAAACCTCTCATACAATCATAGACTCTTTCCCATGAACATACATACACGTGGCCACACGCCCAGCGCCGCGGTCTAAATGTTTGTTGTGTCCGGTGCAGTCTTGTCAACAGGACTGCTGTTTTCTTGACTCCTAACCGAGCTCTGCTCCTGGACCGGTTTGGAGTCTTTGTCTCCTGTACTGGTGGAAGGAGGACCAGGTGAGGGCAATAAACGGCCAGAGACCTTATACGCTGCCAGGAACTCTTGGATTCTCTCTGTGGTAGGCTCCCATTTGCTAAAGCCAGCGTTGTTTTGGAGGAAAAAGACTGCCGTTCCATGGACAGACTTGTAGTACATCTCTTCTCTGAGAGACACAGAGGAGAAACATGAGTCACGGCAGCAAAACATGCGTTAAAGGAATAGTTTATAGTAGGAAATTTAAAGGAATAGTCCCTCCAGCCATTCAAAATGTAGATGAATTTGTTTCTTCATAGGAACAGATTTGGAGATATGTAGCATTGCATCACTTGCTCACCAGTGGATCCTCTGCAGTGAATGGGTGCCGTCAGAATGAGAGTCCAAACAGCTGATAAAAACATCACAATAATCCACACCACTCCAGTCCATCAATTAATGTCTTGTGAAGCCAAAAGCTGTGTGTTTGTAAGAAACAAACTCATTAAGATCTTCAAACCGTATGCAACTTCAAACCGTTGCATAATCAAAAACAACACTTCATCCAATGACAAAATCAATCCCCTGTTGTCCTCCCACATTTTTGTTTAGAACTCTTTTCACATGTAAACAGTGCTTGATCTGTGCATATTTCTCTCCCGATTCAGACATTTTCACTGGAGAAAGCAATATTATGGATTGAGGACTCATATTTTAGCAAAGATTTAAAGTTAAAAATGCCTTGATGTATTTGTTTCTTATAAACAAGACGTTAAAAGATGGACTGGAGTGGTGTGGATTATTGTGAAGTTTTAATCAGCTCAGTTTTATCAGTTTGGACTCTCATTCTGACGGCACCCATTCACTGCAGAGGATCCATTGGTGAGCAAGTGATGTAATGCTTAATTTCTCCAAATCTAATGAAGAAACAAACTCACCCACATCTTGGATGGCCTGAGGGTGAGCACATCTTCAGCAAATTTTCATTTCTGAATAAACTTCCTTTAAACTTCACAAAACTGGTGGCGATTGCCTTTTAAAAGCACTTCTGGTAAGATTTGTGCAGTGAACAAGGAACTAAAACCACGAGAGCAAGGAAACAGACCAACAAATGTCTGACCTTTTGCAGATGTGCTGCGCGCCGCTGCGGTACTCGTGCTCGAAAGCAGTCACGATCATCTGGTGCCTGCGGAAGCGGCTGGCCTCCATCCGTGTCAGGGCAGGGGTCGGCGGGTCACGCCACTCTGGCACAAAGATGACGAAGGACAGCGGCTCGCTGGAGCGTTCCAGAAGATCCTGAGAAAGACAGAGACAATGAGAATCAGCATGGGAATGTATATGTAATATATTCTGATCTAAAGTCTTTGGGATGACGTTAAGAGTCGCACACCTCAAAGTGTGTCACCATGGCATCCATGAGTTCCTCACAGAATGGAGGGTTGGCCTCAAATGAGCCGCTGGCGGGATAGAAGCTGAGAAATGGCCTGTGAAGACATAGATGAGTGATACAATATAGCAAATTAACCTCTCTGAAAGAAGCCATGCTTGCTTTAATAAAACAACAGTAATTTAAAAATTACAAAAGTCAGAAATGTTAGGATGGTGTTTTATAAAAACGAGAATGGTTTCGGTTTCATAATTTTTAATAAAATTAATACATTTTAAAACTATTTAAATTTATTTAAAATTAAAAAAAAACATGATGCTAAATTAAAAATAGATAAATTCACAAATAAACCCCAAAAATATAGCAAAAATTTTAATGTCCAAAACATTAAGGTACATTACTGTGGCTCATTCAATAACATTTAGCAATTCCGCATTTTATAATACACAATTGTTCAATAAACAAGCATCATTCTGAAATAAGTTAATCCTCAAAAGCTGTTGGAACAT
The DNA here is from genome assembly GCA_027422415.1 of Schizothorax lantsangensis. Classification (NCBI taxonomy): domain Eukaryota; kingdom Metazoa; phylum Chordata; class Actinopteri; order Cypriniformes; family Cyprinidae; genus Schizothorax; species Schizothorax lantsangensis. Next base: position 3,465,423 of record CM049853.1, on the reverse strand, counting down.
CACTTTTTGTTGCCTTTTCAAACCGGAAAAATAATATTAATGACCAAGAACACATTTACATACCCTCGAGATCCAAAGAAGCCGTCAATGTCTGGAAACGCAGAGCAGAACTGCTTGAAATAACAGTTTAGAGGAGAAGCGAAGCACTCGAATGTCACTCCAAACTGTTTGTTGAGAGCCTCAAAGACGGGAACAGGTAGCGCCCCCTGCAGACCAGACCCCTCGTTCACACCAGACCCAAACATCACCTGTGATTCACAAGAGGGCGGAAACAGACGCTGATGCTGCATTCGGCTTCCTGATTGGTTACCAATGTCTGTAATTTGAGTATTACCTGGTATCTTTTGATAAGGCACCACACACGAGACAGGAACTTTTCAAACCTCAGGTCATCAATACAGCTGTACCGATATAAGATTTCCTGTTTGTGCCAGCGAAATAAACGTAACATAATAAGAATCCAAAGTATCCAACCTTAATCAGTTCTGAGCTAGGGCTGGGAAAATAAATCGATGCATCGCGAATCGAGAAATTATTCAGCATCGCTTCTGAGATTTTCCGAATGGCGATTCTTTCTCGAGTCGATTCTGAGCTTAGTTTGGAACAGCAGATGGCGCTGCATGTTTTAGAAACAGCCGTACTTCTGCTTGTTTCCAAATCCTTACACACACATGAACTTAAAATAATCATTCATAAAATTCGAAAAGGTTGAAGCGAATTACAAGGGTGTTCATAGTGGGCTGTGTTTACATTAATCTCGCGTCATAAAAGCATTCTGAGCCGAGGTGAAATTACGCACAAGCGCTCTTCGTCATGAGAATTTGAGTGTGCAGATAAAAAGTAGATTAGAGCGCCATCTGCTGTTAAAATCTAAGCTCAGAATCGATTCCAGAGAGAATCACAATGCATGCGGAAGATCTCAGAATAGATCCACGAATTGATTCTGCTTCGATTTATCATCGCAGCCCTATTTTGAGCTAGTCTTAGCATATACACACCAGTTTGTTGAAATGACCGCGGTTGACCTTCACCATTTCCCCTTTATACCGCAGACAAGCAACGTCGTTCTCGAAGTGCAGCTCAACACGCAGCTGAGGAGGAGACGGGATGGACAGTCTGGCAGGATAACAATACACCAGCCGGTCCTGGACCTCCGTCGACTTTGTGCCGTCCACTTTAAAGCAACAAGAATAAATCACAAAGGCTCTCAAGTCAAACCTACAGTGAAGGGCCAAAAAAATCATCCTATTTTTGGAGTTGGTCGATTTTTGTCCACAATAAAACCCTCACTGGCCGTTTTCCAGATACACAAACATCTCCAGCTCCTACCTGAGATGTTGCACTCTTTAAGCAGAGTTAGGTGAGACTGGTGGATCCTGCGCACATATTCTGCAGAAATATGGTAGATCTTTGAACAGATGCCCTCGACGGAGTCCTTCGCCACCGATGCCACATGAGGCCCGCACTGCTTCCGTAAGTGCTCGAGTCGATCCTGAGGAAAGATCACGTTACGGTCATGCATATGATGCATTGAAATGCTGTCTAGGTAGGCAGCTCAGGGCAAAATGAATGAGAATGTACCATGTAGTCCTCCTTGCTGGCAGAATGGTCTCGTCTCAGCCAGTTCATCGTGTCCTCGACGTTCCACTTCACCACCTTCCGACAGTCAGGAGTTGCGTTTCTGTGCAACCGGGAAATATTACTTTAATACAGCATTTCTGTTCATCTCAGAGTTTTAGTAACTGACATCAATAATTACCTGGAGTCAATCATTTTCTTGGCCGCCTCTGCATATTTAAACAAGAGTTTCCTGGCCTCTTCCTTGTATTTGATACGAGAGAGCCTGAAATTTGTTACATTTGAAAATTATTAAAGCATTGCCATATTGAAATATACAACACAAAAACAATGAGAAACGTTGAACACGGATGTTCTAGTACCTGATGGGGATGTCGTTCATGATCTCTCTGAACATGGATGTGGAAATGACCGGGTCACATTCGCTGGGTAAGAGCGGATCTAGACCTTTATCCACCACCTTTCTCTCCAAAAGCCAGCGGTTGAAGGATTCCCGCGGGGGCTCTATGCCTGAAAACAGACAGTCAACTGTTTCTATCAATTATTTCTAAACAATAATCTATAAATTATATTTATAGCATTTAAAAGTTTGAGGTCAGTGAGAGCTTTTTAATGTTTTTGAAAGAAGAATCTTCATTTCACCAAGAATGCATGTATTTAATCAAAAATACAGTAAAAACAGCAATTTTGTGAAATATTACAATTTAAAATAACTGTTTTGTATTTGAATATATTTAAAATGTAATTGATTGCTGTGATAAAAGCTGAATTTTCAGCATCATTACTCCAGTCTTCAGTGTCACATGATCCTTCAGAAATCATTCTAATATGCTGATTTGCTGCTCAAAAAACAGTTATTATTATTAACAATGTTGAAAACAGTTGTGCTGCTTCATATTTTTGTGAATACATTTACTGTTACACATTTTTTCAGAATTCTTTGATGAAAGTTCAAAAGAACAGCATTTTTATTAGAAACAAATCTTGTATAACATTAGAAATGCCACTTTTGGCTTACTGAATAAAAGTATTAATTTCTTTAAAAAACAACAACAAAAAAACAACAACTGAGCTCCAGTTTCCTTACATTAACTTTGCACTGCATTCATAAACCATTAACGCTAACCCAGACTGGAATTAGTGGGATTACAAAACAATAAATAACAAAGCTACTAACTTCACTACATTTTCAGCAGCATAAAAGTAGAAAACACACAGTTCAAAAAAGACAAAAAATATACAGTGATTTTGTTAGGGATGTTAATATTTATAATCTCTCACATGTAGAATGTAAAGCTTTTTTATGGGAACATATTCAGTCAGATGTGAAAGCAGTGGTGTGCTCATACCCTCACGCTGAGAGCACAGCTCGCGGTAGTGCTGCCGCAGCTTGGTGGTGAGTTGAGCTCTCTGCAACTCGATCTCAGGGTGTGGAGGCAGGTGGTCTGCCGGGGCTCGCTCGCGGATCACTGCGTTGGTCTGAACGTCCAGGTCCCAGTACACTCTGAAACACAAAGACCAGTTCAGACACGTCATGTCTACAGAGCTGAACCGCTGTCAGGATATCTGAAATCACTTTTCACTTTCACTTTTTCATTTAACTGATGCTTTTAGTCAATGCTGATAAATGAGGTGTAAACGGAGTCCATACTCACACAGAGGGCCGGTACGGAGCCGGTGCAGGTGTGCTGGTCTGGCCTTGTTTATCATCTGTGGTGTTGACCCAGGGTTTGGCTCCTGGTGTGCTGGGAGAAATCGGGATAGTGGGAGTGGTTGGAGTGACTGGAATCTCAACCTGAAATCAAACAGAAGTTATTCACTTAAATATGACTAAACAAGTTGTTAATAAATAGATATTGTTTTGGAAGTATTAAATAAGCATATCAAATGCTTATGTTTTAACTGAGATCATATTCTTTTTTATGTGCTTTATGTATGTTTGTATGTTTCTCAGAAGATTCTCCTGCCAGGCTGTTATTCAAAATAAGAACCAGTTCTTAATTGACTTGCCTGGTTAAATAAATAAAAAAAATAAGCTATTAGGAAGAAAACGGACCTTTGGCCTTTTGAAACTGTTAGGGGCTGCTTGAGCGTCCTCCGATGGATGTCTTTTACGCTGACCGTTGCCCAGACCGGTGTCACTCATCGCCTCGCCAGAGGCTGGAGCCGCGTTCAAGCCCAGAGGATCCGACTAAAACAATGGCAAAAACAGGACAGTGTTGTTAAATAAAACTATTAAGTTCTCTGTAGATTTTTTTTTTTTACTTTTATGCATTTAGCAGATGCTTTTATCATAAGTGACTTACAAAAATCACTATAAGGAAAATTAGATGAAAAACTTACTCAACTTAAGTAAAAAAAAATTAAGGCCCGGTTTCACAGACAGGGCTTAGCTTAAACCAGGACTAGGCCTTAGTTAAATTAAGATATTTAAGCAGCTTTTATTAAGATGCCTTAGAAGAAAACGTTACAGGTGTGCATCTTGAGACAGATCAATAGCACTGTCATAGTTTAAGATATGTCAGAGCAAGATATTTTTAGATGAGACAGCTCAAACATACATTTTATTCTGGGACTAGCCTTAAGCCTTGTCTGTGAAAACCGGGGGTAAATGTTTAAGCTGAAGTAGTAAAATTAGAAAAACAAATAAAACAAACATAAAAATATACTATAATTATATAAAAATGATTAATTAATACTATAATTATATAATTAATAATAAAATAACACTGATTAAGTACTGTATTTAAAAATTAAACAAATCAAACAGCACATATGGCAATGCAATTACTAAAATTTAAATAAAGTTTCAATTTGAAAATATTTAAAAGCTAAATTCAGATTCAGATTCATTCTTTATTGTCCCCAAAAAGAGGAAACTTGTTTCCACAGACTGTACCCGAGCTGTAGTACACAATACACACATAAGTGATACACACATATATCCACCAAATACAAATATACAGAGTCAGTGCACGATACACGTAAACTGCACCAGATGTACATCAGCAGTCCTACACGTATAGTACCCAGAAGGTAGTAGCACCAACAAAACAATATAACTTTTAAATTACACACTCCCCAGTTTCTGTGAATTTAACATTCTAATAGCAGAGGGTACAAAACTTTTCCCCAAACGTGCTTTTTTGGGGGGTAACTGTTTGTATCTACGACCTGATGGAAGAAGAGTAAAACATGAATTTAGAGGATGACTAGGGTTACTTATAGTTTTTGCCCTACGAATGATGGCAGTATCAATAAGAACTGACAAATTAGGGGTAGAAAGACCAATTATTTTTGAAGAGGTATTAGTGATTCTATAAAGCTTATTTCTGTTTGTACAAGAGAGCATGGTAAAATAGCAAGTGGCACAATACAGGATACTGGATTCAATGATACTGCGATACAAAAGAAGCAAAAAATATGGTTTCACTAAAAATAACCTGAGTTTAAGTATAACCAGAAGTCTTTGTTGGCAGCATCTATGAATGTCCGTGACATGATGGTCAAAACTTAGTTTGTTATCTAAGATAATGCCAAGGTACCTAAAACTGTCAACAATTTCTACTGACTGTCCATTGATGAATATAGGACAGTGAGAAGTAGAAAATTTGTGCCGTGTATCAAAAATCAATTCCTTTGTTTTAGTAACATTGAGAAGATGGCTGTCTGTACACCACTGAGTGAAATAAGCAACAGACTGATGATATGCTGTCACTGAGTCCTCTCCGTTAAATCAAAATATTAATACTATAAAACTACATAAAAAATACTAAAATAACACAGATACAGTATTATGTATATCAAAAAACCCGTATTAACAAAAAAACATGTAATAATTAAAACTTAAAATTAAAATGAAAATTGAAAAATATATATATTTATAAAAACTGTATAGCCAATATCTAAAATAAACAAAAAAAACTAAACAAAACAAAACTGTATACCAATAAACACTGTTAAAGTCTTCCCCCTAAATGTTACATCCACAATAAAGAGATTTAATTGGCTCTGAAGCCTGAACTTACAATGACATCATGCTGGCCCAGGACAGGCATCTCCCACAGCGACTGATTAGTGAATCGATTGAAGTAGTACGGCCGATTCTCCCTCTTACTCCAACACTTAGACCATCCAGCCTGAATCAGCTCATCTGAAAGTGAAGCTAAAAATCAGATGCACAGGACACAGCAGCCCCAAACAGAGCACTGAAGAACACAGGGAGTCCCATCAGTCATTTAAAGCCTGAGAGATACACACCTGGCAGCTCTTGGATGGGTTTGCTGGTTGAGGGCGATAAAGGAGCCGCCTGTGACGTGGACCCGGTGGGCGACATGACCACTGCCGAGTCTGCCTTTATTGTTCCGTGGTTTTCACTAGTCATAGCTCCTCATTTGTCCTGTTTTAAGACAGAAAATATTTCATCTTTACAAAATGCAAGTGTTGTAATTCTGAGAGCACTACATAGAGCGGTCATTTTAAGCCTAAATGTGGTGTTTGGGGTCCCAGAGGCCATGTATAAAAAATAAAATAGGAATAAATCCAAACTGGTTTCCAAGCTAAGATTGTGATGGAACAGAAGATTAAACTTTCAATAATATAGGTATGAATTGGTCTCAAGAACATATTAAAATAATTTGAAGGCAATATATTGTTATTTATTATTTTTCCCAGAGTACTGGGGTCTCAGCTCCCCTAAAACAAAGTCAACACAATACAAACTGATTCAATTGGATTATACTTCTTAATCCCAAAACGCTATTTAGTTGTGGACATACAAATAAAATAGAGACTGAAGCAGACAACTGTAATCAATTAAATAGTTGAGTAAGAGGTAAGAAAATAATGACAACATTTTCTATTTTGGGGTGGAATATGCCTTTAAGTCAGCTGAGATGAATGTGAAAGAAAAACTTCCAATGAAAATAATGAAACAAACATAATAATGAAAGTGAAACTTTGGATCCTCCATATGTTAAACATTCACTAATAGAGTTAAAAAGTGTTTCAAAACATTATTTCATACATAAAACTGAGCCATGATGACCTACCAAAAACTAAAGCAATATTTATAAATATGGTAATTATACTGTACCATAATTTATTTCAAAGCATCACAGCATTACTAGACAATAAATGCACAATTAAAACTAAATGAACTTATCCACGATCAGTGCTCTAAAGCTTTGTACAATAAAGGACTTTACAATTTTATTTTATTACTTTTTATATATATATATATATATATATATTTACAGTAGTAACAATGCAATGGTATTGACTATGGTATTTGCAGAAAGCTATGACTACCGTGGTATAATTTTGAATGGGATTTCCAGTGACCAAGTACCTTGCAAATAATATGATAAAAGGTTATTATTCAGTCAACATAAGGTAAATATTCAGTGTTATGGCAAAGTGATGGTAATACCATGTACGTGTGTATGTAAATATGTATACACCATCTACTATGTAAGTTACTTCATGGTACTCTGAGGAAATTCCAAGAATACCATGGTCCTACCGGGGTAAATGTAAGGAAATGGCATAATGGTATTATGCTTAAAATTACAGTGGCCCAAGCTGGCATGCGTTTAAATACTGACAGAAAGTAATTTAACGTTAATTGAAAAAAAAAAAAGACACCGTGTTTTCCACAAATAAACCTTACAAAAAGTACTATGGCGGTAACATGGTACGGTGATGGTATCGGAGGCTAATACGCTTCTACCACAGTATTACCGTGGGTTTTCTGTTTCGTAAACCCAGGTATCACTACATACATCTTGTATCTATTCTACGCGAATGTGTTTACTGTCGTTAATAAGAGCGCAAATGAACGAAAGAAGGGCACGCATGCGCCTGCTACGCCGCCCACCCCAGATCGAGCCAAACCCCCGAAAACAAACCCGAAGGAGGAGAAAAACATCCAACAAAGAGCTACGGCAGCGCAAGCCGATGTGCAGGAGAGAGCGGGTAAAATAAGACCAAGTAGCGGAGCAACTGGCTTCATTTGAGCACAGAAAAGACGGGGATACATAGGGCCATCACCACAGTGTGTCAAATCGCTCATGTATTGAGTTTAAACCCCGTCAATCTCCGACACAAATTTTAGGCGCCACTTTTGCTTCGTAGAAACGGTCGACAAAATGGCGCGCGGTCTCTCATACTAGGCGCCGCGCTCACTGCGCAGTATAAGGTCTGTTTATTGCGTGCATTGTGCGCTTTTGCAGCAACCGCGGGGATATTATTGTGCCCCGTGCATTCCGCCACACGCCTATAGGTCTTGTGCTGCTCTTCGATGACTGAATCCCTTACCTTGGAGAGGTTTGATCGGAGTCCTCAATAGGCTTTGCGTTATTCTGTTCGGACCCGCCTCCGCCTCTCCCTCCCCACCGACTCCGCCATCTTGTATCGGGCACTCGGACGCGGTTAATGCGCATGCGCGGCTCCGCAGTGGAAGGCGTCAAAGCCGCGCGGCCATTTGTAGAGAGGCGTTCAGTCTACTGGGAAGTGAAATGTGACGTGGACCACAAAACCAGTCATACGGGTCAATTTTTGGAAATTGAGATGTTATACACAATCTTAAAGCTGAATAAATAAGCTTTCCATTGATGTATGGTTTGTTAGGAAAGGACTATATTTGGCTGAGATACAACTATTTAATAGTCTGGAATCTGAGGGTACAAAAAAATCTAAATATAGAGAGAAATCGCCTTTAAAGTTATCCAAATGAAGTTCTTAGCATTTACATTTATGCATTTAGTAGACGCTTTTATCCAAAGCAACTTACAGTGCATTCAGGCTATACATGATTTGTTTTTTTTTATCAGTATGTGTGTTCCCTGGGAATCGAACCCACAACCTTTTGCTCTGCTAACGCAATGCTTTACCACTGAGCCACAGGAACATCTTAGCAATGAATATTACTAATCAAAAAAGTTTTTATATATTTACAGTAAGAAATTTACAACATATCTTCATGGAACATGATCTTTACTTAATATCCTAATGATTTTTGGCATAAAAGAAAAATGGATAATTTTGACCACAATGTATTGCTGGCTATTGCTACAAAAACACCTATGCTGCTTATGAATGGTTTTGTGCTCCAGGGACACAAATAACAAACATAAACAAATTATCTTATTTATAGGAAACTATGTGAATGTTCTTCATTGTTGTCCTGACAATATTTGTGCATTTACTTCAATAAAATGGCAATGTCAGTGTTTTGAATTTCTTTAGTCATTTTTATTTATTTTTCTCCTAACAGGCTATTTCCATTTAGCTTTATTTTCAATTATACTTTTAGCAATTTAAGTACTTAATAAAAAAAAAATTTGAAGTTAGCTGCCAAGGCAATATTTCAGTTCAACTTCATTTATTTATTTATTCATTCAGTTACTAATAATTATAGGCTATTTACTTAATGGCATTAAACATGTCTATGTTTTGAATGATTATTTGAATTTTGAATTATTATTTTAAGAAACCTAAACTTCAACTTCAGCTTTTATTTATAGCACAAGTGCTTCACAAAATCAAAACACACACACATAACTTACACACAAATAAAACAAACACTTGTAAGGGGTTCACATAATCAAAATTTCCCTACTTCAAAATCCAGACAAAAAAAATAAGATTTTAAAGTTTTAAAACTAATTAATATGCATCAAATAAAGGCTGTTTAAATGATTGTTTTCTTGTGAATGTTTGCTTATGAACTTTACCACAATTCCACTTTTGAACATTTTACTTATATCATTACTTTTGACGTTTGAATTCAGCTCATTTCCTATTTGTACATCATGCCATCTGCACTACATTGATCTTGTGCGCTTTACTGACCTTCGTCCTTCATTGGCCATTCGCACTATATCATTTATTTTTATTTAAATGTTATATTGCTGTTTTCACTTCTGGTTATTGCTGACTGTGTTTGTACTCTGCAAAATTTCTAATCTTTATACACACTATAAATCTAAGTTTTAGAATGCGTTTTTATGTCAGTGTTATTGTAGTATTATTTACATATGGTATTTATTAATAATTTCATATTACTTTTATATTTTCAGTTTTGAAGTTTTAGTAATTTTGTTATGTGCTTTTGTCATTTTTATTAGTTTTAGTTTATGTGTATAGCTTTATTATTAGTTTCAGCTGTAATAATTTTATAAAATGATTTATTTTAATATTTTATTACTGTTAGTTGACAAGACAGCATTTCTAATTTCCAAGTTTATAAAAAAAATGTCTCTCAGAAATTGCTAATAAATTTCACAAACAACTAAACAACTACAGAGAAATGGCAAGTAACACTGAACTGAACGTGAAATTTGAAACATAAAAAACTTTCTATTTTCTTGTTTTATTTATAGTTGTTTTATTTACAGCTTAATGAAAAAGAAATTCACAGTTTAATATCAATTAGCCTATAAACATTTGAATAGTTTTAGTAAACAATAACAACACTGCTGTATGTTCTCAAATCACAAATCAGTGCTTTGCTCAAGCCACTCATCAGGACTGCTGGTCTACAGCTTTGTGTAAGACTTCTGAGAGAACTCTGCTCTTCAGTGGGAGGAAAACCAGATCAAATGTTCTCTGTCAGCGTTGTGTCTAAACTTGTGCTACTCAAAGAGCGTGTGACACTTTTCCTCGCCCACTCTTTTCAAACAGGTTTAAAAAAGAAAGTTTGATGTGCAAACCCCATAATTGGTGGCCAAAAGCTTGAAATAACATTTTTTCTGACCTTGATTCTTCAAAGTAAGCTCCACCTTGGTCCTCTGTGGTTTTAAGTCGAACCCATTTCTTGCATCATGTGATTCTATGAAAACTTGCAACATGGGTTTCCAAGAAGTCATGAACTAATTTAAGGTTTAGTCTCCAAAAATTAAAGGGTAGAGCGCTGGAATCTGTTTAATGCAGCCAGAAGCCACCGTTCCACTACCTCACTAGAAATAATGTCAACTTCTGGAAATGCTGCAACTTTGCAGTTTGTGCACTGAAACAAAAATCAGATGACACAATTCTTTGTTGCATGTTCATTTTTGTAAAATGTTTTCATTGCATGTTATTATGAATTAGTGCTATTATTGTTGCTGCAAGGTCGTATGACATGAGGCGAAGAGGAACAGCCTTTCCCAACATGCCCTTATAAATTCTGTCTGCCAATGAAAAGGGGACATAGTGAACCCTGACTATAAGAGGAAGGAATACAGCGAGGGGGCAAGAAAACATCTGCTTCTTCTGAGAGTTACCCAGCATTTCCACACCGCTGTAAGTATTCCATTATTGTGAAAGGCACTACAGAGGTATTTGGGGAGGGAAATATGGGAATAAGCTGTATGCTTGCACAAAATGTGGACAAAGTTTATGGTTTCATTTTGTGGCATCACTCAAAAGGGATCGAGTGCCTCCAGCACAAATGAAGGTAGGTTTATGTTTCTATGAGGCTATTATGGAAATTTTCATTTTTTTAAATTTGGCAATCGGACATCACCTGCATTCTGGATTAATACGCTTTTTACATTATTGGCTCATATGATTTAAAGTGTCCTTCATGAAGTGGTTCCTATTTAGAAAATCTGCATGTCAAAGATTTGTCTTCATATTTGTTTTTTAATAATTCTAAGGGGGATAACTGTTTAAACTATGGATCAACACTACTAGTTCATTTAAAGAGCTGTGGTACATTTTATATCATGCTGTTTTGCCCTTTGACCCAAATTCACATAGAAATATCTGAATTTGCTATTATTGAATTAATAATTAATAATATTTATTCATTTGAAATTATTTAAAATGTAAAAATATTATTTATCATTTATTTTAAATTATTTAAAATGTATTTTTAAGCGTAATTTAAAACTAAATTTACATAGTCGCTGTGCAGTATTTGTGAACAAAACAAAATTTGTAATTATTATAGGCCTACATCAATGTTTAATTATTATTAATAATTACATAGTACTATAATATTATGTATTTATTCTAAATGTTTTAAAAATAAACATAAAATGATTGTTTATTTAATAAATGTATTTATTTATTTTAAATGATTTAAAATTAAAATGTTCATTTACTTATTAAAATATTTATTAATTTTTTCAATTATTTAAAAGTGTCATTTAAAATGACTGTTTATCTTTATTATTATTATACTGTTTATTTTTATTATTTAAAATCTAATGATTTTTTATAAGAATTATTTATTTATTTAAAAGTATACTTTAAAAGAACATTTACATACACAGTTTCTGTGCTTTCCCAATGTGAACAAAATAGTAGGTGTCTATTTTGCTTGTGTAACATTGTTTTAGTTATTATGTTTGGGGTATTTTGGGGTATTGACCTGGAGAAGCAAATGTGTTTGTGAACTGTAGTAACCTCAGTCCCTTCTCAAAGCAAACATCACCTTACGGCCGAAAACACTTGATCATTCCAAATCTAAACAATGTCTGCTAACAATCACCAAATCTCATGTCATGCTATTTCTGGTTCCTTAAGAAAACTTGATTTATTGCAAAAACACTTCACAAAGACCATGTTCGTCCTTCCTGAAATGTAAAGACATGTGGCTTTCATTCAGCATCATTTTGTGTCAAAGGTCACCTGTGGGTATTGCACACGGACAATGTGTTTGCTGAGAGAAGTAATTACCTCTGGACACTTTAAAAAAGCTCCCAAGCCCACAGGGTTTTATACAAAATGAATGAGGCATTTGTGAAATCTTTCCGTCTTCTTTGAAGCGGGGTAAATTCAATTCAATTCAATTCAAGTTTATTTGTATAGCGCCTTTTACGATACAATCGTTGCAAAGCAGCTTTACAGGAAATTAAGTTTCTACAATATAATATATTTAACTTATGGCAAAATTTGGTAATTCTGTATGTTGTCTGAGGGTTGGCATCCTCTGAGGTCCTCTGAATCAGCTGGACCCCGGGGTCAATGACCTTATAAAGCCCATTTGCGGGACGGTTTGTGTTGATCCTGTTTGTTCCTGTTGGTTATATCTGGGTGACTAAAGACAGCTGCCTCCAGCGTCACACACACATGCGACCTCCAAGAGAGCGACCTCATTCGCTGGCCACTGCGTCTCTATTATACTGAGCAGTAATATATTAAATGTTTAGATGTTCTAGCATTTACTATGACTGCATTTCTCTGGCTAGTTATTATATGAAATATTAAATAGAATATAATTAATATACACCATTATTACATTATTATTAATAATTATACAATACTAATATAATATTATTTATTTATTTTAAATTATTTAAAATTGTTTATTTATTAATTGTTTTAATTAAATGTTAATTAACTTATTTTAATTTATATAATTATATATTATATTTTAAATAAATGTAAAATTATAATTTATTACATTTATTTATTTTTTAATTAAAAAAAAATAATGCAAAATTATAATTTATTTATTAAAATTACTTATTTAAAATGTAATTCATTTATTATAAATTAATTTAATTTTATATTTATTTTAAATAAAATAAAATTTAAATGTATTTATTTATTTACTAATTATTATTTAAAAGTACATTTACATAAGTAGTTGAAGTGCTGTATCTCGTAAGCAAAACTATTTTATTTTTGTTTCTACAATTCTGAATAGTTTTATACAGTACTGGATAAATGCTTGCTAAGTTACACTTTTACTGTTGATCATACTTTAGTTTAGTGATTTAAACAAACCTCAAAATGTAACTCATCCCAAACCATTTGAACGGTACATGAATAAAAAGCACCAGAACAACATCGCAACAACCCAGAACACTCAACTACAGCAGCACCCTAGAAACCACACAATAAAGCTCTCGTTGAGGATGCTGTATGTCTATCTATCCTCCCTCCCTCTCTCCCTCTCTCCCTCTCTCTCTCTCTCTCTCTCTCTCTCTCTCACGCAGTCTCTCCTCCTCTGCACTATAAACACACACACGCAGACACAGACCCTTCACACACACACACTGCTACAGAGACGAGAGACGACAGACTTGGACTTCTTTCACTGGATATTTTCTTACATACGCTTGAAAGGCAAGATCATTCTCTTATTTGCTTGCTGTTTGTATATGTAGCTGTCAGGACCTATTTTCCTGCTGCCGCACCGGAGAAGCTCTGTGGTGCAGGAGAGAAAACTGCACCATCTGTGGACAGACGTAACTCTGATGTGATCTTCAAAACTAATGCACAAAGATGCACTAGTTTTGGATTTGAATTGACTTACATTATTTTTATTTCATTTATTATTATTTTTTAAATATGTTATTTGGATTTAAGTTGTATTATTTAAACTTTTAAATTTGTTCCTTATTTTAATCCATTTAAATTTATCTTTTACTTGATTAATTCATTCATATCTATTAATTCATTATTAATTATTTACTTTATTAATTATCTTTAGTACATTTTAGTCCATTATATAAACTTATGATCTCAAATTATTTTAAACAACATCTATTTCTTCTTATTCACTGATTATGTATGTATTGAATAAAAAGGACATGGAGATTGATAATACAGTATATATGAACCTTTTCAATATTGAATTTATTTTGTGTTTTTTTTTTACCTATTTGATGACCCTGGACTGAAAAAAAGATGTATAATTTACTTTGAAACAATTTTGCACTCAGTAATTAATAGTAAATTTCACAAATTATTAGGTTACTACAAAAACACTAACACATTGAATTTTGAATGAGAAAAAGTGATATCTTTAACATGGGTTCTTCAATCATCTTTGATTTATTTACAACTTTGAAAAATAATTTACCCTAGCCTTACTCTCAATTGTCTCTTAAGTAGGGTACTTGTTGTTTTTCAGGTCTACTGAGGAATCATGGGACTGCTGCAAGTCTCTGTCATCTTTCTTCTTTCATTAATCACGATGACTTTAGCGGAGCCGCCTGGATGTAAGATCCGCATCACTGACAGAGGACTGGAGATGTGTAAGATATCTGACTCATTCAGACTCAATATGTAACTTTCCTTTAGTAGCTATAAGAGTCTCAGACTGGCCTCTGTTTGACGTTTTTACAGTGAAGGCCGAGACAAAGAGGTTCGTGGAAGAAGAGTTGAGTAACATCACCATGCCAGAGATGAGCGGTAAAGAGGGCAGCTTCCAGTACACCATCAAAGAGTATGTTTACTTCATCTACTGTCATACAGTCATGTTCCACACTGTGCCCTCACGAGGTCATTCACTCACAAACACCAGCAGGCTGAAAACACACGTCAGGATTGAGCGACATTCAGAATAGAAATACCTTTTCAATAACAAATCAGTTCCTGAATTTGAACTGAGGATGCAAAGACGATGTAGAACTGCAAGAATATGTAAGGGTGTAGAATTATTTGAAACTATTTGAAATTCAGATAATTTGTAAACAAAGTTTAGAACGATAGATAGAACGATAGATAACGATAGAACGACAAATAGAACGATAGATAGATAGACAGACAGACAGACAGACAGATAGATAGATAGATAGAATAGATAGATAGATAGATAGATAGACAGACAGACCGATACATAGATAGATAGATAGAATGATAGACGATAGATAGATAGATAGATAGATAGATAGAACAACAGACATACAGATAGATAGATAGATAGATAGATAGAACAACAGACAGACAGATAGATAGATAGATAGATAGATAGATAGATAGATAGATAGAACAACAGACAGACAGATAGATAGATAGATAGATAGATAGATAGATAGATAGATAGATAGATAGATAGATAGATAGAACAACAGACAGACAGATAGATAGATAGATAGAAAGAACAACAGACAGACAGTTAGATAGATAGATAGAACAACAGACAGACAGATAGATAGATAGATAGATAGATAGAACAACAGACAGATAGATAGATAGATAGATAGATAGATAGATGGATAGATAGAACAACAGACAGACAGTTAGATAGATAGATAGATAGATAGATAGATAGAAAGAACAACAGACAGATAGATAGATAGATAGATAGATAGAACAACAGACAGACAGTTAGATAGATAGATAGATAGATAGAACAACAGACAGATAGATAGATAGATAGATAGATAGAAAGAACAACAGACAGTTAGATAGATAGATAGATAGATAGATAGATAGATAGATAGATAGAAAGAACAACAGACAGTTAGATAGATAGATAGATAGATAGATAGATAGATAGAACAACAGATAGATAGATTTAGATTTTTTGACATTCCAAATCAAATTTCCCTGTACAGTCTTGTTAAATGCTCCATTTTTTCCCATTCGTCATTTCTTCATTCAGAAGGGTGTGATGGTGCCCTTTTGGTATCAGTGGCATTACAAAGGCGTATGGACTAGAATGACGACCACAAGAGCTGAACGAACCTATGAGTCACTCCATAATATCTAGCCACGGCTCTAATTCTTCTCTGATGTTTTTTGAGTGTGAAGATCACGGAGCTGAACCTGACCTCTGACCTGCGCTTCCAGCCTGATGTGGGACTGCTGTTCGAGGTGCAGAACTCCTCCATCACCCTCAACTTCCAGAGACGCATCCTGTACTGGCTCTTGTGAGTCTGAACACACAACTGTTTTCAACATTGATAATAATCAGAAATGTTTCTTGATATTAGAATGATTTCTGAAGGATCATGTGACTCTGAAGACTGGAGTAATGATGCTGAAAATTCAGCTTTGATCACAGCAATCAATTACATTTTACAACATATTCACATAGAAAACAGTTGTTTTGAAATGCAATATTTCCCAATATTTACTCTATTGTTGCACACAATATTGTAATCTATTATTACTCTGTCTATTGTCTATCAAATAAATGCAGTCTTGATGAGGTGTCCTTCTTTCTCTTCGTTAGTTATGATGAGGGAGCCATCAACGCCTCCGCTGAAGGTGTCAACATCTTCACAGTCCTCCATCTCAGCAAAGACAAGGAGGGACGTCTCAAGATCTCCAATGTCACCTGTAATGCGTCCATCGCCAAGATGAGGGCCAGATTTAGCGGGACCCTCGGGTACTTCACTCTATTGAACTTTGAGCATTGCAAATGACACACGATTTGATTAACTGTACAATTTCTTTGTTAATGAAATTGTTTGCTCAGCATTTTGCATGTCTGTCTGATATATGGCATATTCTTATGTGTCTCAAAATATTCTCACAGGAGGGTTTATGACTTTATCGGGACATTCCTGACTACAGGAATGCGCTTCCTCTTAAATAAACAGGTTTGTTTGGTTTTTCCAGTCAGGATTACAGATGCTCGCAGGGGTGCTTACATTATAAATCAAATTATTTGAACTCATTTTAATGAAAAATAACTTTTGCACATATGTCTCTGTCAGATTTGTCCTGTTTTGAATCATGCTGCACTAGTTCTGGTTAACCAGCTACTGGAAACAATCCCAGGTTAGAGAATGATGTTGATCATTGTAAAACTGCTGTGATATATTGATCTGGCAGACTCGTGTGTTTACGTGACTGTGTTTTTCAGTGCGCGCGGAGGTGGACAGTTACGTGGGCATCGATTACTCACTGCTAAATGACCCCGTGGTGACGGAAACTAGCCTTGATATGGATTTTAGGGTAAGTGACAGATGACTAGTTACTGAACTTGATATGCAAGTCTACACAGTCAAAGGTTTTGGGTCAGCAAAGATACATTATTTATATTTATCAAAGAATTCATCATATAGCACAACTGTATCAACACTGATAATAATGAGAAATGTTTCTTGAGCAGCATATTAGAATGATTTCTGAAGGATCATGTGACACTGAAGACTGGAGTAATGATGCTGAAAATTCAGTTTGATCACAGAAATACATTACATTACATTACAATTAATTACAGAAGAGTTATTTTAATTTGAAATAATATTTCACAATATTACGTTTTTACTGTACTTTTGATCAAATATATGCAGCCTTGGTTAGTTGCTGCTGTCGAAAACATTTAAAAAAGAAAAAGTAAAAAAAATATAGCCAATACTATGGTGGATTTAATTACCTGCTACTTCATGGTGTATATACATATATATATATATATATATATATATATATATATACATACATATATACACTGTATACACTGTATATTTAATTAGATGTTAAAATATCTTATTGTGATATTTTTAAGTTTACTTATATTACCTCATATTTTTTACATATATATTGATGTAAATCTATAAATTAAATAATGCAAATCTTACTTTGTTCAAAACATATTTAAAAAAATATACATTGTGTTTGCCCAAAAATGTATTTTAAGACTGCAAATGTATTTTCTTGCTGCTTGAAGTACATGTTCTATTAGCTTATATATTTTGGAATTTGAGGGTATATATGAAATACAGTTTTTAATTAGAAAAAAATATTGTGCTGTTTACACCATATATTCCACATATATTTATATATATATATATACTTGGGTAGAATATTTGTCATTTTTTTAAATGTATTATTTATGTATTTCTCTCTCTCTCATCTACACAGGGCATGTTTTATGACCTTAAGAATGAGAACGAGACGCTCGTGAACTACGCTGTGAATCCGGTAGTGAGAGAGTATGATCGTATGATCTATCTCGCTCTCTCTGAATTCTTCTTTGACAGCGGCCTCTTCTCTTACTTCAAAGGTGGACTGTTCCAAATGCAGATTGCAAACGAAAGAGTAAGACACCATCCAATACACTTGAAGGGCACGATACATAAATAAGACAAAAGCAACTATTGCTCGACTCATTTCAGATGCCGAAGGACTTAGAGATGCTCCTCAGGACCACCTACTTGGGGACAATCATGATGCTGGTGAGCAAAACTAAGATGTACTGTATGTATATAGAAATCGCATAGCAATGCCCCAGCAACCACCTATTCTCTGTGTTTGTCTGTCCAATCAGAACCCGGCTCTAATGGAGCATCCTCTGTCGCTGGAGTTAGAGGTCACATCTCCTCCTCGCTCCACGATCAAGACCTCTGGTGCCAGTGTGGCCGTCAACTGTAACGTCAAAGTGTTGGTTCTTCCTCCAGGAAAACCAGCAGTCCAGCTCAGCAGCATGACCATGGTGAGAACTACAGTATATATATACAACCAATTGTTTCAGAATGAAGGGATGTTATAAATGCACCAAATTTCATCTTGTGCCAAACGTTTCATCTTGTGTAAATCTTAAAAAAAAAAAAATCATCTTGTTTTCAGGAAGGCAAATTCAACGCAAAAGTATCAATCAAGGGCAAGCGCTTGGCCATCCATTTAGATCTGAGAAAGTGAATATGATGCACAAACACTGAACTGTATTTGACATTTGACTCATTTTTAACATTGATTTTGAACTGAGAATCTTTTTCAGGTTTAAAATTTACTCCAATCAATCGGCTCTCGAGTCTTTGGCTGTAAGTTTGCGTTTCCAGATACAAATATATTTGATGCAAAACAAATCAAGAGCAGATAGTCAATGTAATGAATATTTTTCCTTCAGCTTATTCCACTGCAAGGTCCGTTGAAAACGATGCTGCAGATATCTGTGGTGCCTCTCATTAACAGTAAGTGAAACAATATATATATTAAATGAAGTCTCATGCTCGAGGCTGCATTTACTTGATTAAAAAATAACAGTAAAAACTGTAAAAATTGTGAAATGTTATTACAATTTAAAACAAGTGTTTATTTATTGAATATATGTTAAAATATAATTTATTCCTGTGATTAAAGCTGAATTTTCAGCATCATTACTCTTGCTAGTCTTCAGTGTCACATGATCCTTCAGAAATCATTCTAATATGCTGATTTGCTGCTCAAGAAACATTTATTTTTTTAAATCAATGTTGAAAACAGTTGTGCTGCTTCATATTTTTTTAAATATGACATTTTTCTTTTCAGGATTCATTTTTTTTTCAGAGCAGCATTTAAAAAAAAACAAAAAAACATTTAATGTCACATTTTATAAATTTAATGTGTTCTTTCTGAATAAACATTAATTTCTTAAAAATTAATGTCACTTAAAATATTTAAAACAAATCTAAATGTGTTTTCATTTAAGATTACATTAAGCGAGGTGTGCAGATCCCTCTAGCGGACGGGATAGACTTCATCGAAGAGGTGGTGGAGTATCACAATGTAAGTGGCTGGTGAAAGTTTTAACATCTTAAGAAACTTTTATATGTTCAGCTATGATTCTCTATCTTTGATTTCACAGGGATACATCATCGTGGGAGCAAACCTACACTTCAGAACAGGTCTGAGAGAAATAATCGAGGGGAAGCTGTCGGGTGAGACAGACAACACAATTTAAGACCAGAGAAGAGCCTGGCTAACATTACCGCATGTATGAAAGTCATGCACAGATAATGAAATATGGAGCAATAAATGGAGGTTTTAAAAGAGAAGAACTAACCTTCCAGCAGAAGCATGACGTTTATTAACTACAGAACATTTGATCCTCAAGACTTGCTATTGTTACAATCAGCATGAACTCTAAATTCAACCTATTTACTCTCTGAATACACATTCCTGGTGTAATTGTGTACAATTTGCACTTTATGCCAACATGCAATCCCTATTTATCCTGATATCCTCCCAATAGTTAATGCAATAATATACTGCTAATATAATGAACATTGGCATTGTCTAACAATAATGAGTGCAAATTACCAACCTTGTCGGCAAAGTCTGTTTTCACTATTGCTTAGGTATTTCACCTTTAGCACAAATAATGTATTTCTTCTATTTACACTTTGTGCAAACAGTATCTATCACTATTTGCTCTTTGTGTAAATACAGTCTATCTTTTTACACTCAGTGTAAATAGCTGTTGCATGAAGATTTCACCAGTATAAGCAAATACGTGTATATTTACAAAAAGCAGCATTACCGTAGAGATGCTCTTGAGGATGGCATTTCAATAGAAAACAGATCCCCACAAACCAATACAAAGTTACATTCAGACATGACGCTGTTCTAATATCAAACACCCACCCAATTAATCAGTGCATTAATATGAAGTACCAAACTACACTTTTTACGCACATTTCAGAAGCAAAATGGGTTGCAAATACAGGTTCATGTTGACTTTAAGGTATTGCACAAGTGTCCGAATCCTGAAAACACATGTATAACTCTTATACTGTGTGCTTCGATGTATAAAACAATGTATTTGTACTTTTAGTTGAATTTTATGTTTTTTTTTGTACAAGTTTTATCGTATATTGATTGTTTAATGAGATTGGTTTGCCATCCTCATTTGTGAATGAAATCACTCACTGTACCCCTTTATAAAAATGACATGTTAAAAATCAGCAAATGTTACTGTTTTTGATCTTAAAACTTGCTTAGTTCATCATTGAAATGATTAAATGGGTTTAAATGAACCGTTTTCTAAAATAAAAAGATCAAAGAAAAACAAAATCATACATTTCTTTAATAAAAAAAAAAACTGGGGAGAAAAAGATAAAAAGGCACAAAAATGATTCCCTTATGAGCACAAAAAGTACCAGAGATCATGTACATCACAATCAAACGAGCAACTCTGTGACACCTCAACAAAAGTCTACAGTTATCACAGTGAGGCATTAATACCTGAAGGGATGACAAATAATCTGCGATGATTAATAAAAGCTACAGTTTCATGTTTAATAGAGAAGACATAAGCTAAAATTGTGCAATAAACAGTAAGCATCCACTCACAGCTGACCGGATTGAATTACAATTTGTAAACATCTCGCTATTAAATCAATCATAATCAAAGATCGACGGAGGAACATAGACATCTGTGAATCTCTTAAACACATACGATGAAACATCATTATGTACAGTCTGCATGACTTTAGTTCACAGGCTGGCAACTAAACTACATAAATACATGATCAGTTTTGAGTGGCAAAGTGACAGAAAACAGTCAGTGGTCCATACATCAGAAACATTTTACCAGTGTGACGGTGCAAATCCAGATTTAAAGAGTAAAAATCCCTGAGTGTGTTCTAGTAAGGTTGTTTGGTGATGAAGCGACTGAACATTGTGAAGGCCGCTATGGGTTTGTCAGTGGGAACCATGTGACCCGAACCCTGTGGAGGACATAGATAAATACCATTTAAAAAATAAAAACAAACCAAAAATAATAATGGAATACAATAAAGAAAAATAAATAAAAGTTCACTTTGAGAAAAAAAGCTCACATATTAGACAGCAGTCACAGATGCATATACTAGGTAAAACTAGTTTACAATGGAAGTGTATATACGTTATGATGCCTAAAATGCTATGTAGGCAGCTCAGGAGATGTTTGAAATATCATGGCACTGATTTCTTATTAATGTAGCTTTTAATCAAAATCACAGAGAAAGTGTGCCATTGGTTTTATTGCAGTCTTACCTTCACTGTGAGGAAAGTGATGTGGGTGAATTCCTTGACAAAGCCACCGATCTGCTGAGTTTCACCATTGAAATAAATCCAAGGTCTGCGCTGCACCTGCACCTGTTAGAAGAGATGAAGAGAGATCGATTATTCTGCTACAGAAAAAAAAGGTTCTTTTAGACCACAAACCATATGGACGGTCGAATACATAATTGTGCAAAAATGGCAAGAGCTTTCTCCAAAATATTTTTTAAAAAAAATAAAATAAAATGAAGATGAAAATATATAATAGAACATTTAACAACAACAACAAATTTAATGTTGTTATTTCGTCATTTATTATTTATTTATGATTTAACACCATATCCGCAGTCAATCAATCAATATCCTTTCAATATAAAATGTACAAAAGTAACGATTTTATCTATACAAAAAAAACAAAACTAAAACTACAATAGCAATAGCAATATTCAGCTTACTATGACAAGTTCTAGAATTATTTCAGGAGAAACCTTTTTAAAAATGTCAATTAATGTTCTGAATAAAAATGTTACCTAGTATAGTTTAACTTAAAATATCTATTAAAATATACAAAAAATACTGTATTAAAATACACTATAAAAATAAAACATTAAACTATGATTTTTCTTTTTATTATAAAAGTTACAATGTTTTTCTAAATATTATTTGTTATTATTAATTTCTCCATTTAACTACTACTACTACTACCACTACCAATGAAAATTAATACACAAGTTGCAGTCTTATTGACTATGGGTCAGGATGCACAGATTTTTTTTTTATAAAAAAAACACAACAATTATTGAGCAGTCCCCAGACCAAGACTAAAAGAAAGTAGGACACACAATATCAGTGGGCAGCAACTCACCTCTTGCTGGAGCGACTCCACAAACCATTCGTCTCCTAGGAAGTTACAGGCCATGTCCACATCTCCATTATATACCAACACACGGTATTTCTGTTGAAAAGATTTAATTTAAATCAATAAGAGCTGGTAAGTATTTGATTCATAAGCGTTTACATTTCCATCACTCACTAGTGCTCCAAGAAGCTTCAGGTACTGTTTCTTCACATCCATGAACAGCCGGTTATAGTTCAGATTGACTTCAGCGCTGCAACAAACAACCGGACAATTGCAAATTAAAATCCTCTATCACAAAACTCATTTGCATGATTAAAGTCCACTCAACGCACCTGCAGATGACCCAGTCCAAAGCCTTGGGTGAGATGTGGAGAGCAGACTTCACCAGCGGGTTGTTGAGGTACAGGGTGGATGGAGTAGAGTTGGTACACGGAGGATCCAGCCTCGAAGATTTGAACAGGGAGACCACGCTTCGCAATTTCTGATTCAATGAGAAGATTCATGTGGATTAACCCTCAAAGCACCACATAAACGGGTTAAACACCATGACCAGGCACAAAGCTTTGTTCTTCATCGTTCTTGAAAGGGATGGTTCACAGAATGAAGTATCCCTTTAAAGAGACCACCCAAATATTTAATTGTAGTCATTATTTCCTTATGTCGTTCCAAAACCATAAATTGTTCTTAAATCTCATTCACACTTTCTCATATTCAAACTGGAGTTTTGCGTTTGGTTACGAGACACACAAGAACCAATATTGTGGAGTGAAACAAGTCTCAATTTAGAGAGCTGCTGTGAATGGGAATATATTCAGAGTATTAAAATCAAAAGCTATTGTATTACCTCATTACTTTCACTGTATGGAAATGAGCATCACAAATGCTAAAAAAAGTCCCTTTGGGTTGCACAGAACAAAATAAACTTGTACAGGTTTGAAACAACATGAGGATGTGTTAATAATGAGCAAGTGACAATTTTCATTTTCATTCGGAGTCAATAAGCTATTTGGAAAGGAGACTTTAATATTCTGAAAGCAACACATAAACTGGTCTCTCTACCTCGTTCTGCGCTTTGGACCATGGATGGTTGGGGAAGTGGTGGCCCATGTCTCGGATCACAAACTGGCCGTTTTCAATGCTGTTTCAGAACACAGAACAAAATGACACTGGAACGTCTTCATATGAACTGACATTGAACAGTTACTCCACATAACTGACCCAAGCTCACCTGACTCTCTGCTGAACACCTCCGGCACAGGGAGCATACAGGTTATAAATGTTGAGTCCTGAACTGTAGACTATAGTTTGAACTGTAGAGAGCTGAAGATTGATAGAAAAGATTAGTAAAGAATATATGACATCTTAAGCTATTAGTAGAGCACAGTTTAACTTACAGAAGTCGAGCAGTTCACATCCTGGTTATCGTAGAAGTTACACACTCCATCTTTGCAGCAAAAAGTCTGTAGGTCATTCCACAAACTATGCATAAAAAAAAGATGTAAAAAATAAATGCACAAATAAAAACACAACAAAAAAACAATACATAAATAAAATTCACAAATAAAAAAAATGACAATGTATTTATTTTTTTATTGACAATTTATACTGTTTGCCCGTGAAAAACACCACAATAACCCTAAGTAATAGTGACACGTGCCTTCACATCAAGCACCAATAATAAAATTACATGTATAAAAGAGTGCATGGTAAATAGACCCACACGAAAAAAGTCATGAGATAAAAAAAAAAAAAAAATAATAATAATAATAATAATAATAATAATAATATGTAACACCTGGTCCCAAGAAGTCCATGATAGTACGCAAAATAGACCAGTGAATTGTCATTTAGTTCATAACTGGACAAGCCATTTCCAACTGCAATACCCTACAAGACATAAACACACGTCATACACTCTGCTGGCTCAAAGTCTGTTTATTATGAGCAATAGAGTCAAAATAAAGTCCCTCCTACCTGCAAATTAATGCTGCTGTCCTCCATGACGATCTCAGCCAGTGTTGGAATGTAAATGCCTCCGTAACTCTCACCAGTCAGGAAAAACTCATTCTTGCTGAACTCAGGAAACAACCTGAAAAATTCTTTCAAGGCCAAGTAGTTGTTTGTGGCCACCTGGAAAGTCAGCGATTATATGGTTACCATTCTGGTTTTTGATCATAAACTGTTCAATTAAATACTATCTGTGCTACGCAATTAAATACTCATATTATACATACATTTTATATATTTTCTTAATATGATTTAAAACATACCTCTGTGTCATTGGTAGTGTACTTCTTGTCATCAGAGTAGGAGAAGCCGACACCTGCTGGTGACTCCAGATATAAGACATTCGCAATCTGGAAAAACAGCCCATGGTTAGTACAATAAAGCTGGTTTGCTCCAGCCAAGAATAAAAGACCATAAGAGCATAAGAACATGTGACTGGCTTAAGGAAGTGTCATTGTCCAGTTACCGAAACTGCTGTTTTAGGGTGAAAACTGACCCCAAGACTTCCTCATTTCACACCACAGAAATAACTCATTTGGTAATGCTGAAGTATACAACAATGAGATTATAAAAGCCATATATATATATATATAAGTGAAAATCCATACCTTGTTCCAAGCATAAGGATTATATTCCAGAGTGGCACCGTCATCTTGGATCTGTGAATAACCAGAGAGAAGGGATAACACACATTATTTAAAGCATAATTATGCTTTTAAATATTTTAATAAAGTTAACATCAGTACAGACATAAAAAAAAAAAAATGTGTTGTAAAATCTGACCAAGAAAGGTCCGTGTTCTGTGAGCAAACCATCTAAGGAGCTGCATCCTGGTCCTCCGTTTAGCCACAGAACAACCGGACTATTGGCCGGATCTTTCTGAGACTCAACAAACCTGAACAGGAACACAATATTGTTGGACATTTACATATGGCAATTTTCAAAACTATTCTTAGGGTCATTTAAATGAAAGTGAAAGCAGGACAGTCCATCTTACCAGTAGTGTAGGTGTTTGTTGTCTGCCACATTGAGGTATCCAGAATAATGCTTGAAGCTGGGCTGTTTTGAAAGTCCAGGAAGATATTTGATCTCATCTGCATCTGGAGCCCCAGAAACCTCCAGCACCCCCAGCAGCAAACACACCAGCACAAGATGCATCTGAAACACAGAAAACACCACAGTTACTGACTTAACCCTCTAATAGAAAAGAGAACTCGTCAATGATAATAATCTGAAGCAAAGAGGTCACCAAAATGATATAACCCCTCATCTAACTCAGAGCACTAACCAGGAAACTGAGGGTTTATCCTATAATGACGGTGGAATCTGACGCATGGACGGATATTATTCAGCAAAAGAAAGATTAAAACTGTTCACAGTGTTGTTTTATTAGTCTTACCTTTCCAGGTGTGGGAACAAAAATGTTTATCAGCTAGTAAATTGTTTAAGTAGTCCCAACAATTCATGCGACTTCAACTTTCCCGTGATGAAGTCACATGATGTTTTTCGTCCACGGTGTCAAAATAAAAGTGCACAACATTTAAATGGTCAAATATTCCAAAAACAAAGAAATCAACCTATAAATAAAGAATTATTTATATTTTCATGCTCATATTGAGGCCAGCACTGGAAATACATTATAAAACACTTTTTAGTGCTAATTTTGTGAAGGTAATGCAACGATAAAAAAGTTTACTATTCATACTTTAATTTTCAAGACACTATGTGCTTCTAAATGTATTGTTTTTATTTTTTTATTTGCAAGTCGGTCTAAATAGAAACTAAGGACTTTTTAAAAAGACAATTATTTGCATCGGCGGTTTACAAAGGAACTTTAGAACTGGTACTTTTATTTTGGAAACAGCGCCATCTACACAGTCTCTAAGCAACTCGCATTTCCGCACAGGATCACCGCACGGTTGCGGCAGTTTTACAAGCGGGACTTTCGTTTTAATTGTTCGCAGTTCGCACAAACAGGACGCCGCGAGAAAATCGCCGGATAGTTTCCAGGTTCTCATGGTAACGGTAAGAGTTTGCTTCCATGATCTGACAAAACTTTTCTCAGGAATCGAAAATTCTAGAGCGCCAGCTACATTCATTGTTATAAATGTAAGCTAGCTCGTTAGCTGCCCTGTTAGTCGAAGCATCGATTGTTCTTTTTGAATGGTGAAAGCCGTAAATGTCGTTTTGGTAGTAAGAATACAACGTTTAAATCGTTCAACTCGAACATGAACGCACACGATTGAAAACAAAAACCCCGAATTCAAAGCTGCAGAGCATCTACTTGCGGAGCAACATGGCGCCTGATCGAATCCCACACTAGACGAAGTGTGCGCGGTTTTCCCTACAGCTTTTAAAAGGACGGAATATGCACGATATGCATTTTTTTTCCACAGGAGTACGCGGTCTTTGTCGTTTGCAGCAACATTTGCGCGTTCTTTTACACGGTTTGATTTCGCGTGACGTCACGACACGGTCACAAAATGTCGGAAAGGTTGTTGTGGCGCCGACGAGGATTTTATGCTGTCCATTTTTCACTTGTTGCCAGTTTTCACGGTCTCTGCCTTTTTGAATAATAAAAAGTGGTGGAAATATGACAATCGAGGATGAGACAGTTTAACAGATTATTAAAATACTAAGTCGCACGAAAGTCTATAGTAGCAGTTTGTTTCGACTCATTGAACAATGTGAGACAGTAAGAACAGGTGTGTTTTACAGGCCATACTTCATGAATGTGGAATATTTAAGCATTAATATTAATATATTATAAGTAATAGAGTGCCAAAATACTGAATCATAAGAAATGTTTTATTTATTAAGCTCATATTTTACCTTTTTAATTTTTTGTCCAATGCCTGTTCATCAAAACATATCATTCTAACACTAAGATACATTAAACATGTAAAGAATACTGTTTTGATAATTTTATTTGTATTGACTTTAGTTTGAAGTTTTATAACATTTGAACTCACCCTGTGAAATTTGTCATAAGAAA
Organism: Schizothorax lantsangensis; assembly: GCA_027422415.1. Classification (NCBI taxonomy): domain Eukaryota; kingdom Metazoa; phylum Chordata; class Actinopteri; order Cypriniformes; family Cyprinidae; genus Schizothorax; species Schizothorax lantsangensis. The sequence goes on along the minus strand of CM049853.1, from coordinate 3,437,566 downwards.
TGCTGTCATAACTTTCCTACAGAACTTTAATTATTTTGGTACACACTTAGGCCTACTGTCTCTAATTTTTGAGAGTACAGTACATAGTATATAATATCTTGTAATCTGATAATATAATCCAAAATGAATGTTTCCACTCTCCATTGTTGGCAGTTGATGTTCTTGAGGTAGAGTCATCTGAAAAAGTGCAAAATCATTTAGGTGGAGCGACCAGCATTCATCTGGTAAGGTGTTGAGCAGCTTTGGAAACTCAGGGTATGATATCGTGTTTTGTAATTTACCAAAATGTCACCAGAATGCCAAAGTGGACCACAAAGTCTACAGCATCTGTGAGCTCTTACCGTCTAACTACTATGACGAAAACATGCACAGTAACAAGCGGGCCAAGAAACTTTGACACGATTGCTTTCGGATGTGCGTTGTAGTGGAAAATTTGGTCTAAAAGCAAATATTTGATGATACTCCTTGAGCCATGATGTCCAGTGTCCACAGTGTTTTTGTTGACCTACTGACTCTGTTGTGGATACCGATGCTAGCAAATTTTTAAACTTTGGACCACCTGCAAGAAATTTTTGGGGAGCATTTTATGTTTATCCCCAAGAACAAGCCTATTCAAGATTTGATGTTATCTTCAACGACAAGCTCGCATATTTTCCGTTGCGTGCTCTGTGGAAACCCGTTTGTGGTCTGTTCTTCCAACAGGTTTTCCTGTCGTCGTCACCCACAGTCTTTCATCAAATACTTGAGAAATGTTTCATTTAAAAAGGCAATCCGAGGAGCATCTTTGCATGAGAACGTTGCAGACTTGAAGTGCAAAATCCAAGGACTCCTGCGATCAAGGCCTCACTAAGCCAAAAAGTTAATTTATATTCAGCATTTTATTTGGTGTAAATGACCGTAAAGTGTTCATATGTCAATTGATCAGGCGGCAAAATACTGAACGTGAATTAAACTGTACTTAGAAATTCTACTTGTTGTGAAGTTTCTCAAGTTTGTCTTTAAAGTCAACATGAAACTACATTGGCGAGTGTTTTAGAATGAAACGGGATATTCAATTAGAAAATTAATAATGTTCAAATCAATCAATCTACATTCAGATATTAAGATGTTTAAGAAAGTAAATCTGGTTGATTTTGATTTCATGTTGTCTTCTGCGGTGTTTTTTTACTTTGCCCAGTCATTTTACCTCTGGAATCTCTCTTTTTTTACATGTCGATGCATCGTCAATTTCAAGACCTTGGGGGAAATATAGCTAATCAAATAGTCTTGTAACTAAAATCAACTGCAAGCGTTCCTTGAAAACGGGCCGTTGAACCTAAAGCTCATAGAGGCATGTCGCACAGAAGAAGCCGGAGTAGTACGCCACCCTTGTACACCACCAACAGCAATGACCCTCGTGACCTGGAGCGAAGGATTTTTGTCGGAAATTTGCCCACGGCACACATGGCGAAGAAGGACATGGAGGATCTGTTCAGGCCATATGGGAAAATACAGGGTTAGTAGCGTATAAATTCAAAGCCTTTTTAGACGTTTCGGAAAATTTCATAGTGTTCGCTGCAGTTTTAACTGGTTTAACCTACAGTTCTTTAGACTTCGGTCTAAAGGCTTTGGTTGCGATTTGCAAAAAGCAAGGGAAGCTTAGGCCAAAAATCCACCAAAAAGCGTCTTTTTGCGTAAAACGAAAATGATTGTTCCCTTTTCCAGCTTTGTCCCTGTTTCGTGGGTATGGATTTGTGCAGTTTGAGCGAGTGGAGGATGCTGAGGCCGCTAAAGCCGGACATAACGGCCGAATTTATAGAGGTTATAAACTAGGTAAGGTCTGATTTGGTATTATTAAACACTGGAGTGATTTGGGGAGTTGTTACATCGTTTTAGCTTAAGAGAAATAAATCAAAGGACCAATTAATTGTATTACTGTAATAACTCCAATATTGTGAATCTAATAAAGCCAAACTTTACCTTAAATATGTTCCGTATGTAAATTGCATATTTAAGTAGGGATGGGCGATATTTTATCATTTACGATATACCGGTAAAAATTCTCCCCACGATAAGAATTAGTCTTCTCGCGATAACGCTAAAGTCTAGTTGTTGACATATTTCTGTGTGCGACAGTGCGGAGCAACATCGTGGAAGGCAGACGTGAAATTGAGGAGTATATCGTTAAATGATGAGCTCGAGCTCCTTTTACAATCTGTAACTGTTTGGTCAGGGCTGTACAGTGCACAAAAAATCAGCCTGAATAAATGTAGTACAGTATGTGTGCGATACAGTTTTGCATGTGTATGAGCCTGTTTACAAACCTGTTGTCCAACAAAGATAATTTATTGACATGCTTTTTCTCCAAATTAACTTAATAACATAGTCGAGTGTTTGAAATACTTTTTGTGACCAGACGTGATTTCATATTACAGAATGACAGTATTATATACAGTGATAAAGGCTATGTTGATTAGCATTGCATTATAAATATACTTTCCTTATAAAAATACCCAAGATTGAAGAACACATAAACCATATATTTTGTGCAATCGTATGTTTATTGTCTTCAAGTTTCATCAGTTAAAATTTCTCTATCTCCGTTGTGCGTTTTATTCAGCGATAACTGGATACCCTCATGGAGCGTCGTCAGTAGTATTACTTCTGCTGTGGATATGTGTAGTTTCTGCGCAAGGGCGCCCTCCGGCTTCCAGTATGAATTAAACAGTCATTGCATTACGTGTGTACTCAGTAATTCTCACAACACCCTATTTGGGGTAAAAATAGGAAAGATAATACTTTTCTCTAAAGAAACAGGATTCCCTGAATTATCGTCATTGATATCGCAATAAATACCAGAAATATCGTGATATATTTTTAAGCCCATATCGCCCATCCCTATATTTAAGTTTAAATTTTTTTTCTTTAAGCATTGGGTCTTGAGTTTTTGTACATTTAAAAGTATAAATAGGCTATAAATCCAAAGCAACGTTTTACAAATAGGTTATATATTGGTGTCCTATGACTTTTTGAAGTGAATTAATATGCAGATCCCATGTTTTGCAATTTCACTTTTTCTTTTTGACTGCTGCAATTATAATCTTCTTGACTGTATAATTAACATATAATAGTCTCTGAATTTTGATGGCATTTATTGATTTGCTAATGCTATAATTTGTACTTTTTAAATACTCTTATTTGTCCAAAGTGGCAGTTATTGTTAGTGTTCTAATAAGGTCTAATTTGAGGTGTTTAATGTTTACAGCTGAGAATATCAAATACTGTCATACACATGATGCACAGGTTCACAACACTGCAAAATGCTTTCCTTACGTAGATTTTTTTTTGTCTTGTTTCCAGCCCAGATATCTAAAAATTCTTAAATCAAGAAGGATTTTCTAGACAAGTAAAAATTGTCTTGTTTTCAAAAAAAAAAAAAGTCGTCAAAATTAAGTGAGTTTTTGCTTGAAACAAACTAAATCTGCCAATGGGTTAAGAAAAATAATCTTGTTTTCTGTTTGAAATGAGATTATTTTGCTTACCCCATTGTCAGATTATTTTGCTAGAATTTTTAGATATCTGGGCTGGAAACAAGACGAAATCAAATCTACGTAAGAAAAGCATTTTTTTGCAGTGAAGATCCTTTGCTGCTCTCTCCCCATCATTGTAGTACTTAATTTTCGACTGCCATTGAAATTTTGGAAATGCTTACGATTTAGACACAACTTGTCTCTTTTCATCAGATGCAGAATGTCAAATGTTCATCCTCCGAGTAAAAGAAAACTCGTTTGGCTCTGAAATATTTCTGTCTTTTGTCATATTGAATGTTTGGATTGGTTTATTTGCAGAAGTAAATATGGCAGCGGAGAGACGTCAGAATAAAGCCAGGTCAAGCCCTCCACGCAGGTAAAGTATCGCTGGGATTTTTGCTAATGAAGATGACCTCTATCGAGAATTTTGGTAAACATTTTTCCCTCCACAATGGAATTCATCGAACGTTCTAATCAACATCAATATTGTCGAGTGCGCAAAAACGGTTCGGTCTATATTTCTCGTGGCTCTTCGCTTTTTAGTTTGTTCCATTTATTTTCTTTCTCTTTTCCTCACTTTTAGTTGTGTCAGAATTAACTGAAATAAAGTTGAAAGGGTCATTTGAGTACGTTTCCCTTGGTGTGTCTTTGTCTAAACGGTGTGTTACTCAATCTGTTCACTTACTATGCACGGTTTTCGAAATCGTCCACTGACGGTCGCTGCTTCCTGCTGGAGTCTTCTTCGACACTCCAGTTAACACTTCAGAAGTTTGTTTAATAGCATTAAAACATTACCAAAAACCCAATTATTTCATGTACTCAAGTGAAATGGAAACAATTCAAACTAATTTAAGCAGTTCATTCAATTGTTGGATGTTTTATTTATTTTTGGAGGTTGGTGTTTGTCTTTCCAGTCAATTCATGGTCACCACCTCAGTTTTAAAAGAAAATGAGACTAATTATTTTGCGGTCGTGGAACAGTGCGATTCATTGCATTGGTTTATCTTAAGCAGTTTTAAAATTAAAAAATTGATGCTTGCTTAAAAAAATTATAATGCTGACAAAATGTAATAAAAGTGCATTTTTATCCTGAAACCTGCTGTTCATTTTTCTTAAATTTGACTTTTGGACCCTGGTTTTCATGGTTACATCAAAAGATAATGTTCGACATCTTTACCATGACATTCATTTTTGGAGAGCTATATTCGGAATTCGCAAAGGTACGTTTTATAAGAGAAATGACGTGAATTTTGCAACCGGTATGATTATTTTTCGGCACTACCCTATCATGTCTGTGGTCTCTGGCAAAAGGACTCTAAAACGAACTCTGAAAGCACTTAATTGATTTTCTGGTAAAAATAATTTACATTTGCGTACAGTGTTCTTTGTTTTTACAATCTCACTAACATAATGTCTTTTAAGTACTTGATGGTAAAATTCTCTCAGTGAGTTGTCTAATAGAGCTGTTTAAGTGTTTAGTTGTCATGTGTTGATTGAGTGCATTTTGTCTGTTCAGGCCAGCCAGCTCTTACGGGGACAGTCGAGAGCCCCGTCCCCGTTCTCGGTCCCCAGTGCATGGGCGAGATTCTCGAGACCACCGTGACAGTCGAGAGATGAGGAGCGATAGCCGTGAGCAGCGTCCCGGTCCACCTCGGGAGCATGATGCTAGAGGGCCGCCCGATGAGCGATACAAGGGGTCAGAGAGCAGGGAGAAAGATCCTTCCTACAGGTGCACTACAATGCATTTGAGCTGTTTTGTAGTTGTGCATTTATAGCTCGTTGTCCTGTTGTAACATCATCTAAACAACATTACTGTGCTTCCACAGAGATGAAGGGTATGATCGTTATTACCGTGGAGAGTATGACCATTATCGGAAGAAAGAGGAGCCGTACCCAGAGCGCTACAGAGAACCCTGGAACGGCAGGAGAGAGTCTGAGGGTTGGTTGAATTGTTTACAACCAGAAAATAAAGCTGATTTATTTCATAAAGATAATGAATCCTATTTTTTAGATCAATATTTTTTTTGCATCGTGACCAGGGTTATTTTAGTTAATTAAATTCACTTAAGTTTTATTTATTTTCATAAAATAAAATGTTAACCGAAATAAAATAAAAACTTAATTTAATTTTTCCTAGTTGCAATATTTAATTTTTTTGTTTAGTTTAACTTGAAGTACAAAAATAACTAAAACGAAATAAATTAATAAAAAAAAATCTAATATATATATATATTAGACATTTTAAAACCATTACAGGGTTTTTCCTGGGTTTAAAAAGGTCTTCGGTGGTGGCTGACGGTCATCCACACACACAGTAAAAAGTACCCTCCCCACGTGATCTGCAAACCCAATACTGACCATTACTAAAATAAATGCAAAGAAACCGTTTGTGATTTTTAATTATATTTATTCATGATAGAAAAAACAGCCACTGTCAGGGAATATAATAAAACTGGCTTTCATATTTTTGTAAGATAGGATCCTTCTTTGCTAGACCTCACAATTATAATTATATCAATATTCAAAAAGCACTTAAAAGTAGCATTAAAAGTTTATTTAACTAGTAGTCTAATTTTCTACCATGCATCAGAATAAAATTAGCAGCTGGCTAACAAACTGCTTTGTGGCTGGTTTCACTGTCATATAAATAACCTGAAATTAGGCTACTGTGGATTATTAAGGCTAAATATTTTTATTATTGTTATTAAGTTTAAATCTTTATTTTATTGAAAGTGTTCGTTTTTTGAAATTTATTGTTTTTGTTAGTTGCATGCTTGTCAGAGAAGATAAAGATACTTTTTTTTTGCACAATTCACAACAATTAATTCAGTTAAAAAAAATCTCGGAATGCGTCATGGATTCAGTCTTCTGACCTTTTACTATCATGTCAGTTGATTTTGAGAGAGGGAGAGGAAAGACAGTTAGGGCTTGTTTACACCTGGTCACTTTGTGTTTTGTCGGATCGGAAATCCATCTGATTTGTTACTTTTGGCCACATAAAAAAACGGATAAATCAGATCTTGAATTAGGCCTACCGCACTATCACATCAAAGAAATCAACAGATATGCGCTGCATTTTATTCATCATCAGCCAATTAAAAGATTGAAGATCGCAACAGGAGAGAGCGGCATCCGCACTGGAAAGATTACTTTACTTTCAGTTTCATTCACGGCAGTTTGCGCGTCGGCTTGCTGGCTGTATCCGTGGCCATGCGTGTAGCATTAACGCTGTCATATCTGACTATTGCATGTCATATAGCCTATAACGCGCTCACATGTTTGTTTTTTAACATTTTGGGAGGAGTAAAATATACATATGTGGTTTTAAAAAGCAGATGCATTTACATGTGTCCAGTTTCGTCTGGAATGCGTCTCAGACATAAGTGGTTTGAGGGGTCGGATTTAAATCCGTTTCGAATTCGGAGGACTAGTCTTTTCACGAACGGATAGCTGTCCGACCAGAGAAAATGCATGAAGTGAGCAGGTGTAAACAGGCCCAGAGAGAGTGCGCGGGGAAGGACTCTCTGCTCTCTCTCCCTCAGTTAACATGTGCGCTATCACAAGCGTGCAGTCATTTACATCACTCAGAAGTCACATGAACCGATCAAATACGGCTTTGACGGGACAATTCATTCTGGCGGGCGCCAAAAAATTGGAAAAACCCTGCAATAATAATGTGACAAACAATTACTAAAACTAACTGCTATAGTGAAAACTGAACATTTAAAATGAAAATATAAAACTGTTATATCAAGGATACTAAAATAACAACTTTTAGAAAAATAAATGTTTTTTTTTTCTCCAAGGTTCTTTTTGTAATGCCCCTGAATAATTGTTTTTTTTTTAAGCTGAAAAATGATTATATTATTTTCTATTTAAATAAGCAATAATAAGTGGCAGTAGAATAAATACTACCACGACACTTTTGTTGTTTTTGCATTTAGATCATGTTAATTTTGTGTGAATGAACATCACAATGCACCATTTCTTTTTTTAATTTTTGTTTTTAATATTTTTTTTTATTATGCAAACAAACATACTATTTACAGGTGACAAATCAAATACAAAATAACCAAAGTAAATAAAACATACATGACAGCCAACGTGATTTGTGTGAGTGGATATGAGTGTGTGTGTGTGTGTATGTATATGTGTGTGAGTGTGACTGGGTATTGGGGGTGGGGGTATATAAACAAAAAAATAAGTAAAGTATAACAGACATAACAGTAAAAAGAAAACAATAGTAATGATAACAGTAGTAATAATAGCATTCATAACAAAAATTAGAGGATGGAGGGTGAGGAAGGTGATAGTAGCAGCAATAATATTAATAAATAAATAAATAATAACAATAAAACAAAAATAATAGTAATTGACTCAATTAGTCAGAAATGAGGGGAAAGTTGGAATATCAGGAAGAGGACAAATAGTAATAATGATAATAATAATAGTAATAGTAGTGGTAATGATGAAATAATAATAATAATAAAGCTATAGAGAGTAAGATATTGTAAGGCTGCCTCTGGGCCCTCTGTGAGCAAGGCATAAATTAGGCCCAAAACGAGCCATCAAGGAGAGGTGCTGCGGGGCACAAGGCCCAAAGTCCCACCCCTGGCCGCCACTCACATGCCACGCTTACCCTACATATGTATGTATATGTATTGTTGAGTGTATGATGCATTAAAAAAGCGTGACGTGCAGCGTGGAGCCAGCCCAGTGCAAAGTCCAGGCCCCCATGCTCACGTCCCACTTACCCTGTGTGTGTCTAATATACATATGCATTTTTTTTTCCTTTCTTTTTTCCTTCTCCCTTCTTCCCTTGCTTGTTTTACAATAGATGTGTGTATATCGTCTAGTGATGCATTAAAAAAGCAAGGTATGTAGTGTTGAACCTGCCACAATGCACAAATTAAAAAAATCCCTAAAATATTGCAATATAAAAAAAAATGTTCCCCTTATTTTGGTGATATAACAACACCGACATGTTCTCTATGGAGTTTCTCCCAAGTATATTTGCGGTAGCGCTAATGTTCTAACAGTCATGGTCAGCAGCATTGATAATTCAGTTGGGTTAGGTTAAAGCGAACCAAAGTTTCACATGCACACAGTTTTGGTCATAGAGGGAGCAGAGGAGGAGTATATGTGAAAACTTCTTGGTTCTGAATTTACAGAGGAGCGGGTGCGTCCTGAAGAGCGCCGGAGAAATGAACTTTACCGGCAATATTATGAAGAGCTGCAGAGGCGCTTTGATGCTGAGAGACCGGTGGACTGTTCCGTCATAGTCGTCAACAAGCTGCAAAAGTGAGTCCTTTGAACTATGTTCTTGAAGACTGATTAAAACATCAGTTGTTTTCTTGGAGAACCAGTTACATTTTCTGTTCTGTGTTTTCGTGCAGGGAATATGCCGAGACGGTGGGCAGGAAGGTTCGGGATCTGGGTATGGTGGTGGATCTCATCTTCCTGAATACAGAAGTGTCATTGACCCAAGCTCTGGAGGATGTGAGTCGGGCTCGTACGCCTTTTGCCATCATCATCACCCAGCAGCACCAAGTACACCGTTCCTGTACAGTCAACATCCTCTTTGGGACTCCACAAGGTGTGTGTCCTTCCACAAAGAGTTGATCATTTAAGCCAGTTTACTTCCTCATCAGATATAAGCTGGGAAAATCCAATGCAATTAAACACCACAACTACTCAAAACCAGCCCAGTGTTGATATGAGATTGCAGTACAATATTTCAGATGTTCACACAGCACATATACACATATATATATATATATATATATATATATATATATATATAAAATATAAATAAAAGCTATAATCAACATTTTAGATGACCACAGCATACTCTTTTTGCAGAGCACAGGAACATGCCCATGCAGGATGCCATGGTGCTGGTGGCCCACAACTTTGACTCCTTTAAAGTTGAACACCGTGCTAAAGAAAGGGATGAGATCGCGACGAAGGCGGCCAAGATGGCAGATGAGGTGTTGATGAGGGAACCTGACAGAGAGGGTCACCCTGCCTCCCTTCTGACCCACGTCACACTGCTGTCCGAGGGCAGGTAGGTCAACAAATACTAGCATTCAAAAGTTTGTAGTCTGTAAGATTTTTTTTTTTAAGGTAAATCTGCGTTTATTTGATCAAATGCATTAAAATGCTTAAATATTATAACAATTTAAGTGTTTTCTATGTGAATATTTTAAAATGTAATTTATTCCTGTGATGCAAAGATACATTTACAGCATCATTATGGGCTGTGCAGCCCTCAGGAATGGTTTTTAAAAAAGCGCAGCACAGAATGCACGTTGCCATCAAATAAAATAGTTGACATGCCAACCATAGATATATATATATATATATATATATTTTTTTTTAGGGCTGTGACGGTGGCAGATTTTTACCACCGCGGTGGTAATAACACAACAACCGCCGGTGGCGCGGTGTTGTGTATATATATATATATATATATATATATAATTCTGAAACGCAAAAATAAATAAATGATGCTCAATCATCTATTAACAAACGTGCGTGTTTATTTTAGCACTTCCATCAGTGAACACTCAGCCTGCAAAACACTAAAATAAATATCAAAGAAATAATAGTTAAATAGGAAATTAGCCTTAAATAAGAAAGTTAAATACACCTCACGCGAGCGGCGCGGCGAGAACTCATTATAATCAGTGATGCCGTCTACACTAGATGTGGCGCGATACAACACGACAAATCCCTCACAGTAAACTGCCTCGTCCTATTTGTGACGTACTGACACAAAGTTCAAATGTCCTGTAGACAGACTCAACCTGTTGTGTTGCGACGCGGCGTCCGGTTTAGACACGGTTCACTGTTCCGCCACCAAGCAACTCCTCGTCTGCACGCGCTCTCTGTGGAATAGGAATCGCGGCGTATGTTGCCACATTTCTTGTTGGCATCTTCCATTTACCGCTGTCTCGTTTGTATTTGGCCAGTTTGGAGAAAGCCTCACCAACACAAACCTGACCAGCCGGGCGTTTGCGATCACGTGAACTTGAAGACACTTGTATAAACGCGGATGGGTGACATGAATGGAAATGATTCCAGATCGTCGATGTAGTATTTGGTTTCCCAACAAGGTCCATCGCTCATCACGAAATACATTTGCTGAATGCAGAATAAACTGTATTTTCCTGTGCTCAAACCTGCCAATCTAAAGGAAACGCCGTGTATGGCGTTTGAGGTAATTTGTGAATTAGCATAGATTTCTAGTCTAAATAAAACAATTTGCAACTGTTACTATATTACACTTGTATACAAAACTTTGTATTATGCTTGTTATAAAGTGTGTGACATCACGTGCACTACCGCCGGTGGCAATAGACAACCGCGGTGACAACCGACCACCGCCGGTGACGCGGTTGTCACGGAGACCGTCACAGCCCTAAAAAAATATATATATATATATATATATATATACATACACACACACACACGTAGATGCTTCATTAGTGACTTTCTATGGGCCACGATATGTATGCCATCCGCCATTTTTGGAACGGTCTGCGAACCTCGAGCGCAAGTTGACTGTGTTATTGCAAGTTAACTTGCTGTGTAGCAAGTTATACGCATGTATATCTTTTAATATTCATTGATTATATTGAATGACGTCAAGTTGACTGTTTCAAAATGGTGGACATGTCAATGTATCTGGAGCGGTTGATTGTGGAATCTATACTTATCTATGATTCCAACTTCCCACTGTTTTGTAACTGATATTGATGAGCGGCGTGGCATGTAAAAGTTGAATTTCTTTTAACTTGACTGTGTCTTAAATACGCTGCAAAAAACGTGAGACGCGAGCCCAACGGTCATACACGTCCATCTAGCGTGTGCTTAGACAACAATGGAAAAGTAGTACATTCGAATGGAAAAACACATTCTGTATAAACAGATCCTTACTCCAGTCTTCAGTGTCACATGATCCTTCAGAAATCATTCTAATATGCTTATTTGCTGCTTAAACTGGTAAAAAAATTAATAAATAAAAACAATGTTAAAGTTTTTTTTCCACTTATGAATACAAAGTTCAAAAGAACAGCATTTATTTGAAATAGAAATCTTTTGTAACATTATAAATGCCTTTGTCACTTCTGATCAATTTAATGCAGCCTTGCTAAATAAAAGCATAAAATATTACTAACTTAGGACTGTTAACAATTTTTTTGTAATGTGTTTGCGTTTACTTAATAGCTAGAAAATATTTTGCACTGTGTTCACTTAAGATTACATGCCATGTTTTCATTTCTGTTAATTCAGATATGGATTTTTTTTTTTTTTACATGTCTTCAGTAGCATTGTTTTTTGCTACGTTATCGAAATTAGCATTGAAACTCGGGACAATTAACTGGTGTTAAGAGTCAAATATAATGGATCGTCTTTGCATCTCCTCAGGTTTATGACTCCAGATGAGTTGGCCAGGTTAATTGACTATCTGAGAGACAAACGTGATCGTCTTGTCCGAGGCAGTACTGACACCGGTAACTCCATTAGGTGTTTTAAACTCAATGTTGTATTACGCTTTACCCATCAAGCCTTACCCTTCACTGTTTTTATTCTCTCTAGTCGCACACCCTCCACCAGCGACCCTCGAGCCGTCTCAGCCTACACAGCCTTTATCTGCTCCAGCTCAGCCCGCATACACCAGCCTGCCCCTTCATTCCACCCACCTGACCCCTGCGTCCGCCCCCACCGCTGCCAACCAACAGCAGGAGCTCCAGGCTAAGATCCTCAGCATCTTCAACAGCGGCAGCGGCACATCTTCAATGTCCAGTCCCGCTCCAGCGCCCCTATTGCAGGGTTACTCTTCCAGCCTCGGCCCTCAGACCGCCGGACTCCAGTCCTCTCACGCCGCCACCGGCATGCCCAAAATCGCTGCCGTCCAGCCGCAGAGCAGCATGATGAACCCTCGGCCTGCCTTGAGGCCTCCTGGCGCTCGTATGGCCGGGCCGACAGGCGCCCTGAGACCAGCGGTCACCACAGGCACTGGCATCAACTTTGACAACCCCAGCGTGCAGAAAGCCTTGGATACGCTCATCCAGAGCGGACCCATTAACCACTTGGTGAATATGGGGCCTGTGGGTCAAGGGACCCGGTCAGCACAGGGAATGGGCCAAAGCATGGATCCATCGCCCATGTCCCATTATTCCCGCCATTACTGAAATGAAGAGATCTCAAAATCGAGACTTCAAATCAAGAAGTCGGCATTGCTCTGAATTATCATAAATTATAATTTTTTGCTCATGTAATTTGTGATAAAAAAACGAGTTTTCTGTGAAGTCATAGTTTTCTGGTTTTACGGTTTATTTTATTTTTTACTCCTAATGTGTTAGAAGAAACCGTTACAGAGCATGATTGATTGTTTAATGCATCAATAAATGAATTTCTGTTGTTTTATATGGAATTGGTGCATTGTATTTACCAGCCAACTAAGGACTTAATAAATTCATTTTTAGATAAAGAATTTTTTTTCTGGCTTGAATTTGTTTTTCCAGAGTAGTTGTCATACCTATAAAGGCTGGAATAAAAAACAGATTTTTCCCCAATTTGCAGTCTGGATGCAAAGTTGTGGAAAGTCAAAGGCAGTCTACAGATTTTGGGCAGTTGAAGCGGACCCACAGAAAGTCATGTAGTGTATGATGGGCAGATTGTTTTTTAAGCTTCAGACATGTTTGATATTTTGAACTGATTTTAAAACAGATTTTAATTTGTCATGCATCTACTGCATTCTTAGAATATAGCTTTATTGCTACTGATGGTTCCATTACGAACTTTTAACCCACTCCTGCACCCACTCATCTGTAAATTCAGAACCAAACACTTAAACCCCACCACTGGAAATTATGCAAACTTCCTCTGCACTCTTAAAAATAAAGGTTCTTTATTGGCATTGATGGTTCCATAAAGAACCTTTAACGTCTATGGAATCTTTCAATTCCACAAATGGTTCTTTATAGTGGGTTAAAGGGATAGTTCACCCAAAAAAAAATGGTTAACTGTTACTGAAAGGTGCTTTGAGAAACCAAAAATTTTCTCTATTGTATTGCTGCGAAAACTTCAAGTTATTTTATTTTTAAGTGTAGCAACAAGGCGCATGTTGTTGAGTGTTCAGAACAACTTAAGCTTAGTAACAAGTTTTTCTTTGCAGCATTTTTCTAATTTGCGAGTGTATGCTGCTTAGTGTTTTAAAATCTGTTCAGATTTTAAGTAGTGTATTTCAGCCTTAATTGATGGGATAAAGCATGTTCTTCCATGTCAATCAGTTTTTGCTTCGTATTCATGCTGCAGAAATATCATGCCATACTGTGTGCATGCAATACCCAAGACGACATGCTATATTTTCCAAAATGTATCATATAAAACAGCACACTGCGCTGGAAACCCAACTCTTAGTGAAATATCAATTGCTCCAAAATCCTGCTCCACATAACGTTATATTAAATGGCTGTGATTGATTGGCATTGTACACCATTTTCACTTTTAGTATAGACATTTTTTTTGTTGCTGGTTATGCCTAGGTTTACATTAAATGCCAAATTCAACCTTGTTGTTTAAAGGTAACCAAAAACGGGCAACATTAATTAAAACACTATACTAGAATGTGAATCTGTATAAACTATTTAGTTCACAAAGGAAAATCTCAACACTTACCGTCTCTGCTCCAAAATCCAGCCACAAACGCTCTTTAGGAAGGCCAGAGGACTAATGAGCTGATGATATTAATCAGGTGTGTACTATAAATGACATCCAAAATGTGGTGTGTTGAAGAATCTCAGGAGCAGGATTGAGATTTTGAGCCTTTGAAAACCTGCTCGGAATGAAGACTCGATCATATAATCCGTAATAAAATGGTATTAGTTTAGTTTATTGCATTTTGTGCTGACAAATCTATAAAATGGAATGGGAGTTTTGCAGAAGCCATAGAGATAAAGCATTTGAAATGTAAGATAAAACTACATTATTTTCTTTATGAACCATGAAACACAATAGATAATACTCATTATTTATCTTTTTTAAAATATTCAACTTACACTGACACAAAAAATAAACACCTTAACACTAACTAGTTCTGCTATATTTACAGGACCCACCTCCACCCTTGCCTGTGGTCCCAGATCTGCTGTGTGTATGTCACTGCACACACACACACACACACACACAACTGAAAAAAAAAACACAGGAACACACTACATGGCAATATGACCATAAAACCCTGAAACGCACAAAAAAGAAAAGAAAAGCGCTTTTTCTCCATTACATCCCCTTTCAAATGTTCATACAAAATGTTTTCATTTCAAATGAATCAAAAACAAGCCTGAGGGATTCAGTCATTTTCCATGTAAAACTAATGTTCTGATCTAGAATGAACTGCACTATCGTTTGCAAACCGTGAAATCAGTGAATTGCCTAAAGCGAGCTATTTAATAAATCACATTTCTGCCTCTCAGAGAAGCAAAGCCAAGACAAAGTGGGATTTTGTTTGTACATTTTTCTTACAGTCGTCTCGGATTGTTTACTTCAGCAATATCCAACTTGCAGTTGTTCTGTAATAAAGCAATAAGCCATGCAATCTGCATTTCCAATCAAATTAGTAGGGAACAACTCAATGTTTAAAAAAAATAAAATTGGGCATATGCATTTTCAGTGAGCAACACTGACATATTATATTTTAGTGAATATCTTTAGTCCTTTCAGCTTAATTTGAGTGTTTGAAATTGGCCCTAGTATTAAAAACTAGATTGTTTTTTTAATAATATAAATAATGATTAAATATATATATATATATATATAAAAAACTTTTGCACTTTTTATTTTTGTTAACATATAGCTGCCAATTTGTGTATTTAAGGCATGTGTACAAACTAATGATAAATAATGATTTTACTGCTAAACAAAACACCCTCAAGTTTCTTTTTAATTCATTCAGAATGACAGCTTGAAATAGACTAAACACATACCCAGGTTAACATAAATAACTTTGGTAATCAGTTCTTCTTTAAATATATTAACTCCGTGATAACTGTAGTAAAAGCAAAATGGTCTTCGTCTTGGCTATAAACTACCTATAGTAAAAATAGACCCCATTAACCAATCAATATCCATTCACACTAAGATAGTTGATCCAAAGAAACCATTGTGCACAACAAGAACACCAAACATCTGGTAAAAATAACACATTTACAATTAAATAACTGAAATAAACTGGTGTGAACGTAATACTGTATATCACAAAACATTTAAATATTTATATATATATTTATATATCAGCTTGTTCAGGATAATATGCATGCGTTGAACAGGACAACGGACCCAGGTCCTGGCTCTATTTCAACTGCTTCAGATGGATTTGATTCAGATTTCAACATTTGGACTTTGACAGAGCTTCACATGTTCATTGTTCACATGCATGAAGAGCGGTACTGTTTTTTTTTACTGAAGTTACTGGAATTTCAAGAAAAGGTGACCTTAGAGGTAAATGTCATGGGAGTAAACTCAAAAATAAAGGTTTGACAGTCTAATCCCTTTTAAAACTATATTAGGGTGCTTAATAAAACCTAGAAATCAAAACCGATCTGATCTTAAGAACCTGTAGAAAACATCAAGAACTTTTTCATACAGCGAGAACCTAAAATGCAGCAAGCAACCTTCAATTTCAGAGAGTGTAGGATTAATAAAATGAAGTGAGATTCCCATTTTTGTATTATTTTTTTTGGAGAACATCCAACGGCGCGGGTCAGAACCAAGTACAGACTGTTATTCAGAGCCCTTTTTTGTTTCCGAGATGTGTCGAACGCCTCGATATTCCTTGGCGAAGGAATACACAATTTATTTTTGCTACACACAAGCCAGGTATTCATTGTGAGATATTGAAGAAAGGAAAGGATTGTGAATGTGTCCACTGTCAGTTTGAATAGAGCCAAGCCCAGCAGTGGAAGCGCTTGTTTATAGTCTTTTTATATGGTGATCACATCGAAACAGTGCTTGTAGGTTCAGAACGATGTAGGGAGTGAAAAGTGGGAGGAATGTTACCACATCAAATCAGTGATTCGTATTAGAAATATATCTTCTTTTTCTTTCTTTTTTTTACATCTACGTATACTCTTTTTGTCATTAATTACAAGAAATGCTAGAAATTCATGCCAAATAAACAGCAAACACACATTTCTTGTTTTGTTTTACAGCATAATAAAATCAATCTTCAGGTAGTGTTACCGCAGCAAACAAAACTGTCCGGTCTGCAATAACGTGGCCGATGCAGTACACACTCTCGCCGCTAGAGGCATCAGCGCTGAAATGGATCTGGCATGCTCATGATTCTGGCAACTCAATCGTCACTGTCACCATGGACGTAAATAACGTTAACTCGTATAAAGTGCATTTCTATCTCAGCCACCATAGAACAGATGTGACGCACACTCTAGCATACGAAGCGCGCCGATGAACTCTACGAGAAGCAGACTCGCGTGCGAACTAGCAACTAAAAAATACACCATACGTACCGTTTCCAGTGGAAATCAATATTGCACGTTACCGTTGAAAACAAAAATGTTCATTTTTTCGTCTAAAAGCATCCTAACAAACACATCAGGGAACAACGACCCTGTAGCTACAGTGTCTCGAGAGCGATATTATGTACAAAACCCAAAACAACAACACACAGTATCCCGCTAATCTAAGTTTACACGTAAGAACATTTTGCCGTTGAGTCGTGACAACAATCTGAAAAAGCTGCCTTGACATTTTTCCAGGAACTGCTCTTTTCACATTACGAAAATCACATTTTTCCAACACACACCATGCAAATGAAGCGTATCGTAAGTGGTTTGTTAAAAACATCGTTGAGTGAACTAATTGTCGAAATGTCATCAGAGGCTCAGTCTACGCAGGCAGTATTATGTTAAAAAATACGTCGCGTTTCGACGCACGTTTTGTTCAGATTCAGTGAATGTTGTCGTCACTTTAAGTTATCACTTTTAACAGAAATAAACTAAATAAAACATGATAAAGCTGATTACATAAGGCTGAAGTCGTTTTCGATGCAAACGCCAGAACTGTTATGCAATCTTAGCGTCAGCCCCTCCCCTCGTAAATATACCTTTAAATATTTAATCTTTCGCTTTATGTACAAGCACAATCCATATCTATTCATACACTAGCAGCAGCATTCATCTTATGAGAGGTTTTCCCATGTTTAAACATAAAATAATCTGTAATATCTTCATAAACTACTGAATATACTTTCTTACCAGTGAGATTGAAGTTATATATATATTTATTTATATATATGTATCTATATATTTGTGTTTATATATATATAAATATATATATGCAGTTGTTGGCATTTCTGCTAAAACTAGACTGTATAAAATAGCATATATCTCTACAAAAATAAATAATGCAATTAATATATGATTTCCTAATTTCACATAGCCTTCTTTATGCTCTCAAGAATACACTTTCTGACCTACTTTTCTATGATCAAAACATAATTTTGCAAACAATCTTGGGTTAATTTTGCATCTGAAATCTCATTTTGTGATCTGGCTAATGCATTACAGTCGCGCTGCATAGAGTTCAGATTTCCATAATGCTTTATAACAACTCAATCTAATGCTGCGTTCACGTCACGTCAGAATTACCGTAATTACCAAACGACAACCGAGAGTCTATTCTGAGCTGTTTATAGACCCAGAAATGATTAGTAACTATAGTGACGCCCAAAATGGATCCATATGTGGCTTTGTTGATAATGACAGCAATCTACTTTTTTTTAAATCACACAAATTCACTTCTTGCAACAGCACAGTAACACAAAATCACATCTCAAAGAAAGCGTGCGAGTTGAACTGTAGCTTAAACTGCTGAAGCCGCTGCGATTTCAGATGCTTTTATATAAAGTCGAGCAATTAAATAATTCAGAGTTTCCAACTTTGATATGAAGTTAAAGAAATCAAGTTTCAAACTCTGAGGTGAGTGCAGCATTTGTGTTTAAAGTGACATTGTTATCAATATTAGTTTCTATTGACAATTCACATTTTCTTTCACATGGCACGAGTGAAATCTAAGTTTGGCAATACAATCAGATACCATAATGCTCCATATATAGCTCTGTGACATTTCTGGTGTAATATAATATAGATTTTGTCTATGATATAGCTAATTCATACAGATTTGTCTGTAAATGCAACAAACATAGAGGTTTTCTTTATAGCAAAATGGGAAAAAACAAAGAAATGGGCAACATCCATTTGCTCAAGGATGCAACTCGCTCATTCACTCATGCAAACACACACATTCACTTAATGAATCCACAGACTCATTAAATCATTTGTTACACAGTGGCTGTCAGTGCAGGTTGAGTGCTTGCTGGGGAGGGGAGGTTCGGTACCGTAGTACACTTCAAGCCGCCATAGTGAAGCATGTAGCCACCCAAAACACCCTGACCCTGTAAGACAACAGCGTTTCTTCACCAGAATCTTCGGTTATTTCACAATAAAAATACTACACTGATATTTAATAATGCCTTATACACTATTTACACTACTTCGGAGTGGCTGAGTACTTTTTTCATTTTTTTTTTCAAGCATGTTCTTTCGCTAATTACAGTGTCGGTTGCACCGATAGACTCACTCGCTGCTTTGCTGTCAAACAGCAAGTCGCACACCCTGCCAGCCTTGTTTTTTTGGCACATATTGTGACTGTATTTGGCAGGGGGATAGCTAGGAACGAATAAAAACATGGAGGAGGTTGTTGAGACAAAACAAACACACAACAACAGATATTTGTGCAGAGGAACCCGCTTAAAGTCAACGTGAAATGCTGTTCGCAAACCATTTTGCTTCTGTAATGCAAGCATTCAGGAAGATAAGCAAAAAATGCACATGAGATTTGATTTGGTGTTGAGAAATAAGAGTTGTCTCATAAGTTTTCAGGAGCTATTTTTATATTTTGATTATAAAAAAAAAATTTCTTTGGAATAACATGCACCGATCGTTTCATTTTGAAGTTTCATTTCACGTTGACTTTAAACTTCACATTTCATAGTTCACATTATAGTATTAACTCATTATTAATTCACATTTGACCAATCTGCAGACCGAAAGGATCGAGTTCAAACCATGAAAATCTTTTCCCAAGGTTGTCAGTCTTTACCAGAGCAGAAGTATTTCACAGCATCTCTGGTGTAGTTTTGAACGCTGATTCCTTGACTTTGCACATTCTTTTCTGGATCCTCTTCCTCAAAACAAATAAATAAAAACAAATCAAGCCCAATTCACCTGCTTCTCCTGATTGGGTGAGAGCGGTGATTGACAGATGATGTAGGAAAGCTACAGCAGACGGGGCATTGAACATATACCCCCTGACATCAACAGTGCACTTCATTGAACAGTAAAGTGTGGATCACGTCCATCATGAACGAGAGTAACGCCAAGAGCGATGTTTGGCCAGTGAGAGCTTGGCAGACCAGTAGAATGGCATTTTCTGTTGGACGAATGAAGCTGGTTGATTGAAGGGAATTCTGGGATATTGCTTGGGCCACACTGGGGAAGGAGGGCAAATGGGGTGGGATGACGTCGACTAGTTTCTTAAGAGTAGATGGTGATGACCTCACGACCTCCACCACGCACGAGGAGGACCCGGTTGAGACCTTCGCTTAAAACCTCCATGAATTCCATGTCTGATTGACAAGAGTCAAGGAAATGAGAGCTGTAAAAGATATGAAACAGACATACAGATGCGTATTACTCACACTACTTCTGCAGTATATACTAGATATGGTGAACAGTGTGTAAAAGTCAGTAAGATTTTTGAAAGAAGTTTCATGTTCACCAAGGCTGTATTTATTTGGTCAAAAATACAGTAAAAACAGTAATATTGTGAAATATTATTACAATTTCAAATAGTTGGTTTCTGTTTGAATATACTGTAAAATGTAATTTATTACTCTGAGTCAAAGCTGAATTTTCAGCATCATTACTCCAGTCTTCAGTGTCACATGATCCTTCAGAAATCATTCTAATATTCTGATTTGCTGCATATAAGAATCATATTATTATTATTGAAGTATTATTACATATTATTAGTGTTATTATAATTAGTGTTGAAAACATTTTTATGGAAACTGGGATACATTTTTATTTTCAGCACAGCATTTTTAAAATCACTTTTGAAAAATGTTATGCATCCTTACCGGTTAAAAGCACTCATTTCCTTCATTAAATTAACTTTTGAACAGTGGTGTATTTGCATAGTGTCCCATAATGCAATGGACTCGATGTGACCATTTAAAAACAAATGCCATTTTAAAATCTTTCTTGACTCATTATTGGTTTGGTCTACCAAAAATGTAGAATTTTTACACCAAAGTGGAATAAAAAATAATGAAAGCCATAATAATTTTCTAAATGACAACAATGAGACAATGCAACACAAAAAATGATCAGGATACAGTTCTCGTCGCCGCTCCTGTTTTTGGGCGGTCCGGGCATGTTGAGCAGGACTAGTCTGGCCTCCTGGGATTTCTTAACAATGACTTCGTTGAGTCTGAGTGCAGTGTGCATGCGCCTCACGTTAAACTGGTTTCTGAAAACAAAACCATCATCAACCATAAGCTCATAAACATTCATCAACATCAGCGAGTGTGAATGTGTGCTTCGCTGTCAGAGATACTCACAGATTTTCCCACTCTCTGTGGCGTGACAGAGAAAGAATGAAAGACGAGTGTAAATGTGTGCAATGCAAAACTGAACCTAAATTCAAACCTTTGCAAATATATTTTTAAATCAGGTGACGTTCTGGCACATGCTGCACTCACGGTTTCATGTTGAAGAGGTCTTTGATGGCCTCTGGTGTCGTAGCTCCTACAGGTTTGGCCTGCTCTCCATCACACTTCGCTTCGGTCCATGTCATCTGAACAGCTGTGCCGGGGGTCTCGGCGTCTGCGCTGGGGGACTGCGGTGTGGCCGGGGTCGGCGGGTTGGTACTCTTGTCATGAATGAGCTGTTCCTGTTGGGATGGGGACACAGGGACAGACTGAGAGGGCAGGACCGGTACATACGCACATATGGAGAATGTCAGGGCAAAAGAGAAGGAAAAGAAAACGTTAATGATCACAGTTTAAAGAGTTTAAAATGAAAATAAATATTTAAATTATAAATAATAAATCATAAATTATGAAATAAAAATAAACAATATAGTTAAATAATCACAACAATAATAACAAATGAGATTATGATCACAATGAAAATGACTTTATAATGAATAATATTTTTATTTATTGACTTTCATTATTACTTTCATTTTAATTTCATTGTATTTCATTATATTTATTACAATCACAATGAAACTGACAATCCATTATAATGAATAACACTAAATAATAAATCATTATCAAATTAAAATAATTAATAAATATAAAATTAAAAACGAACTTATTTATTGACCGATTATTTTATTTTAATTATATTAAAATGTTTGACTTTTAGAATTAAATTAAAAGACAAGTTAAAAATAAAACTGAAATTAATATTTACCATATACATTAAAATTAAATTTATTCTCATCAAAATAAGAACTACATGTAAAATAAATAATTTGATAATTTACCATTGCTAGTTGTGTTATTATAATTATTTCTTCATTTTAAAAATGAAATAAAAAAATAATTAAAACAAATTAAATTATTAAAATGGCATATCTATAACTAAAAATATTTAAAATAAATAACTTTTGAGAAGGAGAGGGAGAGGGAGAGAGAGAGTGTGAGAGAGAGAGTGTGAGAGAGAGAGAGTGAGAGAGAGAGAGGGAGAGAGAGAGAGAGAGAGAGAGAGAGAGAGAGGGAGAGAGAGAGATGGATTCTGCCGTGTCCATTACACTGAAAGGCATCACAGAAACACAGATATCAGACAAGACAGTTAAGTTGAGATCACAGCATGTTCAACACAAGCGACGTGGCTGTTACTGGCATGTAAAATGAAAACTGTAAAGCCATTGATTTGTTTCTGTGATATCTGAAGACACGATTATTACAGGTACAGAATGAAATGAGCATTGCTGGCTCGGTCGGTCATGCTGTACCTCCTCTTCTGGTTTCTCCTCTTTGCTGCTGGCCGCCGGTTCCTCTGTCACACTCAGCTGGGTCGTGACGGCAGCCGGGTTCTTACGGCGGATCGACCCGCGAGAGCTGTCAGTGATGCTCTGGATCTGAAGGGAGAGGAACGATAGGAATATTAATGAGAGGCGAGGCCCCACCCACAAGCACTGATGTCATGCATAATGAGGTTCAACATGCAGCCTTTCAGTTTAACTGTATTTGTGTCCTGTGATGTAATATTATTATATATATTACATATTATTATTAAGTACAGAGAAATACATAAAGTATTTTAACTCTTTAAAATGAAAAGTATCCAGCCAAAAATAACAACATTGCTGCATTTATGCTTTCTAAAATTGACTGATCACTTTTGTTATTAACATAACTTTGATGCACAAGTTTGTAGAGCAGCATGT
This sequence comes from Schizothorax lantsangensis, assembly GCA_027422415.1. Taxonomy (NCBI): domain Eukaryota; kingdom Metazoa; phylum Chordata; class Actinopteri; order Cypriniformes; family Cyprinidae; genus Schizothorax; species Schizothorax lantsangensis. The sequence goes on along the minus strand of CM049853.1, from coordinate 3,414,506 downwards.
TTGATCATAAGTACAGGTTGATGGTGAATGTTTGAGGACGGACATGTACCTCACGTTCACGCTCAGTCTTGGTGAGGTTGATCTGCTTCAGGATCTGAGATCTCTGCTCCATCACCAGGGTCTTCTCGTATGTGTACGCTGAGATATCACTGTCATGCTGAAGATACAGGAGAGAGATTTTCACAGAACTGTACAGAAACAGTGAGAAAACAAGGAAAATATAGTCTACAATTAAGGAATAGCTGATCCAAATATACATTTTTGTCATCATCTGCAGCTACTTTTTCTGAAAATGAAATTGTCTGAAATAAAAAAAAATATTCAAAGTAAAACAAAAGTAGCTGCAAATGATGACATTTCTTTATATATATATATATAAAATTGAAAATTATATAATATATTAATATATATATATATATATATATATATATACCCATTATAAAAGTTATATATATATATATATATATACAGTATATAACATTTTTTAATTAAATATATGTATATTTGTTTATGTATAATATAATACACACACACACACACACACACACACATCCAAATAAATATTTTTTTGAGTAACTTTTTGGGACAATATTTAGACAACATTTTAACTGAAAAACTGAAATAAATTGAATTTGATAATTTGAACAATTATGGCAAATATTATTAAATGTTATACTACATGTTTACTACAGCATAATTTTTTGCCCCAGCTTTTTAAATATTGATTTAAATATTAAATATACCTCCCTAGTTAATTTCTGACCTGCTCACCTTCCTTTCGCACAAACCCTGTAAGGTTTTCAACTTTTCAACTTAAACATCATCCTGTTTCTCTCTCAAAGCTGCTTTTGAACACGAGTAGTACAAGTATGACGGAGAGCGGATGCATTACCATCTCCACCACCTCCACTGCGGCGTCTATGCGCAGGTGATACAGGAAGGTGGTCAGATCCTTCTTCATCTGGATGCTGTTATCGTCCATCTGGGCCACAGTGAAGATGCGCATCTTGCACTTCCTCCAAACCTACAGAACATCATCCACAGATGTCAACACGAGCTGCAGTGCCTTAACTATAACGTCCTTCTGACAGAAACGAAGAGTTAAAGCATGTACCTTGTGCTGGCGGAGGAGGAAGGGCAGCAGCATCAGCATGCCTCCATCATGAACGATCCACCACACGTCAATGTGACCCTCTGTGAAACGCTCTCCGCTTGACGGGAAGGCCGAGACGTTCTTGGGCACCAGCAGGGCTTTACTGGCAGCGGTGGTTTCTCTTACCAGCTCTGTAATGAAGGCATGTTTATCTTTATTATTTACGCTTATGAATACAGTGTATTATTTCTGAAGGATCATGTGACAGTGAAGACTGGAGTAATAATGCTGAACATTCAGCTTCGCCTCACAGTATACAATATATTCTAATAGAAAATTGTTCACAATATTACAGTTTTTACTGTATTTAACAACACCTTTATGAGCATTAGACACTTCTTAAAAAATGTAAAAAAAAAAAAACTAATTAATTTTTTTTTACTGATCCCAAACTTTTGATGGTAATATGTACAATATATAATAGATACATAATATATAATATTTATATTTATGTATCTTATGTGCATGAAAATATATATAACAATATATATATAAAATATATATTGTATAATATAAATAATTGTTTTATATGTGACCCTGGAGCACAAAAGCAGTCATAAGTAGCACATGTATATTTGTAGCAATAGCCAAAAATACATTGTATGGGTCAAAATTATTGATTTTTCTTTTATGCTAAAAATCATTAAGCTATTAAGTAAAGACCATGTTCCATGAATATATTTTGTAAAGTTCCTACCGTAAATATATCAAAACTTAATTTTAATAATATGCATTGCTAAGAACTTCATTTGGACAACTTTAAAGGCGATTTTCTCAATATTTAGATTATTTTGCTCCCTAAGATTCCAGATTTTCAAATAGTGTATCTCAGCCAAATATTGTCCTATCCTAACAAACCATACATCAATGGAAAGCTTATATATTCAGCTTTCAGATGATGTATAAATCTCAATTTCAATAAATTGACCCTTATGGTCCAGGGTGGGGTCACATATTTAATTTACTGGATTATCCAAAAAAAGGGCAATATTATTTGGATTTGCACTATATAAACCATTTTCCTGTTGAAGTTTCAGTAAAAGTCATTATATTGTCAAATATACAATTACTGTGACATAAATTCATTCATATCGAGATTTAAGGTTTTGTTGATCCCGCTCATCTTTAATCGATTGTATTTACACAGAATCAATACTCGAGAAGGATCAGCTGATAATTAAACACTTGTATTCAGCAGCACTGTCTATTTCTGTAACTATTTTGGGATCCATTCCAAATCAGATGAATTAAATCATCGCTTGTTTCTTAAAATTCACAAGTGAACATCTGTGGCGTGAGACGTGAAGCTGCACCTGCTCAGCTTCATAGTTTAGCTGTGATAACACAGAACAGACTGGCACGAACACATATGATGCAATGACTTTAACAGCTGCCGCAGTGTGTTGAACCTTACATACTGACTCAAGAGGTGTCAATTCAATCTCACAAAGCCAGAGGAAAATTATACAGCTCAGTTATGTTTTATATAGCAACTTTGTCTCAGATATATCTCCTCAAATTCCTTAGGAAAAATAAAAATAGGCACAAATGAGTCAATAGTTATCATACAGTGAGAGTATAGAGCTATGAAATAAATGAGAAAAGCAGCTCAGATCATTTGACGAGAAATGCTTGAGCTTATATTGAGATCTCTGTCTTTTGATTGCAGACTTTGGTATTATTGAACACAATCTGACCAAAGTTTTGAACCTACGAGAAGGAGAAACATCTCCAAAGTCCATTTCATCTCATTGCTGTTTGGGATAAACAATAAAAGAGATCTCATTTGTGATTCTTTCCAACACTCTTAAAAATAAAAGTTCATGTCCAAGTTCGATGTCATAGAAGAAACATTTTGGTTCCTTTCCAGTAGTCTTTCCAGTAAACATTTCTTAAAAAAAAAGAAAAAGAAAAACCCCTCTTTTTTTCTTATACTCTTAAAATGAAATGATCTTTAATGGCATTGATTTTTTTCTCCGTTGCAGAAACAAGCTTCCCTAAAATGGTGATTTTAACCGTTTAACTGTTCACTGAAAGGTTCTTTTGGGAACCACAATTTTTTTTTATATGGCATCACTGTGAAAACCACCTTTTGAAACCTTATTTTTTAAAAAGAGTGTAGTGTGAAGAATTTTTTTTCAAAATCTAAAGACCTCTTGTTCACTATAAAGAACCTTGTGAGGAAAGTAAAGGTTCAATGGTTGTTAAAGGTTCTTCATGGAATCTTCAATGCCAATATAGAACCTTTAAAGAAGAAGAAATGTCTCTCACCAATGAAGTTTCTCCAGCTCTGATGATCCTCGGCCTGTTTCCAGTTGCGTGGCCAGCAGGCCAGAACGGTGTTGTGTTGAAGACCTCCCAACCCTCCGGCCTGGATCAAATGTGACGTGGCGTCCCTCATGTTAGAAGAAATGACCACCTGACAGAAACCCTTCACCTTCTCCGCCTCCATGAGCTTCTTCAGAGACTTTGAGACACAAAACAAGGTGGAGAATTATAACACAAATAAATATCAAGATTAAGTTCTAACGTATGCTGTCTGAGCAGGTTCACTAGCCATGCTGTGTTTGTGTGAATGTCACCTGTTCGGCCTGCTGTCCTTGAGGATGGTTTTCCAGGAAGGTTCCCTCCAGAGCTGTGCCCACGATGGTCAGACCCTTCCCAGCCTTCAGCTGACTGGTCAGAGACAGCAAACGCGGCTGCTCCACGTTCAGCTCAGAATCCATGTTGACCAGGACTAATATCTGGGGCCTGAGGAGAAAGAAAAGCAGGAGAGAATAGTGTCAAAACTTTACCAGTAACATAAATACTGCACAAATATATCTAAATATAAATATATAAAACATAAATATCTAAATAATTAAAAATATTAATACGAAGAAACATATACAAACATATTCATATATAAATAAATATACATAAAAATACATACACACATGTTTAAAATAAGTATATATTTATTATTTGTATAAAAAAACAATATATAACAAATACATATTTACATATTACCTAAGTATAATATGAATATGTATATTACACAAATACACACACACACACACACAAATTAAATCAAATATATTTTATGTAATTATATCAATAGTTAATTGATAGTTGTATTAGCAGTTTTTATTTTAAGTTTAGTTTTTAACGTTATAGCAATTTTTGCTGTGTTTTAAAAAAAATTCTATTTAGCTTTAATTTATTTTTTATTTCAGTCTTCATTTTAGTCATTTTAGTTCTTCAACTTATTTTACTCCAACATATTCTTCAACATATTTTATTCCAGTTAGCTGACAAGAAAACATTTCCATTTAAATTTAGCTTTTCATTTAATATTTTTATTTTATTTGTTATATATTTAATTTTATTTCAGCCTATTTCTATTGATGAAGAAACTATTAATATAAATATATAAATGATATACAGTATTTAAAATAGTATTATTATAATTGATATATACGTGATTTGTGTTTTTTTACCTCCAGTTCTTGGTGTGCGGTGGTCCCTCTTCCAGCCTCATGAGGGCGAAGCGGGCCGCGCTGAGAGACAGACCTCTTATTCCATCACCCCATTCCTTTTCTGCCCTGTCAGCACACACACACACATCTTTTTCACACACTCTGTTTATGTTCAGAATGCCATTCTAACATTTTACTTTGACTGTATCTGCATTCATAGATGCTGATTTATGTTTCTGTCGGTGAGTGTCCACCCTCCAAACCAAATGTGTCACAGATGCCTTGCAGAAGCACACAGGGATACCTTTTTTGGGGTTTTCTTATAATAAAGTTCACATTGGCTGCATATGACATTATTTATTACTTATCAGAGCTGTTGAATTTGGAAATTCACATCAGAGTCCATGCCAAGTCAGCATGCTTCTGTGTTTTAAATAAAACCAAATAATTCACATGTAAGATGTAGTCAGATGTATACTGGATGAAATCCTTGTACATGAAGTAGAGATGTTTGCTCTAACTGTTGCTACACATTTACAGAAGAAATTAATAAATGTCCTGTTATTTTTTCCTGACTTTAATGCATACTGCCATATAAATGAAGTATTCATGGAAGTATGAAATAAATACTCAATACCATAAATAACAACGACACTTAATTTTTTTTTTTTTGATCACTGTCTGATTTTGGGAACAGAACGAATGAAACTCCATTAATTGGCAACTCTAATAAGACATTTGTGTGTATTACGACCTGATGTGAGATCCACCAATAAGAGAGGTTCCCAAATCTCAATGGATATTTTAATTGGTTAAAATTAATAGAGAGTATCTTGTGTTTTTCCTTGAGTACTCGTGCGTATGTCTGCAGTATATTGTATATGTCTATTGTTTTGCATACTATTTTTCGGATTGCATGCAAAACCTTGATGACCTAGTACATGTGCTGGGTACTGTATCCCACAATACAATGCACACAATTTGCCCTTGCAGTTTGACTCATTTTTTGACTCAGATTTGTCTAAAATGATGACGATGACATATGCATACTGCTATTTATATTGCTTCTGTTTGTAAGAATACAGTATATACTGCGCAGTATGCAGTAAGAAGTCAAATCCACACACAGTCTCAGACTCCGTAATCCTGCCGCCAATGTTCTCCTCGTCTTTAATTTCCGGCGACAGACTCGGGTCACTGTTCAACTTGACTCTGGAAGTGTTTCCAAAGGAAAGGCACTAAACTAATCAAATCCTGGAGCAGATTTCAGCTGTTCTTGGCCGGCCGGATTACGAGGGATCTAAAAATCCTGACAGGTCAAACGCCTGAAACTCAATTCTAATCCATCTCTTGGTTTTCCGGCCCGCCGGTCTCCCCCGACTCCGGGTCACAATCCTCTTACCCTCGGAACTCGATATACTTGTAGATACAGCTGGCGATTCCCATGGCAATGATGGCGTAGTACCAAGAACAGATGAACATGAGCGAGAGACAAAGGCTCATGCCAAGGAAGGATAGAGTCCTGTTGGAAAAGAGGAAGGCAAACATTAGTGTACAATACGAGTAAAGCCACAGCAAACATCAAGACGCGGCGCTCTGGAGCTCACCAGTGGTAGAACTTGAATCGCGGTCTCCAGTTGGGCGTTCTGAGCAGAGTCTGAACAGCACAGGCCAGATTCACAAACATGTAGCACATGAGGAAAAACCTGCAAACACACGAGAAACAAACACGACAATGTTGAGAAACAGAAACAGATACCCGGGATTATGGCTCAAATGTTTGGACCACACTTAAAATGACTGATTGTTATAGTAAAAAAATATTGAATTATATAACATTTATTGAAAACAAAACAGTTTTCAAGCAAAATGAAGACAGTATTTGTTTGTTTGTTTTGTTTAGTGGATCATGTTGATAGTTAATACAGAAATATTGTTAACTAAAACTAAACCATAAGCTACTAAAAATCAGTTTGGTTAATTTAAATAAAATATTGTTAAGTATTATTTAAATACTATTATAGTATTTAATAATATTTAGAAATAGCTTTTATTTTCATATTTTCCATATTCTATTTAATTTTAGTTTAAATTTTAAATAATTTTGTTAAATAGGCTATTATATATAATATAATATGAATACAATTTTATATAACATAATTACATTAATAGTTAATTAATATTTATATTAACAGTTTCCATTTTAATTATTTTACGTTTCAGTTATTTTGTTATGTGTGTGTCTTTTTTAAATATTTCTATTTACCTTTCATTTATTTTTATTTTAGTCTTAGTTTTAGTAATTTTAATTCTTCAACATATTTTATTCCAGTATTCTGACATGGCAACATTTCTAATTTATATTTAAGTTTTGGTTTTCATGTAATATTTTATATTTATATTTTATTTTAACTTTATTTCAACTGACAAAAACATTTTTGAATAGTTTTAATTTCAGATAACAATAACAACACTGATGAATGCTACTTTATTTTAAAACTGTATTATCTAATGCAATGACATTCAGTAATTTTTATGTATGATTTAAATGTGCAAACACTGTCTGAGGCTGTTGTATATCCGTATCGTCTCTTACATGGAGAGAATCGGAGCGACGTTATCCAGAGAAGCGATGAGAATTCCAATCTCACAGATACATGCGGTCAGGAGCAATGCCCAGGTGGGTTCCCCGTTTGCTTTTCCATGACCAAACACCTGCAAAACACACACACACACACACACACACACACACACACACACACACACACACATAAATGCCGATGAAGAGCTAAACAGAAGGTCAGCGCTGGCAGCTCTTGGCCAGAATAAGCTGCAATGTGAATCTGACTTTATGCTGAAAGACTAAACACTCATCACACGTGTGCACCCTCACCCTGAGGAACGGCACGATGCCGTCTCGAGCGATGGCCTGCATGAGACGCGGAGCACCTGTCAAGCTCTGAAGCCCTGCACCGCAGGTGGAGAAGAAGGAACCGATGACGATGACCCAGGGCGACGGCCACGCCAGTGTCCCGATCACCAGATTCCCCCTGACCGCCTCACCAAACCTGAGATGCACAAACATACACACAAAGCATTATGCTACCACTCAATAGTTTGGGGGTTTATTCAGCAAGGATGCATCAAATTAATCAAATGACAGTAAAGACATTTATGATGTTACAAAAGATTTCTATTTCAAATAAATGCTGTTCTTTTGAACTTTCTCTTCATCAAAGAATCCTGAAAATAAAAATATATCACAGTTTCCCCAAAAATATTGTGCAGCACAACTGTTTTCAACATTGATAATAATCAGAAATGTTTCTTGATATTAGAATGATTTCTGAAGGATCATGTGACACTGAAACTGGAGTAATGATGCTGAAAATTCAGCTTTGATCACAGGAATAAATTACATTTTAAAATATATTCAAATAAAACAGTTACTTTAAACTGTAGTAATATTTCACAACATTACTGTTTTTACTGTATTTTTGGTCAAATAAATGCAGCCTTGGTGAGAACAAGAGACTTGTTTTAAAAACATTAATAATTTAACCAACCGTAAACATTTAAATGCTAGTGTACTGTATTTTTCATGAACTAACTCATGTGACAAGAGACAGTTTAAACACATCACATACTTATCTCTCAGCACCGTTCCCTCGATGCAGGCACCAAACAGAATCACGCTGGACATGTCTGAATACTTCAGTTAAAGAACATTGTTTTTTGATAAACATGTAACTGTATCAGCAGCTTTGATTGTTGAAGTCTTTTAGCTTCTCCACAGAGTGATTACTAGGCTTACATAATGTATAGCTATTAGAACTGAGAAGACTTGGTTCACTTGGACAGTTCGCTCCAATGCACTGCTTCAAAAACTTACCAACTACCACACAGGATTTGTTTGTAATAAACTTCATTCTGCCAGAGACTCTTTGCAAACTGATTTGATTAAATCACTAAAATGAGTCATGTGATATTTGATCACTAGAATGTATCATAATAAACTGTATTGCAGGATGGTGTTATATCAGACTGTGTCCAGCAGATGGAGCGCTGTGTGTGTTTCTCTATGAGAGGATACAGATGATGGAGGTGGTGGTGATGGCCAGGATGGTGCCGATGGGAATGGACTTCTGGGCATCCTGCAAATCACCAGATCGGTTTGATCCAGCCATGATACCTGTTCAAAACAAGACAGAGCATAGAATGGGTAGAATGTTTCCTTACTACATCATTCCCGGTTATTTCATAGTTTTGATAACTTGTATTCTAAAATTTGGAAAATACAGACTTTTTATAAACTTTTAAACTGAAACGTTCATTATTGGCATTTAAAGTTCCATTTTAACATTCGTGAAACCTTTTCCTATGAAAAAAAAATTCATAGTGGAATTTAAAAAAAAAATGGTTCTAAAAAGGAAGTTTCCTCAGGAAAATGGTTATTTTGTGACATCGCTGTGAAAAGCACCCCTTTATTTTAAGAGCATAGAATATTCTTATGCTTTCTGGTCCACAAGATCAATTTTCACAATCATAAATGATGGATGAGAGCAGGGCTGTCAAGAGAAGACTCTACCTGTCACGGAGGGGAAGTAGATGCCCACCAGCATGGTAAAGAAGCTGGTGATGTCTGCGAGCATGTAGCGGTTGGTGTTGGTCGGTATGGAATCGGGTTCGACTGCGGCGGGTAATCCCACTTTCTCAATAAAAGAACCCTTATCCATATAATTCCCAAAGAGATTCTCTGGAAGAGAGAAATAGGGGAACAAAGCGAGAGAATATGAGAAATGTGTACATTTATTTATCAGGCTTGTTCAGATCATTAACACTAAATATGAGCAATATTAATAGCAATGGTAAGCAGACAGAGGAAAAGTTTGAATTTGAAAAAAAAAAAACTTTATTTTAATATTCTCTTACAAAAGTTCAAAGTGAATATCTTCTGCAGGTTCACTAGCATTCAAAAGTTTGGGGTCAGTTTTAATGTTTGTGAAAGAAGTCTCTTAGGCTCATCATCCAATATGGCAAAAAAAAAAAAAAATATTTCTAGCCAAAATATACTTTAAATATATGCTATATATATATTGTAAACAGTGAAGCTCAATTAAAATTTATTTTTGAAATTGAAAATTTCATACACCAAAATATATTTCAATTAATTTCAGGGGCAAGAAAATACATTTCCAGTCTTACAGTAGCCTATGTTAAGGCTCTATTCATTGTTTATTTGTATTCAAATGTGTTATATGTTCATAAGTGTTATAGGCAACAAAAAGATTTTCTTCAGTGGTGACATGTGAATGTGTTTTCTTGGACTGAAATATATGGAGGGCAAAATATATGTTTAAATGCTTTTTAAAAAAAAATATTTATGCATTTATTAATATATTTTCAACAAAATACAAAAATGACCAAAAATACTTTGGTAGAAATTAAATTTGCATAAATATATTTTGAAAAATGTTTAAGCAAATACATTTTTGGCATTTTTTTGTATATTCTAAAATATACAAAATAATTTGAAAATATGTATTTTTGCTGTATGGCTGCATTTATTAAAACCTGTAATACTGTGAAATATTCTAATCATTTCAAATAACAATTTTCTATTTGAAAATATTTTAAAATGTATTTTATTTCTGTGATCAAAGCTGAATTTCCTTCAGAAATCATTCTAATATGCTTATCTGCTGCTCAAGAAACATTTCTTATTGTGAATGTTGAAAACAGTTGAGTCTTCGAGGAATAGAAAGTAAAAAAACAGCATTTATTTGAATTTTTATTTGTAACATTATAAATGTCACTTTTAATCTATTTGCAATGCATTCTTGCAGAATAAAAGTGTTAATTTATTTATTTATTTCCAAAAAACAAAACAAAAAAACTCTTACTGACACGAAAAACATGGTTATGACTATGATGTCATTTTGTGGCTGTATTTACCACGCAGAATGCCACTCATAACTCCGGGGATTCCCTGCATTTCCGTGATGTTGTTGTTGGTGAAATAGCTGTCGCAGGTGGCGTTCAAGAACTCGGAGTCGCAGAACAGCCGCCAGAGTTTGGTGGTGACCGTGGCGTTTTCTCTCTCGATGACCTTCGCGCACACATCGAAGCCTTTCCAAATCAGAGTCCGGTTTCCCAGCACACACACTCTGTGGAAATCATTTCAAACTTAAAGGGGTCATATGATGCGATTTCAAGTTTTTCTTTCTCTTTGGAGTGTTACAAGCTGTTTGTGCATAGATAAGATCCCTGAAGTTGCAAAGACTAAAGTCTCAAAACCAAAGAGATATTCTTTATAAAAGTTAAGACTCTGCCACGCCCCCCTAAAACGGCTCATTCATACACGCCCCCACATGTCTACGTCACGATGTGGGGAGATTTGCAAAACACCACCCAAACGTACACGCAATGAAAGAAGACAGATCTATTATTCTCGGTGTAGTATTGTTGCCGCCATGTCCTGGAGACGCTGTGTTTCATTGTGAAAGCAAAATAACTTTGTTTGGGCTTCCAAAAGAGGACACAACTAGAAATCAGTGGTTAAGTTGTGTTTACAACACTGTTCCAGAACAGTTCAACCCAAATATTAGAGTGTGTGCAGCGCATTTTACAGAGGACTATTTCCTGAACCTGGGAGAGTAACGTTATCCTGATGCCAGCTGTGCACAAAGGCTGTTTCTATAAAGTGGGGCAATTCCAACTTTGCAAGGACAGTCTGGCGCTTCTGTCTCACAGCCTGTAAGCATGTTTTCATATTTAAACGTGAGTTTTGAGCAGTGTAGAGTAGTGCTTGTTGTTTGTCGTTTCTCCGATCACAAATGCAGACATGCTAATGTTTACGCGGCGTGATGCAACGTGACGCGAAAAAATACAGTATAAGTCATTATAATCAGTAATTATGTCCCCACTGGATGCAACAAATGCCTCATTAATAATGGGTTTTATTGTTTTTGTCTCGTCGCGCAATACAGCAACACAGCATCACAGCATCACAATACGGTGAGGGGCGTAACATTTCCGTCTCACGCTTGAGGTATCCCATGACACACATCGTAAAGAATAGGGGTGTAACCCCGGTGTCCTGGCCAAATTCCCTCCACTGGCCTCTGACCATCATGGCCTCCTAATAATCCCCATCCACTTGATTGGCTCTATGACTCTCTCTCCTCTCCACCTGTAGCTGGTGTGTGGTGAGCGCACTGGCGCTGTTGTGCTGTGGCTGCCGTCGCATCATCCAAGTGGATGCTGCACACTGGTGGTGGTTGAGGAGAGACCCCCCTCATGACTGTAAAGAGCTTTGGGTGTACAGCAATACACAATAAAGTGCTATATAAATGCCTCATTCATTCATTCATTCATTCAATCACAACGCACTGGATAGCTGGCCAATCAGAGCACGCCTCACTTCTCAGAACGATGAGCTTTGTAAAACTCAGCGCGTTTCAGAAAGGTGGGGCATAGAGGAGCAACAATAATGTACAGTATTTGGAAAATAATGTGTTTTTTTAACCTTAAACAGCATAAATACATTGCATTACACCAAATACACAAAATAATGTTCTTTTTAGCAACGTCAAATGACCCCTTTAATCATTTCTAAAGGACAAAAATAAACCAGCTTCAATTAGATATTAGGGGTTGAGCGATATGTGTTTTTCAGGGCCGATGCCGATTATTACAGATCAAGGTGACCGCTAGGGCTGCACGATTAATTGAATGCGATTGTCATGCGTATCTTTCAGTGAAGCACGGTTCTGTGATCAGTAGTAAATCTCCATGCAAAGGCCAGAGGGCGCTCTCACGCTGAAACTACAAATATGCCCCGCAGAAGTGCACGTCGTTCCAGGGTTGTGGCTAGAAGGGATATCTCTGCTTCAGGAAACTAACAATGAAGGTGTAAGTTTACTGACAAGCTACGCAAAACTGCTTTCATAATTGCAGACCGATTTAATTGCGCAATTATGAAATCGTTCTGCGATTATGAAAGCAGTTTGCGTAGCAGTATAAGTCATTATAATGAACTACGGCTCTGTGTATTAAATGCTGTTACAACTGAACCCGCTTCTGTATACCATCGAGCCTTTACCCGGCAAGTTTGAGTTGTATATAACGTGCATTTGAAAAAAGCAACATGCACCAAACATCTTTCCAAGCATGAGAAGCATTTAAGAACCTCTTGTCCCATAAAATACCACATTTAATAACATGTTTTTATTTCATCGTGCAGCCCCACCGACAACCGATATTTTGAACCGATATATTTGTCTGGTGTAAAAATGAAAATTAATGTCAAAATTAAGAATAACAAAGGCTCTGACAATAACGTTCTTTAAATGCTTTTAAATTATATTATTGGCAAATCGGTTTAGAAAATGACCAATACCGATAACCATAAAAATAATTAATATCGGCACCGATAATTGGCCAGACCAATACTCGGTTAACCCCTATCAGATATATCTGATATATGTGATTGTAATATTTGAGGCACATACGGGAAGACCGGAGGCTCGAAGGCGGTTTTGATCACTCCGGCGTAGACGGCGAGGATCGAGCAGATGACGCAGGCGAGGAAGACGAGCGCCAGCTTGTTCACGTACTTCACTCCTACAAACACCACAATGGCCATGAAGCTGAGCACCAGCGTGCCGTACACACGCATGTTGTTCAGCATGGCGGCTTCGGCCTCGGCTCCCTCCAGACCCTCCATCTTAAAAATAGCCGCTTGTGGTACAATGTACACCTGAGATAGGAGAAAATAAGGTGGAAGGTGGAAAAATGAATTAAAAGGATAAAAGGGAATCAAAAAGAACAAAAATAATTAGGTCTGCCAATCAATATTCTGTGATAAAATAATTTTCCTCAGACATTATGGACTTTCATGTTTAGGCATTCCATTGACCTGCTGTCCTCATTATTTTTGCTTCTTAAACTGCCTCTCTGAGAATAAATTACCCATAAAAGTGTACGTTAAATTAAATTTTGTGAAATTTTAGCTAAAGACTTCTGAAGCCATATGCCTTCTGCCATTTTAAGTGTATATTACATTATAAATAAAGCATCTGCTAAATGACTAAATGTAAATATATACTGTAACTGCTTTTCTGATAAAAAAAAAATGGTTCAGGTCATCATTTCAATCCAATCAATATCCAAATGGACTATATTTGACATTAATCTTTCCAAAAAACTTGCTTGTGGAGACTTAAAAGGTTATTGTTTTATTTTTTTATGTTATATACTTGTTTACAACAGAATCTGAACAGTCAAATATAATACAGAAACAAGATTGGGGAGGGTTAAAGGTGAGAATATCAGAAAAAGAGTGTACAAATGATAAAAACAAACCTAATCAAACAAACAAGATGAATCTAAAAATAAGCAAAAAACTACAAAAAGAGCCAAAGAATAGCAAACAGACAAAGAGGGACAAAATAATGAGAGATGAGTGAGATTCACAATGACACAGGCAGTAAAACAGACTAGCGTGAGTTCAGTTCTACAAGCACTAATTGAACTAGTCAAGCGTGGAATTAATACTGCAAATGGACTGCCATTAGTTCTTATTAGAGACCTGACCTAAATTATATTCAATGCCATAAACTTTTGGGTGCATATGCTCCGTTTCACCGCTCTAAGCACAATACATTGCATCGTTCATTAAACTGTTTCATATTTTCCCCTTTATAAGAAGGATAAAAGTGAGAAATTATTGGGAATCTTACGCAATCTGTCAAGATTATGTCTGGGTCATAATTCACCCCAAAAAAGAAATATATGTTATATTGTTATATTCCACTTTAGAAAAAAGCATCTCATCTCATCTAAATGATCTTTAAATGAGAATATGCTTAACTGCCTCAAAAAGAAAAAAATCTGTTCCAAAAAATTTATGAAAAATATAATTTATAAAAAATATTTTTAGGACATTTTCACACGACCCAGACATTTTTTCCGAAGTTTCACCCATTTTATGCCATTAAATAAATACTGTATAATATTAAATAAAAAATCGGTATGCCATTTAAACCATAAAGACTTAAAACAATCATTTATATAATAAATTATATTATATTATTATTTTCAACTTTAGAAAAAAGCATCTCATCTAAATGATCTCTAAATTAAAATATGCTTTAAATTTGTTTTCCTAAAAATGAATGAAAAACATTCACATGACCAATTTTTTTTTTATAAGATTCACCCATTTTTGCCATTAAATAAATATTACATAATAGTATTAATTTTTTTATATATTTGTAAAAATGTTATCTAATATTATTAATAATTTTATTTATATATTTAAAAAAGTTTAAATATTTACATATTTATGTTTTTTTTTTTTTTTTTTTTCATCAACTGGTGGTGCTCCCTCAGGATTCAGTGCTCTTCATAGACTGCGTGATCTGCATGTGGGAAGCAAATAAGTGCTGTTCAATTGCTGAAACACACACACATATGATCAGCTAGTCACTATGGTGACCTGTTCATTTTTATAATATCTGCTGGGTTACACAATACGGCTTTAATGTCAAAGTGCCGGCTCACTTTAAATAGACGACTTAGTGTCCTTCTGAACCGTAGGCTGGATAGAATTCTCGCTCAAATCAGCATGTCGCGGACCTGCCGATCTCTGAGCACGGGGAAGATTTTGCATGGACAATGGGAGCTAAGCCTATGTTTCCCCGGAAGACAGAATTAACCCACAAGTCAGACACACTGGAGCCCCCGACCAGCAATGCAATATGAAATACATGAGCAGCTGAGAACACGTGTGTTAAAACACGAGATGAGCGAAGCTCGAAGGACACGCTAGTGGTGCAATTAAACGCAGAGTCTGCATAATTACTTAATTACTCGCTCTAAGAGGAGGGGAGGAAAGCAGGACGAGAGAGAGAGATACAGTGAAAGACAGATGAACAAGAAGAAATTAAATCAACTTTTAAAAAAATACATCTAGACACATATGATTTCAGTGTTTTTGCGTAACATCCTGACTACTGTGATGTCTTGATCTAGTTGATTTTTAAAGGCAGTTTAGAATGGGTCCTTCGCTGCCAGTGATGTTGTGTGTGTGCATTTAAAGAATAAAGTCTTTTGATAAAACTATTTCAGTTCAGCCTCATGTCATTCCAAATCCATATTTAGACTTTGCTTATCTCATGGAGAACAAAAAGAGAAGTTTAGTACTGCACAAAATAATACAGTGACCAGTGCGCCAACGCACGGAGGGCAAGTTGGATGGACTACTTTTTATGATGCTTCATTTATTCACTTTATTTCATGGTGCTCCTGAACACAGCATACATTCATTGTACAAAAAAGTGCAGTGTGAATATTCAAAGTTGTTTTTTCATTTGGTTTATACAGGTTTGGAATGACATGAGAATGAGTAATTGACAGGATTTGCCTTTCGAATTATTACTTTAAATATTCTTGTTTATCTCTAAAACTGGACACATGACAATTACGTGTTAAAAAACAGTCTGAAATCGCTTGCCCTCAGAGGTACCTTCATGCAAAAATGCAAAAAAGGACTAAAACTTTTCACAACTGTGGATCATTTATCATTGCTTTGGCACAAAATGTATTCAATGACTGCATCTTTAAAATAACATCAATTATTTTCTTATAGGACACAATCATCGCCAAAAATTTGCTCATTCACATACAGTACTTAAAAAAAAAAAAAAACTTGTTTAAAACATAATACAAGTTAAGACAGAAATTTGCTACATTTATACAGCAATGCTATACTGAAAAATATTTAAATCTTAAAATCTAAATCTTAAAAAGATTCAGTCTTAAAAATGTGTCAGTCTTGCAATAATTTTGTACTGTAGTACAAACATGAACCACGTCACAAATACTGCAGTGATTTCTTACATTTGTATAAATTTAGCAAAAGTAAACAATGTGCAATGCTACTTCTTGTAGGTCATTATTTCACAAAGTGCATTTGTTGGGTGACAACCTTCAACCTGACTTGATTTGAGACATGCATGAAGTGTTTTGGCACTAAGTGCATTTGTAACATGACATGTACTGCTGTGCCAGGCTAAAACTTGGTTATGAGAGCTGTGTGGAGAGAAAAAGTGACCTAAGTATTGAGAAATGTGTCTTAGAGACGGTGATTCAACACACTCATAAAGCACAGAGGTTGTTGATCTCACCAGCAGGATCTCGATGCAGCCCAGGATGTACATGGCTCCAGCGAAGGTGGTGCCCAAGTAGAAGCAGATGCCTACAGCTCCACCGAACTCAGGGCCCAGAGAGCGAGAGATCATGTAATAGGAGCCTCCAGCTGTTGATGCAAACAGAAAACCCTTTCAGGAAACTTGCATTTGAGGAAGTGACGATCTGCTGGGATATTACCAAAGCATTCTGATGTTGACGGCTCAGAAAAATAGCACAATACAAGCCACAATTACAACTTCCTGTTTCTTGGAAAATATTAAGCATGCTTATAGAGAGGCTTTTTAGCACTATAGAGATAAAAGCAGATTATTGCCGACGAACAACGGACGGGGAACCGAACCCGGCAATTTCATCTCACCTCTGCTCTCCTCCAATCAGGAGATGAGATCGAGGTGGTCATTAGGACAGGACACGCTCGGCCAATTATAAATACATAAATACAGCTTTGAGGATATTGCTGTCTGCTCATTGCTTTGAGTTATTGTTGCTACGGTGACCGCTTCCTGTTGCCAAGACGACCCACATGCACATGTTAAGCTCTAGCAGGGGCTCACTTACCTGGCACGACGCCGTTCGTGGCGATGGCACTCATGGAGATGGCAGTGAGCATCGTCTAGAAGAAAACACAAAGAAAGAGAGAAAACAAGTGGATTAGGTGAATAAGCATATTTTAAATGCATTAGATATATAATAATGCCAGGATGATACATCCATTTCTAACAACAGCAACTAACTACCAACAAAAATTTGATTATGATACTAGAAAATCATGCATCATGATTTTTGAGTTTGTATACAAAATAATGACAAGAAAATGTTTTGTTCTCAATAGTAAAAAAACAAACATTCTGATTCATGAGCAAATGATTCCTATGAATCTTTTAAGGGAGTCATTCAAAAAGACTGTAACAGTTTAGTTTGAATCAGTCTGATGAATCCTTCACTAAATGAACTAAGAATCAACATCTGGTTCACCTACTGAAGTGTAGGTTTCATTACTTTGGCAAAAGATAGATTCCCATGAACAGGTTCTTTAAAATTAATCATTCAAAAAGACTTACAGAAGTTATCAGTTTGAATAACTCTGATGAATCCTTTACTAAATTACCTAACTACTCTGATTGAGCCAATAAATCAACATCTGATTCTCTTACTGAACTGTAGGTTTCATTACTTTGACATAAGATGGATGAATGGATGGATGGATGGATGGATGGATGGTTGGTTGGTTGGATGGTTGGTTGGATGGATGGATGGTTGGTTGGTTGGATGGATGGATGGTTGGATGGATGGATGGATGGATGGATGGTTGGTTTGGTTGGATGGATGGATGGATGGTTGGTTGGTTGGTTGGATGGATGGATGGATGGTTGGTGGATGGATGGATGGATGGTTGGTTGGTTGGATGGTTGGTTGGTTGGTTGGATGGATGGATGGATGGATGGATGGTTGGATGGATGGATGGATGGATGGATGGATGGTTGGTTGGTTGGATGGATGGATGGTTGGTTGGATGGATGGATGGTTGGTTGGATGGATGGATAGATAGTTAATCTTTTAAACAGCAAAGCAGGAGACTGTGAAAGCAGGAGATCTATAGTTGTGTCAGATCGCCTTGATTAAAGCAATTTAGTAGAACTGAAAGTACCAGAATAAATCTGATCTCGTTTGAAACCTCCTCTGTCTCCTTAAAGGACGAGATGTCTCTTTATATTGCTGCACTGAGCCAAAGCAATTTTAAAACGTCCTGGAGATTAAAGCTATCTCCAGAAATGCAAATGCATTTATTTTGGAGGAAAGGGAAAGATCTGATGCTGTCAGACTGATGCTTCTTTAGAATGTGACATGCAACATACAGACAGAAACAAATACTTGTTTCAATTAAAAGAAAGAGAAAGATTCCACTCTATATTTCTAGGTGGAAGATGAAACTGCTTTTTCTGTGTTTCTCATTATTTACCTAAAAACACCCTTTAAACCGTGATAAAATCACTGTCACACACAAGACGTCTCGTGGCTGATTGCTTAACTGAAAATGTGAACACATACATCAGTGTCAGTGAGACGTGACAGACGCATACACATGAATACAAAACTGTGCAAATCAAAATCATTTCAATGCACTGCGTGAATGATTTCTCCTACATAAAATCTTTAAATGGAGAGCAAATAAAGACTTCTTCTGAAGTCTCCTCCTTCTCAGATGTTTCTCCTGAGAAAAACACCCCAGTAATCTCAGGAGAAACATCTGAGACAAAGTCCATGAGCTATGAAAGAGCAACCTTTGAACAATACATTCTGAGAGGATTCAAGTGTTTCAGTTCATTAGGCTTTAATCAGTGTATAATCAGCAGTTTTCTCTCTCAGACGGGTTTGATAAGACACTAATTGAGACTAAGTGTTTTATCTTGACTATAACCAAGACCCATGTGAGATCTGGTCCATTTACCCCCCCCCCCCCACACACACACGTCCAATGGCAATTCAGAAACGCTCTTCATATCATCACAGAACTCCATATGTTAATCACATGCTGGCTGCAGCCTCTGATTGGACGATGTAGGGCACCGGCTGCTCACTGCAGAGTGAGCCAATAATATGAGACAGATACTATGACAACCAACCCAAAGGCTTAGAGAAACAATTGTGAATGAATAAATGGCCCATTTTCTGACAGATTACATATTGTGTAGCTGACATTTACTGAGGGATTCATGACACAGAGTTATTGTTTAATTCTGCAATATTTTTTCATTCATGCTAACGAACATCTTGAACACAAGTGTTCATGAAACGTGAGAAGAACAAACTTCTGTATAAATCACTCAACTCAGTGAAATGCAGTAATTTACATAACAATGTTTAACAAACAATCTACATTTCAGTCAGAATTTTGTTCTGCTTTTTTCATAAATAATGCCCATTGCCTTTAAAAATAAATGTAATAAAATTAACACTGCATTCACGTCAGGCTGCAATTTAAAAATTAGAACAAAAATAAACTAATTACACTTCACCATCAATTGCACAATATACACGATATACACGAATATGCACGATCTGCACAATATACATGTTGATTGAGCAGTTTTTAAATGTGTGAGGTGCACATAAACTACTGTTCAAAAGATCAAGATTTTTTGATGTTTATGTTCACCAAGGCTGCATTTATTTGACCAAAAATACAGTAAAAACAATAATAATGTGAAATATTATTATAATTTAAAATAACTGTTTTCTATTTTTGAATATATTGTAAAATGCATTATTTCTGTGATGCGCAGCTGAATTTTCAGCATCATTACTGCAGTCTTCAGTGTCACATGATCTTCAAAAATCATTCTAATATGCTGATTTGCTGCTCAAGAAACATTTCTGACTATTATCAATGTTGAAAACAGTTGTGCTGCTTCATATTTTTATGAAAACTGCAATACGTTTTATTTTTGAGGATGAATAGAAAGTTCAAAAGAATCCCATTTATTTGAAACAGAAACCTTGTAACATTATAAATGCCTTTACTGTTACTTTTGATCAATTTAATGCATCCTTGCTGAATGAAAGCACTAATTTTCTTAAAAAAAACTTTTAAAACGGTACTGTACACACAAACTTAAATTATTAATTTGTGTATCTTCATTCAGGTATGTCTCCTCACTGGTGCCGGCCATATTTGGCTTCTCGATAGAATAATTTTACATAATCAAATGACACATCAGAAAATGAATTTAATACAGCTGAGGTCAGAAAACAGAAGTGCAGAATAAAGATGGAGAAGCGCATCTTCCTTTTGCACAACTATCTGAATGTGGAACCTCATAATGGCTGTAAATGTATGCATAATCAACATTTCTCTCATTTTGGCTGCCATTTTTTGGAGCTTGAGCAATGCATTCTGGGATTGCCTTGCCTGCCTTAGAATTCGGCCAATTCTCGTTAGGTTTTGGACCGGAGCCACTGTCTCAGTGTTAAATGTTCATTTGATTACATCTACATCACTGAATACACAACAGTCAACTCATATTCATGCATTAATGCATTACCACGAATACTTTGATCATTTCACGACCGTCACGATCCATAAATAACCAAAGCCCTGTCTGTCATCCGCCTGTCAATATTTCTGTGCCTGCCGACTATTTGAAAGTGGATCAATGCTGTTGTTTGTGTCCTTTAATGATTAATTTCTGCATTTCTAACGGCTTCAGTCTGTCTTAAAGAGGCGAGCGTCTCCATCTCTGTGATGCATGAAAGAATCAGCGTTCTCTCCTCCTCTCCATCTGTTGCCATGAGAGACCGAACGTGATGAAAAGCAAGCGACGGCCGCCTGGCAATGAGCTGGTAATTTCAGATGACATCGATAGCGTCTCGCTACTTCTAATTATGATGCATATATGCTCTCATTCAGAGAGCGCAGGCGGATGTTGAGGTGTCGCTCGCACCACCCTGGACCGCTGTCGATTCTGCTGACGGTGTGGACGGCCAGATAAACCACACACGCAGTTTCAAAGGCTGGAAGTCATCGAGATGCACCAGGCAAACGCCATCTGTAGCTTCATCTGCACATCTGCAGAAAAGTCTCTGAGGCCACTTTAACCTCGATTTGAAGGATTCTGTAAAGCCTTCATTATCTTTGAGTGTCTCTAAAGGCTGTGGCTTTCCACATAATGTGCTTGGGTTTTAAATGAGAAAACCTCAGGGTTTAATGTATGCATTAAATTAATGTTGCTGTCAATTAAACTGCCTGTTGCCTTTTATGATTTTCAACATGTTAAGAGTGAATCTCACTAAACCTGCAACCTAGTAGCAAAAGCGTTATTAACTAAAGTTATTAAACACTTTTTGTTAATTGAAATAAAATGAAATGGAATAAAATATAAATATTAGATTGAAAACCTAATAATAAACATGAAATCTGAAGTTGAAACAGTAAACTGAAATAAAAAATTAAAATTATGTAGAATTAAAAAAAAACTAATAAAAATTACAAAAGGACATAAAAATGAATAAACATTAAACTCAAATAAAAAACTGAAAATATAAAAATGAAAAGTAATTCAAAATATTAATAAAAGAAAGAAACTAATTACTATATTAATCAGGCTATGTTTTGCAAAACAAAAATGAAGCCTAATTTTAAGACCATTAAGATGTTTTTAATTGTGACATTTTCATGAAAACGTTGCCCATTTCCACCTAATGTTTTAATTAATGTATTGTGAAAATTGTGATTAAATAATTTAAATTATAATGTATTTGAAGATTTTATTTTCAAAAACAGATAACTCATGTTTTTTATTATATTATGTTGTTTGTATTGTTTTTTATTGTGTTAGTTAGCTAGTGTTTTTTTAGTTATTGTTTACCTAATCAAAATAACCCAACTGCAGTTTGATTGAGATTAATTAGAATGCACAAAGAAAAAAAACATGATTTTTGAAAATGGTTAAAAACGAGTTATCTGTTATCTGTTTTTGCAACTGAACTCTTCATTTGTTGCACTGCATTTAACTGATGCTTATTAAAACACATATTCACTGACAATTCATTTGCTTCCTTTGAACAATTACCACAATTAAAATGAAAATAATGATAATCTAATGAGAGCTCTCCATATATAAACACTCACAAGTAAAACATTTGGACAAATTACACAATGAAAACTGCGAGGAAACATGCTTAATTGTCATGAAAATAATGCAGTGCATTATCTATATAATAGGCCTATATATCTGATCAATATTGTTTTTTTTTATTCAGCTATTTTTGTATTCTGTGCTCCAAACACACTTGAGGCTATGAAATCCTTCAAAACAAGGCTAAAAATGTCACTAGAGCAACTAAAGAGACACAAGAAAAGAAAGATGGCCTAAAATGACTACTGACTCTACAGACTGTTCTAGAATCAGTTTGTGCACATGCAAAATGAGATGCTAATACTATCAAAATAAAAACTCAACAACACAAGAAAATAGTGTTTGCAACATTTTGAAATAAACATATTCTTCTCCACTCTTGACATCAAATGTAGTGACATTGATGCATATTTAGTGAGCACATTCTATAAGCTTCATTAATACAGTTTCCATCAGCTTAACTGCTGTCAGCTTATTAGACATAATCAGAAAACACTACGCACACAGTGTGTTCTCACATAAAACAGCATGTTGACCTAAAAACCAGCAGCATTTCTATGTTTAGCGATCACCTGTGGCACGACGACATATAGACGAGGTGCTTTTAGCTGCAGTGTTTTTGTCTGAAAGCATCCGGAGGGTTTATAAATGGATGTGTTGTGTTGTTGAGATCTCTGTTTGGCTGCATCTGTAGCGGATTAAACTACAACACACCAGAGTGACACAAGAGCTTCTCTACTAACAGCTGGAGTGGATTTCCTGACGGATCGAAACGTGGAGATGCTGCGTTCTTTACAGGGATTAAAACAAGTGCACTCAAGAGATACTTTACATTTCGTATGAGTCAAAGAGAAAATAAGAGGCAATGGCTGCGTTTTAATGGGATTACTGCATGATGCACAGTATATACTGTACGCTGATTACCATTTTCTTAAAATAGCATGTTCAACATGATGCTTTATGCAACTATAGGCAGTAAAACCAGTATTATGACTCACAATGTTGCATGTTTAATCAAGCAAATAGTGTTCAGTTATCATTTTTTTAATAAAATGTATATATATATATATATATATATATATATACTGTATATATATATATATGATTAAATGTAGCATTACATCACTTGCTCACTAATGGATCCTCTGCAGTGAATGGGTGCCGTCAGAATGAGAGTCCAAACAGCTGATAAAAACATCACAATAATCCACAAGTAATCCACACCACTCCAGTCCATCAGTTAATGTCTTGTGAAGCCAAAAGCTGCATGTTTGTAAGAAATATATCCATCATTAAGACATTTTTAAATTCAAACCATAACTTCTGGCCAAAATATGAGACCATTTTCCATAATAACACTTTCTCCAGTGAACAAGTCCATATCCTGTTGTCTCTCACATCAAAATGCACCCACATATTTCTTTAGAACTGGTTTTTGGACTGTTTTCACTTGTAAACAGTGCTTGATCTGTGCATATTTCTCTCCTGATTCAGATGAGATGACTTTTTTCACTGGTGAACGCAATATTATGGATAGGAATCAAAGGTTTGAAGTTAAAAACGTCTTTATGGATTTGTTTCTCACAAACACACAGCTTTTGGCTTCACAAGACATTAACTGATGGACTGGAGTGGTGTGGATTACTTGTGGATTATTGTGATGTTTTTATCAGCTGTTTGGACTCTCATTCTGACGGCACCCATTCACTGTAGAGGATCTATTTGTGAGCAAGTGATGGAAAGACACATTTCTCCAAATCTCACGAAGAAACAAACTCATTTACATCTTGGATGGACTAAGGGTGAGTAAGTTTTCAGCAAATTTTAATTTTTGGGTGAAATATTCCATTAAGAACCGCAGGCGATTTAACCTCAGTGTGGTTGTGCATATATTAGTTATTTTAATGCGTTTCACTCTACGAGAGTAGTATTGTAGTATGCTATTCCCAACTCAATCACACCATGTGTATGTATGAGAGCGAGTGAAAGAGAGATGAAGAAATAGAAAATAGTGAATTCCTGAGCTCATGATAAAAATAGCACTTCCACGGCCACGGGCGCTGGAGAATCTAGGTTGCACATGCAAACATACACATCACATTAATGAGCATGTATGCTGAAGTGCATGCTTGCTCGGTGACGCGGACATATACAGCAGGAGGCCTGGATTCGGCTGAAACACATGCATGTTAATCAGCGGGTCTTTGAAAATGTGATGGCATGCAAATGTGGGACATGCAAATTCAAAATCAACGGAAATTAGATGCTTGCATCAGCTGTGTGCATGTGGAAGTATGATGTCTTTATTATTCACTGTAAATGCAATGATTCAGATATAAGGTGAATCTCACTAAACCTGTTAAGAACAATGCAACCCAGAATCAAAAGCATTATTGTTACTGTTAACTAAAATTAAAACTATTAAAAAATGTTTGATAATTCACATAAACCTGAAATAAGCTAGAAATAGAACTATTAGATGATAAACTAAAAAATAAACAAATATGTAAACAAACCAAAATTCCAAAATAAGTTGAAGTTGAAGTACTAAACACTGAAATAAAACTAAAAATTACTAACTACAATTACTATCTAATACTGGAAAAAACATAAAACTATTTAGAAAACTATTTATAAAAAAAAAAAAAAAAAACAAATAAAAACTACAAATTGGCGCATAAAATAATTATGCATAAAAATTAATATCGTATGAAATAAGTTTAAGTTGAAATTACTAACTGAAAAAAAATTAACTATTTAGAAATTAAACTTTGTAGGAAAAAAACTAAAACTAATAAAAATTGCCATGTAACAAAATTACAAAAAATTTGACCAAAATTAAAACTAAAAGCTAATTCGAAATATTAATAAAAATGATTAACTAATTACTATATTAATTATGATTTGCAAAACAAAAATGAACCTTAATTATAATACCATTAAGATATTTCAAATTGTGACATTTTCATCAAAGTTAAGTCCATTTTCATCTCAGATTTCTATTGCATGGTGTGTGACTGACCGTGGAGCAGCACATGAGCACGATGATGAAGGCCTCGATGACGCCGCCGATGCCCACCATCCAGGTCATCCTGAGAAACAGAATCACACCCAGGATGTTCTGCAGGCAGGGCAGGTAGACACCCATCAGCGTTCCCATCCGCGGAGCCTGTCGAGACACACACACACAGCAGTCTGTTAGTACAACATCAATATTTGATTAGATCTGTTCTGCTGATCAGGTTCATGTTTTCATTTCATTGTTCAGCAAACATAAGATGTTCTGTTCTCTCAACTGTAAAAACAATAATGCAACTGTTGATGTTCTGATAAACAGAGAGAGAATCCATGGAATCATCCTAGCAACCACCCAGATCACCCAAGCGACTATTCAGAACACCCTAGTAACCACTCATAACACCTTAGCAACTATTCAGACCACCTTAACAACCACTCAGAACATCCTAGTAACCACTCAGAACACCCTAGCAACAATTTAGAACACCCTATCATCCACCCAGAACACCCTAGCAACTATTCAGAACACCGTAGTAACCACTCATAACACCCTAGTAACTATTCAGAACTCCTTAACAACTGCTCAGAACATCCTAGTAACCACTCAGAATACCCTAGCAACTATTTAGAACACCCTATCCACCACCCAGAACACCCTAGCAACCACCTAGAACACCCTAGCAACTATATAGTACACCTTAACAACCACCCAGAACACCCTAGCAACTATTCAGAACACCCTAGTAACCACTCATAACACCCTAGCAACTATTCAGAACACCTTAACAACCACTCAGAACATCAGGGCCCCCTTGAAAACGAGATGATGCATCTCAAGGGGTTTATCCCAAATAAAATTTGTTGCAACATCAAAGTAACCACTCAGAACACCCTAGCAACTATTCAGAACACCCTAGCAACCACCTAGAACACCCTAGCAACTATTCAGAACAGCCTAGCAACCACCTAGAACACCCTAGCATCCATGCAGAATGCTAGCATGGCTGTGAGTTTTGCATGAGCAAACACCACTCACATTTAATTCAGAAAAAAGTAAATATCCAATTATTTTATATTATATTTTGCAACATCTTAATGAGTCACATACTGTGAAAAGGCAGCAGAGCAGATTAAACCCTGTGATCAACACCACTGTAAATCACTTCGCTAATAAACACTCACTGTCATTGTGTTTGCTGCTCGCTTCAAGGGCGTTCAAAGATCAGTAAGAGTCAATGTGATATTCAGAGAGAAAGTGAGTGTGTGTGTGTGTGTGTGTGTGTCAGTAATTACTAACACACAGTGAGTAAAGGTCTGATAAATGGTGAGTGTGTGTGTCCATCCACACGGCATCCAAAAACGCTCAAATACGTCCCGTCCCCGTTCAAGGACATCGTCAATAAAAAGCAATTATCCCAGTGACCAAAAAAGGTCAGACAGGCAAAGTCGGCTCACCAGGCTGGACAGACCCACAGCGGACGACAGCGCTGTAAGGTACAGGACAACCGCACACACACACACACACACACACACACACACACACACACTCTCAAGGGCTGGTGAAAGCACTTTTCATTTCACACAGTTGATTAAATGTGATCTAATGGGTGTCTGAGTGAATCCCACGTGACTCTTTGGAGAAAACATGCACTGAATAACTGAACAGTGTTCACAAACTCACCGTAGCTAACATAAGAACAGTGTGCGTCAAGGCTTTTACATTTTCTAAAGGAAATATTGAGTGTTACTGTGCCAGGCTGTTGATATGTGGTCGCTAAGGTGCTCTGGGTGGTTGCTAGGTGGTTTTTGGTCCCTAAATGACTCAGATCCCTTCTTCAAGTGTGTGTATGTGGGATTTTTTGCAGTGGTTTTAAGTCTGAAGGCAAAATTGCATAAAAAGTCCATGCATTATTCAAAAATAACATTATATTTTATTCTTAACAATAGCCACAGTAAAATTGAATAGAATTTTTTTGAAAAATTCCATGGGAAAAATTGAGTGAAAAACAGTAAAAATAAATAAATAAATAAATAAAGTTAAAGTAATTATCTAATAAATTTGATTTACATACATAAAATATGATTTACACAAATAAGCAATAAATTAATAAACTTGATTAAAATAAATAAATAAATTAATAAATGACTTTAAATGATAAATAAACATTTGATCAAAATAAATAAATGAAAATAAATATTGATTCAGTGATTAAAGTACAATTAAATAAAATGTATTTAAATATTTAAATAAAAAACAAATGCATTTAAAATTTATAAATTGATAAAAATGAATAAATAAAATTTGATTTAAGTAAATAATAAATACTAATAAATAGTAATAGATAGTAATAATAATAAATATAAATACATCTAACAGTACAATATTATTGTGAGTAGAAAAAAACAATGATGTAACATAATATAAACTAAATATTTTACAAATAATATATTATACATATTTATAATATTAATTTTTCACAGTATTAATTAAGTCTTTTACACATTAAAATATATAGCTGCCTTTTAAATTGATCATATTTGGGGGTTGATGGCATCTAAAAGATAAAAAAAAATGATATAGCTTATTGCATTTGTAAAATAATAAATCAATAAATAAATCAATAAGTAAATAAACAGAATTATTCATAATCATAAGAAACACACACACACAGTTATTGCAGCAAGTAATATAGAACATTAGCATTAACTATCAAAAAAGTACCTCTTTTTGAACATGTTAATATTTGAAGTTCTTTAGAGTACCGAAAATACCATTGTACAGATATATGAACATCCAACTGAGCACACAAGTGTTTATATCTGCTATTTTATAGTGCCTTTGAATATGACTCATCCAATCAGAATCTACAGCCAGAACTATATGTTTTATAAATTAGAGTTAATTACAGTAATTGTCGTTAACTATTATATTTGGTAGAAAATCTGACATGCTGAAAGGAGCAAAGACAATGAGAACCGCAGAAAGAGAAGATGCTTCCCTCCGGCATATTTTTAACCTTCATAACAGACTGAGAATAGGGCCCTTTTCAGATGGGAAACACACACACACACACACACACACACACACACACACACACACACACACACACACACACACACACACACACACACACACACACACACACCAGAACAAGTCATCCGTAGGCTCGAAGCGACAGCAGATGGCAAACTGGGAAACAAGACTTTTAATTTAATTAACCTGAAATAAATAAGAAGGCCTGAATAATGCATGCCATTAAATTCAATATCAGCCATGCAAATGCGCAATTCTGTGTGGGATAATTTGATTTCTAAAGCAAGGATTAATTTCAGTATTAATGTAATCTAATATAATGTGGCTTTATGCATCACGTCAAAACAACGGCAATAATTACATACTACCATAAGGTCCCAAATTAAGTGAACCTCACACACCTGAAAAATATATGTGCAAGTATTAAAAATGATGCTTTTTATGAAATCTGTATAACACATAATAAAATAATTTTTAATAATTAAAAAAAATATTGTATTTTATTTATTTATAATTTAATGTATAACATTATAAAATAATTTAATAAATAATAATTAAATAAATCAAAATAATAATAATATTTTTTCATAAATAATAGTAACCTTATAATGCATTTCAACACTTGCATAAACTTATAACTTTAAAGAATATAATGCATAATTCATTTATAGAGTTCTGATGCATTATATATTTTAAAGCTATAATCATGGATAAGTATGTATTATATTGCATCATAAAAGTGGTTACAGGTACTTAGGAGAGCAAAACTGATTATAAGGCATTATGAATATCTTTACAAAACGTTACATACACAGGTTTCATATAAAGTGTTACTAAACTAAGTTTTAGTAATCTGCACCAAATACAAACAGTATATTGTATGGAGGAGGCAAACAGAAAACACTGACGTCTTCTACAGTCAGTTATGATTCATTTGGTTACTGTTCTCAGACAGACTCTGATCAATATCCACAGACACTTGAACAAACTACAAATCAAAGCGACACATCTCTGGACCAATGAGACTCAGAAGGAACCTCTAAAACTCGAACTCGGCCCCTTGAGGTTCGTTACCATCACAATAACGTAAGCACACCATTAGTTATAACATATCGGGATGCCACTCGCAATGTGTCGGCCAAGCATTAAGCATTTATACGTTTGTTTTTGCCTTTAAAAACTATTTTAAATGCATACCTCATCTTAGTGTGTAGTACTACAGGCAAAGAGCTGCAACTTCTAAACTACTTCCCTTCTATTAAACTTTGAGAAAACATAAGACATTTTATTTTCATGATTTAACATCAATTCAAATACATTTGTATTATTTAGCATCTTCAAGCTATATATTCAAGACAAAAACTACTGTAGTTGTAAAATAAAGTTGTCCAAAATGATTATTAACATGGTATGTTTGGGTCTATTTTACTTTTGTTATAACATGCAAATGTTGCCCATACTGTCCAAAATCTGTTCTTATTTTCTTATTCTTTTAAAGATTTTATTATATTTCAGCTAATGTTTTTTATTTTTATTTTAGGTAATGATTTAAAAAAAGGATTTAGTTTTAGATATCGATAATAACCATGGCCTGTACTTCTTTATCTTAAAGAAGTTCCTTTAAGATTTAGTAATTTTGTTTTGAGTTTTTGGCTTTTTTATTTAGCTTTTGTTTTTTAAAAATATGTCTTGGTTTTATTAAGTTTTAGTTTTATTTAATTATGTCATAGTTATTTTAGTCCTTTAACTTAAACTAAATTAGAAATGTTACCTTGATTTTGATATATATATATAATTCAGTTAATGTTTATTCATTTTAAGTTTTAGTTTTAGTTATCGATAATAACCATGACCTGTAAGTCCCTTGAAGATTTTTAAGTTTTTAAAGATTTTTTAAGATAAGATTTTTAAGAGTTTTGAGTTTTTGGCTTTTTTCTTTAGCTTTGAAGTATTTGAAGTAATGTTTTTAATGGATTCAGTTTTCGTTAACGCTGATCACCCTGTCCTGTAGCTGTTCATCTTAAAGGAGTCCCTCATTCCTCCTGAACGCCACAGTGAATCCAGGCGGAGGAAAGCGGATCTTCTTTGTCATTTTGACATCCTTCTCTTCATGCTAATGTGCAGCACCTCTTGCCTGATGTCAGATGAATACTAATCAGATTTACTGTCTGTGCCCTGCAGTGTTAGCCTGCGCTAGCATCTCAATAATGTCTTTCTTTCTCGGAATCGTTTTTCCAGCTTTTGACTTGATGACAATGAAAGAATTATTTCTGCATATTTATTCATTCCATGACAGAATTTGCATAAAACTGGACACCCAGATCCAGAGCCACACTGCCAGAACCAGAACTAAATGAGTTTAAATCAAATTCAAATGTTATTTGTCTCTCTATCTCACACAAACATTTTTTTTGACCTTCCATGCACAGAATAAAAAATTAACATAAAAATAACACAGAAATAAAAGTGCACAAACCAGAACAGAAATAACAGATTAACATAAATCAGAAATACAATTGACTACACAACATAAAAAAACACTTTATATATGGTATATAATTTAATATAAAAATTATATAGATATAGGCCTATATAGTGTATAAAAGTATGCAACAGTGTGTTACTATTTATCAAATATTTATTATGTTCATATTTATGAAAACATTCATTATGCAGTGGCTATGTAACTATGTTAATATTAGTAAATATTTATTAATACATTCATTTTTATGAAAACATTCATTATGCAGTGGCTGTGTAACTATGTTAATATTAGTAAATATTTATTAATACATTCATATTTATTAAAATATTCATTATGAAAACATTCATTATGCAGTGGCTGTGTAACTATGTTAATATTAGTAAATATTTATTAATACATTCATATTTATTAAAATATTCATTATGCAGTATGTAACAATATGTATATATCTATTAAATATGTATTATGTTCATATTTATTAAAACAATTATTATGTAGTATGTTACAGTACACTAATATTTAGTAAGTATTTTTATTATATTCATATTTATTAAAACATTTATTAGCATGTAACAGTATCTTAATTGTTAATATTATCATAAAATATTGCTTTACTATTAAATATGGATTTGTTAAGGTTAGCATCACTATTACTATTGCTTACGCTTAAAAAGGCAGAATATGATAGATTTGAGGTTAGTTACTTTTGAGTTAATCTTAGCAACCTGCCACCTAGCAACCATTCAGAACACCTTAGCAACCACATATCAATGCTCTGCCAAATCACTTGAGTTTTGCATTGCAAATGATGTTTAGCAAATGTAATTGTATTTCACATTACATATATTAGAGTGCTTTCTTTTGCTATATGACAACTGAAATGAAACTCAATGATGTGCAGAATGGCCAAGGCTGCTCATATAACAGTTTCATTCAGAAAATGTGTGTCAAGGTAAGATTACGCCTCACTTCTCACAATAACAATACAGCTGTGCTCCTGAAAGCATGTTCCACTCCATTCCCTGCCTCAGCATCCATGAATAACAGCAAAACACAATCAAAAGATACTAAACCTCCTCTCTCATCCACTTTCACTGCATCGCTCTAATTATGAGAGGAGTGAGTGAGACGTGTCCAATCAGCAATTAGGAATAAAAACATGCTGTCTCCACAGAAACACTGGCTGAGCTGAGCTGAGCTGGAGTTTGGGGTTGAGATTTAATATCAGACAGATAATTAACGAAACAAGATACAGACACAGTCTTCCAGACGCTCCTAAACATCTTGAGAAATGACTGTATATAATTATCAGCAGAGCAGCTGGTAAAACAATCACAGCAGTACTGAAAATGACATGATCATATTACTGAAAATTACATTATATTACATATGACATATGTAATAATGAATTATTTAATAATATAATAAATTATACAGAAAATAATAAGACACAACAACATTAAATATTATTTCATACATAATGAAATATTTAATCATATTTAACATTGAAATAATAATAATAATCCGTTTTCATTTAAATGTAACATTTTAGTAATTTGGTTGTTTGTTTTTGCCATTTTTGTTATTTTTAAACATTAATAATAAAATATCAGCTCATATATAATAATTAATTAAATATATACTATAATATAATATAATAATGTAATATGCCTTTTAGCAAAAGTCTATTAAACTGTAGCAGTTATTTTAGTATCACTGATATGCTATTATAATTTTTGTTTATATTTATATTATTTTACTTTTATATTTTGTTTTCATTTAAATTTAAAGTTTTTGTAATTTTTTGTTGTTTGTTGTTCATCTTATGTAATGATAATAAAATTCATATATAATATAATAGAATATTTTTCTAAATGTTTTTGCATTCCTTTAACGTTTTTTTTGTCAACAATTGTTTTTCAAAAGATTTCTTTGGGCTTTTCTCCTTGCCAACTTGTTGTCCTATTAACGTGTGGGACAGAAGGAAACGTCTAATTTTGTTGAATGAAAGCCCTGCTGGGAATAGACCTCAACATGAACACTAACCCTAACAGAAATCAATAAAGGAAAGTTTTTTCTCATTAAAAGTTTGAGGTTGTGTTCAGTTGAACTGCAGGAACACATTTAGCCACAGAACTCCAACAAGAACGCCATAAACCTGAAGGAAACCTGCCGTTCCCACTGAAGTCTGAACAGACGAGCCTTTAAAACCTCGTAGAATGATGAGAATATAAATGAAGCTGAAGATTATCAACACAATCCTGTGACAGCTTCTGGACGTTTAGACCCACACAATACAGTCATTTATCCACCAAACAGAACAAGATATCAGTCTTTTTTGTATTGTTAGTATTGGTTGCTAGAGTAAGTGATTAGATGCATGATTTTCACAAAGTGGATGATAAAAATATTATAAACTTATAGTATATTGATGGAAGAACCCGAGACCTTTTGACCTGAGCCAGTAAGAAAGATCTGGCAACCAGCCAGGACAACATAGTAACTGGACAGAAAAGCATTTAGACAACAATCAGAATGCCTTAGCAACCACATAGCAACACCCTGGCATCCAATCACAGCTTCTTTATGTGACTTGGACTAGTAAACAACCACCTAGTAATGACAACAAAAGTGTTATTTGCTATTTATACATTGTTGCAGGATTATAGCTTTTATTTTTATAATTTCAGGTTTTATTTTAATGTTAGGTTACGTTTTTGTAATTTTGTTATGTGTTTTGTCATTTTTATTAACTTGTGAAAATATTTCTATGTAGCTTTAATTTATTTTTATTGCAGTTTGAGTTTTAGTCATTTTAGAGCTTCAATCTTAACTTATTCTGTCAAGGCAATATTTCTAATTTCTGTTTAAGTTTTATTTTTTCACATAATATTTATTATTATTATTTATTATTATTTTTAACGAAAATAATTTTGAATGGCAATGGCAACAATATTATAATCTAATATTTATATTTTATTTCATATTAATTTCAATTAACAACAACAACAAAAGAGATTTTGAATTGCTTCAGTTGTATTTAACAACAACATCACTGCTAGCAAACATGCTAGCACTCAAACACAGCTATTAAAAAAGGTTCAAACATTCACTGATGCTCCAGAAGGAAACACGAAGCATTAAGAGCCGGGGGTGAAAACTTTTTGAATTTGAAGATCAAGGTAAATTGTACTTAATTTGTCTTCAGGAAACATGCACGTATCTTCTGTTGCTTCCGAAGGGCAGTACTAAATGGAAAAAAATATATATTTCTACAAAATAAGAAAAATTTGGACATCTTCATCCTGTTCAAAAGTTTTCACCCCCCGGTTCTTAATGCATCGTGTTTCCTTCTGGAGCATCAGTGAATGTTTGAACCTTTTTTTAGTGAATGTTTGAACCTTCTGTAATAGTTGTGTTTGAGTTCCTCAATTGTCCTCAGTGTGAAAAGATGGATCTCAAAATCATACAGTCACTGCTGGAAAGGGTTCAAATATGCAAAAATGCTGGAAAACTGAAGATTCTGCAGGACATGGAGGATTTTTCTGAAGAACAGAGCTCAGTTTAACTGTTCAGAACAAACAACGGACTCATGAACAACCATCACAAAACAAAAAAACAGTCGTGGATCATCCAGGTAACCACACAGTATTAAGAACTTTTGAATGGGGTTATTTTAATAATTTCAGCTATTTTTTTGTCTTGTGGACTAAATGTAAACATCTTTTATGTAAAATATCTTACTCAGGACAGTACTAAATAAAAAATAACATGCATTTTGTATGATCTCTCTTATTTTGTTAAAATTACATTTTCACAGATTCTGCAAGGGGTTCACAAACTTTCAAGCAGCACTGTATATGCTATTTACATTATCAACACAATATTAACATGTTACTCCAAGGTACTCTAAAGAACACCATGATATTACCACAGTAGGCTACTTTATTTGTATGAGATGTTTATCTGGGCTATTTCAGTATTTGGCAGGCTCAGGTTGTGTCATTTAGTCAAAAGTGTGGCATCGACACCATGCGGGCTGAAATGAGCTCTCATTATGGAAGCTGCGGTGGCATGTCGAGCGAGTGTGAACGTCTGAATCAACAGCGTTTGGCAGCGGTCACTCTTCAGCAGCCAGAAGACTCCATCACACTCGAGCTGGAGCAGGTTCCTAATCAAACCTCGCTCGTCCCGAGTGTGTGTGTGTTTATGATTTCCCACAGGCTGCTTCCAGCCGGCGAGATTCTCAGGTAAAGGCAGCGTAGAGCAGATGCCCAGCGGCCTCCTGGGACGGCCGTCTGAGGACCCTGACTGTGAGCCTCAGGTGTCTCGCTCCCACTGTGGATATTGACAGCTGCTCCGGCTATAAATGCGCCGCGGACAGCACCACCTGCCCAGCTGCAGCGACAACATGTGAAACCAGTAGATAATGGATTCCTCTTTAGGAATGACAGAGCAGTTTTCAACAACTGATCTTTTGAAAGCCTGAAAAGTGACAGATTTTAAAGAGACAGTGCACCCAAAAAACTGTCCTGGCATAATTTACTCACTCTCATGTCACCCAAAAGTAGATATTCTGAAGCAGGGCTGTAACCTAGAGTAATAAGTGGCCAAATTGTCCCCCCAAAATTTGAATATCTTTGAAAAGCTCTGTTTGTTGCTGGGATGCATCTGTTTGATTTTTAGGCTGGTCTGCCTCAGCGGTCTGACAGCGCTCGTCAATGTCAAAATGATTGAGATGACCAATCAAATCAAAGTAGGCAGGATTTACTGTTCACAGAAGCAGAGAGTGAATTCCAGTGCAAAGTTTAAATTTTAATGTTGAAAGAGAGCGAAGTATATTGAAAGTAGCAAAACATTTAATATTTAATAACTGTTTTATGATAGAAATGTTAAACGACCAACAGTAATATCCAGATCACTCAACTTTTTTTCTCAAATATGGCCATTTTGAAATTAAATTAAAGGGATAGTTCACTTTGAAATTAAAATTTGGTATCTATCAGCTTACCCCAAGGGCATCCAAGATGTAGGTGTCTTTTTTTCTTCAGTAGATCCAATTTTTATGTTTTTAGGTCAAACCGTTCTAGTCTGTCAGTCATATAATGGCAGGTATAGGTCACTGTCTCTATAAGAGGGAAAAAGAACATGCACAGAGAAATCCAAATTAAACTATTCCCCATCGTAACTACACATTGATGGCCTAAGACACGAAACGAGCGGTTTGTGTGAGAAAACGGACAGTATTTATATCGTTTTTTACCTCTTGTACACAACCATGTCCAAGTGATCTGAGTGCGCACACGCATCCGGTGTGTGACGTGTGTGTGCGCGCGCTCTGGCTCACGCTGCATTCACACGGGGCGTCGGCGTCAACGCTTGACGGAGGGCGTGTCTGAAGCGTGGTGCTGACGCAACTTTTCAAGCGCCAACGGAGGCGTCAGCCAATCAGATCGCCTCATGCAAATACCCAATCCCGTTCATGCAACACCAGAGAAGTATGTGATTGGTTGTTGTAACTATGACGGCGCATCAGCACCACGCTTCAGACACGCCCTCCGTCAAGCGTTGACGCCGACGCCCCGTGTGAATGCAGCGTGAGCCAGAGCGTGCGCACACACACGTCACACACCGGATGCGTGTGCGCACTCAGATCACTTGGACATGGTTGTGTACAAGAGGTAAAAAACGATATAAATACTGTCCGTTTTCTCACACAAACCGCTCGTTTCGTGTCTTAGGCCATCAATGTGTAGTTACGATGGGGAATTGTTTAATTTGGATTTCTCTGTGCATGTTCTTTTTCCCTCTTATAGAGACAGTGACCTATACCTGCCATTATATGACTGACAGACTAGAACGGTTTGACCTAAAAACATCAAAATTGGATCTACTGAAGAAAAAAAGACACCTACATCTTGGATGCCCTTGGGGTAAGCTGATAGATACCAAATTTTAATTTCAAAGTGAACTATCCCTTTAAGGTATCATTTATGTAATTCATGTAATTCCTAACTGAAAAGTTTTGCACTTTTGACATATTAGGCATACCTAAAAGTGCATGTGCGCATATTTGAAAATATTATTTGCAAATGGCTAAAAATGATTACATCCCAACTTGAACTACACCTAGAATTCCGTTACTGTTCTATTTCTTTATGTTTAATGAAAAAAAATTATTGAGTCTCTAACTCTAAATTATCCATATTTAAGACATTGCATGTATTTACACTTACTGGATCACAATAAGGCCTAAAATGAGCATTAAAAACAGTGTACAAACACTACGGTTCAAAAGTTTGTTTTTATATTTTTAAAAGGAGTCTCTTCTGCTCACCAAGGCTGCACTTATTTGATCAAAAATACAGTAAAAATATAATATTGTGAAATTTTATTATGATTCAAATGAACTGTTTTCTATTGTAATATATTGTAAAATGCAATTTATTACTGTGATCAAATTCTGAATTTTCAGCATCATTACTGCCACATTAGTGCTTCAGAAATTATTCTAATATTTTCAAAAATGTACAAATTATCAATGTTGAAAACAGTTGTGCTGCTTCATATTTTTGTGGAAACTGAGATGCATTTTATTTTCAGGATTCTTTGATAAATATAAAGTAAAAAAAAAACAGCATTTATTTGAAATAGAATCTTTTGTAACATTATAAATTACTTTACTGTCACTTTCGATCAATTTAATGCATCCTTGCTGAATAATAGAATGAATTTCTTTCTTACTGTGTTCTTGCTTTCCTCTGGCGGTAACAAACATCAGTACTCAAGGGCATGATTGAGTTTCCCTCAAATGTCTGTCATTAAATCAGATGTTATTATTCAGAGAGCTGCTATAAACATGTTGACAGTTTCTCACTACAGTAATGAGATTCTTTAGCTATGGGGGAAAATGTGTTTAATTGCCATGAAAATAATGTTGCAGTACAAAAACACATATTATTTTCTCAAAACATGATTCTAACATGAATATGTTCATACTGTATATTTTGCACGCCATCAAAATTGACAAACAAACTGATAACCGACGCCAGAGAGGCAGAAGAGCAGAGGAGAAAAGCAAGGAGCTTGTAATAGTCTCCTCTCGCTTGGCTGCCCAAACAGGAGCTGACAGCGTTAATGTGACTTAGTTCAGATGGGGTGAATTATTAAAAACCACAGCAATGGCAGGGGAAGGAAAAGGGTAGCGAATATCACTGTCAGCCCAACACGGATTACTGTGTGTACGCCAGCATGTTCAGAAATTGCACAAATAACTTCTCTGCGCCCCCGTCCCTCAGAGCTTGACATGAATTAGCATTTTTCCTGTGACTCTCTGTGTGTGTGTGTGTTCATGTAGCGAGTGTTGGCTTTTGGTCCACAGAGAGCATATGGCAACTGTAACGACCACATGTCACTGCCCGGAACATCTGATAACCTCTCGTTATGAGGCAAAAACTACTTCATAGCTCATCTTACATCATCCTTCAGGAGAAAAATAAAAATTTTATGCATGCAATCAGCCCACATCAATGCAGTAAGACTGAAATATTTGCTTCCAAACAATTATCAACACAAGCAGTCACAGAAACACAACATTAATGGCGAATTGTGCCATTTCTACACCACAACTGAACTGCAAACATTACTAGATTTTTACATAGGCTGAACCAAATGGTGTAGAGTTTCACTTAGAAATCACTAGTAAATTTCACAAAAATTACAAAAAAGTAACACTGAATTAAACAACCTGGTCTCATAAAAATATGTACCTCTGTGCACTTTCTGTGTGACACCGTTTTACGTACTTTACTGCACGTTTCGCCGCAGTTTCAAAGAGAAATGTCCACTGAGTGGCGCTAAAACACAGGTTAAATACGTGAACCCTGGCACGTTTTTATTATGTTGATATAGGTACGTATTGCTGTGTTTTTATTTTGTTGCTTCAGGTACGTACTGCGGCGGTTCAGAATTCAAATATCCGGGTTCTGTCCCTAAAAGTTAATGCTCTATCGTGTTGTAAATATGCCCTACACCAAACCCAACCCTAAACCTACCCGATAGTGTTAACAAATGCATAACTGGTATAAAAACGTATTTGTTGATGCAACCGTGCCATTTCAACTTCCTTATATGCAGATTTGAACTGTTTTGTCGAACCGTGGTTACACGGGATTCGAACCGGAGCTCCTCGCCTCCTAAGTACGTCTCCGTACTCGGTGAGCTACCGAACAAACCTACCGTCTATGAAAACCCATAGATATGACGCTGGATATGTGCGATGCTAACATTCGAAAGCATCAGTTTTCAAATCTCCCAGCATATTAATGTTGTTTTGAAGTCGTAACATGATATTCTTAAAGTAATTGTGCGAAAAATACGCTTTATTAATCAAAACTCTGTAAATTTGTGTGAAAAGGAGTAAAAGGTGTCGGAGCTTTACTGCCTCTAGTGTTTGTTTCTTTTGGAAAGTGAAACTGCAGTAATATGTAGTTATTGGTACGTATTTCGTGTCTCGCTAAAAAGTGCACCCAGGTACATAAATGCCATGAGACTAGGTTGGAATTAAACATGACATTTTGAAGTTGAAAAACTGAAAAAGTATTTTCTTATAAAATGTACTCTAACAATCTTTATTTACAACTTTGAAAAATGCAAATGTAAAGATTTAGTTTTTTTTGCCTGGAAAAGGAAGAGCAAACCTCTCTTGGTTTCTCAATTTGATCAAATAATTCATGTCTGTACCATGAACAGCGGTTGCACTCAAGGTGTAAATATGCAATGTTATGAGTTTGTTCAGATCTGTAGTACAAGTATGTGTACTAGTAGTGATTTTTAACTTGATATGTTGCCTAAAACACTGTTATGCTAAAGCTGAAAAAAAAAAAAAAAAAAAACAAGATAAAGTGATGCCAAAGATTTCTGCATAGTTCATCAATTTGAAAATGGTACAAATGCCCAAAGTTAATCATTTTGTGTGTTCAGTACTTGAATAGTAAATAGTAAAACTAGTAAATAGTAAAAATGAGCAAAGTACACATCTGGTATAAACTACTTTTCAAAAGTTTGGGGTCTGTAAGATTTGTTTAAAGTGCCCCTATTATGGGTTATGAAAGGTTCATATTTTGGTTTTGGGAGTCCCCAACAACAGGTTGACTTGCATGCAAGGTCAAAAAACACCTTTCATTTTCTTTTAATATGCATTTATTTTGACCTTATTTGCTCAACGACTCCCAAACGATTCGCTCAACGATTCATTTTTCCAAACCCCTCCTTTGCGTGACGCTAATCTGCGGTGATTGGTCGATTTCATTTAAAGCAGTGTTTGTGAGATTTTAACGCTCCAAAAGCGGCACCTAGTGGCACAGAATGAATTTGCATTTTCATTCAGACCAACGCGAAAATCAAGTTTTCCCAGGTCTGCGCGCGCAACAAGTGGGCGGGCAATATGCTAATGTTTCATGTTGACGTCAACATAAAACGGCTTGGGATTCGTTTTAAAAACGACTCGTTTCAATGATTCAGAGTCGACTCTTTCTTTTGAGAGACAATAACTTTATACATGGTGCACTTTCAGATTTAAAACTGTGCAGGATGTTTTCATTCACTTAGAGCTGTGTTACACACTGCATGAAAGCTCATTTTCAAAAATCCATAATAGGGTCAAATAATGTTTTTGGAAGAAGTCACTTATGCTCACCAAGGTTCATTTGATTCAAAATATAGTAAAATCAGTAATATTGTGACATATTTTTACAATTTAAAAAGCTGTCTTCTATTTGAATATATTGTAAAATGTAATTTATTTCTATGATCAAAGCTGAATTTTCAGCATCATTACTCCAGTCTTCAGTGTCACATGATCCTTCAGAAATCATTCTAATATGCTGATTTGCTGCACAACAAACATTTATGATTATTACCAGTGTTAAAAAACAGTTGAGCTGCTTCATATTTTTGTAGAAACCATGATACATTTTATTTTTCATGATCCTTTGATGAACAGAAAGTTCAAAAGAACAGCATTTATTTGAAATAAATCTTTTGTAACATTATAAATGTCTTTATGGTAACTTTTGAACAATTTAATGCATCTTTGCTCACTAAAATAAAAATTTGACCCCAAACATTTGAACAGTATTGTATATGCCATTGTAGATGTGACTTCTGTGCCTTTTTTGCAATCTAAAGACATCTTTAGAATGAGAGTCAGAGTTCTAGTCATCTGAATCCTGGTGGTGTGATTGGTAATGAACGGACCCCCGGCGTAGAGCATGCAAGTGGTTACGTGAGGACATTTGCTGTTGGAGATGAGTGGATTTGACCCTCTCAAAATGGAGGCTGATTGGAGAGCAGATGCTTTGCAAGACGAGCTAATTAAGTTGAAGTCGCAGTGTGAAACAAGAGGAAGATTATCGCTCTCCTCGATCGTGTTGAGAGCACAAATCCAATTCCATCTCGGTTCTCTGTCTTACTCTCATTTCTCTCCCACTCGCTCTCCCTGTACAGCTGAGCGATGATGTACAGTACGACAGGGTTTCATCTTCACTAGGGCTTTGGTCATTTTGGCTGCTTGAATAGGGAAGACCAGAAGGGAATTATAATAGGAGATAGTTAAACACGTTACACTGCAAAAAATGGCTTATCTTACTTAGTATTTTTGTCTTGTTTCTAGTTAAAATATCTAAAAATTCTTAAATCAAGATACTTTTACTAAATAAGCAAAATGACTTAAGATAGTTAGTCTTGTTTAGAAAAAAAAAAAAACTACATTAAGTGCATTTTGTTTAAAACATGTAAAATTATCTGCCAGTGGGGTAAGTAAAATACTCTTGATTTAAGAATAAAAACAGTTTTTTAACATCTTTGCAAATTTATTAAAAATAAAAAAAACTTAAATGATTCCACTGCATAAGTATTCAAACCCTTATCTGGGACAGTTGAAATTTAGCTCAGGAGCATTCATATTGCTTGTAGGTATTACTAGACTTTGAGTGAAGGTAACTTGTGGCAAATTCAATTGAATGGGTATGATTTGGAACGGCACACACATCTTATTAAAAGGTCTAACAGCTGAAAATGCATATCAGAGCAAAAACTAAGCCCTGAGGCCAAAACAACAGTCTGTAGAGCTCAGAAACAGGTTTGCGTCAAGCCACACATCTGGGGAAGAGTTCAGAAAAAAATCAGCTTCATTGAAGGTTCATAGAATCATATAGCCTTCATTATCCATAATGGAAGACGTTTGAAACAACTAGAACTCTTCCTAGAGGGCCTCCTGGCCATACTGAGCAACTGATGGAGAAGGGCCTTGTCTACACTGGTAACCAAGAAGCTGATGGTCACTCTAGTTGAGCTCCATGATCATATATGCAGATGGGAGAAAGACAAAAGGACAAACATCACTGCAACACTCCACCGACCTGGGCTTTATGTCGGAGTGGCCAGACTCAATCTTCTCCTCAGTGAAGACACACAAAAACTCACTTGGTTGGAATTTGCAAAAAAGCACCTAAAGGACCCTCAGACTGTGAGAAACAAGACTCTCTGGTTTGATGAACCTCAATTCCAAGCATCATGTTTGGAGAAAACCAGCTCTGCTCATCAGCTGCAGAGTACCATCCCAAAAGTAAAGTGTGCTGGTAGCAGCCTCATGCTGTGGGGCTGTTTTTCAGCGGCAGGGACTGAGGGACTCGTCAGAGTAGAAGAAAAGCTCAATGCACCAAAATATTTAGTCCAGAGCATTCAGAACCTCAGACTGGGCAGAAGGTTCACCTTCCAACAGAACAATGAACCTAAACACAGCAAGAGTGGCTTATAGACAGCTCTGTGAATGTCCTTGAGTGGCCCAGCCACAGCCTGTGATTGAACCCAATCAAATATTTCTGGAGAAACCTGAAAATGTGCATCTGCCCCCATCCAACCTGAGCTTGAGAGGTGAAGAGGTGAGGAGAAGAATGGCAGATAATTGCCAAATGCTGATGAGAAAAGCTTGTCGCATCATACCCAAAAAGACTTGAGGCTGTTAAGGTGCTTCAGCTAAGTAATGAGTTAAGGGTTTGAATACTTATGCAATGTACTTATTTCAGTTTTTTTTTTTTTTATAAATTTACAAAGTTGTGACAGTTCTGTTTTTGCTTTGTTATTATGGTGTATGGAGTGTAGATTGATGTGGAGAAAAAAAGTAATTTAATACAGTTTAACATAAGGCTGCAACATAACAAAACATTAAATAAAAGAAGGGGTATGAATACTTTCACAAGGCACTATATATATATATATATATATATATATATACACATCACACCACACTATTTAATTCAAAGATAGTAAAAACTCATGTATAACAATTGAATAAATAATCTGAAAATGAATAAATAATAAAACAAAACATTTTGAACATGAAGAAAAAAAATCTGTAAAATAAATAATTTATTTAGATGGCAACTTATTTTTGTCTCTAATCGTATTATAGTATTTTTCGCAAACACTTCTTTAAATGATATAAAACGTATTTGTGAAATACTGACAGTAAATGAGAAAGCATTATAGTGTTTTGGATTTCTTTTACTAATAATAGAAAAGCAAACGCTATGTTTACTTTTTTGTAACAGTTCTAGCTAATAATTTATTATTATATAGAGACAGCAAACTATTGAAGAGATTCATGCACTCCGGCACTCTCAACACTGTCAAAATAAAAGTCCTCACACCATCACAATTTCCACCAATGGCATAACTAAAAAAATCAGCCGATATATCGGTTGACTAGTAATTATAATAGCATATAAAAAATACAAAAATAATATTGCACTGCTTCAGTTTCTGAGTAATTTGCTGCAAAAATGATGCTTTTAATTTAATACTTACATCTGTTTATATTATTTTGGTGCAAATGAAAGACTATTTATGAAATAAAATTGTACAAGTCATT
The DNA here is from genome assembly GCA_027422415.1 of Schizothorax lantsangensis. NCBI lineage: Eukaryota > Metazoa > Chordata > Actinopteri > Cypriniformes > Cyprinidae > Schizothorax > Schizothorax lantsangensis. The sequence goes on along the minus strand of CM049853.1, from coordinate 3,370,575 downwards.
AAAATAACTTTTATCTTTTATACTTTAAAATTTTATAAGAACTTTTAAAAGAAATGTTATCAATGTGTTACATACCATGACACCACAACATGACTTCACTTACATCTGCACAAGTAAGACTCCCAGAAGTTGCTTATAGGCAGAAGTTTTTTGCATATTTTTTAATAGTACTTTAATATAAAACACAGAGTTGGAAGCAAAATTGCACACGAAAGACTGAGAAACAGACCGGGAAAGGCCAGCGCCATGAGGGAGGTTATGAAGCTGATCGAGGCCACTCTCTAATGAGCACACTCTCTCTGGGATGGCGAGGGACCAAAGGAGATCAGGTTACAGATCAAAAGTGCAAGACAGAGCTGAGAGCTGTCACTTACACACGGGTTTGAGTCACATCCGAGATCTCGCTATGTTTGTACGCTCTGTCTTGCAGCAGCCAATTAATTAACACCTGTAGCAATCGAGAGCTAGACGAAAATGTGTGATATCCGCTGCTTTGAGAGCGTGCCGTAAGCGTGTGTGTCTACCTGGACAGGTTTCTTGCGCGAGCCTTCGTTGTTTTCCGCCTCCTCGTGTTCTTTGCTGCCCTGGGGCAGGTTTGAGTAGTTGGCGAGACTGCTGAGAAGAGACGATACCATGGGAATTGTGTCCATCTCCTCCTGTAGAGTAAACACACACACATACAGAACAAATATTGTAAGCATTAAATAATTCCAAGTAGCTTCTGAGGAACATCTAAAATGTCATATTTACATGGACAGTTTACAAATGACTAGCCCAGAGGACAATTTTTGCTCGGAGTTTGCTCTTCAATAGCTGTTGAGACCCTCAGTTGTGCTTCGTTCTCATGTTTCGATTAAGAAGCATCATTTAAAAAAATTGAGAAAAAATAAAAACAGAAACAAATAAGCTACTAGTTGTCACAGTAAGAGTACAGAGCTTTAAAATGGCTGCATACATCAGCTCAGATCATTTGATCTAGTCAGAATCTCATGAGGAAAATGCTATAACGATTGCAGCAATTCACATTTTAGTTGAACGTGTTTAATGCACATTGTATTAAATGCAGTAGTTCATACATGCATACTAAAAACATATGCATACTGTGTATTTTTGCATTCTGCAGAGAAAGAGCAATTAGTATGCTAGCATTCACTGGCCATTGAACATTGAATTTGCATTTACATCAATGCATACTATTTTATACAGATACAATAGAAGAATTGCTTGAGATCGCATAGAGATATTTTAATTGATAATTTTATTTTGTTGTGGTGTTAACTGCAATTGTTTAGATCTTTTCCAAAACTTTAGAAGATACACATTCTAGGAGAAACAATAGAGACATAAATGTAAAACAAAATATAATTTTAGACTTTTCTTGCATCTACCTACAGATGAACATTAACATTTTCTCCTAACATTAAGATTTTAGTTTAAAATGCATATAAATGCATAATTTAGGTCCTATTAACTAATCAACATTTCAATACATTTTTGGCAGTTCAGTTTTTTTGCATTGAAATTCATGTTTTTTATCTATTTATTTATGTCCCTTTGTATTAAAAAGTTTGGGAATCTCTGACTTAATTATATTAATTAATATGAGGCCATATAAAGGCAGTTTAAAGTATTTTTAGATGCAGTACAGCATGTGTTTTACGCTTCTTTTGGACTTACATGCTGTTATCATCCACCTGCAGAGTTCAATGTCCTGGGGACTTCCTGCCCTTCAAAAGGTAATTATCCTTATTAATTACTGTCAGACGCTTTTATTCTGTTAATCACTATCGTTTGCATACGTGTACCTCACTGACTAGCTCTAATGAGAGCTGAAATGTGCCGCAGTTGTAGGTTTATCATTTAACGTGCATGCGTTCGTGTGTACCTCAAACAGAGCCATGTTCTTGCCGTCATATTGCTGGTTCTTCTCTGGGTCGGTGCTGTTGATGAATGGACTGCTCTCCTTGGGGTTACCATCTCCTGTTAGCAAAAAACACAAATAAATCATCAGCGTGACAGCAGATGCCACACAACTCCAGGGGGCTTTATGTGGAAAAATCTGCTGTGATGATTCCAGCACTTCATGTTTTAGTTGCACATTTTAGGTCATGCATGCATACTAAAAACAGATGCATACTGTGCCCTGTTGCATATAGCAGAAATTGAATTCACATGTATGCATTTGGCAGATGATTTTATCCAAAGCGACTTGCACTGCATTACAGCTCATGCATTCCCTAGAATTCAAACCCATTTTCCCAGCGCCATGCTCTAATGTTTGAGCTGCAAGAAATGCCATTAGTTTACATGGTTCTTCTACTAAAATTTAAGGATACTAATAAAGTGGGCAGCGATGCATACAGATCTCACATGTGGAGTGTTTGAGATGACCTGTATCTGTACAAGATGGCTTACACTGCCGGTGTGTTCATTCACCTGGGATCTTGGATCAGAGGGCAGATATTTTTAGTGCCTGGATGACAGAGTTCGAGTGGTGATTGGGTCTCTGGACTCCCTCACACCACAGGAGAGGAATTTTAAAGAGGTGCACTGTACACATGCTGCTTTAAAAAGGATCGCTAAGAAAAGTCTCAAGTCTCAAACCTCTACGGCCTAATGTACAATGTTCATTTGAAGGAATTTTCTGTATTGATTATTCCCGTATGCTTTACCTGAAAAGTTACCTGACCGTGTATTTTGAATTACACTTTGCATTGTCGAGTTAAAGGAGTGTAATGGAACTTAATTTGGAAAAGGTACTGGTAATTTTCTGCCTCGACATTATACTGTGAAACTAATTTTTATGCTTCTTTATGAAGTTTGACATGCTGAATATGACAATCACATTACTTTTTGTGTATTATTAATAGTCCTCGTGAAAAAAAAAATGTTGACAAGCTAATGTTATTACTCGTGCATAAGATGAATATGCTGACAACAACAGTTTAACATAAATAGCTACCAAAATTAGTCATCCAAAACTTCAGAAATGTACGTTGGATGATTATTGTCCTTTATGACTGGAATGTTCCAGAAAGCACTAGAATATTACAGAGTATTCCAGAATGTTCTAGAAACTTCTAATGTTCCCATCCTTGCAAAAGCAAAAATATCTTAAAAAAAAGAAAACATGCAAAATTTGTACAAAAACTTATCTGTTCTAAACCAATGTTTCATAATTAATGACAGAAGTTCTAAAATTTACCTGATCTAAATATTTACCAAAATACTGATACTGTGTGAAAATTTATAGTACAATAATAATTAGCACCACAGAATTACAGAAGAGCCATACATTTTTTATAAGTATAAACATAAATTACATTATTTTATGCATTTTTCTACAGATCTTTTCTTACGGTGTACCTGTCTATCATTCTATATTTCTGTTATATTGCTCTCTCTGTTTTAAAGTTATTTTTAATCAAAGTACAAAAGTATAAAAGGTAAATTAAAAGGTTTAAAAGCACAAGTAATTCCATTTACCATCTGTAAACGCTGAAATTACCTCATGCCCTCTTGTATACAAGTCTGAATATGGCTATTCATTTTTAATGCAAAACCACTTTTAATAAAAATGCTTTTGTTCTTTTTGTTTGTCTATTTAACTCTATTCAAGTTGAACCATAATATAGAACATATTTTGTTTTACAATGAAAGCATATAGTGCAAAAAACACCATAAACTGTCTAATTGTGTGTTTTAATATTCAACCTTTGCTTGTAGCGTTTGACACATTAACACCAATGGCGTTTTATGTATTTTTATTTTTTGTTACTATCTTTGTGTCATGTTGTTGTAATTATTTGTGACGGTCAACCCCTAGGTACATATTGTAAGGGGAAAAATATACATTCCCTCAGGCCCGCGGCCTTACAGACTGTCATTGTAATGTAAGCACAAGTCCGCGGTACGGTGTAATTTAGCTCAATGCAGCGTGACAGACTGACAGCCATACTGAAATGCTCCAGAGGCCGCAGCATCAATCAAGCGATGACAGCAGGCAGCCGCTACATCGCAGTCAGAGCGAGGAGATCAGCTGTCAGCGCGCACACTGGGAACGATCGCCGCAGAAATCAGACTGGGACTGGAGGACTAACCTGTAATCAGGACTTTGGTTTTTCTGTGTAGGAGTGTAGAGGTAAGAGGAACTGCCTTTATGAAATATCACTGCTGACTTAATGTCAGATAAAAGGCTTAAATGAAAAATCAGATGCTTCAGTTTCACATTTCATGATGAGAAAGAAATGTGCAGAACAAATTAATATTGTTGTGTGCTTTAATATATCACCCAGGCATGAACACATGCAACAGAAAATGCAAACCTGATCTAAATATTATATGCAAGTAATGTTAAACCCTAGATAGATAGATAGATAGATAGATAGATAGATAGATAGATGATTGGGTGTAATGGATGGATGGATATATGGATGGACTGATAGAATGACAGACGGATGGACAGATGGATGGCTGGATAGACAGATTACAGTTTTTCTCAGTTGCTTTGGTGCATTTCTCACAACAGAAATTAAATTTTCAAAACTACTTGTTCAACCTCCACATCATCTAGTCACTTGTGCACATCATAAAAGCAGTTTCTCATTCCTTTGAACAAGTTGTGATTGCTTTGGTACATTCATACAACTGATTATGTACATTTGTCTGCTGTTTCCTACATTATCAGTTGATATTGACATGTTGCTCAAAATGTATTATATAATTCTCTGTGCTATTGTCTTAAACCTCAAAACATCTAGTCATTAGTTCATCGTGTAAGTCATTAGATGCAAAGCAGTTGATCTAGTTGTCATAAACTGTCAAGCATATTTTCTACACATCTCTATTAGACTTTTTGTAAATTTGCCATGAATTGTGCAAGTGAATCTTGACTCTCACTAATGAAGAGAATATAGATCAACCAATGACAAACCAGTTCTCTGAAATAGCTCAAAGGTGCATTTCATGACCCTTCAATTGGAAAACATATATAGACAGAGGACAACACAAAAGTTACAAATTCTGACGATGGATGAACATCCAGAAAACGATCAGGGTCAACAGACGAGAGAAAGAAGAGGAGTAAGGATGCATGGAAGTGTACAGAGGCAAAACAGAGGAAGAGGAAGAAGAGGCCAAGGACAGAGGTGCATATCAGATGAAATAATGTTGTCAATCATGGCTTACAATGGTTGAAGGGTGCAGCTAAAAATTGGGAGATCGACCATATCCTCAATAATTCAAACATTTTGAAACAGTCTCTTTCAATCAATAGCCCACATACAGTAATGTGTAAATTTGTACTTTTGAAAGGAAATATGGCATACATAAGAAGTGCAGCCTTCTGGATTTCAGTACAGTAACTGTCATCCAAACTGTTGCCATAGTTTACATCAGGTAATACTACTGTAACAGAGTGCACTGTTACACTTCACACTACTTTACATGTAATACATTCATACAAAAATAAATGTACTGTATAAATACAAATGTTCATATACTTTTTTTCTATGTACTATTGACTCTTCTCAACAAATATCAGATTTTTTTGGTGAAAAAACAACTAAACATTTTGACCAGTGTGGCTCACACGATGACAAAAATACTTTATATTTTGGTGGCCTTGGCCAAATTACTGACACGATAACTAGGTTTTGAAGCATGAATGAAATGTTTTGGGTGAGTAACTACATTTTGCAGACATGCAATAAAGTTCTGAAGTTCCAGCAAACAGTTGTGACATTTGCACTCACAGTTTAGAGAATGTTAAGACTGTTTCGAAAAATGTGCCAAAGCAATGAGAAAAACTGTAATGGAAAGCGAATGATAGATAGATAGAATGATAGAACGATAGATCGACAGATAGATAGAATGATAGATAGATAGAATGATAGAATGACAGAACGATAGAAGGATACAACAATAGATAGAATGATAGATAGAACGATACATAGATAGATAGACAGATAGATAGATAGATAGATAGATAGAATGATAGAACGATGGAACGATGGATGGATGGATAGATAGAATGAAAGAGGTAGAATGATAGATGTATGAAAGGATGGATAAACTGAACGAAACAGAAAGATAGAATAGAACTATAGATAGAATGATAGATAGATATAACAACAGATAGAAGGATAGATGGATCACAGCTGTTGAGCGCTTCAGATCAGATATGTACTGTACTGTACACAAGAGTGTCGTCATTAGAGGAAGTGATGTCATTGACTCAGCAGGATGAAGCATGGAGAACTTTCCTCTGAAGAGAAACACATTCGTTACGGAGCGTTATCCGAATCCACCGCTATCACATCCGTCCGCTTCAATCACGCACACAAAGTAGCGAGGGAACGTCGTTTGACTGACTGTGATCAATGGGAGCTTCCATACTTGTGTGAGTAACAGAAAGAGACTCGCTGTCAGCTTTAATATTTCTTTCTAACACACTCTGCTCAGTGACACCGCTGGGCCGTCTGGAAACAGATGATCAAGTCCAGAAAATAATGCTTCGTTTGGTCATGCTTGCTGGCTTTTTTCTTTCAAAAAAGAACTGACACATGGGAGTGTGTTTCTGTGGCAAAGTAATATCAGAGTTCAGCTCCCAGCCCTGTCTGACAGAATGAAGACCCTCTGCTATGATGGAGCCGTCGAACACAGTCAAATCTGCTCTTTCATTGGCTCAAATATTGTGACACATTGTCAGGGATTCATCAGTGTTGGTTACACGGGACAATGTTTCACAGGAGCCTATAAATAGCAATGACTGGCAAAAACTCAAAGCAGTCTGAGTCTCAGACGTCGAACAGACCGCGCTCACAAAAATAGCAAGAGCTTTCTCAAAAACCTCAGTATGATTGCTTGGCTTCATGCAACTTCATAGTGCACAGTTTTTTTGTTGTTTTTTTGCCAATTTCCAGGTCTGAGACACTAGACAATATTTACGCATTTGGCAGACGATGCATTCAAACTCGTGAGTATCTTTAGTGTTGACAGCATCTACAGAGAGAGAGAGAATGAAAAATGATGGGGAAAGAACTTGCTATTCCAAAGCATTTTTCAGAATACCTTCTTTTGTGTTCTGCAGAAGAGACTCATACAGGTTTGGTATGACATGAGGGTGAATAAATTATTAACAATTTTTTGGGTGAACTATATCTTTAAATGCAGATTTACCTGCCACTAAATTTTCACAAAAAAGCATATGCATTAGGTGTTTAATGAAAAATTATCATTCAAATTAATGTTCAACCAATAAATTACGTGATAACATTAATACCACAAAAAGCATGTGGAGAAATCCATGAAATAAATGCATGTGGAGAAAAATGTAATGCATTGCAGCCTAAAATATTAAAATTACATTTTTAAATATAACTGTATAACTGTCTCATATTAATTATATTATTATACTTTTAAATAACAATTTTATTAATTTATTTTACATTATATTAATAATACAAAAATTACACATTTTTAAATAACTGAAATATTTTTTTATTAATACTGTATATTATTAAATTATTAAATTTTAATTTAATATAAATTTAAGACTGTGGTGCAAACTGTGATTCATGCAATTAAGTAATTGATAATTTTAATACTGCATTTTGCAGTATTAATATAATGTAAAATAAATGTATAAAATTGGTATTATTTGTATTTTGTTAATTTACATTAATTTTGTAAATTTAAAATCATAGTGGCATTCAGTTGTACTCGTCTCATTAATATGATCACTTCATGACTTCAAAGCAGGATAAGCAGTATATATTTTTTTATATATTTGTTATATTATTATTATTATTATTTTTATTTATTTTTTTGAAAATTGTTCAACTGCGCTCATTAATATGATCACTTCAAAGCAGAAAAAGCTGCAAAAGCCTTGCTAAATGAGACATCGCCACTTTCACAAAAGTGTGGCGTGACCTTCTCCTGCCAAGACCAACAAAAGCTTGCAGCAGGAACGACCTCACCATAGCAGGACCGGGTCTTGCTCTATCATAAGGTTTTTATCGTTCTCTGACTAGACTTTTCAGCTAGCAGGGGATCTGAATAGTGACAGCGCACACGGCGCACAGCAGACCCACCATCTGTTGCCCTTGACTGCTGATCACAGACCAGTTTGATCTTCCCTCTCATTATGTTTGGTGAAGCACCAGAGAGAAGCTCTGGTCCTGCAGGAGCACTAATGCACAAATCTGTCCAAACATCTCTGGGGTTTGTGTGCTGCAGCGTCTGTGAGTGTTAATAAGACGCTCCGCTGCGGTGACCGGCCGCATGCATCTGAGCAGACGCTGGCCTGCGCTCATAGATCGATGTTTCATCACTGCTGAGGAGTGTTTTAGAGAGGTTTTGTGACAAACGGCTGCACATTTCAGCTCACCGATAATGATTCATGTGGCAGAGGTGGCCTGAACCTCTCACAGGACCAAAACATCAGAGTGGGAGCTTGAGGAAGATGTCAGAAACTACACTTTTACAGTTTCTGGAGAAAATGTGAGTGGTTTACTGTATGTCTGTGCAGAACTGGCTGGTCAAAGACAAACAGCTGCAAGGCCCTAGGATATTCTGGTTAAATGATGTATCAAAGATTCATAATATATTTGTAATTAATTATACAAATAAACAACATGAAAATGTTTTAATAAAGTCTTTTTAACTTCAGTAACAAATACATCAGTGCTGTGAATCAGTTCAAAGGATTTTAAATGAATTATTTTAAATAAACTGATTCAAAACTGATGCAACAATAAATAAATAAATAATAAATTAAGGAATTATAAATTACTTATATACATATAAATGCAGCCTTGGTGAGCAAAGGAGACCTCAAACTTTAGAGCGTAGTGAATATCTTGATATTATGTATTTGAAATGGCCAAAAAGGATGATTTTTTTAATCAGAGGAATCACTACATTGATTAATATACAAAGTACGATATATTAAAAATTCAATTATTAATATAAACTTTATATATATAAATACATAATATCAAGATATTCAATACTGTTCTAAAGTTTGAGGTCTCCTTTGCTCACCAAGGCTGTGGCAAGTAAAAACAGCAATATTGTGAAATATTATTACAATTTAAAATATCTGTTTTCTATTTGAAGATATGTTAAAATGTAATTTATTCCTGTGATCAAAGCTGTATTTTCAGCATCATTACTCCAGTCTTCAGTGTCACATGATCCTTCAGAAATCATTCTAATATGCAGATTTGCTGCTCAAAAAACATTATTATCATCAGTTGAAAACAGTTGTTGTTGTTGTTGTTGTTGTTTTCAGGATTCTTTGAAGAATAGAAAGTTACAAAGCTATTTTTTGTAATGTCACTACTATCATTTTTAATCAATTTAATGCACCCTTGCTAAATAAAAACATTAATTTATGATTTAAGTATCATTTTATTGACCCAAATAATGGTAATATATGTTGAATATTGTCAAAAGAATCAAAAATATTAAAGAAATATTAAATTGTTTTAGTTATATCGCTCAGCGGTACCACAAACGCTGCAGGACTGAAGTTTATTACTTAGTATTAGTGTTATACTCTAACGATGAGCAACAGTAACAGTGACGCTTGTCTTAGCAAACAACACTAATGAGACCAAACGAGAGGAAAAGAGACGGAAGTGTGATTTTGGAAGAGAGGAAGTGATTCCGAAGGGCTCGCTGTTGGCTCATCAGGTCTGATTGAAGTGGGCTGTTGAATCATCTCGTCGGGTCGGGACAGGAGAGGAACACTGCAGGTGTTCAGCTGCACACACACACACACACACACACACACACACTCTGCCCCGAGGACCGACCTCTGCTTCAGCCCGTCGCGGGTAACAGCGATTGCTCTTCTGAGCCGATGACACAAGTCTATCTCTGACTCTCTTCACTTTTCTCTCTACAAACATCAGCACCGTCTCTGCTGGTAATTGCTGACAGCTCTGACGTGCTCACAGAGTAAAAAAGAGAAAAATATACTGAGAGAAAAAAGAGAAAGCAGAAATACACCTCAAAGAGCAATGGAAAAGCGTGAAAAAGACAAACGAGAAGACGTGTGAGATCCGCTCTGAGGAACAGGACGTGGAAAGCAGAGTAACTATAGTGGTTTACTGACGAAACCTTTGAGAGGATTCATCATGCTGTCAAAATAAGATGCATGTGATCAAATTACAACATTTTACAGTGTTTTATGCTGCCTTCAACTCGTGTTTTATATTACAATATATTATATTTATGAGATGAGCATGCATGAACAGCACCAAAAGCCATAATAACCTCTGGGATTTTCTTTTGAGGCCTGTTCAGGAACATCTCGACAGCAAAAGCTACTCACTTCTTATCAAGTTTTAATTGAGACTGTTGACAGTTTCTATGCATTTTGTGCTTTGCTGTCAACAGAGAAAAGCAATAAAACTTTCTAAATTTTATTTTTCTCATTTAGATGATTTATGAGGCAACAGGATTATGTGAAAAACTACATTACCCATCATTCACTGCTGCAGCACAACAATGATAAAATACATATACATTACATAAAATTAATTAAATGCATCTAATCTCTTCCTATTTTTTAACACAGTGAAATTAATCAATATTAAATTGCAAAACATATCTATTTAATTCTTAATTTTAATCATTTTTAATAATTTCTGAACTCGTAAGTAGTCAGAATTTCCCATGCTAAACCCTAGAGGTACATGATGAAACTGCAAGAGGAAATTATAAATATTTAACTTAAAATTATTTTTTAAATTATATTTAAATGTATATTGCACAAAAGACAACCCCTGTTCTTAGTTATGTTTAATTTTCCAAGAAAAATAAAACAAAATCTTTAAACAAGATACATTTACTTGAGAAGCAATATTGCATTATTGCATTGCATTGGCAGATTTGTATTTTTATATTTATTTATTTTTATACAAGTATAAACATATTTAAAACAAATTTACATTTTATAACAAGTTTTAAAAAAATCCACCAGTGCAGTTAGACAAAATACTCTTAAATTCAAGATGCAATCCATAAAAAATTATTCATAATATCTTATAAAGTGTTGCTTCTCAAGTAAGTTCATCTCATTTTAAGGACATTTTTAATTTTTAATAAGGATATTTTTAATTAGAAACTAGTCAAAAAAGGCTAATTAAAAACTAATTTTGCACCTGAAAGTTAAGTTGAGATCATATTCAACAAATCCAACTGGTCTGATCTGTTTTGCATGTGTTCATATACAGTAATTTTTCTCTTAATATGTGCATGTGTATATTTTATGGCTTTATTTGTGTACTGATGTTGGCTTCTTCTCTGGCAGATGTCTGCAGGTTAAATCTCAGTGAGTGGTGGCTCTATTGAGCTTTTAAAAGCACCAATTTTCAGTGTGTGTGTGTGTGTGTGTGAGCGAGGGTAAACGGCACATTTTGTAATAAGTATGGCACTTCAAAAGGACTGTTTGAACCCTGTGGAATGGCATCGCCTCGCTTCCATTTGTAGTCTAACAATATCACCTTTTTTGTGCAGAGCCGAGGACGGAGCCTGACAGCCCAGGCGAGAACACGCGGCCACAGAGATTTAGGATCAAACGGCTGGAAAATGAAGCCAATGAGGAATAAAGTTGCAGATTGCAACATATTGAATACATTTAGCTACTCAAGCAATTCAACAGTCCAGCTGAAAAACAAACCGGCAAAACAGCTAAATGTGCTAAACATATAGGGAACTTGTAGTGGGAAATTTATATTATTCTTATTTCCGAGCCAAAAAAGCTGCACTGAATGTATTTAACTTAAAATTGTCAAGAATATTCTGTTTAAAAGCTGACTAGAACAGGCTGAACAGGTAAATGTGCTACACATTTAGCAAAAGAGTGTTGCAGCACCTTTATTTTTTATTACATTGTTGGGTTTTAGATCATTTTACATGCATTTTTACAAATTGTATTTATTTATTTTGTTTCTCTAACAAACAAGTAATGTGGTGGTATCACGGTAAATTGATGGTATCAGATGGTAGTACTATGGTACTTTGATACATGCCATGGTTGTGATTTATTAACATATTCAAATACCATGGTATTTACATGCCCCTCCAATGTGCTTCAAAGTATAACATGGTTTTACCATGGGACAAAAGACACCACAGTATTTTTTGCAAATTTTTAAGTCCTTTAAGGGTGTTTCATTGAAACTGTGAACACATGTATTAGTTAAATTTTATTCCCCAAAACTGTCACAGCTAGTGTAAAATTAATGATTTTTAATAAATAAAATATTAAAAGCATTTCAATAAATCTCATGAAAAACATGCCCAATTAAAAATTTAAAATAAAATAAAAAATATAGTAAGTAAATAAATAAATAAATATTTATGCCCTTGAAAAAATAAATAAATTAATATAAATAAATAAGTTAAAAATAATAATAATTCAAAATTGTAAAACTATGCAAACATTATATTATATTATTTATTCATTCATTCATTCCATTTTTGTTTTTCTTTTAGTTTTTGAGTTTGTTTTACATGAGACTACAAGCAGATCAATGCAAATAGTGCAGAAATGCACATATGTCTAGGGTTAGTATTTAGTTACTATGTACAAAAGACAGATGGTGAGGTAGATATTCTATTTACTGCTTATATTCACTCTGTCACTGTTATCACTGACTGTATGAGTCGTAATGCACGAACACAACACGGATAAATGTAGCTTGATGTCATGCACCTCATGCATCATTCGGACGAGAAGCGAATCGAACCTCTCCATTCCAAACCATGACACAGTTACTGGAGATTTCCTGACTAATTAATCAGGATTAACTAGCTAATAGGATTTGTTCAAGATAACATCTAACAATCAAGATAATATGGAGAAGGTAAAACTGCTGTGTGTAACCTAGATATGAAGAACTCTGGCTGAAGAGATAACAGGAGATAAATTTACACCAGTGTCAGCGGCTCAGATCGCTCGCTTCTGTTTGAGGTTTAGCTAATTAGCTCCGAAGCACCAGTTAGATATTTTCTCAAAGCTTCCGACTGCTGAAATCACCAAAATGCAAGAGTCTTCTAGCCGAAGGCAAGCTTAAATGTGCACTAAGCAACATTTTGTTTATATTTTGTGGCCTTAGATATTACACTGACACCTACTGATGTAGATGCAGAATAAAGCAAACGTTTTCAGCTTTATTGAGCCACTGATTGACTTCATCTCAAGAGAGCAGACATCATTTTAAACAACTGATTGAAATATTTTTTAATAAATAAGCAATAGTTCACATACAAATGATTTTTTTTTGAAAATGTACTCACCCTCAGTCCATCCAAGATGTAGATGAGTTTGTTTCTTCATCAGATTTGGAGAAATGTGGCATTGCATCACTTGCTCACCAATGGATCCTCTGCAGTGAATGGGTGCCGTCAGAATGAGAGTCCAAACAGCTGATAAAAACATCACAATAATCCACAAGTAATCCACACCACTCCAGTCCATCGATTAACATCTTGTGATGCCAAAAGCTGTGTGTATGTAAGAGACAAATCCATTATTAAAACGGTTTTAACTTTGAACTGTTGCTTCTGGCTAATATTCATATTGCATTCTCCAGTGAGAAAGTAATCTAGTCTGAATCAGGAGAGAAATCTGCACGGATCAAGCACCGTTTAGAAGCCAAAACGGTCCAAAAGAGATCTAAACAAATATGCAGGTGGATTTTGATGTAAGAGATAACAGGAGATGTACTTTTTCACTGGAGGAAGCGTTATTATGGATTATGGACTTGTATTTTAGGAAAAAGCAATGGTTTGAAGTTAAACACATGTTAACTGATGGACTGGAGTGGTGTGGATTACTTGTGATTATTGTGATGTTTTTATCAGCTGTTTGGACTCTCATTCTGACGGCACCCATTCACTGCAGAGGAGTCATTGGTGAGCAAGTGATGGAATGCTACATTTCTCCAAATCTGATGAAGAAACAAACTCATCTACATTTTGGATGGACTAAGAGTGAGTACATTTTCAACAATTTTTCATTTTTTGGGTGAACTATTCCTTTAATACACAACCGCTCTCATCTGATCTTGGAAGCTAAGCAGGGCTTGGCTTGGTTAGTACTTGTTTGCTTGAATTTTCCTTAAAAATATTTCATTAAAATGAAATGACATCACCAACCACTTCTTCTCCAAGCATCTGTCATACAGAGATAAAATCAATTCCGGATGGATAAAATCCTGACCTACCTTTTTTTCATTGATAATCCTGTTTCGCTTTTTGGAATTGTGTCACATTATGGAATGTTATGAGAATTCTAATTCCACAGGATTCCCACATCATTTCTAATGAAGTGGTCTTTGGACTCGTGTGGTGTCCTGTCGAGCTGTATTCATCTACCTTTCATCTGATTAATTATTATGCATGCCGTCACTGGTTTCCTGCTTATTTCACAGACAATAACAAACAGGCACTCCAGAACATGAACATACACACACAATGAGAATCAAATCAAAGGGAGACATCACAGACACTTACAGAAGACACACAATGAAATGAAAGATAAAAAGGAAAAACAAAACAAATAAGGATCAATGACGTGATGCTCATTTTCTTTGTTTTGTGTCCAGAATCTAATAACTTATTGAAAATGATGAAAATAAAACAGAATTCAATACAACTTTTCTATGATTTATAAAATGAATTGTTAGTATTTTTGTGAAAATCATTTTAAAAAAGCATGCAAAAAACAAAAATCTTAAAAATAAAATAATGAAGTAGCTTTGTTTTAAATTAGTTAAATGATGAAAATTACTATTATTAATATTTCCCAAAAAATTTTGTTTTGTAGCCAACATTCAAGCTATTTTGTTTTTATGTGATACAAAAAGTACACTCAATAAAACCTGTCATTTTTAAAACTATTTTTCCATTTTCATAATCTTGGACATCACATTTGCCATTAAAATTATGAAAAACAATTATAGAGAGAGAAAGAGTCAGATATACTTTTCATGAGATTCACTCATAAATACTCATAAAAAATGAGCACGCTACAGATTAGCTTTCTGATGCAAACGCATCATATCAATGCAAATAGTGCATTCTAAACTATTCTAAGCTTTTTCTGCTATATAGAACTACTATACTAAGCTACTATTGAACTATTTTTGGACATCCTATTTGTCATTGACCCATAAATGGAAATACAACAACACAAACAGAAAATATGTGAATTTATAGTACGTGGAACTTTTCTTTCAAGAAAAGTCCAAGACAATGAAGAACACACGACAACATACAGCCACACGTCACAGTGTTTTGCGTGAACACACGCGTGTCGCACGCACAACGGCAGCAGTCTGCCCGTCTCTCACCTTTCTTGGGTGGACAGGTGGTGTTGACCACTGGAGAAAAACGCACACAACACACATGACTTTAGAATATCATCACGAAGCATTCATCTACACACATCAAAGACAAAACATGTTGTAAAAGTTGTAAATTGTAAAATAACGAATCTCACACATTAATGAAAAATCATAATGGAGGTTAGTAAACATGTTGAAGGGATAGATTACCCCAAAATAAAAAAATGGGCTCACCCTCAAGCCATCCAAGATGTAGTTTGTTTCTTCATCAAAACAGATTTGAAGACCCCAATCCATCAATTAGCAATATTATGGATAGAGGACTTTATTTTAGTTGGAAGCAGTTTCAAAGTGAAAAACGTCTTTTGATTTGTTTCTTACAATCAAACAGCTTTTGGCTTCATAAGATGTTAACTGATGGACTGGAGTGGTGTGGATTACTTGTGGATTATTGTGATGTTTTTATCAGCTGTTTGGACTCTCATTCTGACGGCACCCATTCACTGCAGAGGATCCATTGGTGAGCAAGTGATGCAATGTGAAGTCAAGTTAAGTCACCTTTATTTATATTGATCTTTATACAATACTGATTGTGTCAAAGCAGCTGTACAGTGTCAAACATAAAAATAGTTTGTCAATATTGCAAGAGGACAATAACAAAGAGTCATTTTTCCAGCTAAAGTCAATTCATGATTCAGTCATCATCCAGTTCAGCTCTCTTCCAATAGTGTCTGTGCAATCAGTCAAGCGTCCCCAACTAAGCAAGCCAAAGGTGACAGCGGCAAGAACCCAAAACTCCATCGTTGACGGAAATGGAGAAAAAACCTTGGGAGAAACCAGGCTCAGTCGGGGGGGCAGTTTGTGCAGAGGACTTGTCTGGTTCCCATGGTCTTGTGCCGATGCTACATTTGCAATTCAGTGCTGCCATTTCTCCAAATCTGATGAAGAAACAAACTCATCTACATCTCGGATGGCCTGAGCGTGAGTAAATTCTTACCCAAAAGTTCACCCAAACTACAAATGCCAACAATAATTGTTGCAGTTAGGTGTATTTGCAATGTAATGTTCAATAACAAAAATATCAGTGTGTTTGCATGTGCACAATGAAAATCACCCAGCTGTATTTATCATTCAGCTCATGGTACAAATGACAGAAGTGAATGAGGTGAAACGTCGCCCGTCTCACATGAGATTATGATGAACAGCATTTGGAAGGTGAACCAGTTTCACGTCTCTTTTGTGATTCCTTCTTACACAAGCCTCAGGTGCTCGACGCATGGCTGGAAAAGTGTGTAAATCTTTCGGGTGTCAGTTATTCAGCTAAATATTGCATCATATGACCTTTCTCTTTATTTTTAGCTGGAGGATTCACTCGAGGGGTACAGCTCACCAAGACAGATAAATAACATCACTCGCATGTGTGTTCATGATTTCTGAAACATGCATTTGTGCATATTTGCTTTGTCCAGCACTTGCAAAAACCCCAGTGACAGGAACTTCCACTAAACATCTAACATTTCAGCAAAATCAGCAAATTCAGTGTCAGTTTCTTTCCATTACATCACTGGTTACTCAGCAGCTGTCTGATACATCTAAAGAAACTATATCTTGATTTTAGCCTTATGATATTCTACATAAATCTCAAACATATTTTTTTTAAATCAGAGGAACCATAATCTGCACCAAACTGCCCTTGTTGTCAGAGAGATTAAAAATAAAATATAAAAAAAATATTACTTTACCTATATATGTTGTTCACTAAAACATTTTAAAATAAAATGCTAAATGGAGACTTCGTGAGATAAATAAATTGCTCATTTGGCATTTAGTAACAAATAATTAAAACAGTGTTGTAAAAAAAAAGAAAAAGGAAAAACTATTAAATATTGTTATCAATAATTAAAATACATTTGTAATAAAAAAAACAAATATTAGATTTAAAACATACATTTAGACTTAGAATTAAACTTAAAAATTAACTAAAATTAGAAATGTTTACTTGGCAACTAACTGAAATTAAAGTTGAAGTACTAAAATGACTGAAACTATAACTGAAATAAAAATGTGTAAAAAAAAAAACTTAAATGACAAGCACATAACAAAATTACTAAAACTAAAATGTAAATGTTTCCTTGGTAACTAAATGAAATACATGAGTTTAAATTGCTAAAATAAAACTTTTTAAAAAAAAAATAAACATGACAGATACACATACATTGATTAAAACTTAAAATAAAAACTAAAAACAAAAGCTAATTCAAAATATTAATATATTCTAAACAAAACATTGAACTGAATAAGTAACACATTTTTTGGAAATTAATTAGTAAGCACAAAACTAGAATGCTTATATGGTCTTTACAAACTTAATTAGTCCAAAAAATAAAATAAAATAAAAAATAGAAATCATAATTAACTTTTTTAATTTACAAAATTCATTGTGATAAATGCAGTGTCACTAAAATCACCAGTATTATTTTAAATACTCAATATATCACCCAGTCCCACACATACACACGTTCAAACCCCCACGTGCAGTGAGCTGAACTTTCCCATGATGGTCTGCAGCAGTGATTCAGAAGTGCTTTAGCTCCGAGATCCTCAGAGAACAGCGAGGCACTTCAGATCCTCCGTCCCTCCTGCAGCACGGCCTGACCCTTCTCAATATTCACTAGGGTCTTTGTGGTAATCAAGCGGCTCTCAGAAGCTCGGCTTATCTCCACAGTCCCGGTCTCTGCTCTCATTCTCTCGTTCGCTCCGGCAGCAGCAGGTAATGACAAAGGAACTGTCTCTGCTGCACATGTGAATGAACCGAAGCGCTCACATCAAACCGATCCGCTTCCTCCTGCCAATACCTCAAGCCTCTTTTAAGGCAGCTCTATTGTTTCGCCTCAGAGTCGGTGACGGTGACGCGGCTCTTTCTTTGTGCCGTCACACAATGAAGTGTTGTTTTTGCCTAAAAGACTGCCAGCGCATGGGAAACACACTATAAACCTGCCATCATTTTCAGAGACGGCGCGAGTGAACTCCGGGTGAAGTGTGTGATTTCTGTGCTGCCAGTCCCAGCACAAACTCATGCTGCGGCTGAGCCAGAAAATAACATGTCAGGTTGTGGAGAGGTGTGTCATTACAGTTCCAGGCGATCAGGTTTACGACTATCACCTGGTGAACGATAAAACATGTGAAAAACTTACACTAAAGGAGGGAATCAAGCCAAAGACCAGAGACTCTTCTGATGTATACTAGTAAACAGCTCCTTAGTAACTACTCAGAACACCCTAGCAACCAGCTACTGTAGCAAATGAGGTTTGTGCATTATTCTGAATTGAACACCCTTTAAATTCCAATTCAGTTCTGGAATGTAAAGCAAACTAAGGAAGTAGCATTCAAATTCAAAAGACACCTGAAACAAAAACTAATTTTTCAGTTATTTTCAATTTTTAATTATGGTTTGACGATGACTTGTTTGAATGTTTTCAAAATTTGTTTTTGAAAGCCTTATAAAATAAGGAATTTCAGACAGAGATATATATAAAATTATATAATGATAGATAGATAGACAGACAGATTGATATTAGATTGATATAGATTGACACTTATTATTAGAGCTTCTGTTTACATGTCAAAGACTTGTGGATCTCAGGAGAGTGAAGCGATCAGACTGACAGCTCAATATTCCACTGGTCAGTCATGTGACACGTTTGATTGGTCAACAGAGGACAGACTAGTGCCTTATATCGATTATTTCTGCAGGCAGTGTGTGTTTGTGAGGCAGAATAGACACATACTGAATAAAACATGAAACTTGACACACACACACACACACACACAGAGAGAGAGAGAGAGAGTCTCAGAGGGTTGCAGGACAGTGTGGGAATTAGTCGTTCTAAAGCTGCAGTTCAGAGCACTTTTAAACACCTCTAATCCATCTGATTGGACACTTAAACCAGCTTCTATATGATCCAACACACGCTTCATCAAACTCACTCCAATCATCACGAACTGAGACCCTCACGGGATACTGGATACCAAACCGCCATTCCAGCAAGCAACAATACTAATAAAATGTGCAAAAATGAACTAGATTTTCATATTTCTCCTTTACTGTACAATTTCAGTAATGTATCTGGGATCTTTTTAATTAATAATTTCAATAAAAGAAAATAAATAATAAATCATATAAAACTGGTATTAAAAATGTTGCATTGGTAATATATATACAGCATATATATATATATATATATATATATATATATAACGTATATACATATATGAAATAATAACAATCATAATAATAACAAATAACAATAAACAAAAGCCCAAAAAAATTACCTTTTAAATTAAATAAAATTGAAAAATAAATATAAAATCTAATTCTTAATATCCTTACAAATGACAATAGCATATAAATAATTATAATAACTTTTAAACATATAAAAACATATCAATATATAACAAATATATAACAAAAAAAAGGAAAAACCTAATCTCCTGAAAAAACTGGTAAAACAATTTTCACTCAGTAATTGCTACTTAATTTCACAAATAATTACAAAGAAACAGCAAGTAACACATTAAAAGTGAAATTTCTAACATAGAAATACTGTTGTGCATATACATATATGGAGTGCTACCTGCTAGGACACATACAGTGCACACGCACACACACACACACACACACACACACACACACACACACACACACACACACACACACACTTCCTAGCCCCACCATGCATTTTATTTGCACCACATCTAGTGACAAATGGGAAGGGCATTAAGTTGTTGAGGCTGGAAAGCCGGAGCGATCCATCAGAATAGTCCTGCTATGCAAACACTCAGAGCAGCGGTGGATTGCATAAATCTTCCTCAGAGCCGAACGCAACAGAGAGCGAGCGCGTTTACCTCCGACAGACATGCAGCGCTGCATCACAATCACACAGGTGAACTCATGCACAAACACACACGTGACGTCCTGAGGGGCGTTTTCACTTCTCATCCTCATCCCGAGTGAATATGGCTAAAACTGCTCAACATGGCTTCTGTCTAGATGGAAAAAATATTCCTGGATTCACATTTGCTGCTACCAAGGTTTTAAGATTAAGGGAAGGTCAAAATTATCATGCATAAGGTTGCAAAACAAATGAAAAATTAGCAAAAGACAAACCCCCCCAACAATTTTGGCAGCAATTCTTTTGCAATTCTGAATATGTAGTGTATGACTCTCATGAGACTTTTCTCAGAACAAGGATTATCATCCAGACAAAACAAACACATGGCTGATCAAACTGCCAGAGCATTTTCATGTTTAATAATCCTATTCTCATTTTCAAAATCCAAATGAGTCACTACACCAAAATATATAATATCACAGTAAAAATACCATGGTATTACCATGTTTGTTGGATTACACTACCATTCAAGAGTTGGGGTCAGTAAGATTTTTCTTTAAAGAAATTAATACTTTTATTCAGCAAGGATGCATTAAATTGATCAAAAGTGACAGTAAAGATATTTATAATGTTGTAAAATATTTCTATTTTAAATATATGCTGTTCTTTTGAAATTTCTATTAATCAAAGAATCCTGAAAAATAAAATGTATCATGTTTTCCACAAAAACATGAAGCAGCACAACTGTTTTCAACATTGATAATAATCAGAAATGTGTCTTGAGCAGCAAATCAGCATATTAGAATGATTTCTGAAGATCATGTGACACTGAAGACTGGAGTAATGATGCTGAAAATTCAGCTTTGCATCACAAGAATAAATTACATTTTAAATTGCAATAATATTTCACATTATTACTGTTTTTAATGTATTTTTGATTAAAAAAAAAATACAGTCTTGGTGAGCAGAAGAGACTTTCAAAAACATAAAAAATCTTACCAACCTCAAATTTTAATATAATTCTGACTTCAGTGCATATATCAAAGTACAACAGCATTGGCATCACTGGCGTTGTGATGGAATTCGACATCAGAGCGTTGCGTAATGGCGTATCTGGGGCAGAATTCACCACTTCCACCCAGACGTTGCATAAGATGTCTCCACATCGCCGCGCTCCGCTTCTACTGCGGGATCAAGCAGCTCAGATTTTCTAAAGCCGTTCAGCGCAGCACAGACAAAGCCTTCACTTATTGACATACTTCATTTAATTTGCTCTGTTTAATTAGTCTTTTATTGGGCGCTGCGTGTTTTTAAGTGCCAGTGGAGCGAGGTCTTGAACAATGAAGCTTCCTCGTGTCACGTTCACTGGTGTGCTTTTTAAGAAAAACGTGTTTCTTATGTACTCCAAAACATCTGCTCATTTCACCAGCCTGTTTTTAAAGGTTATGTTTCTTGAGCAGCAAATCAGCATATCAGAATGATTTCTGAAGGATCATGTGACACTGAAGACTGGAGTAATGATGCTGAAAATTCAGCTGTGCATCACAGGAATAAATTACATTTTACTATATATTCAAACAGAAAACAGTTATTTTAAATTGAAATAGTGTTTCACAATAGTACTGAATCTTACTGTATTTTTGACCAAATAAATGAAGCCTTGCTGAGCATAAAAATCTTTCTTTCAAAACATAAAACAAAATCTTAAACGGTAATATAAACCATGACACTGAATGATTATCATATTCATATTTACATGAAGCGTTTCTGACTTCCTCTTAAATATCAGCTCAATTGATCAGTCTGTTTTTCAAGGTTATTCTATTGGACATAAGATGAAGGATATTGGGCGGCCGAGGAACTTAAAAGGGCAATTGAAAACAACCCCTCGACACTTCACATGATCTCATCTATTCAAGTGTTTTTAATCAAATGCATCTATGTGAATCCCTGCTGCTTTAGATGTTTTTCCTTCTCAAATGCTGTTGCTTGCCCTTTTATACATTTCATGAACTGAGACACTTTCTGCAGCGGACAGACCATCAACAAGGATACTCTAAGAAAAAATGCACGTGCAAGATGTGCATCAGTGTTTGATGGGGAAGGAGACGAGATTCAGC
The DNA here is from genome assembly GCA_027422415.1 of Schizothorax lantsangensis. Lineage (NCBI taxonomy): Eukaryota > Metazoa > Chordata > Actinopteri > Cypriniformes > Cyprinidae > Schizothorax > Schizothorax lantsangensis. The sequence continues at coordinate 3,348,195 of CM049853.1, read as the reverse complement.
CATCTGCTCTGAGCTCTGAGTGTGCAGGCGCTCTTAAAGAGATGTCTCATCTTTTCCCACACACACGACAGATGTTCATGGTGTGATAAAGCTCGGATCAGATCCAACAGCTCTTCCACAGGTCATGGAGGATATCTAGTGGATCAGAATCACAGGCTCTGTTAATGAAGTGTCAAAGTTTAAAGTAAATGCACCGCTGGAAGAGATGTTTACTGAGCCGTTGCATTTTAGCTCTTAAATGTAATAAAAAACCTTGATATCAGAGATCGCACAGACATTCAAGACTTACATTTACATTTATGCATTTAGCAGACGCTTTTATCCAAAGCGACTTACATTGCATTTTAAGTTACAGTTTTACATTTTATCAGCTCTTGCTTTCCCTGGGAATCGAACCCATGATCTTGGCGTTGCTAGCGCCATGCTCTACCATTTGAGCTACAGGAAAGCTGAAAGGAAACTTCCAATAAACCCAGAAAATGCAGATGACTTGTTAGTATTCTGTCATGCAATAGTGATTTAAACAAATGCTGAACATAAAGCATCACACTTGGATGTGTAACGCATTTGTGCTGAAAAAAATCCCAGACTTACAGTACATTAAAGGAGGGACCCAACATTTGAGAATCTTTTCATGCAATGCTGAAAAAAAACTATTTTCACTCAGAAATTGCTCAATTTCACCAATAATTACAAAGAAAAGATTACACATGGAATTAAACATGAAATTTAAAAGTAGAAAACTGAAATAGTATTTTCTTGTTACCTTTACAACTTTGAAAAATATTTTTTTGTCAGTGTAGAATTCAACCTGAACTCCATAGCAATATGCTATAAATCACTTAAAACACCTTAGAAACCTTATAGCAACATTATGCATGGGGAAAAACAGCTTACATTTTGAGAAAATGTACAAAATCTTATTAAAATTAAAGGCTAGAGATGCTGCACTGCATTGTTTGTTTACTGCATGTATTATTTAGACTATTATATAGTCTTTGATTTGCTGTTTTTGTTCAAATATACAAACTAACAGCTTCTCAAGGGTTAATCTGCACCGCCTGAGTGTTTAAGGTTAACTAGATTTTTTTGTGATGTTAATGTATTTAGCTAAGGTGCCCTACAGAGAAAGCACAATTAACATATTAAAGACACTTGGCAAGTTTCTCAACAGGTTAATCCTGCAAGTCTTGGCTAAAATTGCACTGTTAAATGCAAGACTTGGCCTAACAAGTGTCCAGTCTTAAAATTAATAACTGCTGATTAATTATGCTTCAATCTCACATCGGAATGATTCCAAGGAATATGACTGTGATTTTTAGCTGATCAACAAACACTGTGAATTTCTTTTTTCAAAGCTGTAAATAAAAGATAATTGGTCTGTTTTACAAGAAAATACTATTTCAATCTTTTTACAAGCTAATTTCATGTTTAATCCAAATGTTAACTGCAGCTTCTTTGTAATTCTTTGGGAAATTACTAGCAATTTCTGAGTGAAAACTGATTCAAAGTAAATCTCTTTAATATCTCAATTGTTTCTCCTAAACAATAATGCAATTAATTGGACAGCAAATGAAGACTTATGTCTCCTGCTTTTCGGATGTTTCAGGAGATCTCAAACTGTTCTCAGATTTGCCAAGATCCAGTTAAGATGAACTCAAGCATTTCTCATCATCATCTGAGCTGTTCTCCACATGCACATTTTACTGTTAGTGCATGAAAACTTTTGACGCATCTGTGTCTCTTTTTTCGTCTCCAAAGAAATCTTTGGAAAAACATCTGAGGCAAAGCTGATTCCTAAGCAAAACCTAAGTGAGAACTCCCATACGTCTCCAGCTATGAAAGCACAACCTCTAAGCAGTGAAATTGTTCCTCGGGGATATTATGTAATCTGGACAAACACTCATTTGAAAGCCCTCTGTTGCTCTTCCACAGTTCTTCTGCTGCTCTTGACACACAATCCTCCTGAATCTCCAGAATTATCGCGCTGCGGTAATTCTGTCCAAATATTTACGGATGTATAGATTAGAGTTGAGACGCTCTTTGACAGACTCCATTTCCATATTCCTCCTGCCACATTTGGCCTAGAATGTTTGCACTGAGTATCACAGCGAGCGAAATTAAAGAGAAAACACATAAATGACTTGCTTTGGCTTCTTGTGTAACTGTGAATAAATCAATCTCATAATTTTTCAATGTTCATGACAACATACAGCGGCCTGATTGTATACATAGTGTGATTATGGATAACTAAATTATATATTAGATTTAAAAAACAAACTGAAGCAAATTTACAACTACAGGATTCTAAAACCAAATATATGATTTTGAAGTCAACATCAAATCAAAACATTACATTCTTAATAGACCTTTCTGGTCTTTTTGTGCATGTTATTCCAAAAAAATTAATTTTGGTCTGTATTATCTTTCATCTAACTGTAATAACCTCCAAAACAACTTCAAGAACCCCTTTTAATTTTCATTCTGTCATGAAATGTGTACTTTTCAATTTGTTATTCTATTCTATTATCTTTATCTTTTTTTCTTGTTAACAACATTAACTTTTTTCACACATAACACAACACAGCATCCAAAATATAACAAAACAAAACAACAGACACATACTCAACATCTCAAAGTCCAATCAAAAGGGAGGGAGAGAGGGAAGGACAATAAAAACACAAAAGTCACTCCTTTATACAATCACGTATATCAAAAGCATCGATGGTCGAAGGCCTGGCCCCACCGACTCGCGCCGTTGCACATTCACTCGTCACTATTTGCAGGAGGCTACGGATCCAATATGTTTTTCTACACATGTGTGGTGTAAACCAGTTCTGTATTATTGTCTTCTTCGCAGCTGTAAAACCAGCAAACAACATTCTCTTTTGCATTGAACTAATACAGAGACCAGAATCATCATTAAGAAGACACAAACTTGGGTTAACAGACCAATCAATTCGCAGTAATGATGACAAAACCAGGTTTACATGTGTCCATAGACTGATGACGACAGGACATTCCCAAAACATATGCAGAAAAGTGCCTGATGAAGCAGTGTTACATATATGACAGTTCAAATATTATCTTTATCTTTCATCTAAATGTAATAATCTAAACCAAACCAAACCAATAACCTAACCAAAACAACGTCAAGAATCCCACGTGTTTTTCATTCTCTCGTATAACATCCACTTTTCAGTTCCTTAAAAATAAAATCTTCTATTTATACTCACTGAATATCCTGTTTCACCCAGAAAAGTGTCACAGAAGTAAAATGGAATTTTATAGAAGTTTTATATTCAATATAAAACCAACATTTGATAAAACTGCAAGTGGGCACTTATAATAAATAAAATGATATTGTGCATCAGTGTAGATGGTGATATAGTTATCGTTATCATTATAGTTTTCATTCTTGCTGGGAACAGGCCTTTATTGTTATCAATTTGTGTTCATGTTATTCCAAATAAGATTTTTTTTTTCTTTATTATCTTTCATTCAAATGTAATAACCTCATCCGACTCCAAAACATCTTCAAGAATTCCTCTTAGTTTTTATTCAGGCATGTAGTGTGCACTTTTCAATTAAAATCAAGTCACACCCTCCATTTATTCTCACTGAACATTAGAAATACGTCATATTATACAGAAGTAAAATGGGTTGCAAACACCTTTCATGTCAACTTCAAGCTCACAGTTGCTCTCTTTTTCCCAATGGTCATGTGCTTTGGGATGTGAACACAGTTATAGCCGTGACGGGTCAGGAACTATTTACAGGACCGCTTTTGTCAGGTTAAGGGCTTCTACGCTCAGCGATCCTGTACCAAAATCCTCGAGGCGTACGTTATGGCATGTTAAAGGGCAGACGACTGGATGTAAATTTAGACACAATGATGCAGAGTTTTCAAACACAACACAGATCAGATCCTGTAGTACGTTGCCTCAACATGGAAGCCTGCAGCCTGACCTACTTAGTGCGGTGACGTCTGCTAGCATTGGGGGGATCTGGCAACCACGCAGCACAGCTCTCTCTCTCTACTTTTCTGTTTTTCTCACCCGTTCGCTGTCTGTCTCACATCCGATGGGGCCAAGTCTGCCCACAAGACACCGCTGCCTCCAGCGCAGACCCTTTCATGCAGTCAAGTGTTCACGCAGGGATTTATACACGTGTAGTTGTGTCATAAACATTCAGCCATGCCTTAAAAATCCAGCATCTTGCTCCTATAAAATGCATGAAAAACATACCAAGCCAAACATCTCTTAATCTAAAATGTTAGCATCAATAGATTAAAGCTATATTACAAAACAATGACAAATTTGTACATCTTCTGAAGCAAACGTAAGTGATGCTTGCATGCACCAAACTAACTGCTACTATGCTACACAGGTGCTAGTGCACTTCTAGATGGTTCCTAGGGTGCTCTAGGTGGTTTTTAGGTCATATTACTGTGAAACGTATTAGGTTGTTGTTTGTAGGTGTTTTTTTAGGTCATATCGCTGAAAAATGTATTAATAACTTGTAACTGCTATAAGAATTTCCAGTACTACTCACATACATACAGTGTGCACATAAAATGATACACGCTATATAGAAAGTTTGATCGTTTATATCATTGCCATATGTGAACCATCCTGTCACCCAGCTCTAAACTGCAAAATGTGGACAGTTAGGTATTGAAGTATTATAGACATTAGCAAAATGAATTTCTGTAAAGAAACTGTGCAAAGCGCTATACAAACAAAAATGGACTTGACTTGACCTGAAGTGCAACCCAAATTAATAATCTAATTGTTAAACAAAGACAAAAAAGCTAGCAATTTGCAACATAAATCATACACTTCTTAAAATCAGACAAAGAGCTTTTGCAGTGTTTCAAAATGATAAGAAATAATACAGCCCTATGAACATTTTTATTTTTTCCATTTCCAAATTTTGTGGTTTCTGTAAAATGTTTTCTATATTTTGTTTTAGTGGTTGAATTAAATTGTAATAAATAAAAAACAATGTCTAATCAAATTAATGTAGAAAATTGTATCTATTTAACAATTTATTAATAAAAAAAATAATGAAATCAATTAATGAAATCAATTAATTAATTAATCAAAAAGGATATCTAATCCACCGAATTCATAAAACGAATTCAAATTTTAACAACAGTTCCCTATGAAAAATGCTTTATTTATTTATTTATTTTTTAAAGAAATTCTGTGTTGTCTAATTTTTCTGAATTCTGGGTTTTATTATTTAATTTAAAAAAAATTCACCATTTAATTTTTTTCTGGATTCTGTTTTCAATTTAAATATTTTTTTAAGAATCAAAAACAAGTCTAATCAATTGAATTAATAAAACTTTAACCATTTAATAATTTATATAAAAAAAGTGCCCTATGAAAAACATTACCTTTTGACAAAGTTTAGTGACACTCGATGTTATACAGCAATTTCCCATTTTCATGACTGGATTCTGTACGTGTTTTCCACATCACAGAAATCACCGGGGCCTAGACTAAGGATGTAGGCAGATGAGACAGAGCACTACCCACAATTCCCAGCAAGCACAGTGTAGGCCTGAGGCTGGGTCAGGTAGAGCTAATGTACACACATGAACACTGACACATGTGAGAACACACACAGTCGCACCGGAAAATAACCTCACGTGATCTGTGCACCTCAGAGCCACGGGCCGCATCTCAAACATCAGCTCAACCTGGCTTACAGTTCTTATATGACTACAGATTATACAACACACACAGCACATGCTGAGTGAACGTATCCCACTTAATTATCACAGATAATCGTGCATGTGCTTCTCGTTGGGTGCCTCGTCTCATTCTCATTATTCTGAGCTCTCAGGATCCTTGCTACGAATCCTCTGATGTCGGATCTGACAGGTCACTTCTCCTCGGACTCGGCACGTGAGGAACGACAGATGGTCATCATTAACGTCTGCCCCTCTTCAAGGTCATCTGCAGTCATTCAGGAGGTAAAGTGGGCATGATTTCGCATGTCTTCACCAGCTGGTGTAACGCTAGAGTAAGACCACTTATCGGACGCTTTTTAAGAGGTCACCAGGTGCTTGTCGGAATCAAGGGTGTTTTAATTGCTTGAAAGAGAGGTGGAGGGCCGATACGCCGCAGGAGGGGGTTCGATTACTGAGACCGACACTAACAAACCTAACAAGAATCGATCGTTTCTAGACGGGCGGCGCGATGAGTTCCCTGCATCCCAATTTGCACACTATCAACTGTAAATAGTGTGCTAGATTAGAAGTAGTGCAAATACAGGCAAACCAAAAATTATACAGACACCAGATATAATTGTGATATTTTTTACTAGAGGGTGCAGGACATAGTTCATTTATATAAGTGAGGATAGCAAAATAAAGTTGACATATTAAAAATTCTTCATAATGTGGCCTACCAGTAAAATTGATTAAAAAAAATTATTCAGACACTTTGACCTGACCATGTTTTTCAATAATTGCTAATGCGAACTTTTTACACACAGACTGAACTAAATTAAGCATTGCTTGGTAATTGGTTGACCCAAATTGGTCTTATCTAATTGTGTACTTAAATTTAACAGCTGACAGCTATTCAACCTAATTCATTACATACCTTTCTATCAAAGTTATCTGATATTATCAAGATCAATTTGTTCTGACAGTTTAACTCTGAGTTCTTGTCATATTTTATTACCATTTTCTAAACTATAGAGAATAAACTGATAATGTGAGAAATGTTAAAGGTGTCTGAATACATTTTGGTTTGACTGTATATAGAATTGCACATTATTGCATAATATTCTGAAAAAGTATTGGTGTGTTATTCCGATTTTTCAAGTGTGCATCTGTGCATGCTTATCCACTATTATTTCCCACATCAGATGTTAATACTGGATATACCATGGTAACAATATACATGGTAATTAAATTATTGTACTTTTTTGGTAGTGAAGCATACATGATATTCCAAAGTACCACAGTACAATGACGGTGCATATTTATCATGTTGCTAAAACTCTAGTACCTTGGTATTTATGTAATACAGCAAAGTAGGCCTACTTCAAAAAATACCATGGTAATATCACATTAAATGTCCAATAACCCATGGTAATTGTTTGCGAACTGAATGAATTCTGAATGAATATTTCATATTCATGTGCCATGATATTTCTGTTGTCTTTTGACTTTTCAGGAGAATATGAAGTAGTTTTTCAATGCATGACCTTAAAAGTGAATTTAGCAACCTGATAATGCTTATAGGTCAATGCAAAGAGTATGCAACTATAGGAGGTCTGTGGTATCAAGATGCTTTTTTGACATAGCATGTTCAAATAACAAGTGCATACTTTTGAGTGTATAGTGATAACCAATAGTTAAGTGCATGCATTTAGTGCACAGTATAAATATGTGAATCGGGCTGAATATTGTGCCTCAATATCAACATTCAAAATGATCATGAGTCTTGAGATTGAAAACATATTAAAAACATCCTACACAGTCCAAAAAGAGCATGATGGGAACCATGGAGAACTTCAGAGAAACTGAATACTATCAATGAGATTTCTCCAGGTATTATAGACAAGCTTGTTCTGCTTTAATTGACTGAAAATGGAAAACAGTCATTAGAAGCTAAATTATGACCTTTTTATCATCATAAGCGGAGCTCGTGGACAAACTAATGATGCAATACCTGATATGAACCCTTTAAATGGCATTTCCGACAGTTATTTGTGAGAATCTCTGACAGATCGGGTGTCTCGAGCACTTAAAGTGTGAATTGATAAAAACAGCAGGTAAGGAGGAATGCAGAGTCACGTTGCCATGGCAACTGCCTGCTCACGAAGACAAAGGCTATACCTCTTCACGAGCGAGAAGGCGGTCGGAGGCGATGAGGGCTGACACGCAAACACAAATACATGTTTTCACAAGTTCATGTGTTTGCCAATCCACCTCACCGAACATGACTGTAGTGAGGGTGTGCGGCACACATTACATTTATATCAACAGTATGCATCTCAGATACGTTCAGTTTCCAAGCACAACCATCTTTGATGCTTGTGAAGGTGTTAAAAAGTTAATAGAACTCGCCAAGAACATGTTCAGACTGCATTTTACCTTCAAAGCAAACATAAAAAAGTTATTCTGCATAAAGAAAATGAAGCCTGTTTTAGGACCAAATTTTCTGCATTGTGACATTATTTTTCTAATTAAGCAAATTTTTCCCCAAATAGTCATTAATGTGATAATAAATATGAAAAAAAAAAAAATTTTAAAAGGTAAATTATTTATGCATCATGATATTTGTTGTACTGACTTTAATCTGTTTAAATGAAAAACGTTTTATTACAGTAGGATAACCAGAATAATAATATAAATTAAATGTATAATTAATTAAAAAACCTAAAACATCTAGATGCATAATAGTAATGAGAATATGGAAAGCAAATATATGTCTAATTGTCATAAAATAATGTCACATTGCAAAAAAAAAAAAGGCCTAATTTATTTAAGCAAATTATAACTTTTCCTTATGATTTTGAGGTGAGCTGTGATCTGGACATATTTTCATACCTTTAACTAATCTTCTTAGCTGATTGTTCAAGATTAATATGCATCCATTTATATTCAGTCATTGATGATAATTCAGTGCTTTTCTCCCAGGAAATATTCACTGAAGCTGTCCAGAACTGAACATTCGGTCACGCTACAAATACGATGTTTGCATACTGAGCAGCTCAATGGACAGACAGTGGAGAGAGGAGAACACCTCCTCATCTCTCCAGACTCTCTCTCCACACCTGAATCTGTCCGTTCACCTTCCATCGGGATTAATGATGACAGCCCATGAAATGAGCTCCGGGCCACGGGAGCGTGGAGGTCAGAAACAGCACGAGATCAGATTAGACTCTGACCAGCCGAGCCGATCTAGAACCTGCTCCATCTACTCAAACATTAAAGGAGGCACGGCGGTACCCTTCACATACTGTGGCTGGTACATTGTGTTCATGTTTTACAGGCTTTTGTTTTTTTTCCCCAACAGTCTCAACACTTACATTTATGCATTTAGCAGACGCTTTTATCCAAAGAGACTTACAGTGCATTCAGGCTATACATTTTTTATCAGTATGTGTTCCATGCGCTGCTAACGCAATGCTCTACCACTGAGCCACAGGAACACCAACACATTGATGGTTTGAGATGGTAGATTGTGAGATTATACCATGGTACCAATATAATTATATTATACCATAGTGCTTTTTTGGTAGTGAAACACATATGATATTCTTAAGAAAACCATTACAAACCATTACATTATCATGGTAATGGAATTCATGTATCATGGTATTTACATAACACACCAAAGTACTTTGAAAAAGGGAAGTATCATAGCAAATGTCAAAACTCTTGATAGTACCATGGTATCTTTTGCAGTTGAAACATGCATGAAATCCATTACAAAGAGTACACTGGTACAATGACGGTAAATATTTATCATGGTACAGAAATTCATGTACCATAGTGATTATATATAATACAGCAAAGTACTTGCAAAAATACCACAAAGCACCATGGTAAACATCCATAGACCCTTGGTAATACCATCACAGTTTTTATAAGTCATATAATCATTGTTTGTTAGTTGTTTGTGAACTGAATGATTAACATATTCCCTTACTATGGTATTTCCATGGTAATCTACTTCAAATAAAGATATACATTTACAAAAGATTATTCATTTTCTGGACATATTTTAGACATTTACCATAGAAGTGCCATAAAATAATACCTATATAACCATGGCACAAAAGCACATTTTTAAGGACAGTTTTATCATGTTCAGAAAGCATGGTATTATCATGGTACATGAAAACCATTAAATCTAAAGAAAATGGGTTACTTTATTTTAAGGTGTCCTTGTTACAATGTAATTATACATTTAGGTACTGAGTAATATTAATAAACTACATGCACTTACTATATGGTTAGGGTTAGGATTAGGGTTTTGATTTTGGGTTTCTTGCATGTAATTATGCATAATTAATTGTTATTATAATAGTGAGTACATGTAACATGTGTAACAAGGACACCTTAAAATAAAGTGTTACCAGAAAATGTAACCTGAACATTGTTCATTGGTTGTTTGTGAACTGCAATATTCATATATTCATGTACTATGGTATTACCATGGTACTCAAGGTACTTCAAAGAAGAAGAAAAAACTATAGAACAATGGTATATTCATAGCTTTTTGGACATTTACCATAGTTGTACCATGGTATATTTAGATGCACTTTGGCTTACATATAAAATCCCGTGGTATACTACCACAGTATGACATTAAACATGACAAAAACATGGTATTTCCACAGTACATTCCTAAATTAAAATAAATAAATAAATACAATTCTAATTTATGTATGCAACATGAACATTGTTCATTCGTTGTTTGTGAACTTAATCATTTCATGCACTATGGTAGTACCAAAGTAGTCTTCAAAGAAAAAAAACACTATATACTCTATAAGTACCATGGTACTAACATATATATATATTTTTTGTACATTTACCATAGTAGTACCACAATATTTTTTGGAAGCACTTTGGCATACATACTGCTAAATACCATTCCAAAACATGGTATAGCACCACAGTACATATTTTACCATGGCAAAAAACATGGTATTTCCATGGTACCTGTCTAAAAACACCACTGAATTACATATGTAGCATATCCAAAAAAAACAGATTATAATTTTTTGTTAGTAAACTATCAATAATATTTAATCTTCGTATACAACAGTAAAAACCCACATCTGTGTACGAGCTCAGCGGCAGATCGGCTCCGGGAACAGTGTTATTTGTTTGGGAGCGCGTGGTGAAAATGCTGTGGGATTTGGAGGTGTTATGTACGATCAGAGCGACGGGCAGGTGGGGATCAGATGTGCTTGCAGAACTAAAGGGATTAGTGACCACTACAGAACAGATCCGTTTGATGTTGACACTCTCAACCAGAGCCCACGACACACACCGAGACCTGCTCGCTCCGCACACGGACAACACAATCAAGCCAAAATACATGAGTGCAGCTGGACTGTGCAAACTCACCGATATGATGCTACAATGTTTCAAGTAGTTGCCAAGGTGTTGCTATGCAGTTGCTAGGGTGTTCTGGTTCTTAAGTCTCTGATTTGAGTGCCTCCTTCAATGCTAGTCTGTGGGATTTTTACACCTGTTTTAATGTCCAGAAGGGAAAAATTTGCATCTGACTGCAATTTTTTTTACTTTACTTTAATACTTAGTTTTAGAGGTCTGAACACATTACTAAATATTACAGTGAGTTCAAGTTATGTCGGAAAGATCATAGTTACAGGCTGAATGCACATGAATGCACCACAAATCTGTAATTACAGTGGAAAAAAGTGGAAAACCCTGAAGTTTCTTAGGCGTCGGTGAGAAAAGATGTCAGAGACAATGAATGCAGCTTCTATCTTGATGGTAAATTTGTTGACATTAATGAAAAAATATCTTTTTTTTTCTTTTCTTTTAAAATAAAAAAACCTAAGTATTCAATATATTCAATTTACAGCACCTTTAAATTTAATTTAAAAAGCAAAAACACTGATGCACATTCTATTTGTTTTGTAAAAGTTTAAAAATCATATTTATTTGTAAAAAAGATACATCACCATCTTGTGCAACATTTACTAAATGTTCACGAAAGACCTATTAAAGAGGTTTTTCTACCACATCAGATGCTTAAATTCTTTTTGTTTTAAAAGTAAGGACCAGACTCCAGCATTTAGTCTCAAATGTGTGAAATCTTCCAGCAGGCCTGGACTGTGAGATCAGAGCATCGATCTTTGCTCTGGCCAGTGTAATAAGAGAAGATATCTGGATGCTGTAGGATAAACCGGTAGAATTGACCCCTTATCTGGAAGGCTGTGAGAGGGTTCCCGGCGGTTTGGGATGCATCCAAACTGCTGGAGCGTAAGTGGATTTAAAGCTCAGTGTGTCAGTATGACGTGATGTAGTGCAGTTGCTCTTCAGAACAGGGTTTGTGGAGTAAACATCAGCTGTCCTTACTGCAGGGCTAAATTAGAAGTGTAATTCTGCTCAGTTACACCGCATGATCTGATTGCACTTATAAATAACTTTCACTTTAATACATTATATAATGCTAAACATATCAGTAGAAACAGAAAGGTAAAGAAACTCTGAATCATATATATTCACCTCTGAATGTCCGTAACTGAATTGTTAGGCATTATATAATGTTAATTTGAAGTCATTATCCGAACATGGCCTTTTGTGTCTACATTTCGATTTATTTCCAAAATGTGGCGATCAATACCTCAAGCACAAGTCATAGAAGAAATAGCATTTGTACTATTACAATGACTTCCAATACCACTGTACATTTACTCTTTAAACATTTGGCAGATGCTTTTATCCAAAGTAATTTACAAATCTATTGATTTTATCAGTTTATGCATGTCCTGGTAATCAAACCTGAGACTTCACCATTGCCAGCGCCATGATTTACCAACTGAGAGACAATAACGAATTGCAAAATATCTGGTTATTGGATCAACACATCCTGATCTGGACCTCAAGTCTAGTTTGGACTCCTACTGTTGACAATTATTCATAAATGTCATTATTAAAGGACGAAAGTCCCATTTAACAAAACAGAAGTTTGACTTCATTTGATATCTACTGTTCAAAAGATTTTTTGAGAGAAATTAATACTTATATTGGATGCATTAAATTGATGAAAAGTAAAAGTAAAGACATTTAAAAACTATTTCAAATAAATGCTGTTCTTTTGAACTTTTTATTCATCAAAGAATCCTGAAAAACAATGTACCACTGTTTCCACAAAAATATTAATCAGCACAATTGTTTTCAACATTGATAATAATCAGAAATGTTTCTTGAGTGGCATATCAGCATATTAGAATGATTTCTGAAGATCATGTGACACTGAAGACTGGAGTAATGATGATGAAAATTCAGCTTTGATCAATAAATTACATTTTAATATATATTGACATAGTTATTTTAAATTGTAATTTTTCACAGTATTCCTGTTTTAAAATAATAAAATATTGTGCCTGATTCTTGGGAATGGGACTGTGCCTGATTATTAGTGGATTCTTGTTTGATTCCTTTAGATTATGATAGAATTTCCTTAGCATTCCTCTGGGATTTTTGGCCTAAAGGTTCCTGTATATCAGAGCTTCCTCACTGTGAATTCGCAAATGGACAGGTACCTTTATGCTCGTCCTAGTGTAAGCGGAGAGCACTTTCACCCTCTTAAAACGTGAAACAGGGAAGCGTGACAGAGGATTGGATCCCGCTTTAGAGGACAGACAGCGAGTGACGGCTTCTCTTCTCTGAATGTAAATTACAGCTTCACCTGTCACTCAGAATCAACCAAGGACATCGTGAGAAAGAGAAACACACAGAGAATATTCCTGCTCCTTCTCTCCAGCCTCACTCAGCATGATGGCTTTAAGTATTTTAAACATATGTTGAGGAAAGAGAGTCTTTGAAACATGACGGGGCTCCCACAGGGCCCCACAATCACATCTGCTCACACATTCGAGTGGATGCAATCATTCCACGTTATAATCACTGCAGCCGGGCCGATTTCTTAATGCTCCTCTAATACAGTGATGACAAATCATATATTTACAATCTTCAGTGCTTCAGAGTTAACTAGAATTTGACTGGCATTTTACAACATGTGAGAGCATTCACAATCACACAGAAAATCCCTGAGTGGTTTGATTTGCTTGTTGACTTGCTTGCAAGATATGAAAGACTTGAGATGCTGTTTGTGCATAAAATATGCCAAAAATATGTAAAAAAAACCTGTGAAATGGTTTCATGAACACAATATCCTTTCAGTCTTGTTATATACTTTATACTGAAACAGGAAAAGCAACATTTAAGCATTTACAAAGATATTAATACCTATATTAACTGGAGAAACAAGATATTCAAATATTTAATTTCAGTTTTATAAGAGGTCATGCATGCATGTATAATAAACCTGTTTATCTTGTGGGAACTACTGAAGTCTGACTGCTGGAGACGCTTTAAGACTGACAGAAATAATGGAGTATAATAATAATTCCATCACTGAAACTCCTCCCAGCACGACCCGAATTATTCACACACACCATTAGCTTTTACTGTAAGTGCTCCCACAAATCAGAAGATTTACAGAAGTCTCATTTATAGCACAGCCACATCTGAGAAACAGAAAGAGTTTTATCATCCACCAAGACAAATCCTGTTTTGGGTGAAAATAGGAAAAATAATACTTCTCTCAAAAGAAATCTGCAGTAGACATTAGATAATCCATGTTTTCTCCAGTGTACAGAAGTGTACAGGAGTTTTTTTATTTGTTTAAAACAATCCAATTTTAAATTGTAAATAATACTCTGATGTGCCATTGCCATCAGAATCGACCTGAACTGAAGATGGTGCTTAAAAAAAAAAGAAATATGTATGACATATACTTATATTACAACTAACTGATTTCATACTTTTATTTTTATGGACAGATATCACTCTATTTATAATTAAAAACTATACTGTAAATGTTTCCCATGCTATTCTTAAAATATGAAAATACTAAAAATATAAATTAAAAATGTTTTAACCCAAAAGTTGAAGATACATATTTATACAGCATGGTATGTACAGTATATTCTAGTCTAACGTACTTTGATGAAATAATTAATTAATTAATAAAAATAAATACTAATTAAATTACATGTAAAATGATATAAAGACACACGCACACATAAATAATGAAATACATAAAAATCATGTTTAAAATTATTCTCTGAATTATACCACATGTTTTTATACCACAAGGTTTGCATCACCAGTGCTCACAGGACTCTGTATATAAACATATATTCATTCATCTCTCAGTTTTAGCATCAATGCAAAGCCCTGCTCCCTCATTAGGCTCCATGTGAAGTATGTGTGTGGTGTAATGGAGAGTTGGGCATCAGTCGGAGGCAGGCCGATTTTGATCCTTCTCTCTCATGCTGGCCAATTACCCAGCATTCCTTTAATTCTCCTCCAGTAGCTCCATATATCCCTCCCGTCCGTCTGTCATCCAGCTGTCCCCATACAGCACCAATTACAAACTGCTCTTATGGATTTAGACGGGACTATTTTTGACTCCTGCTGTGGGAGGACACACACTTCAGACTAGAGACATCTCTGCTGACGCTTTCCCATCCATCAGCGAACACATCTCTCAGCAGCTGATGATTAGCCGGTTATGTTCAGATGGATTCATGTGTTTGAGAGACTAACTAACTAAAAAAACCTGATCAGACATTTTTAATGACGACACTTTATGAATTACAATAGCGTGTTTAATTGCCATGCACTCAAATTTAGCATGCTAACATGTACAGTGCCTTGCGAAAGTATTCATACCCCTTCATTTTTTTCATGTTTTATGTTGCTGCCAGCTGCCTTATGTTAAACTGCTTTAAATTACTTTTTTTCCACATCAATCTACACTCCATACACTATAATGGTAAAGCAAAAAAATATAAAAAATATATTAAAAATAAAAAACTTAAATGATTCCATTGCATAAATACTCATACCCTTATCTGGGACAGTTGGAATTTAGCTCAGGAGCATTCATATTGCTTGTAGATGTTACTACACTTTGAGTGAAGTTAACTTGTGGCAAATTCAATTGAATGGGTATGATTTGGAAAGGCACACACGTCTTAATAAAAGGTCTAACAGCTGATAATGCATATCAGAGCAAAAACCAAGCCCTGGGATCAAAAGAACAGTCTGTACATTTACATTTATGCATTTAGCAGACGCTTTTATCCAAAGCAACTTACATTGCATTCAAGTTACAGTTTTACATTTGACCAGCTCTTGATTTCCCTGGGAATCGAACCCATGATCTTGGCGTTGCTAGCGCCATGCTCTACCATTTGAGCTACAGGAAAGCCTCAGGAACGCAGGAACGCATCAAAACAACTGATGCATTCATGCCAGTCTGTAGAGCTCAAAAACAGGTTTGCGTCAAGCCACACATCTGGGGAAGTATTCAGAAAAAAATTCTGCTTCATTGAAGGGCAACAGAAGCATGTAGTCTGTGTTACCCTTAATGGAAGAAGTTTGAAACAACCAGGATTC
This sequence comes from Schizothorax lantsangensis, assembly GCA_027422415.1. Classification (NCBI taxonomy): domain Eukaryota; kingdom Metazoa; phylum Chordata; class Actinopteri; order Cypriniformes; family Cyprinidae; genus Schizothorax; species Schizothorax lantsangensis. Next base: position 3,331,988 of record CM049853.1, on the reverse strand, counting down.
TTCCTAGAGCTGGCCTCCTAACCAAACTGAGCAATTGATGGAGAAGGGCCTTGGTTTGACTGGTGACGAAGAACCTGATGGTCACTCTACTTCAGCTCCATGACCATATGCAGATAGGAGAAATCTACAGAAGGACAAACACCACTGCAACACTCCACCGATCTGGGCTTTATGGCAGTGTGGCAAGGCTCAATCCTCTCTTCAGTGAAGACACATGAAAACATACTTAGAATTTGCAAAAAAGCAACTAAAGGACCCTCAGACTGTGAGAAATAACATTATCTGGTCTGATGAACCTCAATTCTAAGCATCACGTTTGGAGGAAACCAGCTCTGCTCATCAGCTGCAGAGTACCATCCCAAAAGTAAAGTGTGCTGGTAGCAGCCTCATGCTGTGGAGCTGTTTTTCAGCAGCAGGGACTGAGGGACTCGTCAGAGTAGAAGAAAAGCTCAATGCACCAAAATATCGAGATAGCCTTAATGAAAACCTAGTCCAGAGCATTCAGAACCTCAGACGGGCAGAAGGTTTACCTTCCAACAGAACAATGACCCTAAACACACAGCAAGAGTGGCTTATAGACAACTCTGTGACTGTCCTTGAGTGTCCCAGACTCAGCCTGAGCTTGAAGCCAAAATAAAAAATATTTCTTATTAACTAAACAACATTATTATTAACTGAAATTAAAATTGTTTTCAGCAATTGTAATAAAGCTGAAAAAAAAAATGTAAACTTCAAAATCTTAAACTTAAAATTCACTGAAATAAATGTGATAAAATTGAAAAGCTGAAACACTAAAAATTAAGCTAAATAGAAATATAAAAAAAACCTAAAACTAATAAAATGAATACATGCATTATTAATGAATTAATACATGCATCTTTATACAGGCGGTATTGTAGTCAGATCACAGTATGTGCTCAGGTCTATGTTAGGAAGTCTGGGTTGGATGGCAGCTCACATTCACGAGATGTGGACAAGTCACAGCAGGAACGCATCAAAACAACTGATGCATTCATGCCAATCATTCACTTAGCACACACCAATACAAAGAAAGCATGTGAATATATAATTAAGCCAGTCCTGATTTGCACACAGGCACACAATTCAAATCAGCGACACACTTCCGGCCAATTACACGTGCATGGATATCCACAACATAAACACACACAAACACACCTCCACTATCATCCACAGAAAAACTGAGTGCTCAGACAGAGATAGAGAGGGAAGAAAAACAGCATTGTCCTGCATACAGACAAGGCGCCGCCGCTGGGGAAATGATGCTGCGCACTCAAACCCATCCGCACCAACGCTTTCTTCCAAATCGACTGGGAAGATGATGTTTTCCACTGCAACACTGAACGAGGTTAGCACAGAGACCCGCTGGCGCCCGTCCAGCGATGGGTAACCATGGAAATGAATATTAGCTCCATCTGAGGAGAAGCAAATCGTTCTTGGAAGTGCATGTGCACCCACAAATGATGGAGGTGGATCGGTTCAGTGTCATTAGAGGTGCTTTCTAAGTTCTAAGGCTGCATCACTATATAATCAAGCAAAAGTCAAATTAAATACATGAATCCTGCAGAATTACATTGGAGAGACTTAGACGGAGGGAACTAAATCATATATAGGCCTACTTTTAGGCTGTGTCCGAAACTCAGAGGCAGCATGCCAAGGCGGGACGGAATCAAGGCACGTCGGAATCCAAATTCTGCTTCACTTCCTGTCTCCGGAGGTACCTTCTTCTGATCGAATTTTGAAGGCAGCATAGATGTATCCTTCACTGCCTTTGATATCCCACAATTCTGTGCGTTCCATTCCGTGATAGTTGAAAAAAATTAAATAAAGATGGAGTCTGAAAGTTGTGTTTGGTGGTCAGTTTGTGTGCAAATGTATATTTCTGACTAACTTTTTGCACTTTTGATGTTGTTTCTAGCGAGAAATCAGTATTATAGTAATTAAATATTCGTTTAGTTATCACGAAAACTCGTTCTATTTTGTTGATCATTAAACCGTTACGCTGCCTCAGAAGCCTGTCCGAAATCAGTTTCATGAGGTGCCTTCATGCACAAACGCTGCCTGCAAAGTCATTGCCTGATAGGGAAGCTTTCAATAAATACTACATTATATAAATAATACAAACATAACACTGGCATATAGCAGCACCCTGGACTTGCACAAGCCAGTATATTTTCTTCAGTTTATTGCTGTTGTCAAGATCCACCCCGATCAAGTTGTCTTCAGGTTTTATTAAATTGGCCCAATTCTGCCCTGAATCCCAACAGCTCACTCCCCTGACCACAACATGCTCTCCAAAACCCTTCAGACATCCTAATGCTACTTGCAAGCAAATGGGAAACTTGTTTTGGGCCCAAAATCCCAATATGATTTAACGACAACAGTCTAATCCAACTTAACTCACGTCAAACTGGCATTTCTGGACTGGTTTGCTAGATTTGTATCAGAGGGAGAAAGAGAGGAGTGTGGGTGTTTGCAGTCATAAAGCATCGTTACAGAACCCTTCAGTAATTAGACTCGGGCTCCGTGAGACATTCAGAGCTTTAAATGACATCTGCGTGTTACACAACTGTACCAAACACTTTTTGTTCTGCTGTTCTAATGATGAGAGTGAATCATATCATATAACCTTGAAATGGAAAAGGTCCAACTCATTCGCTGGAGTCTCTTGATTAGTCGCTCTGCAGAGCAGTGAGAAATAAAGCTGGATGGAGCTGGAAACACCAGTAAGCAAACACTTCATACATAGCCACCAGAGCGGTTGCTTTTACATGGTTTCTAGCTGGTCCAGGATGACCTTTAGTTCTGGTCATTTCCTGGTCAGAATGTTTGCGCTGCAAAAACACAGGTTTCAAAATGCTAGATTGGTGAACGTCAAAGGTCCAGGTCATGTTTCTCCTTAAAATAATGATAACAATATTGTTTTCATATATATATATATATATATATATGTGTGTGTGTGTGTGTGTATAAATACATTATTATATTATATTATATTATATTATACACTGACATTTTTATATTTCAGAATGTCCGATCTGGTAAAATACAGGTTTCAAAATGGTAGATTGGTGAATGTTAAAATAAACATATAAAAATAAAAGAATGCAAAATAAACCCCTGTCCAGATCACATTTTTTTAAATATTTTTTTTCTATACTACTACTACTAATAATAATAAAAACATCATTAAAATATAAGGTACAAATGATAATAATATTTCATAAATAAATAAAGTAAGTAAGTAAACATAATTGTCCTTAAAATCAACTTAATTTTCTTCAAGCTAAGAAAACATCAACAACAGCAGCAAAACAAAAACATATGACCAGGCCATTTCATACGCATGGTTACCCACTCATATTTCAATGCCATAATAATAATAATACATTAAAATAATAATGACACAAACACTATTAATGATTATAAATGAAATAAATTATATATTTGTTGTTCTGTCTTTAATATATAATTAATGCCAATTGTACCAAAAAGGTCCTAAAATCGATTTTGTTTTCTTCAAGTAAGTGAGTGAGTGAGTGAGTGAGTGAGTAAGTGAGTACGTAAATAAGTGAGTGAGAGAGTGAGTGAGTGAGTGAGAGAGAGAGTGAGTGAGTGAGTGAGAGTGAGTGAGTGAGTGAGTGAGTGAGAGAGAGTGAGTGAGTGTGAGAGTGAGTGAGTGAGTGAGTGAGTGAGAGAGAGAGTGAGTGAGTGAGTGAGAGTGAGTGAGTGAGTGAGTAAGTGAGAGAGAGAGTGAGTGAGTGAGAGAGAGTGACTGAGTGAGAGAGATAGTGAGTGAGTGAGTAAGTGAGTACGTAAATAAGTGAGTGAGAGAGTGAGTGAGTGAGTGAGAGAGAGAGTGAGTGAGTGTGAGAGTGAGTGAGTGAGTGAGTGAGTGAGAGAGAGAGTGAGTAAGTGAGAGAGAGAGTGAGTGAGTGAGAGAGAGTGACTGAGTGAGAGAGTGAGTAAGTAAATGAGTGAGTGAATGAGTGAGAGTGAGTGAGTGAGTGAGTGAGAGAGTAAGTAAATAAGTGAGTAAGAGAGAGATTGAGTGAGTGAGTGAGTGAGTGAGTACGCAAATAAGTGAGTGAGAGAGTGAGTGAGTGAGTGAGAGAGAGAGTGAGTGAGTGAGTGAGTGAGAGGTTTAACAAGCACTTTATTACTCTATGAAACTTACATCACTTTTCAATAAATAAAAAGTACAATTTACAACCTTAAAAGTTCACTACAAGTTGATCATCATGAATTATACAAAGAACCTCATTAACACCCCATACATCACAAAAAAATACAACATTATTTATAAGCCTATAATAGGCAAACTCAATTTTCAGTCTTCCTTTTACCAAGCATTGAAACATCATTTCAGGGTCCACTGTAGCAAGCTGTAAACCTTTATTCTTTCTTGTTTTCCAAATTGCCAGTTTAGCTGTTCCTATTAAATAATTTAGTAAACACATTTTCCTCCTCACTAAAAAATTATATTTAATTCCCCCAATAAACACTTTATCAGAAAATTCTTCATTAAAATTACTAAACAAAGCCTTAAGCAAATTAAAAAGACCTTGCAATCTACTACACCTCAAAAACAAATGCTCTATATCTTCTTGCTCCCCACAAAATCGACATTTCCCTTCTACTGCTGGATTCAGGTGTGCCACATGTCCGTCTGTAGCTATGGCCCCATGAATAATCCTCCACTGCAGGTCAGCAGTTCGCTTCTCTACAGGGGGTTTGTACAGGGTCCTCCACCTGTCCCTAACGAGAAAGTCTGGTCTCAGCAGTCCTGGCCATCTAGAGGTTCTTTGTCTCTTTAACAATTCTCGATGTATGACTTTAACTGAAGTATAATATATAGCCTTCTTAGATGCATCTTTAAAAAGGTGTAACTGAGGAGTCTTAAAAGATAAAATTGAGTCCACGTCTTCACCTTCATCTTCCTCATTTATGACAGGTGAAACTCTTATTTCAGGAAAACTTTGCACATTTCTCATGTCCTGTGTTGAGCTCAGTCCAATCCAGTTCCTGCAGCTTCTAGGTAATGCATTACAGATTTCTTCCTTCAATTTTGAGACAAGGCGTACAGACTTCAAACCTGTCATTTCTTGAAGTGCCTCTGTTGATTTCCATCCCCTCTCATCTAGAAGATGTCCAAGCTTCATAACACCATTCCTCAGCAAGCATGTCCTCACACTTACAGAAGACAACAGCCTTGTCTGAATCATTGGATTAAAAAACAGCGGTTCCTCTGGAGTCCAGTATCCTTGATCATCCACATCTCGTTCCACTCTAAAAACTGTTCTCCATGTCAGTAGCATAGACCTATAAAAAAGTGGAAGCTCTGACAGGCTTACCTCTTCCAACATCATTAAAAACAGATGTCTATCAAGACCAAGTCCACCTGCCTGCTTCAAGAAAACACTTGCAGTTTTGGCCCATGCCACATCTTTGTTATAAAGGAGCCTCTGTACAGCTTGTATCCTAAATGCCCGGATCCGACTCCTCACGTCCACCAAGCCTTGACCACCCTCTTGAACTGGTAAATAGAGTGCTGCTGCACGGATCCAATGCTGTCCACTCCAAAAGAAATTAACAAATATCCTTTGTATATTAGAAATAAGTTCTTCAGGTGGCTCCAAAACAATAGTCCTATGCCACAACATTGATGCAGCCAGATTGTTAATAACCAGAACTCTCCCTCTATAGGACAATTGTGGTAATAGCCAGTTCCATTTTGACAATTTAGCAGACACCTTCTCCAGCAGACCCTCCCAATTTTTCTTTTGAAAATTGTCATTCCCCAAAAAAACGCCTAATGCTTTCAAACCATCCTGTCTCCAATGTAACCCACCCGGAAGTTTAGGAAACCCAGTTTCTTCCCACCTACCAATAATAAATCCTTCACTTTTAGCCCAGTTAACTCTTGAAGAGGAGGCTTTTTCATATATTTCAATAGTTTGAGTTAAAACTCTAATATCATCCTGACTTGTAATAAAAACAGTAATATCATCAGCGTACGCTGACAAAAATAATTTAAAATTATCATTTAAACTGGGAATTTCAATTCCTTTAAGAACCCTCCTCAATCTACACAACAATGGCTCAATCATCAAACTATATAACTGTCCAGAAAGCGGACAACCTTGCCTTATCCCTCTCGTGACAGGTATTGGTGCACTTAATCCACCACCTGCTTTGACCATAACAAAAACATTACTATACAGTAACCGAATGTAAGATACAAAATCATCACCAAACCCAAAATTCTTCAAAACATTAAAAAGATACTCATGATCAACTCTGTCGAATGCTTTTTCCTGATCCAATGACAGAATTCCAATATTGACATGATTAGACTGATTAAAACCAATTACATCCCTCAATAAAAAAAGATTGTCCATTATAGATCTTTCAGGTATACAATAAGTTTGATCATTATGAACCAATAAGTCTAGACAGTGTTTAATTCTATTGGCTAAACATTTTGAAATGATTTTATAATCAGAACATAACAAAGAGACTGGCCTCCAATTCTTAAGAAGTCCTAAGTCCCCTTTCTTTGGGAGCAAGGACAAAACTGCTCGGCGACAACTTGTAGGAAGGGTTTTGCTTCTAATACAGTCTAACAACACTTCATAAAAATCTTGTCCTATTGTGTCCCAGAAATTCTGATAAAAGTCCACAGGTATCCCATCAATTCCAGGACTACGTCCAACATGTAGCTGATGCATTGCTTCTGTAAGTTCTTTAAAAGTAATTAACGTATCCAGTGTCCTTTTCTGTTCATCCCCAAGCTGAGGTAGATCTTTGAACAAATCATCAGCACTTACAGCATCACAGTTCTCAGCACTATATAACTCTTTATAAAAATCCCTTGCCATCTTTCTCATTTCAACTGGATTTGATGTTACTGATCCATCCTGACGACGAAGGTGACACATCTGTTTTTGACGCACACAGTTTCTTTCAAGATTAAAAAAGAAAGTACTCGGGGCATCCATATCTTTGATAGAGCAGAACTTAGCCCTTATCAATGCTCCCTTTGCTTGCTCCTTTAAAAGGGAACTTAACTCTTGTTTTTTCTTGTTTAATACATCACCCTGTATCCTCTCATTATTACTTCCAAGATGTTTCTCTAACAACTGAATGTCCTTCTGTAAAGTTTGTACTGTTGTTTTAACCATAGTTGACGTATGAAAAGCATAATTCTGACAAAATAGTCTTATATTTCCTTTACCCACATCCCACCATTGACACAAATTTTCAAATGATGACTTCTTCAACTTCCAATTATTCCAAAAAACTTTAAAATTTTCACAAAAACAACTATCATGTAATAATTTAACATTCAAATGCCAATAGTAATTAGATTTTAATGTTTTCTTTACATTCAAAACCAAAATAACCATATGGTGGTCTGAAAAACCATTTGGAGAGATACAAACATCCATTACTTTGTTGTTCCACACCTTCTTCAAATAAAACCTATCCAACCTTGCACCGCAAACCCTATCATCACACACTTTCAACCATGTATACTGTCTAATTCCTATATTTCTTGTTCTCCAAACATCTGTTAATTGAAACTCATGCATAATTTTTAACAATGTAACACTTGATTGACTATAAGGCTCCTCCCCATTCCTGTCAACTGTAAAATCTGTTGTGCAATTCCAGTCTCCCCCAATTACAAGACACACACCATCATCATACTTCTTAATAGCATTTCTTAAAATCGTAAAAAAATTCTGCCTCTCGGGGCCACTATTGGGGGCATAAACATTAACAAACACAAACATAATTCCCTCATATTCAACTTGTGTTAATAATAATCTTCCTTCAACATTTAAAATATCAACATTCATGTTTGCAGAAAATAAAGTAGCTACCCCAGCACTATTATGTGTTCCATGGCTCAAAGCAAATTTGCCCTCCCACCACATACCCCATTCAATTTCATTATCCTTATTTGTATGTGTTTCTTGTAAAAAAGAAACATTGATCTTTTTAATACTTAAAAATTCTGAAATCAATGCTAATTTACCCCTATCTCTTCCCCCATTAATATTTAGAGAACCCACCCTCAAAGCATCCATATGAAAAAATAGGCATAGAGTGGAAAAGGACAAAAAAAGATAGCAAAGAGCAAAAGACACCATGTGAGATTTAGTCATTTTGATGTTTCTAAAAAACAAATTTTTCTTTTCGTAATTTTGTTACCATCTTCTTGAGACGAAATCTCTTTTTCTTATCCAAAGCCTCATAGCTTACTGTTCTTTGAAACAACAACACTGAACTGACGAATTTCTCTGTATCAGGAAAAAAATCTCTCACATCAACAGTCTTGCCAAATGTGGTGTCCAGAAAGTCATTTATTTCTTGTAAAGTATACACCTCTCCAGCTATCTGTGACCCCATATCAGAAATCTCAGAAAGCGTATCATCATCCTTTGCATCGCAATTTTCTTCACCCTTTAGAATGTCAACGTTAGCACTTACTGCCTCACCATACACCTGGTCACTCATATTATCATTCGGAACAGCATTTTCATTTAATTCTGTTCCAGCAACAACTTCCTCATCATGACCGTTATCAGTAACACTTTCAGACTGTTTAACAATTTGAACATCACGCTTCTCCACAACCGGAGGCACCGCGTCCTCTGCTCCATTCACTGCTGCAGTACTAGGCCCGGCGGTCTCCCCGCTGATCCCAGCTTTATGTGGGCATGTTAACCTTTTGTGACCAACATCCCCACATTCATAACACTTCAACCTCCCGGTATTAGCATAAATCATGTAAGCCTTTCCTTCATACAACACTCTAAAAGACACATCAAGATCCGGTTCGTTCAAAAACATGAATACCTGTCTT